>CM070077.1:8716548-10034586 GCA_036250285.1 Pyrocoelia pectoralis | reverse complement strand
ATTCACAATTCAAAAATATATAGGTTTGATTAACATGCTACAAATTTTTACATCTTAGAGGGGTTGAGCGTTCCATTAAGCCCTTCCATTTCTGTTGTATTATAAAACCCGAGAAGTAAATGTAAATAAAACTAACAATTACACACAATTGTAGCCAAATTAGGATATAATTTGATTTCCATACTTCACCAGATAAATCGAAAATTTTAGGGCGATACGCATACCTCAACGTGAAAAATAAAACTCTCTCAACCTCCCCTTAAATGATTTAATGAAGATGAAGTTATGTTTTATATCAGTATTTAAACTAGTAACAATGCAAATCACTAGGGTAAAAAGTTGACATTAAAATCGTTCCTTTATCAACGCTTGTAAACCTCGGAAACGAATAAATTAAATATGATAAAATTGGGGTAATGGCGACATGTTTCAGAATCTGACTGATTGCAATGACCAATAACCGGTTGATACAACATTTTTAGAAGATGGCGATTGTTCTTATATTACGTAATTTCTAAAGTTTCAAGAACATTAAGGAGGTGTCCTCTCTGGCATAAATGGAGAATATTAAAATCAGAATTAGGATTAAAGGAATGGGCTGTATGAAGAATGTGTTCTACTGTTCTGCAAAGGCAGATTTCTGGACTAAATTGTTGTTTTTGATAAAATGGAAATGTTCATTGAATCTAATTGGAGAAGGATCTACCCGTTTGTCCAATGTAGAAACAAGGGCAGGAATTGCATTGAAGTTTGTATATACCCGATTTGTCAAGTTTGTGAATGGTGTCTTTGTTTTTTATTAAAGTTTTGCCAAGGGTATTATGGTTCGAAAAGGAAATGTGGATATTATATTTTTTAAACATGTTCTTGATTTTATAGTACAAATTGGGAATGAAAGGGAGCGAACGGAATACTTGATGGTCTGTAATTAATTTAACAGTGGTCCCATGAGTGTAAAATAGGGAACGTTGGATCCTCTGAAGGAGCCTATCGATAAGATGAGGGGAATATCCATTATTGAATATCATCGTTGAATGAACTTTATCATTCAATCAGGATTAGATACTTAAATTACTTCCGAAACAAAAAAGAGGGAGGAATTTTATGTCTCGAATTACTTATTTGGCAGAGTGAGGCAGAATTAATTAGAATAAAAATGTGTTGTTTCCGAGGTAGTACGATGATTAAGTAAAAGCACTCCAGAACTATTCAATTAAGCACCTTCGAGATGTACGAAAGGTCATCACCATAAGATGTCCAGTTATGGATAAAATTGGTCAAATAACAAGTAAAATGGTTGCTTTGAACGTTTACATTTTTAGTAGAAAAAGCGATTGGCTCTCACGAAGATTAAAAAAATTTAATTAAACCAATAACACTCTATCAACGCAGTACTCTACCGTTCTATAAACCGACATAACTTTAAACCGTTAAATAGCAATTGTCAAAGATACAAATTTTGCAAAATATAAATTTAAAATAAAAATAACAATAATTTCAGTCGCCCTAAAATCCGATAGTCATAAAAAAGAGATATTGTAATGGCAATGATACAAAGTAACAGTTTAAGATTAAATGTAAATTAGATGAAGCAATTTTTGCAGGATTATGTTAATGTATATAACAATATAAAGTTCCAAAACGTATACCTACTTAAAGACTTTTAATCCATTTATATTACTCCCGCAATAAAGCTGGTCAATGTTAAGCGAACCAAATGTTATAATAAAATTGGACAAAGATTCTGAAAAGAAATTAATTTTCTAAATTCTAAATGCGGAAAGTTTAACGTAAGCAACTTAATTGCATTTTTAATAGAAAATTTAATGTCAAAAAACATCCTTCGAATGCTTTCATCGTTAACATGATACGTCAACAAGTAAAATTCTTAATTCCCTCAACAAAGGACACCGTCCAAACTCGTCTCGTTTGTTCGACCACATAACTGCAGATCATTGTGGTTATATCTTAATTTAGGTAGTATCTTATTTTGTGTAAAAATCAATGGCAATCATTAAAAATTGACAAAGAAAATAGTTAATTCACAAAGTAAGAAGCCGAAAGAATCTCATTTTATTTCGAGTTAATATAATCTTTTTAACAATCAATTGTGGTACCACATGTCAGTTCATTATAAAACATCGTTTAGTATTTTATTCAAAAATGAGCTGTGAAATCGAAGATGATCTTTGGATGAAAATTTAGTTAAAGCTTTGCGGTTGGGGTAAATTCAGTTCGTATTAAAAGAACAATATTTCAACTTTAATAGCTTTTAAAAAAGACAAGGACGTTAGGAACATTATTTTAATGACTTATAATACGATAATTTATTAGTATTTCTCGGATTAGGAATTGACACGAGTCTATTGGTGCTTGTAATATACGAAAAGGATCAATAGGTTGATTATTTTTGGGAGATAGTATCGTTTCGTTGAAATATCAATATCTATTTTACCGTCTACAAGAATCAAGTTACCAATTTATGCACGAATATGAATATTTCGAAGTAAGTTAGGAAATATTCACCTATCGAACATTCCAGTAAGTATATTACAATTAGTAATCGATATCTACTAACTACTATATGTCTAACTATGTCTGATGTATATCGTGTTACAATTAGTACTGAAAACGTCCAACTGCTCTAATAGGTGTTCTAAATACGTACAAATTATCTGTCAGTGTTTGCCTTTCAAATTGTTCTTATATTAGTTTTGTTGTGAAATAATAGCGACTGACAGGTAAAAGTGGTCCCATTATACGCGTCTACTGGCACGCATTCATATTTTATACAATTAATTAAAATATCAACACTAATTTAAAATATTTTTTTACTTTTTCTACACGGTGGTAATGTAGAAATTATGGACAAAATGAAAGATGGGCAAGGAAAGTTGAAATTTTAATTTTTAGATCAATGAAAAGTTTGATATAGGGCCTGTGTTGATCGATTTTCGTTTATTACAATTGCATAATTAAAATTCAGAAGGCAAAATTATTAGTGCATAACTACTGGAAAAGGCCAATCAAATATAGTAACGTGAGTACGAGAAAAAGCTTTGGAAATGTGTTTTGCACAATAATGTAGGTGCGCTAATTAAACTGCAAGCTATTGATTTGCGTTTCATCGTGTAATTATAAAGGAAAAAGATATCTTTGATAGCATAATGTGTTCTTACATTTAAAATTTATTATGCAAATTCATTCGTTAAAAATGTAACATCGTCGTGAAAGCTTTTACCCATTTTCATTTTTTTTTCTTCATTTGGTACAGGCAGAGTGCTGTTTTCTTCTGTGCTTATGGAGGGGATAATAAAGTAATTCGCTTCCCCCGTATCGTCTTAGTATCTATACCCAAACATCAAATATTAATGTTCACGCCTTTGACACCTCTTCATTCAACACTACATACTTGTCAAATTCTCGAAATTTTTTATTGTGTTGTTGCGTTACTACGTTCATTCACAATCGGTTAATAGCTCGAGTACCCGCAACTACGACATAAACAGCGACATAAGCTGCTACCACTCTCCTTCTTTGCACACTAATTAGTTGGTTTTGCATCCCTTACGTTTTAGAGCAGCGATCAAAACCTCACATACATACATCAGGACCACGTTATTGAATGCAGCGGGCAATGCATTATGCATCCTTCTTCCCTTCAGGTGTGCAGATATGATTGCTCATAAAACATTGCACTTCATACGTCATCCTTTCCTCCTTTTGTACCACTTGGTCTCGACTGTCTTTCAGGCAGAACTAGCCGGCATAACGCTAAGTGCAAAAACACAGCATAAAAAATAAAATCATCAGAATCTCTAGTGACAGCAGAGCTGCTTTAATACCCTTGAGATTGTATGGGTTAAAGGGCATGCTGGAATAATAGGCAATGAAAAAGCCGATAACTTAGCCCGACTGGCCTCAAAAAGTCAAAACAACCGTTTTATGGTCTAGAGCCGGCTCTTCTACTTACAGTATCAACTGTAAACAACCTAATAACCCAGACACCCAAGCCCAACACAGGACTAGGTGGAACTTGATGTTAGACTGCTGCCACGCGAGAGAGGCCTTGACAGAACCATCTCGTAGCCTGGCGCGCTTCTGTACAGGGCTATCCAGAGGAAACCTGCGCCCACTTTAGGTATACTTTCTGGACACTGTAAACTTAACAAGCACATGCACCGTATGGGCCTGGTAGATTCACCATCCTGTAGAGGATGCTACACAGACGACGAGGCGGCGCAACACATACTGTGTGAATGTCCCGTACTTGTCAAATTAAGACGACCCATGCCGGACATGGCTAAGATTACAGCCGCTTCCCCGTCCAGCATCCTCAGGTTTATCTCACGTGTGGGATGGCTTGAGTGACGTTGCAGGGTCGAACGACTCTAATCAGGGAGGTAGCACAAAGGGCCCGAATAGATGGCTTAGGTTCGCATGGGCTTTCCCACCCTCCCATCGAAATCCAGAATCCAGATCACTTGGTCCACAGGTTAACGAAGGTTGTTTCATTTCTTATATGTACGACGTTCTAAATTTTCTCTTACCTGCTCTATTTGGTTTCTGTCTATTCAATATATGATTTCTTTAACTATAACATCCATCATCTCTACTGCACCATCAATTTTACCCCCGCGGGGATCTTAACGACATCCTATCTTTACTTTGCTTGTACACTTCTGGTCAAACGGCAACCTGAGATCCACTTATTTGTCAGATGTGCATATAATGCCTTTGGTGTACCTTTTCCCTAGCATCCCCATTAGTGTATGTATGTATGCATGTGTAGTGCAGCTAAAGGTGTTCTTATCATCGAGTAATGGAATAACCTTTATCTTTCGAGTAATCTAGATCTCCGCTCTTGCCCTGGCAAACGTTCTTTGTCGTCCTTTCCTTCCTGTTCCTTAGGTGAGTTTTGCAAGTACTCGTCTAGTATATCTGATATTACTGTCTCCAGTAATTTGCGTAAATGACGACAAACCCGAACCTGCCTTTACTTGGGTATAAGAATCACGTTAACTTTCTACCATTTCGTTTGCTGGAAAAGTGTACGAAGGGTTCTGGCGTTAGGCAGTCGTCTAACTTGATGCATTTCTTGCCTGAACTTTACGGAGCGCTATTCTGATCTTCTTTGCACCAATGGTGGGAATTTGGCGTAACCCTTCTGCACTTGCGACTTCCCTATTACTGTCTCTTATTATCTCTTCGGCGCCTCGCTTGATGAAGGGATAACGAATTGATTTTTTTTTTACAATTCCTACAACCAGCTTCACGGCTTGTAGGTAAAATAATAACTGCAGTTTCGGGATGTAACTTTTTGAACTTGAATTTTAGGATCGTAAACAACTAGGTATAGACGTCTCCAGAGTTGATAGTGTCATATAAAGTTGAGTATGTAGATAGTATTTATACTTGTTGAACCATAATATTCCCTTCGAAATAGTCAATGAAGAAACATTAAGTGTTTCTGTTTTGATAGTCCAGCGAAATTGAAACCAACTAAATGAGATCACCGACAACTAGTACGTGTTCCGATGATGCTCAATTTTTATGTGAGAAGAAGCTTTTTTAATTTCTATGTAGGTATCATTATCGATTTCTTTTATTCTTAGTTAACCTTTGTAAATGACAGGAGATTGGAATTATCACCAAAGGGCTATAATATAGATTAAATGTTTGCATAACTGTTTTTATCAGTTAATGACCTTTACTTTACCTTTTAATTGTCTTTAAATTGTGCTGGTTTTGCATTTTTTTAATACAATATGGATTTTTCTGTGTGTTTAACAAATTCGATAACTCTCCCAATATGATTATTATTTAAAATCATATTTTGCCTTACTTGTTTTCCTTTTAAAAATGCAGCCTTAGGCTTTGACATTAGCCTTCAGTTTTGAGTATAAAAATTTCCCTTGCAAAAGGAAGATATGTGTAAATCTTCGGGTTGCTTAAAGAGTAGGATTTTATAAGATTTGTACCCTTCTACGACGTCGTTAACGGTATAAGGAACAAGAATGGTCCTAAAAAAAGCTTCTGAAGCACTAAACAACAGTAGTTATGTAGAGTTGTGGAACAAAAGCAAAATTAACCATATTAAATAAACGATTTAACTTTGAATTGCACTTAACTAATCAATAATTATTGCCTTTCACTCAAATAGAGAACTGCCTTATGGCCGTTATCCATACTTCCACTTCCACTTAGAGGAATAATACAATATAGTTCTCTTAGATCTATATCAGCACAACTAGACTGTGCCCGGAATTGTGTGACTTCTAATGACGTAAAAGTTCATTTGGGGAAGTATATTTACTTAGTAGACCCTATCCATTATTGACGAAATAATATGCGCTACTTCATAAAGCAACCACCTTTTCCCAAGTTGACAGCACTCTACAATACATTATTACTGTAAGTTTTTTTAGCAGAAAACATGACGCCTCTTAAAAAAGGGCAGCGGCAGTTTTTTTATGGCTCGTAAATTTCATAAAATTTAGATTTGAGTACATTTCGGCATGCTTTTTTTCATTTTTTTGAGAAATTTCGTAAGTACTCGTCTTATTTGTAAGACATTAAATGAAGGAAAAGTGTTTTCAACTCGCATAGGAGCGTAAGCTTTCATTATTTTACCTTATATAATCACCTACATGAATATTCTCTAAATTATTTAATGGTAATAAAGTACGCCTACATACAGTAGATATAGACATTTTAATATATTCAAATACAATTGATAAAAATCTAAGACGACTGTAAACGAAGTTAACCCCAATTTATATCTGTAAATCATTGTTAGGAAACATCCGACAGGAAAACCTAACAATACTAAATTAAAGAAAAACCAAACAGTATCCTATTGAAAGGACGTTAATATAGACGAACTGCAGTGATCAGTAGGGCAATAAAACGTCTCCAAACAAACAAATAACGTGTAATCCAGATTAAGGCGAGGTGTCGTAGTAATGGTGACATATTAGACAAGGGGTACCGCAGTTTACGTAAATCACTTCCAGGACATTCTTTCATTTGCTTATATCTATTGCCACTTTAGAAAGGTTACATCAAGATTTCAGACAAAATTAAACGATAATTATACGGTTCGTTGTAAAACATAAAAGCAAAGTTTAACGTGTTATTTTAAATAAATTTTTAATTAACGTTATTGATGATCAAAACATCTGCTTTTAAATGTCTTTGTCCAGGGTATCCATTTTGCTAACCGTGTGTAATAGTTGATTTAGAAATCGCCATCTCTAATAACCAATTAGTGAAGACTATTCAACATCTGGCGGTCTATTAATTTAATTTAATAAATTTAATAAAATTACCACACATTTGGCTTTTAGATGCTTTTATTGAACTTTCCGACATTAGACCTATGCACTCTTTTTACTTTCCCAAACTGTCTTGTGTGCTACCTATAGGTACAAGGAAGACAACTTGATTTATCGAGACTAAAGCAAAACAGTGTTTTAACATTTCACTCTGGAACATATTCGCATTTCATATACCTGATGTATGGGTGTAAAATTCACATAGTATTTTGGTTTATACCAAAATGTTGTTTTTTTACAATATTTTTTTACAAATAATCTTTGCCCACATTAAAATCACTATTTTCAATTTTCTTGAAATGACCTTACTTGTTTAACCAATAGCTGTTTGACTTGCACCCGTATACACCGTGTCCAAGACAAGAATGCACAGCATGGGGATCTTGAAAACGGTAGAAGATACAGGGTGGCTTAAATTAGAAAAAAGTTGCGCTATTTAGAGTATGTTCACATGCTGGCCGCAAAAGTTCATTATTGTTTATCGTTTTCAAAATTCTCAAAAAAATGTGATTTTTTGGATTTTCGTTTCTTTTCATTTTTTTATTTATTTTAACTGATATTAAAAAACTACCGGCACTTTCTCTTTGCCACTTTTTAAGCTCTACAAAATGGCGCGTTCAAATGTTTAATCCGACGTTTCGTATCCGAGAAACCATCATCAACTTTATTTTTTTATGTGGCCTCAAACAAAGAGACACTCTGTATTCGGTAGCATTATTCATTACAAATTCAACGATGTATCACACATTATGGTTTTGAAGCCAAAAAATGGGAAAAACGTGAGTTATAAGGTTTTTTATTTTTTAGGCATTGGAATAATCGCAATATTTATGTTTTATCGGTCACATTATTGTTGAAAACGTAATTTGGTGTTGTGTAAGTTGTTTTTACGGGAATTTGAAGTGTTTTAATTTTTGTTCTTGTTAAAGTTACTTATTCGTTAGTTTGTTGCTTCGTGTCTTTAATTTATTTACAAGTGTTACCATGGAAAGAGAACGTTTCACAAACGAAGAATAATTTGATATGTTGACGTGTTACATCTTGTGCCGCAAAAATTGTGTAGCTGCTGAACATATGTACTCTGATAATTATCCTGAACGAAGACAACCTGAAAAATCCATTTTTAGACGTTTGGTATCTAATTTAAAGGAATTTGGCTCATTTAATAAACCTGTTGTATCTCGTAAAAACAATCCAACGAAGAAAAGGCGACTACTGTTTTACAAATGGTTGTTGAAAATCCTGAAATATCAACAAGACTAATTGAACGTCGAACTGGAGTAGCTAGATCTACAGCCCATTTCGTTTTACAAAAGAATAAATTTCATCCCTATAAATTTAGAATTTGCCAGGGTCTTAGACCTGGTGACGAAAGAAGGCGAGCAAGTTTTTGTGAATGGTATACCAGAAAATGTGAAGAAGATCAAAATTTTCCTTTTAAAGTAATTTGGTCTGATGAGAGCATGATAACCAACAATGGCATTTTCAACCGGCGTAACAAACATTATTGGGCAACAGACAATCCTCATTTAATAAAAGAAGCAAGGCATCAACATCGATTTGGATTTAATCTGTGGGTAGGCATTTTGGGTGGCAGAATAATAGGACCTTTTATTTATCACAACAATTTAAATTCCGAACGATATCTCGACCTACTGCAGATTGATTTGGAGAATGCCTTGGATAAATTACCATTACTTATGGTTAACAACTGCTGGTTTCAGCAAGATGGTGCCCCAGCGCATAATTCAAGAAATGTGCGAGAATATTTGTCCCAGAGGTTTCCTGGAAAATGCATTGGAACTCACAGTGAAGTAGCCTGGCCAGCCCGATCACCTGACTTAACCCCATTGGATTTTTTCCTGTGGGGTTATTTAAAAAACCAAGTGTATGACGCCATTTTTGAAAATGAAGAACAGTTATTGGCATTGGTTTTAGCAGCAGTTAATACAATCACACCAGAAATGTTAGACCATGTTTTGAATTCTTCTGTAGACAGAGCATACTTGTGTCTAGAAAATAATGGCAACCTATTTGAGCAATTATTATAATTTTTTGACATTGTGTTTCTGTTATTGTACCAGCGCCTACTAATTTAAAAAATAAAAAACCTTATAACTCACGTTTTTCCCATTTTTTGGCTTCATACATCGTCGAATTTGTAATGAATAATGCTACCGAATACAGAGTGTCTCTTTGTTTGAGGCCATATAAAAAAATACCGGATACGGAACGTCGGATTAAAAATTTGAACACGCCATTTTGTAGAGCTTAAAAAGTGGCAATGAGAAAGTGCCGGTAGTTTATTAATATCAGTTAAAATAAATAAAAAAATGAAAAGAAACGAAAATCCAAAAAATCACATTTTTTTGAGAATTTTGAAAACGATAAACAATAATGAACTTTTGCGGCCAGCATGTGAACATACTCTAAATAGCGCAACTTTTTTCTAATTTAAGCCACCCTGTATCTTCTACCGTTTTCAAGATCCCCATGCTGTGCATTCTTATCTTGGACACGGTGTATAATATCTAATATTGGAAATTGAAATACGGTTATCAAATTCTCCAATGCAACGATGACGTTAGTTATTAGTTGGTCATCTCCTTTTTTTCCCAATTTGTTGAAGTTTTTAGTTTCCCTTTGACCAGCGGCTTCTGTTTTAAACTTTGATTGGTCCAATATTTTTGTAACACTTAAACGTAATATACAGTGAGGACCAAAAGTTTGGAATAACGGATTTTTTTCGTTTCCTGTCAGAAATATCAAAAAACTATTGGACACGTCAAATTGATTTTGGTCATGGAAAACATTTTGCGATAATTTTCAATTTTCCAACTCCCATCCCTTCTGTGCAGTGACGTCATCAATTATTTTTTTAAATGAGAACACCCCACTTTCTTAACGGCTTTCAATAGATTATAAAACGACGATTTCAACAAATATACACATTCTACCTTTTAAGTGCAGATTTCACGAGATATTAATTTTTTAAAATAGAAAAACGAGAAAAACATCAAATAGTGTTGTCAACAAATAAACAATTTTTTTTTGTAAAAATAATGTTAAATGGTTTTTTCTTTTAGTAACAATAATTATCCTAAACAATAATTAGAGTAAATTTTCAAATTGACGCATTTTCTTCTTGACAGTACGCCAATCGCGCTTGAAACTCTGTGCAAACATTTTGCAATGTTTCTGGTTGTATTCCAGTCATTTCCTGTCTTATTTTTTCTTTCAAGTCTTCGATATTATTCGGTCGATTGAAGTAAACTTTACATTTAATATATCCCCATAAAAAGAAATCCCGTAGAGTCAGATCTGGAGACCGAGTCGGCCATTCAATAAACGTTCTTTTTTGAGTTTTTCTATTTAAAAAAATTAATATCTCTTCAAATCAGCACTTAAAAGGTGTAAAGTGTATATTTGCTGAAATCGTCGTTTTATAGTCTATTGAAAGCCGTTAAGAAAGTGGGGTGTTCCCATTAAAAAAAATAATTGATGACGTCACTGCACAGAAGGGGTGGGAGTTGGAAACTTGAAAATTATCCCAAAATGTTTTCCATGGCCAAAATCAATTTGACGTGTCCAATAGTTTTTTGTTATTTCTGACAAGAAACGAAAAAATTCCATTATTCCAAACTTTTGGTCCCACTGTATAAATTGACGTGGCTCACTAAGCTTTAATCGTCTCTACTCAGGAGTTAATGGTATAATTTTGATACCATTTTATTTTTGGTTTTTATTAACAATTTATCGGGTCAGTTGAGCTCTAAAATGCTTCTTTTCATGGACAATGTTAAAACCTTTTTCCTATCCACCTTTGGAAATCGATATTTTTGATGTGCGAGAAACACGCTCTGGTTTAATATTGAGAAAGTTGGGAAACAGTTCTCCCAACTGCACAAACTAAACGAATCCGATGCAGATTTGAGCCGTATAGCAAAATGTGACAATCACACTCAGTTGACCTAGGATTGATTTAGTTTTGTACTACTTTTTCTTTTTGTAAAAGCTACGGTTTGCAATATGTATACCTACAGGTGATCTTGTGTTCTACTTTAAACTGCCCACATGGTATAATCATGAGTGTAATGCCACAAGGGTATAGTTTATTTTTATTTTAATTCATGGCAAAGAAAACCTCAACTCTCAACTCTCAAAGAATGTGATTATTCCATCATGAATTACATCAACCATCTCTTTTTCGAGAATTTGTCACTTCACCGAACACGGCAATCAAATGCAGGCCACGATCAGCCAAAAGAAACAGTATTGATATTAACCAACGAATGGCACTAGAATTTTTTTATTTCATGACGTACAATACATTCCGTTCCGTTCCCCGACCTTTTTTCGAAGTTCCATTGAGGAACGTCGCGTCGTCTCAAGCACGAGAGATGTGCATTAAACATCTCTCATGCTTGAGACGACGCGACGTTCCTCAATGGAACTTCGAAAAAACGTCGCGCGAAAAAATGTCGCGCACATTTGGTCGCGCGTTCAAAGGTCGCCGACGAAAAAAGTCGCCGGCGACGAAAGGGCGCGGGCAGATGATCTTGTGAAAAAAGGGCGCGTAGGAAAATATAGCTTTTTATTCATACTTAAAAGATGAACGGCCAGCTGGTAATATGTAGATGGGGTGTAGACCGTCCCACAACACTGTAAATATGTTCAAAATTGTATTCAACTTTCCAAGTATAAACAAAAAGCTATATTTTCCGCCCTTTTGTCGCCGGTGACCTTTTTTCGTGACACCTTCCTCAATACCCTCATTTTCTTTAGCTTGTCTTAGAAAAGTTCCAAATCCGGTTCAACTTTTTCATACCGAGCTCCCAAAGTTTCCGAAAGGGATGTCGTTCATATAGATACAACAATTAACTGACATACCTACCCTCGAATAAATACGATAACCAAACACTATTCAAGTGGTTACTTATTGTAATATAGATTTAAAACGACCAAGGGGCAAGGAGTACAAGTGGTGCGTTGTGTACACAGGATATGAAACCCATGACTATCCCAAGTGAATACAACACTTCCAAGTGCTCCCCTGGAAACAATAACTTCCCTAAAAAATCAAAAATTTAACCACTTTTGAGAAGACTCTAATTTTACTTACTCATTAATTTGTCTTAGATAACACAATTTGATAGTAACAGGAATTAAAAATGAAATGAATTACCCTGGTTTAAGGTATGTAATGTAATGTGCGACAACCGCCTTTTACAGTTTTTTTAAAATTTAAATTGGGCCCTATCGGGAACTTATCCCATGCGGCCTAGATAGAGTCACACTGAGTTAGCACTATAACAACCTCTTAATGTCTGCCAAATACATCATCAAAAGTTTATACCCTTTAATATCATTCGAACACAGTAACACTCCCACATTTGTAGGCAATGGTATGTTCCGTACAACTAGAGAAGAACGTTATGTTTTCTTCAACTCGAGGTCAAAGTTAGTTAGTTTTAGAACAAACGAA
Source organism: Pyrocoelia pectoralis (assembly GCA_036250285.1). Classification (NCBI taxonomy): domain Eukaryota; kingdom Metazoa; phylum Arthropoda; class Insecta; order Coleoptera; family Lampyridae; genus Pyrocoelia; species Pyrocoelia pectoralis. The sequence continues at coordinate 10,021,764 of CM070077.1, read as the reverse complement.
TTTATGTTTCTAAATGGTTTTGCTTCCCTTTATACAGCAGGAACTAGGTTTTCAATTATTATTAATGTGCATTTTAAAAACGATTTTGTGGTTTTCGAAAAATGCAATTTCCTTTGGAAATAAGAAAAATTATAACGTAGTGCATCGATGCTTCGTAATTTGAAAGTTACAGTTACATTAAGTATCAGAATCATCAGATACTATGCTGAGCGAACATTCCTTGCAATTTCTTGCGTGATAGGTTCAAAATGAAATTTCAAAAGCACAAAGCAAAGGAAATCATGGGCAATAAACCTGTTATCGAAAAAGTGCAATAAAGAAATTCTTAGCGAGAGATAACGTAAAAGAAAATTATTTTCAATGGGTACATAAGGTAATAATGCTGTGTTTAATCTTCATGATGGGCGGACCCTTTCATCTAATTTGTGGAGAGCGATAACAAAGACGTGAAAATGTTCAAAATGTAGAACAATTTATAAAGTAGTTGCAAATAAAGAGCAACCAAATACACTTTGGCAGAACTTTAAAGAACTTTATATTATATTAGTCGTCTACAAAGTACGTTGAATCTAATCACTTAATCAGATATTTGATGCACATTACATTTCATCATTTAACAAATGCTTTTTACTTACAGTTTTGTCCATGAGTTCTCGGTGAGGATTAGGTTGCTGTAAATTTAACATTTGTAATATTGAATTCAATTACCGATACGTCATGTTTAATCAATTTGATAATTAATTAACAGGGAATTAGTCGAATTTGCAAGGTACTAAAGAAAGGAAGAACATATGAGTACATCCTTAACCATTTCTTCAAATAACAACTTTTATGATCATCAAAAAAAAAGAATTTCAATAATTTGCTAATAATGAGATCCATCAATCTCAAATGCAACTACTTATAGTAATTACTTATATTTTAAAATTAATTGAGTTTATGAAGATGTTTTTATTGAATCTGGTGTAATCTAATCAACCTTTTTTTTGCTGTTGTATTCTCCAAAATTTATTGCTGGTAATTTAGTGTAACAGAAAAAAATTTTACGTGTTAACTAAAAGCTAAAGCAGTAAATGGAAATCAAAAATACTTAATCATAAAGCTCGCCTGAATCAGGTGAACGTGTATACTTGACGATGATCTGTCTAATTATATTTATATTTATGAAGGTTACTAACTTCTCTCATTAATTACTTACTTGCTTTTTTAACGGTTAACATTTCAAAAATTTTCGTATTACCCTATAATTGCGAGTTGGTGGTAATCGGTAGGTCCAACTTTTAACGTGGCAAGCATGTTGTCGGGGATAGGACTTGTTTTTTGTGCGGTCACGCAATCTAAAAACTCAATTAAAACTTATTTATTTAATATGATTTACAAAATTATGGATAAACTAAAATTAATTTTTTGTTATACATTACCATAAAAACTTAATCCATCATCCTTAAAGTCGAGAATATAATTAACTTTGAAACTTTTCCCATACAAATATGCCTTCAAATTACAATAAATAGAAAAAGTAAACACCTAAATCAAAATAGAAGGTACGCCATGCATGCAATTTTATCATCATTATTTTAGGTAAAACAGACCACAAGCTCGTGCTTTTTAGGCGGGTCCTACTATTTGATGTAGATAAGAAAAACCAAACATAAAGCAGTCCCTTAATGCGGTAGCCATGTTTGTTCAACAGTTTACGACACCCTTTTGTTTTATTGATGTGCTGCTGTTATTGAGTACTCCGACTCTTTCGAAGTTTAGAAAAAGGCTTAGAGATATCTTTGTAAATTAGTTTTAAATTTTTTTGTTGTTTAACTTTATTTTTATTGTTTTAGAATATCAATATCAACAGCTTTTTTCGACTTTATGATGGGATATTAAATTTTATTTGTTAATGCCGTCCTATAGATTAAAAACCGTAAATGTCAAACTTATTTAATTAGCAATTAAATAGGTTTTATAAACCAATTTACTTCGAAAATCTCCTTTTCCCACAATAGTCAACTGGTATTCTATAAATCAATTTTGTTTAAGGCACCTCCTGAGTATAAACGTAAACTAATTTGGTGATTGCACAATATGACGGTGCACTTTTTACTAATTACCTTTTGTTAATTAACGTGCTTATCCATTATCTCAGTGATTGATTACGCAGGTGTATTGTTAGTAGTCTATTTATTATAACTACCGTTGATTACGTGCAAAATTATTAAACGAACAACTAATTATGTACGAATATTTCATCGAACAGCATGTGTTTCAAATAAGAGCAAAAGTGAAACTAAACCGTTTTAAATGGGATTTGCAGTAGCTTTTAAAAGCAGGGTCAGATTTACTGTAAGCTGCTTATAAAGATTTAAGCTCAAAACTTATGAAAGATATATTTTATCTCGCATTAAGCCGTATTTTGACATTTGGACATGTTTAACATGAAAAGAGGCCGGACACCCTTAAAAATACCTAAAAATAAAACTGTTGAAAAATTAATGCACATCTTATAATTTATTTTCAATGTTCTTGAAGACGCCCAAAATTGCAGACGATTTATTATGCCAATGGCACCTTAAGAAACAGTTCACCTTTATTTTAGTAGATACTTGAAAATCATTTCGTTGCAGATCATTTTAAATGTAACTAAAGATCAGTACTGGAAGATCATTAGCTTTTACAATGTAAGGGTAATTTCAATTTGCATTGAAGGGTGACATCTGCCAAGTCTGTGGTGTTTTTCCATTTTCGCTTTATCATAAACTTAAGTGAAAATGCACGTTTCGAGTGAATACTCGTCACTTTACAAATATTGGTAGTTTTGTCGGGGTCGTAAATATTCATTTTCGATATTTCTCACCTCTTTCGTTTAGTTTCCCTGGTAGCTTTCAATTTATTTTCAAATCTTACTTAGAACTGTAATGCAGGATGTACGTTGCATCTTAAAATGTATACATGGTTATTTTTTGAATTCCTTTTCGTAGTCATTTTGCACCAAGCAATGTAGGTATGGAGTACACTGTATAACTTCTCGCGGATGTATCCTCTGAATTGTAACTGAGTATCGAAGGTGTTGCTAGAGCACAGAGTGTCTAAAAGCAGTGTGACGATAAAATATGATACAGGTAATTGTTTTCAGTGCTCGTCGTGTTCAGTATAGTTCTGGTTTCGTATAGGCACGTTTGTGTTGTTATTATGATGAAGAAAATCTATTATGATTTTAAAACGCAGCGAATTACCATGTATGTTAGATCAAGGAAATGCGATGAGCATAATCGGGACACGTCTGCATTGTTCTCAGCGCTGCTTTCCTGGAGAGAACTAAACAAACGATCAAGTCGCACAAACAAGTTGTATTGTGGATTTCATCGCTTTATGCTCTGACAACATGTCAGTTAGAAAATTTCCACGACTGCTTGGCGAACATGATAACGTGAGACAACAGTTAGAGTTACGAGCTTGGATTTGGAATGGAGAAGCAGAGCATTCAATGGAAAAACACAAATTAGCCATGATGTGAACATTCAAAATCAAAGTTAAGCTGGTGTGTCTTTTACTCTCATGGAATTTTGCTGATCAGAGTTCGCAGAAAGAGGCGTGATTTGTAACAAGATAATCATGACAACGCACCCACTCACACAGATTTTTAGTCATAGTCCTTGAATCATTTATTGATATTGCCCTCTGTAATTTTTACTTCCCGAGTACGAAGTAAAAGGGAAGTATTGTATTAGTTTTCAAAAAAAAAAATTTGACCTATGCAAATTTTTACATATCTTTGCGTTTCTGAACACGTAGATTCAAAATATGAAAAAAAAAATTTCCGTCTGTAGTCACTAGTCTGTAGTCTGTAGTCTGTAGTCTGTACGTACACATTGCTTGCAACGCTCTAAACTCAGAAACTATTAAAGTTATCGAAATGCGGTTTGCGCCAATCGATTACATTGGGGCCAAGGACGAAAATGCTGATATTACCTTTGATGACGTCACTTCCGGTATAAGCTAAAATGGCGGAACTCGTTTTCTTATAAGATAAAGTTGCAGTTTTTTTAATGTAGTTTAAAAGAGTGTTTTTTTTTTAATTCAGCAATATATATTGTGCGATACTTATTTTTTGAAAAAAGTGTTTAAAAAATAATTATTAAAAAATGACTGCAACGCTCGATACTTAGAAACTATTAAAGTTATCGAAATGCGGTTTTCGCTAATGAATTACATTCGGGCCAAGGACAAAAATGCTGATATTACCTTTGATTACGCCACTTCCGGTATAAGCTAAAATGGCGGCACTAATTTTTTTATAAGATAAAGTTGCAGTTTTTTTTCTGTAGTTTAAAAGAGTGTTTTTTTCTGAATTCAGCAATATTATGTTGTGCTATACTTATTTTTTGAAAAAAGTGTTAAAAAAATCATTTTAAAAAAATGACTGCAACGCTCTATACTCAGAAACTATTAAAGTTATCGAAATGCGGTTTTCTCCAATCGATTGCATTCGGGCCAAGAACGAAAATGCTGATATTACCTTTGATTACGTCACTTCCTGTGTAAGTTAAAATGGCGGCACTAATTTTTTTATAAGATAAAATTGCAGTTTTTTTATGTAGTTTAAGAGTATTTTTTTCTGAATTCAGTAGTATTTATTTTTTGGAAAAAGTGTTAATACGAGGGAAGGTCTCGTGGCAACTTGCCAGAATTTTTTCATTTTCAAAACGTAATGCACAAATTTCAAACTTCTAGGAGCGCTGTCAGGTGTAACAAAGGATCAATTTCCCAAATGCTTCCAAGATTGAAAGAAGCCAATAGGCAAACTTTTTTAGATTAAATATCTCTCCTACTGTTCACCTCTTAAATATTAAATTGAGTTTATACACACCTCCTTTTATAAAAGTGACCACCCAATTTTGAAATATAAATATTGGGGGAAGTCGAATACGTTTGATTCAATGAAAGTGTTTAAAAACTAAAGTTCTCCATAATAACTGATTGTTTAATTTTCCGTGAAATAAGTTATTACACAAAACCTTTCCCCATAGACTTTAATCGTTTACATAAAAAATTACTCGTGATAACAACTATATAACCTTGAAAATCTTTCAATTTAATAATTTTCTTATGGGCCTGATGATGACGACTTTTGGTCGTCGAAACTTGTAGCCTTTTTGTTATCAAGAGTAATTTTTTATGTAAACGATTAAAGTCTATGGGGAAAGGTTTTGTGTAATAACTTATTTCACGGAAAATCGAACTCCCCCATTTGGAGTATAGAGGACAATGGATTCCACCCGATTGTTTAATGATATTTGACTATTTTGAATTTGAAGCAATTTTCCCATTTTAGTGTTATTAGAACGAATCTCATTCTATGATTATTAATAAGTGTACGTTTCAAATGTGAAAAAATCTCCAGATTCAAGAACTGCCTCTTATTTTAAGACATTGCTGGATCAGATTCATTCTTTATATTATTTTGATGATTCTACCAAATATTCCTACTTTCACGCAATCATCACAACTTAACAATCTTAAGAGAGTACTATACTTGTTACAGATTAATACAGTTCCTGTACTGAAGTCCTGTAAAAATTTTTGTACTGATTTATCTAACCAACAAACATCCTTTGTTGATCATCATTCATCAGTGTTCGTTTACTTATAAAAACTAAAAAGAAAAAAAATTAATAAAGGCGAACTCAGTCAAATAAAAACTACTTTCTTTAATGAAATTTCGTTACCACAATAAAAAATGTCAAATAAATATACTAATGAAAGTAAATTAGTCGCTTGAAGTAAGTTGTTTTCGGAATTCAGTAATAGAGGAGTCCTGTAAAAATTTTAGTACTGATTTTCCTTAAGAAATAGCTATCAGGCAACTCACAAACTATCTTAATGAATTCCTTGTCCTTAAAAACATATATTTAGACACCAAAATGATGAGTATTACCTACTGCCAGAGGACCAGAAAATCGGTGTCGGCCATTTTGGAAAATGGCGTCCGGTTAACTTCGCAAACCATCTTAATCCATTCCTTGTCCATAAAAAGATATATTTAGACACCTAAATGATGAATGTGACTGTCACAGGAGCAGAAATATATGGACAAGCACAACCAAATTCGTGTCGGCCATTTTATAAAATGGCGCCTAAAAAACCTGGTCCAGGATATGGTGATGTCTACACAATTTTTTTTGACTCTCCTATAATGTCCTTTACTCGATTCTGTTGGTTAGACAAATCAGTACTAACATTTTTACAGGACTCCAGCACAGGGACAGGAGTACATCACATTTTCAAAAATGTTCAAATAAATCTTCAAACGCATGACTTTTGAAAAGTTTCTTGACATTACTACAATTTTCATACCTAATCGTTATAGCTGATAGACTTAAAATAATATTTATTTTTTGAGACTGGATCTACATAAGAACAGCTACCTACTGTTTTTCGTACCAGAAGTCCAGAATATAAAAATGTGTCAGTGATACGAAGGTCGGATCGCGATGATGAATTTCCTGCACTTATAGATCCCTAAGTCATCAATCGATGACATTAGCTGATCGTATGGCATTATTGTATAGGTTAACCGAATATTGAGTGGGTGCGGATGTAAATCTTCACCTGTAAACCCTATGTACTGAAATTTGACTTAGGAACTTAAGAAAGCAGTGAGAAGAAAATATATTTGCATCTGTTATTTAAGTAGTTCATCTTCATTTCAGTTCTACTTCAAATCCGTTCATTATTTATCGTATTTCCTTTCGTTTCCATCTTTTTCTGGAATACGATGTTTTGCTTCAAAGAGTCATTCCCTTTTTTTTTAAAAAGTAGAAAAGTTTAAAAGCACTAAAATATAAATCCCCGTTTCGCTACTATGTAGTACTTTAGTTCCACTTATCGGTTACTACTTTGAAGTACCTATTCAAAAAGGAATTGTGTATGCATGAATTTCAGTGTGTATTTTGGTTTTATACCCAACTTCGATAGCAACAGATGGAAAACGTAAGAATATAAGCGAGAATGATCTCAAGAAGATTAATGGTAGAAAAGATCGTTTTTTACAAGTAAATTTACGAGCTTCCTCATTCACAAATGCAAATTTCAGTTTAAAGCAGCTTGCAAGAATGTCGTTCTTAACATCAGTGGTATATCTTAAATTCTCACCTTACACAAATGTAACTTATAACCAGTTAAAACAAAGGTTAGTTTCCAACAAAATTTAAATAATCCTTTAACGGGATTAACTAAGTTTTTATTTTAAAAGTGAACAGGTTGTCTCGTTCGTCTGCATTTTTACAATACACGAAAATTTAAACTGCGAAGCAGAACTGAAGCACGCATTCAAAGGAGATTTATTCTTAAGTATATAGCTGGTTTATACAATCTTTACGACGGTCCTCGGAGACCATTAATCGACATTAGAAACACTTTAGCTGCTTTTGTCGGCACAGCCTGTGGCGGCGACCACGACTACCACTAACCATCACCATGATAGAAGTTTATATAGCTTACAGGTACGAAGCCTTTTATTAGTGCTTTAAAAAGCGGACAGTTTTATTAGTCATTTAGATTTTGGTAGCATTGTTTTAAGTTAATTTCTTAATTGCACTCTTTCCATGTTTTAAATCTTTCAAAACACGTTAAATCACTATTATCTGTATCCTAATAAAACATGGAGAGATTTTATCTACATTAAAACGGAAAGATGATAACAAAATGATGATTTAAAGTTTGTGAAGGACGGAAATGTAGTAAAATAGACTTTCTTAGATCATTAAGTTGTGTTTGATTTAATTTGACGATACCCCCTTTAGGCATGAGCTTTAATAGCGATGTAGGTAGGTATTTGGCATCCGTTGTGACTCGTTCATGTCATCTTCTCAAGCCTTTGGCACCATACAGTCCCTTTTTATTGCTATTTGTTCATGTTGTTAAAAGCAATTTCTTTACGTTTTATACTTTACAAACCGGTAAGTTAAAATTTTATAACAAGACTATCCAATTAGCGGCGCCCCTATCATTAACAGTATTTCTTAAAAAAATCATTTCTCATATCGTAAAATTTTATATTAGTGACTCATCACGTTCTATGATTGCGGTTACAAAAATTTCAATCTATAAACCGCTTATATTAAGGGTGCACATAACTATAATATACCGATCCCATCTTTAACCAGGTGAAAGGTGCCGCTCTGTAATCAACTTTAATTGTTTAACATTACTAGTCAAATTAACTATCTGTGTGTGTGTGTGTCTCTTCTCTGTCATTGTATAATAGTTAAAACACCGTCCCTGTTATAATAGTCATCTCCGAGGGTTTATTAAATGTAATTTTTGTATCATCCTTTTAAAAATGCAACTACAATGTGTATTTATTGCTTACAAAATGAAGGGTTGCTTTTTCTTTTATTTTACGACCAAATTTTAAAAATTGAATCGGTATGTGAATTGCTTTAGCTCTATACTCTGATTGGATGATAAGGTGGTGTAGTGGTGAAAAAAGTCGAAAGCTTTCGAATTCAACACTTCCCCTGCAAATTTTATCTAGCTGTAGGTATGCTTCTTATCTAAAACCTTATTTATTAATGCCCAATTCAGTTGGTAGTATAAGTGATCACTTTCACAAGGAATAATAATAATTCAAGCTCTAATGAACTGTGCTCTATTTGTAGACAAGGGCGCTACTGTGTTTAGCACTTTTGCGGGTTAGGCATTGGAATAGAGCTAAGTAGGACCTTACAGTTCTGTAAGACATGTTAATATTTTTTGAAGGAAGTTGGTATTCCTAATTTAAACATTCCAAAAATATGCAACGAAACATTTCAGCACTTTCTGTGCCAATGGCAATAGTAGGTTGCACCCGTAATTTTCGTCTTAGTACTATTATAGTCCTTCATTAATAAATATTGCTCAATGGTTTCGCAATACTACGGTAGATAGTCACGCCGCTGTATGGAAATGTCCTTACGACTCTTTGAACTTAGCCGCCACATGTTTGATAAAAGAAACTTAATATTAATTTATGGTTGGTATGTCCATTGAGGATTTTACTGCAATACGCAGCACCCAATTTGGGTGGCTTATTACAATGAATTAGGCTTCGGGCTCTTATTTACACTTTATTAGAAGTGCAGATAAATTGTAATTGTGATCTAAATTTTGTGCCATACGCCATATTAATCAGTATGTGTATTGTTCTCCATATTGAACAGCATCAATTTCAATCGAGGTTATACATTGAACAGTGAACACATCTCGTAAACTTTTAAAGAGACTGAATACGAATGATCCATCGAAACTTCAAATTGATGTTTCCGGGCGCTCAGATCAATAGGGGAAATTCTTATTTAAAGAAAAACAAAAACGTATTTGGGTCGTTTGGTACCTACTAAGTACTAACTTCGTAGGAAGATACTTTTCATATGGTTATCGGTTACTCGCAGATGTTAACTTAGAGGATCCTAAGATATCATATGAGAGTCAGTATTTACTTATCAGTTGATGTCCCAACTTTCCACAACTCTACGTTTCCGAGGTACGGATTTTGAATTATTAATGAAAATTGGCGGGATAGTCCCTTGATATATGGTACCAATTTTTCAACGATGAAGTAGTTTGATGAAGATTTTGCAGTGTGAAGGATTGTTATAGAAAGACTCTTTATGAGAAATGTATGGGCAGAAGAAAAATCGCGTCGCCGTATACATTTTAAAAAGTGATTGGCATCTTATTAATGAGTGCTACTTGAATTCTCTTACTTTTGCGTTGTCTTGCAGCAACACAATGGGTATCCAACAATTCCTCAGTTTCTCCTTTACTTGCGTTCTTTATCTGCAGTGAATCTTGTTGGATGCAATCTTCCTTTATTTTCGATTGAATTGTCTAGAGCAGTCTAACCACATTGTCTTGAGTGCGCGGAAAGGGATGCTTTTTGGTCTTTGACAGGGTGTCAACCAATGACCGTGGCAATCGCCGTTTACGACAGGAAACCATTTTTTCGTCAACACTAACTATAGCCTTCAAATCGGAGTATCGGCCTGTTGTTTAGGAGTTATCTAGCTATGATAACAACTATGACACTTGGGGGATGGGATGAAAATCAAAATGAAAGTAAACATATACTTTGGTTGGAGAAATGCGGGTGGGAACAATTTTTGAGATCTCTATAGCAACTATAAAAACGTAAACGCAATGTTGCGTATAGGCACTTCATGATCCTTAGAAAATGAACGATCTCTATTAAGAACCTCTCTGTGAAAAAAATACTTATTGCTCTACAAATAAAATAGATTTAGTGCTTTTGTTTCATAGCGTTGATAACAACTGTAAAGGAACTAAAAATTTAAAGAAAATCTAAATTAACTAAAATAAGACCATACTGAACAGGAAGTAACCAAGTTAGTCATAAAGCCGTATGTTGACACCCTTACTCCATAAAATTGACAATGATAATAATTAGTAACTTCCATGCTGAAGAAACTTGATTCTTGGTTGAAACCTACGTGCGCTCAATCCAGATTCCAAAATTTAGGTTTTTTGTTAATATAAATAATTTTAAGAAGATGAGGTTCTAAATAATTGTATCCAATGGCTACGATTTTCGTATCGTGAAAAATCTGTGCACTCCGAAGAAAGAAAATACGATCCTTACGGTTTTCTTAGTTCATCAAACATACAAGCATACAACCATTATATACAGGGTGGTTCGACTTTATTTTAAAAAAATTTCCCGGTAGATTCCCCAATGGAAAACAGTAACTGTTTGCTAATAAACATATATCCGGAAAGGAATAGTTTTTAAAATACAGAGTGTTAATTAGATGGAGCTCCAGCTTACTTTGGGGTTAACGTACGTACCTAACTTGTTTGATGCTAATTTTCCTCAGCGCTGGATCGGGACCAATTTTTTGGCCACCTAGGTCACCTGAACTTACTGTGTTAGATTTTTTATTGGGGGTTATTTAAAAGATCAGGTTTACGCTACACCCGTAGAAAATATTGAACAATTAACCGTACGTACTAATGAAGCTTGTAATCGTTTGAAAAATAATAATCGTCTATAATTCAACTCTTGGACGATATCGCAAATGTGTTGAAGAGAATGGCTTACATTTTGAGCAATTACTATAACTTAATTGTCTTTGTTTCATTATAATTTTTCCGTGTGCCTATTCGTATTCAATAATAAGTTGATTGTTTAATATCATTATAATATTTCGACATTCAAATTAATGCTTTGTTTTGATTTATGTTTTTGAAAAAAATGAAAAATAGTTTATGTATTTATATGTTTAACACTCTGTATCTTAAAAACTAATCGTTTCCGGATATATGTTTATTAGCAAACAGTTACTGTTTTTCATTGGGGAATCTACCGCTTTTTTTTTTAAATAAATTCGAACCACCATGTAGAATTTTGTACACCACGTAAATTTTTATTTTAGTCAAGGGTGTGTAATGTTTGAAGAAAAATTGAAATATGAATTAAAAGATCTTATCACAAACTATACATATTTGTACTAATCCAATAATTAGGTTACACACGCTTCTTAAATTACAAACAAAAGAATCTTTTGGATACCGTGATAATACAATTTTCCTGTTTTGTATTAAATGTAGGAGCCATGTCGTTAATCTGCGGAAGAGGTCTGTAAATCCTTGTGAGTTTTTCATGACCGTTATTAAGAGTGTTTTTATCTAAATGATTTAAGTTGATGTTTTTTGTAAGTATACAGTAGGTAAAAAAACTATTTAATAACTTTTTAGGAAAGGAATTTAAGTAAGAAAAAAAAGTTTTTTGTAATTTTATTTATAAGATTTTTAAGAAATAAACCTAAATTGTATTTGATTTGATGAGAATACACTGAATTATAATTTATATTCATATATATTTTAGAACTAGTAGTTAACGTTTTATTTTATTAGTATTTTTAATCTTTTCAAACTATGTTATATTTTCAGGTCCTTGTTACATGTTTTAAGAGATGTTACAAATGTAGATTTCACATTTCGTTTCCATTATTGTTATCCTCCGGTTGCTGTAGACAAAGCGATAGTGACTCTACATGTCTGCTAGGTATTGGTCCTCTGCAACCTTCTAACACTAGAGGAACATGGCCAAAGTCGGACCCCCATTTTGTTTTTCACTTTTATCTGCTTTATTTTGTGTTATCTTCATATGTCCTATTACAAAATGTGTAATTCAAAATGTTTCCTAATGTTCAACATGACTCATCTTATCTTTTAATGTGCCACTTTTTCCAATTGATGCTTTTTATGAAAAGTGGCTTAAGTGGTGTCTCGGGAAAATGTTGCCAATGTCGGACCCCTAGTAACAATGTTTATAAAATGAAAGGAAAACATCATACCAGTGCATTAATAAAATACCAATCTACACGGTAATGAGCAGAACGTATTGTGTAGCAATACCCATAATTTCTCGATCTTCTCCAATTTGTTTCTTAAGTAATCCTTCCACTTAACTAAATGGTTACGTTAAGATTGTATAGATAGCATATTCGAGGTAATGAATGAAAGTATTACTAATTTAAAGGCAATTACGTGATGACAAACGGAAAAAATGTACGTGCAAGTAATTTATGCTCAAAGTGAAGATTTCTGCAATGAAGTAATTACACCTACAACATAATTAATTCATTACAAAATCTTGTGTTTAAGAGACTTAATTATTCCATTAGGCTATCATTCAAGATGTTTCTACAAAAGTGTTTATACAATTTACCATTTACTAACATTGCGATAGTAAATATTGGGAAAATAAGAGTTAATTATGTACTTGTGTGCTACCTTTGATGTATGTCTACGTATTTACCAATTAAGATACCTTTGTAACATATGCAATGAAAATTGTAGTGTAATTATAATTTGAAACGATTAAATAAGGTTTAAATATTTTTAGGTTATTCACACGTTGTTTCATAATGAAGGAATACAGAAGCTTCAGACGGTAATTGAGGAAATATTTGCTACGTGCAATAAATTTATATTGGATCACTTACATTTTATGATTAAAATGATAGAAAAAAAAATTCGGGTATATTACATAATTTTATGGCGTTATGTGTTTCCTTTTCTAATTATGTATTTTTAAAAATAAGTGGATAATGTTCATAATCACAAATTACTAGTAACATTTCCTCCATTTCTTTTTTGTTTAATTGGACCACACCGCAATATTGAATTTCTATACAATTTTGGGCAATTTGGAAGAAGTAGATTTGTTTTCATTCTCATTCGTCATGATCAAGCGTGAAATAATGGAATACGTCTATCTATACATTCAGAAATATCACTATGATCTTTCTTATTGTGACTATAAGTTTTTCCCCAGTCTAACAGTAATAAAGTCCACAGATGGGTATAATTAGAGCAACAAGTTTAGTTTAACATTTCTATGTAAAGAAGGCACAAATTTCAACTATGACGTAAAACTAAAATTTGTATACAAGTATGGAAAAATATTATTGGTGGATTGACTTATAATAAGCTAGAAAGAGACCCAATAAGCATTATATGAATATGAGAGAGATATAACGTTACCGCTGTTGCCATGCATTGAGTCACAAAATTGGAACTACTCAAGGCTCCTTCAATCATGCTTCAACATTTCCAACGAAACCAAAGCAATTAAGATGATGTTGAAAAGTCGCGTGTTCTTAAGTAAATACTTTACACTTAAACATTAAACGATAGTACCTCAAACATTGAAGTAATTGAGAATTTATGACATGGTTCGATTACTACTCGTAAGAAGAACCAAGAAAAAACTTTCGAGAGCTACAAACAAGAACATTAACCTTTACATTGATAGTATAACTTAAGTTTAATACACTTTTTTCAAAACGCTACTTTACCTATAAGATTTTCGAAAAGACCTCCAACTTGTGCAAGGCAGTAACCCAATCTGTGATAAAATTCATTTCAGGTATTTTCTAACATTTCTTGTGTGATGCTGTTTAAAGAATCTGTACTTTTAACACGAAGTTCGTCCAAATCGGTACCACGTTCATGCCTGTGGCCATAAATTTGCTGGAATACGTATCCCCAAACAAAAAAGTCGTTCGGCGCGATATCAGATGAGCGAGGAGGATATTTTATGGTACCTTTTCCACTATTAATTAGTGATGGCCAAACGCAAGACCAAGACAAGACCATATATGTCTTGGTCTTGGTCTTGTCTTGCACCAATTGGTCTTGCTCTTGGTCTTGCATTGATATCCTTAATCTTGGTCTTGGTCTTGGTCTTGGTCTTGCACCTATCGGTCTTGTTCTTGGTCTTGCACGCAAGACTCTTGCAGTCTTGCATTTTTACACCGTGCTTATGAAAGATATCAAATTAATCGACATTTTGTGTCACTAAATGCTACTAAATTAGATTATTGCAGAGAATAAGAATTGGTATTGGGTTTAATGATCAAAATAAATTATAATAACTTAATTTATTTTAAAATTAAATACCAATTAATTATTTAATTCACGATCAAGAATACTTTTTTAATATGTTTCAGTATTGCGATGAGAATTAAAAAAATATATTTATGGTGAAGCTTCTCATTGAAAGTCAATGTCTTGTTAAGAAAAAAGTAAAAAAATTCTGTCTAACCCTCATAAATTATAATAGACGCGGCATGTTTCGGCTTTTTTAATGCTTAAGTCATCTACAACTGCATCTGTAGATGGCAATAATTCACAAATATTAAAGAATATGCACTAGATATTGCATTGGCAAACAAATGTTTTTTTGTGTGTGGTATAAAAAAATAATCGTTCGTAATAAGAAAAAAACTGCAAGAGTCTTGCGAGATAGTCTTGTTCTTGCCGATGTCTTGCAGAGCTGGTCTTGCATCCAGTCTTGGTCTAGCAACTTTAAGTCTTGGTCTTGGTCTTGCTATTGGTGTTGCTGTCTTGGTCTTGGTCTTGGTCTTGCAAGTCTTGCGAGACCAAGACAAGACTGCAAGACCAAGACCGATTTTGGCCATGACTACTATTAATACGGTTATTTTCCAAAAACTCTCGAACGCTTATTGCAGTATGAGCAGGACAGCCATTTTGTTGATACCAAATGTCATCAAAATCAGCTGGAACTATTTAGTTGCTCAACAGTTCTAAATATTTGTCCGCATTCAGGTTTCCGTTGATAAAAAATGGACCAACTATGGAATTGCCTAAAATTCCTGTCCACACATTAACTTTTTGGGGATATTGTGTCCGCTAAGGAATTCTAATGTGTTTGTTTTTCCGAGAGTAACCAACAGCGACAGACGGATTGTGATGGCCATGTTAGTTAAAAGAACTCTCGACGGTAAACAAAATATTTTCAATAAATCTTTCGTTTTCATTAGTCCGATTCATCATGTCTTCACAAAATTCCATACGCTTTTGATGATCTTCTGGAAAAATTTCTTAGGTAGTTTGCAACTTATAGCAACGGTAGTTATTCCTTTTCAAGATATTGCGAACTGTTCTTGGTTCAATATCAATTTCTTCAGTAATTTTTGTACTATTGCACGCGAAATTAGTTTCCGCAAAACTACATACTGCAATTTCTCGGAGTTCCCGCTCTTCGTTTACGACCAGGATGCTCACAATCATTACCATCAATGCTATTGCATGTTCTACAATTATTTAAACATCCATATCTTTCAAATTTACCAATAATACCCCTAATCGTAGTTTCTGATGTAATTGGCTCGTTTTCAAAGAAAAAAGCAAACCTGCCCACTATTTCTTGTGGAGTGTTTCCTGAATAATACTACTTAATAATCTGTACGTATTTTAATAAATTTTTCAAAAAAAAAACACTTTCGAATTTCAAAAAAGCAATTTTATTTCTGTAACAAAGTACCTAATCAGACGTAATATCATATGATATAAGTCAGGTAATACTTTCCAGAAAGGAAAAAAAGTGACGCATTGGAAAGGTCGCCATTTTGTTGTACCTTAACCGATTGTTTTCAAATTTGGGATTTGAATTCCCATCCTAAGAGCTTTCCAACGATGCGCCACATGACCCCCTTTTTCATTTATTTTTTTTTACAAAATAGCGCGTGGCGCCATGTTGACTTTTTGGTAAAAAAATTTTATGCTACAGTGTGCCCAACAAAAAATAAAAATCGACGTATTTCAGGATTTTTATCTGAAATAAATTGTTTGCAAAATAATGAATTTGTTCCATAATTTAGCCGCTTACTCTATATAGAAATTGAGACAACACTATCGTGTATAAGTACTACGAATGACTAAATCTGATCTGGTATAAATAATTTATTTTTTCGGCCTCCGTCTAAAAAAACTAATTTTCCATTCGCCTAAATTGTCTTGAAAGTGGCATTTTCCTGTCTTGGCAAGAGAATGAAACAGGAATTTTGAAAGATTTTGGATTGGTACCTTTGACTCACCGACGTTGACGCTATTTGCTGAAATGTCAAAGCTTTTACAAATTCAGGAATAATATAATTCTGTTTCACTGTTTTTAAACTATTATATAGCTAAAGGTTTCTATCAGTTAAACAAATCGTAAATGATATCACGTAATTGAGGCGTAGCGTAGCTAAGCTAAGATGATGCGAGAACTTACAAAACAGTTTCTGGCCGTGTAATGCACAAAACCTTATCGGTCGAAAAATCATTACACCAAGGAGTGAGGACCGCCAATATCTAGTAGAAAATAAATTCCGTAGCGGGAGATATTTTAACAATAAATTAATTATTTGTAATAACTATTACCATATCGATTATGTCGCAGTGGAGCCCTATCCTATGTAGAAACCTTAATAGGTATTTAAGTGGAGAAAATCTCCGCTTGTCAATTATTGAATCATGATTGTTAGAATCATTTCAAATCTCTAAACGCTCCTTTCCGAAAAAAAATTAGTATATTTAAGACTCGTTAAAGTCCATTGGCTATGAATTTTGTCCTCAGAGGGTCTTTTCCAAAACTGATAATCGATTCTGTTATCTGTAGATTGAGCTTTAGTTTATATGTTCGTCGTTATCGTCATGCTCATCCAAATACTGTAATTGATGTAAAATGCTGCATATTTTAGTGCATTACAAACCCCTGGAAATTAAATTCTTTGACTGTGTTCAATAGGTAGAAAGGACAACTTCTCCAAGTAGTAGAAACCTTTCTTCCAGTCCCACACGTCCACTACT
The DNA here is from genome assembly GCA_036250285.1 of Pyrocoelia pectoralis. Lineage (NCBI taxonomy): Eukaryota > Metazoa > Arthropoda > Insecta > Coleoptera > Lampyridae > Pyrocoelia > Pyrocoelia pectoralis. The sequence goes on along the minus strand of CM070077.1, from coordinate 10,004,607 downwards.
AATGGTTTGCTTTTGCGACTGGAATTTCATAAAAGACATTACAAAATCGAGGTTCTTGCTTATTTTATTGCTGAAAAATATGACGACCAAGATGCACAGCAACCATTAAACACGACTAAACAGCTTTCCAGTTACCTATTCATTTACATCAACTCTTCAGGTCATCAAGTAGTTGAATGTTGTTTATTCTTGGATAATTTCTGTATCGACATCAAACTTATATCTTAGAGATCTTGATGGAATTTTTCTCCTCTTTACATAGATTTATCATTCCAAATCGTTTACAGAACAGGTCTATACATATCTTAATTAGGTATTTACGCTTCGAAAAATATCTACGCTAAATGAATTAGAAATTTCCTATGTGAAATAGAAAACACAATATTTATCATGACTTGAAATTTTTGAAACTTATTACCTTGTAAATTAAAAAAATGTAACAGTTTCCCACTAATTACATTTGAACTGTACATATGCGAACTTAATCCTTTCAGTATTAAAATAATTAACCGGAAGTATCTCCCCACAAGCACAATTATTTCAATAACCAAAGTTAATTAATGATCTCGCACCAATATGCAACGTAGTTTATGTGAGTACAGTGCAATATAGTTAAATGTCATTATTAATATATGGAATACAAATGACTTCCTGTGCTTTTAAAAAAATATATCAGAACACCAGTTGGTTTTTATTAAAATATTATATCAATGTCTAAATTAGAGGTGAGATCTCACAATGGTGGTTGTTATTAGGTATACAAAGGAATCGAGACGGGTGGTTATACATTATTTTAGTAATTACTTGAGGTTAGACACCTTTGTGTGTTGTAAACTCCTTCGCAACACCCCATCGCGTGTAACTTTTATGTCTTTATAAAAATAATGTATAAGGATTATAAAGATTACACTCATTTTTTATACCGCTTGACTGGTATGTAGAGGTACAAAAGAACTGTATAACGTTATATGCAAAATTCACACCGATTGATTTAATAAACAAGGAAGAATGAAAATAATAAAGCTAGTAAGTATTAATATTTACAGTACATTACACATGCGATATTGGCAAATTCCTCGTATGCTTCCTGTTACAAACCATTAATACCTATTAAGTCAACATATTGTCACCCCCAAGTACTTCCCCTAACCCCGTAATGTGACGTTTGAGTTATTAGCTTAGAGAAACTAAGCTGACTGTGATATGTTCTGTTTTGCAATTAAATACCTTGACAGCATATTACGTGGAATTGCTTTGGCGTTTTAATTGGTCGAACATAGGTATATTTTACTTTTCATTAATTAGTCGAATCCCAAATCGGGTATCGGAGAAGAATCACAGAAATTCCTAAGATTGTTTGGTGTTTATCTTTGAAAGAGTGTCGCATCGTCAACTCTATACAACTAAATCACCAATTACAAGTGAAGTGTTCGCCTTTTGTCAAGAAGCCATTTTGTTTCGTGAACAACAAAAATCCACTTTCACACTTCAACTGTTTTATTATTACAGCATTTACGAGCCTGTTTGCGATGTAGGGAATTTATTTCCGGCCGTTGGTGAAACACTTATTCGATATTTCGATTAGCTAGGCGTTTAGTCAGGTGTTGATAGAATTTATATGGGCGTGTTATCCGTTATTTCTACAAATAGAGTATAGAGTGGAAGTCTAAAGCCGTTTTAGGCTATTAAAATAAGCACGTGTAGTTTTATTATCCTAAAACACGAATATCACCTACATTCTTAAAACAAATGATAAAATCTGTTATTATTGTTATAGGAAAAGTAGCAGTTGTGGTCTTTGAAGGTATATTTTAGTAGAGGTTGACGTCGGGGCAACGAAACGTGGGTCGCTAACAATAACTCTGCGGGGTTGACACTCTTGTAATAAATACGGTCGCACCCGCGCTCTATTTTCCACCCGATTTAGCTGTGATGAGAAAATGAGCATTCCGCCCAGCCACGGGTGCGAAAATTCTACTCTGACGTCATAAATTCAGAGTACACTCCAAGACCGTTTAGTTCTACGGGAGTTTAGTTAAATGTATCCCCAAACTGTAGCAACCAGCATTCGTAATGAAATTTAGGGAGGAAACTGGATATGTTTAGTAATTACTTGATTTGATTTTATCGTTTTATAGCTTACGGTATTTTAATAATGTCTGAAATGGAAATAAATTTGAGAAATCAGGATGTAAACGCTAAGTATTGTTGCGTGTTCTATAATGACAACGTAATCAATTGCAAGATATGTTTAAATTTTAATGCCTCATTAATGTGATGTGATTTTCTATTTCGCCAACAGTCTCATTAAAGACAACATTGTTTAATGGTTCTACATCCATCAAGGGATTTGTATTTTTGAGGTATTACTTATAAACCTCTTTTAATCTGGTTGAGCCATTTACTCTACTTAATTATATAGGTAGTATGACGATAGTCTATAAATAATTGTAAAGGTTCTTTAACGAGCAAGTGGTTATTCTGAAGAATTTTTATTCCCAAAGGAGTTAACTAAGCTTAGAATAAGAAAATTAGATATCACAGTAGACAAAGTTAGAATTTCGGCAGTTCGAACTTTCAATTTTAGCGCAACAATTAACTCGAAGGAAGGGATTTAATGAAATAGTGACACTTTAAAGAGTTTAGTATATTTCGAATCACATCATAGGTATAAATCCACCAGTTTGTAATATAAATAGGTTGAAACAATAGTGGAGAGAATCTTCCGGTTTTATCTTTGGAATACCAAAAAAATTCTCAGTAGTTCTTGCACAAAGCAGTAGTTATCGACACACCTCTTTTAATGAATCCAAAAACCAGTAGATACTTGTAAAAAATCTGTAAAAACGTCAATAACGGAACAGTATATGGGAAAAGATATATAAAATAGGTGTGTACTACAAACAATAACATTTTTCAAAATAAAAGAAATACTTGAAGATGCTAACACTCACTATAATAGTTTTAAATATTGAAGTCAATAAAAGATACTTTATTACGGTATGTATTACAATAAATTCTATTGTCAATTCAATTTATTTCTGCACCTACCTATAATTTATATTTAAAATATATTGCCCATTTCCTTTGGCTATAGGTATCTTCACGCCTCATTAGATACCAAAAATTCACTGTTTGTAGACAAGGGACAATCAAATTTACAATAGCAAATTATTAATGGAATCTGAGCTCGCATGGATTTTACGAAATCGTTAAATTTCTAAACGTGTGTGAGTTTTAATCTACCTTGACGATGAAAATAGAACATGCTTGATCCAATCGTTTTGATTTTTGTCCTATGGTTTCCCAAATCGTAATGAAATATCTCTCCCTTTATCAATTGTAAGTCTCTAAGTAACTGTTTCGATCATTCCAATTAGTATACTGTCCTTTTTTTACTTAATTAAATTTCAATGTTTCTAAAACATCGGGGAACAGTAAATTAAAAAAGTAGCTGATTATGTAATGGTAAATAAAAATAACTCAGCAGCTATCAAGGTTTGGAAGGGGCGTAGGAATTGCAGACCAGTGTTTCCTTAAGAAAGAAACACGCTTCCGTTGATCGTACTAGAACTTAAGGGGTATTCTACTCTACAGAGACGTATGACCGTCTCAATTCTTGATTTCATACATACATATCTCATGAGATGAAAAACTACCAGTCCTAAAGAATGCATATTTTTGTTATATTTCGCAGAATGGGAAACCATAAAGGTATAACGTTTTTGCTCATTGTTATTGATCGATATTTCGTACATAGCTATTTATAGGTTTCAAAATCCTCCAAAACATGTAACATTGTAAAAATGTTATATGATTTCATGGGTTTGGCTAGGTTCCAATAAATGTTCTGCGTAATTTGACATATACACGTATGTAATATGTATATGTCTATAACGAAAACTAAATTTCGAATGATTGGCCAACGAAGACCGAATTTCAATGCGCACAGTCCAATTAATAAATACCAAATTTCATGACACATTGAGTCTTGTTTCTAGAATTAAATAGATAATTAGTTTTTAATACTAAACTTTGAACCTACAGCAAACTATTGCATGTAAAATTAATTGCTAATGAGTTTGTCCGGTGTACAAACGACGTTACAACTTGATTATAACAATAATAATAATAATAGATTCATCAACGTGTAACTGTTTAAAATACATATATTCTAAAATTAAATGCTACTCCCTTCCATTTAACCAAATCTCTATCTTCAATAGAAAGAAAGTTACCTATGTAATCTGAGCACGATCTGGGACACCCTGTGTAAGCATGCTTTAAAACTCTCCATTTACGACCTAAGCAAATTTAAAGTAAAATCAAATTGCCAAAAAATTTCAATTCCTATGTTTATCAGTTTTATATCCTCTTCACACGTTGATTAAATTTGTAATCTCAAAGATTTTGGATTTTGTATGCCATTTTTGGAAATCATCGAACCCAAAGAGATGATGAAGTAGCGTTATGTAAACAAATCTTTCTATCCCCGTATAATTTATTAATGAAGTAATATTTGATCCCTACATATAACAGGAGAATGTATGTAGGTGTATATCTGACTTTTCCTCAATGGATGTTTCTTTTTTAGTTTAAATTTCATACAGTGTGTCCACGGATTGAGTTCACTATAGATGTAAATGACTAAAAATTTTGGAATTTCAAATCGATTTTTTCGATTCTGCCCTGCTTCATTGGAAATGAATTTCCATTATATTTTTAATTTTTTTAATTCAAAGCCGCCTTGATCGTGGCACAAAAACTATTTTCTTTTTTTGTATATCATAGAGCAAATTTTTATTAAGAAAAACTGTTCAGAATCAAAAACAATACACTGTCATTTGTTTACAAAAAATACTGATTGTCATTCTGTTCTGTACAATGATAACTCTTCAACAAAAAATTTACCTTGTAAAGTGGTATGGTATTGGGGATGTTTCACACAGGTACGCAATTCAACTATTCAATGAAAAATATCCTGACGTACACATTACGGTTAATGGAATAAAAAAAATTAATAAAGAAATTCGACGAGACGGGATCTGTTGAAGTCAAAAAGAAAAGGAAAAAGGCATACCTTGAAGACGACGATGCAGCTACTGCCTTAGCCATGCATTCTTTATTCGAAAATCCCAGGTTGAGTTTACGAAGAAGAGCAGAGGAGGTTGGTTTTAGCAAAAGCCACTTAAGAAATATATTTAAAGAAAATAAAATTATTCCCTTCAAACCAACATTTATTCACACCTTAAGAGCTTGTGATTATGACATTAGGCTTGATTTTTGTGTAAACATTGGTGGAAAAATTATGGATGACCTTTTTTTCACTTATAATATCCTGAGGTGTCGATTCTATCCGGAAATTTTTTTGAGTGCATCGAGGGCAATGTATAAATCGCACGAGTCGTAGACGAGTGCGATTTATACATTGCCATCGATGCACGAAAATAAAATTTGCAGGATATGAATCGATGCAGAGGGATATTCGGTAAGAAAATCGCACGAAAATATTTCCGCGGAGATATTTTATATTGCCATGGTTACCACCATAAAGCAAGGTTTTCATTGGCTGTTGAATGTTTGTGTGCGATATTTTCACTATAACATTTTATTTTCCGATGAAGCAACGTTTACGAGTTGTTTCATCCCAAAACTGTAGATATTGGGCTAGTGCAAATCCTCATTTCAGGATCCAATGTAAAAGCCAATTTTCTAAAAAGGTAAATGTTTGGTGTGCTGTTTTACCAGACAAAATAATTGGACCTATTTTCTGGATGAATCCTTAAATCAGGACGTTTATTTGGATTTGCTAAACAACATTATTTATTACCAGAATTAGAGAACTTTCCCTTGGAGCAAAGGCGTAAAATGTATTTTTAGCATGATGGCTATTCATCACATTCGACTTTTCTGATAAGAGGATGGCTGGATGAATATTTTCCGGAACGATGGATAGGATGATATGGACCGATATTCTTTCCGCTCGTTCACCAGACTTAACAATTTTGGATTTTTTTCTATGGGGCTACCTAAAACAGAAAATGTAACAAACAAATATGAACCACAATATTGGGCATCTTAAGCAAGCAGTAATAAATGAAAATTATGCCGATTATGTAATTATTATACTACATAATCGCTATTATCAATTTAGTAAAATTACCTTCAGCATACGCAAATGACAAGGTGCTTCGAATTCCTTCAGTTACTCTTGTGCTTTATGCTTATACTGAATTTCATTTTTCTATTCAGTGTTTTTCTTGTTCAATTTAAATGTGCTCTGATCAGATCCCTAGTTAAGAAATTTTAACTATAATTGATAATAATAAAATAGAACTTAATGCATGCAGCTTCTCGAAGGTTTTTGGGCATGTTTTTTATCTATTGTGTTTTATATTGCTTATCTGTGCCAACACGACGCTAATATTTTATTTAAAACTGGGGGTGTGTCTCTGACGTGGTAAACTAAAATTCTTTTTGATTAGTTTTGCCATATAAGACTACCATCAACAAAAGATTATTCATTTCAGCGCGTATTCTACCTACACTAAGATTCTTGGATTAATTTTCTGCTTGCGACTACGTTAGTGACCACATATACAAGGTGTTTTATTTAACAAGTGAATAGATAAAAACTCTAACCCTCCTCAATATTTTTTTAATTCAAATACGCTACTAGTTTCGACTTTTTGACTGCGAATTAGTTTAAAGCACACCATTGCTATAGCAACAATAATTAGTATTAAAATATTCTGCCCCTGTTATTGAAAGAAAAACAGAATGTTTTGTAAAATCCTAAAACACAGATTGCGTGCATCAACATTGTGGTGAATTGGTAAGGGTTTTTGGGAGCCAGTTATCCTTTGGGCGCTGATTAGGAAATCCCCAACACATTTACAATTTTGTGACATTCTACTCATCGACTAAGTCGGTCTAATGGAAAAAGGGCTTTCGGAGACCGCCTAAAATCATTCCAAAGTAGATATGGTCTGCAATATTATATTATCCCTATATTTGCAAACATAGAATTGTTCTCAAGTAAAGGAGTACAATCTAACATCCATATTTATCTGCTAAAACATCTGTTGTTATAAAGTCAGACTAGAAGCTAGGCATCCTCCTGACCTTAGCAATAACGTTATTCATTTTTATCATCAACTTCTAAAACTCTGTAAAGGCAACAGAGTGCTAATGTTGATCCGAAAATTGTTAATCAAAAGGTATACCTATAATGTATTTACTCTTTCCAACGTGGGGAATGAAAGATGAGGTCAAGGAAGATTTAAGATTTCCTTCAGACCGCATCAAATTATGTTTAAACATTAGTTAAAACCTTAGATTGTAAAAGAACCACAGATAGCAACCAAACCTACCTAATATTGAGACATTTATAATATATCTATTTAGCGTTTGCTGTTTGCTATTTAACATTCACTTATTTATTCTTAAGAAGTAATCAACAAATAAACATCAATATAATATATTAACAACCACAAAAAAAAACCTTACTTTCGAGGTTTCTGTCATAGTTTCCTAACTGATAACGTAATGGTTGAAATATATATGTATTGAAATTTCACGCTTACAAGAGTGTACAATATTTTCAACATTCTCATTAATGGTGTCAATATTGATGACCTAAATCTGACTGCCATTCATCATTAATTAACAAATTGGTACTTATAGAAGCGGTTTTTAATGTCTTTAGTAGTGCAGCTTTAAATAATTATAAAAAGCGTTGAAAATGTATGATAGGAGAAAATTAACTCTATGAGAAGGTTACAGACACAAATTACGCCTTGTGGACATTTTAATAAATCTAATATCATATTAGACATATTTCCCTTAGTAATATAATGTAAATGACTTTATAATTTACATAATTACGATATATAAATTAATTAAATTAAAAAAGGGTAAACTTTAACTACCACCCAAAATTCTCCTTTAATTTTCGTGTTATTAAAAGATATCGCCAAATCATTGTAGTATGTGGATGTTCAACTTGCTAGTTGAGTGCTAGTGGCGGCTGGCAGGTGTGACTAACATAAGGCCTTTGAAAGAACATGCCGACATTGGTTCAATTTATTATTCAATACATTTATAAGTACGTTGAATGTTTAAAGTACGTTTGGACAGCTGGAACTCGCGCTTGTCTCACCTACAGCAGAGTTGCTATAACTTAATGTTTTAAACTGTAATCTTATAGTATTTAGTAATGAATTTTTGAGAATTTTTTGATCTTCTTCCGTTAATAAGAATTAGAAAAAAATTTGTGAGAATGTCATATAATTTTCTTTGGGACACCTCCTCATGATCTTTAAAATACTTATTTAACTACCGCTTTTTTATGCATTCTACCTAATACCTAATCACCCAGCCACCAATCGTTAATATTTTTGCTGTTGGTGCGACGACGTTAAGCAAAATGTAAAGTTAAAGTTAATCAAAAGCGTACTGACCTAACATTTTAATGAGATTTTGATATAGGAGGACGCAGTTAATAAAATTTAGTATATTCGGCAAACAGGAAATTGAAACTAAAATATTTTCGCTATAATGTAAAAATACGAAATGTAATTTTAATTCTTGGTAATAATCTAAACGTCAAACGCGAAAAGTTGTTTGCACATTTTATCCTCAATTTTTAAACAAATGTTAAGAACAATAAAATAAAATTCTTCTTTTGCATTCAGATACCGTTGAAAATGACCTAAGGAAAGGCTTGAATAACAAACTTCTATTAAACCAGTAGATTGATTACCTATCGACGGCTCAAAGTATAGCCCCTATACCTATAGTACATGACATTAACATTAAAATGTGAAAAATCCCCAAGGGATTTGGCGTGAGGTTAATTAGTTTTTCATAACAAGATGTGCAACCTCACATGGTAACAAACATTTTACATAATAATTTATGAAAATTTTCACTGATAGAAAGATTGAAATATAAACAATATACAGACAACAGCAAAAGTTAAAAACACAGGTGGCGCTTGCGCTTCCAATGCGTACACTTCATCTGCTTAGGAAATTTTAATGTTATCAACCAATTTTGCTCCAGTCGGCAAGATCAAAGGATGTCGCTACTATCAAAGAGTATATAATTATATGTATACATAATGATCTTTAGGTTTTGCGCGGCTGCTGTATGAACTGCTGGTTCCTCGGATGTTGATCCGCGTGGCTCTTTTGGTCTTAAAGAGACCGTTTGTTGCAAAACGGCATTTCGGCAAAGTATCATTTGCCATCATCTGCTGCTTCGCGTTACTCGACAAACGGTCTTTTGAAGACCACATCACACCCGAGGAACTAGTCGTTTATACCTATACATAATTATATACTCTTATTGGACGTTATTGGACAAAACAAATCGTTCCTCTTCTCATTCAGTGCGCTCGGCCGAATACATTGCTGCTGTTGCTGGGTGTGCGTGAGCAATCATCAACATCAAGTCGTCATTGTTCTCAGGAATTGGACATTTTTCGCACTTCTCTGAGAAGAATTTTGCATAAAGATCTTGGTATGACGACGTACAATGTTCAATGGTTGCAACCATCCGATGCATTTTCAGTTCGTCAAATGGGCTGAAGGTCACATTATTGAATTTAAAAATCTTCTTTTCCGATAAAGCTCATTTTCACCTCGGCGGTTATATCAAAACGTAAAATTATCGCATCGGGGACACAGAAAATTCACACACTATGTTGGAGAACCCGATGCATCCATAACGAGTGCGGATTTTGGTTCGGCGGCATCATTTGGGCCATTTTTCTTCGAAAATGAGCAAGGCGCCGTCGGCGTCCTTAAAGTCAATGGCGAGCGTTACCGTGCCGTGCGGAACGAATGTTTGTTTCAACAAATTGAAGAGGAGGACAAGGACGATATTTGGTTTCACCAGGACGACGCCACACAGGCAACGAACCTTACAAATTGATCTTTTGTGCACTTGTCTGCGAAAATCAAATAATCAGCCGAAATGCTGATGTGAATTGACCGTAATTTGATGCCGTTCGACTATTGTCTGTGCCACGTTAACCATTCAAAGACGATTGAGACCCTGAAACAGGTTATCGGAGTTGCCATTGATAAAATAGAAGCCCATACAATCCAAAATGTATTGCAGGGCCGATAGCCTTATTAATGAAGTTGTGTTCAATGTTCACAGTTTAAAATAAAACACTCACCTTGAAAAAATATTCATTCATTCGTGTTTTTTTTTGCCAAATCTAAAAACATATTTTAAATGGCCCACTCCTTAAAAGCAAATGGTCGTGGCTGGAGGGAATTAAATTTTCATTGGGGTTTTTAGCGGTAGTCCTACGCCTACCTCTGTACACAAGAGTCAAGGTACAGATTATTATTTTTGTCTTGCTTAATATTTTCAAATTGTCTTAGGATAACCTTACTTAGATCTAGAGAAAGGAACAGCTTATAAGTTATCATCCCTCTAAGTTTATTGCAACGCTCTTAGTGTTTGTAGTGAAGTATTGACGTTTATTCCACCAACGCGAGCATCTTATTTATAGCACGACAAAAGTATTGTTTTGACACTGATTATAATAATATAACTGACGAACTGAAAACTAACTAAGATCTTCTATTATTATTCCACCCACATTTTTATTTATTGCGTTGTAGCATTTTTCTACAATTGTATTGGCTTTTTCCCAATTCGCTTTTGGAGTTATGATTTGTTGTATTATTGGAATATTTCAGTCATCTTCAATTTTATTGTATTGTTTTCACAATCTTCTTTAGTTTGGTTCTTAGGTTTATTGGTTGTGAGGGTATCACGGACAATATTCTGTAAGGTGAGTCTCTGAATCGGTTAGCAGCTCATTCAATTAGAAAAACCTCCTCCTGAAAATTAATTTCTTTTATCTTTTGAATTTGCAGTTTGACTTCTCCTTCCTTTTTTAGCGCGGTGGGCCTTGTTATCTCTATTATCCTTCTTTTCCGTTTTCTTAATCCTGTTGCAGCTTTTCTAGTGGCTCTTGTAACATCTAATGTAAATAATGTAAACTTATGCACTATTCACTATAATTATGATGTGTCTGTTGGAGTCTAGTACTTATGTAGTTCACATTTGATACACTCACGATGGAAGTTTATAAAATGGTAAACCTTGACAGCATCGGACGACAATCTTCAACTTATTGACTCATTTTTGCAGTAGGGAGGGGTTTGATTTTTTGGTAAGTACTTAGAGTAACATTAAACAATTGTATTCTAAGGCATTACCCCCACTTCAATGTGCTTCATGTGGTCTTTCAGCTCAGTAGTTCTTCACATTACCTTCTTTTTCTATTGAATGCCCTGTCGATATTTTAGATACATTGAGCTCCCTGGGGATTGTCCGTAAGCTCCAATTGAATTTCAATACAAGTTTGACTGGAAAAGCAAAATAATAAACTTATGCCGGATCGTTGTCAAACCGACGAATAAAAGCATAAATACAATAAACTTGTAACAACTACGTGTAAATATAAAATTATAATCTAAGACATTAAAAACAATTTGTATTGGGAAGGCCAATTGTTTAATAAAAATACTTATAATAACGTCACGTTTGTCAAGACTATCTCATTATCGTTCAGTCCTCGTAAACATTATGAACTGATCACTTCAATAATAAATAATTTTAACGAAACTGTGTGCAAACGCACGGGTTAAGAGAGCTTTAGTTGCTGCTGTCAATAGGATTAGTCAAGGATGTCTGATTCGACGTAAATAGTTATTGTGTGAGGTTTTTTGAAATTGATACATTGTGCATAAAGAACGGAATGTAAGACCCCACTGAGATTTACGCATTTTCAATGCAATTTTCATCCATTAAAATGTGATGTGCAAGTATTTTTCGTCTGAATGAGGAGTAATATTTTACTTTAATTATTGTATAAATGAGACATTTCTTTGATTTTGATTGAGAAAATTCCGCAACCTGAGTTTAATGGAGTTCATCATTATCCCTTCCCTTAAAGGATAATCGTTGTTAAATACATTATGTCTCGCTTAAAAAATATTACGTTAATTACTAAAACAAAACGGTGTGAAGTTGCTGACGTGGTTGGGTGTCTTTCCCCCTTTACATTATGTCAACGTAAGGACATTTTAAAACATTATTGTCAGATAATTGTAAAAGTCTGGTACCTAACACTTAAAAAAAGTAATACAAATGTGGTTATATGCGTCAGAATAAGCGACGTTATTTTTAACAAGGAACGCCAACTTGATTTAGTGTTTGAAATTGGTGTGAGCGTCTGACAGAACGTTTAAAACAACATACATTTCTGTTTTACATCTTCATATTTTTATATCTTTATTTTCTTTTATATTTCTGCAGGCAATTTTACTGACATAAATATTTTGAAAATTTTCTTTAATAATTTAACTACCTTTTAGCAACTAATAAAACCCATTTGCAAATTATACTTAGAATTTGATCTACGAACCCCATGTTTCCAATTTGCGACACAATCTACTCATCGGCACTATTAAACGGTCATAAATGTTGTGTAAGGAATTGCAAAATAAAACTGTACGGAAATGGTCTGTAAATTTCGACCCAACCCAAAACGACAAGCAGAAATTGATGGGTTACACTTGAGAAGAGTGTTTAATGCATACCTATACCAAAAGCTTCGTACTAGAAGTAAAAAAAAAGCTGAATTTACTTCGCATATTTAAGTAATTAAATTAGATTCTTTATCGTATCTACAATTTCTTCCTTATGTAATTTATAACGGAACCGGTGAGTTCGTAGGTATTCTGATTTATTTTGTTTTCGCTCTATTTGTCAGCTTATGTGGCGCTTGCGGGATTTAAGGATGCTCATTTTGGAACAACTTGCACGTTTGTCTTTCAACACTGGCGTCTATTTCCTGACTTTTTATTAAGCTAAAATGTTGCTTTAGGACCTTACAGTGCAAAAATGTCTGCCTGTAATTTTAGAGAGCCTTCGAATTTTTAATTTAGCACTTCACTTGAAAAATTTATTTTCCGGCAACAATTTACGGAATGTTAATAGAAATAATTGTAACTTAAATTAACGTTTCATTCATCATCTTAATTTAGAGTTTAGAAAAAAAATCCTATTACGTTACGGTTTAAATGCTTATAATTCAGGATTTTAACACCGTTTAATAATGTGACAAAAATGTTTTCACGACATGTGCAGCTGCGTTGGCTCTGATGATGGAAATATTTGTCTCTAAAGACCACTAGCGTTTGTAAAACATTCACGAGTATATTATACACCGTGGTTGTACTTACAAAACGAATTGTGGCTAATTTTAAACACTAATTAGTCATTTGTAAGACTTAATAGACTAATGAACTAAGTAGAAAACTTAATTACGAAATATTCCTTTTGTCTATTACGTTAAAAGCAAACTATTCTTGTCATAGTAGATGATGTCCGATCACAAAACTGTCAATTTTGTTCAAACGAAGCGGTCTAACATTAGTGATGTTCTCTTGCGGTTCTTCCAATTGCCAATAAATCTAGTGGGGTTATGTGGCGTCCTTTCAGACGTTATATATCTACTGCATATTTTTCTTGTAAGCGCGAACAATACCAAGCACATAGATAACTACTGTTAGAGGATTTATATTATCATTGCCTATTTGTCTAGGATGCACACCATGCGAGATCAGAATTAAAGCTCACAATGGCTGGCCGTCTCCTCCTTACTATTTACTTATTTATATGTAAACGAAAGTAATACTCAGTCATGCACAAAACTGGAAAACCAAACATTAAAAAATCATCACGCTTTTTTACTTATTCTCGTGTTTCAACAGAAATCAGTAACAACTGCTCGCAGATTATAGTTTGGCTATAGAAATGTGCGGGAGCTGTGGTCTCTAGTGTTTAATGTGTTGCACTTACTTCAAATTATTGAGTGTTTTGGTATTTTAGAAACAACTACGAGAAATTAAAAAATGCAATTGTAAGACTAAGCAGGACGTGATAGAACAGAAAATATATTATTTCATTAGGTCTAATAAAGTAGGTAGCATCGCAAAAATTTCTTTGTAGTATTTATACCTATATGATAAACAAGACTCGATTATGGTGGTAACATTTTTGAGATGTCTATATCGTTAAAAACTACTATTTAAATATATTTTCTTGCGGTGCAGTCGCCATATATAAGGGGGTTTATGTGGAAGGGGTTCAGATATCGGTTTTTAACGTATAATTATTTTTATAATTTAGTGCGTTATCATATTTTTTAGAGCAACCTGTTGAATAACTACTTCTTTCTACAACTGTTTAATAATATATGCATATCATTATTCACTAGTTTTGAATAGATAATAGCACCTATTACTTACCCATACCTAGTGACATTATTATAAGCGCTAAAGTTAACTAATTTATCCATATTGTTATAAAGAACATACTTTTAAAACAATTCGTATGCAGTTATGATAAAAAACGGTAAAGTGTCTGAATATTAAAAAAACCTAAAATGTATTTTTTTTTATTTAAAAGTTGCTAGGCAGACCGAAAATGTTTTAAAAAGGTGTGTCTTGTCTGACAGAACAATTACCGGTTGACGTCTGTTGCCACGATGCTTGACTTTAATTATTATATATTTGAATATTAAGTATTATCGTTCTATAAAAGGAAGTCGTAGAAAAAGTATGGTATTCTACTCGCATGTAATCGGTATTACTCACTCTGAAGAATTACAACACTCGCCTTCGACTCGTGTTGCAAATTTCATGCTTCTGAGTATCATTACATGCTCTTTGAACAATATACTATTGTATGAAGTTCCAAATGAAGCACAAAATGTGATTGGACATATTCCATTATTTATTAATCACAAGGTAAGGCGTTAAGTGCAAGAATACAATCGGGGAAATCACTTCCCGATTCGCAACTTGAGTTACTTAGAAACAATAATATTTAATTTATAAATATAATATTTTTTTCTGTTTCTATTTGCGGTAGTAACTCATGAAACGATGAGGTAATGAATAAACCTATATAAATGCAATTGAATGCAACACATTTAGGTTTCAGGTAAAATAACATGGTGAGCATATGTTTATAATCTACCTATAGTTTACCATTTTGTGCATAACAAATACGTTCTTAAAGGAAAATCATTTTTGAGTAATTCGAATGCACAATATTTCGGCGTGTTACACAAATTCAATTTGACATTTCAACATTTACTAAAAGGTTAATGTGAAAAGCTCTAAAGCTCCCCATGAAAATGTTTATTCGTTACAAAGTTTAGCGGCTGGATTAGTTTCAATCTAAAACAGTCATCCTTTTTTCTATAATTTTCTAAAATTTCAGGAGCTAGAATTGAAAATGGCTATACAACAGAGAAAACTTTGGGAGCTTTAGTTAAACGTTTCTGGGAAAGTTTTATAGGTAGGTTTATGAAAATTTGTACATACTTAGGGGTTACCCTGAAAGCGGAATCGATGTAAAATATTTTCAAAATGGCAGCACTTCCGGAAGTGGCTAGTACCTGCGTTATTTTAAATGGGTTTTTTTAAAAATGAAATGACCATTTTCTTACTATTGCATTTGATATAGGATCAAAATAGGCATATTTTGATATTACATGTTCCTATCCCTATCTTTAATACTTTCTGCTTATCCCCATTTCATTGAATTGATACCATTTTTTTCCATTTTTTTATTAGTCGGCCATGGTAATCGAATTTTAATTTAGTCAGTTATTAGCGCGATGGCCGAAAAATTAAACGTATGTAAGTAGCCTTTACCAAATACGTACGTACTTAACGTACCTATCAAACTTAACAAATTGCAACACGTTAACGAAGTATTTATTCACAAAAAACTCCACAAATAAAAAAGATAGTCATCCATGAGAATTCAACAATGCAAATTCGAATGTCGCAAAAGAAAGTACCGTCTGTATCCGCCATTTTTCTCTAAAAATTCAAAATAACTTAAAAACCATACATTTTAGATACTGACATGTGGGTATCAAAAGAATTGAAATTTCACGTAGAATCCAAAAATGCAATTCCGGCATTCCCGGAAGTGCTGGCATTTTGAAAATATTTTACATGGATATGTACAAATTTTCATAAACCTACCGATGAAACTTTCCCAGAAACGATTAACTAAAGCTCCCAAAAACACGCTGTATAAACAAAATGTAGCTTTTTACCTCTCATCAGGGATCAAAACGGTTGCAAGGTAAAGCTTCCTAAGTTTAGTAAAAAAACTTGCACGCATATATTCAGTGGTTTTTTCCTTGACTTAGTGTTTCCCGGGTCCTTCTGCCACATTTTTTTCATTAACTACTATTATCTAATCACATGAGGCTTCTTGTGGTTAATGCGTAAACCGTTTGAAAGCTGGCTCCTTATACATACACAATTCGGACTTTAAAATTCTTTATTTCTAGAATTGCCACGTAACTAAGTCAGCAGGCATCTACATTTTAAAAATTCGCAACTGACTCGCTTTAATGAATATTTAATATACAATTCAATCAAAATTCGAACTACTGTTGTATCAAATTATAATTCATGTGTAAAGGTTCCTTCCGTTTTTCCTTTCTTCCTTCCGTAAAAATAGTCACTATGTAGAGGCACTGACTAAAGAGTTTATATCAACGGTACAGGGTACAAAACTAACAAAAATGCCGGCCATAACTCAGGAACGATTTGAGATTAGGCAGTGAAATAAAAAATCTTATCATAAATGTGACAAAGAGAAAATGCTGGAAATTATTTCCAATTTCCTACCATTGCCACCAGAGGGCGTTTCACTGATTTCAATTTGAAATTCCCATTTTTTGGGCAATTTTCCTCAGTAATAAGTAGAGGGCGGATTAATATGCACATGAAAAGTCACATATATGCGCATATATATGCACCAAATATGTAAAAGATATGCAGTCAGTTTGTTAAAATATGCAACATTATATGCAAAATATGCGTACCAAGAAATAAAAAACAACCTGTATTAAACAAAAACTGTTATTATGTGAAAAAGGTTCTTAATGAAATTAAAAAAATTAAGTAATTAAAATAATAATAATGTATTTGTTTAATATTAACTACAATTAATCTTACGATCAGTTGGAGAATTAAACATACCTATTATTCTGATTACCACTTTTTTGCCGATAACAATTTACAATAAGGTGTTTTTCCAAATTGTTTAAATTAAATCCTTGTCGCCTATCAGCTATATCTCCGTTCGATCGAGTGAATGTAGGGACGCGACTGAGAAATCTTGGTAAGAAATGCAAGGCAGCTCCATCTAAATGTCGATATGATCGCTTGCTACGGCGAAATTATAGCAGGGATGCTTCTTGTCAATGATTTTAAGCAGCTTACCTTCTACAGGAATTTTTAAAGGCTTTCTTTCTTAAATTTTATCTTTTATTTAAATAGTTTCATTTACTGTGCTCGTTGGGGAGATGAGAGAATTTTTTTTTAAATAAAATGTCAGATTTATTTAGAAATGTACCAATTATGCAATAATATACACATTTTACAAAAATATGAACATTGCTGCAAATATATGCAAAATAAAATTGGTGTCATATAACTCGCATTAATGTAATTCATCTAGATACGGAAGGGTATTTTTACAGCATCAATATTGAACAATATGCATTTTGCATATAAACCGCCCTCTAGTAATAAGGTATTTAAAAAATATATTCATTGTAAACTAGTGATCAATATGTAAAACTTAGTTTAATTAATTTTTATGATTGCTGTCAAAATAAAGGGAGGGGGAACTCTAAATTACGTGTTACTGGAAAAAATTGTGTAACTTCGAAACGGGTTGCTTGAATTTGTCAACATTGGTCTCGATGTAAAGACAATACTTGATATTACCAAAAAAATCTAAAACCACAACAATTTATTATCTCCGCCTACCAATAGAGGGTGCAACTTGTTGAAAGAACAGAACTGTTCTAAAAAAATTCAAATGGTATTAAATATATCTTTCACTGCTATGGGAAGGAAAATTAACAAGGAAGCAATTAAACAAAAATTATGTCAATGTCATAGTACCGAAGATATAGTCAAAAATGTGGTAATAAGAGCCAATTTGAGGTTTAAACAAATCGTACCCCTAAAATGAAAACTTTATGTCAAAGCTGTAAACTAGATAACAAAGTGACATTAAGTGTATTTCGGTTGTGGTATTATAAGCAAAAATACTAATTTTGAATGGAGAAGCACGTTGCAGCATGTTTTGAATGCATGCAAAATGCAATTTTTGCAGGACCAATGAAATTTTGAAAGAAATTTTTCATAGCCTACTTTATATGTTTTAAGCGTACAATTTGTTTAAATACCTCAAATTGCCTGTTATATTACCACGTTTTTGACTATATCTTTGGTACTATAAGAGCTATTGACATCATTTTTTTTAAATTACTCCCTTATCAGTTTTCCTTCAAATAGCAGTGCAAAAAATATTTGGTACTATTTGAATTTTTTTTAGAAAAGTCGACCGTTTTGTTCCTTCAACAAGTTGCGCCCTCTGTAATATCTTTACATCGAGACGAATCTTGACAAATTCAAGCAACCCGTTTCGAAGTTACACGATTTTTTCCAGTAACACGTAATTTAGTTTCCCGTCCCTTTATTTTGACAGCAATCGTAAAAATTCATTACCTAAACAAAGTTTTACATATTGATAACTAGTTTACAATGAATATATTTTTTTAAATACATTACTGAGGAAAATTGCCCAAAAAATGGGAAGCGAAATCAGTGGCCAATGGTAGGAAATTGAAAATAATTTCCAGCATTACCTCTTTGCCACATTTATCATAAGATTTTTTATTTCACTGCTTAATCTCAAATAGTCTTTGAGTTATATGGCCTTAGTTGTACACCCTGTACAATTTGTTTAGTTCTTGCGGCGGATAGTGATTGAAAATAGCTAAATGGACGATTTTTAGTAAACAACGCCAAAGCTACCTTTCTGTGTCTTTCACCAGCACCTTGAATTGCATATACATATTCTTGTATAGAAAAAATTATATCTATTTATAATGTTCACTTCACTAATATCCTATGTTTGATAAAATTGCCAAAGAATAAGTTATACACCCATTACCTACAAGTTTTACAGCGACGTAAATTTATTTCATAGTCTAAATAGCAAACGTGTTTTGCGTATATTAATCTATTAATTCCCCAGCCTGATTAGATATCCATCTCTTAAACAATTAAAGCTAAATACATATTACCATAAGTTACTGCCTTTAAATGACTATCATTTCTATTATAGACTTTTGAAAACGTTGTAATAAGAGTATGATTAATGATAAACGATTGGAAAGTATAAACTTTCAATCTGCAAAGTAAATTAAATAAAACAATGTAAAAAAAATTATTTCAACCTTCAATTATCATAAAACAAAAATAATGATTTATATTCTCCCTTTCCATACTTTGTCTCGAATGAAATTTCTGCGTTAATATTATTAAAATATAGTAGGTCGGGTTTGTATCTAAAACTAGAAAGCTTTTAAGCATTCTTGTGTGTCATTAAATTTAATAATTTAATTTATAATGTAGATTAACTAAAGATGTGATTGTTGTTTTTAAACTTGTCAGACTCGATTAAAAATTTTAAAAATTCCTCATTAATTAGTATGTATCTTTTTAATTCCTTGAAGACTGTCGTTAGCTACTACGCAAATAAAAGCTCGTTATATTTGATAATTGATCACATTTTTGTTGCAGATGGCCAAAATCACCTAAACCTCTTCAACAACAGACAGCAACCAAAAAAGAAACGGAAATCACGTACGGCATTCACCAATCATCAAATCTTTGAATTGGAAAAACGATTTCTTTACCAAAAGTACCTTAGCCCAGCGGATCGTGACGAAATTGCACAATCTCTCGGACTTACGAACGCTCAAGTAATAACATGGTTTCAAAATCGTAGAGCGAAATTGAAACGAGATATGGAAGAACTTAAAAAGGACGTCGAAAGTACGAAACTACTACACGCGCATAAAAGTTTCCTCGAAAATGTACAAGATTTGGGAATTTTAAAGAAAAAAGTTGTGAATGACGATGATTGCCCGAAAAATTTAGTGGTCTCATCGGATAAATAGTGTGTACTTAAGAGGAAATTAACGCAAATATTACTTTTAGTTTAACTTCATTAATTGTTAAGTAATACTTGTGTTTTATATGCAGTTGTGTTTTCATTATAGCGCATTCCGAATATTCGTTACTAATTTAAATTTTTATAGAAACAAGAGTGTGATCGACAAACTGATGAAGAATCCAACACATCGACTTCTGTTATTGACTTTTTAACTGTTTTTGTTCGATTTGGGTACCTAAACATTGCAACGATTCTCCTATTTTATAGTACGGTGACCTTTGTATATAGCTTTCCAAAAAAGAAAATACGTCGAATTTTGTACAAATGTATATAATGTATTTAAATATATTTCGTAAATGTTGATTCTATATATGTATGTAAACTCACTACACTGTTATATAATTAATGTTAATAATTTATTGACGTCAATTAGACGGGTAACTGCAATATTTTATTAGTGTACAGTAGTAAGCTTTAGTACTTTTCATTGTGAATAGCGTCAATGTGAGAATAAAAGATTTTCAAATGAGTTCTTCCTTTTTTCTCTTATTAAGTAATGAGAAGGACGGTTACTTTGATCCTTGGCCATTAGAACGTTGTGTGTACTAGGGATGATTTATTCATATTTAGCTCTTTGACATGTAACATACAAAATTTATAGCCAAATTACCCAGATGCAGAAGGTTATGGTAAATTATTTTTAATTTGCGTATGAATATCTGGTACATATTAATGTAATATACAACGCTTGTTTGTTTTTGTACCGTTTCCGCTTGTCATTTTAAATTATGCGTTTGATAAATACACTGACGAACCAATTTCGTCAGTGCCTTCTTTATTGGCACTGACATTTTACACACGTAAATATATAAATCAATGTGTAAATAAATATGCAAAAGATTACACCGAGAAAGCAAGATTTCTATATGTCAATTATTAGTAAAACCGACTTATGTGCCAGTAACTCATTTTGATTTACAGAATCAGATTTATTTTTGCCCACTTCTCATTCAGTATAGATGAAAGAAGGAGATTGGAAATTATTTATTTGATTCTTTATTAATAAAATTTAAGAATTGTGAAGTTTTTGACTATTATCATAGGCTAATAAATACAAGCCTATGCTATTATAGTTATGTTAATTATAATATTTAACCAGTTAAACTATTTTCTAAATTATTATATAAACAAAATTTTAATCCCGTTACTAATTAATACGAAGTAGATTTAACTTAGAGATATGGTCGAACCCCCTACTGTCTCTGCTCTCATTTAAAGGGGTTATTAATATGTTTTTGTTAAATACTTTTCTAACGACTTCATTAATACCGAGAAAGTAGATCTTGCTATGTATACAATTCGTGGAATTAGTATTCCCAGGATAAATACGAGTATATTTCTTAATAAAAATAGACGTAGGTATGTTCGTATAGATAACTTACTGTGTGTCTCGCAACAAAAAATTACTGCTTAAATTTTTGCAGTTCTATACAACCTACGTAGTTCTTGGAACTCCATTGGATGCATCGTAGATAGAAAGAAAATGTTTCTGTTGCTCAGAAGGGTGGATTTTAAAGTTGTAGATAATTGATTTTACCATGGAAGACCTTATTTAAAATGATGTTTGTAACTCCTGCACATCCCCCCCGCTAAGAACATTTGTAGAATTAACTGCGAATGTTAATAATTAACGCAAGATGGAAGGTGTGATTAAGTAAGTAATGCATGGAAATTATTACTAACACAATCATAGGTAAAAGTGAGCTGCCGGCCGACATCATAATATTAAATATATTAAAATAGCATAGATATTGTGTTCCTCGATCATCTACAGTCTACACTGTTATTTCCTACACATTTAGGCAATGGTACTAAATGTATCATCAATAAACGCTATCCAGTTACATCAGTAGTTAAAGAAGCAGAAGTCTCGTTAAAAGGTGAGGTTGATTTCATGTCCCAAAACACATTGGGTCACTTGTAATTTTTAAATAAGTATAGTTTGTATAGATTATATGATTTTGTTTCAGTTCAATAACCATTGTTATTATTATTATAGATTCTCTCCCTTGTGCCGTCATGCGCTATTAGCTTGATGCTTTCAATACTTGTCGCCTTGGATTTCTATCGTCACCGGGTTTATGGTATTTTCTGCTTAATTTTTTAAATTCATGTCCTATTTTTGTAATTGTTATTAAAAAGTGTTAGTGTGAGATAAATCAAAACACAAGACACAACAACATCTTTATCTCACATCCATTGCCCCCTTTTTGAGAAAGGTCCCAGAAAGCACCGTAACTTTAAAGTATTTCTACATTAGAAGAATGCCAACGGATATGGAACCAATAAACTTCAAGTGTTAGTGTGTTTTACCCTGAATATGTACACGTTCCGTTCTAATTGTTTTTGCTTTTATCTTTTTTCCTTACAAGTGCATACATATAGTTTTCCGACTGATACGTCGTTCCTTTTGTATCATTATTTTGTATCATATCGCAATGAGGGGATAACGGTAAATTTTGTGGCCCGAAAAGGTTTTCGATTCGTGTAAGGATTATGTAAGACGCAAAGGTAAATGTTTACTATAAATATATTAGGGGATGTTTTTGACGCTCAATATAATCATAAAGCTAAAATAAATGGAACTAGACACTACGTCCAAAAAGTCATTGTAAGAAATTTTCATATCAATCTGTACGTACTTATCTACAAAATTTGTCTAACATACGAACTTCGTGTAGACAACTTTTTTTTTGATAAATTAGGGGCTAGTGCATGTTGCTCGTTTCTTATTAAAGAGTGATCGGTACTCTTAAATATCTATGAATCGTGGGAATAATTGGGCAATCCTATTAATTTTTATAAGATGGAAATTTTGATCACATGTAGGTATGTAACTGCAAATATCTTAAAGATCAATCCTTCACCATCACAAACCTAATGTGCAAGAGAAATGTCTACATTTTTTTGGTAATTTTATCATTTACACTCTTATTAGCGGTTAGGAAAATGTAGGAGTCTAGGAGTTGCAGTCGAAAAACACGCTGTTAGATCGGCGATTTGCGAGAATTTTCCATTTTATGAATGCTTTTATAATAATTTAATTTATACCCTTGGGGTGGTAAAATATAGGGATTGTACTTGTACACGAAAACCATGCTGTCTGCTGCCCTTAGAAAGGAATTACATATTGCGACTTGCAACAAATTTCCATTTTTCATGCTTTTTAATGATTTACAACTTTAAGGATTGAATAATTAAGTGGATGTAGACAAAAATCACGCTGTCAATGCGACTTGTAAGAGATTTCCAATTTTAAATGCTTATTAGTAAAGTAATTAAGTAGCACCCTATGGTAAAATTTAGGAGTTGAAGTCAAAAACAAAAGTTCCAGTTGCCTTTAGAACAGATTTAGTGTAACCTGCAAGTAATTTTCATTTTTTTCATTGTTGTTTAGTAATTTGCACTCTTAGCGGGGTGGCAAAATTTACGGGTTGAAAACCACGTTGCGAGTTGCCTTTTTAGAACAGATTTAATGCGAACTGCAAAAAATTTCCGTCCTTTTCTTGCTTTTTAGTAAGTTGCACCCTAGGGTGTGGTAAAATGTAGGGGTTGAATCGAAAACCTCGCTGCAAGTTGCCTTTAGAAAGGATTTAATGCGACTTGAAAGAAATTTCAATTTTTTTCATGCTTCTTAAGAATTTTCACTCTTAGGAGGTAGTAAAATTCAGGGGTTACCTTTTTTTAAATTCTGACATCTAAGTAGTAGTTGTTAAAAGATTTCGAAGGTTATCAAGTTAACGGAACCAAAAGGTAGGCACTATGATTAAGCTACGGAAATACATTTTATCCGTAGTCATAAAAATTGCATTTAGTAGTAGCACTAAGCATCAATAATTACAATTTATTGCCTACAATCACAGCTTTCATATATATCAACATCTTAAGCGATCATGTTTTTTTTTAAATCGAAACATGTTTCAAAGCAATAAAAGAACTTGATTGTCCGTTTGCGGTGAACATTAGTTTGTATAGTAAGTTTCACTCATAAAGTCAACTATAGTCTATACCTACCATCTTAAATGTCCTCTATCGGATTAAACACCTCTTAAATGTAAGACAAGGTAAAACGTATATGGGAACCTTTTCTTCCTTATTACGCATACTTACCATTCATTCATACCACGTTGAATGCTACTAGTGTAATAAGGAATAAATGGTTACCATACACGTTTTATTGTCTTAATACGAGTATATTTGGTACAGCCATAAATATGAATAATGTTCGATACTATCAATAACCAAACAAGGAAGTTAACTTAATATCTTCATCCAATGGTTAGGCAGGTCTACAGATAGATTCCTTGGTTTTGTGATAACGGGAAGAAGCTAATTAAATCTTTACTATTATGTGGAGATACCTGTTTAAAAACTCTGTTTGAAAATTTTAATAAAGTTTCTAGTTTATTTCTTGTGTCTTCTGTGTATCTATTCTATCATGGAAAACTTTATTCCATTGTTTTTCCAAGGGGGACATTTTTAAATTTCCGGTAACAGTGTTTGCGCTTTCACCTATGGACGCGTTGAAGTTAAATTCAATTAGAGAAACTGAAACTTTCTTCAAAAATTTACAACCCAGTTATTTAACTCTTCTTTGGCGACTCAATTATTAAAGTAGGTATGCGTTTACACGCGCCATTTGTAACCTTTACACCACTTTACTTTGCGTTTAACGTTTGAGAGAAGAATATGATTAATATAGCTGATTAATATACAGCGTGAGTATAAAGTAAGGAACCGCTATTATTTTGTCGTTATTAGATATTTTACAATAGTATATTATGCAACGAGCATGTAATGATAGCTATTAATACACGAGCACGAGGTAAGTTATGACACGAGCCTTGGCGAGTGTCATAAATCTTGTGCGAGTGTATTAATAGCCATTACATGAGAGTTGCATACACTATTTTTTCTACGACCTGTGTTAATTAAACAAAAATTATTATAAAAGAACGAACAAAATTTTTGACAAATATCAAAAACTCCTGTAACTATGGCAATCAAGTAAAATGCTTGACAGCTATTGGCTAATTGACTCGTTTTATAATGAAAATCTGTATCGAAATGAATATCATTTCGATACAATCTAATGACACTTAATAAGTCGATTAAAGTATGGGAGTAGAAAAAAAAAAATAGTTCATGTTGTTCAGGATTTTTTGGTCGACATTACTGACATAAAATATTTTATTTTGGTTCAACAGTTTATTAGCTATGACGTCATCCGACTTTTTTTAAAATACGAACCCTAACTTGTTTTTCATCTCTTCGATCAAGTATTATAAAGCGTATAAAGCCCTCTTTTCAGTAAATAAAAATATCATTACAATTTTTTTGAAAACTAAAGATAGCCATGCAAAAACAAATAAAACAAAGAAAAAAAGTTACGATTGACAGAACGCACGTATTACGACTTGTCAGTGACAGTGAAAGTGTGAATTAAAAAAAATTATGGCACATTTAACTGAAAGGGAACGTATCGAAATTTTGATGATGATTGGGTTCGGTGACAGGAGAAGGTCCCATGTAGAGGTCTGTGGTTTATTTAACGCGGAACATCCAAATCGTGAACCCATTACGCGGTCCACTGTCACGAAAATACATTTAAAATTTACAAACCATGGTACTGTTAAAGATTTACCGAAAAGTGGCTACTTATCTTAGTTTTAGGCATTTTATCAAAAAAATTGCAATGTAACCTCATGATATTTTTATTTCCAAAAAAGTTAGGGTTCGTATTTAAAAAAAGTCGGATGACGACATAGCTAATAAACAGTTGAACCAAAATAAAATATTTTGTATGAGTTATATGTCGACCAGAATATCCTGAACAGCTTTTGTATAAACTGTTTTTTTTTGTAAAATTTCTGATAACGACAAAATAATAGCGGTTCCCTACTTTATACTCACGCTGTACATATTTAATTATCCCTCATTCCCACCCATATATTTTCATTGTTTTTTGCCTTACTTGTACAATAGCAGCCACTGCAGTTACTTGTTTGAACCCAAATTGTAAGTGGTATAACAAAAAGGTGTTTCAACGCTATGTTTTGTTATCAAAGGATATACAGGGTAGCCCACTAGTGTGAGGAAGTCCAATAATTCATTCAATATCATACGGATTAAAAAATGTTTCAAATAAAATTTGTAGGATACGAACCATTGCATATTTGTAAAATATTTATGCACATACAGGGTACTTCGAATAATCGTGGCTCCGTGCCGACCTGTTTTTTTAAACCCTATATATGATGTCGTATTCCGATTGCTCTCTTAAAATGTTCTATGACCACATTTTTGTTTTAAATGCAGCGTTCCCAAGTTATGAATTTTTTCATTTTTCTGAAAAAAACATGGTCTTAGGCTCGTTCAGTTTTAAAATTTTGAGTCATTTGTTGGTACACAAATTAGTAAAAGTCGTTCCTTGGCGAATATACAAGTATTTGTCGAATTAATTACACAGGGTCTTTGCATTAATTCGTAAAGATTGAAAATTTCGAATAAGAAAAACTTTATTATGTAGGTCGATAAAGCTTTTCAATTCCTCCAATTCATGTGTGTACTGTGTCGTCTAGAACTAGTGGTTTTTAAGAAATTGACAATTTTCAAGGAATCAAGGAAAAACAGTTCAAACAAAATATTTAAACGCTACAGTTAGACGTGACTGTTCTGCTTTAAAATACACTTCCTTTTCGTAAGCGTTTTTAATTAGAGTTTAAGCAGATTTTTCTTGGCCCTACTTTACAGAAGTAGGAATTCATATAAATTATACCATTGAATAAAGTTCACTCAACGATTATCCGTTATGGCTACGGTTTTGTACAGGAATCAAATTTTTCAATATGCGGAAATAATTAGAAGCTTTCATGTTTATGCAACCTTTACCAAGAGTGAGACGTACTGAGTAATGAAGAAATGTTGCATTGTCAATCATTTGTTGTTCAAATGGAAATCATAAATCACACATTTATTACTGGGCTCCATTTTGAGAATTTTCATCACATAGTATGGACACAATTCATTTCATTTGTTGTTCATTTTAATATCATAATCATGCTGGAAGAAATACCTACTAAATAATTGTAAGGGGCATCAAATTTAAGTTATTATCTAGAGATTAAACGTTATAATTATACCCATAATTAAATAATCTGAGGGTAACTATGTCTAATTACTAGGTTATTTTGTAATTAACTTTAATCACGGCCTTGTTTTCATAAAATGATAATTGCATTATTTGTCCGTTTGTTTATTTGTTCATTCGTCAGAAAGTAAATATTACCACCACACTTTAAGGCGGGTTCAAGGAACCTTGATAACGCAATTGTACGCATGGATGCAAATTTGTATAACACCTAATTTATTTTAGTAATGAGTGGAAATATTTTTGAGCTCGGTGGCCAACAACGAGATAAATAATAAAGAGCTTCTCTTGGTTTTCTTTTTTTTTGTAATTTTCGAAGGACGTTTCTTACCGATAATTTAAAAGTAAATTCTTCTAAATGGTCACTATTTAATAAGCTTGTCATTTAACAAAAGATCAATGTAAAATATAAGCATAATTAAGTTACTTCAAACTGTTAATGTACTCCAAGCATAAGGTAAGCATAAGGACTCCAAAGAGTGAGCACTAATTAATTAATCACACTATGTCAATATGAGTATACTTTCTTAATGGACAAATGCGCTTAAGAATTGTTCAAACTCCAACTCATATATTTCCTTTTGAGCCGGGTAATCCGTTATATGAGTTATTCGAATCTGACGATTTCAAACAAACGTTCACACGTAATATTTTCATTGTAATGCTCGTACAATTACCACAATTAGTTCCTATTATACATCACAAATTATTAAGTTGCATTCCTTGCGAGATTACTGTTAGACAGTACGTCGTTTTAATTAAAATACTAAAAAGTTCTAAGGTGCTATAACAACTTTCTTATGGTGATCGTGTATGTAATGTGGCAATTATAATAATTTTACAAAGTGCACTTAGCAGTTAAGTATCTTTTTGCACAAACTCACTTAATTTTTCATAGTCGTGAGTAACGGAATTTAGTTAACCGAACGCGAAATCCATATAAAAATGAAATTTAAATAAATTATGTTCGGCTTCTGGATTTTTAATTAACTCTACTTAGTCCTAGTCAACTTAAGTTGTAATTTATCTTCTATGTACCGGTTTTTTTTCTAATATTTCGTTCAGAAATATATTAAAATCTTAAGTACCTCTGCCGTTCCGACAAAAAGCGTGAACTACTTTGCATTCATTTATATGTTAATTTATTTGTCAAATAATTTGCTATAATTATTATCTACATTAAACAAGTTTTCTTTAACTATTTTTATTTAATTATAAAAATAATCTTAAACAGGAAGTTTTTCTTCAGTTTATGCTTTTGTTTAAATGAATGCGCGGTACCACCGAGGTGTTATAACAACAGAGTAATTTAGCTCAAATATCTGTTTTAAAGGTAGATCATCGCTCCTTAAGGGTGGTCTCTACTTTGGCGGCATGTTATATCGCAATTAGAGATGGGAGTCTATCATTAGTTCGGATAACGACATAACTAGACAAATGGGCACGGGTATAGAAATACAAATTATAGCCTCTAGCCGCTCTCTAATTTAAACCACCGCGAACACCTACTGATGCACACATGATTTTTGATTGAGTTTTACTTCTTTATATTTTAAACACGTTATCGGCACATTTCATTTAGTGTCATGATGCTAAATAAATTTTTCTTTCCTTTCCCATACATTCCTTATCGTTTGCCGTCCATTGTACCCTTCGTTTTCTTACTTCATTAAGTTTACTTGGATTGAATTGATTAGTTACAGAGAAACAGCAAACTTCACCTCAAAATACGTTTCTAAGAGAGCTTTCAACCACTATAATAAGCTCAGCGATATTATTCCGCGGCGTGATATATTACTAATTTTAAAAGAATTCATTCTGGTACCATTTCAATGTATGTTACCATCGTATTAGTAAAGCTATAGTTACTGACCAGAAATGAACCGAAATTGTCTATATAATCTTGTTAAACAGTTGGTAAGTAGTCACTGTTCGTAATTTAAACAAAATGGAAAATTTTATTATAGAACTGCAGCTATTAATTCTGATGATAAAAAAAGATATACGTCTAATGAGCGTTTGATGGTTATATTGCTACTTCATTATCTACATTTAAAACCTGATTTTGCGTCTTTAAACGTGGATAGTTTACGCTAAAAGACGTGATAGTACTTTATTCCAATAAAACGAGCAAAATACCTCACGGTTTGAGAATTAATTATAATACCAAAAGTAGTGATACTGTTCCTTAAATAATAGAACATGCGCCAAAAAAATAGTATAATATTATATTAGAAAACAAGATTTATAAGGAGTTGTATTAACGCACGAAAGAATGAATGCGTTAGTAGTGTTATAAACAAGTTTTTTGTAGGTACTATTTTTTATTTTATATACAAAAAAGGAAATTCAACATGTAATCATTGTAACAATGATTAATGTAATAAATGTACCTACCTAGGGGATTTTACTGTAACTAGTTGTAACAGTGGGAAGGTTGGTGATAGGGTTCACACATAACTCAAATATTTTGAAAATTGAATAAAACTTTTTAATATCGTTACAAGTTTTATTACTTATGCGCATTCGTGAGTGATGAAGAAATGTAATGCAGCTCAACAAATACGAGGGCTGGAACTATTTATTTACATGGAATACAAAAGTGATTCATGTCACCATGTTTTATAGTCCTTCAATATAGTCGCCAGCATTGTGTATAACCCTTTCCAGCATTGCGGAAATCGCAGAATACCTGTAGCAGCACTTGCTCATGCACAGGCGTTCCTTCAGAATGTGAAGCACAGTCGTCTGCGCAAATCCTGTCTGTCGGCCCAGCTCACGAATCGTTTGTAATGTAATGTAATGTAATGTAATATTTATTATGTTATTGCATTGTAACAATGCTTACACTCGTCCGAAATAGATAGATACATGTGAGTATAATAAAATTGACATTAAGAACATGTTATATAGAACGTGAACAATATGTCAAAAGCACAAAAATATAACTTTAAAATGACTAAAAAAAGGACTTAAAAAATGAGATAAAATGACTTTAAAAAATGGCTTTAAAATATTTAAGTTTTGAGGTTATTATCTAAAAATTCGTTAAAGTTGTATATAGGGTTGTCCCATAGGAAGGTTTTAAGTTTCCTTGAGAATGATTGTACATTTAATGAATGGAAGAAAGATGGTAAATGATTGTAAAATACAGGACCCCAGTAATTATGTGCCGCTTGCGACGTTTTTAAACGTAACCTTGTTTTGTAAATACAATTTGCGTTTCGCGTATTATAATTATGTAAATTCGAGTGTGTAACGTAGTGCGATCGGTTTTTATGAATAAATACAAGGCAGTCGAAGATGTATTGGGAAGGGGCTGTAAGAATCTTTAACGATTTGAAAATATGACGACAGTCTTCCCTGTAGCCAGCGCCTACTACATTCCGCACACAGCGCCTTTGCGTCCATCACTGTCCATTAGTGCATCAACAGTATGCACGTCTGCATCGCCGACGCGACGTTAGGACGACCTGGCCGTTGCATGTCTGCCATATTCTGGCGTCCGTCATTGAAGACTTTTACCCATCTTGCTACAGTTCTGTAAGGCAATGCAGATTCCCCGCAATCCTCTTGAAGCCCTAGATTGCGACCTCTGCCACATTCAATTTTTATCCAACTACGTTGTTCTTGTTTTGAAAACATCCTGACAACACTTACTTTAGACCGCAAACTAAAACAAGAAGCAGTTCTTCGTTTCACTCCGCATGCGCGTGAGGTAGGAAGGACAAGTCCTTTTGCTGAGAGGTAAGGTAGGTATGTAGCTCACGTATGGTATACGCGACATTCTTTGGTTTTGTTGCGTAGCGTTTTTACAGCAGTGTTGCCACTATTAAAGTTCTAACCCTCGTATTATTTTAGTTCGTGTTAATTGTGAGTTATTGGGATGCCGACAGAAAACAAGAGTTGACAAACATGTCAGTCGACGATGTCGATTGTAAACCTGATGCCGTATTCGTTTCTATACTTACAAGCAATCTATCACGAGATCAGGACTAATTGTAGTAACTGATAGAGATTAGATAAAGACGATAAAAAACATTTGAATAAAATTTTTTTGAAAATTTTCAAAGCCACCCATGTTTTGTAAAGTATGTAATTATAAATTTAATTAGAAAAATGTAAATAACTCTGTAATCATTGATTTTAGGTATAGGAACATGATATATCAATTTAAAGGAAATTTATTTCTGCATCGAATCGATAATTAAATAGGCATTCCATTTAAAAAAGAGACTTTTTAAAATTTTTCTTAAGTCTGGAAATAACGTCAAATAGGTACTTAACCGCGGGCAATTTTTTATTATCCATTACAAACAATTGTGTCGCAATCTTTTGACATTGAGAACCTAAAATCCCATTTCCCTAACTTTTACCACTTTCGACTTTCAATTTTATTTCCTAAACAAGATTTTGACATTTTTCAGTGACAATTTTTTTTTTCTCAACAATCAAAATTGATACGCCGATTATTTTAAGCATACTTACTAAACATTTTATGACACATCAGAATGTGAAAAAAATTGCCTGGTTTGTATTTAAAATAAAGAAGTTGATGCCCACTTCCGGTATTTCCGGAAGTGCTTCCATTTGGAAAATATTTTTATTTAATAGGTTAAACACTCCATGTCGCATGTGCAAAATTTCAAATTTCTAGCTTTTACAGTTCTTGATATACTTACTTCTAACCGACGGTCACCGTGAGACACCCTGTATAGGTATCACCATTGGTTAAGAGCAACGTTTCATACGATTCATTGATAGCTCAGCTTCGTTCGGGACGATGCGTAGTTAAAAGCTATGGCTTGTGCTGATGATAGTGCTACTTTTAATGGTTTTGAAGCTTAGATACTTCCTCTTCCTTTCAATGAAATAACATGCTTTGCAGGGCGCTTTCAATGGTTTCATCTGTACTGCTCGCCTTTGTCTTTGTTTCTTTCTTTCATGTGAGGCGTCTTGATCTGTAACGTATGGTGGCTGTTCCTACAATTGGTGCTTTTATGTCTTCAAGTTCATGATTTGACCCATCAAATTCGTGGTTGTTCACTTAATTAGTACGAAATCTTGTCTCCGTGTATAATATTTGTAGCTACCTCAGTCATATATTTTCATATTATACCTCTTACGGGTATTTTCCAATTGGGTGACGAGTAACATTTTGTCATGGAGCCTTATCACCCTTAATAATGCCGCTACGTAGCTCGTTGCGTTTTCACTTGCACGATATTTCATCACCTTGGGCAGTAATGGAAACACTATAAGCAAGAATAAGGAAATTCCAAATTTTCCAGAAGTATTTCGAGATATAATTTGCAACATGGCAGCAAACTATGACGAGATTAGATTAGTGCTCGGAGTGGCCATTGCAGGTACATATTTTTGGAATCATATTTTTAGATTTTCTAGTAAATCGCTTTTCAATTCTTTAATAGTTATTTATATATCAAGGACAAAAAACTGCTTTTTTATGAACGAGCCTGCAATTGCTGGCCGAGGCGAATGCCGAGGCACGCAAGTAGGCAAGGCCATAAAAAGCAGTTTTTGCATGAGATGCATATTAATTTTTTCCGTCGACTTCCCCATAAAATGAAACTAAGCCACACAGCGAAATAATTAAAATGTCAAACTTATAAAACACTTGTAGGCGACGGATCAAAGCCAACCTTAGTACTTGCCGCTAATTAAATTTCATTGAAAAAACAGCACGGACGAAAAAGTTTGCGGACGAAAAAGGTTTGTGGACAACAAAAATTATGGCGGCAAAAAACATGACATTTTTGGCTACAAATGAGTCCTAAAAATTCATTTTTTTGTATTCTGTCTCCAAAGTAACCATTTTGCGGAGTGAAAACAATCCGCAAAATACATCTTTAAAGGACAAGTACGCTAAAGTCGTTATGACAACCTTAATGCTGGATTTTCATTCGTTTTGACGTATTTATTTTGACTTTTTACGAATTTACTTGTTGTTGCTATAACAACTATGTCAAAGCTAAATATGACGTTTACAACTGTTCTGTACGTACCAAATTAAATTTTTATGAAATTAATTTGATAGTTTAGAGAATTCATGCAAAAAAATGTATGCATCACGTACGCAAAACGTTTTAGTGGATTCGTCTAAGTTTTCGTACTCGGCTTCGCCTCGTCTGACAAACTCGACTCATCCACTAAAACATCATTTTGCGTACTTGATACATAAATATTATGTGACTTTAAATGAATGGAACTCATCCGCATTTTTATCTAGGGGTTAGACAATTTTTAAATTTGACAAAAAGTACAGTGTTCTAATCAAGTTAAGCGACTTATCACCATTTAAAGTTTTCCATAATACGGTTTCAATTTTTGCACACTTTTTATAAAGCAGTACATTTTAACGTAAAACTCAAGCAATTTTAGTACGCACACACGGAATATCGTTTAAAAAAAGAAAGTAGATGTTGACCTCTTACACATTAAAGTTGTTACCACATTTCCACAAAATATAGAATATTTCAAAAAAAAGGTAGGAGTGGAAAATGAAATTGTATACGGGGGTTTTCCATTTAAAAAATACAACTTTGGTACGGCATCCGCTCCAAAACAGAACCTTTGTAAGTGAAGTAGTTCAGCCGTAAAGGTATATTATTTGCACCTCGTTTTTGAATGCAGTATAGCTGAATTGTACCTACTGCATCAAGGCAAGACGTCAAGATAAAAGATGAAACTGAAGTGAGGCGTAGGTAATTATACAAGAAATGTAGACGGAAAAAATATTAAAAAATGAGAAGAAAACAAGTGACAATTTAAGCAGTTGAATCTTGAATATTGGCGACAGGAATATTCTGAAGTTTGTATATTAAAAGATTGATATTGATAAATATAAAATTCAATGAATGTGAATCGTAATAGCGGAACAAAAGAGGTCCATGAAGTTAGCGGCCTCATCAGAAGCACAAACGAAAATTTTGATACGATTTGTACTCCGACAAAATCGATTGCGACCTCATACGTTTTCGAGAAAATGGTGTTTTCTAGGAAATCGCTATACCTTCAATCCTTATTGAAAGTTACATCCAACAAATGTTTCCACAAATCTAACGAACGCGATAACTTTGTTGTTGAAATCACATACCTGCATTTCACATTCCCAACGTTTTACAGTGTTTTTTGAATTCGAGTTTCTTTCCTAAAGGGTTGTAAAACTAAATGTGTAATATGTATGGTACAATATAAACTTATACCCAAAAGTTAGTAATAATGTACGTATATACAATTATTTATTGAAACCGTAACACTGGTGCTTTGTGTTTTCAATAAGGATTGAAGGTATAGCGATTTCCTAGAAAACGCCATTTTCTCGAAAACGTATGGGGTCGCAATCGATTTTGTCGGAGCACAAACAGGCACAAAACGAGGCTACGAATCATTCCATAATTTTCGTTTGTGCTTTTGATGAGGCCGCTAACTTCACGGATCTGAACAAACCCACTGCCTACAATCAATGCTCAATTGTGAATGTCATAGGAACTGTGCAAAAGTGAGTAAGAGGTATATTTATTTAACTGCAGAGCAATAACAAGATTACTTTGCTTGTAATTGGCGTCACGATACACTATATTCGTGTTAAATATTAAAAATAAAAAACACTCAATTCAATTAGGTACCTACTTCATTACAATTCGTGACGATCTATCTGTTTTTTTTTTGAAGAACCACGATGGAACGGTAACTTTGGAAGCAATAAAATTATTCAAATGCATCTGAAATCGTTTAACAAATCTAAACTTACACGAACCGCTCAAATTAATTTCTATCTTCGTCACTGGTAATAAAGAATCTAGTAATAAAAATACTCATTAATTTTTTTAAAATTAATTTACTACTAAACGCATACTTAAAATAGTTAATATTTAAAATCGCGTTTTAAATCTTCTTTCTGAACGCCTTAGTTATATTTTCCCATATAATTAGATATCTTTCATTACGTAATTCAATTATATTGCAAATTAAGAGCGCGTTATACATGTCAGAATGCATAACAACACTTTAATTACTATTGGATTCAGTAATAAAGCTGAAAATCGATAAATCAGTGATCACTTACTGATGCTTGAATTTGTGACGTTTCGGCTTTCATTATGAAAGTGGCTAGATTTATGTGTCGGCAAAGATCAAAAGCGGCTAGGTGTGAGACCAATTGTTCCCGTGACAAAACACTGCTAGGTAATTTACGGTGCTATTTGAATGGTTCGCGCCGTTTCTTCGATCCTCTTATATTTTACATGCCCAGCGAAGTTATGACCAGGTACTATTAACTAAGATTTTTCATTCATTTTTATGGTTAAAATATGACATTTTTAAGCGTTATGAAACAGGAAGTTATTAGACGATATTTATTAGGTAATACTTAATTTAACAATACTCATATGATTCACTTTAAATTTTCATTTAATGTTGTTGAATGTTGAAATTTCAAACATGAAATATTGGAGTGAAGTGTTACTCAATGTATTCGATGTCTTCGTCGTAACGAAAGGTTGATGATTTCAAACTGACATGGGTCCTGTCTATGAGATATTATACCTGACTAATGAGTTCAACCACTTCATAAATCCTGATGAAATTCGCTAATTGATTTTAATTTGTTCACATTTAGACAAAACGTGCTATTATCTATAAAACTTTTTGAAGTAGGTGCAGTGAATTAGGATTTCAATTTGCAATTATGAGCGATGAAACTAAGAGAGGGGCCGATTTCTTTTGCATTTCCTTCTCCATACATTACACAATGCTGATATATCTACTAGATTTAATGCACGTAGATTTATTTAAATATTGCTGATGCCATTGCCCTGTGAAATTCTTTTTCTAGCGTGTACCAATTTTGATATAGGTACCTATATATTCACTTAAATCACCAAACAATTTTTAAAATTTTAAGGATACTTACACGTCTTTTTATAAACGTGCAAACGGTTTATGTTTGGCATCTTAAATTCCTTTGCACCCCTTTGATATATTATAGTTGAAATATCGTTGCAAAGAGTGTAGTAATTTGTGCATATATTATTAGGTGGTAGCGACATCCATCTGCAGTTGTGTACTTAATGTGTAAGCATTCTAACTCACTCAGCTTGTGTAAAATGCGTTGATATTTTTGCATTACAAAATCGTCACAGACGCAATAATGTTTCACACATTGGATGTAAGACGAGACGAAAATGAACTGCAGTGGGGACTGGTTGTCCACCTGATGAGAATGTATATGGGCTGTATCGCCCGTGATACATACCAAAACAATGGAGGGATATAAAAATCGCTTTTATCCCCAAACCAGGCAAAGATCCACACCTAAATCATATCGTCCAATCAGTCTCTAATGTATTTTCTCCTTAAGACACTTGAAAGATTGTGTGGTAGACATATAAGGGATACAGCGCTTGTACGATTCCTGTTGCACCCTAATCCACATGCATACTCTCCAGGAAGATCAGAAGAAGAATCAGCCCTACATTGCGTCGTGGGGAGGATTGAGAGATCGCTGGACTATAAACAGTCCACCGTGGGAGCATTCATAGACATAAAAGGGGCGTTTGACAAAACAACCTTCGAAACAATTGAAGCTGCACTACGCCACCATGGTGTAACTGAGGTCGTACGAACCTGGATTGTGCAGGTTGGTGTCAGCGTAGGCGACATAACGGTGAGGAGAACAGTAGTGAGGGGATGCCCACAAGATGGGGTGCTACCACCACTCAACGACAGCGGCTACTATACGCTGGGCTATGCGGATGATGTATCCATCCTAATAACCGGCAAGTTTGAGGCTACTCTGTCCGCTAGTAGACGACCTCTAGATTTTAAATAAATCTATTGGATTGATTTAAATCGATTCGAATCGATTCACGAATTGAATCAACTTTACAGGGATCGATTAATCGAAGAAAATCGATTATTTTTGCGAATCGATTTTCGATGCGGTAATCAGCGAATCGCCCAGGCCTACTTCAGAGGACCATCTCGTAGCCTGGTGCATTTTTGCACAGGGCTATCCAGAAAGAACCTGAGGCTACTTGTGGGCATACTTCCTGGGCACTGTAAACTTAACAAGCACATGCACCGCATGGGCTTGGTCGAATCACAATCCTGTAGAGGATGCTACACAGAAGATGAGACGGCGCAGCACATACTTTGTGAGTACTTGTCGAAATTAGACGATTCATCTCCTGACTAAGATTACAGCCGCTTCCCGGTCTAGCATTCTCAGGTTTGTCTCACGTGTGGGATGGCTTGAGTGATGTTGCGGGGTCGAACGACTTTAATCAGGGAGGCAGCACAAAGGACCCGAATAGGTGGCCTATGTGCGCGTGGACTTCTGACCACCCTCCCATCGTAATTCAGATCCAGATCCAGTACCAACTTGTGAACGCATCTAGGCATTATTAATAATATCTGTCGGTTTAACCTTCATTGAATTAACTGAGTGCAGGGTAAAAATAATATAAAAGGTATGTGAATGACAAGAAATACGTTGAAGTTGAAGTTCGTGGACATTTAAAAAAGAAATACAATACAAAAGGTCTTAACAGATCACCGGTGTACAGAATAATACCTCATACAGGGGGTAGAAAAACCTTTTGAATTAGCAAGAAGTGAGTAACAAACGTGGGGGTCGTTGGCGAAAATTCGTGATAAATGATAGAGAACCTTGCCGAAGAAGAAAGCAGAGTTCGCTTACAACGTTAACAGTAGTATTTTACGCATCCCTCACAATGTTATTTCTTAGTGATCTGAATGCAATTTTGCACTTAATCCCATGATTGCCAAAACATTTTGGAAGTGGAAAAGCACCGCTTCGTCTTTACGTGAGATATAAAACAAGTCTTTAAGGTTTAGGTATAGAGTAGCCATTGTAGTGTGTGGATCAAGCACACCATTTTTGCTCTCCCAAACAAGAACCAAGAATTTCATAACAATTTTTTTATGCCTGATGTATGCTCTTCTGTCAGGTTTTGTGCGTCACTTATAGCAGAGATACACTACTTTTAACTTACCTATTAATTTTAATTAATTTATTATTAAAATGAATTTTAATTAATTTATTAATTAAAATTAAAATTAATTAATTAATTAGGTAATTAATTTTCACTGTAGGGTACTGAACAGATTGCCGTTTCCTAATTCGATTAATAAATTATACCCGTTGGAAAACCCATGTAAATTTTATTTTAAATTTACCAAAGAGAAACTTTGCTGTGCATTTAACAAATGTTCAAAGAAAACGTAAAGTAAAAAAAAAAAAGGTATAATAATAGTTTATTAATATAACCGCATAGTGACAACATACCATTGGTAACCAATATATAGGGTTAAGTGCAAGAGCAGATCGCTAATGAATTGTTTTGTTAGGATCTGAACTTCGCCCAGTTAGGTTGCGCACTGGTGTACTTATACTTTTTGTTAATACTTTTTTGTTTCATTTCTAATCTTATTGTACTTTTTTTTTAAATTATTTTAGTTCTTTTTTAGAAATGATACTTATAGTTTAATTATTATTGTACACGTGCGTAAGCTAATAAAAGTCATTATTATTGTATTTCGGTTCTTATCGATACTCAGGCCAAGCCTGGTTAACTAACCGCACGGATCGGAATCAAGTAACGATTAGTTCTAGTAATAGATACATATACCTATATAAAATAAAGCTGTAAAAAAACATATGTATTATGTTTATTGTGTAAATGTTTGTTGTTTAGCTCGGCGCATAGGTTGCACTCGAGTGGGTAATGTATTGTTTGTGTTTTGTGCTAATTGTGAGTGTATTGTGTGTTTGCGTTTGGGTGTATGTGAACAAATTAGAGGTGTCACATGAGTGGTTGTTGAAGTGTTGTGTGTTGTTAATGGACTTTCTGTAATGTTATGTTGTGTATGCAACAGAGTTTCAATTTGTGAAGGGAGGATTGAGTGTTGTGTTTCATTTTGTGTTTGAATGGTATTAGTTGAAAGTGTGTGATGTGGTTCTGAGTCATGTGCGGTATCTTCCGTTATGTTTAATTGTATGTATATGTTCTTATCTAAGCCTAAAATGTGTAAACTGTGATGTATTGTTTTTGGTATAACTCCGGTTGCACTAAGAACAATCGGTACTGTAAGAACAGTTCCCATTCTCCATTGCGCTTTAAGTTCCTGAGCTATATCAGTGTATTTGCGGTGTTTCTCTGTGTGTGTATTGTCTAAATTGTTTGTGTTGGGAACGGCAATATCTATTATGCATATGATTTTTTGTGTTTTATCTATAAGTGTTATATCTGGCCTATTGTTATATACAGTTTTGTATTATTATTATTATTATTTGTTATTATTATGTCTACGATATGATCAGATCGTTCTTTCGTGCCAAATTTTATTTATATGAGGAAAATTTAAAAAATGCCATATTTCCCTTTTGCAGTTTCGAACGCTCTTGGTTAAACTAAAATTTCTGGCGGTTTTTTTATTAACAGGGTCTGTTGTAAAGAAAATTCTTTATCCAATATTATAAAAAGTATATTTAGCGCTCCATTTAATTGAAAGACAGAAAAGGACTACTTCCGGTTCAATCGCAAGTAAATTTTTATTTTTAATGTCCTATTTGTATTTCTATTCCTATCAACAATACATTGTAATATCTGTAATACCAATCACACTGTGAAGCATGTCCTATGTGATTGTGTAGATTTTGTCAATCAGCGTCAGTTATATGACATAAAGACATCGAACTTCATCAGTATACCAAGATTGAAAAATATGTTAAAGTACATAAAAGTAATTGGTTTGTATGATAAGATATAGCAAAAGATTGAAATTGCTGGAAGCTACTTTTGTATGGCAAGAGGACCATAGCAGTCGAAGCCATAAATATAAAAAAAAAACAATACACTTAGACCGAATTGTTACTGAGATATTGGCCGCATAGTGTTAGCTGAAAGACTCTGTATATGAAAGGATGTGGACGCTGACATTTTATGTGGTTTTTTGGTTTGTCTAATTTGACTTAAACTCTAAACATTTATGGAATTGTATAGAATAGATACAGTTAGTTCATGTCCTAGTATACTTGGGAAAAAAATTGAAATACACTGTATATAATGACCTTACATTGCTACTGTGATAAGGTCCCTCCTCTAAAATCTTACTGATAGTTCAATTTAAAAATTGAATTTGCGATAATAATAAATTACATTCTACATTATTATTAATTACATTCATGCTTGTAATGATTACTTTCATCATAATTTTAATCAAAACCTTAATTATTGAGCCTTAAAAAACTAGTTTAGGACACGGATCGCGACCAAACTTGGCGTTGAAATTGTAAATTGTAATAGAAACAGATACGTTCATTTTTTGCGCTTGTTTTGTGCTCTTTTGTACACCGTTTACCATTTTTTTGTGCTTAACTTATAACGAAGATGTACTATTTTCAATTTGTGGAATCAAGTAAAAAAGAAAATTAAAATATTTAGAATCACTTGCTTAGGAAAATTGGAGAGTTATCGCAACCAAAACCATAAAAAAAACGACATTATCGGTCTTATTTTTTGGAATCCACTCACTTATATTTTGAGGATCATGAATGACCTTCAAATGGGCCTGTTCTTGGTATAAAGCTTTTGAAGGACTCAAAAGGAAGGTTGCGCTAGTGTTTCTCACATTTCGCTTATATTAGCATAAGATAACGCAATACCTATTTGTTATACTTATTGACCACCTTAAAAATATTGAAAGGGGAGTTACGTTAATACTATACTATACGACATCTACCGGATAGGCTAACAATCACCGGCACAAAATTATCATTTTAATGTGAAACTTCCTAATCTTTGCTGTCTTACACTATTAACTTTTACAGTATACTTATCAAGCGTCATTAAAAATGTCAAAATAATAGGAATTTTCTCGCAAAAAAATGGTCGTAGGGCTGCCAAAGTTTCTATATGTTAAAACAATATTCTTTTATTTAGAACGGCCACAAAAAATCGATGCTTCGAAAATAAGTGTAGCCGGAATACGAATAATCATCTACAGTAGGTACAAAAAATAGCAGATTTCCTAGCAATTAATTTATAATGATCTAATCCGCAGGTGCAGAATTAATTTGAAAAAATGTTAACTACAAAGTCAATATCCTAAAATTATACAAACACATTAAATTCGGGTAGTAAATTGTATATTTTAGGTGCCCTTCTCTTGTCTTCGGCGATTAAATTACAGGGCGTCAATATCAGGGTGCAATTTCTGAAAAGCCTGCTCATTTCTGTTTAATTTAGGGGTTTGATTTGCACCCCTTTATTCAGTTAATCGTTGTATCGCAATTTGTTCATTTTAACTTTCGTACATTCTCCAAGCTGCACGATTTAAATAAAAGTAAATGTTTCTATTTCGAGAAAGTTTCATTTTGTTTGTAAAGAAAATCGTTAAATAATACGGTTGAAAATCTGATACTATTATTTACAATTGGA
The DNA here is from genome assembly GCA_036250285.1 of Pyrocoelia pectoralis. Lineage (NCBI taxonomy): Eukaryota > Metazoa > Arthropoda > Insecta > Coleoptera > Lampyridae > Pyrocoelia > Pyrocoelia pectoralis. The sequence goes on along the minus strand of CM070077.1, from coordinate 9,962,802 downwards.
TATGGCGCGTGTAGTGTTATAAAAATCTAAATATTATTTCGTGTACGCCAATTTTGTGTATTTGTATTTCTACTGATAGCTTTAAATCTTATACGATTGTGTAGCGTGTTTTATACCACAATTACCATTTCTCCAAATATAGGTAGTTATTTTATAACCTCGCCTGTTGGAATACTTTTCTAAATACGTAAGTGTCCCTTTCATTTTCCTTACTGTCTTAGTATTGCCCCGAGTAGATTTATATGACTTTAATTTGTATCTTTAGGTAAAAGTTTATAACTTCAATGTGAGAGTCTATTTAAATTGATTATTCATTGTTAATCTTCCTTACTATGTACGTTTACTTATTGTACTTTCATTTATTTCAATCTCGCACAGAGAACGGTCAAAAATACTTTAGTAATAAAGTAATCAGCCTCCTATTTTCCACCATGTTATCGACCTTTTGGTGTTCACAGATAAATAGTTTCTTCCAATCGAGCACAAGCAAGATTGGTAAATAACGCTGAGAAGCATGAAAAGTGAAAGAAAAAAGAGGTAAAGAAATGTAATAGTTTAAAGAAGAAAATGAACCAGCATTGCAATATTGAAATTAATAAGAAAAAATAAGGTGAAAGTTTAAAATCACTCAAACACTGAATCTCTGCAAATTTTATTATAAGTAAAAATAGTACTAAAAAGTAAAGAAATAATAAATAAGACTAAATAAATTATGAGGTCGCTGGAAATACCTTTGGTGTATAAGATTTTTAATAAGAACAAGACCACTAAAGCTAAAGGCTTACATATTAAGATTCTATGGCACTACTTAGTTCATGCTTTCTTCTTGATTTTTCCGTTTCATTCCTTTAATAAGTACTCTAATACCGTTTTAATATGTATGAATACTCAATTTTGTTTTAAATAAAGCAAAAATGCCCTTCTCTTTACTCCAATAGTCTACTGTAAAGAATCAAATAACAAGTAAAGCTCTACATTTCCCGATCGTATGCCAAGTCTAAAGTACAAATGCTCATCCGCTAACATCCACTGTGATAATGTGAAAATCTGACGTCACTGGTCACTGGTCACACATGAACGAAGTGTGAAAAGTGTTCAGAGATTGATTAAATTGTGCTCTATGCAACGTTAACACACCAATTGAGTTTTCGAAAACTGAGCACTTCGTGGGTGAATAAAATAAATTGGATTCAATCAGCATGTATTTTCTCATCAGTTATGAGAATGAATAAAGAACTTATTGTGACGAGGCGAGGGTTGAAATATTGGTGGCCCGTTGCACACCAAAATCATGACAATCGATTCAGCGTCTGTATACTGAACACCGTCTGCAACAGAATTTAAATCGCAACAGTTTCTGGAGAGAAATCAGATACAATTCTTTTCTAATCTAAACGAGATTTTGCTGATCTACTGTTCGACTACAGGTTAACCCGTAGGTTGCAAAAAGACGCTGGTTGCCATTTGTAAGGCTTTGTAAGGCCATTAAAAACAAGAGTATCTAAGTAGATTGTGCTTGGCTCCATACCAAACACAAAAGAGTTCAAATCCTGAACAGTAAATCAATGAAATAAAATTATCTCCAAGGACCAAGGTAATGGCAAAAGTTTAAATTTTTTTTCTAGCAAATTATCTCAGTGGGTTACTCAGCCTAGATATACTTATAGATGTCCAATCTGCGTCACAATGTGCATTATAGAGTTACGATTCTACTCCGTTACTTTTAGTGATGGACTCGGGTCGGGCCGGGCCGGGCTTTGAGGCAAGCCCGGCCCGGCCCGAACTTAAAAACGTCTGGCCCGACCCGAAGCCCGGCCCGAAGAAAAATAGCGCAGCCCGACCCGAAGCCCGGCCCGAAATCGGGCCGGGCTTCGGGCCGGGCCGGGCTGCGGCCCGACTTTTAGCAACAAAGGGACTATACACTGTGTCAAAGATAAGGAGGGCCACTATGGGGATTTCGGAAATGGTAAGAGATAGAGTTTCGGTTAGATGGGAGAAAAGTTGGGCAATTTTGAGTTTAGTAAAATGCCATTTTTATACTGACGAAATTCCGAACCGTTCCGAAGTTATGCGACAAAAAGCGAATTTTCACGATTTCGTTTTTAATAAATTATTACTTTGTGATTAATGTTACATAAAAAGTAAGAGAACTGTCTACAGGTAGTTTTTAACGTTCTTTAATATGACATGCAGCAAATTGCATTCCGACGTATCGTTTTCGAACAACCATCATCAACTTTGCTTTTTTAAATTCGGTCCTGATTTTTTTGTACATAATATTAGAAGAGCTTTTTATTCTGCATTCACACTTTATGGTTTAATTGCGATTTCATACTTATTTTACTATTTTACTTAAGTTTACTAGATTCTACTTTTGAAGACGCTCTTGATATTTTACCCTAAGCCGTAGTACGCGATTGTTGGTTTCAGAAGGATGGTGCACTTGCGCACAATTCACAGGTGGTTAAGGATTACCTTTCAAATAGGTTTGCCGAAAAAGTTTTAAGCACCATTTCTGGAACACCCTGGCCAGCTCGTTCTTCCGATATAACCCCGCAGGATTCTTTTATTTGGGGATACATAAGAAAATTATGCGTAGGTGAAGCTCCTCGTAATTGACTTTGGTGTTACCACTTGACAACTCCTTCAGAAGGTTTCCATCGTGGAGCTTAACACCAAAATAAGAAATTGTGTTTACAAAGATATCTTTGGAATAGAAGAAGAACTCCGAAGGTTTGTACTTACGCATTCCAAACTGTACTGCAATGCAATGTTAAACAATGCTTTGGATTCTACGGTTAGAATATGCTATTTACGATTGGAGGACGAGGAAGGGCTTTTCGAGCATTTACTTATTATAATTTTTTTAAATTATTGGTTTAAATTTTCTTTTCATCAAATGTTATCTGTTCATTTTTGTGTTGTTGATTGTTTGTAATTACTTACTTGGTTATAAAATTTGTATTCAAAATATAAAATTCTGAGTCATTTCATTAATTTGATGAGAAAGTACAGTTAGCAAAAACCCATTTAGCCCAGTCAATAAAGGCCGAAAAGTGCCATTTGTCGCAACAAATTAGGGGAAAGCTGAATTTTTTATATGTGATACACCGTTATGAGACATGTATTTTCTTAAAAGTCCCCGCCTCTCCCCCTTGTGCTTCTCCCCCAATCACCCCTAACAGCTTACAAATGCATAGTTTCACTAGATTGCTTACAAGTTCTTTAATATTCATCGTAGAGAATTAATTTTTTTTTTATTTTGTTCCTTAATACCCATAAAAAGTATCTTATTCTTATAAACTTTTCGTTAAAGTTGATATTAAGGGACCTATAAAACAACAAACACACAAAAAACGGTTTCTCGAAGCACGTGAATTTACTTTATTACCTATATTTTGGTTGTTAATTAAAATACACAAAAATGGTTCAAATAAAACTTTTAGTGTGTATCTTTAGCTTCAATATGATGTGGTTCATTGCTTGTTTAAGTTTATCGCTTGCGCTTGGGACGTCGTCATAGAGAGCGCTTGCACTCCGCTTCAGTGGTCCGACGTATACGCTTAGCCCAGTAAAATGGGAAAATTTGGATGAAATTAATGGTTACAGCTTTGAAAATTTGGGAACAGGCTTGTTTTGTGATCCCTTTGAAGTGTTCAAAAGTCCCCATCCGTACCCCCCCTCCGAGAGAAATGGGGGGCGAAAAAGTGTCAAAAAAATAGGATTTCGTAAATAACTGAAAAAGTATCAATTTTATCAAAACAAAAACGTTAAGAAAGTTGTAGCTGACAAAATTCCGCACATTTTCATTTTTTATTTTTGTCTCTACGACCAATAGGAGCCGAGATAGATTTTTTTTAAATGTCGACTGTTTTGCGGCGAAACGTTAACACGGGCGCGTATTTCGCTTATATCTCGAGAATGGCTATGCGTATGGCAAAATTCTTCAAATAAAAGTTGTAGAGAATTTAATTACGAATAACTTTCTTTTTTAAACATTTCCGTACGATTAATATTGACAGAGATATAATCATTTAAACCTTTTCTAAGACACAATCGCTGCTCGTTTAGCATAATAAAATCAATAATAAGTCGAAAACTATTGATTCTACGTACTTAGTGCATATAATGAAAGTTGTAGAGAATTAAATGTTGAATCTATATGTATACACGAAATATCATTTTGGTGATCTTTATAAGGCGATGGAGGAAGAAATAATGAAAAATTCTCATTTTCGAGCGTTTCTTTGCAAATAACTATGTTTTGACTACTTGTAGACAGTAAAGTGTATAGTTTTTTAAAGATAATTAAAGATAATTAACGTACCTGTAAAGTGAGTGTCGGCAGAAGTTCGTACGACAAATAGTTCGCTAGTTACAGCTGTTTGAAGGTAATACTCAAAAATTGACATTTTATTAAGAATCCCGATTTTCGCTAAAAATGGCCGTTAAATTTTTGTTAAAAATTGGTTTTATCCTATTTTCAGTACTTTATATGTATACCGTGTGACAAGTTTCAAAGCGGGACATAGCCGAATAGCATGGGAAATCACATATTTGCAGTTTGTTGCTCACCAGTTTCATCTACAAGAACGGTAATGATGTCTACCGAAAGAGCATTATTTTCTGACCCTGTTTATACCAAATTGTTTGGTATACTTACTAATTCACTGCTTTTTTAATTAAAAAATAATTTTCAAAAGTTAAAAAGTATGAGCAGCCATGACATGTCAAATGTAAATAATGTTTAATATTAATTTTTAGACCTGTTGCCTATTTAAACACTCGTTCCTTGTTATAATAACTATTATTATCTATCATTATTCATGGTTAAATTTTTCAGTAAAATGCCATATTACATAATTGAACATGTTTGAATTGATAATATTCAAAAATATTCGAATTTGACATGTCACGGCTACTCATATTTTTAACTTTTGAAAATTATATTTTCCTAATTAAAAAAGTAGTGAATTAGTAAATAGGTAAAATATTTGGTATAAACAGGCTCAGAAAATAATGGTCTTCCGATAGACATCATTACCATTCTTGTAGATATAATTGGTGAGCAGCAAACTGCAAATATGAGATTTCCCATGCTATTCGGCTATGTCCCGCTTTGAAACTTGTCACACGGTATATAGGTACAAAGGTAATACAATACAATAAATCGTTCGCAACTTGCACTTTATTGTAAAAATATATCTTAATTTACTCATAAATGATCAGAGAATAACTTCTGATACTTGGAAAAGTCAAAACAATTTTTTACACTTTACTGTCTACAAGTAGTCAAAACATAGTTACTTGCAAAGAAACGCTTGAAAATGAGAATTTTTCATTATTTCTTCCTCCATCGCCTTATAAAGATCACCAAAATGATATTTCGTGTATACATATAGATTCAACATTTAATTCTCTACAACTTTCATTATATGCACTAAGTACGTAGAATCAATAGTTTTCGATTTATTATTGATTTTATTATGCTAAACGAGCAGCGATTGTGTCTTAGAAAAGGTTTAAATGATTATATCTCTGTCAATATTAATCGTACGGAAATGTTTAAAAAAGAAAATTATTCGTAATTAAATTCTCTACAACTTTTATTTGAAGAATTTTGCGATACGCATGGCCATTCTCGAGATATAAGCGAAATACGCGCGATGCGCGCCCGTGTTAACGTTTCGCCACAAAACAGTCGACATTTAAAAAAATCTATCTCGGCTCCTATTGGTCGTAGAGACAAAAATAAAAAATGAAAATGTGCGGAATTTTGTCAGCTACAACTTTCTTAACGTTTTTGTTTTTGATAAAATTGATACTTTTTCAGTTATTTACGAAATCCTATTTTTTTGACACTTTTTCGCCCCCCATTTCTCTCGGAGGGGGGGGGTACGGATGGGGACTTTTGAATACTTCAAAGGGATCACAAAACAAGCCTGTTCCCAAATTTTCAAAGCTGTAACCATTAATTTCATCCAAATTTTCCCATTTTACTGGGCTAAGCGTATACGTCGGACCACTGAAGCGGAGTGCAAGCGCTCTCTATGACGACGTCCCAAGCGCAAGCGATAAACTTAAACAAGCAATGAGCCACATCATCTTGAATCTAAAGATACACACTAAAAGTTTTATTTGAACCATTTTTGTGTATTTTAATTAACAACCAAAATATAGGTAATAAAGTAAATTCACGTGCTTCGAGAAACCGTTTTTTGTGTGTTTGTTGTTTTATAGGTCCCTTAATATCAACTTTAACGAAAAGTTTATAAGAATAAGATACTTTTTATGGGTATTAAGGAACAAAATAAAAAAAAAATTAATTCTCTACGATGAATATTAAAGAACTTGTAAGCAATCTAGTGAAACTATGCATTTGTAAGCTGTTAGGGGTGATTGGGGGAGAAGCACAAGGGGGAGAGGCGGGGACTTTTAAGAAAATACATGTCTCATAACGGTGTATCACATATAAAAAATTCAGCTTTCCCCTAATTTGTTGCGACAAAAAACCTTCATTGACTGGGCTAATTTATGAATAAAATTCAGTTTCAATGTTATTGGGAGGGATTCAAATTCATACTTAGATTTTGATAAAGCTGATGATGGTGACTTGAAAACGAAACGTCGGGTTCCAATTTTCTGTATGGCATGTTAAAGAACGTTAAAAGGTACCTGTAGAAGCTTCTTTTACTTTTTAACATCAACGGCAAAGTAACAATTTGTCAGAATCGAAATCCTGAAAATTCGCTTTTTGTCGCATAACTTCGGAACGGTTCGGAATTTCGTCAGTTTAAAAATGTCATTTTACCAAACTCAAAATTACCCAACTTTTCTCCCATTTAACCGAAACTCTAGCTCTTACTGTTTCCGAAATCCCCATAGTGGCCCTTCTTATCTTGGGCACAGGGTTTTTGTTATTGGGTATCATAAACAAATCCGATAAACAATTGTTTACTTGTTTCTTTGCTTTCACGTAAACAATACTACTAATTTGATCATTTAATCGAAATCGTAATTACAACGATAACAATGATAGCAATGCATGATGCGCACTAAACTTTGAACACATAATCCTTCTCGTTATAGTATGTGTATTGATTTCGGGCCGGCCTGAAAAGCCCGAATGGCCCGAAAAGCCCGAGCTCTTTGGCCCGGCCCGGCCCGGAAAAAGTACGGCCCGGCCCGAAGCCCGGCCCGGTTAAAATTATGCCGGCCCGGCCCGGATTCGAGCCCGAAATCGGGCCGGGCTCGGGCCGGGTCGGGCCGAAAGCCCGGGCCCGAGTCCATCCCTAGTTACTTTCATTGAATGATTCTTTTTATCTTGCAACAAATTTAAATATTGGTATTAAAATGATTAGTGAGGTGGTTTTAACTTAAACACGTCATTATAAATGATATTTACACCCGGTTACACAGCAATATATCGTTTGCAAAGATAAAACGTGTGCGTACGTCGAAAGGACTTATCGAGAACCAACTTCTTTTCAATTTCAAACGAGGAAACATACAAATCCATAAGAATCATCAAGCGTAGCACCTGTGGTCATTCTTCCCGTTAATATCCAAAATATCAACTTTCTGTATCTTCCCTACCGCCTATACCAACGGATGGAGACGTTTGTTGTTCAGACGACGTGGAAGTCATCGAAAGTGAAAGAGTTTGCAGTAAACGAAAACTGAACCCAGCAACCCAACAACAATGGATACTCGAAAATAATCGTCAGCACAGGTTGTACTATAGTTAGCCCTTTGAGTTTGTTTAGCTGCTAACCTGGGAAATTTTACTGTAATATCGAGTTTGGCTTGCATTTTTGGAAAACATCTTTGAAAATCTTTTCAGCGACACTTCTGTGATCTTTACACGGATAAAAAGAATTTGTACATGATTTTTAGACAGAAGAGTTGCCTTTACAACGAACCTCACTCCTATAGAAAGTTGATCGATGTTTGAAATATCGGCAGATTCATCGACTAACAATGAAAATTCTTCACTGGTATTTACCTCTGCAACAATTTCTTCGGGAACAATATCCCCAAAAATGTTAATTAAATTCTTCTGTATTTGGTGAGATGTGTATTTCGTATTTCCGGCACAATTTTTGCAACGTTCACCCAAAACAGTATCGTCACTTTCTATTCTGAAATTCAAAAGGTCGTCAAAATTTCCTAATGGTTTACCATGAAGCGGTAAATCGTGGATTCCACAGTAAATTATTGTTGAAATTATGGGAATAAGTTTTTTTCTATTTGTCCTTCAAGTTTTTATAAAATGTTAGTATGAAAGACCCAAAAATTCCTCTTCTTAAACTTGGACGAAAAATGACACAATTATTGTAAAAAATCAAATCAAATAGTTTAATTTTTATTCCCAAATGCCATTCCCCCCCCCATCCTTTCCGGTGCCCATGAAAGGCATCGTTTTCTGTTAACGTACGAAATTAAAACCAAATCACTTTCTGAATATTTTAGTAAACATTTTAATGGAATTAACTCACCCATCTGCACACGCAATTAAACATCTATATTAATATTGAATCAAATGATACGTTTTACCACCAAGGAAGGCTCTATCCCAAACTATGAAAGAGAGACTGTTTCAGGAAGTCACCCAAAAGTAAAAAAGCAAGGTAAATTATGTAGGTTTCGGAATAAGTGGCGAGGAATAGCAGGGGAAATATGCGGGATAGGTACAACCTCTATAGCTCTGGCGAAGCCCCCACACCACCATGATCCTGTGTTAAACAATGAATTGAAACTCTTTAACCCTACAGTTACATGTCAGTCATCATTTCCTTTTCACTGGCCACATAAAAAAACACATTTTATCCACTTTTGTTACGTTATAGGTTTAGTTACCATGACCAATAACTTTGGAATGGTCGTAAGTTCTCTTTCATATGGAATTTGAAAAGTAACGATTAAAGGAATTACTCCAAAAAATAGACCTTTTGACCTGCTACAGACCACAATGGAAATAATTAATTTTGATCCTGAAAGGATCTGCAATGTCGATGAAACGGTTCAATCAAAATATGTTCGTGCAGCAACTTTGAAAGGTAAAAGACCATTTGTTGTGCTTGAGTGTTAAGGTTGACGTCACTAAGAAACAAATTGAAAAATCTCTTCTAACAAACAAAATTTTTACCTGTCCAAGTAAACAAAATTACACGGGCTGAAAACATTAGCCGCTCAGACCAATAGGAAAAAATTTGGGGCAAGGTTGCAGTTGTGTGGGAAATATCATACCTTATAAAGATCCGCTAGATTTAATTCTGCAAGAAGAAATGTGGCAAAAGTCGCTAAAAGAGACTAAAGGCTAGTGCGGAAAATACAACAACGCTGCGCAAACAAAAAAAGAAGGTGAGCATTGACGAGAGATGATCCTAGTTTAGACGACGTTTCGGAAATGGAGATCAGTTGTGCAGGTAAACACTAAACTAAAAATAGTTATAGAATGTCCAAAATTAGACGACTGCACTTTACACATTAAATAAAGCCAAACAATGGGGAGGCACCATTTACCTACAGCGATTTGAAATGTTTAGAACAGTATTCTTTAAACCGTGTTGTTCTTCGTTTATCATCGTATTTATGGTGGTTAAAGGGATTTATAACTTTTCTACACGAAGTCCTACTTTTTGAATTGCTCTTGAATTAATTTTGATAACATTCTCAAAACATATTAAAATGAGGCAGAGCAAACAAAACAGGAGGTAATAAAAGGCAACCAATTAGTAATCAATGTAACAACAAATAAAATTAGTCAAATATTGCCTCTGTGCATGGTACTTTTATTGTCTATTTTATATTTGCTGCTTTGTACTACTTTCAAAGGTTACAATTGTATTTTTTGTGCACGATGGATCGAACAATGTGCAAGGGGTTCTACAAAAAGTATATTCCACATAATATACAATTTCTGTAACAGTAACTTTTTTCGAGTTCACTTTAGTCATACTCTTATGAACATAATTAATGACTTTAAAGCGTTTTAACAAATTTTCAGATTTTTTTGACCAACTTTCGATATAATACTTTGAACCTTCAATATTTGTTACATGTAGATACCTAATGAGATTGCAGTAGACGACGATTCTGTTTAGATTTCTAAAGTTTTTTTAGAAACCTTGTATTATATTATTATTATATAGGTATTATTCACGTAGGAATAACTGAACACTTCAATAGTACATAGGGAGTCAGTGACAAACGTAACAGAACAAATGGAACACATAATCTTTTAAACTTTACAATTCCATATGAGGGATTGTTCCATTTACTTATTATACATAAGTCGGTATGTGCATAAATCATTCAATTTGAATATGTAATTGGCTGTTCAGTTGGTGCTTATGTCACCTTTGGATCGTTTGAAGTAGCTACAAGTCCTTCGCTAGATTCTATGGGGGTTTGGCAATACATCTACCTATGCTTTCAGCAAAAAAATTCGAATCCGTAAACAGGTGTAGTTTGTCTAACAACTAATCAATAAAATTTAAGTAGGTAGGTAAGTATACCTAGTTCTTACTTTTTCAGAATGAATGGAGTTTGCAAATTTCTTCTGAAAAGTATAATAGCTACAACGGTACAAAAAAGGCAAATGATATTATTTGAAACATACATTTACTTCCTTCTACCTATAGCACTTAGTGTAGTGCATGATAAAGTTGCTAATAACTAGATATATGTATACCTATTCGTGTATTGGATACTATTTACCTACCGGAACGAAAATTATTTGTTAAATTGGTAGATATACTTAATCTCATGCCACTAGGTATATCGTTGGAAGGAAAAGGAGAAAATAATAGGTAGACCTTAGACCACAAAAATCATTAGACGAAAATAAAGCAATTCCAAAAAATAACATACAAATCTAGTATGAATGGGATTGTTTTGTAACACGCACATCTTCTACCTACATTAAGTTTTTAATTTTTAACAAAATCTTAGTTTTGGGGGTAGTAATTACGTAACATTTATTGATGACTTAATTAGTTACACAAGATGACGTGAGTGTAAGTGCGTGCAAAAATGCGTCGAAAGTAATTATGTGCATCAATAATTTTCATGTTTAATAACTAATAATATACGTATCTATAAATAGGCAATTATTATATCAAAGATCAATGCTTAAATTAGTTTTGATAATCGCCAATAAATCCAGGATCTACGGAGCATCACGGCGGTCTGTTTGAGCTTTATTGAGTTGAAGAGTAAGGGGAGTGTAGAGGCTCGCGCGGCGGTACCTTTGTGAATCCATATACGGTAACTAATTACCTCAGTTACCGCCAACCGACACAATAAGAAGACAGTTCTCCCAATGGCTTGTTCACAATAACATTTTAAGTACATTTTCAAGTATGAAACATTAATAAACGATTATAAACGGCAAAAAAATGTTACCAACTCTTACAATCAAAGATCTCACATGCGTCCATATCATGTACAATCGTTCATTTTGTTCTTTTAAGTAATGCTAAAATTCGATGTAAAGCACTTACGGAGATTAAAAGAAGAACCAGCCTAAATTTCTACAAGGTGTCGGCATTTTTGTTTCAAGCGATTCACTTATTGGGTGGGCAGAGGGCAGTCGCATCAATAAAAAACACCATCGAGAACACCTGAATGGCGTTGCTATGTAGGAAGCCATGATAAGTGTGATTCTTTTGTTTCTGGGTGGTCAAACAAAGACGGATTCATTGTAAGTATTCAAATAAGAATAAGAAGGGAAATCGTGGGTGTTTGACGTATATAATTGAGAATTTGATAGACAGGTTTGGTCTTTAAATCTTCCTTAAGGCAATCACTTTTATTACATTTCATACTTATTTGCTAAGTAGATACACATTTCGGTTCTAATTAATTAATTTAACCCTTCCTTATTTTTTTTCTTGTAACGTACAAACTTGCTATTTTATTTGGTTTACTTATTTCATATTACTTTCATCCAATCAAATTGGAATCTAGTTACTGCGTATTTTTTTAGATCACCGGAGCCATCTGTGCTGGTCATAATAAACTTAACTTTCAATCTTATTTCTGAAAAAGAAACCGGTATCGCAGAATAGGTTTCAATTTCATAGTAACTGTAAATGTGCGGATGTGAGTACAGATGGCAACTGAATCGTACAAAAGGCACCAATCGAAATCTGCTTCGACCTCATCCAACAAATCGCATCATAAATGTAATTATTTGATTTATAAATAAAGTGTACTTTATTTGTGCCGCCATATCAAAAAGCAGACAATTCAACCTTGTGACTGGTTTACTGTAATTCACTCGTAGAGCTTTATGAAAGATGGATCTTGTGATGTGCTTGCTTTACAATAGATACCTACTTGGGTCTTCGTGTATAAAATTGTTAAGTGTATTAAGCTTCAACGTTTAAGTTTGGTTTTTAATTTATGTAATAAATCATTATCGCCATATTAATAAACGTGCCTTTGATCGTGCCGGTTGTCCTCGAGATTTAAGATGAAATGAAATTTATTACCTATATACGAGGAAAACTTTTCGGAATGACCATACAGAATAATTTTAATTCAATTTAGATATCTTTCCTCGTGAAGTTTCTCGTGCTTCTCGATTCACTTTTGGAACTAATTTCCTGGAATCGTTCCAAAGCAGCCAGTTTCCATTGTTTTCTCATTCGAGCAAAATCTTAATCCAGTAAGGAAGCATTTCAGCTTCCGAAATAAATAGAGTTTCGATGCACTAAATGAAGTTAATAATATGAATGAGGGAGGATTTGACGGCACTGTTAGTAATGCGTGAACAGGAATACATTATCGGTTCCTTAATTCGTCGCGTCGGTTCACCAAAATTAGACCTAGCACCTTGTCCCCGGTTTCTGTCGGTTTTGATAGTTAAAAACGTTATTCAACCTTTGTGTGTGTACCTACGTGTCCACTTAAATTTTTCTAAAAGAAAAACCATATCCTCGTATTATTTATCTATAAATTATAATCATAATTAATATCTAATGTTCGTTGCATCTTAAATCTCGATGTTCATAATCTAAATAAAGTATACAGAAACGTTATTCGGCACGAAATATGGACAAACTGACTTCAATTATTATATTTTCATAATTAATGTACAGAAAGAAACGTAGATATCAAAATTGTGTCAGTTTAAATTAGTGGTGGCAAATTTAATTTTTTTCGCATTCGAATATTCGTTAAAAATATATTCGAATATAGAATTATTCGAATTCGAATAATAGTCAGAAAAAATTCGTTTTATTCGTTGTATTCGTTTTATTCGTTTTATTCGTTTTATTCGTTTTATTCATTGTATTCGTTTTATTCGATGTATTCGTTGTATTCGAGCATTCGTTTTATTCGTTGTATTCGTTGTATTCGAGTATTCGTTTTATTCGTTGTATTCCAGTATTCGTTTTATTCGTTTTATTCGTTGTATTTGTTTTATTCGTTTTATTCGTTTTATCGTCTTACTCCTTTTATTCTTTGGACTAGTTTTATACTATGTACCTACCTAGTAGAGCATTCTCCAATGGAAGTTTCATTTAAGCATAAACATTTGAATAGTAAATTACTTGTTGCTCCATTAAATTTAAGACACTTATTGCAAATTTTGCAAGTAACTACCGCATCACTCGTATTCTTCACGAAATATTTCCACACTTTACTCATAAATGACATGTAGTCGTCTAGGATGAGAAATAATTTCAACTAAATTAAAAATTTATATTTAAATCCTTAGATAATCCTTTAAAGGAATAAATTATCACCAAAGGCGGGTAAAAAGCATAAACTTAAATAAACAAAGTCCAAGCTTCACAATACCATGAAAATAATTCCAGTTAAAATCACCTTACGTGGTTGAGGATTATTGTATTCTATTCACAAGGAAAAGGAAGATTCAGGGCCTTCGGGCTCCTCTACTCTTCCAAAAACACCTCCAGTTTTCAGAGTCAGTGAAGTATCTAGGTATTACACTTGACAACAAACTGAACTGGAGCAAACACATCCAGCTTAAAGCGGAGAAAACAAATAGGGCCTTCTGGCAATGTCGCCGCGCAATGGGAAGACTTTGGGGCCCGTCCCCAAAGGCTGTCCTGTGGCTGTACACCGCTGTGATCAGACCTATGTTTTGTTACGGAGCAATTGTCTGGTGGCCTAGAAGCAGACTCTCCACAACCATAGCACTTCTTAACCATGTGCAAAGACTAGCGTGCCTCTCGTGCACGGGCGCAATGCGAACGACCCCCACAGCCGTCATGGAAGCCCTCCTGGGTCTGCCTCCACTGGATCTCCACGTGAGGGAGCAGGCCACGGTGGCAGCCTTGCGTCTGAAAAATAAGGGGTTGTTGAACAGCAGAGGTATTGATGTGGGCCACTCCCGAATTCTGGGCGAGGCATTCAAACGACTGCCTATACTAGAAGGACGGTCTGACTCACTCATCCCTCGATTTATACTAGGGAAAAACTACCGCATCTTCTTTGATGCGGAAGTGGCATCCCAACCAGACATATCCATCTTTACAGACGGATCTAAAACAATGGAAGGAACAGGCACAGGAATTTATTCCAAAGAACTGAGCCTCCATATCAGCCAACCACTAGGCAAAATTTCCACTGTCTTTCAGGCAGAATTAGCAGGAATAACGCTTAGTGCAAGTATAATTCTTATGCACAGCATAAAGAATAAAAGTATCAGGATCTCCAGTGACAGCAGAACCGCTCTGCAGTCACTAGGTCAACACAAAATTACCTCTAGGCTGGTTTCCGAGTGTCACCAAATACTAGAGCAAGTGGCAAACAGCAATACCCTCGAGCTTGTATGGGTTAAAGGGCATGCTGGAACAACAGGCAATGAAAAGCCGATAAGTTAGCCCGACTAGCCTCAAAACAACAGTTTTATGGTCCAGAGCCGGCCCTCCCACTTACAGTATCAACTGTAAATAACTTAATAACTCAAGACACCCAAGCCCAGCATAAGGTTAGGTGGAACTTGATGTCAGAATGCCGTCACGCGAAAGAGGCCTTTAGAGGACCATCTCGTAGTCTGGCGCGCTTTTGCACAGGGCTATCTAGAAAGAACCTGCGGCTACTTGTGGGCATACTTTCTGGGCACTGTAAACTTAACAAGCACATGCACCGCATGGGCTTGGTTGAATCACCATCCTGTAGAGGATGCTACACTGAAGATGAGACGGCGCAACACATACTTTGTGAGTGTCCCGTACTTGTCGAATTAAGACGATCCATGTTGGGGGACTCCTGGCCGGACATGGCTAAGATTAGAGCCGCTTCCCCGTCCAGCATCCTCAGGTTTATCTCACGTGTGGGATGGCTTGAGTGATGATGCGGGGCCGAACGACTCTAATCAGGGAGGCAGCACAAAGGGCCCGAATAGGTGGCCTACGTGCGAGTGGACTTTTGACCACCCTCCCATCGTAATCCAGAATCCAGACCCTACGTGGTTGAGGATTATTGTAGGTAATGTTTAGAGAAACGTGTTCACTGATTTACCGAAAACCTTCTACACTAACAACAATAAATTACAGTTCATTACGACTTGTAAAAGGGTGTTATTGAATAGTGAATGACTTTAAGCTGACCGAAAAGAAATGCTGAAATAGCTATTTACAATACGAATATTTTACCTACAACGTTTTATTACTATTCATAAAATATTGTCGGTCGAAAGAAATTTGTAAATGAGAAATAATTCCATGAAATGAAAAGTAGGTAGTAGGCCTACCTGCCGTCTTGTCATCTTTCAATAATAAACCAACGAAGTTCTCTTTTTTCTTAATTTAACAATTTTCATTGTTCTGGCCATTATTCGTTTTATACGTTTTATTCGTTTCATTAGTTTTATTCGTTTCATTCGTTTTATTCGTTTTATTCGTTTTATTCGTTTTATTCGTTTTATTCGTTTTATTCGTTTTTATTCTAATTCGAATAGTGGTATTGTTAAGTATTGGAATAATTCCCGATTATACATTCGAATATTCGAAAGAAATTGCCACCACTAGTTTAAATGGAAAGCCCCGTGCATTACCTACTTCGTTTTCATAAATATGAGCTTCGTTAGGGTTTATCTTACTTAAACATTGCAGTTTTTTAAACATACCGCAGTTTGTGAAAATGCAGTAACAATTTTATTGTTTAAATATTAAATTTTAATGATATTCATGTGAGAGTGCACCAGTTGTATGTTGCACTTGTCAAAAATATCCTAATTTATGGAAGGAAGATCAAATTATCGCAGGTTTTAAAAGTGCAACTCGGTTAACTTAAACAGAAGACCCTGTATTGTTTGTCCATTCCTTATGAAATACTATTGTACTTTTTTTATACTTATCACACTTTCATGAGACATGCCAATTTGCGTATTTCAGATTCAATTTTACAAATTTGTTGAATATTAAGTCACGTGGTGAATTTTGACAAGGGGTATTAATATTTGAATTTGACAGATGTTTAAAATATGTTTCTTTCGTCAGTTTATCCAAAGCAAGAATGAATCGATATATAATTGGAGAATATATGGAAAACTACTTACTGGCATCACCACTTTGCCGTTTCCTAACAGTATTTTATCATAAATAAACCTGTCCTCGTAAGACTGTACAGGGTTATTCACTAATAAATTACCCACCCCTTATTATCGTTATTACTGCTCGTAGAAAAATAAGTTATATATGAAAGTTGTATGGTTCTAACTGACTTTCCTTAAAATGCTATCAATAGTTCAGTTATTCGCCGTTTACAGGGCAAAACAAAAATATGATGTAGGTATTTTTTTAATGCAACACCCTGTATATTAGTACATTGTTTAAAAGATCCTTTTTCTGATTTTCTGTCTTTATCTTGAGCCGTTATTCAGTTATTAATCATAGAATAACACAGTTACTTAATTGCGAAATTTTCAAATCAGAAAAAAAAGATCTTTTGAAAAATGTAATAATATACACGGTGTTACATTAAAAAAATACCTACATCATATTTTTGTTTTGCCCTGTAAACGGAGAGTAACTGAACTAATTGATAGCATTTTAAGAAAATTCAGTTAGAACCATACAACTTTCATACATATATGTATAACTTTTTTTTCTACGACCAATAATAACGATTATAAGGGGTGGGTAATTTATAGTGAATATCCCTGTATAATTTAAGGAATCTGGTAGTGTGAAAAATCCACCGTAACTGAAGCAGATCTGTCATTGAATATAATGAAACTGATTGCATCTCTAGCCAAAAATCTCCTCATTTAACGAGTCCTTATTTTCTTGAGGAATATTTAAATGAAAAAACTTTTGAGATTTTTTGATAAATCCTTAGATACATATAAGAACAACGATGTGTTTCTAGATGGATAGAGCTCCTTCATGTTTGTTGTCATTCATTTCTAAAACCGACGAATAGGAAGAAAGGAACCAAAGAAGTGGGCAGCGATACCACTCGACCAGATTTCACCGAATTTCTTTTTATGGGAATACGTAAAAGGAGCGCATCATGCAAGCTTTTCGATATATACACACAGACGTGTCTCGAACTGTTATTGAAAACTTCAAAAAGAAGAGGCGATAGAAAATATTTAGAGGCAGACGATAGTCATTTTGAATATCTGTTATAGGTAGGTAAGTAGTTTAGCCGTTATATTCTGTGTCGAATAACGTGGATAACTCTGTTTGTTTCGGGAGATGTTTAAAGTATCCTCTCTAGTGAATTTAATTCACTTCTTTCCATGCTATAACCATATAATTTACTACAAAATAAATGGTGTAGAAACTGTAGCAAACTAGTATATTATACAAGTTTATAATCTTGGTGTTTATTGCACGAGAAAATGTTTAATGTACGAGCGAGCGCAGCGAGCGAGTCACGCTAAATTTCCCGAGTGCAATTAACACCAAGATTATAACGAGTTGTATACGCTATTTTTTTTATGCTAGCATCATAAATTTCAAAAATGTTATTTTTAAACAGAGTACTTGCATGAATGTTGGATGTGATGACGATATCGTTTCGTTGGATACGATTGTTGCTATGTGTCGTGTGTAAATACCGCATATTAAAGTCGGGGCAAATGAAAAAGCGTTGCACGTCACGAGTATTATATACATGTCAACAGTGTTGTCATATGGATTAAAACGGAATAGAATAACATACGAAATGGAAGACAATAAATGACAGATGGCCTTGGTTGCAACATTGTAATTTTATTTATGATGCTGCCAACTTGTAGAATTATTTTGCCCTAGAATATTACCTTTAATGACAATCCGAAAAATTAGTATTACATTGGTACTGTTTTTACGTCATATGTCACGTGCAACGCTTTTAGGATTGCCCACTCAGCAAACAAGATAGTTGGAAAATATGTCAACTAAAATAATTTATTTGAAATTTTTGACGCGGTAAAGTATTTGTCCAATCATATTTGAGAATTCACAGCTAAATGTAAATTATTACAATTTACAGCTGACATTTTCCGCGTGCGTTTTATTACTTAATCCTTTTATTGTGTTACTCTTGTTTGTTAAAATCAGTCTTTCTGATGACTTCTCATGCAGCATACAATACATTTATGTGTATCCAACAATACACATTTAAATTAAGCGCCCAAATGTTTTTCTTCGGATTGTACCTTAAAAGCTACTCTAGCGCCGGCATCCCCTCTCCAACTATCTTGTTTGCTGAATAGAGCTGTATATATCAGATGAGGTAAAGATGACGTCGTTGATTCTATGGTAGTTTTATGGCACGGGTGCAATAAAACTGGAAATTATGAACGATTTCTAGTTATCAAAAGAGCCGCTTATGATGCTAGCATAAAAAAATCTATTATTCAATTATTGTAGGCAACGACATAATGATTATTCAATTTCAGCTGTGCATTTACATAACAAATTTCTAGTAATCATAGATGTGGGACAACATTCAAGCTGGTAACTTGATCTACTTCACAGACGGATCAAAAGCTCAAAAGGGCACTAAGACAGGTGTTTATAATGTAAGAAAGGGCAGGCCTCTGCTTCTCTTCATGTAAAGATTTGCGTAAGAATTACGATCCGAAATCTATGCACTTCTAAGGTCCACAGAGACAATTTGAAAAGGAAGTGGGACAACAAAAGAACTTTGCCCGACATGAAAACTGGTAATGAATGCTTGCTTGAGTTAGATTAATCTGCGTAGCGACCTTAACTCGCGCCCGGGGCACAATACCTTTTTTGCGCCCCCCCCCCCCCCCCATTCGAAAACCATATAATATTATATGTATTATATGAAATATATTCGCAAATTAATAAATAAATAAAGTAAAATAAATAAAGTCATAGGCTCAAGGTAAGCTTTAAATTTGAGACCAAAAATGTGGCTTGTCTGTCAGTCACAGTCAGTCAGTCGAACAGTGAGTTAGAGATTGATTAAGTAGATATTTTAAAAACACAGCAATTTTTTTGTTTTGCGGACCATTTGGCGCCCCTTTGTGAGTAGCGCCCGGGGCATGATGCCCCCTTTGCCCCCCCTTCACTACGCCACTGCGTTCCGGGACACACAATGTACTGGAAGAAAGATAGCAAACAAGCCGGTCAGTTAGCTCAAGTATAGAATTGAAAAATCTATTCCATGGGCTAGATCCGACTCTAAAAATACCTGATTGTACCATGCGAATAGGTGGATAGAATATATTTATGGAAATTAGAGAATGAGCAAATCTGGAAGCGACACCTGAACCAAATTTTGCGTGATATTCCGAACGTGGAACAAAACAAAAATTATGAACGCTCCAATAAAGTGGGAATAAAACAACATCAAAATGCTGAAGTCAAACTGCCAAGAACTAGAAGGTACAAAGTTTCCGTACTTTCTCAGTTCATGGAAGGGAACCATAGAATATCTACAAAAAAATTACAAGTGAGTTCGTCCGTTGGCCTTAGTTTTCCTGTATGTACCCGCCACCTTGTTCATATAGGTTCAGCACCTCTCCCAACTACACTTCCTTTGGCAATGTTCCTAGTTTGTATAGTTAAGAATTAGTCGCCCAAGTCAGTATAGTAAACCCTATGAGTATCTAGAATTCTTCTGTTCAAGGAGATTTATTGCAGCGTCATAGACTTATTGCTTTAAACATGAATTACAGGAAGGGGTGATGTGGTAACGGTAAATATTTCTCTCATCATTCAAGTGATCTGACAACTGGATCCGACGCATGCAAAGGTATTCTATTGCAAGAAAGGACATTTTTAAAATTTGTCGTACCTACTCTTATTGTTTTTATAGAAACTTTTGCCACATACTTCATAGTTATACTCTCTTTTAGTGACATAATTAAGATAAAATAAATTCGTATAAATTATCCAATTTATCTTCAGAAATATTGTAAAAGTAGGTCAAGCGGATAAAAAAAGAGCAATTTCAAGTTCTATTTAGAAAATTATAGCGGCAGAAAGAAATCGTATAAAAGAGTAATTGTCAATTTATCAAAGATCTTTATGAAGCTCTCTTGAATAAAGTATATAGAGAATAGCTTCTGATTGGCTTACAAAAAGTTTGCTAAAGTTGTCAACCAGTTCTCCACGATCCTGGAAATTTCTCCGCATCACGTTAAAAGTAAAAATGTTCGTGGATTTCGGTAACACATTATGATAAATTCCATTTCTAACAAATTTGAGTTTGAGAGAATTAAATACGTGGAATCTTACGTTTTTTGCATATTATTAAGGCGTGCTATATGAAATGAGTTTTCCTTACGTTGAAGATAAAGGAAACGCGTTTACACGAAGTAGTGGAGTTAAATTCAATCTATTCGTGTTTGAAAAGGATTTAAGTTGCGGGAAAAGTCAAGAGCTGCTTGATTGAAGCGTTTTCAAATAAAATCGGTCGCGTCCGTCGAACGCTATTAGGGCCTGTTAGAAGCTGTGGTTAGATCAAATTGCTTGTGATTGAGGAGAAAAAAGTATTGACTGCTTTTCTTTCTATATCTTCGTATGTCAATGCCAGCTCTAAATATGTGCATATATGAGAAACTACTATTTTTCGTTAACTTTAGAATTTTTCGTTCTACTCATTATTCGGTAATTTAGCAGTAATCTATAATTCAATTCCTAAACATTTTAAATGTAAAAGTGTAGGTAATTTCTAATTAAAAATTCTTTGCATCATTTATAGGGATCTATACGATGTAAGAGTGTTTGGTTCTTCTTTCCATGTAATAATGTTATTCTCTTTCATGCCTTGTCCATTTTTTTGCACTTGTCCTCCAAATATTTTTCATGGAATCTCTTTTTAATGCCCCTCAAACGTTTTACTGTTTTTCTTTATCATTTGTCAATTATCGTTCTTCTTCACCGTTTCTATTCCTATATTTTATATTTTACCGTTTCAATCTCTATTAACGGGAGTCCCAAATCGCTAATGAATGCTTGCTGATGCTGTATTAATGAGATAGTAATAACGTAATAACGTTTTTTATTAAAACAACCTTATTCTCGTGCCATAAAAGTTGATAAAACGAAATTTAAATTAAACGGCTCAGCGCGTAACATATTAAAAACACTCAGATTTTAATGGGAAATAGATTACAATACACCAGTAAGAAAAAGCTACTTATCTAAATATGTGCCTTAATGGCACACTGTTAAAAAAAGTATATCATAAAACAGTGGTAAGGACTTTATATTCTGCATCATGATTGCTTACCCTACCCAAGCTGCCGCACTCTCGAATAGCCTTACGCTACAATCGACACGTTTATTCTAGTTTACATGTTTAATACATACTTTCAGGTTATGGTTATGGTTAATTCAACATATTTGTACAACATGTACCGAAAAAAATACATCCTTACAATACTTCTGTTTTATACACCTATAACAAATGTAATTTGATATGCAGGATGAATACAAGTTGGAATATGAACAAAAAGAGAAGAAAATATATTTTTGTGGTGACCTTATAGTCCAAGAGCTGGCTGCAAAAAAGCTGGCCAATCGAGTAACAGCATGAAATGATCTTTAAAAGCTAGTACTTTTACAGACCATTCATAAAATCTTTTGCTGTCTGGGCGAAACTTGTGCAGATATTCGCCATGTCCTCTCTCCTGAATATTTTTTGGTTACGAACAGTACCCATCGAGTAACAGCTTCAAATTACTCTTAAAATGTAGCTTTTGTATAGTTAAAAAAATTCTGGCAAGTTGCCACCAGACTCTCTCGTATTAACACTTTCTTCAAAAAATAAATATAGCACAATATAATATAATTACTGAATTCAGAAAAAAATATTCTTAAACTACATAAAAAAACTGCAACTTTATCTTAAAAAAATGAGTGCCGCCATTTTAACTTATACCGGAAGTGACCTCATCAAAGGTAATATTAGCATTTTCCCCTTGGCCCGAATGCAATCGATTGGCGAAAACCGCATTTCGATAACTTTAATAGTTTCTGAGTGGCGTAGGTACAGCAATGTGCCAAAAAAAATTAAAAAAAGGTTTCTGCCAAGATATTAGCACAAGATTTAACAAGGCAGACATTTTTTTGCTTTTTTGTATATAAAAGCTACATTTTAAGGGTAATTTGAAGCTGTTACTCGATGGGTATAGTTCGTAACTAAAAAATATTCAGGAGAGAGGACATGGTGAATTTCTGCACAAGTTTCACCTGGGCAGCAAAAGATTTTATAGATAGTCTGTAAAAGTACTAGCTTTTAAAGATCATTTCATGGTGTTACTCGATAGTCCAGCTTTTTTGCAGTTAGCTCTCGCTCTATTACGCCCTTATTTGGGAGAAATTGGAACGTGGATTTAACAATTTAATGTTGATTCTATAGAACTGCATTGACACAAAACCAAAGCTGTGGCTAAGGTATATCGATGACACCTTCATCATTTGGGAACATGGTAAAGAAAAACCAAACACTTCATGTAGCATCTGACCCCCATGCACGATAAAATCAAATTTACAATGAACATGGAAGAGAATAAACAGCTACCCTTTCTGGACGTGCTAGTAAAGACGAAAAGAGACGGGAGCGTGGACCGCACGGGATACCGAAAGAAGACGTACACCGACCGATACCTCAATGCCAAATCGGTCCACCACTCAGCTCAACTACTACACTACTCTACAGTCGAAGACAACAAAAAGTTAAGAGAGAAAAGAATTCGCACTGCACTTTTGCAAAACGGATTCACTCCGAAGGTTCGAGTTTTTTTATTAGGTAGGATTTTTATGTGGAATTCGTACTTTTTTGTTATTCAGGATTAGAATTAATCTCCTGTTTTTCCCATAATTGACAATTATACTTACATGTATGAGATAGTCTTCAGTTTGATTCTGATTTGATTCCTATATTAGGTACTATGTTTCCGAAAATGTTGTGTCACCCAAATTAAGGGCTTAAATAGGTATAAACTGGATTGAGGAGCTAGGACTGTCTGAGGTATAATACCAATAGAATCTATTTGTTCTAAAATTTATGTTTATGAGTGTTTATGAATCAAAATGAAAATTTCCTGAAGTTTTTCACGATGATTTAGGGTATTTATAAAACGACAAAATCCAACTATCTTTGAAATCATACGCAGACACTACGTGTTTGTGCAGACTATTCACCGGAACTCAATAATGAGTATTAGGACAGCTCCAGGACAGTTAATAAATTATGGATGCTTAGTTCCTTTTCTCGATGATATTGTCACGGGAAGATCCTTTATGAGCAATCTTTTCCAAGTTTTAGATCGACTTTAATGACGCGAGCTACGTTTCAAATTAGAAAATGCAAAGTTTGTATATCTGAAATATAGTACCTCAGACATATTTAATAATTATTATATCTGGTGTAGCATTTAACTTGATACCGAAAGGATTAAATCTGTCAGAACTGCCACCACCAAATGACGTTTCAACAATAAGATTATTTTTAGGAATTATAACTTTACATGAAAAATTTGTTAAAAATCATAAATGATTATCGTGTGGATGATTTACTCAATAAACACATCAAATGGATTTAAACGCACGACCACCACTTGGAATTTAAAAAACTTAAAGCTATTTTGACTTCAAATTTACTTCTTGCTGATTTTAAATCACATTTACCAATTATTGTCGCATCAGGTGCATTAAATTATGATCTAGACTAGGCGCATGTATTCTTTATAATTTTCCAGATGCTTCGATCAAGGGAAATTCTCATACATCATTAAATTGAAAAAGAAGCACTTGTTTTCATCACAAAATTTCACAATATGATATAAAGAAGGAAATTTACATTGCAAACTTATAAACCTATATTGTCGATTTTTGGCTCAACGCTGTTTTTATGTCCCTAACTTTATTGTCATACGATTTTGATATAATGTATACAACTTAGTGCGTCTTTAGGTCATGATGTTCCTTCAAAGCTTTTGAATAACCAAACGGAATTGCATGCATTCATTTAGAAAATAATGTTAAAACAATATTGAGACAGTGAAAAAGAATCTACCCAACTACGGTAAAAATGATCGCTTGTCCAACTGCGATCTCAAATAAAAGGTAAATTGATTATGTCGTTATAAAATGACATGCACGAATGTCGATAATATTTGTGTTTATAAGAACAATCTCTCAAAAGGTACGTGGTCATTTAGAAACCGCTCTAAACAATCCACAGATAGGGCCCATTAAATTCTCCTAATAATAAATTTTACGTTCTGCCTTTTTTTTAATAGACTACATAAACTACTGAAACGAACTCTATAAAGATGATGACTTGCCAGGAGCATTCGACAAAGATACAAATACACATGTACAAGAAGCTGGTAATGCAATCGTTTGTTTATAATGTTGTAAAAATAATCCGTCAGTCATCTGTCTTTGCTGATCTACACTGTTGTTTTAAATAGATTTGGATGAAATTTTTTTTTCCACCTTCCCATTTCGGAGGGTCGTTATATAATTAAATGATTTTTAATAGTTGCACAACCTGCAATTAAAATGATAACATTTTAATAACAGTGTGTAATCCGTTTTTGTAGATCATGGGTTTTTAACTTTCGAATTTTAAAAGTGTATATACTAGTGTAGTATGTTTATATATTTAGGAAACATTAAAAGCTCTGTACAGGAGTGTATATTGAGTTATATTCAGCGTTCATAGAACCAGACAATCTCACATACTCACGTTCGTATGTAAACAATCGAATTATGCTTGTCTTGTGGCCACGTTTTAAGTTAGTTCAAAAGCACCCTCATGTACATCGGTTATACCTTAACGGAAGTTGTTTTTAAAAAAACTATGCCACAAAGTTAAATATAAAATGAAAAATATCTTACATCGGCCCCCGCTAATACATACAACAATTTAATTATTTTTGTATTGAGTGTAAAATACTTATATGGCTATATACAGGATGGATTTATGTAGTTTCATGAAGATTTGATTGTGCAATTTGATCTATTCTTAGCACATAATTACGAAATTTTGCGGCGTTGCAAGGTTACAGAAAATGTACTCAAAACGTGGTTGCTAACATTCAGTATATTATGGTAATGTTTCGATTTAGGTAAAATACGATTCAAATGAAGGTTTATTGCAGTTTTGAAATCAAAAGCGCGTCGCCAAATATTCATAATTTCATTATAATTCTGTACTATTGATATATTTAGACTTAAATTAACGTTTTGTACTGATCTTCATTTCAAGTGGGGTATAAGGCATACATATTTAAACTTTTTAATGCACTGATTCGTCTACAACTCAGATACTACACACGTTTTACCTATACTTCATCAGTTTTTATTCCAAAATGATAATGATGATAATGAAAAGTTGTTATTGAGAAAGTGAGTACTACTGAATTTTTACCAAAACAGGACAAGGCAAGGCTGCAAACACACAAACATTGAAACGTATTTATAAAAATATACCTTAAATAATAATTCAAATATTCAATTCGGGGTAAAACAAGTACCCGATATGCAAAACATTATGGTACTTTCCCAGTCATTCGCTCAAGATAGTTCACCTCTAAAAGGGGCGTTCTTATGAGACCATCGTGCAACATTTAATCAAGCCTATTGGGTTGAGTGTTGGTAGATATAAATAAGCTACCACATATATTTATAAGATAGTTAAAATTACATAAATTTTAGGGTTGTGGCGTTCTGTTTGTTGGTTTTGGAAGCGAGATTTTGCCCATGTAATTGGAATTAAATACCTAGTCGCATAAATACGTTTTAGTAATCCTAGGAGCCGCCTACCACCTTTAGTAAGTTTATATTTAACCGTAAGTTAACATTACTGTTGCAGAGTTTACTCGGTCTAATTCTCAAATATTACCGTTTCTGCTACCAAAAAATGTCTCTGTAAAGTATGTACCATAGTTAGTTATGTGGTCAGAATCGCAAGCGAGGTCCAGTGGCGTAACTACTATGGGTGCAAGGGGTGCAACCGCACCCCGGCGCCAGGAGCAGATAGGCGCCGCAACGCGTTCTCAGTTCTCATAAAAACTGATGAATTTTGTTCTTAACCATACCAGTGACCACCGCAGAATGCTCCTTTTCAAAATTAAAATTAATAAAAAGCCTTATGAGAAGTATTCTGCCCCAAGAAAGGCTTAGTAGCCCAGCAATGAAACGCATAGAATTCGAATTTGCTAAAAGAATAAATTTTGATCAGTTGATAGACACTTTCGCGGGGCAAAAGTCAGAAAGCAAGCTTTTTAAGTGACTAATTATATACAGACTGTTTCAAATTAACTCGGCACTATTGCTATCTTTGTTATTACTGATTTTACAAAGTAGGTTAAATTAGCAAAGTAGTAGTGTTTTTAGTGCTGATTAATATGCAATTAATAAAAAAACAATTGAATAACGCATTTTCGAGAAAATCACAAATTTAGTACTTTTTTAATGGAACACCCTGTATATTTTTATTGTAAACGAAAGAGAAATGAATTCTCGACAAAAATTCTTATACACTCTTACATCAAAATACTGAAGATAAAGTAGATATTGACAAATATATTATTTAATTAAGGTATCCGTGACCTTCCAATACATCAATTATTTAACTTTTCAAAATTACATTAAGTGTTCAAAAATACCACAATTTTCATTAATGCACATTATAGGTCTCCTATGAAAGCTCCTTGTAGCATTCGATATACTTCTACCGTCAGTTGAATAAATACAACACGAATGCTATTCTCTAATTCGGCTACATTGGCGTACATTCTTTCACAAACCTTATTTTTAACGTACCCGCAAAGGAAAAAATCTAATGGCGACAAGTCGGGTGAACGAGGTGGCCACTTAATGAGACCTTTTGTAGTCAGTCAGCGGTCTACAAAAAGTCTTTGCAGGCTTTGCAGCATTGCTCCAAGTTCACGGAAATTATGAGCTGGAGCTCCATCTTGCTGGAAATAAATGATTTGGGATCTTCTAAATTAACATCATGTAGATATTCTTCCAAAACTTCTTCTTCTTCCATAAGGGTAATATATCTTGCTCCCGTAAGCGATCCAGAATAAAACAGAGGACCAACTACACTATACTACCAATCAAACCACACCATACATTAATTTAAACTAAACTTGGTTTGTGGATGTGATGGATAAGTTAACATCGGATTTTCTCGGGACCAGTAATGCATGTTTTTACGATTAAACATTCCAGAATTGGAAAAAATTGATTAAATAATACAGTTGTCAATATCTACTTTATCTTAAGTTGTAAGAGTGTATAAGAATTTTTGTCAAGAATTCATTTCTCTTTCGTTTAAAATAAAAATATACAGGGTGTTTCATTAAAAAAGTACTAAATTTGTGATTTTCTCGAAAATGCGTTATTCAATTGTTTTTTTATTAATTGCATATTAATCAACGCTAAAAACACTATTACTTTGCTAATTTAACCTACTTTGTAAAATCAATAATAACAAAGATAGCAATAGTGCCGAGTTAATTTGAAACAGTCTGTATAATATTATGCATACTCAACATTTTTTATGAACAGATACATAATAATAAGGCCTCTTTATAGCCCGTCGGGTCATAAAGGAACGTCAATTAATTAATTAATTCTGATTTTTCTGGTATCAAAGCACTACTCATGCTGTCTCAGCCAGCTCGTTAATATTCTCGCATTTTCTTCATCTGATGAAAAATCCATTTAAAATACCGGATCTCACAACGGAAGTAAACAGTTTTTGAACAAAGTTAAAATGGATACCCTTGTTTACTGCTTTTACTATAGCAACGTATTTCCAGCGGCTTCATACTTCTACTCAAGTTTATGCGATATTTAAATTATTTGAGATAAATACTTAATCTGTGCATAAAATAGTGTATGTATTTCTGGCGTAACTTGCTTTTATGGCCCTACAACCTTTTCCTAGCCCTCGCTACCCGCTCGGGCTTAAAATAAGATTTCTTTACACCCTTAATGTATAAATAACTATTAAAACCTGGCTATCTATGACCATTGTATTTTGTATTGTTTTCTTTTTGAATTTTTGATGCTCAAATAGGAGCTCACGAAACTGTTGCCCCCCCGCGCCAACGGATATAGTTACGCCACTGGCGAGGTCACATTTTATACTGAATCGGACATGGGGTAAGATAAAGAGCTTCATACGTTTACTACAACACTTTAAATTAAGAAAATATAAATTTTCATATACCATCCTAATTTATTAGTACTTAACCAAAGATGAACATATATTTGCACATTATTTATATTTATTACAAATATGTATTTACGCCCGTATCGTATTTAAGCATAGTTATTGTATTGCTTATTATAGTAGGTAATTGTATACCTTCATTTTACACTTTACTACCAATTGGAATATAAAAAAGTTAGTATATTATGAAGTTGGTCAAAAAACACAGACAGGTTGGCGTCCAAAAGTAACAAAAAAAATATGAAATCAGGTATACTAATCGTTACCCAGCTCCCATAAGCAATGTAGGTATTACAAAAGCTTCCCCATAAATAATGGGGAAGGTTTTGTGATTGGTATCATTTAATCATTCCTTACATCAAGATTATGGACCCAATCAATCCCATAAGCATATTTGGTAATGAATTATAATATAATAAAACAAAAATTAGCTGCTTTAGTGTAGGAACATAACCTAGAATTTTCAGATAGCTATTAATCAAATTACAGGTAACGACTATAATAGGCGGCGGAACAATTTTAGCTCAGTGGGTGCAAGATAAGAAAACATAGTCGTCAGTAAAGGTTTTTCATTAATTAATTATTTTTATTTCACCAAAAGTAAATTTACACTGAGAATTATTTCTGTCTGAAGTGACATAAAAAGATGAACAATGTCATAGGTTGATTTAGTGCAAAGATTATATAATCCTTGGATTTAGTGGTGCTTTTTATTAATTGTTTGAACATGCGAAGCTCATTTCCCAATTTAGATTTGTCCCATGAATACAACTCACATACCTGAATAATGTCTGACTCAAAGGTAAGTTACTTTGATTAAGGCCTACAGAGCTAAGTAAGACTCTCTCTACTTTTGCAACATTAAGAATACCAGGTTGATTCCTATTTTTTTTGTGGGTGCAAATGATACTCTTGCACCCACAGGAATTGTCCAGTGGGTTCTTGTCACCCACGAACCCACGATTCCGTCGCCTGTGATCTCGACTATTGTAAACCAAGCATTACGAATACTTTAATACAACGAAATACTCAAAACTGGCTATCAACAACCTTTATTCTATTGAACAGAAAAGAAAACATCAAGTACCTTTCGCTATCACAGTTTGGTGAATCATTTAAAAATCAAAAGAAAACATAAAATTTGTTAAATATATTTTTAATGCTAATGGATGTATTTTTTGCTTTCATAAAAAGAGGGTTGATTGAGTTTTGCTTTTTTGCCTTTTTGATGAGAGTCGATACACCAAAGATTACCTTAACAATGCGGTTGATTAACGTATGAGGTTTAAGAAGAAGGATCCCAGCAGAAATAAGTTGTTTTATTTGCATGATGTACCAATTTGTCAATTACATAAAATAATTTGTGACGTTTCGCCGATACAATGTCGGCTTCATCAGACTTACGATAAATTGTGTTTCAACGAATGTTTTCTTTATAACTTGCTTGTTGAGTTTAATGAAGTTTGTGATTTCTGAATGTGAGTAAGTTCCATAGTTTCTTTTGATATGATATAGGTATTCACTAAAAGTTGACAGGTTGTTGTTGTTGTAGCTAGGAAAACATCTTGGTGTTGTTTCGGATGAGTTAGGTTGCATGTAAATTAAAACAATATCGTAAGTCTGATGAAACTGACATTGTATCGGCGAAACGTCACAAATTATTTTATGCACGCCATATTGCCGGATTCTTTACTCGTGAAGGGGTTCAAAGGAATGAAAGACTCTTAGCTTCCCCCTTAAACCAATGTATTAATGAATAATTATTAAATTATTAGTAGTATTTAAGCTGCTAACGAAAAATAGCAGCAGAGCAACGTTGTCCGTTATGTAGTTTAGAACGACATGTTTAGGAGCTAAACTGCTGATTAAAATTTGAAGAAGTTCTAAATGTTGAACCCTTTTGGTGTTATTAAAAAAAAACTAAAACATACGAAAAAATTTTCATGCGAAAGTCCATTGAGATTTCATTGAAAAATATTCAAGCTGGCTGCTTCACCTACTCCATTATATTAAATGGATTCATATCGAATTTTTAGGCTGCTGAATAGTTTTGTTTGTATTTTTTATTTTCAACAATATAAGACGTAGATTGATTATCAGTGAAATTTATTGCCTTTAATCAAGTAGGTTCACATTACTTCTTAGATATAGAGAAGAAGGTATGATCACAAACATTTACCAAGTTTAACATAATCTGCCAAAAAAGCTAACCATTTTTTGTCCATTTAATCAAATCTCCATCTTCAACAATAAGAAAGTTACGCATGCAATCCCACTCGATATAAGACATTCTGCATACATACTTTGCATTCTTAATATTCTGTCTAAACTCTAAACCGTTTTCTTTTTTCGAGTGGCTATAAGCGATTTCTGCAACTGAGCGTATTTTTAGGTGTAACTTCATTCCTAATGCAATATAATTATTATTGGTTACCTTAATTCTTTGACTCTGCAGTAGTTTCTTTCTACATACAATTTAAATAAAGTTATTTTCCATTCTGTTAGTGTTTTAGTGAAATTAGGACAACTATTATAACGTCCCAGTC
This sequence comes from Pyrocoelia pectoralis, assembly GCA_036250285.1. Lineage (NCBI taxonomy): Eukaryota > Metazoa > Arthropoda > Insecta > Coleoptera > Lampyridae > Pyrocoelia > Pyrocoelia pectoralis. The sequence continues at coordinate 9,931,597 of CM070077.1, read as the reverse complement.
TCGCGACGATGTTAAATAGCCATCTCTAAGAAATAAAACACAGGACGAGTATTTACATTCCTCTTTACGTAAATAAAGGTATTAAAGGGTGATTTCTTTGATACTAATTATGTAACTAGATGATTAAGAATCATTTCTGGAGTCAAGATGAAAATTGCCTTAGAACTGCTAATGTACCTAGTATTTATGATTATGTTAGAGATCAAACCTGAAGCTTTTGAAAAGACATAAGGCGGTTCTCTCGCACTGTGTTTCTAGACTACATTTAGAAAAATCATTCCCTTGTTGTTGACTGGCCAATCATTTTCAAATTTGGTGTGGGTGTAGAAAAAAGAATGCTTGAGGGCATACGCATACTTTTTTCGAAGATTTTTTGCTGAATATGCAAAAACATTGAACCAAAAATACCTAATTTTCGTCATCATTTTATTATCAGTTATGAATCAAAAACCTGAAAAAAAGCATGCGTATCCCCTTTATCATAGTTTTTTCTTATTGTTTACAGAAAATTGTACATAAACGCGCAACCATAACTGAGAAATGATTTTTTTAATACAGCGCTGCATTGCTGATTTCTACCTCTACCCGTGCTCGAACTAAAAAAAGTATGCGTATGCCCTCAAGCATTCTTTTTTCTACACCCACACCAAATTTGAAAATGATTTTCCAGTCAACAACAAGCGATTGATTTTTCTAAATGTAGTCTACAAACACAGTGCGAGAGAACCGCCTTTTAAAATAACCTATCGGGTTGTTTTGCTGATTGATTTGGAATTCCCATGAATATGATGATGTAACTGAAACTGTAAACAAACATTTTGCCAAAGTGGTAACTAATGTTGCCCTTCAAACTGTCTAAATAAATAAATTATATTTATAACCGCACTTTGGGTACCTATAGGTACATACTAACATAAAACAAATGAAACATAAGAAAGAATTTAAATATTATCTATCTACTGCAAAAAGAAGGCTTTAACCTTAAGCCAAAACTGGCATTCAGGAATACGTAAAGGGTTATAATTATATAATATACATATAAAGAAAAAATTGATATATAAACATCAATAAATTTCCTTAATATAAAATTGATTTTTACGCGAACAACCTACATCTATACGAACTTGCACCTAAATTCTAAATCTAAATTTTACATCACGCAATATATCGGAAGAAGACATTAATGTACAATAACGTTGCGACTAAGAGGAAATTAGATATACCTATACCTATTCTCAATACTGGATGGCCGTAACCAACTTTAATGGCAATTAAATAGACGTGGTATGCAGTTCCTTGACTATATTAGTGCCGAACACATTATCCGTAGATTAATTGGAAATTGTTCGAGTAGGTCTTGTTCTTTCGATTTCATTGAAGCGGAAAGTACAATTCTTCATAGTGAAGCAGTGCGTCGTTTCATTTAATTTATGATCTATTAAAACCGATATTTCTTTTTGGATTTATTTTGTACCTACTCACTTTTTCCAATGCGTGGAAGTTAAATGATAAGAATTTTATGAGGTAGATATAGAAAATCGTCTCTTGATATAATTTTAAGATCAGTACTTTAGGTGAATTTATTTCAGAGTTTCTTGAATTTTTCATTTGCCAATATCATGTAAGTTAAACGCGTATTTCTAAAAAAGATACGTATCTTTTTTATAAGTAGGTATACATAACAAAATTAGTTTATTATAAGAACGTTTAACACAGTTATAAATTAACTTTATAAATATTTAGGTAGAGAAGTGCGTCATACTAATACCTATTAAACGATTTTTAATTTCTCCATTAAGAAAATAAGTGTATTTAATAAATAATTCGGAAGCTCTCCACTTAAAATATGCGCTGGAATACGGTACTTAATGTTTCTAAAATAGTTATTTTATAAACATATCTACTTAAGTATGCACACTTGAATAAAGTGGTAGCTCTTGCATATGGTTATTATAATTCATATACAGACTGACAGAAAGTTTACACGATTATATAAACTCGATTCTCTAGGTACTACCTTAATGATGGAAAAAAGGGGTAAATATTGAAACAAACAAATCTGAAGGTATTAAATATTTAGTTCAGGTGTTTGTTACAGATTAGCACGTTACATACACAAAAACCGAACAGAATTTATTTATTCTCGTCGCGCGTCGATGAAAAGTTGATTATATAGTCGATACAACTGAAATTTACAGTGAACAAACAACGACAAAAGTTAATGAGTATCAAATTTTCCAGAATCATTGGTGCAGATTCGAAATTGTTAACATTTGCATTCTAAACCACAACACTTAGTATCTTTTCATTCCAATCAATTCTATTATTCCATCAGTACCGCTCCTATAAATATTGCATTTGTTCAATTAAAAATCCACTGTCACGTTCACAAAACTGCAACTGGGCTTCTGGAACTGCAGGGGAAGCTTTTGAGCGATTCTCGACAGTAAGGAAGTATATTTAGTCGAATCAATGAGGTGGAAGGTCAGGACTAATGAAAATTAGTGTCGTTTAAGATTCTTTTCCATTTCGTATACCTCTTTCTTCTATACGTACGCACCTATTTCTTTTAGCGGATTCTGGTTTTAATTTTAAATTCCCTTTAACGCTTCCCTATTAACGAACCCAAGTGCTCTACACTTGCATATAGAACCTACACATGGGAACGTTCATTTTTAGAATGTAAACAATATAAAATTACTAATATATACAATTTATGACGGACTTAATAATGTAAACTAAAGATTGTGTTACCGTGTCGAAAGGAAAAAAAAAGATTGCCACCCAGTATTCTATTATGTATTAACGAGATGAAATCGTCTCGCTTAAATTCTTATACAGAACTAAGTTATTCATATCCTTTAAAAGCGATTTCCGGAATGTTCAGTGATAATTTAAGAAAATTACCATTTAAGTACTTTCCTTACTCCGTGAAAGTTTTTGAATGCAGCAGCATTCACATGCAAATTTTAGATTTAATAAAATTCTGAAATTCTATAACACTTTGCTAAATTATTTTAGAGCACTCGAAGAAATTATGCTGCGTTATGAATTTGCAAGGATAAAGAGTTTTTTAAGCCCTTAATTGAGTGTAATTGCCACGCTGTTGTGCATTGTTGGTTGGTACACAATTTCATTTGAGTCAGTAAAACGTTTAGATTTTGCGAGCGAATTGAAATGGATTTTTCGTCTCTCTTTAACTACTATCAAATCAAAAAGAAAACCTTAATTTTTTGTTTGTAAAATAATGATAATAGATACAAGTTATTTTGACCATCTTAGCATGAATAATTATTATGATCACTACAACAGCATCGATATACCACAGATAAGTTAAGTATATGTATGTATACGGGCAACTGCTGTCTTTCAGTTGCAAAAGTGAAGCTTTCATTACCGACGTTAAAATTTTACTATACCAAATAATGACTTCTCATTTATCTCGATAGTTCATTGCTTATCAAATATATAACCAAAAACCTTAATCATCAATTTATATTAACCTTATTCTGCTATAAGTGGGACTGAATAAGGCCGTGTAAAAAAAAGGAATGTAGTACCTACTGCAGTTTGCGTAATAGAAATATTTTAGCTTAAATTTCGTCAGAATAGTGACCAAGTAACACGTGATTTTATTTGGTACCGAATGATATAAAATTGTACCTAACCCTTTTTTACCTTCCTTTGGTCGATAAATGTTTTAACCATTACAAAAGCGAGTGACGCCCTAAGGGAAGGCTAAGGCCTTATATTTGCATCACCAAGTCTCAACGATGTCATATGTGTATTTCATGCTTTTCTTAATTATTTCCACAAAACTAATTATCCGCTTGTAATTCGAGGGTTATAACAAACGAGTATAACTTTATATACCTTTTGGTTGTACATACAAGATTAAAGATTTTCTTTATAGTTTTAAATGTTTATTCTCGTTTATAGTGTGAGTGCTATATAATTTAAAAATGTCTACACCGCATCAGTAAAAGGGAAAAAAGTAGTCGTAGGTAGGTAGTAATTTGAGAAAAAGTTGTAAAAAAACATTTTTTACTAGCAGGATGTAATTGCATATTTGAACGTAGTTTTTAGTTCTGATTAACTTTTTTTAATAACAATTTTCGATATTGTCAAAAATAAAGGTACTTTACTCTTGAGCAAAATTCATATTTTTTGACACACCGCGTACACGACTGAAAAAATTTAATATCTGATGATTGCATTTTAGATTTTAGAACATGCAGAGCTTTTTATAAAGAATAACTTTTTTTCGTAAAATTAATAATAAAAAAGTTTCCCATATGTTGCCAACTTAACTAGACACACTGTATATTTTGCAATATTATTATACTTTATCAAAATGGTCTGCGCGGAAATCGATCGTTCGCTTTCGTCCTGGTAATTTTGATCTGAAAGATGAATCACGCTCTGGTCGTTCAATCACTGAAATGGCTGATGAAATTCTTAAAAAGGTTCAGCAAAATAAGCATATCAGCAGTGTCGATATTGGTATGGAGCTAGACATTGACCACAAAACTGTTTAAACCATTTACACAAAGCTGCCTACAAAAGAAGCTCGATGTATGAGTTTCTCGTAAGTTGAGCGCGAAAAATATGATAGACGAATTAACATATGCGATAACCTGCTGAAACCCAATGAAATCGAGACATTTCTGAAATGTGTCGTAACAGGTGATCAAAAATGGGTCACATACGACAATCGGAAGCGCAAAAGATCGTGGACAAGGGATGGTGAGGCTTCACAAGCGTTGGCGGAGCCAGGACTGAGTGTGTGGTCTGGTGGGACTGGAAGGGAATTGTCCACCATGAACTACTTCAGACGATTCTATTGTGGACAACTACAGAGATTACGCCAGGCAGTTGAAAGACAACGGCCCGAAATAAATAATTGGTGGTGTCTTCCATCATGACAACGTCCGACCACACACTTCTTTGACTCGTCGAAAATTTCAAGAGTTTGGTTGTGAAGTTTCGATGCATCTACCGTATAGTCCAGACGTAGCATTCTCTGATTATCACTTGTTCTGATCTCTGCAGAACTCTCTCAATGGAATTGAGCTGGTTTTAAAAAGAAGCCTGTTAAAACCACGCGATTCAATATTTCAACCATAAACCACAGGAGTTCTTCACCGTTGGTATCATCGCTCTACCAGAAAAACATTTTTACACTATAAAAAAACCAGTTGAATTTTACTTAAAAAACGTCACGAACTTTTTCCCAGAATCTACATTTAAGTTCAATTGGTCTCAGGTATTTTGTCTCCACCCTACCAGAGAACATGTCTGGTCCGGTCCGTTTAAGTTTTTTTTGAATTTTATATTTCTACGAAGAGTTTTAAAACTATTACTGATATTGGAAGAGCGGCATCTTCCTTTATAACTTTGGAAATAACTACGTACGTATTATAGTTAAAGTCTTTCCGTCATAAGTTTGTGGGTATCGGATTAAAATTGTGAAGTAAAGAAAAGCTTTTCTATAGTTGACTATGCTGTGGACCAGATGTATAGTTAGCGCGCGCATTTAGGTATCTTATAAAAGTTTAGTTGGTCTACTGCATACCACTTCAGGGTATTGTAGACCAACTAAACTTTTATAAGATACCTAAATGCGCGCGCTAACTATACATCCGGTCCACAGCATAGTCAACTATAGAAAAGCTTTTCTTTACTTCACAATTTTAATCCGATACCCACAAACTTATGACGGGAAGACTTTATTAATATTTTCAATTGTTTTAAGTGTGATATTTTTATACATACTACAAACTTATATACTAAAAACTTATATATGTACTTATATACTTATATACTACAAACGCAAGGGCGTACGCAAGGTGGGGCAAGGGGGGGGGGGCCAATGCCCACCCCTGGCCGCAAAAGGAATTGTACTAAATATTAAAATTTATTACTGGTCATATAATTACAGGAGAAATTAAGCATTTCCTGGCCTTTCTTCCAAATAAATAGTATTTGTACCCAAGGGGAATTAATTGTATGATGCTTAAATGTATTGAAAAGGATTGTGGGGTAATAACATAGGCAATAAATATTAAACACGTTTCCAAACAATTTTATTTTTTGGCCCCCCCCTATCCAAAAAGCTGCGTACGCCCTTGTAAACGTATTACATTCCATATTTACATCAAAGTTAAGCTAAAAGGTTTGTTAGCTATAACTTCACTATAAAACAAATAACAATACACTATCATCTTATTAGCTTTCGGTAGGGTTCTATTAAGAGAGAGGGTTAATGTACTCGAGAGCTATCCATAACCGAATCCTACATATGAAAATAAGTCTAAAACGATCAGTAACATTTTTATGATTTCGGCTTAGTGTAGCTGTATTCACTTAATAAACCTTGGCTGTAATCAGCTATTTTGTATTTTTTTGAAAATAATTATTATTTCCAAAACCCTTCAACATATTTTTATAAAATGAAGTCTACAATTTCCAAAAATATTTTTTTTATTTCAAAATGGCGGACATTCAAAAATTTAAAAGGCAAATTCCATAAAAACTACTAAATAAAATTAAATTGTGCAAGAAAGAACATTTTTAGTACTTTTATTGTTAATACTTAATTTTATTTAGTAGTTTTCATTTAATTTTACTTTAAAATATTTGTATGTCCGCCGTTTTGAAAATTGATAATTTTGAAAAAAAAATAATTTTGGAATATGTAGATTTCTGAGAACTGAAGACATGCTAAATTTCATAAAAATGTGTAGAAGTGTTACCAATGTTACATGTGTTTTTCCCTTTCAAGAAGTACTTAGATCCACTGATAGTGTACCTAGAAGACCTCAACAGTGCTTAGCAGTAAATGGAAGACATTTTGAGCACAATGTAACATTGGTAACTAGATTTTAAAAGTAAACTTTTCAATTTTGGTTGTTAACAATGAATTTAAAATTTAAACTTTCTTTTTTTTTAATAATCTTTTAAACAATACCTTTTTCGACTTATGGTGCCATTTAAAATTTTGTAGTTCGACACATTCTGGAGGAATGCTGACTTTTCCGACAAATAATAATATCACCATTCGATTCTTTATTATGGCTTTTATAATCACTTTTTTTACCCTACCTCTCTACGACTCACCGTTGTTTAAATAAAATACTGATACGAGTGGTCTCATTCACCCCGTATATTGTGCTGTACTTATTTTTTGGAAAAAGTGTTATAAAAAATAATTTTAAAAAAACGACTGCAACGCTCTAAACTCAGAAACTTTCGGGCCAAGGACGAAAATTCTGATATTGCCACGATGACGTCACTTCCGGTATAAACTAAAATGACGGCGCTCATTTTTTTTATAAGATAAAGTTGCAGTTTTTCATGTACTTTAAGAGTATTTTTTCTGAATTCAGCAATATATACCTACTGCGCTATAGGTAGAGGTACTTATTTTTTTAAAAAAGTGTTAATACGAGGGAAATCTCGTGGCAACACATGTGAGAATTTTTTTTTTGAAATAAAAACATAGTTTACCTCATTTTGCATTTTTTCAAATCTGTCTTCTAAAAGTCTAAAAGGTTGCCTTAAGTGCAATAACTCATGTATCAAGTTTAATTTTTGCCTAAGGTTTCTTTAAATTAAGAGGGACATGGATCATTTTTGTACGTAATATACCTAATTTGAACCAATTCATTTAAATGGGTTTGGTTAAATTATACCCGAAAGAAAGATACCACAATCTACTTTTGTATTAGAAGAACTGGAAGCCTTGCGGCTGTTGGACTAAACAACACTGAAAACACAAAAACTACAATACATCAATACAATGTTGCTTTTGGTGTTTGCAGTGCTGTGTATTTTTGTATTGCTTAATTCGAAGATGGCAGTTTTTGTACCACCAATTACATTATTAAAGATAATAAAAATCTGGTGATTTTGGGATTTGCTTACTTCTGTTTATCCTGATTGTACAATTTTTTAAAAATTGAATTTAAGATTTAAGTTAACATTGACATTGTCTCATGTTCCATCCAACCTAATCGGCCCCCACGTACCGCTCGTACAGATTAATACGTTGTTTCTGTGCACTCTAAAAAATTACTGGAAAGAATTAATGCTCTTTTGAGATTATAAGTAAGAATTTTCATAGTGGGCACAGCCGCACATAAAGAAGTAATTCTTGTTTTCACTGTTTTCCTTCGCTAAATTGCTTCCATATTTATCTTATCTTCTTTAAATCGCTTCATCCACCATATTTTCCCACGATTTTCCACAATTTCCGTCACTTTTCTTAACCATTTGCCGTCATTCGATTTTTTAATAATTGTACTACACTGTATATATAGGGTGTAGAATTAGCCGATGCACCATATGCAATGTAAAAATCTTAATATTCGATTACTTGCTTCCCTAATTTTTTTAAACAAAAAGGCTATTCTACACCATATAGTTGTTGACATCGAGACATGACTTTACAATTGTAAATCCTGCTTAGTTTTCTCCTATTTTGCTTTTTATATCTTTTTCCAGCTTGTATTTCACTACTCTCCCATCACTAAGCTAAGATATCACTTATTCCTCTATAGTTCTCGCATCCTCCTGGTAGACATTTTTATGTATGTATGGTGTCTTTCATCTAGTGGTTTTTCCCCGATTCCTTATCATGCGGCGAAATTTAAGTGGGCTATCAATTCAGATGCTATTCCCCCTGGTCTTGATATAGTTTTTATATCTATCTTAATCTCTGCCTATGATATTTTTATTTTCCATTCCGGTTTATAGTTTTCTTTATCTATACTCCTCGTTTCTGTAACCTGCGGGTCTTTTTTCTGTAAATATAATGATTTTCCATGGCTATTCGTACATTTTTATGTTTTTTTTCAAATCCAAATTCTATTAATTTTTGATAAGGAGATAATCATGTTCGTAATCCTATTGATGAATGTGGCCAGCCTGATTCGCCGGCTAAACTAGTATGATGGAGTAATTAATCATCGTTCCTTTCTTATCTCTATTTTAATACAATAAAGCAATTCGTTTGTATGATTGATTAGTTCTAGTTATTACGATTTTCTTCTTCCTCTACCAAATGTTTTACAACTTTATGGATCTTATTACTTTGTCCCTTCAATACAAAGCTTAGGCGTTCCCCAAATTTATACACATTTGAAGAACTCTTTCGAGTCTTGTAAAGGTTCATTTTATGTGCGAAGGAGTTTCCCTTGATTAAAATGTGGAATAATCAAATGGTTTCAAGGTCTTAAATATCACACACTTACGTATAGGTATTTTTGATTAAAACACCTAAATGTTTTAAAACCTTTTGTAAACGTTATGAAATGTTTTGCTTTATGGCATATAAAAACGAGTAATTTGATTTTGTAATAAAGCACAATACCAGATGTTCGGCAAAATTTTTTGGGCGATTCGTTTAATTGGCTATCTTTCTTCCGCATGAGGCATATGCTTTTAACAATCATGTAGAGACAAAAACTACAAAGCAGGGTCAATTGCTTACATATCACTAATACTTAATGGACGGGTTATTAAAATTGTTTAAAAAAACGGAAATTTGTTTATCCTTTCACGACAAAGTTAAATTAGAGAAACTTAATTTTAAGTACATTAGGGTACAATACACTAACATGAAAGAAAACAAAAATGACACGTGCACGATCCCTCGACCTTACAGGATACTGTGACAATTAATTTCCTTTATAGTAAACTAACTAAACTAACCCTTTTCCCATCGAATTACATAAAATAAAATTGTAAGATTAACCAGAACATAAACTGAACAGCCAATATTTTTTATCGTCTTCTATAAATCATTTCAAGTTTAATTTATTGCAATAACGGCAGTATTATAAAATTAGGTTATTTGTATATTGCTTTAGCAACACTTGAAATTTGAACACGAAATGTAGCCTATATTAATCGAAGTGGACTTAAACAAAAATTGATTGGAAACGCTTTTTATTACATAATTTAATGTACTTATACTCGAGTAGCGTTTAAATTTGCAACGTTAATGCGGTATTTATAAATTTCCGAATTTACGTCATCGAAAGTGTAATTATTAAGTAACCCCTACCAGTTCTCATTGGTAAAGAATATAATACGAAAAATGGGGTGGTAAGACCATTTCACGAAAAAAAGAAAGAGAGAGCGCGCTTTCGCGGTCTCGTTCATCCACCACAACTCGAGTGCGGTGTCAGGAACAATTTAGGATGATGAACATCAGTCCTATCACAGATTTTGTGGAAGGAACATATTTATTATATGACTTGTGTATAATTGGCACTTAAATGTGAATTACGTGTATAAGTGAGACGGTTAATGCTTTTAATCGTGTTAATTGATATTAAAATTATAAGTGCGTTTACAATGGAGGATGAACGTATAATAAAGGTGGAAAAAAGCTGTAATCTAATGACTGTGACGCCGTTCTCAATTGAAAATATTTTAAATACGAAGAGTGTTAGTAAAAACGTTGAGGATTACTCTGTATTACAAGATCGTGCCCTCGATATGACCAAAACCGGCCATAAATCACCAGGTAAACACCTTTTTCTTTCATTTTTGTAACGTTTATCTAGAAAAATTGTTGCAAGACTTCGCACTTTGGCGTGATTATAACAATTTTCTTAACGCGTAGTTGATACACCCTGGTACCTATAATACTCAGAAGCTTTTAAGTTAAAAGCTTTTCGTACTTTTGTTACACGATCATTACTTAATTTCAGTAATTGATTGTAGAAAATTTGATTTATGTTTGACGCATTTTTATATAGAGAAAAATATGAGTAAAATCATATTTCAGATTCCTGTCCGGGATTTTCCGGATTCTCACCGGACCCTAATGCAACAGCCCAATCAGATGAAGTTACGCGTGATGGAAACCAATCCGGACGCAAGAAGAGATCTCGTGCAGCTTTTACACACGCGCAAGTTTTCGAACTTGAACGACGTTTTAGTCAACAAAGATATTTAAGCGGACCCGAAAGAGCGGATTTAGCTCACGCATTAAAATTAACAGAGACGCAAGTGAAAATTTGGTACCAAAATCGTCGATATAAAACGAAACGGAAGCAATTACAAATGCAAGAACAAAACATAATATCTCAAAATGCTCGGAAAGTAGCCGTTAAGGTGCTTGTCAAGGATGATATGCCTTTATTTATGCAACCAAAAAATTTAATTTATCAAAAGTCACAAGTTTATGACGGCAACAAATCAGATTTGTTTCTGTATGATCCTTTCAATAAAAATGCCTCTCAGAAGTATGGATCAAAAACTTTACAAGAGTCAATGCTAAATTTATGTCAGCAATATAACAGTTCCTTACAGCTACTTCCGTATTTTAGTTATTATCATCCGTCTAACATTATGAATGGCATGCAAACTCATCAAGATGACGACAGTATTATAGACAATAGGGAGTAGTCTACACCTTTTGCACTTTAAATATAGTACTTATATGACCAAAAAGTTACCAAAGCTCTACTTACAATCACTGTGCAATTTTATAACACGGCATTTTGATAATAGGACTAAGAATCAAAGCACAAATTGATCACTCCTGTTGTAAGAATGGCCGTCAAGTGTGTAAATAGTAATTAAATTATCATAAAAGTAGGACACCAAATATGTATATCTATGTACACTATTAAATTATTATAGAAGTAAATATTTTTTTCTGTATTTTAGTTATTTGTGAATGATAAAACTGATAAATTGAAGATTTATTTTTTAATTAGCCACACACTAAAATAAATTGATTAGGTATACTATAAGGACATAGTGCGCTAAACTTCCTGCAGTATTTAATTAAAAACCTGCAAATTTTTGAGAGACATCGAATGAATTTAAATCAGCTCATGCTCCCTATTAAATTGTGTTTTTAACTTTCATTCTCGAAATGAACTTAATAAAATTGTTAGGTACAGCAAAATTTTTAGGTTACACTATACCTAGCAATATACAGGGTTATTAGAAAGTTTGGAGACGGCGATTTATTGTCGTTAATATTCATTTTAGGAAAAATTGTTCAATACAAAAGTTGTTTATGTAATTTTTATCTATACTTGGGAATACTTCAACTTTTGTGATCTGCACTTGTTTCTGAGTTACCCCGTTCCGCATACTTTTTTTAAATGAGAACATATTACTTTTACCTTACCATTCGATAGAGCATTTTTTGCTCTTTAAAACAGCACTAAGGAAAATTTTTTAAAATTTATTTTAATAACATTTTTTTCAAAAATACGCCGATTCAAGTATTTACATCAAGTAGGTACGTGGTTTTATAAATCGACTGAGCCATTGTCAAATGACAAATGGGGGACAATTTTAACATTTTAAATTACTTAGTTATTAATCTGTTTTTAGTGATAAGATTTTGATTCATAACTTTTTTTTTGTCTTCCATATACCTACTTCATGTAAATACTTGAATCGGCGTATTTTTGAAAAAAATGTTATTAAAATAAATTTTAAAAAATTTTCTTTAGTGCTGTTTTAAAGAGCAAAAAATGCTCTATCGAATGGTAAGGTAAAAGTAATATGTTCTCATTTAAAAAAATGATGCGGAACGGGGTAACTCAGAAACAATTGCAGATCACAAAAGTTGTAGTATTCCCAAGTATAGATAAAAATTACATAAACAACTTTTGTATTGAACAATTTTTCCTAAAATGAATATTAACGACAATAAATCGCCGTCTCCAAACTTTCTAATAACCCTGTATATAGGTATAGGTATATAACAATAAAGTAATCTGCCTCTGGATCGGTTTAGGAAATTTTAAACGTGTAGCTATTATATTTTAAATGAATAGAAACTTGAGTGAAAATTATTTACTTATTATTTATTTATTATCAACAGATCAATTGATTATAAGAAAATTTTAGAAAACTACAAATAAAATAGTTTGCCGATTGAAGGACTGTTAAAAATGGTATCAGTTCCAATCATATTTGAGTAATAACAAAAGGGAAAATTACTGTATTGACTCACCTTATATAAAAAATCACCTGGCTAATCTCTTTAATAATTATGTCATATTTGTATAATTATGTCTTATTCCGCAGAATGGGGGATCGTTGCAAGGTTTTCTCTACATTTTATAATAAAAAATCGTAAAAAATATTAAAAATTCATAACTACTTTTGGTACATCGCATTACGCGCTTCAAGAATCATAACTTTACGTTATGCTTTGTTCTTTACAGGAGTTGCGCCTCTACATTTTGCAGAATTTGTTCGTTGTGCATTTGTATTCGCACACGATTCATCGGAATCCTTACGCAAACCTTCCTTTAATAGTTTAATATAATAATTTACTTAATCGGAATCAGTGGAACGTACGCTGTTGCTGTTGAACTGCAATACAATAATTTAGAAACACCATAAACCAATCAAAAAATTTAAAAATTCGGATGGGTTTCGACGGCAGGGTAACATCATCAACGAACAATACTGATCAGTGATCATGATGGCCGTTGAAATGCGCCTTTGTGGTTATTTTGATGTTTGTAGGTAGTAGTCAATTCATTAACGTAAGTAGATACAGATAGTGTAAGACTACATAAAATTAACGTTTACTTTTTTTGAAAATAAAATACAAACAACACAAAATATCAAAATAAAAGATACCTTAATTTGGAAGATTACATTAGATAGATAGATAGATAGTGTTTTATTGTGTAAGATAAGAATCTTTTACAGCTTGTTCGACGTGTACGATAAATTATTATAATATTATACCTAATAACCAAATATTATAGTAAAAGTTTGGCATAATAAGAGAAGCAAAAAGTGAAACAAGTCAAAACAAAAACCTTATTCATTTAGAATAAAAGATCTTATTCTGAGTGCATTTGTTATACTCCATATCTGTTATGAATGTTATGATCAATACTCTGACACGGTTCCTTACCGGTCCTTGGGAGGAGTGTTTCACGTAGGGGCTGATAAATTGGGCATGACAAAAGAAAGTGCTCCAAGGTTTTATTTTCTTCCAAGTTGCATATACACTGTCACTTTCGATCTTGTATGAGCAATTGTTAAAGTATAATGTCATATAGTTTTTGGTTGCCACCCTTGTTTGGCTTACCACTCTTGTTAATCGTGGTTTTGAATTTCATGTAATGTTTTTCTTTTCCTTCTAGGTTACTGATGTTTCCGTATATCGATGCGTTTCGTGAGTTCGGTATTGCCTCAATGTCTATACACTTGAAGTGGTTGCTCCATTTTTCCATTATATCGTCCATTTTCCGTTTAAACATGGTTTGTGTTATATTGTATGCTAACGTGAGATCCTCCCCTACCTCCTCAAATAAGGCTTGTACCTGACCTGACCGGGGTTTAGTGTAGTTTTGTTGTCATTTGCATGATGCTTCAGCATAAGCGCGTTCGGACATATTCTGGTGGTTCTGGTGTTCAGTAATCTAAGTCAGAAGGTACATAGTCCTATTATTACCATAAGTGCTGTGTGTGGTTGCCCTGTTTCACCTCTCACAACGTAATTTGGTGTAGTTCTCGGCCAGTGATATACTCCCCTGAGCAAATTGTAGTTGTACCTTCTCCATCTCATTTAAATATCTTATTGCCCATACTTCGCTGCTGTATAATAGTGTAGCGTGGGAGATACTTTTCAAAAGTTTACGTTTTACATCTAAGTTGTAAGTTTTTGTATTTACCATGATGTTCCGTATTTTTACGGTGGCTATCTTTCTCTTTTGAATAAAGTGCTCCGCCGGTTCCTTACCCCTGTTCTACTAAATGGGATTCCAAGGTAAGTGTATGTACAGTAGAACGCCGATTATCCGAAGTAATTGGGACCGGGGTCGATTCGGATAATCGAAAATTCGGATAATCGGACATAGACTGGTAATAAAGAAAAACGAACAGTGAAAATCCGCGCAACGCAAAACATGTACATATGTAGTGTCTTGCCTCTAGCTTTCAATCATAACAATTGAAATATATCTGGACTCCAACAAGTTCCAACTTGTTACAATAAAACAAAACAAAAATTACATATGTACGTACTTGGTTTTAATTTTTTATATTACGCTTAGGACCGATTCGGATAATTGGCGATTCGGTTAATCGGCGTTCGGATAATCGGCGTTCTACTGTATTCGTATACGTTAGTTTTATATTATTATAGTCTAGGCTTTCTAAATTTTTCGTTTTCCTTCCTCTGTGAAATGGGATGATCTTAGTTTTTTGTATGTTCAATGTTAATGCATTTTCTTCACAGTATGTACTGAGAATTTTAAGTTCTTCTTTGCTTCGTAAATACTATTTGCGAGAAGTACCATATCGTCTGCATATAGAAGCATCGATATTAATTTTTGGTGTGTAATTTTTACGCCGTTTGTTTGATTTTTGACAAAGTAGTCTACTATGTCTGATATAAATAAAGTAAAGAGGCGCGGTGAGAGACAGTCTCCTTGCATTATTCCTTTTGTCATTGGAGTACCTACTACCTGTACTGTATAGGTGTGATTAATTTTCGCTATAATACAAGCATTGTTATACATATGAGAGTCTAATGAGTTTAGCGCTTACACCGATCGCGTTTAGTTTATTCTCCATAGCAACTGATGGTTTAGTGTGTCGAATGCCCTTTTAGTCTACAAAGATGCCGTATAAATATGACTGGTATAATGTTTAATGAGATTGCAGTGTTTAGAATAAATATGTTATCTGCGCAGTTTCTTCCCAAAATGTCACAGTTTTCTCACCAGTTAGTTAGTCTGTTATATTATATTATGTTAGTGAATATTTTTGTTATTGTTTCCTCTATAGTTTAGTGGGTTAGTTTTGTCTCCTGTTTTGTGGATCATAGACATTTTAATACGTCCCCAAGCATTGGGAACCTCCTCCTTTTCCAGAATCCTGTTCATTAATGTGGCATTCCTTTAGATCATTCATTTGGGATGTGTAGGTATGGGTGAAGTACGGATATAGGTAAACGTTGTGATATCTGTCTGCCTGGTTCCATACATGTGCCCAAAAAAGGATGTGGTATTACGTTTTCCAGGGTTGTTCTTCCTCATAAATTGATTAACTGTTTCCCAGAAGGCTTTAGAGTTATTTATATTCGATAGATTATCAAAAACTTCTTTAGCATAAGCTGTTTTCTTTGCTTTAAGTGTTTGTATATATTCCGCCTTGGCTGCAAAATATTCTTGTAGTGATTATTCCGACCGCCTTTTCTTGTATTATCGTAAAGTTTTCTTCCAATTTTGTTTTATCTTTTTGCAGTCTGTATCAAACCAATCGATTTCCATTTATTATTTTGTGTGGTGCATTGTGAATTTACCTTATTAATAGATTACTGCTGCTTGCTGCTTCCTGGAATGCTTTTTTTAAGTTGTCGTATCTTTCGTTAACATCTTCCGTTAAAAAATAAATTTTAATTTAATATATATTATTTAGCTCCACAGGCTGCGTTGAAAGGCTCGCATTTCCTTTTTCCTTGTGAGCCAAAACAAGAACTTTTGGCTGTTAAGTCTAGGTTTGCCAGGTCTGACTGCTGAATGTGAAATCAAAAGTTCTGACGTTTCATAAGACATTGCAGCTTGGATCTTCAGAGTAAGAGGAATGAAGGCTTTGGTTCGTTCCGGAATTTATATAGTTCTTTTTCGCTAATCTCGCTGACCGTCTCAATCCTGATTGGTTGTCACTTCCACTAGAAATCAAAGGGAGTGGTTGTTCTTAAACATTCACTTGTCCTTTCCCCCAATTTTTCATTGTATAAATCACTGGCGCCCATGCTCTATTAAGACTGAACCCATCCTCCCTGTTCATAGTCAGTGGATGCTTCTCGATCTCTATCGCCTTTCTCATTATTCGAGGAAGGTAGATCGGAACTCGCGCCCTCAAACGCAAGCCTATGCTTGCACCACGATAGCTGACTTTAAAGTACCCTTGTTCTTACAGACTCCCTGGTGTTCATTAACTCATTATTCTATGGATCGTCCTGTTTGTCCTATGTAACTAATTCCACAAGAGCATGGGATTTGATAAATACCAGTCGTTTTTGTTGTTTGTCGTTTGTTGTTTACGTTGTTTACTAAACGGAATCCTTGCCCAAGAGTATTCACTGTCGAGAAGACGGTTTTGATGTTATGCTTAATCAAAACTTTTGCCAATTTTGTCCGTTAGTCCATAACTATAAGGGAGGAATGCTATGTCCTTGAGACGTTCAGCGGTTTCTTCTTCTTTCCTCTTCGACTGTTCAGCACGTTGAATGGCTTTCAAATGCTTGGTGCATTGCCAGGGCAAATTCCACGTATATCAAAATTGGCCATGGTTGTTAAACATTTTACGGCAATTTCTCTTTTGCGCAATTAAAGGTCCTGCATTCGTATTTTTTATTATCTACTAAAATGACGATGGAATGAAATGAAAGATGTATTTATCGTTATCACTTTATTCCAGATATTGCCAAGAGAGTATGTCTCTTAAGAAGTTATAGAGCAGATAGGAAAGTAAGTGTAGGGGCATATTTATTTATTATTATTTATTAATTATTTTTACATTATCCACTCTATGGCTCAGTGTGTCTGGTAACTTCTTATACCATCGGGTATTATAGGGAACATGATTACGTCACGTTACGTGACTTTTTCATACGTATCTGCAAAGCAACAAAGGATACTCCTTTTAAGTAATGATACATCATAGAACGGACAAAGGAATACTTACTTGAAAAAGAAAACATTATACAATAGGAAGTAACAAAGATGCGCCCTACTAAAATCCTGGATTTGGTTAAAGATGGTATTCTCGAAACTCGAAGGGTAGGCAACAGCTGGGAAGGGGAACCGATCGGAACAACAGCTAGAGGAATAATAATAATAATAATAATAAGGCCCAAAATTTTTATAACTCAAACTACAAAATGCGGGATCTTTAGAATAAACAAGCTTTCACTCTTTACTGATGGTCCTAACCGGGTTACGCTTTCAGGATTAATTCCCATTTCTTGTATAATTTCAAGCGTAAACATTATTATGTAATTTACAAAAATTTGAAGGAGCAGATTTTTTCTAGCGGAGGGAGTCTAAGATAGTCCCGACGGACAGAGGAACCAGTAGTGGGTAATATTAGATAAATCTCGAAATTCCCTTTCGCTCCGCTAGTCGAAGTGGCACACCTTGACTGTAAATAATTTGTCAAAATAACTTGTTTTGGACATATAAAGCGTCGTTATCTTTGTTCCACAGCCTGCGCTGAAAGGTTTGCCTTGCCTTTTACCTCGTGAACCAAAACAAGAATATTTTGGGATGATTAGTTTCGGGTGGTGGTGAGCTATTAAGTCTAGGTTTACCAGACCTGAATGAGAAACCAAAAGTTCTGACGTTTCACAAGACATTGAAAATTCTAATTTTGGCTGAAATGGTAAACGGAAAGCCAAGCCTTTCAACGCAGGCTGCAAAAAATTTGCTTTACTCGGGACGAAGATGGATACCCTTTTGGGCCAGGTTCGAGCACTATTTGCTGAGGGTGTTATGCGCATGATTTGAATATGGTCGTCACTAGACTTGAGCAACCCCCGAAAAGACCGAGGATGATTTTTCTACCAAACCAAATGCAATAATATCAGTTACTTTATACATTTGATCTGATGATTTTGGAAGAAAAAAAATAGATTTATAACGCCTTGAAGCTTCTGATATTTCCTACGGGGCTGATTTTGCATATTAAAAAACATTTAAATTATTTTGATTATCATCATTTACATAATTATTACATATAGTGTTTGACTTCACGACATGAATACAGTTGACATATTTAGTTTGGTCTTCACTAATATGCGACGTAAGTATAAAAGATCAATCTGTTCACCACATTGTTCTTGTTATTATTCACGTATAATAATTATTAAATCGTCCGAATTGTGCAGTGAGTTGAAATTAATAAGAATTGTGAAGTATGTGGCATAAATGACTAAAGTGACTCTTACAAAGAAAAACTTTATTCCAGTTTAATGGAACAATGGATATGTTTCCTACTTGACCATTGTACAAGTTTTAGCATAACAAAACTTTGCTAAAGAACGGTATTGTTGGCGAATTGTGATTACACAGTGGGAAGCAACGAAGCGCAAAGACTTGAATTGCATCCCTACAAGACAACGAGGCGATGCGACGAAGATAATTTACGCATAATTTCAAAATGCTTAGATTGCAGAAACAAAAAAGAAATCCTTCGAAAATATGTTCGCATATAACGTGTATTAAAAACAATTTTCTAAATGTTAGGAGTAATTACTGGTTTTATAGTTAATCAGAAAACTAAAATTCTCTTATAAAAATAATCAAATCAACGAATGTGTGTTATTTTTAACTGCTCTTTAAATGGTTATGGATGTAAACAGAAAATGACGTTCTTCCGTAGTTGTTTAGGCAATCAAGCGACCGGAAACAGTTTCCCTGTAGATCTAATGAAAATATAGCCACCCTTCCAACCTAAGAACGCGATTACACTTATTACTACAAATTTTGAAATCAAGAATGTTCGCATGTGTACCACTAAAAGTCTCTATAAAATAAAGTTTTTAGTCGAAAGGTAGATCAAACGTACCCGTTCTTATAACACTAAACAAAACTGTGAGCGCTTTATTGTAAATAGAACGGGACAAATTAATTGAATTGAAGAGCCAAAATGCCTTAATGCACGCTTTGGCAACTATTAGTAGTCAAAGAGATGACTTTAATATTATAAACTGTAGGTGCTTTGAGTTTCTCTGCTTTTAAGTTTGTTGGATTGACTTTTGTTTACCGCTCACTGCGGGAATCAAAACCTTAATAGCCTTTTAACTAACGCAAACAATACAAGTGAAACGCATACTTGCCATTATGGATTAATAGAATGTAGATCTATCCTTATATCATCGTTCAAATTGTGTTTACATACACTAATGCTTTATTGTCGACGTCCCTAGATGAATAAATTTAGGTAATTGAAAAAAATGAATAGTCCCCTTTTTTCCAAAGGCATCGCTTACATTTTCCAGATTTTTTAAATTTTCATTGTTTATTATGTAAAAGTGTCCCAGTTTCAGTTATGTACATTTTATCCATTGAATTCATCATTAGCCAAATATGTACCAGGTGGCGCAAAAGTAATGTCATAATTTGAATTGGCTGCCATTTTGTTATAAATGAAAAAAAGAGCTTTCTTTTCATAAAAACTGTTGAAAGCGTAAAATTGATGACATTAATTGGAAAAAATTATATTGGTCAAATAGCCACCTCCCGAGTTGGTGCATAATTGCGCTCGTTTTACGGCATTTTGAATTGATGCTCGCAAGGTTCGTGGTTTGTTGTGGTAAACGCGAGATTTTGAAAATCCCCAAAGGAAGAAGTCTAGTGCTGTTAGATCTGGCGATTTTGACTCTCAGTTCAAATTTCCAAAACGGGAAACCTGGAAATTGGTGTCTCAAAATCTCCTTCGTTAAGTACTCGAGCTGTGTGAGAGGTTGCTCCATTCTGTTGGAATCAACAATGATCAAGACCAAATGCAGCAACTTGCGGTAAAAACACCATTTAGCATCTGCCTGTAACGCTCACGAGTTACGATTACGGTGGTGCCATCGGCGTCTTCAAAAAAATCAGGGCCAATCACTTTTTCACTGCAAATAGTTACGTTGAGGGGATGCAATGGCTCTTCATGCTTTCATGTGGATTCTCTGTACCACAGTATCGCAAATTTTGTTTGTTAACATAGCCACTTAAGTGGAAATGGGCTTTGTCGCTGATTATCATTATTGATACGAAATCAACCTCTTCTTGCATCAAGTTTAACAGAGTATGGCAGTAAGTTAACCCTGTCCCACGGTCAGCAGGCAACAATTCGTGAACAGTTTGCACTTCGTAGGGGAACATTTTCAAATCTCTCTCCAAAATTCGTTGCAACGAACGTCTGCCGATGCCTAATTGTGTGCATCGTCGCCTCGTTGATGTTTGTGGATTCTTGCTGACATCTTCGGCAACAGCAGCGATGTTCTCGGCCGAACGAGCAATACGAGACCGCCACTTCTTGCAACATATGTAGTGGACCCAGTTTGTACGAAGCGCTTAGCCAAACGCTTAAGTGTTCGAAAACATGACGACCCTAACATGACGACGAGGAAAACGACAACGAAATTCACGCTGCGTTAAAACAACAAACTGAAAATTTGCCAAATAAACAGTACCAATAATTCCACGTTCTTGAGACTCGACTTAAATAAATAATTTTAAATAAACTGCTGTAATTTTGTATTTTGTTTTGAAATTCAATGCTAAAAGTATTTTCTACCAATGGTTTTATAGTGTGTTGATACCTTGAAGCAAAATACAAAATTTAAAATAAAATATTGAATACTACGACGTTAAGAATCCAGTCTTCACGAACGATTGTTGCGACCACTTCTCGGTCACCCTCGGCGATGAGATAACCGGGATGAGTTTGTAACGGAGTTATGTAACACCCTGTATAGTTCAAGATAATTTCGAATATGGTCCTTAAAAGACATCTGTTACTTTTCTTAACAACATTTTTTAATATCTCTTGAAATAAGCCATATACCGAACTTTGTCGTAAGATTGGTACACCCTGTATATAAATAGGTATATTCACCACAGAAGCAAGAACACTATAGCTACACCTAATAAATAGATATTTAGCGATAGCACCTATGTGGCATAGTTATTACCACTGTTTAATAAATTGAATCTTTATGTAACGCATAATCGTGATTTTTAAGAACCTCTCCTTGCTTATTTTCTACATAATAAACCCCTTGTCGGAGGGGCGTTGAAAAAGCTCAGTCGTTAGGATGTCGTTTTGATCCCGAATAAATATAGATATTTTTAATGAGAAGAAATTTACCTCAGAGAATTAGAATTATTTAATTGCTCCAGGACAACATATTGTTTTCATTAAGAAGCGCAGAAATGAATTAAAATTACCTGAACTTTCGAGGTCAAAACACTAACGAACATATACTTCGAAATCAGTGTGTTTTATGGACCACATAAAAATTCTTTACTTACGATAGGTATAATAGTACATGCCGAACCAGCCGAATTAGTGGAAGAACGTTTTTCTCACGCATATTTCAGCCCTTGATCCTCTAATACCTTTTGCCTATTGGTTCATGAATATTCAAAGTAAACTTTGAGGGGGTTAAACACTGCAATGACCAACTTTCAAACACGCTACCTTTGTTACTCTTCTTCGCACACTCTCCTTAGGTGCCTATAGCGCACTTTCCCATTTTTGAGAATAGATTCACCTACGTATGTCATAAAAATATAATATGAAACTTGTCTAATTTAAACGACCTTTTAATACTTAGACATTATAGTAGAGAGTTCGTTATCGCAAAGTTTATCAATTTTGGAAAAACTTTAGGACCGTTTTGCAATCACGTATTACTTGGAAACGTTAACGAAATAAGTACAATAGATAATATTTTCCAAAAGGAAAGTACAATAAATTTTACTTTTGAGCAGACATGAATTTTTTTGAATCAAATAGCAATTACTTATTTTCACATCAAATTTTAATCTCGTAATTTGGGTCAAAAAAGGGACTTACCTTTTGCTATCTTAGCCTCTATATGGGTATCTGTAATAAAAAAATACCAAGTTAAGTAGGTGATGTTTAAATTTCTTTTCTAAAACTGCCTTAGAAAATAGTAGGTATTTTCTTTTGTAAAATGAGTGAGGATAGTTTTGTGATGAAAGTAAACAGTATTGCAAACACCATTTATCTATTGCAGGAAAACAAATGAATTCACTAAATTTTAATATTGAAAATTTAAGGTTATAAGTAAATTAAAAATTAACGAATATTTTTTTAATTATAGGCAGTTTTCGAAAATTTGTTGTGTAAAACACGAGAGGAAAAAAGCATAACTTTCTTCTCTTGTTGTACAAATAGGTACTTAACTATTTTCTAAAACTGCCTTAGAAAATAGTATTTTCTTTTGTAAAATGAGTGAGGAAACTTGCATTTTCCTCGCTTGTGATGAAAGTAAACACCATTACCTACTGCAGGAAAGCAAATGAATTCAATAAAATGTCAACATTGACAATTTAAGGTTATTAATCAAAAATTAATGAATATTTTTTTAATTATTATGCAGTTTTAGAAAAATTTTTGTGTAAAACACGAGAGGAAAAAGCATAACTTCCGTCTCTTGTACAAATATGTAGGTACCTACTTAACTATTTTCTAAAACTGCCTTAGAAAATAGTCTTTTCTTTTGTAAAATGAGTGAGGAAAGTTGCATTTTCCTCGCTTGTCATGAAAATAAACACCATTTATCTACTGCAGGAAAACAAATGAATTCAATAAAATGTCAACATTGAAAATTGAAGGTTATAAATCAAAAATTAACGAATATTTTTTTAATTCTATGCAGTTATCGCTCAATTGACTTTGAGCTCGAGTTGAAAAAAGCATAACTTTCTTCTCTTGTACAAATAACTATTAATGTAAGTCATTTGAGGAATTTCTCTAAGTGAAGATGGACGTTAGTTAGAAACTCACCATGGACAGCAATGTGTATCAGACCTGGCACCAATTTCCAACACAACACTTTTCGATTTAAAAAAGTTATGTATCGAATAAAATTTTTTTACACTTTCGTCTTTCACTACACTTATATATTATATTGCTTCGGAACGTACGCGAACGCGACCATTTAAACTTATGAATTTGTAAAGACATTAAAGTACAATTTAATATAAAAGTGTACCTATCGAAAATCCGGTTATTCGTCTACGTATCCACTTCACGACGCGACGGTGCACAAAATGTTGATAACAATTCTTACAGTATTTGTTATTATAAATTTTGTCTACTGTCCTCGCCAGGAGTGTTTAACTGTTTACAGCTACGTCCTCACATAGTAATCATATGGTATAATATGAAGAAAATGAGTCAAAATTGTACTATGTTAGTCAAATAGGAATTAAATTAATATGTTTATAAAACAAATTGATTTCCCATTTATAGGTGTACTCTTTCTACTACATTTGCTTTTTCAATACCGTATGTCGATTTCGTTAAAAACGGTTATCAAAACTTTCTTCGTTTTCAGTAACTCGAATTTATCTCCTTTATAATAATCGCATGTTTGTTATCTTCGGGAACACGTGCAAATGTCTAATATCCTTGCCAGGAGTGTTTATCGCTCGTCGTTAATTTGTGAGTCTAGTTATCCAATTTGTTTAAAACTTTAAACTGTTTTTATAAAACAGTGAAGGATGATGAAAACTCGTAGTGCATTTGACGAAATCTACGTACGGTATTGAATAAGTAAAAGTAGAAAGAGTAAACCTATTAATGTGAAACCAATTTATATTATAAACAAGTGAATTTAATTCCAATTTGACTAATAAGTACAATTTTGACTCATGTTTCTCATATTACACCATATGATTGTATGTGATGACGTAGCGTTAAACAGTTAAACACTCCTAGCGAGGACAGTAAACAAAATTCATAACAAACACCGTAAGAATTGTTATCAACATTGTGTTCACCGTCGCGTTGTGAGTTGTGACGAATAACCGAATTGTCGATGCACGTTTGTACATATTCACATTTTACTTTTAACGTCTACAAATTCGTAAGTTTAAATGGTCGCTTTCGCGTACGTTCCGAAGCAATAAGTGCAGTGAGAGACGAAAGTGTACAAAATTCTATTCGATATATAACTTTTTTAAATCGAAAAGTGTTGTGTTGGAAATTGGTACCAGGTCTGATACACATTGCTGTCCATGGTGAGTTCCTAACTAACGTCTTCACTTAGAAAAATTCGTTGAATGACTTACATTAGGTAATAGTTATTTGTAGATACAAGAGAAGAAAGTTATGCTTTCTTCAACTTGAGTTGAAAAAAATTTTCTTTTCGTGTTTTACACATTTTTTCTAAAACTGCATGTAATTAAAAAAATATTCGTTAATTTTTGATTTATAACCTTAAATTGTCAATGTTGACATTTTATTGAATTCATTTGTTTTCCTATAGTACATAAATGGTATTTTACTTTCATCACAAGCGAGGAAAATGCAACTTTCCTCACTCATTTTACAAAAGAAAATACAATTTTTTAAGGCAGTTTTAGAAAATAGTTAAGTATTTATTTGTACAACAAGAGAAGAAAGTTATGCTTTTTCCTCTCGTGTTTTACACAAACAATTTTCTAAAACTGCATAATAATTAAAAAAATATTCATTAATTTTTGATTAACAACCTTAAATTGTGAATGTTGACATTTTATTGAATTCATTTGTTTTCTTGCAGTAGATAATGGTGTTTACTTTCATCACAAGCGAGGAAAATGCAACTTTCCTCACTCATTTTACAAAAGAAAATACTATTTTCTAATGCAGTTTTACAAAATAGTTAAGTACTTATTTGTACAACAAGAGAAGAAAGTTATGCTTTTTCCCTATCGTGTTTTACACAAAAAATTGTCTAAAACTGCATAATAATTAAAAAAATATCCATTAATTTTTGATTTATAACCTTAAATTGTCAATGTTGACATTTTATTGAATTCATTTCTTTTCCTGCAGTAGATAAATCGTGTTTACTTTCATCACAAGCGAGGAAAATGCAACTTTCCTCACTCATTTTACAAAAGAAAAGACTATTTTCTAAGGCAGTTTTAGAAAATAGTTAAATACCTATTTGTACAACAAGAGAAGAAAGTTATGCTTTTTCCTCTCGTGTTTTACACAAAAAATTTTCTAAAACTGCATAATAATTAAAAAAATATTCATTAATTTCTGATTTATAACCTTAAATTGTCAATGTTGACATTTTATTAAATTCATTTGTTTTCCTGTAGTAGATAAATGGTGTTTACTTTCATCACATGCGAGGAAAATGCAACTTTCCTCACTCATTTTACAAAAGAAAAGACTATTTTCTAAGGCAGTTTTAGAAAATAGTTAAGTACCTATTTGTACAAGAGAAGAAAGTTATGCTTTTTCCTCTCGTGTTTTACACAAACAATTTTCTAAAACTGCATAATAATTAAAAAAATATTCATTAATTTTTGATTAACAACCTTAAATTGTGAATGTTGACATTTTATTGAATTCATTTGTTTTCTTGCAGTAGATAATGGTGTTTACTTTCATCACAAGCGAGGAAAATGCAACTTTCCTCACTCATTTTACAAAAGAAAATACTATTTTCTAAGGCAGTTTTAGAAAATAGTTAAGTACCTATTTGGCTATTTGTACAACAAGAGAAGAAAGTTATGCTTTTTCCCTATCGTGTTTTACACAAAAAATTGTCTAAAACTGCATAATAATTAAAAAAATATTCATTAATTTTTGATTTATAACCTTAAATTGTCAATGTTGACATTTTATTGAATTCATTTGTTTTCCTGCAGTAAATAAATGGTGTTTACTTTCATCACAAGCGAGGAAAATGCAACTTTCCTCACTCATTTTACAAAAGAAAATACTATTTTCTAAGGCAGTTTTACAAAATAGTTAAATACCTATTTGTACAACAAGAGAAAAAAGTTATGCTTCTTCCTCTCGTGTTTTACACAAAAAAATTTCTAAAACTGCATACCTAATAGTTAAAAAAATATTCATTAATTAATGTTGACATTTTATTGAATTCATTTGTTTTCCTGCAATAGATAAATACTGTTGGCAATTAATACTGTTTACTTTCATCACAAGTGAGGAAAATGCAACTTTCCTCACTCATTTTACAAAAAGAGTTTTAGAAAAAGAAATTTAAACATCACCTAACTTGTTTTTTTTTTATTACAGAACCCATAGGGACTAAGATAGCAAAAGGTAAGTCCATTTTTTGACTTAATTGCTATTTGTTTCAAAAAAATTCATTTCATTTATGCATCATGTCTGTCCGAAAACAAAATGTCTCGTATTTATAATTGTACAGCTCTACTCAGCAAACAAGATAGTTGGAGAGGGGATACCAGCGCTAGAGTAGCTTTTAAGGTACAATCCGAAAAAAAATATTTGGGCGCTTAATTTAAATGTGTATTGTTGGATACACATAAATGTATTGTATGCTGCATGAAAAGTCATCAGAAATACTGATTTTAACAAACAAGAGTAACACAATAAAAGGATTAAGTAATAAAACACATGCGGAAAATGTCAGCTGTAAATGTACTTTCCTTTTGGAAAATATTATCTATTTCGTTAATGTTTCCAAGTGATACTACGTAATTGCAAAACGGCTCTAAACTTTTTAGAAATTGCCAATTTTTCTTAAATAAACTTTGCCGTAACGAGTTCTCTCGAACAATCGGTTATTATAAGTATTAAAAGGTCGTTTAAATTGGAGAACTGTCATATTATAATATTTTTATGACATACGTAGATAAATCTATTCTCACAAATGGGAAAGTGCAGAAATAGCATGTGCTGATTGAGTAAACTGTTTTTTTAGAATTCGCGTCATTTGAGTGCTTTAATAGATCCTATTAAAGCACTCAAATGACGTCATTTGCGTGCTTTAATAGACATTTGGGTGTTTTAATAAAACCGGTGCAATTTAAAATTTTACTAAGTTGGTATTTACCGAATTAATTCATAGCAAATACTGTAGTTAACCTTTAAATAAATTTTTTTGTATTCTGTCTCCAAAGTAACCATTTTGCGGAGTGAAAACAATCCGCAAAATACATCTTTAAAGGACAAGTACGCTAAAGTCGCTATGACAACCTTAATGCTGGATTTTCATTCGTTTTGACGTATTTACGATATCTTTATTTTGACTTTTTACGAATTTACTTGTTGCTATAACAACTATGTCAAAGCTAAATATGACGTTTACAACTGTTCTGTACGTACCAAATTAAATTTTTATGAAATTAATTTGATAATTTAGAGAATTCATGCAAAAAAATGTTGTATGCATCACGTACGCAAAACGTTTTAGTGGATTCGTCTAAGTATAGTCCATACGCTCGACAATGTCCCTTTTCTCATTAAGTCGTAAATCAAATCTCATTTATAACGCGATCGATAGTTTCATTCAATGTGCACCTCTAATGCAAAGTAAAAACCAGTTCCATACGGGCGAAAGTTGCTCAAAACAAACCTAATGGAAACTTGAATACAATAGAACATTAGATTTGAACTACCTAACTGGCAGCGGTTCTCAATAGAAGATACACTAGTTTCATTATGAAATTGTGATGATTGTATTAATAATTGATATATTACTTTGTAATGAAACTATTGACAACCGCTGACTAGGTAGGCAGTTGAAAACTATTGTTCTATTGTATTCAAGTTTCCGTAAGGTTTATTTTGAGCAACTTTCGCCCGTATGGAACTGGTTTTTACTTTGCATTAGAGGTGCATATTGAATGAAACTATCGATCGCGTTATAAATGAGATTTGATTTACGACTTATTAATGAGAATAGGGACATTGCCGAGCGTATGGACTATAGGTAAAAAATGATCATTTTGAAAAAGGACGAAACTCACAGATCTCTTATAGGTACGTAAGAATATTCATTGTGCAGAGTTAAAATTATGTAAAACAACCATTATTACTGAAACTATACTTTTCAACTCTTAAAATTCGTTCATTTCTAGTTGTTACGTTGTAAATAGCTTTGTGTATGTAAAAAATTATTGTAACACACAACCAGAATGATTCACTTCGTAAATCCCAAGAACGTCTGTTGAACATGAATTTATCCACTAAACATCCTAAGAAGTGTATGGTCAGGACTATCGCAACCATCAGTGTCTTAAACAGTAAAACGTGCTCGGAAAAAATGTTTATTATCTATACACTATACTTATTTTGAATTGGTAAAACTTTTGGGTAGAAATGAAATCGCCAGAATTTTCATCGAAGGAAAAGTTTGGTTCTCAATTTATTTTTAATTTTTATAACGTAAAGATTTGGATATAGTTGTTAATTCGGATGATTCGCCCTTTTATTTCAAAGCTTAGATTATTATTGTAAGTAGTTTCATCAACTTCAGTCGACATCTGTGAGAAGAAAGCTGCACTCTCGTATTTCAACTATCGTCCGCACATGCTGAAAATGTCACCTGTAGTGTTTCAGTAGGAAGCTTTTCATTATTATTACAAGCTACGTCATTGCCACGTGATATTTATGCAGTGAATAAACTGTTTACTTTAAGATTCATTTATTTACCATGTCTAATGACAGACGGGAGCAATTATTTATTTAATGATCATTAAATCCTATAGTAGCACTCAGTAATACGAAACTGTGTGCTTCGTTAATATTTATTTAGTAAAATATATGTTGGTACTCAACGCGTAGCTGGGATAGAAATTTTAGCTATAAGGGTCACTAATATTATTTATAATCCTAAATTTTTGGTTATGATTGTCACATTCTTAATATACAGTGTGTCTAGTTAAGTTGGCAACATATGGGAAACTTTTTTATTATTAATCTTACGAAAAAAAGTTATTCTTTATAAAAAGCTCTGCATGTTCTAAAATCTAAAATACAATCATCAGATATTAAATTTTTTCAGTCGTGTACGCGATATGTCAAAAAATATGAATTATGCTCAAGAGTAAAGTACATACCTTTATTTTTGACAATATCGAAAATTGTTATTAAAAAAAGTTAATCAGAACTAAAAACTACGTTCAAATATGCAATTACATCATGCTAGTTGAAAAAAATTTTTTACAACTTTTTCTCAAATTACTACCTACCGATATTGATACGATTTCCGTTCCGTTCAGAAACCTCACTGTCAAACATTTCTTGATATAATACAAATCATTTGTTTATCAGTGCATCCTAGACTTCACGTAACTACACTTACATTTGCATCATTATTGTAGATAAAAATAGGAAACAAAATTAAAAAAAGTATCAGTATCGGTAGGTAGTAATTTGAGAAAAAGTTGTAAAAAAAAATTTTAACTAGCAGGATGTAATTGCATATTTGAACGTAGTTTTTAGTTCTGATTAACTTTTTTTAATAGCAATTATCGATATTGTCAAAAATAAAGGTACTTTACTCTTGAGCAGAATTCATATTTTTTGACATATCGCGTACACGACGGAAAAAATTTAATATCTGATGATTGTATTTTAGATTTTAGAACATGCAGAGCTTTTTATAAAGAATAACTTTTTTTCGTAAAATTAATAATAAAAAAGTTTCCCATATGTTGCCAACTTACTAGACACACTGTAGAATTAGAATTCGGAACTAAGTAGATTAGGCTTCGAATATATAACAAAAGGAAGGAATATCCCTATAGTTTAGTAGACGGTACAATGTAACGGAAGTTACGCAGGCTTTACGTCACAGTGACGTAACAGTAAACCATTTATGATTGGTCAAACGGGTGTAGCGTGCAGTTTGTCGATTTAAAAGTATAAAATTACCAGTAGCGTAGAATTCATTATACGGTTAAGAACATAGAGAATGTGCAAAAAATTAGAAATATGCATACCAAATTAATTATGTTTAAAGGGCAATAAAATTAAAAAAAAATTTATGCATTTTATTTTGTTTACAGCAGGCGCGTAAACATACACATATTGGATTTACGACCCTGCTTAACAGTACACCAATGACTCGACGGAATACGTCACAGTAGGTAGCCATATTGGTAAACCATTAATGTTACTCATTTTGCCATATACATGTTCCTTCCTTTTGTTATATGTTCGAAGAGATTAGGTACATTTTTAAATACATATTCAGTATTCTAGAAACTCGCGAGTTTAACTTGCTACTAACAAAGAGTAGATACTCTTTGCTACTAAGTATTTGCATTTTGCTAAGGAATCGCTATTGTTTATTAAATCTTTCTAATGCAAACCTTTGTAGTCAAAGTACAAACTACTGTCCTTTGGATGTAATGATTGGAAGCACATTAATCATATTATTTTAATCATATTTAAGCCTTATGCGACTGACGTACCTACCTATCTTACCGAGTTGACCTATTAAATTTTATAATTCGACCCGAAAGACTATATGTTCGCATTAAAAGATTATTGAAATTTATGCACAAGACCGGAAATTTGAACATTTTTAGAAAATCTAGATGTATCTATCTATAAACGATTATAGAGAACCAAACTAAAGAAATGCACGAAATACGTTGGAAAAAATTTTGGTATCCAAGCGAGAATCAAAGTGAATTTGGCACCTTTGCAACCCAGCGCGGAACATTCTCTTGACAAATTGTTCAGAGACTGTACAACGGTTGGTAACTTCATTAATATTCTCACGGATAATTTTGAATCGTCTGCTCAAGAAAAATGTCTAGAAGCTGTGTTTAAGGACTGGAAGCTCACGTACCTACTATGTTTTATTAAGCACAACTTCCTAAAGGTTGTCACGGGCAGCTAATTATGAGGGTTTTCATTTATGTGAATAGTTTAGAGGTTCTCATTCATTTATATAATTTAACGGGAAAACTGTATTGCATGTAATAATGATTTGGGAAGTTACCACATTAAAATTAAATTTGATTGTCAATCAAATTGCATGGCAAAATTTATATCTATAAACTGGGTTAAGAGTACAGAATGAGCTAATCGTTACAGTTGGGGTTTCCTTTTGGATTGGTTATTTGGGAGATCTTAATGGGGGATCTTAAATGATTAATATCTAGATCCTTTAACTGTGGCTTCCAGTGTAGCCAGGAACTCTTTGGGTTTTATAAAATACTGAATCCCGAGTGGCATATTTTGGGCTTTAATTATTAAGATGTACAGGGAGAACATAAAATTGAGAAAGCTGTAGGTTCTAAAGAGTCGTCACTTTGCTAATTAAATTCTTTTGTTGAAATTGTTAAACATTACACTGAAGTATGGGCGTGAGCGCCGATAACCTCGTGTGGTCTGATAAGCTATTTTAATCAATCATGCTCCAAAGCAAAAAAGAACTAACTAAATGAATGTGAGAAGTCTGTCGATTGGCAAATAACTATAACACGTTTTCTGTCCCGAAGAAGTCCCCATTCTCAGGGAAGGCTTTATATTCTTGTCATAATTCGTAGCCTTCGATTCATAGTGTATTTGGGTTGTTGTTGGTATAGAGAGGGCGATGGGTGAGACTATATGTACTAACCTGTAGATACTTACTTACACGTTTTACTCCCACGTAGAAACTTCCGTTGGAGTCATTATCGTTCCGAAGAGGAATTAACCTCAGCAGCGACCGGGCTAGAGAACGAACACTTGGCGGATACAACCTGGTTCGTTTTTTGACCCATCCTACATTGCTCCGACTTCTTGGACGGCGACATGCGGGTAGCCGCGTTAGGGGAAGCTCCTTATCACCCTCCCGTCTTAAGGGTTATGGAACCTCAACCCGCAGACTAACACCTGATAGATGGACAACCTGCCCAAGCCAACCGCAAGTTGAGCAGTCCACCTCCCTTGCTCCCTGTCTTGTTTGCAGGGTGTGAATGAATGTATGTTGTCGATTTTGTGCTACTAAGTTGCTAAGATATTTTTCGAAGTTCTGTGTCAAACTGTATAGTTTCTCTCCTTATCGTATACCAACTTTGTTTAACTTGATTAGTTAACAAAGACCCATCGTAGTAGTTAACCGAGGGGAGAGAGTCTGAGCCATAATTGGAGGCGATGTAACGTTTATACGTTATATAATTATGGATGACGCACAACGTGCAATTTTTTCAAATAGTTATTTTTGTATCTAGTGCGCGAAATGCCACTTTGGTGATCGAGAACTGATTTATTTAACGAGGCGCAGCCGAGTTAAAAAAATAGACGAGATCACCAAAGTAGGTATTTCTTGCACGAGTTGCAAACAAAATTTTTTCTACAAACATGAATAAGTTATAACAATTATTTTAATGTTAAACAAAACAAAAGTAAGTACTTCGCGCACGCTGTCATTGTAACGTAGAAAAGTGAAAAAAGTGTCACTTCGCGTATTGTTATCGATGCGCAAACCTTGTCATTTTCTGACGTTTGTAGAAAAAAGCATTTATCTTATTCCAGAACATCTTTCTACCTTTGCACTTGTTAAAGTGATAATATTGAAATAAGCTTTCCTTCCCTTGCGAACCGCGCCTGTAGCATAATTTCGAAGCACTTTGTAATAATTCACTATTCACAATAAGTCACTGGACTTTTTTGTTTTTCTAAATTTTTGTAAGGCTTTTAGTACGTAACAATGTAATGTTGGGAGTTACCAAGCGTGTAAAAGTTTGGCCCCCCCTCCAGGATTGTTATCAATGACCCACTGAACAATATTAGAGGGGGGGGAAAGTTGAACGGCCGCCATCTTGTCCGCCATCTTGAAAATACCCGCGAACCTATTTTTGGCTATATCTTAGCAACCGTGTGTCCAAATCGAACGTACGTAGACTCTAATTGCACAGTTTTGTATTCCTAAGATAAATTGTTATATAACCGAAATTGATAATCCCAGCGGATTTAATGTTTTCGGGCTTAAAAGCTTAAATTATGGAATATGTAAAAAAAACGCTAAAAAACATATCACTTTTTATTTTATTATTATTAATCTTTTAGATCTCGCTTTTATGAATAAAATGCAAAAACAATCAACGAAATCCGAGCACTGGTTACGAAAATATACAAGAATTAGGAATGGGTAGCGCACCTTTGCTGAGCACGATAATTGGTAGTTACAGGTCAAATTAAAAATTTCATAAGTTTGCTCTCTACAAAATATGCGAATTACTACTAAATACATGCATTAATTAAGTGTAATCAATTTTTGAAGGTTTATGCCCCATTCGCGATTTCCTCGCCCCCATAAGAGTAATGATCGCCACATGAATCAGATCCGAAAAACCGTACCGGTGAATAAATCGAAAATACCCGAATTAATACAAATTTTATAAATTAATAATTTTTTTTGTGCCGCACCTTCTCGTTTATTTAATTAATTGATTTAATTTAGGCTTTTAGGAAGAAGAGGTGAACATCAAATGACAATTATTATACGGATTAATTTACACAAGGGCATTTGCAAAGAGCAGTGTAGTTTGCACGTCCATTGTTTGTCACACTTACGGGTTGTGACTCCACTTCCTCACTGAGAGGACGCTCTAAAAGTCTAAAAGGACGGAATTCAGTGCCTGGAAAAGGAACCCAGACACTGTAATTCAGGTCATCGTCCAAATGATGGAAAATCCATTCGCAGTGGTGAAATTTGGAGTCTACAAAGTTCAAAGCTTTGAAGCCTTTCTTTATTCAAGTTTATGGAGGCGGTGCAGAATCCATTAATCAACAACGAAAGTTAATATTCTGTCACCGAAACAAAAGTTTACAAATGATGCACCCGACACAAGACGTTCTCCTATTACACTGCAAGAGAGCAGCTTACCAAGCTACCATTTGGAGCAGGGCACATAAGGCTGAGCTTCAAGCCCCACATCCAATTCAACATGGGTGGAAGAAACTCGATCACAGATTCCTTCCCGTGTGGATAACAATTCCGGAAGTCAGCCCCGCTTGCATTGAGATTCTTAAATGTGGTTACAAGCAGAATTGTGGAAACTGATGCAATTCAAGAAAAAAATCATTAAATTGCACTGCTCTTTGCAAATGTCTGCGTAAAGTGTTCCGTATAATAATACTTGTCATTTGATGGTCACCTCTTCTCCCTAAAAGCCTAAATTAAATTAATTAATTAAAAAAACGACAAGGTGCGAAACGCATAAAACTTTTTAAAAATATATAAAAAATGATTCATTTATAAAATTTGTATTAATTCGGTTATTTTCGATTTATTCACCGGTACGGTTTTTCGGATCTGATTCATGTCATGGTGATCATTATTCTTATGAGGGCGAGTGAATCGCGAATGGGGCATAAGCCTTCAAAAATTGATGTATGTATTTAGTATTAATTCGCACATTTTGTAGAGAACAAACTTATGAAATTTTCAATTTGACCTGTAGGTAACTCCCAATTATTGTGTGCTGAGCAAAGGTGCGGTACCTATTCCTAAATCTTGTCTATTTTGGTAACCAGTGCTCGGATTTCGTTGATTGTTTTTGCATTTTATTCATAAAAGCGAGATCTAAAAGATGAATAATAATAAAATCAAAAGTGATATGTTTTTTAGCGTTTTTTTTACATATTCCATAATTTAAGCTTTTAAGCCCAAAAACATTAAATCCGCTAGGATTATCAATTTCGGTTATATAACAATTTATCTTAGGAATACAAAACTGTGCAATTAGAGTCTACGTACGTTCGATTTGGACATACGGTTGCTAAGATATAGCCAAAAATAGGTTCGCGGGTATTTTCAAGATGGCGGACAAGATGGCGACCGTTCAACTTTCCCCCCCCTCTAATATTGTTCAGTGGGTCATTGATAACAATCCTGGAGGGGGGGGCAAACTTTTAGACGCTTGGTAACTCCCAATGAAAATTATATGGAGATTGTTACGTACTATTTGTTTCAAAGTGACATAAAAAATTTAACGTTATCCGTAACTCAAGGTTTTGGTGTTTTGGAGAACGGGGCGCATGAATGTCAAATAACTCAATACTTCAACCTTAATTCTCAGGTTTAACGGTTTCGTAAATTAAATGCCATGGGGCTGATCTGATGCCACATGTTCATCAAATAATTGAAGATCAAAATTTTGAAAAGATCGTATTGTTTTGGTAACCCAATTAGACTCAGGATTAACATTGATTTTGATTCCACAACAGACAACCTCAGACTTTTCAATTAAGTCTTCATTACTAACAATTATTAATCAATTAGGGAGGAAGATGAATCAGTAATTTGAGTAGGTTAATTTACTATTTGAGTACAGCTCAAACTGTCAATTATTACAAATAAACGTTTCATGATGCTTTTATCTCGATTCAGAACAGATATTAAAGATGCAGTGAATGAAATGGTTCCTAAAGCGCATGAAGAATTCAAAACATCAGCTACGGTTTGTGCTGACCACATCTAATGAAATAAGTTGCCAATTTTGTGCCACTACTTACTCACAATTGGACGTGGAACATTTCACCGTTTGAGTCTACGATTGTTAGGTGTCATATTTAGGAAACAGAGACGCCAGATGCATTAAAGTTCTAATTTTTACTTAAAGTCGTAGGTTTAGAAAGTTGGGACACCTTTGTAAGCTCAGCACCGTTTCTCAACGTGGTGCTACTTTTCAATGTTTCAACGTAATGTAAGTAATTGAAGTACAACCAAACCCACAAGTCTTTCGTATGTACATGACTCTAACGCCCGATCACTCTTTTATGATAAGTTTGTTGTATGTGGAAAGACATATTATGTTTTAATGGTAGCACTAACTTAGTCGCCTTAATGAATGAGACAATTAATGCTGTAAGATATCGAGATAGAGTTATAAAGTCGACAATTGTGCCATAGCTGAAAGGTTTGAAATTACAAGAATTCAGTTGCCATCCTGTTCTCCGTGTATGAATCGCATTGGGCTGAAATGTCTAGTAGGCACATAAATCAAATACAACAATCTCCCTAAACAATTGGATAATGCGTTGCAGGCAATTTGGAAGACATGCCTCATCAGTCATCACTATTATTAATGCTTCAATATCAAATGTTCCCAATAGTGTTAAACTTCCTAATTAATAGATTGAAAAGCATAAACAACTTTTGGAGATACTTTATTTGAGTCTAGCGATGGATAGTTTATTTGACAGAATTATTCGAAATCGATTAGGGTTTCAAATGCCCACATATGCTAATTTATGAGCGTGGAATACTTTACAATGGATTGATAACAAAAAGGTTTTATGCCCTACATTTTCTTTGTGATACTACTCCTTTCGAAAGTTGCTAAATGCTTATCTGAATCATTGCAAACTAATAATTAAGATGAATAACGAGAATGATGTGGTAATTGTTTCTTTACATAAATAGATGACTAAACCCTTCACTACTAAAAAGCTATAATTAAACGTTATTCTTCTAATTTATAGTACCTCACATATTTATAGTATTCTTATCTGACCTACTGTTTCATGTTCTTAATAACAGCGAAAATTCAAGTAGTCAGCACCAGATCACCTTTTAACCTAAAAGCTTTTGGCAGCGAACGATAAAGTAATATATGTTGTAATAACCATCTTCTAACCCTTCTGGCAGGTACACTCATAGACAAAAATGATTTTATTAACCGTATTTGTAAATACATCTTTATACAATAATATAAAACTAACACTGATACGTAAAGTCATTAAACCTAATATTAAAGTTGCTATTATCATTGCAATTAACGAATTCGTTTAAATTATTAGTACCGTAACCATATCCCGGTGGATATTGATTCGTTAAACAATATCCGGATGTCGAACTTGAGACAGTGGTATTAATGGGTATTTTCGATTTATCTTGGTCCATTCCTTTTTCTAATTTTTGTCTTTTACACTTGTAGCGTCGATTTTGAAACCATATTTTAACTTGTGTGGATGTCAGTTTCAATCCCTGTGCCATTTGTTCGCGTTCCGGTGCTGAAAGATATTTTTGTTGTTTAAAACGGCGCTCTAATTCATAGACTTGTGCTTGACTGAAAAGTACGCGAGGTTTTCGTTTTGTTCGTTGACGATGCGATTTTCGGAGTTCTGTTTTAGAGCTTGTGACCTGCTGGTGTTCTGAAATAAAAAAAACACACATTATTTGTCTGGAAATAGTATTGCTTGATAAAACACAGATGTATTAAAGAGAAATATGTTCACACTTTCCTTTTTATTTCCGACTACCTTTTTGTTTAAATGTTAGTCAAGTGCCCCTAAATGACTAATTATTCCTTCTGAGAAGGATCATCAATTTACTCATAACTTAATTCCCAAAGTAGTCTGAAATGGAAAATGCGCTGCAAATTATTTTCGAGTACCTGCAATATTCAAAATAATTGCGATGTTATTGGATTCAAAATTTACATTATTTTAGGTAAACTGCATCTGAGAAAGGGATTTCGGTTTCAGTGACGATAGCCATTTTTCCACGGTTACGTGTTTGCTAAATGTAGCGTTCCACCGCAGTGTTGGGATGGGAACATTATTTCCATGGTTTTCCTACCCATAAATTATGCATCCTACAAATTCTATAAACAAATAAAATACCAATCATCCGAAATCTGGTAATAAAATTAACGCCACAGCGTTCATCAGGACACGGAGACGAATGGGAACAAAATACCTTTCTGAGTTTTGAAGAATTGACTTTTCCGCCGATCGTTCAAAAATTATGACATTTCTGACAGAATTTTGAAAGGAAAAGGACAAGATTCCGGTGCATGTAGTCGTTGCTAGGCAGCCAACGATTACTGTAAGGAAATATTCATTTCTGTACTGTAAAGAAATGTTCATT
This sequence comes from Pyrocoelia pectoralis, assembly GCA_036250285.1. Classification (NCBI taxonomy): domain Eukaryota; kingdom Metazoa; phylum Arthropoda; class Insecta; order Coleoptera; family Lampyridae; genus Pyrocoelia; species Pyrocoelia pectoralis. Next base: position 9,893,247 of record CM070077.1, on the reverse strand, counting down.
TCCTTACAGTAATTAGAACATTCAACAAGGTACTAAAGAAAACCCATTTAACAAGTCATATTTAATTAATAAAACTACTTAAAACCTCCCCTTAGACAATGATATTTAATAATAAATTCAAATTTAATGAAGCGAAGATGAAGAGTTTATGTTTTTTGTATATAAGTACCCGAAAGTACTAAAAAGCCAGCCCCATCAACGGCAAAAACTGACTGAATTGAAAATTAAAAGGATTAATTAGGCCTTCACGCCTCGTTTTTGATTAACGTAGGGGAGTCCTAAAATAATCCAAAGGGGGAGCAAACACTTTGTTATTTAACCTTAAACAAAGGTAAATAACAAGGTGTTTGCTCCCCCTTTGGATTATTTTAGGACTCCCCTACGTTAATCAAAAACGAGGCGTGAAGGCCTAATTAATCCTTTTAATTTTCAATTCAGTCAGTTTTTGCCGTTGATGGGGCTGGCTTTTTAGTACTTTCGGGTACTTATATACAAAAAACATAAACTCTTCATCTTCGCTTCATTAAATTTGAATTTATTATTAAATATCATTGTCTAAGGGGAGGTTTTAAGTAGTTTTATTAATTCAACCACTACCCCTTTTTGAGCCTCTGACTTCACCATGAACTTAAGTCATATTTAATTATTTCGTTCTATTAATAGTTATTGTTATATTACAATTATTACAAGTGTTAATTATTAATTATTATTGGTATTAAAATTAGTATTGGAATTGCAATCGCGTCGTCTGATAGCTACAATGTTGGTACTTCTCCATGGATACTGACGTTCGTTATTTTCAAGGCATCGCTTATTATTTTCTTCATAAAATAATTTTTATAATTTCCATGTTTTCAGTCTGTTTTTTAACAATCGGTGGAAAAATAGTATGTGTACCTCGTAGGAAAAGCAACATTCCCCGACTCTGTGTTGCTATTGTGTTGCAATATTCACATCGTCCGGGAATGTTACGCTTTTCCTACTCGATACACAATGTACTATTCTTTTATGCGAGCTTGCTCTAAGTGTCCTTTACACAATTGTCCAACTACGTCTAAGCTGGTTGCAACAGATACCTTGAACATCTTTCAAACACATTTTGGATCGGGCGGATTAGGAGGGAATGGAGTAACAATTGCTGTTCAAATCATGAGATTGAAAGTAGATTCACCAATATGGTGAAGGTGATGACAGGGATTCATTTCTTGGACTTGGATTAGTTAATATTCAAATTAAAACAGTCAAACCAGATCATATAATGAAGAATAGCCTTGTATAATTTATATTTTGTCGCATGTGTAGGACAGATTTGTGTTGCATTGAGTATACCGTGTGACAAGTTTCAAAGCGGGACATAGCCGAATAGCATGGGAAATCACATATTTGCAGTTTGTTGCTCACCAGTTTTATCTACAAGAACGGTAATGATGTCTACCGAAAGAGCATTATTTTCTGAGCCTGTTTACACCAAATTGTTTGGTATACTTACTAATTCACTGCGTTTTTAATTAAAAAATAATTTTCAAAAGTTAAAAAGTATGAGCAGCCATGACATGTCAAATTCAAATAATGTTTAATACTAATTTTTAGACCTGTTGCCTATTTAAACACTCGTATTGTACCTTGTTATAATAACTGTTGTCATCTATCATTATTCATGGTTAAATTTTCCAGGAAAATGCCATATAACATAATTGAAATGGAAATATTCAAAATTATTCGAATTTGACATGTCATGGCTACTCATATTTTTAACTTTTGAAAATTATATTTTCCTAAAAAGCAGTGAATTAGAAAATAGGTATACTAAATATTTGGTATAAACAGGCTCAGAAAATAATGCTCTTTCGATAGACATCATTACCATTCTTGTAGATATAATTGGTGAGCAGCAAACTGCAAATATGTGATTTCCCATGCTATTCGGCTATGTCCCGCTTTGAAACTTGTCACACGGTAGATAATATGTGCCTAACAGGTAGGAAATTTATCATGATGTACTGAAAATTAGTGCTTATAGCCTAACTGCGACTGGAAAATTGACTACGATATATTCCTTGAAGGGCATTATTTAAGATCGACAAAATCTGCTACAATTATACGTTGCCTATATGAGAAATCCTCAAGGATTACAATGTTTTGGATAGTAAGGCTGCCATAATCACCGAAACACAAGTTGTTCGCTGGTGATGGCACCTTTGCTATTGAAACGCGTTCTGCTTAATAACATATCTTTGTGGATAGGTATTACAACGAGTTTTCCAATGCACGTCACAAAATTTATGACGTCATTTTACTACAATGTTGACAGACATTCTTTGTACTAATGGAACTATCCAGTGACAGTGTAATTTAGGACAGAAAAGTAAGCAAATTCGAAAAATCGGAATATATAAATGTACGTAAACAACGAAAGCAGAACAATAATATAACCTTAAATTTACAACGCGAATATTAAACAAAGAGTTTGGCATCGTTGGTTTTCAGTACCAACACTAACATTGAAAAATTACTTTTTTTAACCATGAATAACGTACCTGATTACGATTATTATTTTGGTATGTCATTTTATTTCGTTAAGGACGTGCATTGGCGAACTCGTTGTAATACCTATATTTATGTTTACTGTGTTCTGCCTTAGTTCAACGGCAATACTTATTCTAGATTTTTCATTTTTTCACATTTTCTCACTGAATTCTCATCGATCTTCACCAGATGCACCAATTTATAATGAAGTGTACAACGTACCCAAGATAATGATGAACAGAATGGGGATCTTGAAAACGGTAAGAGATACCAAGGCGGTTAAATTAGAGAAAAGTTGCATAATTTAGAGCATTTTCACATGTAGTTTGCATTTGCAAAGCTTCATTATTGTTTATCGTTTCCGAGATGTAAAACAAAACGCGATTTTTGGGTTTTTCTTTTTCGTACCTAATTCCTTCGTTTATTTTAAAAGATTTTTAAAAACCAAAGATACTTCTTCATTGTCGCTTTTTGAAATCTATTAGATGGCGTTTTCAAATTTTTTATTCGACGTTTCGTCTCCGTCTCCGAGAACATCATCAACTTTATTTTTTTATATGGCCCCAACCAACGAAACCCCCTGTATTCGATAGAATTTTTTATTACGTATGTAGTTCTGATAAAAATTTTACTCTATGAAAAAATATGCAAATTCAACTTAAAATATACCTTACTCAATCTCATTTAAGAACCTATTTTCAGATTTTTTCTATCGTTTTTACTTTTCTTATAATAGAGCTGAGACATCGAGTTTCACTCACCCTGTACAGTTGTACACTATTATCTGTTTTTGGGAGTAATTTTGCAATTTACATACTTTATTTACTACTAGATACTACTATAGCATTCACTGGTTTGTTTATGACCTTTGGTACCTTACAAATAGGAAGTTTCACTATTTGGCAGATATCCTCAAGATTAGACCAAACACAATGTAGCCATATTCCTTGGTACAAAATTAGATGTTGTAATCCTTTAGAGTTTGAAGGAATACCCGAATAAATTGTACATAGATATAAAAAAGCTTCAACAACCTTTCACAATAAATTGTGTGCAGCATAACACTTTTTGAGTTTGGGAGAGAAGTTTCAACCTCTTCTACAGCTAACAAAAGGCAAACCTGTAACCGCGAAAGTTCCAAGAAATACGATGAGCAAGTCTGGTTGTAGGTGTCTTGTTCAGGCTTTGCTCCTTCAGCTATGAAAGCGGAATATAAGAATAGTTAAGCGTTGATAGATGGAAGGGTGCTAAGAGGGAAACATAATGTTTCTACCAATCGGCTTATGTGGTGAAATTGGATAATAATTGCAATTGGAAATAAATATGTTCAGAAAGAAACACGTCTTCTTCAGCAAAATGCTTCAATAATATTGAATGGCAACGACTGGTGTCTTAGTTGTTCGTTTCTTCTTCCCCACTAGATCATCAGATCCAGTAAACACAATTATTGTTAGTGAAGATCGTTGAATATTATCGAAAGAGCCTTGCAGTGACAAAATATTTTAATGTAACAAGTACTAAATGGGGAGTAAGAAACTACATTCTGCTTAGCCACTAATAGCATAATAATCCCGTTTGAATTCAGTTATAGTACTTAGACGGACGTGTTTATGTTTATCGTAACGAAATTTAGAGGGCTTAAATAGAAGATGATAACCTACTTTTATGGAAAAATAGCAGCTAAAAGTTACAAAATGGCGGCTGAGCGCCATCTTGAATAATTTTTTTAAATAGAACATCCCGTATATTATTCCATTTTCAAAATCTCTTCATAATGGGGAACAATACGAAATCTCAGAAATCAGTGTAGTACACATCATCACACGAAGATTTCAAAAAAAGTTTTGCCGTGAAAAATTTTACGGCGATCCGAATAGTAGTTTGTCCGTAATTAAATTATTAAGTTGCCCTAAAATTGGCGAGAGCCGATCACATGCCGAACGTTTTCGAGTTTCCCGATGGCACCGTGACGTCACAACCCATACAGGACCTGTTGATTCTGGCTTGCGGAGTTGTTTTTTTACGATTTTCAACTGTTTTCACGGAATATAAACACTAGGCGAGTGGTTTTTTTAATTACATAATTTGTTGGTGAATTGAAAACAAAAGGACACTTGAATATCTTGCACACAAAACTATTTCTGTGGCCATATATAAGTGGTAGATTTGCAGACCGGGTCAACGCCGCCGGTTAATACAAAATCATTATTAATTATTTCTTGTGTTTATCATCATCATATTCGGTTTTATCACTTTAAGAACATAAGTCGGTATGCCTAAAAATTAGAAAAATAAGTTCACCGATTTCTTAATGCTGTTTTATGACAGAATGTAGATGCTGTTTACTAGGTCAGGTTAAGGAAAGAAAAGTTGTTTTGCACTTCAACAAAACAATTCTTGTGTTTGGTATACCTCGGAACTGGAAATTTGCAGATAATTTGCTTAATATCAAACCTTATAAATGCCACAAACCACGTTCTAACTCGTTTTTATTGTTTGAAGGGTATAAGACGATAAATACGATAACACAGTCAATAATTATATTTTATTACCACTTTCTTCTAAAACGTAAGTACAAGAAATAAAAAACACACGGTGTAATGAGAAACGTGGTAAACAAACCAACGCAATGTTTACGTTTAGCTACGCCGGTCCCAGAACCTCGAGAAATTTATAAAAGTTCCCCAATGGTATTTTGGGAGACATATTTTAATCGTAGTTTAGAGCGTTAATTACTTTATTACGTTATCAAACAATAAATTATGTTACTAAGATGTTCCACTGGACATTATGATGAGCAAGAAAGGTTAGGACGGGTGTCTCACGGTCACGAATTCTCACTACCCAAAGAAATATACTTGACATTAAATAACATCCTTTAAAACCAACAATATAATTGTTTATAAAATGGTAAAATACAACGAAAAACTACATAAATACAAGATAAAAACGACTAAAAACACTGGTCTCCATATGCTCCGTACATTGCCGTGTGGGACGTGACGTCACAGGACCTTAGGGCATCGTCGGAAACGTTCGGGCTGTGCTCGGGTCCAGCTGATAACGAAGCGACTTTAAAGCGCTATTGCTAAGGAACGGCTAGTCGTAGACGACTATTTCTTGGGGGGAAATGATTCATTATGATTCCTCTATGAGAAAAAATGGTTTCCAAAAAATCGTATTTTTCCCCATTCTTGAGAGTTTCCGCTAATACACTTTACTCCTAAATTTAATTGTTTAAGAAATATTATAGTTGAAAAGTGACATTTTGGTCATTTCAAACCCAACCAAAAACACGAACGTTGCTTTCAATAAAGTTTGCATTGGGAAAAAACGTTGCCCCGGTATTATCTTGTTTACTGTCAAACTGAAATGGTAGTCAATTCGATTCTACAGTTGCCGAATTCTGTGGAGTAAGTTCGAAAAGTGCCCAAAGAGACAAAAAAGGAAAACATTGGTTGGATGTTGGATGTTTTGACACCATCAATTTTTCATTTTTAATCAATTCGATTCAAATGGCATACTTAAGACTCCAGCATAACGATTTCCGCTCTTCGAGGCTGAAGCTGAACCGTTAGTTTTTTAAATACGAGATTGTTACCTACGTTCTTATTTATTTTCACCGAATGAGGAAAGGACGAAGTGTGCGAAGCGACGTTCAAAACATCGTGGACCTACTTTATCAAAAGTAAAAATGTGTTCTTTTAAACTGAAGGGAGGAAAAGTTTCGAAACGATTTCAAGATTCCACAACTGTAGTAGGTGGTATCGTTGTTGTCAAAATGAAACGACTCTTTTAGCTCTTTATAGTAAAGTACCACCCGCAAAAATGCTACGAAATAACCCTCATATACATTATAATGAAGTCAGCAAAAAAAGCCTGTAGTAGAGAGGGATCGAGAAGAACAGTGGATGATCTATACCCACCACTACTCTTTCAACTGCTGTTAATTGTTCCATTGTTGTTACTAATTGTCATGAAACCCGTGAAACGTACAGCAAGGTCTTCAATAAAATATTTACAGATTAAGCTCCAGATGCTCCAGTTATCAGAAGACTTATGTAACACTGAACCAATTGCTACCCTTGTATATCTTTTATAAAATTGGTTATGAATTCCCTTAATATTATACGAACTGAACACATACGGGTCTATGGCGACTAAAATGATCAATAACCGTATGTTCTTGTTATTTTTAATGAAATCAATGGTGATTGGATCCATCGTTGGGTGTTGATGTGTTACCAAAAATAACTATAGCAGTTACCATTGGTTCAAACCAGGAAAAAGTTATAAACCAAAATTGCGAGAATTTCTAAACAAATTTTCGGCAAAAAATCGCACCAACAAAGTTCAGCAGCAGCACCTCAAAAGTCATGGAAATACAGCATATCAAAAGACTCTTGGAACTCTCCCGCTCTCCCGGTAATGCCAATATATGATGTTTACTGCCTGACCTAAAAAATTATTTACTCCATGAACAAAAGAATCAAGGTCCGTTTTTTGACAACTCACGTTTTGATAGTGACGGAACTACAATGCCGCAGACCCCGCCCGTTTTTGAGAAATTTTGGGTAGCGATTGGAAATAGTTTTGCCTATTTCACCAATTAGAGCAGAACGTATGCAAGCCCTTCATTCGGCTCGTGTCAACGTCAGCCGCTGTCGAAACGCTAAATCGACTTTTATTGCGGTGATCAGTTGCAACAAAGTCGCAAGTTCGTTCAATGCTTGATTATGTTTGTCACGAGTGGTCACGTAGGTGAAACCTTCGGTATGACACGCTGCCGCGCCGCACGGGAACCGTGTCATAGGCGCCATGGACAAATGAGACAAATCTCTGGGCCCTCGGAAAGGGGCCCTGTTTTTAGGGATCCACCCAAATCCTTTTCTTAAAAAAAATGTAAAAATAAGCTTTTTCTTTTATTCTACAAAATGCACAAATAAATAAACTTTTTTTTAAATTGTGGTAATTGGATACAGGGCCCCGAATATTATTTTGCGGCGGGGTCGAAATTTTGAAGTTCCGCCACTGCGGGTTTTGAGTGTTTTTAAAGCGATTTAAGTCAAAACTTTAGTATAGGTGCTGTAAATACAAGCAAAAGTAATATAATTAGCTGCTTTTTTTTAAATTGCTGATGAGTTTTCCACTGGTAGGTGGCGTTATTATCAATTCTGAACGATTTGCTTGGTTTGAAGGATTGAGTGTTTCAATACTTAAAGCATTGAATTAACGGATCACACATGAATTATTTTTACATTTACTTCCACGTGTAGAGTGTAAGTTACTGGTCTTACGTTTTACATTTCTAAAAGAAGGCAAAACGGAAATTTTTGCTGTGCATTAACTATTGGGCGAAATTAGCAATATTGTTGATTATTTTACTAGGCTGCAATGAAAAGGAAGGGCCTCATATATTTAGTTTGTTGTGAAAGGGGTTATTCAGTATAGGGTTGAGGTAATATTACTTCAAGTATGGTTTTCACTAAAACGTTGGTTGATAGTAGGTAATACCTATACCTACTCATTCGAATCACACAAGGCCACCTAAAATAGAAGGCCGGTAACTGCATCCCCTCTCCTGCTGTGACGTCACGATTGCCGATCCATTTTGGTATAACGCCAATATTGACACATGCTTAATTTTCGTGTTTATAGCTGTTTCAGTCAGTCGTGAGAGCTTGAACGCCATGGAAGTTGAAGAATTGTGTAAATAACCTTAATTATTTCATTTTACCACGTGGCTAATGGCTTGGCGTGACCAGGCACATACACACACAAGGGTTTAACTCCGCATTTGCTTTAAAAATCAACCCTCAATTGATTCCCTTCGAGTCGCGCCTGGAACTGAACAGTTTTGCGACAATTTTGCCCACTGACAAGCGTATTTGCACGCGCATCTAGATCTGTGCAGGCAAGTTTTAACACTTGTATCTCTGTGTATGGGGCGCTTAAGACTTAATTCAGAAATGTTCAAAAGTTCTCGGCATTAAATAACATTTGGTAAAACGTACTTGTAACATTTTAGATACGTACCTTGCTGCCGAAGCAATTACAGACATTCTGAGAAGGTTTTGGTATTTAGATTTCCGAAAGATGTAGACAAAAGAAATAGGTGGATACACGCAATTCATCGCAAAAATTTTGTACTTACAGAATCTTCAAGAATATGCATTAAACATTTTGTAGATAAATTTGTAATTCGCGAGAATCGGGCAGTTAGGGAGGATGGTACCGTATTAATTGTTCCACGAGCGCAATTAAAATTAAGCGACGATGCATATCCAACGATTTTGGAAAATCGTCCCCATTATATGGCTGTTAATTTGCCAAAAAACGTAAGATCCTAACATTAGAACCAAGGAAATTTCCAAAAGGAAGAAATAAACTGACCGCTTAGCAAAAGAAAAGGGTTCAATTAAAGATTTAGGTTGTTTTAAAATATACTACAGGGGGCAACTTGCGTCAATCGGCATCACAGATTTTCACGTAAAATTTGTTAAAGACTTTGTATGTCTTTTTAAAACACATATAGATTGTCGGTTTCAGTTACAAATAACCGTATCTTGCTTGAGCATGCATTTTCTCCACGCAAAACTTTACTAGAATGGATCGTCAGCTGTGACGTCACGTGATGCAGTTCCAGGCCTCTACTATAGGAGGCCTTGAATCACACCCTATTACACTTGCAATTATATCATGTGAAACATAATTACATATGTCGATAAGTGACCAAAAGAACACCTACCTATTCTTATAGCACAGAGAAATTTAATAGAACATACTTATACTTATTCTGTATTATTTATCACAAAGAAAGTTATAATGAGAATTAAAATATTGATTCCTACGGGAAAACATTTTTGATAAATTGTATATATTATGAGTTTGGAAAAAGTATGTGCAATAATTTGCTCAAATCATAGATGCAAATGTGTTACAAGGTTTTACATCAAAATATTACGATGACTTCACGGTTTCTAATGTTAGCTCTTCGTAATTCAAATGATTACTTTTGAATAGGTAGTTGATGGTAATGAGAAAAAAAGGTGAAATAATAGGAAAATGATATTTTTACTTACTAGGACTTTCCATTCCAGTAAAGTCGCCCTCCTTACTTCTATCTTGATATGGTACACATAAATTACTTAATTGTTGAACATGGGAAGGTGTTGTGTACGAAGTGTCACAAACAAAGTTTTTGTTCGAATAGTTTGCCTCGCACTTAATGTTCGTTTCGGACGGATTATAAAAGTTATAATTGTAATGATCGTACGTTGGTACATAATTATTATCCCAGTGAGTTTGCTGCGAAAACGAATTAAATTCATCGTAATGACTGTACTCATTTTTAATACTGTTTAAATTCGCAAAATTTATATTAGAACATCCAAAGTCTGTATCACTTGTAATATTTAAATTTAAAATATCTTTTACTGAAAACGGCGTTGTTAAACAGCTTGAGTTTGTTGTTGTGTCACAATTTTCGAAATTATCACTACTGTGAAACGTGGGGTCCATCATTGTTGTTTAATTAGAAATTAAGCGCACGTAAAATATGCACACGCACCACTGCACCACGACAAATTATGTATTAAATTGTCTTATAAGAGCTAATCAGGTTATTATAACAACCGAACAGCTCAAAAATCCCTATAACAGCACGAAATCTGTAGATCCTAAAGTTTACTTTTAATAGAGCTCGAATTTGTTAATCGATGGTCAGTACCGAAACGTGGGGCGCATATTAGACCGTAAAACGTTATTATGTAGAGCTTTCGGTGTTGTTTTGACGTGTACTAAAAGCACGCCTTTCCTCCAATCAGAACACTGCTTATGTTAATATTGAGATATGAAATTGATTGTAACTTAATGCTATAATTGATTGATTTCTAATTTGGAGGTTTAGATTAAATTGTTTAGGTAAATTCTCTAACTTTTTTAATAGAAAAGTTTGACTTTCGTATTAAATTTCCAATCTCTCTGTTCTACAATGATTCTATTTACATTAGTTTCAAATACAAGAACAATTTGTATATTTTTGGTAATTTGAAATTATGAATTTGAATCGTTATTACTTATTAGTATTACACAAATATGCTTTCATTTTCGGTTCACCCGTATTAGGATTGTGGTGGTCATCTGGTTTATGTAAAATCGAGCGCCTCACACACGCTGGGAACAGAGTCTTGGCGCCACCTTACATGATTTCAGTCCGCCAAGCATGATATTGTGGGTACATGTGCATACAAAGAATGTTTTATTTTCCGTTTAAAGCGAGTGTTTTATAATAATTATCGGGAATTAGGTTAATCTCGAGTACGATATAATCTCAGCCACCTTACTTTTTATACATTTTTGGGATTAAAGTTGAACGTTGCAGGCGTTGCAACATCATGTAGCTACCTACCTTGTCATTCTCGATAATGGATATAATATTTCATTAGAACTAATTAATAATACACTTTTAAAGTGTTAGTTAAAGGGTATGAACTACAGTTTGTGAGTACTAACTTAGCTGTCTTGTAATCTTTTCTGAGGATTCAGTTCACTGTAATCTACAACTTTTCTTTAATTTTTTACATTTAGTACGGTTTACACTATAATATGTTTTGTGCCCGTCATTTTGAAACATTTATGAAATGATAACATTTGAAAATGTCATTAAAATTACGGAAAGTGTGTGCTTCCCACCTAATTGGCAGGATTTATATTTTTTTGTAAAGACGAAAACAAAGATGTTTGAAAAAGTTCGCGTATTAATGCTTTAATTGTCAAAATTAGTAGTTCTTTCTTGCTAAACAGGCAATCGCCAAAAATTATAAAAACATAAGTAATGAGACGGAAAATTAGTAATCTCCATAAATTTCATAATAAGATTGAGTTTTTAAACGATGCTATGTGCATTTACCCTCAATGCGCTTGTATGAAATTTGGAAATTTGTGGGAAATGGCTCTAATCTGCCCAAAAGGGCCGGGCTCGATTAAGTCGAACGTCACGGGGGAAAAGTATGAAGATTTGTAGTTTTATGATAATCGCTCTTACATCCGTGTATTTGCTTATGTGCAAATTAAAATACATTCTTTAGGGTTGTACGACGAAGTGAATGTCCAGGTCCCTAAACCATATTCCCCCGGGGGAGAACGTGTCTAGAAAGGATTTTAAGTACTACCTACTAACTCAATGAGTTATTGTAACAAATCACTTTCGCTTGAAATTTTGTAGAAACTTTTTTAAATTTACTTCTTTCCCACAAGCTTTGTCAAAGAGGAACACAATGTACTTTATTCTGAATTTCAGGTTAAATGAAATGAAAATTGAACTAATTTCCACTTTTACTTATGAGGCAATTATGTCAATGTCTAGCAACGCCTATTGAGCTTCGCGCTCATGGAACAAACTTAAGAGTCCATCACCAGTTGGAATTGAATCTGATTTCATAGGTGTCGCTGTATACATAAAATTTAAATAAAACATTGTTGTATAAACACAAAAAAGGTGTCAATGGATAGAGGAAGGTTTATTGTAGAGCTCTCCTGATAGGGATTTTTAAATTTTTCACAAAGTTTGTTGTAAAATTTGTTTGAAGTTGCTTAATGTTCATTCAATTTCACGAATATTTTACAAGAAATACAAACAAAAATGGAAAATTCTAATACACGAGAGCCCTACAAGAACCTTTCCTCTTTGCAATGACATTTTGTATTTCAATAAAACTATTTGTGATCCAAATTTTATGTATATTTCTAAACCCACGCAAGCTCTAAAATTTGCATAGTGCATTGATAAACTTTGTAAAAAATTAAAAAATCCCTATCAGAAGGGCCCTACAAGTTGTTGTGGTTATACAACAATGTAATATTTCAATTTTATGTATATGTAAAAACCCATTCAATCAGTGTCAATTCCAACTGGTGATAGACCCTTAACATGTTAGTTAAAGGGTATGAACTACAGTTTGTGAGTACTAGCTGTCTTGTAATCCTTTCTGAGGATTCATTCACGTTCACTGTAATCTAAAACTTTTCTTTAATTTATTAAGTACGACATTTAGTACGGTTTACACTACAATATGTTTTGTGCCCGTAATTTTCAAACATTTAAGAAATGATAACATTTGAAAATGTTATTAAAATTACGGGAAATGTGTGCTTCGCACCTAATTGGCAGGATTTATATTTTTTGTGAAGACGAAAACAAAGATGTTTGAAAAAGTATTAATGCGTATTAATGCTTTAATTGTCCGAGGCTGTTTCATCAAAATTAGTAGTTCTTTCTTGCTAAACAGGGCATCGCCAAAAAAACATAAGTAATGACACGGAAAATTAGTAATCATAATCACCATAAATTTCATAATAAGATTGGGTTTTTAAACGATGCTACTGCATTTACCATCAATGCGCCTGTAGTTTAAATTTGAGGCAAATGGCTCGAATCTGCCCAAAAGGGCCGGACTCGATTAGTCGATGTTTCACGGTGGAAAAGTATGAAGATTTGTAGTTTTATGATCCGTATTATATTGGCTTAAAATTGTGCAAATTAAAATACATTCTTCAGGGAGGTACGATGAAGTGAATGTCTAGGTCTCTAAACGATACTCCCGCGGGGGAGAACGTATCTAAAATGGATTTTAAGTATTACTAGCTCAATGAGTTATTGTACCGAATCACTTTTGCTTGAAATTTTGTGGAAATTTTTTCAAATTTACTTTTTTCCCACAAGCTTTGTCAAAGAGGAACACAATGCACTTTATTCTGAATTTCAAAATTTAACTGATTGTCACGTTTACTTACTTCTGGGTAAAATAAGTTGCTTAAGAAAACTGTCAATGTCTGGTAACACCACTGAGCTTCATGCTCATGGAATAAACTTAAGACAACATAGCCAAATGACTCCCTTTCTCAAATGCTACGCTTAAGTATTGGCAGTTCTCAGAGGAAATGTGAATAATGTTCTTCATAGGCAGCGCTACACAACTCAATTGTGAAATGGTTGATTTGGATAAAATTAATTAATTCGTGCTTTCGTTTTTATTCCAAATTGTCCTTTGGTAGACACAACCCTGGCATTTGCAAGACTAGCAAATAGCAATGATCCCGTGTAGTGTGATTTCTTTACACTAACGATCCGCTGCTTAAAAATTGGAAAGTTGGTAATAAAGCTTGCTATCTCAGAATTTTATGCTTCTTCTTTAATTATTCTACACAAAGATCTTAAGTTAGATGCTGCTTTAGTTTGCAAAACAAACAAATACCATATGAAATATACGATTTTAGTTTAAATGTATTTACCGCAAGGATGTTTTTGCCGAACTCTGTATTTCAGTTCGCCATAGGCGTTCTATAACAGTTCTGGGGGCCGTACTGGGTTCGTTGACGTGGTACATCAAAGGGATAGTTCGCGAGTCCTTGCTGCGGTCTGGCCGCTTTCGTGTATTTTCGTGGCGTATCATTTTATTTGTTTCGTGAAAATGGAGTGGTCGGAGGAGGAAGTAGTTCATTTAATTGAACAATTTGGTCTTTATCCCAACTTATGGAATCCTCACGATTCTAATGGCAAAAAAGGAATACAAAATGACTTCCACTGTACCTCACGCGATTCTTAAATAAAAAACTGTATTCTTCTTATCTCCTAGGAGCCCGTCTTCTTCCATTTTTTGTAGAAGCCATTTTTAAACACAAAAAGGCTTCACAAGCAATAACCACATTTTCCTCGTCCATTTTCAACTTTAGAAACCTTTTTTGAACAGATTTTGCATGTCCGGTTACATTATTTTGTTAGTTGCTTGGTAAGTAAGCAAGACCCTTTTTTATTTTCTTGAACAAATTCTTCATGAAGGAGTGCTTCTATAACCTTTCATAATGCATGTAATTTGATTTTAAAAAAGCTTATTGTACGACGTGACAGGTTCGCTGCAGGCTAACTTCTCAGCTGGAAAGGAGTTCCTTCGCCTAATAGATTTATTTTAACTATCTTTGTACCAGCTAAAAATGTAAGTATGTCCAGCGCTCGAAATAGCTCTACTTGATAAGGGATACTTTACATACAAAGAGGGAGCCAGCATCTTGCACTTAATTCAAGTGGTTTTAACGGTGGTTTGATTCTTAGGTTGTACGGCCGCTACAGTTATACGGACCTGCTTAAGGAAACGCCAGCTATGAAGCAATGTAGTGCGTACCATTATACCGGGTGTTTCAGATCACCCGTACCCACAGAATTTCTCTCGAAATACAATACACATTGAGAAAAGAAAAAATACTGCTGAAACTTTTTTGTAATCTTACACAACAACCCCCAGTTTTTTAAACATACTTGAATTCTGCGTTAAAATATGAACTTTTTGAGGAACGGTAAATAATTCACACAACCTTCCCATGATTTTTTTTCTTTTCTTTTTTCCTAATTTGAAAATTAGAGAAAATCATGGGGAAGGTTGTGTGAATTATTTACCATTCTTTAATAATTTACCCCATTTGGAGTTCTACACCACCATCGATTATGGACACAATCCACAATCCACATGAACTTTTTGGCTGAAACTTTTTTTGAACTTCGTGACAGATCAGAATCCCGAAAGAAATTTTAATTTTACGATTATGCAGTTTTGTTAAATGAGAAACAGAAATGTTAATGCTTTATAAAAAATTCTGGCAAGTTGCCACGAGACTTCCCTCGTATTAAGACTTTTTTCAAAAAATAGGTATAGCACAATATATATTGCTGAATTCAGAAAAAAATACTCTTTTATACTACATAAAAAAAACTGCAACTTTATCTTATAAAAAAAATGAGTGCCGCCATTTTAGCTTATACCAGAAATGGTGCCATCAAAGGTAATATCAGCATTTTCGTCCTTGGTCCGAATGCAATCGATTGGCGAAAACTGCATTTCAATAACTTTAATAGTTTCCGAGTTTAGAGCATTGCAAGGAATGTGTACGGACAGACTACAGACTACAGACAACAGACTACAGACTACAGACGGAAATTTTTATTTCATATTTTGAATCTACGTATTCAGAAACGCGGGAAGTAAAAGGGGAGAGGGGAGCTTTATGTAAAACCTCCCCATCCCTACGACCCTTAGCCGAAGATGGGAGAACGAAACCATTTTATATTTAAACGTATCGAATGTCAATGTTTTCTTTCCTTGAATCAAAGCATTTCAAATTCTTTTTTAGATTCTTCATCAAAGACAAAAAGAAAGTAACAAAACAAACTTCTTCAATCG
Organism: Pyrocoelia pectoralis; assembly: GCA_036250285.1. NCBI lineage: Eukaryota > Metazoa > Arthropoda > Insecta > Coleoptera > Lampyridae > Pyrocoelia > Pyrocoelia pectoralis. The sequence goes on along the minus strand of CM070077.1, from coordinate 9,877,489 downwards.
TGGAACTGGTTAAACAGTTGAAAAACTCCATTTTACTTCCCGAGTACGAGTAAAAGGGAAGTATTGTATTAGTGTTAAAAAAAAATTGACCTATGCAAATTTTTACATATCATTGCGTTTCTGAATACGTAGATTCAAAATATGAAAAAAAAATTTCTGTCTGTCGTCTGTAGTCTGTAGTCTGTCCGTACACATTCCTTGCAACGCTCTAACTAAACTATTAAAGTTATCGAAATGCGGTTTTCGCCAATCGATTGCATTCTGGCCAAGGACGAAAATGCTGATACTACCTTTGATGACATCACTTCCGGTATAAGCTGAAATGGCGACACTCATTTTTTTATTAGATAAAGTTGCAGTTTTTTATGTAATTTAAAAGAGTATTTTTTTCTGAATTCAGCAATATATATTGTGCTACACTTATCTTTGAAAAGAGTGTTAAAAAAAATTGTTAAAAAATGACTGCAACGCTCGATACTCAGAAGTATTAAAGTTATCGAAATGCGGTTTTCGCCAATCGATTGCATTCGGGCCAAGGGCGAAAATGCTAATGAGGTCACTTCCGGTATAAGCTAAAATTGTGGCACTCATTTTTTTTATAAGATAAAATTGGAGTTTTTTTATGTAGTTTAAGAGTAGGTATTTTAATTTGAATTCAGCATTATATATTGTGCTATATTTATTTTTTGCAACTTGCCAGAATTTTTACATTTATATCAGTGATTGAATTGAGTACTTAATTTAGAATGAAAACTTGAGCTCATTCGATTTTTCACACCCCATGAACCTCTATCAACTTCAGATTTTACGAAACCATTTTTGGTTTGAATTATGCGTCATTTCCCTCCCCCTATCACAAAACTAAAAGATCAAGGGTTTTTATTTTTGAGACATTTTGGCAGTATGAGAAACTTGTTTTTCTAACGTACGCTTCCATGTAATTTTAAAAAACCTTCATGTGTTACGTAATATTTTCAATATCTTATTCATACCTTATTTCCAAAATTTTCAAATTTTGCGTAATCGGTTGATTAAATCTTCTATTCGCCATTACATCTGTCACGAACTTCAAAAAAAGTTTCACATAAAAAGTTCATATTTTTTAATGCTGAATTCAAATATGCATAAAAACTGGGGGTTGGTATCTAAGATTCCGTACTTGGGGGAGTAGTGGAGGGGACTTCCGATTACTATCGTTCAATAGAGCCTTGAAGCATTTTTCAGACGTACTTCTTCTTTTTTCAATGTATTTCGCGAGATATCCGGGGGGTACGGATGGTCTGAAACACCCAATATATTTCTGCTTTTCGATTGTAAGTTTGTAAACATTACTTACGTTAATTTTAATTGGGTTTTAGTAACGCAAACTTGTGCAACGTCGCCAGAGTGGATAAATCTAATATGGTCGCTATTCTTGTTACACGTTACAGAATGATATTGATGCTCTAAATTTTCAAATCGTAACTTACACACAACAGAATTCGTAACGGAGTTTTGTTTCCACAGTCCACATTTTTCGGCCATTTATGAACGGTTAACGTTTCTTTGTCATTCGTTTCCAACCGTATTGCACCAATTTTGAAGCTTCTCTTATAACCTCAAATCAGTAAGCAGCTAATTAATATTTATTTGTACACATTTAAACAAATATCCACAAATTAAATAATCCACTCAACTTTAATAGATATTTATATCTATGTTAAAAATTAAACAGAATTTGGTTCTATAAAATTTTTTCCCGATCATTAAACACTTGACGAAGGTGTGGACGGATTTCTTACGACTTGAGTTAGAAGTAATGGTGTGGTTGTTAAATTAATAAATCGTTGTTTATTTCTTAAATTTAAACATCGATTTGAAGCAGCAAAAATATCCCATGGGAATCTTAAAGAAGGGAATGAAAAATTTCTGGCAATAAATAACCCTTTTAAGGAATGTGGGTCCTTAGTATATAATAGTGTTTATACAATTTTTTAATATTAATTTTAGTTTTCAGGATGATTTAATAATTACTGTCCTTAAAAATCGTACACACTCGTATCAATTTCAATCATATAGGTACTCTTTCACTCTGATTAAGTAATTTAAGTATAATACTGGTTACACTGTCAGAGACCGCCAAAAACATCCTTAATTACTTTCTCAATTACTAAAACAAAGCGGATTTAAAATAAAATTTGTTCTTTTACCATGCAAGAATCTCTATGCTGTCTGGAGTATGTTACAAGAGAAATAAATATAGCGGTGAATCTACATATCGTACAAATTTCAAACGTAACTGTTATACGATTTAGTAAAATTTATTTATGAACAATACGCATTAGGTACTCGTTTATTTATTTGGCGCCTTACATTATGAATGATACATATCCAGCGGAGTCCCAACACATTCGATGCGTTATTTTTTTTGACGTAAAAGTGTCATAATTTGGCAGATAATTGTTGAGGTGCCGTGTTGACTAGACTTTCTACAACATAAGATAACAAATTGCCCACTTTTCGGTTTCATGTCAGTTCACAGACTATTTAATGCGACAAACAGACGAATGTGTAGGGTTCGATTTGCATAAAGGGCATTCTGTGTTGACTTTCTCGAATGATGTAATAGAACAGTGACGAAGTCATGTGTTTAATATATCGACTTTTATGTTTACCAATATGGCTTAATTTTTTTTACTTTAAGTAAACGGTACGTATAGAACGTCACTCACATTCTCTTTAGTATTTCAATTCCCTTTAGAATTTATATTCGATTACATTGTACATATAACTGACCAATTCACTTCGACTTGGATGTGAAATACGTAGCATGTTAAAATACTGGGATTAAACAAAAGGTCTCTAAAATATAATTCTATTGCAAACGAAATGATCGCAGTTGAATGGATTGCGAAGAGTAAGATATATACAGGGTGGCCTATTTATCCTATTCACCATTACGATCTCGGAATCCGTTAAAAAATTTGCCCACTCGGGAGTGAAATTTAATCATCATTCACAATTTGTGTAGACACGTTAAGACCTCCTAGATATTAGCAAAAAAATGAAAACCGCTTAGCATTTAACAATAAATGAATTAATTATTAAAGTGGTTCACTAAGCGTAACAACATTTCTAGAGAAAAGTGAAACAGAGAAATTACTGGTAATAATTTTGAAGTTTCTAATTGTAGTTTTAGGGTAAGTTCAAAAATGAGTGTTGTAGCATTTCTTTTGGAATTCCATCGATAACAAAATTGAAAAGCTACTGGCGATATTAAAACTAATGAGAGTGCAATAAACGAATTAAAGGGCTGAAACGATTTTGGAGAATTTTACTTTTTTACAAATATCTTAAGTCCATGGTGGAGTCAGGGGCTCAAAAAGGGGGTAATGATTGAATTAATAAAACAACTTAAAACCTCCCCTTAGACGATGAATATTTAATAAATCCAAATTTTTAATGAAGCGAAGGATGATGGTTTATGTTTTTGTTTTTTTAAAGATAAGTACTCGAAAATACTGAAAGACCAGCCCCATCAATGGAAAAACTGGCCGATAATGAAAATTAAAAGATTAATTAGGATTCGCAAACCTCGTTGTTGATTAACGTAGGGGAATCCTGAATTAATCCGAAGGGGGCAATCACCTAGTTATTTAACCTTTAACTAAGGTGTGCAAAGAGCAACATTTAAAATTTGACTTAATTAAACAATATGAAAGTGATTAAAAAGCGACATGTTTCGAGGCCTACCGGTCTCATTCGCAAGCTTAATCAATGAAAGTACATGTGTAAGATGATCCAAAAATGATAAGTCTAAAGGAGCAAATAGAAAGTTACATTATAAATTACAGATGAACCATGATATAAAAAGAAATTAATAACAAATACAAATTAACGAAGGCCTGAAGGGCCCGACGCCAAAGTTAACATCTTAACGTAATGAACAAGATGTTAACTTTGGTCTTTCAGTATTTTCGAGTACTTATCTTTAAAAAAACATAAACATAAACCATCATCCTTCGCTTCATTAAAAATTTGGATTTATTAAATATTCATCGTCTAAGGGGAGGTTTTAAGTTCTTTTATTAATTCAATATCTAGTAAGCCATGCATTTTCTTAAATCAACAAAAGCGTATCTGGATTAGTCTTCCAAAGAAGCAAATCTTTCCCCATTTAAGCAAATGTGTAACTTATTGTTTCCGAGATTCCCATACAAATAATGAAAAAAAACTCACCCTGTATAATACTTCACTTCATTTCTAAATGAAACTGAAATAGCATTTCTCACGAGAATAAGGTATGTAAAATCTGACAAAATTGCATTTTACGTGCTACTCCAATATCCAATATCCAACAATTAACAAAGTGGTTTGTAATTAATTAATTTAGTAAAATGATTTTAATAATAAATACATGTAATTCCTCTAATTAATTTATAAACTTAGTGGAATTACAATTATTAGAATGTATGGAGTTCCACACAGCAAGTTTCGAGATAATTAATTCTAAAGTAAAATAATTTTTCGAATTAACTTTATTAAAATATCATTCAATTTTAAAGTAAATAAATGGCAAATTAATTTCTTATGGGTTCAGGCGTCGAAACAATATCAATTTAACTATATGTACTTGCAGCCCCTAAACCAGCGGTTCTCAACCCGTGGTACGCGTACCCCTAGGGGTACGCGTTTGATGGCTAAGGGGTACGCGAAAAAAATTTAGTAATGGCGGATTTTTAAAAATATGCTATTCTCCTCTTGTTTCGAGTCAGTTCAGAGCGGTGGCAAAACAGTGGACAAAAAAATTATTGTAGCGCTCGCTATTTACAAATAATGGTTATTTATTTATAAAGGGCGTCAAGGACTCCAATACCACCGCGGCGGCCGTTTCCTGACTGATGCGTTTGACAACTGAGTAACTTTGATTTGAGATTGTTGCTAAGTTACTTTGGCAAGTAAACGTGGCGTCGTCTTCGAACATTTGTTATATGTTCGAAGGGCGTCGTACAATGCGGTTGCCATTGGCGCCGACCTTATCATTTGACATTGTTTTAGTAATAAGCATCATAATGAACAAAAAGATATTGTTCGAAGTTATGTTTTTTAGGTTGAAAATAAAAATGTATATTTTTAGCGCAATATTACATTACATCTTTTTCAGCACTTATTATCTGAAATATGAACATAAATTGTATTAGTCATAGTCAGATACCGAGCACACATTCTTGATTCTTATTCTTGTACCATTCGGTGGATGATATTACATTGGAGCGGTGGTTTTTGTAACAATCATCGGAATCACACATATATGCTTATAATAGTTTATATTTATTTTTGTTGTTGGTTAAATAATTATGTATCTATAAAGAATCTTTTAGTTTTCATCAATAAACATTCTGGACATAATATATACATTATAAAAAATTTTCTAATGAAGGGGTACAATTTAGGATAATGAACTGCCAAGGGGTACGCAAGCCAAAAAAGGTTGAGAATCGCTGCCCTAAACTATACATTTTGAATTTCGATAATTCTATCTCATTTAAAAATGTTTTATGCCTCTTGTGCATTTTCATACTGCATTTTTAGATACGGCGTCACCTTGCACTTGCTGCAATCTTTCATGCAGCAACTCCCATGCCTTCACATTAGTGCATTTTTAAACGCATAGGGAAAATCTCTGTAGGGATTTAATTTTTCACAGATAATTAACTTCATAGTGTTGTAGACCAATGAGACATTAAGAATAGTGTGACATGCACCAATCACAAGTTTCTTTAACTGATAATTAACTTCATAGTATTGTAGACCAATGAGACATTAAGAACAGTGTCACATGCACCAATCACAAATTTCTTTAACTGAAAAGAATGCATGCTACTTTTCTTGCCGCTACCTCATTGTTTTAGAATTATTTTAGCAACCTATTTAAAAAAATCAAATGTCATTTTGACAAAAGTAAAAAATTTGATGTATTTAACGCTTCATTCAGTTAATTCTCGAACCGAAGATCATTCGTTCTCAACTCTTGTCAGGCAAGATTTTTATTTTTTTTATTTGCATTGATTGCTAAAAGGTAATTAAACTCGATCAAATTCTTGGGAAAAGAACCCTCGCGCTTCGCGCTCGGGTCTTTTCGTCAATTTGATCTCGTTTAATTGCCAAGCAACCAGTGCTCATACAAAATAAAAATCTTGCCGACAAGAGTTGAGCACTTATGATCTTACTGTTGATAATTAACTTCATAGTATTGTAAACCAATGAGACATTAAGAACAGTGTCACATGCACCAATCACAAATTTCTTTAACTGAAAAGAATGTATGCTACTTTTCTTGCCGCTACCTCATTGTTTTAGTAGGTATTGATTAATATTTTAAAAAATCAAATGTCATTTTGACAAAAGTAAATTAACGCTTCATTCAGTTAATTCTCCAACCGAAGATCATTCGTTCTCAATTCTTGTCAGGCAAGATTTTTATTTTGTATTTGCATTGATTGCTAAAAGGTAATTAAACTCGATCAAATTCTTGGGAAAAGAACCCTCGCGCTCTGCGCTCGGGTCTTTTCGTCAATTTGATCTCGTTTAATTGCCAAGCAACCAGTGCTCATACAAAATAAAAATCTTGCCGACAAGAGTTGAGCACTTATGATCTTACTGTTGAAAAGAATGCATGCTACTTTTCTTGCCGCTACCTCATTGGTTTAGAATTATTTTAGCAACCTATTTAAAAAAATCAAATGTCATTTTGACAAAAGTAAAAAATTTGACGTATTTAACGCTTCATTCAGTTAATTCTCCAACCGAAGATCATTCGTTCTCAACCTTCGAACATATAACAAAAGGAAGGAACATGTATATGGCAAAATGAGTAACATTAATGGTTTACCAATATGGCTATCTACTGTGACGTTTTCCGTCGAGTCATTGGTGTACTGTTAAGCAGGGTCGTAAATCCAACATTTGTATGTTTACGCGCTTGCTGTAAACAAAATAAAATGCATAAATTTTTTTTTAAATTTTATTGCCCTTTAAACAAAATTAATTTGGTATGCATATTTCTAATTTTTTGCACATTCTCTATGTTCTTAACCGTATAATGAATTCTACGCTACTGGTAATTTTTTTGTTTTAAATCGACAAACTGCACGCTACACCCGTTTGACCAATCACAAATGGTTTACTGTTACGTCACTGTGACGTAAAGCCTGCGTAACTTCCGTTACATTGTACCATCTACTAAATTATAGGGATGTTCCTTCCTTTTGTTATATGTTCGAAGTTCTCAACTCTTGTCAGGCAAGATTTTTATTTTTTTTATTTGCATTGATTGCTAAAAGGTAATTAAACTCGATCAAATTCTTGGGAAAAGAACCCTCGCGCTTCGCGCTCGGGTCTTTTCGTCAATTTGATCTCGTTTAATTGCCAAGCAACCACTGCTCATACAAAATAAAAATCTTGCCGACAAGAGTTGAGCACTTATGATCTTACTGTTGATAATAACTTTGGGTCTATATCACAACGGCCACTGATCATAACGGCCACCCCGGTTTTTGCTATTTCATAACGGCCATCTTGATCACAACGGCCACTAATATTATTTGATCATAACGTGAACAAGGTGGGCGTTATGATCAAATAGCATTAGGGGCCGTTGTGATCATAGGTGGCCGATATGAAATAACAATAACCTAGGTGGCCGTTATGATCAGTGGCCGTTGTGATCAGGCCCCATAACTTTACTATACGTTGGTGTTGAGAGATGCACATTGCACAAGTTGCAGAGTGGAAGTATCAAACTAAAACAAACATCAAATGACTATTGCCAAGGAATAAATTCTTGCAAAGTCACTAGAAATGCACATTAAACTGCTCGAAAATAGAACAAGTTCTAACTACGTCCATCATGCTTCATGCATCTTGTGATGCTGCAACTTTTACAGTGTGAACCAAGAAATGCATGCATTTTGATGCTGCAAATAAAAGACACCATGAAAATGCACAAGTGTGAATACCACTTTTTCCAATTTTTGAAACTTTTATTATTCGGTTATTTAAATACCTAAGTAAGGTGGCTAATGTAATGAGTTACTGGTACCTAGTCCAGCAGTTGCAGGGTAGAAGAGTTTTTCAGCTTTCCCCCACATAATCACATCATAAACTGTTCATATACCGGGTGCTGATCCGGCCGCTCGGTAATAGCATTTTACATGTAAAATCTTGTCTATGCAATTTCCTGCTCCCCTAATTGTTTTAGGGCCAAAACATAAGAGTACAAAAATTTTCTAAACTAAAAATACTACCTGAATGGTATATTCTTTCCGACCAAAATTGAACTGTAAGAAAGAAAATGAAGAATTAAATGTTGAATAAGAATTTGCAAAAATCGCATTGCCATGACGGTGGTCATGGCAACTTCCAGTACTAATGAAAACGTCAATATTCTACACTTGTTCATAACGCAATTATTTTTAAAAGCATGGCAATGTGATTTTTGCAAACTCTAATTCAACATTTAATTCTTCATTTCCTTTCTTACAGTACAATTTTGGTCGGAAAGAATATACCATTCAGGTAGTATTTTTAGTTTTGAAAATTTTTGTACCCCTATGTTTTGGCCCTAAAATAATTAGGGGAGCAGGAAATTGCATAGACAAGATTTTACATGTAAAATGCTATTACCGAGCGTCCGGATCAGCACCCGGTATAATTTTGGGTAAGCAAGTTCAATATCATATTAATATCAAGAATTTTTTATTCATACCGCAATTTTTCCTGTCCATATAATTCACGGCAGGTAAGGTTTGATAGTAACAACAATAACTTGTTTTACTCTTATCGCTAACGACGCTAACACGTTTTTGAATATCAGGCCACTTTCGTTACTTGAAAATAATTGGTTGTTAGTTGTCTATGATCTTTGCGAGTGAACGGTTTCGGTTTTCTTTCAAATGTGTAACAATAGTTTACAAAAATTTCAATGTCGTATGTGTGTTTTTGGAAAATGTGTGATGTGTTTTAAAAATAAAGTTCTAAATCGCGATAATTACATCGTGCACACGTATAAATTGTCGAATTGTTAAAACATCATCATAAATAATATAAATCATGTGAAGGAATGTGGTGAAATCAGGAATTAGCTACAGCAAGTTGCCACCTAGGTAGGTAGGTATAAATCTCCAATTTCATAAAATTTCTTTCAAAATCTGATGTAACTTTAAATCTGATCATCTCCTACACACAACATTAACCGTATTTTTTCTTTACAGATCTTCAAAAAGGACCAAATGCATGGCAAAAGGTAAGTCAATTTTTTATTCATACTAGGCAACGCAATCTCGTTCGTGTTATTTTCTTTACATTACTACAATATAGACTCATACCGTTGATTGAAAATTTCAATCAACGCTCATACATATGGCTCGTTATAGCTAGGCTTTTGAAAATATTTTTCGACCTAGATTAAATTGTGAAACAGTAACAATTTCTGGACCTGATGTTTCATTACGGTCGTTCTAAAATTGCATTTCAACAACAATTGAAGGTTAAATTTCGGTTATTGTTTTCTTTTCCATTTATTTATACATACCTATAATCAGTAAGTAAACTAAAATAGGCTCTTTTTTTAATACCTAATCGAGTAACCGTGTCTTAGAATGTATTTGAAAAGTAAAAATGATAGTAAATTGACTCGATTTTTGGTACGTTCAGCTAAATCAAAAAGCGGTGACTTAGTGATTGAATTTTTGATTTTCTTATCCATCTATTAGTTATTCTCATGCTACAGAGTATTTAGAAAATCTTGGGTGCATTGGCTTTTAAGGCATCTTGAAAATAAAAATATTTTTGTATGTTTACCAATATTGAATTTTTGTTTATTAGAGGAAGAAGGGTATCAAAAGTTGCACCATTTTCCATAAGACCGATCGAATTTCGGTAAGATAAGTGCTGGAATCTTTTGATCTGCAAAATCTAAATTGATATTGCAATTCATGATATTCAGCTGCTTTTAAAATCGACGTTTGATTTCAGAATAGTCACCCTCATGTTGTTCATATTTCCGTTTCTGATTTTTTCATTTCAGAACACAATTGTAAGCAGACCCGGACTGGTAAGGTCGGCTGGTCGGCGATCGCCGAGGGCCCCCGGCCCAAGGGGGCCCCGGAGAGGCCCTTAAAAAATGGAAATACTATTTTATGATTATAGTTACATCAGAGTAATTTGATTATTTATTTCCCAGTAATCTTACGCGTTAAAAATCAATTTTAAGCACTAAGCAGTTGCCAGTTGTTGGTTTTTCTTTATGGTAGCCTACGTAGTGGCAACGGAAGAAGGGTGCTGGTTGACTCATCCACTCATCGCGTTTTGTGCAGTGTAAAGATTAGTAATCTTTGGTGCAGTGTTCATAGTCTTAGATAAAGAGCGCTTTGCGACCCAAGATCTTAAATGCAAACAAGTATTGAAGCTTTTCTGTGAAAAACCTGGTTTTTCTTGATTGTTCACATCTAGAATGCGCGCGCAGGTCAAGTAATATAACTAACTTCTTCTTCTTTGTCACGACGCTCACTCACTCAGTCTCGCAGTAGGGCTAGGCTTATAGGCGTTGTACTTAGGGCCTTCGTGTCTTCCATTTTTTGTAATTTCCAAATCAACGTGTTTTTCCCTGTACACCCCCGTAGGACCCATTTGCGAACATTTTCGCAGAGGAAAAAGTTTACCGTCTCGTTAAAATAAAGCCGCTCACGAAGTATAAAAAGTATACTAATTGATTGCAAAAAGTTGGCCGGCTCCCGGGCTATTATTAGTTTGCTGTGTCTGCACCAAGGTATTGTAGAGCCATTTTTCTTTTTCTTGTAAAATATAATTTGTAACAATTAAATCACAATTAAATAGGACATTGTTTTTTCAATATGCTTGGTTTTTTATTACCGTTGTGCCCCTTTTTAATATCTACAAGGTATTAAAGTAGGATTTAGATTTTTATACAGTTTGTCCAGCGAATGTTTGCCCATGTATGAAATATACAACAATATACGTCCTCAAAATTTAGGTTCTTATTACGCACCAAAAACAAAGATAGATGCTACAGTATTTGTTATATGCGTGTGTTGAAACCTCAAAATACGTTGATACCAGTTTAGTTTGTGTGTAGAAGCATAAGTTAATTAGTTTGTCTGAGCTTACGCTGTATGGATACCATTTCTATTTTGACTTCAGTAGTGTTACCACACCACTTCCGCTGAATAAATTGACATTTCTCATTATCATTCTTTGACGTTTGATTTGTTTATATTTTTGTTCCTTGATTTTTTGTATTAAATTTGTTGTTGACAAACTAATATATTTTGTGACAGGTCATGAAAGTAGTTGCTGATTTAATATTTTATCTTGATTCATACACTTTGGACGGCGACCATATCTGTGGACCATATCTGCAAAGATTCGCTGGACAAACTGTAGCTTCAACCGTGTGATTTGGTTGCCTAAAACTAAAAATATTACTCAATCTCATTTTTAAGCAATAAACCACTCTTAATTAATTAGTGTAAGTAAGTACGTATTTTTTCTAGGATGGAACTAGTTTAGGTACGGTGTGTAAAAATTATATAAATATTTATTGTGAAAGTAAGTAAAATACAACAGAAAAAGCTTACTTTTTTACTCAACTGCTTTCCGAGTGGCAAAATAGCTAAATGTGGTTTTTAGGGATGTAAGCCTAATTTTCAAAAATTACATATTCTATTATTCTATTCCCTCTAAATTCCCCGGTAAGGGGCCCCTTTTGAATTTCTAGCCGAGGGCCCCCAAAGAAGCCAGTCCGGGCCTGATTGTAAGCATTAAATTATCGTGTAGTTTGATAAGGATCGTGCGTTAAAATCTGTTTAAAATTCAACTTCCACAACTAAGTATCTTATTAAAAATAAACGTTAGATATTCAATTTGATCTGTTCAATGTGATGAAATGGGAATAATTCAGAAATTATTAAAGAGAGAGATAGTAACATGTAATACCAAAATTTTTAATCTCTATCAAATGCAATAGTAAGAAAATGGTCATTTCATTAATCTGAGTTTTTAGTCTTTGATTTTATCTATGCAACTTAATTTATTACATATTAATTACCTATTTATTAATAAGTACACCAAAAGAAAGCCCTATTCCTCTATGCGCTGGTGAAAACTCGGTTGCCATAGCTACACCGGTTTTCAAGTAATGAATTTTTAAAGCACCGCCTGCGTCCGCCATTTTTTTTTAAATAAGTGAAAGTAACTTAAAAACGATAACCTGTAGATATTGACATGTGGGTATCAAAAGAACTAAAATTTGACGTAGAATTAAAAATTGCAATAAAAAATAGCGGTTGCAATTTAAAATAACGAAGTTACTAGCTACTCTCGGCATTTTCGGAAGTGCTGCCTTTTTGAAAATATTTTACATACCTACATTCGCCTTTCAGAAATAACCATTAAGTACAAATCTTCAAAAACCTACGTATAAAACGTCTAACTAAAGCTTCCAAAAAACACCTTGTATTATAATTATTATAAATTTTTGGAATTACTTTTTTTATTAAAGCAATTAAAGTTTGAGATATAGAATAATTTTCTATTTTACTTACAATTTAATTTTTTAATCAGGTTTGCTTCTCTTTATATATGCGGCAAATTTATGTAATGTAAATTATCTATTTTCTGCGTTTTCAATGGATACGTAGTTGATCATAATATAATAGTATGCAGTAGTTCAATTAGTATTCTGTTGCAGCAACTATACCTACGATAGTTGTAATTTGTTCGTCATACCAAAGAACGTAATATACAATATTACGTTCTTTGGTCATACCTGTGAACCTCAGATAGGTTATAATACAATGGATAATACATAATTAGAAAGTTCCATCTTCGTGAACCTAATTTGTGACGATTTGACGTTTGACACTACAAAACTTAAATTATATAAATTTATCTACGTTTTTAGTGTTAGTTCTTCTTTAAAATTGTTAAATTTTAAGTATTGTGTTACGTTTCTATGTCTAATTTAGTTCTTCATTTGTCTAAAAAACCGTTATGGGCAAGTCTACTTTTGTTCCATTGATGTCAGTTACAATGTTGTTTCCATTCTCTAATGGTTGATAATTAATTAGTTGTTCTATTAGTGTTTTTATTTCTTCTATTATGATATTTTCTTTCACGGTGCCGTATCTTGACGATCCCTTCTTTAATTCATTGAGATATACCAGAGAAGCCATTCCTTCAGCTTTACATTTATAACTTCTTGCTTTCCTTCTAAAATTCTAACTTTAGTGAAGCATTTACGAAGCAAAAAGATCGTTCAGTTATTACCAGTGGTTGTCTATTCATTTTATATCATTCTCTGAGTAAAAGTATATTAAGATCTCCAAACAATTGTCGCGATGGTTAGGTACTAATTGGGGTTCTTGCATTTTCCATGTATTTGGTGGTTTGGGTAGTCCTGTGTCACCATTAAATTAACCTCGTGTATGTTCTTCTTCTTATCGAGCAAAAGGATAATATATTAGATCAGTATATAAGTACGTTTCCTTTACATTTTTTAGCTTCTTATCAAAAATACACTTGTATACTACCATTGAATAATAGGATCTGTATCATTAAACGATACTAGCACAGATGGAAATAGTATATTTCCATCTGTGATACTAGTAAATTTCAATATCATAACGGTACTGAAGCTTTCCCACACCTGACATAAACATGTATGTTAAAAAAAGTACTAATAGACACTGTTAATGCGGCTCCTTTCATTTCCCATGTATTTGGCGGTTTGGATAGTCCTGTGTCACCATTAAATTAACCTCGTGTAGGTATTAACGGTTACTTCTCCTCCTTGTCGAACAAATAGGAGAATTACAAGAATATACAGTTCCAGTTGAAACTGCTACATTTTAAAGGTGATTATTGAGTAATGGAAATATGATATAAAAAAAATTGATATGTGAACCAACGAGTTTGAAATTTCAGAAAGTTTTCCACAATCACATTAAAAAATTTCCCATTTGTACAGGGCAAGGGAAAAACCACCATTACATTATTTGATAAAGCGATAGTGTGAAAAATTTACAACCACAAAAGTCTTCAGGTACTAATTACATATCATTGTCCATTATGGTGGAAGAAGTGACGTAATAAAAGGAATCAGTATAATATTTTATAGCACTAACGAATGTTTACAATACAATTGAATATCCTCATCTATTGAACTACCAAAAAGTCAGAAGGACCTATCTTAAAGTGTCGTCGTCACGTATTACCTACTATTAACTCCTACGTAGATTTAGAATACTTACTTCATAACTTATGGCCACGGACACAAATTATATTGCATAGTTGCACAACCTAACGGACGACAGTACAAAACTATAAAGGATCTGAGGATCCTTAATAATTACAACTTGAGAAATGTTAGAATGAAAAAGAAAATCATATCAGTTGTATTTTAAGGAAGTTCATATGCAACAAAATTTAGCTAAGTAAAGACCTAACGGGCGTTATCCTGAGACGTTAGGTAGCGACTTTCACGAATTTTAAATAACTTCGACTTGTGGAAAACTTTTATTTTTTTACCAAAGTTTCACTAAGATCCATATAATTCATTATGTTTATTCGTGAGCTTGTCTATTATACTTATATGCATTGCCGACTTGACCTTTATTTCGGATCATACTGTATAACGTAATATAAATTCCACTTGGAATAAGTTCCACTTTGGGCGGTTTTTACTACCTATATAATTTTATCTATTAAACTAGTGCAACTTAATACTTAATTTTTTTCCGTAAGTACTAGGTACCTATTGTTTTTCGCATTTTTTTAACTTAACCACAGCATATTATATGGCTTCTTAATATTTTATCCTACAACTCATCACTTTTTCCCTTCAAGTAATTTTTGGTGATGTATGTCGAGATATCTCACTTTTGATGATTCACTAATCTTTTAACGTTTGATTTTTACCTTTTAATTTTTCACCTATCTCATGTAAGTAAGTATGTATTTATAATTTGCTCTTATTTTCACCACTAATTTTAGTTAATTGTAGTAATTAGCCTGATGATCATAAACTATTTTTTTACTATTTGTCGAAATTTGTCACTATTTTAATATCACCCTTATCAATTCAATTTAACTTTAAACTTTAATAAATTTATACATGGGGAAGGTTTTGTGTTTTTACAACTCATGATTGATCTTTTCACTCCATTTTAAGCTTTACACTTCTTTAATAACAACGAATATGGACCTCATCAATTTGTAAATTCCATATCGTTATCCGAAAATTCGCCAGAGTAATGTAGTATTGACGCAACGCTGTATCACAGTAAGTAAGCAAATAGGGGTTGTGTAATATAAAATAATGACTTTATCATTTTTTGTGAAACTTCCTAATTTTTCCAGTAGCTATTGCAATTTTGAAAACTTTATATAAAAGAGGAATTACTTAGTAAAATTAGTGTAAAGTTATTTGCTCAGAGATGCACAATTTTATGATGCAGCTATCTGCTGCAGAAATGCTTCGCCGAAGAACAAAAAATCTCGAAAAAGATCTCATTTATACCATTTCCTGTCACGATCAAAACTTTTATGATTACCTTATTGCATTGATTAAAAAGTAAAGGTATTTATTCAATGCTTATTGCGATCGAGCGCAAACGGGTATCTGTTTGAAATACTTACAAAAATACAGTTTTTCTACAATAATAAGCATACTATCATTCAATATCAATGCAATAGAGGGCGGAATAGAAAGTTTCTCGACTGTGTTATGGATCAACATAACATTAAAAGAGTCCTAAACTTCTTTGTCTCGCTAGTAGCTCATAGAGGGCGATGTAGTATTGACTTCATTCAGTAAATGTAACTTTTTACTGGATAGGTGTCGTTAAACTCATTAATTTTCAAAATACTTACAAATCTTTGAATAAATCAAAATTATATAGTATAGATCCTTACATGATTCATCTTCCTGATATAAATTAGAATTTTGTAACTTTATAGCAATGGAATGAGCAAATACTCTTAAGAATAGTTTCGTATATTTTTCAAATTGTTGGCCAAATTTATGAACTAACAAGCCTAGGTAACGAATACATTGCGTAAAATTTAATTTGGACGAAATTTTCTGTTAAATAAAACATGATATACTTACTAATCTAAGTAGAATATAATTATGTGGGTGTAAAATAACGTTAACGTATACAAGAGTCACCCGTCGGGCATTTTAGTGTAGTGTTTCGATTCCTAACTACCTAACTACTTAAAAGGTAGTTAATGTTAAGGAATTTGTACAAACATTTCAAGTTTACGTAATGGAAGACAGTTCATGATGAGTAGAAATTAACCTTTTTGTTACCTACCTACACTACATAATAAGGGTGACTTTTGTTTGTGATAACTAAAGAAGTAGCAAACTTCACGTAAACTAAGAATTTGTCAGAATGTGTACGAATTGGGAAATATCAGGACAAAGTCATTGAATCATGAAGGAGCAATTAAGAACCATAATGTAAGTAAATCATGAATAGGTGTATGGAAAATGAAGTTTTGTGTTTCTGTGTAGGACCGAATTTTTGCATCGTTATTATTTTAATAAATTTTCATAACTGAATCCAATTTTTATATAATGTTCGATTTCATGGTACACCAATTGTCAAAAAGTGAGTATCTGGACTTTTGGTTTATTTCAAATGTTCAATGTAACATCCTTCCTCTCACCCCTCTTATACACCGGGCACATCACTTCACTCCACTCTTCCGTAAAACCTTCCCACTCCAAATTTAGTTTAAAAGCCTTCTACAGTTCTTCCTCGCCTTTTCCCCATATTCTTCCAGTGCTCCCTCGTTGTTCCACCCGTCCCTCCCACCTTCCCTCTCTTTAATATTTTTAGCGCGTTGCTCAACACATCCTCCGTTATATCCTCCCCCTCCCCTTCTTACTACCCTCTCACACCGTGACCCAGTACCCCCCCCCCCCCCCCCCCCCCAATATCTCCACACAATCCACTTCCCATTTCTTCATCTCAATCTCCGTTATCCTTCCCTTTCCGCTCTCCCTGCGTAGAAACTTCCAAATCTTCTCCACATTTCTTAATCCCTTTATTTTGTCTTCCAACTCCGTCCTGTACTTTGTCCTCCCCTTATCACACTCACTCCGATATTTCCTCTCCACCTCCTTGCATTCCCCCATCTCAGTTATGCACCTCCTTCACCTCATAATTACTCTTCTCATTTTCCTCTTAGCATCCCTACATTCCGTATTCCGCCATTATTTTCTCCTTCATCCCCTCCTCAATCCATTGCTCCTTCTCCATATTTTCTTCATATTTCTGAATACTCCCCTCGTTCCACACCCTTTATTCTCACCCATTTTTCACTCCCTCCTTCCCTAATGTTACCTCCAGAGACTCCACCTCCTCTCCTATACTAAATTTCTCAATGTCGCTTCCCCCATTCTCATTAAGCGGCACATAATCAATAATTAAATTAAATCTCAAGCCTCGTATTGGTATAATTTGCAGCGCACACCCCCTTTCGACAAAAAGTTTCAAAGGTTCAAAAACAATTACTTTTTCTCGTATCCTATCTACACCTTTGGTACTACTTGAGTGGTTTTCAAGTAATTCGATTGTGAACTGAATTTTAAATAATTTTACTCCATTGCCGCTAACCCATCCTGTGCGTAATAAAAATACCGTTGCGATTACCATCAAGTTAGTTAATGTGTAGGTACCTACGTAACAAAAAGTTAACAGCATTACGGTTATGTTATGTGTGTATTAACTTTGGAGAGCATTTTAGCCTATAAACCACAATAACATAAATTCTATCGAAATTAACCCAATGGTTTTTTGGTTTGGTTAACTTCCACGAGCAGTAGTTAAGTTATTAATTATGTACCTACTCAAAAAACACATTTTCTAAATTGATTTTACTTTTTTTAAATTTCTGTATAAATTATGCTATCTTACGATAAAATTAAAAAAAATCAAAGTAGATAATTATTCATATTTACCCCTCATTGACTTTACTATATTCAGATATAATGTTCAACGGTTCAAAAGAGAAGTAAAAGAAAAGGTATGATTATATTAAAACTCCTCGTAATATGTCTTGTTGACGTATAAATATTTATTATGCGTGCTTTAAAATATATTTATAAAAGTGAGCAGTAACGCTCTCCACACCTTTAAGTATGATATCAATTTTTATAATTTTTATATATTTGTAAATGCCCAATTCATTATATCAGCGGCATGCATATACACGATGTCAAGAGTTGCGGTAAGAGATATGTTCACAGTTAATAATAAGTAGAATTATGGACAGTAACAGATAGGGCAACTGCGGGGTTCAAATCCATGGGGGGGCATATAATATCTATCTCTGTTTAAGGGGCCAGAGGACGGAGGCAATACCTTTGTAACAGAGATGTCGAGTGTGGTTAGTAGGAATCATTTACCAACGTTATGCTCGCACCCAGCAGGATTCGGACTTGTCCTGACCCTAGTTTAATATAATCGGCAAATAAATTTCTATTTAATCTATCTTGCGTAAATAGTTTTTTTTATGTATGATGCTTTGGTTACTACACTTTCTAAAAATATCCTTAATTGCGCCTGATGTTACATATTTCAATGAAGCTTTGTGCTTATTGATTACTCGTTGAACAGCGGGACGATTGTCGTTCCGAAGCCGAAAAAGTGTAGTTTTCATAATAGTAACTAATGACGATGACTAGAAAACAGTTGAGGACCACCCAATCACAATATCACAACATTACCATTATTGTTCCATTATAAATTACGTTAATTGTTGACAGCTAGCCGCATCGAGTCGGTCATGATAACATCTTAATTGCACGTTGCTTAAGTTTCCGCGAGTGTTTTGTTTAATCAGAGATTACTTGGTGCTTTATCCTACAAGAATTACATTTTTGACAGAAGTCGTAGAAATACCGTTGAAGTTAGTTAAAATAATCATCACTCAAACGCCTTCGGAATTTTGTTTACCTATACAAATATATTGTCATAATCAAGCGGTGCTTATTAATTATTTTTAATTTTTATTAGCCAATGAACCGGTTTTTTCTCAAATAATCACTCTCGGCAAATATTAATATTGGCATATTGCTATATGAGTACTTAATTACCTACTTCACATTATTGCTGATAGGTATAAATATAAATTGTTCGAAGGCGTTCGAGACGCTTTTATTTGAAGAAAAAATGTGGACATGAATGTTTTAGCCTTAAGGTGCCTATCAAACATGGTGTAACGAACTAATAAACGCGCCAAGATTTGTAGGTCTTAATTTGGTGCGCGCACGTCGGGCGTCGTGTTCCTCTATTTGTCAGCGTACCTGTATATTAGACTATTTACTTGAAATATTATAAACCATACATGACTGTTCGTAATAACTTATTATTGTCAGGAATTGTATTTTGTTTATTACACTCTTTACAAAGTGGGCGAAGTTGTGTAGAGATTAGTTGTCTTGTTATATAATAATTTATTACACAATAACTGGCTTTTAATTACATTAATTAAATATTAATCTTTAATAACCACCAATTATTTGTTACTAATGAACTGACGCTCTGAATTAAAATGTTTTTTAGTGAATGCTTATACCTGTTAAACAACTGATATTAATGTCTCCGCGTGATTGGTACCAAATTTGGACACACAGCTAGCATTATTTTGATGTTTCCGTAATTGACAGAATAAAAATTACAATCCTAATATTTGAAATTTTGGTTTTCATTTTTGGAAAGTATTGTGTGGGTTTAGAAAGTTACTGCGTTCGTTACATTTCATACTTTGATTTAGTTATTAAGACTAATTAATTTCTTCCTCTAATTTAATTATGTTCTCATTTTCCAAGCGTTTCAAAGCTGTATTTAACTTGTAGGCGTCGGAATTTCCAAAACCTAGCTCTATATAGGATTCCATAAGCGTCAAATTGCTTTCCAAATAATAATTTTCGACTTGCCTAGATCATTTTGTAATAAGAATTTCGGCCACGCAGTGTGTCTGTGAAAATTTATTCATTGTACACTGTGATATTTTAATATATTAATAGAGGTACACTAAACATAAATTTCAGTGGTTACGTAATTTATCGCTACGCTGGAAGAAGAATCCTTCAGTTCTTCTATCTATGTTTGTAGGAAACTGTAAAGAACCTTGAATTTTTGCGGGCTCAACCATAATGGAACCCTTCCACATGCACACTAGATTACTTCGTGTGGATTGTTTTAAATTCGTTATTGTAATTACTAAGATTTGATAATTGTGTACAGAAAGTTCGTTTGCCAACATCAACCTTACCTATTTAGACAATTTTTACTTCGTATTTTGATCGGACGCTCTATGCTCGAACAGCCATAAAAATCATAGACAATTATTGTATCCACCATCCTAATTACTACACCGTTATTGGCATCCTTTTATAACTAAATATCTATCTATTATAAATTCAAGAAATTTTAAATGAAACAATATACAACATTAACAGTTGCATTTTGCAAATCATTTTGAATATTTATGAATTTATTGTTTGTTTTCCATTTATTTATTATCTAGTTTTAATTCTGTTTTTCTCTTATGGTTGTTTTCAAACGCTCCAAATTAAGTCAAAGTCTGAATAAAGCTTTGCAATTATGGCTATTAACGGTAGACTTAGAGACTTCCAAATCATTTCTAACAATCTCTCTTGGTTACTTTTAACTACAAATTTTTTTCGCAAAGCTCTTCCACTCTTATTTCATGAGATATATGGTACCTTGCTGGCCTTTATGTATCTTACTAGGCGATACCTCCAAATATAAAGGTAATTTTATATTCGAAGGCGACAATAAAGTTGCGCTGGAAGCGTGTATTAACCAAAAGTACAAGAAGAGCAATATTCAAATTCATATTCTGGTAAAATGTTAGCCAACTAATTGGTTTAAAACCAGTAATTCAGTAGAACTTCCGGCGATAACTTACAATGTAAAACAATCATTTGGAACGATGTTATTCACGCTGAAAAATAAAAGGTAATAATGTGGAACTTAGTGTACTAATACCATCGAATCTAGTTGAACTTTTATACGTATTGGAATTACTAGGCACCGGGCGAACATAAAGTCTCTAAGATACATTTCGGTAAAAACGCAACTTTATTAAACATCTACCTACTGCAAGTATCACATTAGGATTACAAATCAGTACATCTCTATGTGATTGCTCTCCAAGTCTAGGCACAGCCGCTAGCGTTCTTCGACAGACCGAAACACGCTGTTCAACAAAGCTGGTGAACATTTGCGCCAATGCGTCTGTAATTCGATGTTTTAACTGTGGTATGCTGTTAATTCTGGTACACTTACAACTTGATAAACCACCACGTAAAGAACTCTAAGGGAGACAGGTCTGGGCACACGGCATTTGTGAACCACGACCAATTCATCTACAAGAGAATGTTTTATTCAGGTAATCACGGACATCCCACGCAAACAGGCAATAACAACGGTCGTTTGTTCTTCTATGGTGAGCATTCTGTCCCATCGCTGCAAGAAAAAAAAGATTGATCAATTATTTAACAGAAATGTGTAGAGACTTTATGTTCACCCGGTATGTCGGAAGACCATTCAAGCATTCATTTTTATAAATGTACAGTATTTGTATAGCGGAAGAAATAATACTCAATCACATCACGCTTTTCTTGGTTAGAAAAAGTTCATATTGATAATTTAGGAAACCTCAATCAACATTAATTAGAATCTAAATGACTTGCACCTGTCAATGATTGTCGTTTGCTTCTATTAATTGTTTGGGTTAAAGCATTTATTTTTAATTTTTAATTTTAATTTATTTTTAATTAAATCTGCTTTCTTCACTAATCCTAAATAATTATCTTGTTTTGGTATTAATTCACTTATATCCTAACTTTCTCTATTATTGCTTAATTTTTCGTTTTTCAGGAAATTATTTTATTTAAGATTTCTAGAACGGAATGAATAATTCACATCAAATAAATTATGTTTATGTGTTAGACATTAAACAGAAACATTTTAATAACATATTGGAATTTTATTATTGAACGTATTAATTATTTCCTTACTTGAAGAGTTCAAAAATCAAAAGAATAAATGCCATAATTCCCATATATCAGATTTTTACAATAATTAATATTCATGGCTGACTATGGTTATTCCAATAGAAAATACACAAATTTGTGTCATAACTCAAATAGCGTATTATTAAACATATAATTACCTACAACTTCCTTTTCCGCAAGTCAATAATAGGCACCGAGCAAAATAACAAAAAAGTTAATTATACGAGTATCTTGCGTATTGTTCTTCATGTAATGGTGCTTAGGGGATCAAATTTTGCGCTTTCTGGAGATAGAGTTGTGATCTTGGGGAATGAAGAAAGAAATATTTAAAATTTGGAGCTTCATTCACGTCCTAATCCTTAAGATCTCAGGGTGGGTTACATTTGTTCAATCGACGCTGGATGGCTCACACGAAAACTCTTATTTAATGTTCAATAGGTGTAGACATGATCGTCCATACAGTAATTTACGGGGGGAGGTGACAATTTGGGGAAAATCGAACAATTAGTTTTATTTAAATTCAAAATTTCGTTATTTAAGAAATTATTACTGGTATGAGTCCGAGCCCAGGTGGGGATACTCTTGCCCCTTCTTATGGGCGCCCATGGATGTAGAGGTCCTAAGATCGCAGTATTCTCCATATATCTTTTCACCACCCTAATCATGCCCCTCATTTCTTCTTCCTCCCTCGCCACCAGCACCACATCATCGGCGTAAGCCAGAGCCCATACCTTTCTTGCTCCTATCACTATACCACCACTTTGGTTCCTCCTCAACACTTCCTCCATATCAACTATGTACATCGCAAAGAGAGTGGAGCTCAGCGGACAGCCCTGTCTCAACCCTTTCATTGTCCTGAACCGTGCACTAAGTTCCTCCCCCACCCTCACCCTACACTTAGTCCATTTGTACATTTCCACTATCACCCCCACTAAGTTCTCGTCCACGTTCAATGTCCTCAACCTTTCCCCTAATTTTTCCCTGTTTACATTATCAAACGCCGCCCTTATGTCTATAAACAACGCGTACACTCTTCCCCCCTTTTTCCCGAACTCCTTGTTTACCAGCTGCCTTATAGTGCATTTGGTAAAGAACCGAAGTAATTAATCAACTACTTCAAGTAGAGTATGGTATTTTTGCTATACGAGCGGCACATCGGTTTTCAATGATAAATTTTGTAAATATCGGAAACATAAAATGAAAATGACGCTGCTTTCGTACTAAGACCATCAAACAATAGAAGACCTTTTAAATATGACCCCGTTGACAATAGGAAACCCTCATTAAGCTCCCAGCTAAATCCTTCGGCAAAGGGTTCATAGGCGTAGAAAGTGGGTAATTTGTAAAAGAGTGAACAATAACACTTCATACAATTAATAAATTAGAATTTATTTACAATATATAGTTTTCTCATCTACCACACTGAAATCTGCCTGACAGGCTGATTTATTACTTCGGCTCTTTACCAAATGCACTATAGTATGTACACATTATCCATCGTTCCCCTTACTTTTCTAAATCCTGTCTTCCAGTCTGGAATTAGGCCCTTCCTCTCTATTTCCCCCTCCAATTTCTCCTGTATAACCGAGGCAAACACCTTGTACCCCACGTTCACAACACTTATCGGCCTGTAATGTCTTACGTCCCTTTTCCCCCCTTGTAAACTGGGCAGACAATTGACTCTCTCCATTTCTCAGTGACGCCCACCCCCACCCATATTCCGTTAAACATTTCCAGTATTTTATCTCTCACCTTTCTTCTTGTATACTTCTGTTGCGCCCGTCGTGCTCCATCTGTTCTTTCCACTTTCCCTCTCTTTATTTTCCACAGCGCTCTCTCCAATTCTTCCCTACTTATCAATTGTTAAAAAGTTATTAGGTATTAGACCAGGATATTATAATTCAGCAGTTAATTATGTATTTCAATATTTCGCAAGCTAATTGCTTGCTTCTTCAGGAAAATAAATGTTTAACATGTCATATAAATATAGATTAAGGTCATATGAAGTACAACAGTTATTAAAATTGTAAAGATAAAATTTTAAATGATGTCAGAAAAATGGCTGACAGATTAATTAATTATTGAAATAAATAATTAACTGCTGAATTATAATATCCTGGTCTAATACCTAATAACTTTCAACAATTGATAATTACTACATAGCTCCTTTCAGTGCCTTATATTCCCCCCAGTCCATAGACCCCCTCTTCCATCTACTCCTTTCCTGTCTCGCTTCCCTTCTCGCTCTCTTACACTCAGCACCCCACCACCCTTTTCCCTTGCTGCCCTCACTCATCCCTACCACATATCGTTTCTTCACCACCACCCTATTCATTTTCTCCACCAAACCTATCAAGTCCATCTCCCCTCCCCCTTGAAAAGTTATGAAAATCGAAGTTTTATATATTTTGTTCACTATGGTAAAGGATTGTTTGGCAAATGAGACCACATTAGTTTGTTCCCGTCGAAAAGCCAAAGTGTTTCATAAAGATAGGTATATTACTTTACACGTGAACTGTTACGCGCACCAAAGCTTTTTAGTTATTTAGTATTTATAATTAATGTTTCCTGTTCAGAAAGGTCGTTGAAAGTTTTTCCTTGATCAATGGTGTTTATTCTAAAAACGGAGAGAATTAATATTTATTCAGTCAGCGTTGGTGGATATGGATTTCTACGATAAAAATTCCCTACAGTAGAAGATTCCTGGTCAATTTTGTAGAGTATCGCAGAGCAGTGTTTTCTAAAAAAATTGTTCATTTACTATAGGGAATGAAATAAAGTTACATGTAATAAAAACGGCACCTAGCGTATAGTTTACATGATGACATTTTTTTACACAACTTGTTATAGGCGTAATAGATACAATATAAGTGATGTATAAATTAATCGATAGAACAAGTTAAAACACATTGAGCATCTTCTGCTTTGCTTTTCTTATCCTTGGATCCATAGTTTCTTTTTCCAGCAATTCATAACCATGTTTTCTCATACTTACATAATCTCCATCTCGATTTGGAAGTGGAACGTTTACATTATAATTTGTTTAACCCTGTTTGTAAGTCCTTTTTCTCCACACCCCTGCTTCGTTTGTCAAAAAAGCTTAAATGTATCTAGAGATGGGCAACTCAGAGCCGTTTTAAGTTACGCTAGTCGTTTTCAATAGCATTAAATTTTACATGGTGAATGGGGATTAGCATACAAAAGTTCATACTGGGAAAAAAGTTCTGGGTGCTATGGGAAGAAATTGTGAAAAGCTTATCTCTATAAAATGTGAACTGAGTTTTAGAACCCTTAAACACGCATCTAATAACAGATTTTTTAGGGGATATTACGAACGATTTTTTAAAATATTTTTCGATATTTTAAGAGAACTTAATTGATGTTGTATAGTTATCTTCGCCCTGCGCGCGGTAGTGGAAATAACTACTTAACTCTCCGAAAAATTACGTAAATATTAATAACCCCATTGTCTACAATAGCTGATCATATCATAAATTCAATTAATAAACCAAATACGGAAAGAAACGTGTTTCAGATACTAATTTTGTTAGAACAATACTGTTGAAACCATATATTTTTTTAAGTTATTATAATCATTACTATGGGGCATATCGTAAAAAAGCGTTGTACCGAATGAATTTTTTCCAGGGAAGCAAAACTAGTTCGTATAATATACGGCTGCCACATAAATTTAATTAGCAATGAAAAATGTCCAAAAGCATTTTATAAATTATATCTTAAAGATTATATCGAACACTAAACCAATTTAGTATTTGTAATTTATCAAGAATTTGAACCACTATTATTATACAACTATGTACATCTAATTTACATCTACAATATCAATTCTTAATCTCACTTTTATGCTCATTATGGTATTAATTAATTAAAATTTATATGAACGAAAAGCGGATAAGTTATTTTCTAAGCAATTTAGAGTTTCTGTCCAATTTAATCAGTAGTAAGTACTCTTTTATATGGAAGTAGGAAGAGTGTTAATTATCACTGCCGGTTTTCTAAACTATTCTCCGTTCGGCTTTAATCTGTACGTTATAATTTATTAGCAATAAAAGATTTCGAAGTAAAAGCCTTATTACTAATTATATAGGATAGTTAATTA
This sequence comes from Pyrocoelia pectoralis, assembly GCA_036250285.1. NCBI lineage: Eukaryota > Metazoa > Arthropoda > Insecta > Coleoptera > Lampyridae > Pyrocoelia > Pyrocoelia pectoralis. Next base: position 9,851,249 of record CM070077.1, on the reverse strand, counting down.
TGGATCTTCGTGTCAACTACAGCTAGCTAAATAAGCAGAAAACGATTCTCTTCACTAAATTGCTTCGCTCATATATTAGCAGCAATAAACCGCTTTGTTTTTATGGTCATTATCTTGTTTCCATTATTGGACGTGTTAGTTACCTGGATCGCAGTAGGCTCTGATGAGATCCGTAACTTTTACCTGAACAGGTAGCAATAGTCAATCGGAGTGTGTTCATTAATTGCTTCTTTTTCTTATTGTTATATCAATTGAGAGCTTTAATGTCATCGAGATTGCTCCTTAATTGAAATTCACATTTGCGAATGGGAAAGAGTACTTAACGCGAGTAAGAGACAACAAACGTTTACCTGTGCTATTGAGGAATTCCCAACAATATATCATAATAAAAGTGGTCATTTTTCACAAAATCCCATTTTAACAAATTGGAGCTGTATTCAGAAAGACCGCCTGTTATGTTAACGATTGTCGTTAAGTCTGTAAGGTCAAGTGGTTTGGTTCAAAGCAATTTTAAACTAAATTTAAGTTTTAGCTCTAAATTCGTCACGGTTCTTAAAAATTGACTTTTCTTTAAAAAAATATTTAATGGTCTATAAAAATTGGGTTCTTAAAAGTTAAATTTTATGGTAACAAGTGCCGCCAACATATTCCCACACCCTTAAAAATTTATATAAAAAATTTTACACCTGCGCCTTTCTCTAAAAAAAAAGAAAAGCATTTACCTCCCTGGGATAATTCGCAAATCACACACATAAAACAGTAAGTTACGTATTGTAATACCAGGTAACACCGTATGTGTCACACGCGTTTATATTTTACTCATATTTGCCATTTTCAAGTTTTTTGGATTGTAATTAAACCCTGGATTCTTATAGCTGTGATGTTTTACTACATGACGTGTAGTATAATCGTATTAAAGTCAATTAAATCTCATCTTCATTTTTCGAATTAATCGATTGTGAATGTATTGAGTTTGCTCAGTAGGGAGTTTTAGTGATTTAAAATCCATTCATTGTGAATGTATTGATTTTTTTTCCTAGGAAAATTTTTATTAATTCTGAAGAAATGGAGTTTGCTCATTAGACACTTTTCAGAGAGACATTAGACAGGTAGGCACTGATCGTATCTATTGATTGGGAATGTACTATGCAAAATAAGAAAGAAATCACAAATAATACAAAGTGCGACAGTGCCTAATACTCGTACATTTCTGAAAGCTCCCTTTCGCAATAATGTCAATGTAGGTCTAACTGGTAGCCTTTTTTTTAAATATGAGGCGCGGCTTAAATCTAACAAACATTGATTTAGGAAAAAAAAGAAGTGGGGAGGGGAGATATAGTGTACTGCCAAACCACGTTGTGTTACTACACGTTGTCTACCTTTGTACACGTGCTTGAAGTAAGGTTCAGTTACCTATAAAATGTGGAGACGTCCATTAATAAGCGTTTAAATGCCATTTGTGGCGCCGAAACCGTTGCTAGCACTACTACCAATAGATGATGTTACACCACGTCCACATCGAGGAATTGATTCAAACTGATCGGTGAATCACCCAACAAACGATCACGAATACCTTGACAATTTTCAAGGGATGGTTAGGGTGTCGTAAAATATTTTCCCGGCGTGTACCAAGCAAACTTACTGACGAATGGTAGCCTACGAGCAGCTGTTGGAACGTTATCGACTTTACTTTTCAATATTGTAGCTGATGGTGATGAAACTTGGGTTTATTATGGACATGGAGGAGAAAAGGCTGAATATGGTATCTCGCTTCCCCGAAGTCAAAAGATTCCAAAACGATGCCTTAGCTGCTAAGGTGCTCCTTCCCCCCTTTTGAGATGCTCACGTTGTTGCGAATATCTCGAAACAGGGGCTACGGTGAATTTGGAACGATACATCCAAACACTGACTAGGAACGTGTTCAACGTGTTCGGGACCGCGACGATCGAGTTTGGGACGATCGAGTTTGGTTGTACGATAACGCAAAACCACATACTTTAAATGTCTCGGTGCGGGCAATGGACAAACTCAAATTCGATGTTGTTTCGGAGATTCGGATTCTAGAAAAATTTTTTCGTGGTTAACATGCGGAAATGGGTCAAACGTTAGGAGCGCTGTGATCTCGCGCGGGCGATTATGTAGAAAAATAAATAGACCATTTTATAGTTGAAAAATAAGACTTTCATTTCTATTTTTAATTTTATTAAATATCTCTACCAATTCTTGTAGTGGTTTATCTTTATGATTTGCTTCTCGTAAAAGCTCCTACCTTCATGTATGTTCAATTTGCACTATTCAAGTTGCCTTTTTTTATTCTTTACACACTAACAATTGCAAATGAGGTTCTTAGTTTGTGCTACTGTCATCACTAAGCAAGATTGGTCTAATACAAAAGTTGTCCATACCTTATCAACTTTTTGCTCTTAAAAAAGAAATCTCTCAGGCTCAGGTATTAATTGTTATTTTGTATTTGCGTATACGTAACTTAACCGGTTAGTGGCCCAACAAGATTCGCTAGTTATGAGGAAGAGAAAAGTGTGTTTCCCATGCCTAAGGTGCAAACACTATTTCACTCATTAGAGCACTTATATCTTCTCATCTACCAAAGTGACATAACTGAAAATAGGGTATGGGCCAAAATATACAGTACTGGCTTTCGCACAGCCCTCATGAGCATGCCTGTGCGCCTGTGTGTTGTTGCATCACCATCATATATTGCTAGTTGTGTAACGAACGTTCTGCTCTGTGGTTAGAAGTGCCAATGGGTCCGCCACGGAGGAAAATGTGTTCGTAGTGGAACATTATTATCGCTCGTACGGAAATGGTTATCAAGGCGGACCGAGTTTAAAGTTAGCGGTGGAACAATATCGTGAGCACTTTAATAAGCCGACACCAAGCAATATGCTGTCTATCGTTACAAAATTTCGTCGTACCGGCAAGTGTGTTGCGTCAAAGGAAGGGAAGATCTGGTAGGCCAGTACCTGTGTCCACAAATAAAAATCATGGACGTGTCCTCAATCAGGAGTTGCAGTCACCAAAGCGAAGTCTTCGATGAACATCCCTGAAATTAAATACAATTCAACGATTGTTTAAAGACGTAGGTGGATTTCCCTAACGAATACAGGTTGGACAACGATTGACGGTGCAAGACAGGAATCTCAGCATTGAATATTGTGCACGATTTTTGGTTATGGTGTACGAGAATCGAGAGTTTTTACTCCGATGAAAGACACATTCACTTGGACGGTTTTATTAATCAACTCGCTTTCTTGGTTTCGAGAGGCCAGACGTTATCGTCCAGAAACCGCAACATAGGATACTTGTGACGATTTGGTGTGCAGTGTCAGGAAACTGTGTGCTAGGTCCGTATTTGATTGAGGATGATGATGGTATACCTATTACTGTTACCCAGGAACGTTAGAGGAATATGATGGTCAGGTCATTTATTCAGGATCTAAGAAGATTTTGGTGTGCCAAGAACATGGAGATGAATAAATAGTGGTTGCAACAAGACGACCTCCCACACCGCTCGACAGTCTGTGGCTATGCTGCAGGAAACCTTTCCAGGACGAATTATTTCCCGTGGGACTGAGTTCCTCTACTCATTACAATCCCCCAAACTGAGACCACCTGATGCTTACGTTTGGGGAATGTTGAAGGAGAAAATATTCAGCTGTTCACATCCACCCAAAAATGTGCCCGCATTACGTCAGACGATCGCCTCGTTTTTCAGCAACCTATGTTCCAGAATATGTTTCAAAATCTTCTTGATCGTTATGAAGACTGTCTACAGCGCAATGGAGCACATTTTGAACATTTACAGTATCATCCGGATGACTAAATAATAATAATAATAACGTTAACATAGTTTTGCAGTACTGTATATTTTGGCGCATACTGTACTTGTACTAAAGATTCGAATTCAAGAAACGATTTCTGAATAGGTTTACAATTCATTGGATTTTTAACTAAATTTTGAAGAAAATTATGAGATACAGATCTAATCAGTTTGAGTAGTCCTTTGGAGATAAGCAATTTGCATATGTATATCAGAATTAAAAAATATGTTGGTATTCTGATTGTGTATATTCTATAATTAAATTTCCCTTACCTCTGTTCAGGGCCGTTTCTAGTGGTCAAAGCGCCTTCGTGCAAAGTTGATTTTGGCGCCCCTCTTCAACTTAAAGTTGAGTTGACTCCCAAGTTTGAAAATTGGGTTGCGGATTTTCGTGTTTTGAAAGTGTATCAGAAATATGTGTCCATCATTCCACTGAACTCTATATTCAGTGCTCCATTCAGAAAATCCATTTAATTCAAACGTAGGTATAGGTTTTTCCCCAGGAAAAAAGTTATGAATTTTTTCTCAACTGTTTTACATGTATTTTTGATTGCTGAATCCGATTGTCAACTTACCACCTCGTGAGAGGTGAGCTAACTTCAGTAATCACGAAAAACTCTCCAGTTTTTGACTTATTATCTTTATTTGCTTATATATACGTGTTGCAAAGCATTCGTGATTTATTCCTCTTTTAATACTCTATCTTCTTCCCTTTTGTCTCATCCCCCATTATCTGCTTCCTCCTTTTCCAAGTTTATTCTATCCACTGCGCTCCTCGTTCTTTTTCATCTAATATTTCTTCCACCCTCCTGTCATCCTCCTTTAACTCACTGCACTCTTTTAACATATGCGTCATATTCCCTATCCCTTCCCCACATAGTCTGCAATTCATTTCTTCCCATTTCTCCAATACTTATTACCCAACTCTTCATTACAGCATCTGAACCTTGCTATCCTTTTTTTCCTTTCTGGCATCCCTTCACCCTTAATAATCCTACAACTTACATTGTATTTATTTTTGTCCATCTCTCTTGCCTTTGTATGTCCTTGCATCTTCTTATGATGCCCTCTCTTACCATCACTCTCTTTGCTCTTAATCTCTCTATTTCTTCCTTCGAGTACCCGTTCTTTTGTAATATTCCTCTCTACTATGTTATCCGTAATTAACTCGCCCTCTTTTACCTCCTTACAGCGTTCCTGTAATATTTTGCATTCCGTTCTTTCTCTCATTTCTTCCTCATACTTTATTGCCCTGCTTTCCGCCTCTACTCTTATTTTTCTTCTTGCGCTTCCTAGCTCTCTTATAATATAACCTGAAGTTTCCTTATTTAGTCTCAATAGCGATTTCCGATATTCTTCTTGTAGCCCTTCCACTTGTCATATTTTCTCGTATATAACTCACAAACTCACTCAACGCATTCAGATTTTGGGCATACAAAGTTCATATTGCCGCTTTTTTCATAAAATGTACTCATTTTTAGCGCGCTCTTGCAACGGTTTTTCATGTCATAGGAATTAAGCCAAAAATATACAAATTGTAGAAAATGTTATCCACTCTAATTTTGTATAGAATGATTATCATTGAAAAATGCATCTATCATTCGGGAGTTGCATACGAATGTTATTGTTATTATATTATGGCGCCCCTATCGCATGACGCCTTCGTGCGCAGCACGAAATGGCCGCCCGCTAGACACGGCCCTGCCTCTGTTCATATCAACGTGCCCAAGATAAGAATGAACTGCATGGGGATCTTGAAGAGATACGAAGGTGGTTAAATTAGAGAAAAGTATAATTTTAAATTTGTAATAAAAAGTACTATCGAATGGGGTGCTTCTTTGGTTGCGGCGATATAAAAAAATAAAGTTGATGATGGTTTCTCGAAGATGAAACGTCGAATAAAAAATTTGAAAACGCCATCTACTAGAATTCAAAAAGTGACAATGAAGAAGTTACTTTGGTTTTTAAAAATCTTTTAAGATAAACGAAGCAATTACACAAAAAGAAAAACCCAAAAATCGCATTTTGTTTTAAATCTCGGAAACGAAAAACAATAATGAAGTTTTGCAAACTACATATGAACATGCTCTAAATTATACAACTTTTCTCTAATTTAACCGCCTTCGTATCTCTTACCGTTTTCAAGATCCCCATGCTGTTCATTCTTATCTTGGGCACGTTGTATACTGTTGTTTCACCTGAGTTGGGTTGATGCTTAGTGTACGTAATACTGTGGTCTACATACCTGTACATGAAAATGGAGAAGCAAGAAAGGGAAAAGATTGACCAATCATCATAATTAATATCAAAATGAGAAACTTGTGACGGGATTATATTATTAAAATATTCTATAATCCCCATCACGTTCTTACGCAATGAAAATAAAAATCATTCTTTTCTTTAATGAAAAATTACTACGGCTTATTCGACATTTATGAAAGTGACGGATGTTTGCTATAAGTAAAGAATTTCGGATACACAAATTTAGTATGCATGGCAGCATCATTAATTATTATTATTGATCTATGCATTGTCAAAAACAATACGAAAAGAACATCAATTTGTTAATCTCTAACGAATAAAAATCATGTTGCTTTAAATATTAGTATATTAATAAAAATTAAGACAATTTGGTGGAATACAGAATAAATTTATAAAACAAAAATAAATGCAATAGACTAAACACGATTTTATGCAGAACTAATTTATGTTTTCATAGTGGTGAAATCATTGACATCTACTTGGCCAAGGTTAGATAAAACAATAAAGAAATATATCAAACTAAAAGAGGGTCCAATACAAAAGCTTTACCGAATAAGAGACGTATTTATCATGTCTATATTCTCCGGCACTCTAGATTCAAGAATATAAAACCCATGTACCCAGCTTGTGTTTAACTGCGATATAATATAGAGTTATGTTCATCTTGTATATAGACGTCTTAATCTTCAGGTCCGGCCACCTAGGTAACACTTCGGAAGGTAATATTGATTAAACAATTCAAACGGGAATGAAGTAAAAGAAAGAATGACATTAAAATTAAATTCCCTTTACCTTTGTTTTAAATAACGATTTGTTCGATTGATTATAAAAAAGAAACAGTTTTGTTTCTGGTTAAATGGTAATTATTTATCGAAACCGTTTAAGTGAATAATAAATCAAATAATAGATCCTTTTCACGATTTTGAGCTTTAAGTTCACAAGACGATTAGGTTGTAATTTTATAAGTTAAAAATTTCATTTCAGATGATGCTTCTTTATCTCTCATATTGATCGCAGGGTAGTTTAAATCCAATCGTTGTTATGAGATTTTTAAAACAGTTTCTGATATTAAATTTAACTAACATGTTTATGTTGATTAATAGTCTCGGAAACTTCAAGTCGTCGTTCGAGGCGCTAACCTTGCTTCTTACAGAATTCCATTAAAAATATTCAGTTTCTGTCACTTTATAATACGGGGTGTTTTAAAACTGCACGGCCACATCTACATATTAGGTGTAGTAGTAACCAAACTTTAACATCCTAGAGGTCACTAAAGTTCCACTTAAACAATTTCAATTACCTAGTCATCATTTTAACAGACCCCAGTCAAAAACAAATTTATCATGGAGCTTTCCATCCTTCTCTGTCTGCTGCTAGTAACAGTAAGAGTTTCAAATTAAATTGTTAAGTTACAATCTTGGTCGAAAGTTCCTAAAGAGAGCTACTACTTTTGCGGAACTTTCGACCAAGATTGTAACTTAAATAGTTAACTTAGGAGTAGTAAAACACGCAACCTTCCCGTTCAAAGACTTGTAATTGGTTGAGTAGATTATGAGTTATATCAGTGACATGTTTCGGGAACCGACTGCTCCCATTCTGAAGCGAAGAATTTGAAAGGAGATGAACTTAAGTATCGATACAGTAAAATTACATTGAATTAATATCTGAGGGGGAACTATTCTATCGACAAAACATTAAAGGGTTCTCACACGAGCAAACCGCGTAAAGCTTAATGAGCCATGATTATCAGGGAAAACAATGAGTTAAAATATGTAATAATTAAGGTGAAAGCAAGTGCGAGATGAAATGACAGGACACATTCAACCAATTACAAGTTTTTTGAAGGAGAAGATTGGGTGTTTTACTACTCCTAAGTGATTCATTACCCTATTGGACTTGTTGTCATGATTAAATATTTAATTTGAATCCAGAAGGCGTACAATAAATTGATGACTATATATTTTAGAATTTGTCCTATGCATAGGTTTTTTTTAAATTAAATGATTACATCCAAAATGTTATCCATTTTCTGGCGTCATTTTAGCAATATGAATTGCAGAGCTCTACTTAGGAGCCTTAAGGCTAAAATTTAAATTAAATTATAATTGTACACCAAGTACGTTTACAGAAAATTAACAAATTTCTAGGCTGAAGTATGTAGTTTATTTCTAGTTGAGTCAATTGCCAAGAAATATTATTCAATTATCATTTGCACTATTGCACTTACTTGTTGTCGGTCAATAAACAGTCAATAAAATAAATGTCATGCATCTACATATATTATTGGTAATCTACTGATAATAAGTGTTGCGATGAAAGCAACTTTACCAGTTTAATGGTGTCCGTAACCTAAGCAAGATGTAGTAATTAAATTTTATTATAATTCAAGAAGTAAGTATATTAGTTTCTGTTCAAGATAATTTAGTGAGAAGTGCATGTTTGAGCTAATGGTTACTGTGAAATTGACTTTGAAAATGTGGTATAAAAACAAGTCTATAAAAAATGTTTTATTTTATGTTATTTATGACTATTATCAAAGAATTTTGGAAATTCCTTAAATGAATATTTAAATGTTGATTCTCAATTATTTTGCTTTCCGTTCGTCTGCGAGTAACAATTCTGCTTGGGGAAAGAATGTTTATAAACAGAAAACTCTAAAAAGACGTAACAAAGTAGAAATTGTTTAAAATACAGCACAGGAACGTATCTTGTCCCAAAACATGTCTATTGAACATAGAACTAATAGGTAAAATGCGCAACAGAAACAGTCAGTAAGTAAAGATGTTAAGTATAACAGCGTTACCAAAACCGTAAAGGACGTTTTGACTACTTTGATTTGAAAATATAGCCATATCAAAGTTCTTTCTCTTCTTCAAAACATGTCAGTTCTTTGTAGTATTTAACGGAACGTTTTAAGAATGCACTCCATGTCATGTGAAATGCATTTAGCAACAATTATTTGCGCTGGAATTTTGCTTTATAGGTACATCTGCAAAAGTACAGTATTCCAATCGTTACTAAATGTTGTTGGTGATTGATAAAATAGTTATGTATATGAAGATACTGGAGTATTTTTGGTTATTCAACTAAGATGCAACGCAGTCACTGCCAGTCTGCAGCAAAAACTTTAAGATCGTTTTTAAATTTAATTTCCAAGCGGTTACAATTTCAAAACATAGTTTACAAAACCTCTTTAGGCAACATCAATGAGCCAGGGAAAAAGCAAATAAGTGAATAAACATTTCCCAGTTGTTTAGTTAATCATCGCTATATCTCATTGCAGTTTGCAGTACTGTTATCGGCAAGGAGACAAAATTTGCAACCGCCTAATATGAGCCAGAGGTTACTCTCACCTAGTGGTACAGGCTTTGACGATCGAGTACGCGCGGAATAACCTTAGGTAGAATAGCAACCTTGCTGTTGCCAAAACAGCCAAAATCAGATGAAACACAACAGTAGATATCGAAAAGCAAAAGGACTACGTCAGTAAATGCTGTATTTCAAATCAATTATTGTGAAGAAGAAAATACTTTCTCAAGAAATAATGACACAAATATTAGATAGAGTCGGCTATAGAATTACTAAAACATTAATATTAATAGCCAAAAATAAAAGTACTATAGGTACATGCCAACGTTTACAAAACATGGCGAAGAAATAGAACATACCAAGAAGTTTCCAAAGTAAAAAATATAAACAAAGGTGGGTAAGATATAATATATGCATTGAAAGCCATCTTCTACAAAAAAAAATCGCATAGAAAATGGACGTGTATAAATTCGGATGCCAGTAAAGAAATTGAAATAGATCTAAATCATCAAAGAAATCAATGATTTCAGTTATAGCAACGGTAAACATATGCAATAAAGAAAGTGACTACAGGCTTGCCAGAGCACAACTAAACATAGAAAAGATTCAAAAAAGCAGGAGTTGAAGATATGAAAGAATTAAAGAAAATATCAAAGGATAGTAAAAGGACACTTATAAACGCTGCCATAGAGATGATGATGAGATAGAAATAGAGAAGACAAACAAGGGAAGAAGTAAAAAGAATTATTTGGAAAGTTCTAGAAGAAAGCTACAGACAATGGGAAAAAGAAAATCCAAAACTTAACATGTTTGAAGAAATGAGAAGAGAAATAATAAATTGTATCTTTGAAAGGCGAGAATGAGGAAAAGAAACAGAAACAGGAGAAAGATCATAAATAATGGATAAAAACACTATAGAAAACACACAAATAGATGTATGTCCAACACGAACAGCTACACCAAAGCGATAAATGTAGGATCAGAATATACACCAGAAAATACAAATGGCTTTGGTAGACTACGAGAAAACGTTCGACTCCATAGAAAACTGGACAATAACGACCAAGGTAGTGGTTTTCCTTAAGAGAAGAAAAACTTATATTCAGATAAATGGCAACATCAAAAGAAAATTTCAGACTGCACATCCGAATAGTGACAGAATCAATATTTTGATATATTTTTATGAAAATACAGAGATATATTTTTATTAAAATATTATCGTGCGTTGAATGATGAAACGACTGTAAAAAATATTAAAATGCTGAAATTAAAGATGCTCAACGAGTATCAATTTTAATATAATTATTTATACTCAAATTAGACTGGTCGTTAAATGGTTATTAATTAATACTAATTTTATATAATAATCTATATTGATACAATATAATTTTTAATTAACAAAGGATGCATTAAAGTAAAAGAAATAAAAATATTGTATTAAAATGGCCAGATACTTTTCACAACTCGCTATTGAAATCGTCGGTTGTTATAAAGTTATTCAGACTCTTTCTTTTGTTCAGTCTTTTGCCGTTTCATGTATACTGGTGTGGTCTCAAATAGAGATGTCCCTATCTACAGCTTGAAATTTAAATTTGAAAATACCCGCTGCTTGTGCTTCTTGTATAAGCTGAAGTATCGTATCTGATTTACACTATATAAAAATGCGACACAATATTTTGCTATTGTAAAACCTCCATTTTATCAATTTTAATTCACCAAAAATATACAAGCGAGGCAAACCCATACAATTACCGATTTTATGAAAATTATCTTAAATATTTCGGTACCCTATAAACATTGAATACGGCATTTTGTGATATGTGTTCGCTTACCTACATTTTGATTTTCTGCTCGATAACTGCACATACATTTTTATGGAGTGATTTAGGTTTTGTCGCAAAAGTAAAGTTGGCGTATTTTATTTTCAATACGAATATAAAACAGTTTAGTATATTTATTGGTCTACCAAGTGTACATTCTTAGCATAAACCGATTTGTGGTTTTTACAACAATAGAACACTTTAAATGTTTGGAATTTTATTGTTTTCTCTGTTATTTTAATTCAAGCAATGACACCATAAAAAATACGTAATATCGTTGAGTGAAAAATATAAAGAGGCGCAACTCTAATGTAAAAGTGCGTTCCCTGTAGCTATCTCACTCTTTTTATTTCTCCTTTCCCCACCGTCCACAAACTCGTATCGGTATAATGCTGCCCCCAGTATGATTTTGTGTAAGCATATAATGGAGGTCAAGTTCGATATACATGTGACTTGTGATAAGCCAACGTACGCTTTGAAAGCGATCAAATGAATAAACGAGCAGAATTAACAATTGATGCGAAGTTCATATTATTAGGAAATAAATTTTACATACTGATTTATTTGAAACATGAAGGAAAGTATGTAAAAATAGAGAAGTGTATTGTATACTGTTGATTCAAGAGGATAAAGTATAGTAAGTGTAAAAAGTATCCGGAATTTTATATTTTTCCTAATTTTAATATTTTTTTTTCTGTAACACTTAAGACACAGTAGGTTGTGTCGATAGTAGGCTATGACCAAAATCGCATGACAACATCTGTCAAATATTGTTGATTGTAAACCGCCTTAAGATTTGTGAAATAATATCGTTAAAAAAAGAAAATTGGTGGAATATTTAATATTTGTATAGAAAAGGTTTTCGAAAAGTTAAAAAATTAGTGAAATTGACTGAACTCGGAAAAAGTGCAGTATATGACTATGAGACAATAAAGAGGATAAAAAATGGCACAGATATGAAGCATGGACCAGTTTCGGGAAGACCGCGTAAGATTCGCGGAAACAATTTAAACGCTTTAGTGGCAATTAGGACGACACAATCCACGCCTAGGGTTTCGCAAATTCAATTGTAATTGGCTAACAGATTTGGAAGTCAGCGAAGATTAAAACTGTGTCCAGAAACCGTCCGCATGTCACTGAAAAGACAAGGCTACATATCAAGGAAGCCAAAAAATCCCTGCAATGACACCTCTACAAAGAAAGCGAAGAATGGATTTTTGTCAACGTTTTCGACAAGACAATGTTAATAATGTTTTTGCATCTGATGAAAGTTGTTTCCAGCTTGGCGGATTTTACCGTTCAAGTTTCAAAATTTCCCACTAAAATAATGGTTTGGGAGGAATATCTCAGCGTGGTGCTTCATCTCTGTGTATAGTTGATGGCACTGTTAATAGTGCAAAGTATTGTCATATTTTAAATGGTTTTCTTCTTGAAACGGCTCATGATTTATATCCAGAGCGGTGGCGTTTTTAGTAGGATAATGCAAGATGCCATACGTCTGCCTCTACTCAAGCTTGAATGGAAGAACACCATTTGGCAACAATTCCATGACCAGCAGCTTCACCAAATCTTAGTCAGATTGAACACATATGGGAACTAATGAAGATTGAAGTGGAACGTGCAGCTCCACGAAATGAACAAGATTTGATTCGCTCAGTTGTACAGGCCTGGACCACCGTCACCGAACATTATGGTGTTGACGTGGTTTCGGGTGTACCTGGACGTTTAGTTATGTAGGTGTTTGTAGTTAAATGGAGGTTGTATAAGTAAATAAGATCAATTATTTGTTATCAATTTTTTAATTCAAGTAATAAAAATATACAGTGCTCGCGAAAAAGTCGGCACCAAAAGGATTTTTTAAATTTTTGATTTAAAAAAAAATTCGTTGTTACGTCGGAAATAGCGTACCGAACTTATCATATACTTAATGACTTATTCCAACGTAGAATCTTCCGCTCTACAACTTTTATATTGAAAATTTTTCGATATAACATGCCGTTTTTTAAATAATAGTGAAAGAAGCAAAATGCACAGAAATTTCCACACTTTTTTATCAATTTTTCACCTTTCTCGGATGTTTTGTTACTGCAACTTTGGATTTAGTACCTGGGGTACTATACCTAAATCTAAATATCTGCTTTGCAGGGGTAATTAAAAATTTCGATTCCAGCATAGGCATATTCGCGGGTGGCAAGATCAGAATTGACGAATGCTTGAAAATAAACTAAAATTTAATTAATAGAATATTTAAAATTTAAAACATTTCTCCAATATTAAACACATAAATAAAAACAAAACGAGTCACATTCGGGAATGTTCCCAAAATCGATGCAGCGTTTCCTCTTTGTATCGCTATAGAAATTATTTGTTTCAAGTAAAGTTTAGATCTGGGCTCTTTTGTGGTGGAACAAACCTTGTTTCCTAGATTGTCAATGAATCTTAAAGCTTCTTCACACCAGGGACCCAAAGTTTCCACTGCTAAAGGCACGAAATAAAATTTGGATTAATGAGACCTTTGTATTTTTCTGTCTTTCATTTGGCTCACAATTCAGCCACAGATCTACTAGATAAGCTACAAGAACCAAGATAAGATGGGTTAGAGAATCTAAACAGGTTGAGTCCCATATGTGATGTTGACCTTTACTCCAAGGGACTAATGACATACAGTCTCTCTTTCCATCGTCACGAAAGGTGGCTCCAATACCGAAGGAAATTTAGCAGTTTGAAGGGCACGATACACAATATTATTTAATTCGCTATGACGTGAATGTCTTCCTATGATCACAACTTAACCCGTCTATTCTATCAGTATTGACTTTCTGTCGACATTGATATTTATGAGGCGAGCAGATATTGAGGCCAAACCAAAGGGCTAATGAGACACGGAAAGAATTGTTATCCAACCTTGTTCCTAAAGATCGGGAAGGAAGGACCGTCAGCTAACCATTGGATTCAGGTTTCTGGGCTGGGATTCAATTTTTAGATGATCCCAATTGGATTGTACATTAGGGATAAGTGGTTAACTCTAGGCCATCAGCTATCTATTTTTCAGTTCCTTCCTTGTAGGCATCAGTTAATGATTGCTCATCAGAAGATAATTTTATCATTTGTGTTGACGAGGTCGTTAACTGAACATGATGAACTGAGGAACGCTGGCAGAGCGATGGACCCTTTATAATATCTTTTCAACTATACGACATCCTTCGCTACACAGTTCGAAGAAAACAAAATGCTGCGATAAAAAAGGGCAAGTTCGAGACTTTAAATAAATGGTCTTTTTGGTAATTGCAAAAAGCTTCAAAACCTAACAAATTTAAAGCCAGTTTTTAACATTTTTCAAGGGGAGGACCTTTGGATTCCTCTTTCAACCACAGGCCATCCGGTAAGTCTTGCCACCCCAGTTAAAAAGCTGAAATGGCGCCCCTGGATTTCAGGCGTTCGTTGACTGGACTATTCAAGATTTATAATTGGAAAAAACAATAATTGACTGAATCATGTAAACTAAATAAAGAAAAATCTCCTCGTTTAGGCAACTGTAAAAGAACATTTACAGGAATTTTGTGAAAGTAATTAATCGGCAAGGGTGAATTAGTTTTTAGAAGCCACGTAAATAGATATTCATTATCATTGAAGAACATTTCTTCTATAAAGTATCTTGCACCAAAAATGTAAAGATTATTCAACAATATTACTTTTCTGTAAATAATAACAAACCTAAAGGAATAATTAGCAATTTCTATTGTTTTTTCCAATTATAAATCTGTAACGTTTTTAAAGAAATCAAATTGAGTTTTGTGAAAATTTGAAGATATTTCAAAAAATTAAAACTTTAGCGCAAGTTAATGAAAAAAAAATATTTTCTGGTCTTGAGATTGTAAGCCGAGTTGTAAGCTAAGCTAAAATCGAGGCTAAAATTGACAAGACGATGAAAAAATTTCATTGATATTTTACTTAATTTACGAAAAATAGGACTTTTAGAATTTAGAAAATTTCGAAAAACGCCTTTTTCTAGTTAAGTTCAGACTACCACAAATTATTTCCGTAAAGATTTTTAAAAAAATTAAAAATTTAAAAAAAATCCATTTGATGCCGACTTTTTGGCGAGCACTGTATACCGAAAAATTGTAATTGTGGTTTCTTTTTTCCGGATACTTTCTAGACGGACTATATTTCTGCCAAAAGCGACCACCACGGATATGTAATACTGTTATTAACATTATAATATGAACAACATGTTAAACAAGCTAAAACATAATTGCAAATGATAATAATCGATATACACAATATTCGAATAATTTGCCACGAATTAAAAGATAATAATTGCCAGTGAATTAATATAGGTTTCGCAAGTTCCGTGTAAAATACTTATAATTGATTAACGGAGTAGGCCCTTACTTTTTTTTTAATTTACAACACGGCGCGGCGTGTGATGGGTAAGATTGGTCGCAAGTGTTCGTTAGAACACGCGGTAGTGTTTACTTAAAATAGTATGAACACCATTATAATTATTTTTTGTTGATTTACTTTTATTTGTTCGTTTTTTAATTGCAAGAAATACTTTATTGTTGTTAGATTTCATGAGTATAAAAACTGTTAAGAATTACAGCTTCTTATTTGATATAGGTACGAAAATAACAATAAATATTAATTACAATAATTTTGATTTAACGTTTTTTTTTATATTACGTAGTTGACTATTAATCAACTTAACAAAATTCACAGCAAATCTTATACGTTATACATACAAAATAGAAAACAGTTTAATATTAATAAATCTCTTAGCACTGCACTAACTGATGAGGAACTATTTTCTGTAAGTCTGAGAACGTTTGGCCGGTTTGGTTTTTAATTTCATTCTAATTTTTTAATACTATGTACTTGTTAATACTGCGCACCTTTTGTTTAAAGTATTTTCAAAATCAAATGGCATGTTCAAAACACGATCACTTATGTCTGAATTTACCGATGTTCGCCGTAAATGTTTAGTGAAATAACCTTCGTTTCTTTCAGAACTTGATGCTGATTGTTGTGCCGACAACTGTAGATATTTCACTTAAAGTTCTTTTCCTACCATACGTTTTTCTTGGGTATTCGTTCTTCTTATTTGTTTTCAGTGGACTGGAATGGATTGAAGTTTCAGGAAATATCCATGGCGAGTTACCTGGAAAATAATTTTTATTATTTAATGTAGGTACATAATCAATAAAAACACATGTTCGACATAGAAAAACACCATACGAAATTACATTTGCTGTCCTTCCTGTTCCGCATTTCAACTTAGTACGAAGTACGAAGTTTGATCAAATAAATCGCATAAATTTAATAAAATAAATTACGTTGTAATGTGTTTGGAAATTAACGTGAATGACTGTAACAATTTTTTTATCTTTGGGAGTAGGAGTAAGTCGCAGGAAACAATGGCTGAGCCGAGGCCCCATAATGATGTTGCTTTTGGCAAAAAAATCACGAAAATATGAAGTACTAGCACGTGTATTATCGTAGTACAATTTCTAAGAATTCTTTCGCCACAACTACGAGCATTTTCATTGGATTTCTTTATGCAAACAACACAGGACTTCCGTACGAGTTGATGATCTGCACTAATGGTGCACTGCGTTTTGAAACCTGAAAAAAACAGTGAACAAGTAGGTATTCACATTTGATCAAATTTCAAGAAACTTGCGATTTTGACAGTTCGGGAAGCATTTATCAAGACGATTGGGTTTGAGGTTTGACGTCATTATAAACCGTTTCATCCTCATTGACTTTACTCAACAACTCCTGAGCAATTTCCTTTCGATTCTGCTGCTCCAAATATCATGTGTAAAGTATCCCAAAAAAATGTTTGGGATGAAAGAGATGATATGATGTCGGTGTTCATAATTTTTTTCTTAACCTTTTCAATGTTGTCATTAGTTCTTGATGAACTAGGGTGTCCACGGCGGTGATCGCATCCTCAATGTCTTCACCTTTTTCTTGTAATCCCTTGTTTTATTTATATAAAAGTTCCCAAAAGCAACATACAGCATTTTGAACATGGAACACGTTATTATATATTGAAAGCGACAGCGAGCTTTAATTTGCAACATTTGTTCGGCAAATAAATATCGCGGAGAATACCTACCAAAATACGTGCAACTTTTTCAACAATCATCAATAAGTGTCCATGAAATATTACTATTTGTAAAGATACGCAAAGTACATGTTAAATAAGAATAACAACACAAAGATAAATTGTGACAATTTTACTTATACACCCCGTAAAATTTTTAAATTCCACTTAGTTTTTGATCAAACCTCGTACTTTCAGAGGAATTAAAATCGCTTTTACTTTTCCATTAATGTACTTTTTTCGTTGATAATAATATGTAATTGTAGCGTGAAGTAGGAAACACTAATTTAGAGATACATGATTTAAACGTTACTTCCCTTTAATTTCGGTACAAATCTATTATAAACGTATATTTTTTTTAGATAACAATGAATGCTTTTCTGTAGCGAAATTTTAATTAAGTAAAGTTCAATTAATTATTCTCCAACAAACCTATATAAAAATGTTTACAGTGTAATTATATAAAAAAATCGATAAAAATGCACTTACCTGTTGTAAAATATTCGATAGGGATTGCATTCTTCTGTAGCACCTTTCACTTACTTTTTATAATAATGTCCAATGATAAAAAATGTTCTTCACATATCAATTTATTACCTAAACTATCACTACCTTTTAAAGCAATTTCTATATTGCCGCAGTTTTTTTGCCACTACTTTTTTATAGGAAATCTAAAAACGCTTAATGTTTTTGTTTTCTTTGATTTTTGTTGCAATTATTGTAAACACAAACGTGATTAGATGAAACACTCATTTTCATAACGCATTCCACAAATTTATAACTTCTACAGCACGTATTTCTTTAAACCGTAAAGAACGTGCTGCCACGAACGCGCAGATAGAACTGAAGCGTTGAATGAGGCATTGAACTCTCAGACCCAAATGCATTTTTACGCCTATAGCGACATCCACATCTCAGACCCATCAGGAGCGACGTTAAATCAAGCGTAGTTTCGCCTCTTTATATTTTTCACTCAACGGTAATATACAACACAAGGTGTACCATAATGGCAACTGTTTTCTATTTATATGTTAATACCCTCCAACTTCATGGTTTCTTGTTGCGGACACTTAGCATTACGTTTAGTACTTGTTAATCTAAGTACAAATTTACTGTGCTTAGTTTGATTTTATGGGGAAATCTTCTCTAAATGTAAATACACGTGCTTGTCTTCGATTCGAGAGGAATTTATTCAGTATATGTTCATTTAAATCTGGTTGTTCGTTTAATTGAAATGAAGCAGATTACTATTTACTGTCCTCGTCGTAGATTTAGTGCCTTTCGTAAAATGCACGAGTAATATCATTTTATCAAAAAACCCATAAAATTAGTACAGTCTATCATATTGATAACATTTATTTAAAACTCGCTCGTCATTATTTCTGAATATAATATAAATCACATCGATAAGAAGATAGATCCTATAAAGGCATCAATGAACTGAAGAGAGATGGTTAGACAATCAATCAAAATGACAGCTAGCGCCAGGACTAATGAACGGCGGCGTCTCTAAGCTTACAAAGGAATAAAAAAACGATTCATAAATTTTATTTGTCTAAAATAAATCACCACTCCGATTGAACAATGCTTGTCTTTTGTATTAATAACGGTTATTAATATTCTCATATTTTCATTCTTAATGGTATTGTCTTAAACCGTATCAAAATATATCACCTAATTACTCAATAATTTACTTCCAAGTATAACCATTAATATTAATAAACTTCGAATGCATTTTGAAAACATGAAAGATATACGTGTTGACGATGATAGTTATCAATTCATGTCTCAGTTGTATTAGCATTGTGTCGTCGTCAACCACAGATTCAAGGTCTGAGCCAAAAGATCTGGGGTCACGGTTGAATATCGCACATTCAGTAACCAAGGCTAACGCTAAAACTGGTCCAAAAATTGCAACAAGTAAGTATTATTTTAAATTTCATACTTTGAAGGAAAAAAAGGCAGCAAAATTGTATTTTTCGGGATCAAACAGAACAATTTTTGTATTTATTTTGAAGATCGTAGGTCATGGGTATAAATTATTAACGTTTTCGCAAACATCTTTGCTTCTTCAGATCAACAATATTATGAGTGCGTAAGTGGTAAATGTTATAGTTGTTTTATATGGTACTGGAATAGGTTAATGACATTTGTGCAGTTACTTACATTTTATTAAACAATTATTCGGAGTGGTACTTTTTATTAAGTTTAGGTCGTCGAAGTAATATGTATGGAACCTTGTTAGAGTTATGTCCATTAATTTAAAGATGTAAGGGCTTATTTGTAGGTTAATAAGATGTGGAGTTCCCGCAAGCCGAATTTAATAAATAAATGTGTGGCGAAGGGTGGGAAAATATATGGCATATGATGAGGGAGTATGAGGAACTAAAGGAAGAGGAGAGAGAAAGAAAGGTGATTTTAAGAGGCAAGGGGGAAGGGGTGGAGTGAATATATTTATCACTTTGATCTCACCAGTTGCTCCTTACTTAAATCGTACCTATCCAATTAAATAGGTGGCAACAGGTACGTGTTAATAATAACTATTCAAAAAAGTTACCTGTAACAATCGGTGTACCGCAGGGAAGCATATTGGGCCCGTTGCTATTTCTCATATATGTTAATGATTTTCCAAATTTTATTTCTTTAAAAGGTGAATGTTTATTATATGCCGACGATGCTACTGTTTGCTCCACAGGTATCTCGGTCGACGATGTGCTAAAAAGATCTGACGAGTGTCTTCACTTAGCAAACAGATGGTGCGTTTCGCATCATCTGAACATTAATGTCACGAAAACTGAAAATATGATTCTTAGCTTAAGAAACCATACTTATCAAAATCCTGAATCTGTCATGTTCCTCGGAGTACGAATTGACTCGAAATTACAATTCCACAAACACATCGAGTATGTGGAATCCAAACTGTGTAGCAACTTATTTGTTTTACGTCAAATTGCACACAATACCTCCTCCAGTGTTCTGAAATCAGCGTATTTTGCTCTCTTTCATAGTGTACGGTCTTACTCGATTATTGCGTGGGGCCACTGCCCCAATTGGAAACGTGTCTTTGCTGTACAACGCAAGGCAGTCAGAATAGTCGCGGGTTTAGGTTACCGAGTGGATTGTCGTAATGCTTTTAAGACCCTTGGCATTCTTACCTTCCCGTCAATATTTATTTTGGAGTGTCTATGTTTCGCTAAATGTAATTCGAAAAATTACCAACTGCATTCTGATGTTCATCAATACAATACAAGAAAGAAGAATGATTTTCGTGTTGGCTACTGCAGGCTAACGAAAGCGCAAAGGGGACAGGAGTACCAATCTCTCACATTTTTTAATCACTTGCCTGATAGTGCGAAAACGCTCGGAAATAAAAATTTTAAGTTATACGTGAAAAGGCTATTAATCAAATATGCATTCTTTTCGTTTGAGGAATTTCTCGTCACTAATCTTGTTTAGTTGTATAATTTTGACGTATGTAAGTGGCATCTTTTCTACTATGCATAAATAAATTATTATTATTATTATTATTAATGAAGGGGGTGCTGGAGAGTAGGGAAAGGGTAGAGAGAAGGGGGCAAGTGTAGGAAGTGTTTATTTTTTTTGTAAATGTACCTAGTTTTTTTAGTAAAATAAGAATCTTTTGTTATGTAATTAAGACAAATAAATATATCTATCTAATAAGATGTGGAGTTAAATGAATGGACATAAACCAGTATAGTAGGAGTCGATTAGAACAGTTTAACGTTCTAATTTGTGGCGATAGGTGGCGGTATTTGTTTAGTATAGGCAGAGTCAACTGACTCTGAGTATAGGCAGAGTCAGTAGATTAACAGAGTACCGCAAGCCTTTGACGCGACAAATGCCGCCCTGGCGGCCATGTTTAGTCCATATGCATAAGTGCGTAATTTTTAATAAAATGTCGTGTTGTTGTGCCGTTAAGTGTACCTATTTGTTTTATTATATTCCGAAAAATGTAGTCAAAACATCATCTACTTTACTGAGCGTGTAGTGAGTGAAGCGCGGAAAGGACTAAACATGGCGGAGGTTGCGGTACTCTGTTAATCTACTGACTCTGAGTATAGGTATAGCCCTTAGGGGCTATAAGTATAGAGTGTTTCTTTTTTGGGGGAGATCTTGTGTAGTATGGTGTTGTAAATTGCATTTAAATTATCCGTGTCGGTTCTGTAGTTGATGGACTTTTTATTTTTTTTATTCCAATCATTTTTATGATAGAGCGGCTGTAAGGTTTTGGTGTTGCATTATACGGTTTCTTAATAGTTGTTTTGTTTGCCCAATGTAGGACGAAGGGCAGCCGTGGCATTTAATTTCGTAGACTTGCGGAGGTTCGGTTTTGCTGTAATTTCTCCTTTATTGTTGTGGGAGTTCTGGAGGTCTAAAAGGTTTAGCTGTTTGCTATTTTCATTTTCCAAGCTGAAGTCAAGTCTGGGGTGGTAGTTGTTGAAGGCTTGTAATATTTTGCCAATTTGGTTTTTATCTGAGATTAGGAAAATGTCATCGATATGTCTTGTACATAGTGATATTTGTAAATTTCTCTAATATTGTTTCATCTAAATAGTGATATTTGTAAATTTCTCTAATATTGTTTCATCTAAATCGCTTATAACAAGGTTGGCGATTGTTGAGAACAAAGGTTGTCCCATAGCTAAACCTTGAACTTGTGTGTAGAGATTACCATTGAATAGAAAGTTATTTTAAAATTCTCCGACAGATGGGATTGACGTATCTAGACTTTTTAAATAATTTTCAATAGAAACTAGGCGAAACTAATCTAAACTAAACTAAAACTTAAAAATATAATTGCCAACATATCTCCTAGTACGGTCACCGCTGAGGACTTACTCAAACGTACACGCTGGAACAATTCCAAGAGTTTTTATCTGTACCCAGTGACGGCCTCGGAAATTTTCAATATCATGAATAAAATGTCGTCTAGTAGATGTACTGATGTGTATGGAATTAGCCCATATACCTCCTCAAACAAGTAGCGGGGTATATATGCTCGCCACTAGCGGATATTATAAATCGGTGCCTTGCTAGCGGAATTTTTCCTGATTACCTAAAGGTTTCTAAAATTATTCCCATTCCAAAAAAACCAAATATACGTGAACTTAAAAACTTTCGACCTATTTGTATAATTCCCACTTTTTCAAGAGTATTTGAAATTGCACTCAATACTCGGTTACTTCAATTCCTGGATGCGAATGCTATAATTAATCCTCAACAATACGGTTTTCGGGAAAATAAATCAACGGTTGATGCTTTAACAGAGTTTGTGGAACGCTTATTAAACTGTTTTGAAGATAAAACTAATATTAGTGCAACGTTATGCGACCTATCAAAAGCTTTTGATTCTGTGAACCATGAGATTCTACTAAATAAAATGGATTTCTATGGCATTCGTGGGTTATCCTTGGAAATTTTTCGATCTTATTTAAACAATAGACAACATAAAGTCGTGTATAAGTACCTCGAATCAGAGAGTACGAGCATCATCAGCGGTGTGCCTCAGGGTAGTCATCTAGGCCCCACACTGTTTCTAATCTACATCAATGATTTACCATGTAATCTCCATAACTGTCAAATATCATGTACGCGGATGACACCTCTATTTTAATCTCAGACCCAAACATCCAAGGTCTGATAGACAAACGGAACTCGGTTGTAAGTGTCGCTAATGAATGGTTCAGAGCAAACAAACTGCAATTAAATAACGATAAAAATCAAAATATTATATTCAGTTTAAAACAAAAATTTGACTATAGTCATGTTAAACTGCTGGGCCTTACCATAGATGCTAAACTACAGTGGCATGTATATGTATCGCACCTATATGCTAAATTATGTAATGTGATATATGTAATAAGAAATTTAACGTTTCTAAGAGAAAAGGACACTTTACGCCAGGTTTACTTTGGTATGTTTCATTCAAAAATGAGCTACTCAATTATTCTCTGGAGTAACTGCTCAGCTGCTCACCAAGTTTTTTTGCTGCAAAAGAGAGCCATTAGGATCATGCACAAAGTTAATAGTCGTGCTCATTGTAAACCGTTATTTACCTATTATAGTGGGATATTAACCCTTCCGTCTTGCTATATTCTTCATAGCCTGCTGTACATTAAACGAAACATCGAAACATGCAATGTTATAAAACGCACACAAGTGTCCATAACCACCACACTAGATCACGGGAGGATGTAATACTACCGCATAAACGTCTGCAAATATCCCATTCAAGTTTTTATATGCAAGGTATCAAATTTTATAGCAAAATCCCGTTGGATATCAGGGCTCTAGCCTATGAACCCTTTAAAAGAAGAGTTAAGTCGATGCTAATGAAGCACGCTTTCTACAGTGTAAAGGAATATATGGACATCAGTGTGGAGTTACTACTATTTTAGTTCAGTTTTGTTTCTAGTATGTGAATTGTTAATTGTGAATATGTTGTATCTACTACTTACTTTTTCTTGACTTGGCAAAAGAGGCTGTACCTTTATGTCGTAATAAACTTATACTATACTTATACTAATTGTCGATATTAAAAACCGCACTTTCATGTAAAAGTTTTAAAACTGTGCCCATAAAAGCGAGTTTCAAAATCTATGATTTCAGACTCTAAAACTCAGTCTGTAAGATTCAAGTAACCCTTAAATCTTCTTTTTTGTCATGTTATGCTTTTCAAACCGTTGAATTTTACCTAAACCAAATTATAAGATTCATAAAAAAAAAAATAAATTTAAGTTAGCTAAAGATTTTTATTATTCTTAGGCGATCGATTTCGACACAAGTGTGTCATCATCAGGCCATGCGTGATGACACACTTGTGTCGAAATCGATCGCCTAAGAATAATAAAAATCTTTAGCTTACTTAAATGCATTTATTTTTTTTATTAATAAGAGCTAAATATGGGGTACTTCATATAAAAGTATAAGATTCATATTTTGCTGAAATTTTGAATTAATGTAACGTGGATATAAATATTACAGTTACCTATTATTATTTAAAATCGCAAGAATGGTTATATACCTATTGTTTGTTTTCTTCGACTGTTAAGGTAAGAGTTATGTATTGATAACTCATATGTTGTTCAGTTGCTCAGTTCAAGAAAAATAAACAATATAAAGCATATTTGATTTTAATATAGTTAAATTGCTCGTTTTTCCCCTTTTAACGATATAAGGTTTAAAAGGTATTCATCTTTTTTCGTTAACCAGGAAAATAGAAGAAACTCGTTTGACGTAGAATGAGAAAATCTGAACTTGCGAAACCAAAGATTGCACAATGCACATCCATCAGTTAAATTATCAAAAACAAATAAGTTAAAAACCTCCATTTAACAAACTTCGTATCTCTTAAGGTTTCCAAAATACCAATCGAATTTGGGACACAGTGTATATATGCGTGAAAATGGAATAAGTATTGGTGGCGATAAGCAGTTTAATTGAAAAAGGATTTATACCTACGTTGAATAAGAAATGAAGCACTTGATTAATTTCATATAATTAAAGTCGGTAGTTTTTAAATTCATATTGCAAAGACTCAGTAATTGAACATGACGAGCATAAAATGAGCAATTAGGGTAATATTTGTAATGTATTATTAAAACTAATTAGGTAACAATGTTTAAATTCAATCCCGTTTATTAAAGAACCCGACTGGGGTTGATTTTTTTTTATTTGCTAAATTTCTTTATGTCGTGACTGTGATAAATGAATTTAATAAGCTTCACAATAATGACTTTCATCATACTATAATTATTCATACGCTGCTTTAGTTTTATTATACCATATTAATAAAGTTTAACTTAATTACGTTTAGGTATAATTAAAATTCAACACAAATTACTCACAGCATGATAAGGCAACTTCACGACAGGCAAAGTAAATATAAAACGTTTTTAACCCTAGAAAACGTGAATTGTAAATATTAACGAACAAAATAACTTTATACAAATATTAAATGACTTGAAAAGTAATTAAACTAACACCTAATCCCCATTAATTTAAGTAATTTTAATAACAAGAATACACATAGCACTATAAATTCGTCAACTGTGACAAGTGCAATCGAAGCAAACGTATGTCGTTTAACAAACGTAAATAAATCAAAAAGATATTCGCGGAATGATCGACATTTGATCCGAAACGTATAAATTTGATACTCGGCTCTTTTGTGTCTGTTAACAATGTATCGTTTTACATATTTTGCATGCATATAAAATGCAATTTGTTGGTTGCATTTTATTTTTAAGTGACTTTCAAATCATTCTTTTAATAGTATAAACAGCTTGTACCTATGAGAGTCTGCTTATCATATCCACTAATGATGGTTTACATTGGTTTAGCAATGACTAGTGTAGAAGAATTTTAGCTCATCTCGTAAGTGTTCTTACTTTTCCCAAAGATGAATCAAATTTGTCCCTCTTGGACCAATTCTTTCTTTTTCATATTGTAAGCTCATATGTTTTTTTCCAGAAACACACCACTGTTTAACGACGTCATCATCTAATAGTAAAAATTTGGTATACTTAGCTACGAAGGTGGTTGCATTTGCAAACAGGTGGTAACTCGTTTGTTAAAGCAATATTAGGGTTATGTTGTTAATAACTCGGCTTCGAAAAAGAGAATTCGTCACTGAAAAAGGTGTAGGTAAGCTTTTTATCACACTTTTCGCCTAATAACATTTGGTAGGCTTTATCAAGTCATAAATTGGAAAAATGAAAATCCTTAACAATCAATTGTGATGTCCGTAGGGTTAACCTTACGAATAAATTTTACCCCATTTGTAGAATCGTTTCCTTCAACATTATTATGTACCCAACCAATAATTGTGGTGTATGGTTTTATAGCATAAATTAAATAACGCGTAAAATGTAAAATTAAGGTTAAATAGGCCGAAGTATGACGATTATTGTTCATTTTGTTAAATGTAGTGCCTATTAGGATTGAGCAGTATTTTAATTTTAATTTAAAGTAGTTGAGATTAGTATTTATGTATTAAAGGGATTTCCCGTTAAGTAAATAAAATAAAATAAAAATAAGATGCCGGAAAAACTCTTGCGGACTGGCGTGTGCCGCGTAGCCCAAATAATAATAAACAAAAATAATAATATGTACTGTTACGAGAACGGCGATTATTTGCAATAACGCACTGCAATCTATTTGATTATGTACCAAGTTGTAACGAAATTTTAACAGAGACACTTGCCTACGAATCTTCAAAGTAGTTATGGTACAGCGTGAAATAAGATCCATAATTGCAGCCTTAAGAAGAGTAAACGCCATAATTCTTGAAGGACAAAAATTTTCTTTGAATTGATTCTAAGTTGCTTTTTTTGGTTGCTGTGGTAGGGGGACCATACCTTTGCATATTATT
Source organism: Pyrocoelia pectoralis (assembly GCA_036250285.1). NCBI lineage: Eukaryota > Metazoa > Arthropoda > Insecta > Coleoptera > Lampyridae > Pyrocoelia > Pyrocoelia pectoralis. Next base: position 9,824,514 of record CM070077.1, on the reverse strand, counting down.
CCAATTTTGACCAAATAAAGGAAAGTAATTTTAAACCAGAAATGTGTACAAAATAAAACAATGTTGTGTTGGAGATATGTATTTAGTTGCATGAGGCTCAAGGCTATTAAATACTGACATTTCAAAAACCTTTCAAAACTTTGATAAGATACTGAAGGGTCTGTAATTATTAATTTGCGTTCTCCTTCACCTGATTTTAAAATTGCATAGGTACATTACATACAGTGTGTCCACGGATTGAGTTCACTATAGGTGTAAATGACCAAAAATTTTGGAATTTCAAAACAATTTTTTCAGATTCTGCCCTGCTTCATTGGAAACGAATTTTCATCATATTTTTAATTTTTTTAATTCAAAGCTGCCTTGATCGTGGAACAAAAACTATTTTCTTTGCAGGTGAAGTACTCTTTTCGTGTATCATAGAGCAAAATTTTATTATGAAAAGCTGTTCGGAATCGAAAAGTAATAAGAAATGCAAAATTTGAAAATAATCGGCACAATTTCATCAAACTATCATCGAATAAATCGAAATCTATGCATACAACATTTCAAAGATAACATTGTCGTTTGTTTACAAACAATACTGATTGTTATTTTATAGTCAGTTTTTCGATTCTGAACAGCTTTTCTTAATAAAATTTTGCTCTATAATACACAAAAAGGTACTTTACCTGCAAAGAAAATAGTTTTTGTTCCACGATTGAATTAAAAAAATTAAAAATATGATGAAAATTCATTTCCAATGAAGCAGGGCAGAATTTGAACAAATCGTTTTGAAATTCCAAAATTTTTGCTCATTTACACCTATAGTGAACTCAATCCGTGGACACACTGTATAAGTACGAGCCTCTTTCTAGACTTCAGGGAATGTAGCATAAGTTAGGGAGAGATTAACATTTGGTCATAACCTCATAACCTTTAACTAAATGGGTTGATACTTGATTTGGACCGACTATGGGCACCTTAGATAACACCATCAGTGAAGCAATTCTACATATACAGTGAGGGCCAAAATTTTGGAGTAATGAATTTTTTTCGTTTCCGATCAAAAATATCAAAAAACTATTGAAGACGTCAAATTGATTTTGATAATGGAAAACATCTTGCATTAGTTTTAAATATTCCTACCCCCACCCCGTCTGCGCAGTGGCGCCATCAATTTTTTTTAATGAGAACACTCCATTTTCCTAACTGCTTTCAATACATTATGAAACTATGCTTTCAGCAAATTTACACATTGTACCATTTAAGTGCAGATTTGAAGAGATATTAATTTTTTAAAATAGAAAAACAAAAAAAACATTTATTGAATGGCCGACTCGGTCTCCAGATCTTTTTGGGGATATATTAAAAGTAAAGTTTACTTCAATCGACCAAATAATATTGAAAACTTGGAAAGAAAAAATAAGACAGAAAATGGTTGCAATACAACCGGAAACTTTGCAAAATGTTTGCACCGATCTTCTATTATTATTATTATTTATTTCAACTTTACAATCGATGAATCCTGCTCATCAGCACCTCTGCACAATTCTTTATGGTCACGCCAGTTTCGTCACACTTATTTACGCTTTTCGCTATATCATGAATTTTCTTTAACATCATTTATACACAACTGTAAATGTGTCATCCAAATTCTTGACTTTGGCGGGATGTTACCATTTCCTGCAAATTAAAATGTAGTTTAGGCTTTATGAGTTAAGAATAGGTGCCACACCAAATACATATAGTATACCAATAATACTGCCAGTTGTGCGTTTATTTCGTTTGATTCCAAGTAATGTACCAAACTGCTTATTTGAAGAATTTGGTTTTTGAACTTTGAAGATTACTTCATTGGGGGCTGAAAAATTCGTTTTATTGGCATTAACTTAGTGTTACATTAACGTTATACCAAAAAATTATTACACAAAAATGATGTCATCGAACCAGGAATGTATAAAATCTGGGTTTCGTTTGCAATAGGACCATATACCACATCAAAGGGAAATAATACTCTAAACAAATTTCATGAGTATCAGCAAAGTAATCATTGCAGAAATTTAAGGCACAGTTTTGAAAAAATAGTTATTTGCACTACAAGTGGCGGTAAGTGAACTTTTTTATTCGAGGTGGGGGAATAAAAAAGAAACTTTCCTACGCGTTGTGCATTACGTTTTTCTCACCACCACAGGAATTAACTAATACTAATTACCTGTAGGTAATAAAAAAATTACTGCCATAATCGAGTATGCTAATTGATTAGTTGCTGTGGCTAAGACGCGACCGACGCTTGTAAACAAGCAAATTCAGTAGCAAAATTTTGATCAGACATCCACTTTGTAATCGGTACAATGAGTGATTCGGACGAGGTTGAAGATTTTTTTGAAATCGAAAGTAGTGCTAATGCAGCTCGAGCATCCTCTATTTAGGTATACATGACAAGTGTACATAGGCGGAAAGTGTCCCCCCTGAGGTAAATCGTGTTTTCACTCCTTGGATACCATCTGTTTATGTATCCAAGTAAAGGTTTTACTTTCCATTACTGTCGTGTTTTTGTCAAAGTAACGTTGATTTACCAAGGTGGTAGTGAGAAAATGTCATTTCGTGTCATGGTATTTTTGTTATGGCGATTCACACTTAACCGAAAATGTAAGTGGCTTGTTGTTAATGCCATTTCGAAGGGTTGGTAATTTTATTTTTCACAACTTCCTGAAAAAATTCTGATAAATAGGTAGTCTTTGACGAAAAGTTACCAATATAATTAGCCCGCGACACCTTTCATTCTCATTTAAATGTCCAAAAAGTTACATTTTTATTTCAATACGTTGACATAATTAGTGATCAAATGGCCTAGAAACTAATTTATAAAGCAATTACTACAAATGAATGTGTATATTACGTTAACATATAGGTACATAAGGTCGTTATATGCACGTTGAAATTTATTCCTTGTTTAAAACGGTAATTATTACCATGGCATAGTATAATTAGTGACTGCATTTGCTTAATTAAAAAAATTCAATGATATTGCAAATTATCGATATATATTGTTATATGTGCAACATTAAGAAAACTATTAGTGTTAAAAGCATAACTTGGTAAGATTGAAAGAGCGTAAACCACTCTAAGGAGCGTATAGTTAAAAAAAATCCAGGTGTCTTAATTAGTGACCAATAATGCTTCTTGCATACCATCCGTTCAATGACGTTACGATGGGAATAATTAACTCAGTATTAATTAAACCGTGCCCGTAGCAGCGTTGCAACATGTTTTCTTTGTTTTATCTTGCTTCATTTTCAACGTGAACAGGATTCATTTCCTTTCAATTAAGCGAAGCGATTACATTAAAAATATTTGAACAGAAAAAGCTTATAAGTACCTAACGAGTTTACTTTTCTGTATCGAAATCAGAAACGGATCCATTATTCCCAAATGCATTTCGCAACATTTTTCTTCTACTTCAATATAGAATTGAATTAAACCAAATCTAAATTCAGACAATCCATTTTGTAATCTGCATTCGCCAATAGATTTCCGGCGTTTCGATAACATCTTCGGGGAGATTGCCTCATAGGCAATCACTTATACGTCACATCCTCCATGCAAATCAAATGGGGTTGAGATTTATATTGATACGATAGAAGGTGAAATGTCTTTAAAGAAACATGGGAAAATGCTTCACAGTCTCCATTTCCGTGCTAAGCGAACCTTTAAAATCTGTTTATTTGAATTTTCTCGTTTGGCTGAGGGAAACTTGCGAGTAAAATCGAATAGGGATTTCTTTTTTCTGTAGACGGACGCATAATTTTTATTTCAATCAATTCCTCCCCATTGTCGTATTTTATGTAATTAATTCAGGAATTATGATTCTTAATTTTAAATGTTTCAGAAATATGGACGAATAATTAAATTGCTTATTTTTACGAAGGAGTATATCAAAATAGCGGCGATTGAAATTTTATGTAAATAAGGAGTTTCAGTCGCAAACTTGTCGTCCCAAATGTTTAATAGCAACCTTTGGCAATCTAAGAATTCAAATGAAGCGACCTCGGCTCACGTTTGAATAAAAAACTACTTATATACTGCTAAAATGGGTGTGTGAATACATTTCCATTGCTTTGGAGCAATTTTCTCCACTTTTCATCCACTTTCCTACGCTTTTCAGATGAGTTCGAGTTCACCTCCTTGCCGTTATAGCATCATAAGGCGGGCACTCCATTTCAACCGTGTTTGTTAGAGCGCAAGAAATGAAATTGCAAGAATATTGGATTGCCGAATTTAAATATAAAGTGGCTTCGGTAATAAAATGGCTGACACTCGCGCGATTTAAATGAAACCGTTCAGAATATTATTTGAAAATGTTTTCCTTCACTTGTAACTGATGGCGTTACATTTCCCTAAAATGAAATTGCAAAGAGGGCGATCAATTACAAAATGGAATGCAAAAATAGCTTAAAGGGTGAAAAATTTACGCCCTAAATGATAAAAACTTATTAGTCGGCACTTAAGCTTTTTAACATGCAATAAACACCATTAAAATCGTTTCTAGTCATGATGTAAACCACTTAAGCGCGACTGCCACATCACCCATCCATACAGCAATTAACTACGATTTTTTGTCACCTAAAATGTGTTGATTTCGATTACTTTTTACCGCACAATTAAAGCACTTTAATTTTAAGTGGCCGACAGATGCCGTATTCATACACCTGTATTTGCCAACATTTTCGTGTTTCCACCGGAAACATTGATAATCCTTAGATAAAACAATCCTAAGCTACTTATACATTTAAAACTTGAACAAATACTAACGCTTACTACGTGTATGAAAATAATTCGTAGATTTCTCTACTACCCTTACAAGTCTAACATGTGTGAAATAAAATAAGAAGGGGTAGAAGGAAGTTGGGCTCCTAATCTCAAGTTTACGCTCGATTAGCCTCCAACACTAACCGCCATATTGGAATTTGATTTAAGAACACTCATTTAGCGACAACAAAGACGTTCAACTGTTCTATTATCTTTTTGACACATCCTTTATCACCACCCCTCTATAACATGTCAATAAACTTTGCTATATTTAATTGTGAACCGCTCCTGCCTTACCAACTGTATTATTAATAATGAATTTGTGCAATTTTTATTGTAAAAATTATTTCAATGTGTAATTCAAGAAACACATACGTCGTGAATAATTTCCAACGCTCTTTCAATTGTTTATACATACCGAACACTTTTGTAAACTCACCTCTGAAGAATTTAACAACGCAAACAACTTCATTAAATACCAAGCTTTACAGTGTAATTTCAATTGCTGAAATTTTATTATACCCCAGATTGAAACGCCTAACAAAGTTTAATGAAGTGATACAATGTCGCTAAATTCTTTTACAGTAAATTAAATTTGGTTATAAAAAGTGCGATTGAAGTATTGCTAATATAGGTATGCGAAAACCGCATTTTTTCTACATACTTATCATGAAATGGTTTAACTCGCATTTATGAGCTTTTAAGAATTGTTTGTTTTTGTGGTGCAATGCAATAGTATTGAGTGATCAAGGGATTTCTGCATGAAACGAAGGGTTTTGATCAATTCCCTCAAAAGTTTTGGTACACGCGCAAAAGCCTCTTATAAGTTTGTTGTCAAATTAATTTGTTTTAGCCAAGAGCAGATAAAATATGAAAACAGTGTGGAATTATGTGGCTCTCTTCGTTGCGTAGATGCAAAATTATCTGAAATGAGTAACTGGTTCTTAATACTCCTCATTAGATTATCTGAGCTTAGTGCTTTTATTTGTGTATTCTTCTTGTTCTACAGACCATTATCAATAATGTTTCAGTAAGTTTTATCACTTATAATTGCACAAGAGGTTTGTATTTTACCGAGTTTTGGGTTGTTTAATAAGAATCTGTTGCCTAGCAATTAGACGAAAAAAACTGTCAACCTAAAAATGCTCCACCTTCGGTGTCGCATTTTTATTGGTTGACAGTTTTTCTCGTCTAATTGCTAAAGGAAACAGATTCGAATTTATACAACGCAAATTTACTCTGTATAAATACAAACGTCAAGTGTAATTCGCTAGGACAATTTAACGAACATTTACTTAGAGCCGTTCTGTTAAAATGAAAAGTTGCGATAATCGAAATTTAGTGCATATAACGACCTCAATAATATGACGGGATGTTCTATACTTATATGCAAATAGAAAAAAGCCATTTGGTATTTTTAATGAACTGTTTAAGGATTTGTACATCATTTTGAATGTGCAGCAATTAAATTCTTATTTATAGTCCAAATTTATTGGGAAAAAGGCTATAATATACATATAATACTTGCCTTAGTAACCAACGACTAAAACTCATCATTTTAATGTATGAGGCATAACTTTAGATCCGAAATATTGGAAATTTCCATTTTAGTTAAGTGGTTCATTTGTAACACTCATTAATAGTCACAGTTGATATTAATTTTATTCATAAGCGGATTTCTTACTAATATGGAGATGTGTTTTTTATATCGTTCACGATTGGTTATTTAATTTGTTATTCTGACTTACGTAATATCTATGTCTTGATTAGCGATTCGGTCTTTTATAATGAACCTTGCGCTTACTTGCAAAAATGATCATAAAACGTTCTAGATGGTCTACTTTTCTGTTTGCACTAAATCATAACATGTAATTGTTATATGAAGGATTAGTGACTGATCACCGTGATGAATTGAAGAAGAATCTTGGAAATATGGACAGAATCAAGCCATAATCCGGATGTTAATTAGTCACGAAATTTGCCATTGAAAAAATTATTCTGTTTCATATTTTTTAAGTTGAGTCTCCTATCGGAGGTTGGAGCTGTTTATCAGAGTCATCTCCCTATATTCTTCCTTCCAATTATTTTACCTTCCATTAGTAGTCTTAATGAGTCATTTCTTCCCCATATCGTATGCCTATTTGCTAAAAATATTCTAGTATTCCCTATTTCAGATGCTTCTCCCCTACTCGCTCAGTATGGCAGCAGTTGTGACATCCGCCTAAGATCAAATCTTTATACCACTTCTATTTGTTCCAATGTGCAACCTTCGGATCAATAAAATAGAGAATAAAAGAGATAACAGTGATAGTGTGGTTGTTCGCTCCAAATTTATATCTTAACATCTCACCTTCTAGAGCTTACAATACCGGAATTCCGGGATTTCGAAAACCGGGATCCCGCACAACATTGATGCAGTATTTAAAACCGGTATTCATACGTAAATACCGGTATTTCGGTATTAATTTTATTTTATTTTAGTAGAAAATATTTTGGATTAATGATATTTAGAACTATAGTGCAAAATATTGTATGGATACAGAGTGGGCCAATAATGTGTGGATGGAAGACTGTGGGTTTATTAATAACGAACATTTCGTTCATGGGATATACTCCTGTCCCTGTACTGGAGTCCTGCAAAAATTTTAGTACTGATTTATCTAACCAACAGAATTGAGTAAAGGACATATAGGAGAGGCAAAAAAAGTTGGGTAGACATCACCATATTCTGGACCAGGTTTTCTAGACGCCATTTTCTAAAATGGCCGATACGCATTTGATTATGCATATATTTCCGCTCCTGTGACAGTCACATTCATCATTTTGGTGTCTAAATATATGTTTTTAAGGACAAGGAATCGATTAAGATGGTTTGCGAAGTTAACCGGACGCCATTTTCCAAAATGGCCGACACCGATTTCCTTGTGCTTACATTTCTGCTCCTTTGGTAGTCATATTCATCATTTTGGTGCGTAAATATATTCTTTTAAGGACAAGGAATCCATTAAGATGGTTTGTGAAATTGCCTGATAGCTATTTCTTAAGGAAAATCAGTACTAACCGTTTTACAGGACTCCTTTATTACCTACTGCATTCAGAGAACAACTTACCTACTTCAAGCAACTAATTTACTTTAGTGTATTTATTTGGAATTTTTTTATTGTGGGAACGAAATTTCATTGAGAAAAGTACTTTTCATTTGACTGAGTTTGTCTTTTTTAATTTTTTTCTTTTTTTATTTAAACTAACACTGATGAAGATGGATGATCAACAAAGGATGGGAATGAGACTGGCAACTGTTCGCCAAGAAAAACAAAATGTTTTGTTTGACATGGAGAAGTGCGTTTTTTGTCAAGCGATAGACAGTAACAAGACTGTTACCACAGTTAATGGAAGAAAAAGAGTACAAGAAGCAACCGCTATAAGAGATGATATAGTTGCAAACAGACTGAAAGTGTGACTTCTGATGTATTTGTGTATCATGTGACAAATTAGTGCTATAAAAAGAAGCAACCGCTATAAGAGATGATATAGTTGCAAACAGACTGAAAGTGTGACTTCTGATGTATTTGTGTATCATGTGACAAATTAGTGCTATAAAATGTATACTTTAAAGAATCTCTCGAAAAAATAGCAGCAGCAAAAGCTAATAGTGAAGTGTTGAAAAGTGAAGATAAACATGCCAGTGAAAAAATCACCAGGAAAACAAGATCATCATGTGTACCACGAGATCCTCCTTCATCAACGGTGCAGCCAACACATATTCGATGTATTTTCTGTCTGCATTCAAAGTAACAATGGTGTCAGGGACAAATTTCGCGTGAGTGAAACTGAACGAGCAAAAATTTTTTAATCTGCAGCAATCTATTTTCAAGATGATAGATATGTATACTCGTGTGGCAGATCTGAATCAGATACTCAAGTGTTTGGTGCTGATTTAACGTACCACAAAGTTTGTTTGGAAGCATATTTAATAAAATATGAATATGCTGTGACAAGGTATTAAAAAATAGAAAACTATTTCACCAAAATTGTGGCATTTGAAAGTAATGGGAATTATAGGTCCCAAGCTTAAAGAAATGGCTTACACGAAATTTGTCCTTGACACCATTATGACTTTACCCACAGACAATACATCGAATATATGTTGAGTGCACGATTGATGAAGGAGGCTCTCGTGGTACAACAAATGACCTTGTTTTCCTGGAGATTTCTTCACTGGATGATGTTTATCTTCACTTACCAACCCTTCACTATTAGCATTTGCTGCTGCTATTTTTTCGAGAGATTTTTTTAAAGTATACTTTTTATAGCACTGGTTTGCCACATGATACACAAACACAACATCTCTTATATAGCGGCCGGTTCTTGTCCTCTGTTTCTTCAATTAACTGTGGTAACACTGGTAACAGTTTTCTTACTGTCTACAGCTTGACAAATAACGCACTTCTTCATGTCAAACAAGACATTTGGTTTTTCTTCTTGGTTGTCAGTTTCATTTTTTCATCAGTGTTAGTTTACCTATTAAAAAAAAATGAATAAAGACAAACTCAGTCAAATGAAAAGTACTTTTCTCAATGAAATTTCCGGAAATTTCGTTCGCACAATAAAAAATAAGCCAAATAAACAAACTAATGAAAGTCAATTAGTTGCTTGAAGTAAGTTGTTTTCTGAATGCAGTAAGAGAGGAGTCCTGGAAAACTATTAGTACTGATTTTCCTTAAGAAATAGGTATCAGGCAACTTCACAAACTATCTTAATGAATTCCTTGTCCTTAAAATATACATTTAGACACCAAAATGATGAGTATGACTGCCAGGGGAGCAAAAATGTAAGCACCAGAAAATTGGTGTCGGCCATTTTCAGAAATGGCGCCCGGTTAACTTCGCAAACCATCTTAATCGATTCCTTGTTCTTAAAAACATATATTTAGAAACCAAAATGATGAATGTGACTGTCACAGGAGCGGAAATATATGCACAATCAAATGCGTATAGGCCATTTTAGAAAATGGCGTCTAGAAAACCTGGTCCAGAATATGGTGATGTCTACCCAACTTTTTTTGACTCTCCTATATGCCCTTTACTCAATTCTGTTGGTTAGATAAATCAGTACTAAAATTTTTACAGGACTCCAGTACAGGGACTGTATTAATATGGTAAGGCTACAAATCTAAAATATTTTCACTTTAATCGGAAAGTATATGGAGGATGATTTATATCAAAGTTGCATTTTTTTATGGAACGCCCTGTATATATTCCTAGGTCAATTATAGTACGACTTTATGTGCCACACATAGTACCTATTTAAAACGAATCGTTTGGCCGCATGTGTCCAAAAAATCGAATATCGCAGGGATCACAAAGCTTAGAAGGTCGTGACCAGAGAAATGTTATCCCTACTACTAAAGGTATAACATTTCTCTGGTCGTGACCATGCGATATTGGTTACTAAAACATGAAATGTACTATCGTAAACCGGAGGGTCAAATCCGAAATCTTCTTGTGTTCGGAGAAATTACTATGTCAATTGACAAAATTTGATTTTCCAATGGCACTGCCAATTTTTCTTTATTACGTTTTAATTTTTGAACTATGAATTTACATAATTATCATTGCGAGTTCATTATTTCAAATTTAATTTAAACTTTTTAACTTTAAGTAGCAGTAATATTTTGCGTTTCGAATTTTGAAATTATAATTTAGGATTCGCATTAGCATTAATATTTTGAGTTTCAATTTTTTATTTCAAATTTCTATTTTGAATACGAAGTTTTTGAATTTTATGTGGATTTATTTAATTTATATTTTATATTTACATCTTTGAATAACCTGAATACTATGAATTTGGAATTTTGAACTTCTAATTTCTAAGCTATGCGTTTTTTATTTTTATTTTATAGTTTCAGCAGCAAAAAAAGTAAATACCGGTATCAATACCGCCAATACCGGGATTCCGGGATTCACTTGATTGAATACCGAAAACCGGTATTCAAAATTTCTTCCGGTAGGTATTGTAAGCTCTATCACCTTCCCTTTCATTTTAAAAAATATCGTTCTTGTAATCTATTAGGACGTTTTCGTTGTTGGGCGTTTGATATGGACCAGGTTTCAATACGTTTGTCTTCGTTATTTTCAATTATGTGCTTTTCTTCAGATTCATTTGCAACCGTTTTTGTTACTTGTATCATTCATATTTAAGACCACGTGCTGAAAGTGTTGCAAATTAAATGAATTAACGACAGTGTCATCGTATTCTCGTAAAGTTTTCGATGTGCATTGCTGCTTTTATGTGACGTCAGTCTCGAAGATCACTGATTATCAAAAACGGTAATAAGTCCAGAGAAAATCGATGACGTTTATGACATTTTAATAGGGCGAATACATCACATTTTGCAGGTTTAATTAAGCATGTCCAAGGTGCGCTTCAGCGGTTATTGAATTATGACCAAAAATGTTTTAGAACGTGAATATCTGGTGATAATTTAAGGTTTTTTTAACAAAAACCCAGTCGAATTTTTGCGTCGTTTCGTTAGTTTTGACGTAACATGGGTCCACTATTTTACTCCAGGATCAAAACGGCAGTGTCGATGGTGGAACATCGCAAGAGTGCTCTTCTAAAAAATGTCACATCGTTTTCGTCGGTCGGTAAAGTGATAACCATGATCTTTTGGATTGCAAAGGAGATACCACGGAGTAACCATCTTACAAAGGTCCAAACGATCAACCGTATATTGAAAAAAAAACCTAGAATGGGCTCGAAAAAGGGTGATCTTCCATCACGATTAGTACACCTTCTCGCCGGGGTGCCTAGTTTTCAAACGAAATTGGATCAACTGCGATTATTCGCCATAATCTCCACAGATTTAGCACCGTACGACTTTCACTTGTTTCCAAATCGACCTGGGATCAACAACGAAAGTTCTAACATGCAATCCTGGACTAAACTACGCCAAAGGGAATGCGTAGTATCTATACAATTTGAGGTCCTCCTTCCGATTCATACCTCTGCGGTTTCATTAAAAAATGCTAAAAGAAACTATTTCTTGACAGTACCAACGTTTTGATGCGACAAAACATCAATATGTAGATTATACGGGAAAATGTTTTAAGGGATTGGATTTTGGATTACGACGGGAGGGTGGAGATAGTCCACACGCACGTTTGCCTCACATTCGGGCCCTTTGTAAACTCCCCGACTAGAGTCGTCCGAGCCCGCAACGTCCCTCAAGGTATACCACACGTGAGATGAACTTGAGAATGCTATATACGGCCAAGATACTCCCCACATGGATCGTCTTAGTTGAACCCACAAGTAGTTGCATGGGTGTCTTCCTGTGCAAAATCGCACCAGGATGCGAGATGACCCTCTGAAAGTCTCTCCAAGAAGCCGGCAGTCTAACATCAAGTTCTACGTAGCCCTGTGCTGGTCTTGGGTACCTTAAGTTATTAGGTTAGTTTACAGTTAGTACCCACTCTAAATGGAAGAGCCGGTTATGGACCATAATGCACTGACTGGGATCTTTTTCTCTGAAAAGAACTATCTCTATCATTGTCAGGTTAATAGACAAGGACTGTTCACTACTGCTACTACTGGGCAAATGAGAAATAGAACGACGGTGTCATTACAATAAATTAACTTTGACTATTTACTTATATTCCAATGTTTGAACAAGAGTAATGAATCCATCAACGTTTAATCCTATATAGATCAGAAATGCTCTTGAATGAGCAGATTTTATGCTTCCTTTCTATGAAAATATCCTTTTAAAGTTAAAGACAATAGACTCTCGGTGAAAACTAGGTTGTATCAAATAAGAGTTACACTATTTTCTAGAGTTCAGTTTTATATTTATAGAATTGGGTCACAAACCTACTCATCACGAATACAGAAGGCATTATCGGATTTTAATATACCCTTAATACCCGATCAAGTTTTCGAATTCTTATGTAAATACATTGGACTCATGTTCCAACTAAAAAAAAGTAAATTTTTTTTAAACAATGGTATGTGATAATTTTCAAGAATGAATTACCACATTTGTTGAGAAATAAACGACGACGTTTAAAAATATACACCTTTAAGAATAATTAATTTAAAATTAATCTACGTATTATTTGATTACAAATTATGATAAGAAGTGGAAAGATTTTCGTAAATTATCTATTACATTATAAATAGTAAGGATTCAGGTAGTTAGAATTTGTTAATCGCCTGAAATAGGAGACGATTCACAAATCAAAGAACTTATAGTGACTGGAAGCAAAACCTTTGACATCTTTGATGACGGTCAAGATAAACGTAATGGTGAAAATATGGTAATTGGTTAAGAACGATAACGTATCATTGTCAACAAGTTTGTAAAACAATAGGTATTTTAATATAAAGGTCAACGGAAATCCACTTTATTTATTAATGAAAGAAAATGCATTAAAATATCCGAAATTTAAACAATACAATTAGGCGATCGTACTAATACTTAGTAAATAAATAAGATATTTACATCTAATGTTCTAGGTAAAAATCTGTAATTCATGAACTGACCGAAAAAATTATACACAAGTCTTTATTGGACATCAGAAGACCGTAACAAAAATCTTTTGATCCAATATGGTGGCCAGTAATGTACCGTAGATAGTCAAATCAGACCATTTATATGCCATATTTTTATTTTTTCAACAGATACTTTAACTATAAATTTTCCCGACGGTATTATGCGATTTTGTAACTTTTCTCCTTTTACATATTTTCGGCCGTAAAACAAAAAGTAAACGAACACCTCATTTCACTTACAAAAACAACCCTAATGTGTAAATCTTTAAATAAACTATAAGAAGAGCTTTTTATTAGCACACCTAAACTAAAACAAACCACCCTTAACGCGCAAATATTAAATTAAGTACTTATTAAACACAGCACTAAAAGCTGCCCTGTTAAATTAAAGAAATTTACCCTAAAGTCTATAGGGAATAGAGATAAATCGGTAGCTTTTGTAACATAATATTTAGAGCAAAGGTGGTAAGCGCCCTTAAATGAAGGTGTTTGAATAAGACAAGGGGGTGACTTAATCGCTTATGTTTAAACGTTGCCGCTGTGTTTATTTTTTAATTATAGGGTCTAAACTGTAATTTTTCGTCCCTGTCGGTGCGTTTACATATCGAATGAACGTTTATTACTTATATAAAGTAATCTTTATTATTTTTGTAATGAATCATGATCGATCATTTTAAATAAAAGCCACGTGTATAACATAACAGTGGAAACGCCTACAGGCGACTTAATTTATATCGTCAATGCCCTACAGTATTTATACATCGTAATCCTTCCATACATTAATATTAATCGCCATATTTGTTAATATGAACGTCTGCATTAAATAAATTACTCGAGGGAAACATCGCTTGCGATTATAAAATATTAAATTTGGTTTTCATTTTCAAGCTCATATAAACATTTTAAATGCTTTAATAACAATCCTGTGAGACGGTCTAAATGCTTGGAATATGATGGCGTCGTTTTAAAAGTAACCACCGAGATTCGTTGAGAGTGATGGAATGTTTGGACGCAAATGAAAAACTCACGAACATTTGAATAAAATTGTGCAAATTGCTTGTGTTGTTCAGTAAGTTGCCGCTGTATTGGCTGTGGCGTTCGTTTAATTTAATACAACTCGGGCCGCTATTATTTGAGATGTGAAAATGGGTTGTGTTGCTACCAAGATTCTTTGACCCATGACCACAAAAATATGCTATCTCATTTTCTGCAGTAATTAATAAACGCTCTATAGGCCTTGGAAACCAAGGACGTGATGGGTTCCCAGGCACATAGAAAAGCGGCAGAATGAAGGTTGTACATGGGACTTGATGCAGTAAATCCCATCCAAACAAGAGTACTGTGCTCACTTCCTGCGTTCTAATAAACGGGCCACCCAATCAAACACTGACTACTAGGCCAAGTTTTGCTTAACTGCTTAACTTCGACTATGTATTTCCACTCTGCTGAATCTCACTTTTTGTACGCCTAAAATTTGGACTTCTTGGATTCTCTTTGTCTATCTAAAAGTTAAATTCAACCCATGATGGCGCGTCGTGACTCTAGAAGGGATTCAGAATGAATCACAGAAAGTACTTGGAACGGTTGGAAAAGAAACATAACATTCGAAATATGCCATGTGCACCGAAATCGTTGTGTTCGTGAAGGGGGACGGGCTACATTGAAGCTTAATAGAGAGGATTTTTTTTATTCCACCTCGTAATTGAAGTAATAAATGCACTTAATACAACTGATTTTAATTTACATTCGTAACTTACAACAAACTCCATTAAAATTCTCTAAATTTTAGCCAACGAAATTTGGCTCTACTACATGGTGCGATTTCAGTGTTATGAGCAACTGCCAACTCCTCTTGCTTCTTCGCTTTGCAGACACCCACTTATTTTCCTTCAGTCAACGTTACAGGTGAAACTATCTACAAATCTCTCATGAGGGTTTATCGTAAAATACAGAGACTGTTAAACTTTTAAAAACCCACAAAAACAGTACCTAATTGATTATTTTTTAAATAATACCTACCTACTGCAAATATTCGACGAATTTCTCTGCACCTAGGATTATCGCAAAGCTCTGTTTCGAACTTTACATAGGAACCCACTAGACCCTTATTATTATTTTTTAGAGGACTTTTCAACTTGTGAAAATACCCCTCCGTTTTTCGTGAATCCAGGCCGCAAATCCAGAAATGTCTTGAAGAATCCGTGACCAAATACTCTAGCGGGAAAAGTCCATGAGAATACCTCCTTGCACCTCTTGAATTAAGCTAAGTCCTCTAAGCGAGAGTGTTTTTAAAGTATTTTTTATTATCGAGATTTTAATTAAAAATAAAAAAGAAGAAAATAAGATGTTCTCATGGACTTCTCCGCCCCACAGTGCAGAAAAACGTTTCTGAAATGTTTTAGAAACGTATCTCTGAAACATGAAACATCTCCGAAACAGCGACAGAAACGTATCATACACATAACATAGATGTTTAATGGCCGCCTTCAGAAACCTAGATTTGAAACAACACAGAAACGTTACATCGAAACATTATATGTTTCAAGAAACATATCGAAGAGTAATTTATTGAAATGTAGGAGAAATGTGTCCTTATAAATGTTTCATACGTGAATATTTGAAATGTCTCATATATGTTTCATTTGAAACATACCTGAGTATAAAAAAATTGAGATGTGGTAGAAACTATGGTACCGAGAGCCCCAACTACTCTGAGGGGCTCTTTTCCCAGTGCGCACGCCCTGCAGGGCCCAATGTACTCCGGTGGCTTGTTCTCCAGGGCCCCCAAAATTCTCTTAGTGTAGACTCGAAGGAGATCGGTGATGCTGAAAAATCGTTTTTGCTTCAAGTGGGATTCGAACATCGGTCGCTTGTTTAGGAATTCAGAAAACAGCTCCGCAAACTACCTGAGCTACAGACTCGCTGGCAAATAAGCCATTTAGATGTGCAATATTACCCATCTACTTATGATGAATAAATCTATTGTAATTTGAATTGTAATTTTGGATAAATATGTAAAACACTCACATTGAAACGTGTATTTTTAGTTTCTTATGATATGTTTCAAGTGATTAGGTTTCTAGTACAACGCTACTAAATACAAGTACCTAACATTAACTTTGAAAGATGACTTCAAACGAAACATCACATTTTTAATGAAGTTTCTAAAATGTTATACGTTATCACTAAAGTTGGGATAGTTAGACAAAACGAAAGTTTCAAAAAGGCAGGCAAAAGGCATAAAAAATAATTTAAAAAAAGCATCTAAAAAGACAAAAAAGGAGAAAAATGGCACGGAAAAGCGAAAACTGTCGAGATAAAGTTTTCGGGCTAATTAAAATACGCTTAACTCGGCATAATGACTAAATGATGCAATTTCAACAAAGACTGTATGTAGGTGCAGCTTGCAGGTAGAAATAATACAATGGGAAATATTTCAAAGTAAGGAAAATGACTCATCCGAGTTATTATTGTAAGAGGCTTAAATATTATAGACAAAGTTTGTATTCAGTTTGTATACCAAATTCCTTTCCCTTTCAAACAATTTGCTTTCTTAGAAATTACCCAGAAAAATATACCTATATAAAATCTAAAAATTAAAAAATACTTAAATACTAAATACTTACGCGAAAATATCAAAAAAAAAAAAGGTAAAAAACGCAATAAAACTAACAGAAACCAAAAAAGGCAGAATAAAGTTTGCATCTAAAACGGATTTTAAATAGGGTCTGCCTTATGTTTGTCCATTTATAAAAAAAGGCATCCTAGCTTTAGTTATCACATTCCAAAAAATATATCACAGAGATATATTTTTGGATACATATCTAAAACGTTCACACCGAAACGTGTATGATGTGTTTCTTACGATATGTTTCAACTGATAAGGTTTCTGGTACAGCACTACTATACACAACTCCGTAACGTTAACTTTGAGATATGACTATTTTGTTTCAAACGAAACATCACATTTGTAACGTTTCTAAAATGTTATACGTTATCACATTCCAAAAAATACATCATAAAGATGTATTTTTGGATACATATCTAAAACGTTCGTGTTGTAATGTGTATGTTTTGTATTTTATGTAACATATCAATTGAAACGTTTATTAGACGTTACCATTTATTCGCTTTCGACAGGAATGTACCAGTAATGTGTCTTAGATGTTTCTTAGGAATGTTTCATTTGTAACCCTTATGCAACATTTAGAAACGTTTCATGGATGTACTGTGTTCAGTGGGGCTAGAGTATTTCGTCTCGGATTTTTCAAGACATTTCCGGAGAATTTTTATTTAATTTATTTGCGCCCAGGATTCATGAAAAACGGAGTGATTTTGGCTCTAAAAGCTGTCTATCTCGCTCTAAAAATTCCTTTGGTCACAAAATTACAGAAATATATTTTTATTCCAAAACTAACCATTTCGCTTTTGTATCCTTTTTAAGCTTCCTTTGGGATTTCGTAAAATAGGTTATAAACGAAAGGTGAATGGTAGTAGGAAAAAAATTCGAAGGTTAGTTGGTATGAACGCTGCTAAAAAGAGTTTTCAGAAAAAGGGTGGAGTTGACCATCCTCCTCAACATCAGTTGAGTAGAGTTGACGTTGTTTTTTGTCCTCCCCTTCGTCCTGCTCAAATGAGTGGAGTTGACGATGGTCCTCCTCGTTAGTGATAAAAGAAATGAGGGTCTCTTATCGCCCTGGATCTGCAAATAGTGGTGGAACCGTTTCAGAGTGCCTAAACCAACTACCGTCGGTTTGAGATAACAAGGGGATTCTTTTCTTTTAAATTTTCTAACAAAAATTACTACATTGCTAAAATATTAATATTATGTAGGTAGTCAACAACTGTTGCAAAGAACTTGGAATTGGAATGTCGTGAAATAAATTTAAATTTACACAAAACCTTTCCCCATAGACTTTAATGGTTACATCAAAATTAATCTTGAAACATAAAAAGTAGGCTACAAGTTTCGACAACAAATAGTCGTCATCATCAGGCCACTTCATCTTCGTTTGCACCTCGTATATTTGACCTCGTATTTTACCGGCTTTACAGTGTCCTATTCCTTTTAGGTGGTCCCCTTGGATCCGTTCTTCCATTTTTTAATATCTGTTCTGTCTTATCACTTCACACCGCATGTTACTTTCTTCGACGTCTTTAGAATTATATTTCCTCCACGTGTAGTGGCCCCGTTTCTAGGGTGTCATGATGCCCCTTTAGTTTTTTGACCTTTTATATTTTGTTTCCCGTAAGTATACAAATTCCTTTATCACATGATTTTACTTAACCTTTCTTTTAGCATGGCTTAATTTAATTGTTCATCCGAGTTTTTACCCTGATTTGAGCAAGTTTTCACTTGCTTTTCCCTATGACGGGGATGAAATAAATTATCTAGACTTCGGTCTTTCAATATCGTTTCACCACCATCATGATTCTCATTTCAATTTTGAATTTTTAATTTTTTCAACTCAATAATTTTAAGTAAGTATTTAAGATTTTATGCTTAGTGTTATTTGTTAACTTTTTAGTGGCCTGATGATGACGACTGTTTGTTGTCGAAACTTGTAGCCTACTTTTTATGTTTCAAGATTAATTTTTTATGTAACTATTAAAGTCTATGGGGAAAGGTTTTGTGTAAATTTAAATTTATTTCACGACAAATTGGTCTTCCCATTTGGAGTAAAAGAGGATAATGGATTCCACTTATTGGAATTGGAATCTTTTCTCTTAGTTTGCTACTCTAAAATTTTCTGATTTGGTTCTTCTCATACAATTCTGTGTCGTATTTTTATTTTATTTTGTAGATAATCTTTCTGCTAGCTGTAAATTTTATTTTCCTTTTTCTTATAGTGTTCATAATGTGACCCATTTTCTAATACATCACCCCTGTTCTTCTTGTACTTCTGCCCACTATATTTACAAATAAAATTATGGTTCGTTTAGAATCCAATTATTCTGCTTCCTTTATGTAAGGACACGTAACCATTGCTCAGAAGACTATTGCCTTAATGAGATTTTTGTACGGAACCCCCTCCTTCTTATTTCTTTAGCATCTGCATCGTCATACCTTCTTGAATCCATTGTATACTTTGTGTGTTTTCGTTCTATTAGTATATGGTCAATTTTTATTAATTGTCTCATGAAAAGATGAGGTTCATGTACCTTTATGTATACTTGAAAAGTTGAGAACATGTTATTATTGCTCGCAATAAGTCCTTCATCGCTGCAACTTCCATTAATACAGCCCCATTTTCGTTAGTTCACTTCTCTTCTTATCTTATAGTCTCTATAATCACCTTCACATTTTTTTGTACTTCTTCCAGTCCATTTATTTATTTCAGAAGCAATATGAATTGTATAAATTATAACTGTTGGTGCTGTCGTTTTTTTGCATGCGATTATTGAAATAAATAACAAGACTAAAGAAGAAGAACATCATAATAGAACTATGTTGCCAGATTAAAAATATTAAAGAAATGGAAATTCAACAATCCCACATCAATTTACCACCTCCATGGTGATTAAATATCTCTGAGACTGCAACATTGACTACACTGAACTAATCCAAAATGAAAGAACATGAAATATGGGTGAAGAAATCATGATTATTAAACAGAATAAATAATGACAATGGATGGAGCCATTTTCCCAAAGTGTTTACTATTTTTAGTGCAATAAATTCCCGAAGAAGCTCTTTTGAAGGAATTATGTTTTAAAGAATCTCCATTAGCAAAAAGTGTTCATAAAGAATTCTCCTTAGAAGATTTTTCTTCAAAACTATTCTAAGGTGAATTCTTTGTGCGTGAAAGTCCCTTTTAACAAATTTGTTCCACTGCAATATTTCCAGGGTTCTAGGTCTTCTAGATCACCAACATTTTCTTTTCCTAACAATATTCCCACTATGAGGCATTTCTTCGCCACACTCTGTGCTTACAATTGCAGTATAACGGTCTCCGTGGATGTATCTTTTTGCAATTGAGTAGTGCTCTTAGTGATCTTGCATGTGTCTCTTCATGGCGACAGGTACAAAATAGTATAAGTAGGTTGCTTTCGTGAGTGTAGTAGCGATTTTCCTAAAAAAGGTCTCTTTGTGCCCTTTCACCTTAAGTGGGAACATTGTATGGTGAACGAGAGTCGTAAATAACATTTTTCTTTCAATTATTGTATTTTATTTATTTTTTAAGTTAAGTGAGTGTTTCCTGATCAATATTATATTGTATTAGTGTGTACTGAAATGTACCCTAAACTACTAATTATACAAACACACCTTTTTCAACATTTATCATATAGTGTAATGTTTATGTATGCTAGTATCTGTGAAATTTGCATCTAACTATTCCACCAAATACCGTGCCATAGTCTTTACTTCGTCATTGTAGTTGAATTCTCTGTCATGTTCTCATGTTAAAAAATTGTTAAGAATGAGATGTTCTCCATGGTTCGTGAGAGCTGACACTCTCACACGATAAAATAATCACCGAATTGAGACGAACAGGTTGTTTCATAACCTTTTTTGGCATTTTAAAATATACCTAATCACCCATCGTATTTTACAAAAAAAATAAATTTCACATCTATTGTCTATGTTTGTTTTTTAAGACATCTCATCTAGTATTCAAGTTTTCCTGGTCCTTTTTGGGCCAATCGCACCATTTTCTTAATGTTCCTTTTATAATGCTACAATAAACCAAATTCCTGAAGAGATTTAAATCTTATTATTCGAATAGGAAACGTTGTTGCATTGTAATAGCTATTTTTGTTAATAAAAAATGTTGACGTTGTTAACCCCTCCTTTGATAGAACACAATCACCTTAAAGTATAAATTAAAGAAAAGGATTTTACGTGTGCAGGGGTATTCTGATTGGAAATACAAACTTTGCGTAAAATTTGAATTATTCATACTAATGCGTACAAGCTTGAGTTATTTTATCGATAACTAACGGTAATACCTATGTAACAAAGAGCCAATCAAACAATACTAATTAGAAGTTTGATCGTTGCGTAATTAGTACTTAAATTCTATAATGAAACTTAATTTACGCAATTTTTAAATTAAATTTCGGTGCGCGTATAATAAAGGCTTTTATATGCGATAAGAGTTTTTTAAATAAAATGGAACGATCCCACAAGAGGTCGTAATTTAAAACTTTTCGCACTTTTTTACAAGTACGCACTTGGTACTTTAGAAAAATCTAATAACCATAAAAAAATGATAATTTCGTTTTCCCCTTCTTTCGTTTCTATGACGACACGCTTCTAAAAAGAAGTCTATTACCCTTAAACACTTTCTGCATTGTGCTTCATCTTCACCTTATTAACTCTATTCGTGATAAATTTTATTGATAGAGAGTTTTGTACTGAAAAGAAATCATCACGTTCTAACAACTGCTTTAATATGATTCCGGAGATGATCGTTTAGTAAGTTTAGTTCATGTTCACTACCTAGTTGTGATTCTAAATCAATTGTAATGCAAATAAATTCCGAGAAGTATAAAACTGCGCCTGTAAATTTCTTTAATTGACTAGAACACCCGCCCTAGCAGTCCGTTATCACGAAGAAAACGCCACACCCTCGTCAGATTTAGCGCATTGCATATAAATTCGACTGCAATGCAATATTAAACTGGCTTTATTGTTATTTTATCTCATCAACACTTTTATTAAGTTCCAAATTACAATAAAAACAATCATAACGAAGTTTCTGCAATTTCAGCACCATAAAAGTATGCTATGAAAATATTAATAATGTAATTACAATTTTTTATAGGATCAATGGTGTGAGAACTTCAAACAGCGTGATTCCTTTACAAACACTTTAATGGTGGGCACGCGTTATATAAATCAAATCGTTTAATATCTTTAACACATTCAATATGCCATGGTAAAAAGCTAGTGGCTAATCCCGTGTAAACCACATAAGCTAGTCGTAGGGTGCAATTTCCCACATAATGTAGGGTGAATATAATATTATTATTCATACTTTTATTATTGTTTTCGAAGGGGGTAACTTAATATCTTGTGAAAATCGGCAACTTTTTACTCACGGCCATTGGAAACAAAACGCAATTTCACTAAAGCAAGAACTTCCACCTTCATTGGCATCCGGGGTATAAATGTATTTTGGCAATATTATTTGGAAATTATATTCAGTTCCAGTTTCCACGCCAACGTATGTACCGCTTGCTTAGCATTAAGGCTATAATTAGCACCAATTTTTAATTTGTTAATTTATCACAAAAGATAAAGTTTGTGGTTAAAGAAATATTTAAGAAGCTTAATAATGACCTGACTTTAATATCGTGAATGAAATTAGAACGGCGGTGTTTGTGAGAAAATCAACCGGTGTTTTAGACTAATATATCTCTAAACTATTATAGATTAAGAAGTTCTCGAAAATAATTATAATTATCGTAGTAGCAGGAAATCGTTTCAATCTAAAAGGAACGTGTTTAGTATATTTTAGTAAATCAAGCGGCATTTCTTTTGATGAATCAATCACTAAACCACAATCTATCGCACAGTGCATGTGAAGTAAGGAAAGTAGTGGCATACTTTCTAAATCAGGTAGCCGATTGAGGTTTTAGATCATTAAAATTTTAAAAACTTTATACCAATTAAGAGGTGTTTTAAAGAGATTGAAAAATGCTTACCATTTGAAATCTTTGTCCCATCTTTAAATCTACTTACCTGAACTTATTATTCCCGCTTGAAGAGCGATCAAGTAGAATAATTAATTATTATTAGTAATAAAAATGTTATTTTTCAACAAACTTCAAAAAATGACACGGTTTGCGCATTGAAAACAATACGCGAGGTGACCCTTTTTTCACTTTCCTACGTTACCATGATACCGTGCGCGAAATGACGACACCGTGCGCGAAACACTTACTTCGCGCACTGCATGTAAACTATAATGAGAGTTTTGTATTTTAATCTATATTGTCCTTAACTTTGTTGTAGAAAAAATTTTGTTCGCAACTCATGCGCGAAATACTTTGGTGATCTCGACTATTTTTTTAACTCGGCTCGGTTGTTAATCCTGTGAAAGAAGATGACATTTTCCAGTGTTTTCCGAGTAGACCACACATTTTAACAAGAAAAACTGTGGGGCTGGGGAAGCGCCTTATTCTCTCAGTAGAGATCCTACCCAGGAGATGAGATTGTTAGTCGGGGAGGCTATGGTCCATTTTCTCCTGTCGTGTGGCACTTTTAATGATAAAAGCATGCGCTTTTTTATTATCACAAGAAAACCACAAAGAAACACGTGGCAGCATACGTTAACACTCGAAAATGTTGTGTAGTGGCGACCAAAAAGAGGGTACAAAAAATGAAACAACATTTAAGAATCATTTTAATAAATTTTTCACAAAAATTAAGCACTAAAATTTGGCAGAAAACATAAAAGTAAGTCATCTTAAAAAAAGTAAAAGCTAAAAAAATCTCAATTAAATTGAAAGTTACCTTTTAAATCCTCATCTGCTTCGTAGAAATCATCAGTATCATCAAGTTCTTCTAGTTTTGATGAGTCTTGACATTTACCTTCCTCGCCTCTACAACGACATATTTCGGAGCATGTCATTTTGTGTTTGGCATATTTACAGGGCGGTCGGCAGTGCTCTTTAAGACTTTGAGGCTGTGAACATCCCTTCTTATCTTATTTTTATTCCAGGGCCGAACTTGAAACTAAACTATTCCTAATAGATATTTGTAATTATATATTTTTCGAAAAATCTAATGGTGACAAGAGTCTGGGGCGATTTCTACTGCGTTCGTGCCCTACTATACAATAAAAACATATTAAATCTAAGACCTTCTCCAAGACTTTCAACCCTTGTAAAATTTTTGTGTCGGTCCCACAAAGGACAAGTGAGCTAAGTTTCCTTTTTTGAAGAAAGGTCCAGTAACGTGTGCTCTTGAAATACTCCGTTATCAGGCGAAAATATGAAAATGGCACATTCAGGTAACCGTTGCGAGACAAATATTGCGTGTAAAATAATTTTGGTATCTGCTTCATCGTGGTCGTTATTTAAAGCTTAAGTTTTCCAACATTTGCTTGGTGTCTTCTTGTAATATTTTAATTAAAACTATGATGCCTTTTTGAGAATTATTTATTTGTTGTTCTGCTAAATTAAGTAATTGCTTGTTTTCATGAGATTTTTGTTAGTAAGTGTGCTTAAATAAATGCAGAATGATCCAAATATTAAAAAACAATTGTGACTGACTCTGATTTTAATTCAGCTTACTCAAGTAGGCAAATTTATGTATACAGGGTGTCCTGAAACTCCAGTAATTTACTTAAGCCACGTATTCTGGGGGCCAAAATTAGAATTTTGTTTCCTATAAACTCCGCACAATTTTTCGGAGTGTTAACATACAGTTTGTCCAGCGAATCTTTGCGGATATGGCCGCCGTCCAAAGTGTATGAATCAAGATAAAATATTAAATCAGCAACTACTTTCATGACCTGTCACAAAATATATTAGTTTGTCAAAAACAAATTTAACACAAAAAATTAAGGAATAAACAAATCAAACGTCAAAGAATGATAATGACAAATGTCAATTTATTCGGCGGAAATGGTGTGGTAACACCAGGTAACACTACTGAAGTCAAAATAGAAAGGTATCCATACAGCGTAAGCTCAGACAAACTAATTAACTTATGCTTCTACACACAAACTAAATTGGTATCAACGTATGTTGAGGTTTGAACACACGCATATAACAAATTCTGTAGCATCTATCTTTATTTTTGGTGCGTAATAAAAACCTAAATTGTGAGGACGTAAATTGTTGTATATTTCATACATCGGCAAACATTCGCTGGACAAACTGTATGCCACACGATTACCTGCTTATATAGTAATAATTTAAAAATAGTCTATCATTAAAAATGATACGGGGTACCATAAGTCCCCCAACAATGTACACATTTTTTAATAAATGCAATGTTCTAGTACCTAAGAAGTAGTACACCGACAAATCAAAATTCTATTATTTTCATTTCCCTCACAAGTAAGAATGTAATTTATAGGGATATACGTACGTCGCGTCGTATCATTTGAAAAACTTAATTTTCGTTTAATGGCCATCATTTTAACTTTACTTGAATTGGCCAAAAATGATGAAAATTAATTGTATTATGATAATTATTAATAATACTATTCATATTCTGCGAAAAGAAGTACAAAAATTATTAAAAATGGCATTAAGTGCTCAAAATCCCTCCCTGGGTGGTCTTGGCCTCTAATTTTTTGCACAGCGCCCACAAATCGGCTAAGGAGTTGGCATGCAACATTTTCTTCCGATCGGCTTAGGACACACACCTAGGATCCCTCGTCAGACACAAAGAATCAAAAGTGGTGTTTTAAGTCAATAAAATGTACTTGCTATATTTAAGATCTGTCATCTGCCCACTTGCTTTTTACAATTTATTATTCGTCTAGTGTACCGTCCCAACGGTCTCCTAACTATATTTACACACTTTTTGTAACAATATTTGATGTTACACACTATACCACTCTGTTGAGTGGTCTAACTATACGACCACTTCGTGTGATATATTGCCCCCATGAGTTGTCCGCCCTCACCCCGGCTAGCTGCTTTAGAACTAGTATCTGACTGGTTACCAGCATTGTTAACAGCTGGTGGCACTATGTTTATTTCAGGCATATTTTGAGAACCCTGTTCAACATGATCTTCAAATAACAAATCGCCAGTATTAAAATCAAAATTATTTTACTTAACAATGAACCTTCGGTTACGTCTGCAGTGATAATTAAAACTACCCTTAATTATGTACGATCGATTAATAATAATAATAATAATAATAATAATAATAATAATAAGTTTATTGTGACCAGAAGTGTACACAAACGGATGGAAGTTCAGCTTAACGCTGTTCTGCCATTCCAACCGGAAAACAATTCTATCTACTATTATTAAGCACATGTACTTTTACGTAATTAATATATAGGTAGTTTAGCACAGTAGAATTAAGTAAATAAATCGAAAGAAAAGAATAATAATAAAATAACTAAGAATAACAATAAAGTAGACAAATAAATAAGAAAGAAATAGCTACTATTGAAGCAAATTAATATACAGATTTTTTAATTTATGCTTAATTGTATTCCAAGATACATCACTTTTTAAAGTATTTCTATATTCGTTTAGAAATGTTGGGCCTAAATATAAAAATGAACATTCGAACTTAGCTATGTTGTGGTGTGGAATGTTGTAGTAGAAATCTCCACTATTGTTCCATAGTGCCACTCTTTCCCATTTTTTATAAATATAACCATATCACCTACCTTCAATATCGGCAATGACTTCGCATTTCAATTATAATAGTATCTTTGCTTATCTTTTTCAATCTTTTGTTGAACCGATTTTTCCGTTAAGTTGTTTCTGATTAAGAGTGAATCCTTATCCAATACCGGCAGTTTTATTTTGAGTAATCCTCCGAAAAATAACTCGGATGGTGAGACCTTCATGCTTGCCACAGTATTGTATTCCAAGACTCGGTATTGATAGGAGCCGAAGATCATTTGTTTCATAACAACGTTTCGATAAGTTTTTTACAATTTCCACACCTTTTTCGGCTAATCCATTGCTTTGTGGATAACGCGGGATAGAAATTTTAAATTTAATATTAGCCTCTGAAGCGTAATCTTCAAACTCTATTGATCCAAATGGATTATTATCACATTTAATTGTGCTTGGAAAACCCATTTTGAAAAATATCTGATTGACTAGTTTCAATAATATGCTTGGATGTTTTATTACATAGCGAAATTTCAAGTAAATAGTTGGAATACGAATCAAACATACCCCGCATATTCAAATAAATCCATTGCTACTACATGAAACGGATACTTTGGTGTTTCGTCCTGAATCAATCGTTTTTTTTATTATTCCTATGGAACTTCTCACAAATAATGTGCGAGCGACTCATTTCTTTCATTTGTGTGGTCATCCCAGGCCAATCATAAAATTCTCTGGCGCGTGCCAGCATTTTCTCAATTCCAAGATGGGATCCATGTAACCACTTTGGGCGTGGGTTCCTATCCCACTTCTGACACTATGTTTTAAGTCAATCAAATCTACTTTCTTAATAGTGTTAAAAAGATCTGCCAACTTGCTTTTTACAATTCATCTAATCTAGTGTGCCGTCCCAACGGCCTCCTAATTATATGTACTCATTACAGTAAGCGGGGAAGATGCTAAATTCAAAAACGTGCGAACGGTAAAAGATGCTGACCAGTCTATCATCGGTTTATTTAAATGCTTCTCGTTGCTAACCCCCCCCCCCCCCCCCCTCTTCGTATGGCTACCTACTACTACTTTCGTTTCTTTCTTTATAATGTTCTAACATTCATCTGCTGTGTACGTGCATATGTACGGGAAAAATCAAATGTATGTAGTTTGTGGAAGTAACAATAAGCAGTTATGGTCAATTTAAATCTTGGCGCTGAATTTGGAAATGACTACGATAGTTTTTTATACCAAGCATCCACAATGTTGTACCTATAATGATTACTCTACATCATTATTTCTTAAACATAACGGTCTAAGAAGAGCTTGAACCTCCTACTTCATATTTTGCATGAATCTTTTACGGGATAACACTTGGCCCCGCGTAAGACCATTAAGGGTTCATTTCATACACACTCGTCTATGCTCCATGGATTTCTCCATAAAATTACTTAGTTGAATTTAGAATGCATGGCTTACTGCGATAAAAATGTAGATATAACATCGATATTCAGATTGTTGAAACAAAATATTGAAGGAATAGAGTATTTTTAAAAAGAGTGGCGGCGTCGTCTGATTAATTTAGTTCGTATTAACAGTGAATCAGTGTTCTTCTGCGTACGACTTAATTTAATCGTGATTCAACTGCACGCTTCAATTTTTTAACATAATGTGCGCCCAATTAGTAAAGCTGTTCAAGCAAAAATGTTGTAACACTTAAGCATTCCAATAAAACAGTATCATTGAATTCAATGGTAACTGTTTCTGATTCTCATAGAGAAGCAAACAGGCTCATAAAGCGTTCTAGTTACAGAACGGCTTTCCAAATAGGTAAAAAATAGGCGCGATAAATATCTGTCTCGAGAAAAATCTCGACCCGCTGTCCATTTAGCTTATTATTCCGACGATATCTTCATTGAATGTAAAACGCGCCAGGTTGGATATCAGAGTAGAGCCCCGCACTAACAAGGGAGTGTGAGGTGGCAGTGTCACTCCGGTGGTAACGAAGAGGCGGCGTTACCGCCCGTATTGCGTTCGCAGCACTCGTACGTTAACGGACAATGTGCCATTAACAAGTCTACACGATTTCCTATGCCTTTCCACTGAATTTTAGATTTCTTCGGTATTGAATGAGTTTTATACGATTTCACTGATTTCCCATTACAATAGCAAATTTTTATATCACGAACACCGCCAGAGCAATACATCACCATCGTAATGACGAATACACCTTAATGATTTGTAAGGTGACGATTTCAATAGCCCATTAATATTAATTTATGCAATAAATACGCTCTCGCGGCCGACTGCGCATTAAATAAATGACACAAAAAAAGTGAACCCTATATATGTAAATTAATAAAACTCGAATACCCAACTTTTTCCAACTCCTTTATTCAATTTCAAGTTGGTAATTGCATTTCCCAAGCGAGGAATGAATTTTAGCGAGTCACAAAAAGACATTTCGCATAATTCAGAGTAATATTAAAGATGTAATAGCAAGGAATACAGCAATAAAGAACCGGCGGTTGAGAATATGAAATTGTCGCCGCTTTTCGCCAACTTTAATTTCTTTCGCTATAATTCAACGACATTAAAATTTCTCGCGACATTTTTACGACAGGGTAGAATTATCGGCCAAAAATTATGTTCTGCATTTGATATATTTTAAATTTGAATTGTTGAATTATTTCTATTTTATACATTAGTTGTACGCAAAATTTATCTTTGTACTTGATATTCAAATGCACATCAAAACGAGAAACTTTGGCAACAAATAATAAGATTTCGTCATCCTCTTAAAAATAATGACTCTCATAATCACATTCTGACAATTTGTTATTCAGTCGACTTTCGTTAATTTATAATAATCCAGGTAATTTAGAAGAGTTCGTGTTTTAATTTTTGATTAATTAACAAGATAAAACATTGAAATAATTAATTTAGCTTTCGGAAAGGGATTACAATATAATATGTACCTATTCCCATTAAATTATTCTAATTAATTAAATATTGCTACTGACGAATATACAGTGGAATAAATTGATCGTATCTCGACGAAATGAAGCTACAGGTATTAATCCATATTATGTTTTCTTCTTTTCAAATAGCCAATAACATTAAGTAAAGGCGTTTAATGTGACTTCGCAATATGATTCAATTTCCTTTTTCTCTGATATAAATCCAGCCTGTTATACATTTTCAGAAGTACCTAATTAGGTACGAAAATATAACTTGAAATGTACGACAATGTCATAATCGCACACAATTCGTCCATTTCTTGCAGCCGAAAAGCTCAAACGCAATACAAAGGTAATAAATAATTATGTACCTACTTCATTTGAACTTATGTCTTCATGAACTTATATTTATTTAAATTAGGCGCGCAGGTCTTCTTTATTCAAACGTAAAACCTTTTTACTCATGCACAATTGCAAAATTCCTAACATTGATGATTTCAACAAAACTCCCGACCTAGTAGAACGCAAGTGTCGAAAAACAAATCAAAAACCTTATTGAAGCCCCCTGATAAAAGAGGGTGAAATTAAAATACAAACATTTAAAGAACGTAAACGTAAAAGGAGCACCCTGATATGGCCTTATAGCTTACCCACGAAGCCCTTAAGATATTTATGCCACATTCTATTCCAAGAACCAGATACTACCTATGGCAGTTGAAGGCAGTACAAGTTAGTATGATTGAAAAGCTAGAAAATCACCCAATCAACTGTCTTCAAGTCTTATCAAGGATTTTTGAAAAATTATTGCTAAAACGTCTTCTCCAACCAATTATGGTTAGGTATTATCTCGAAACACCAATTTGCATTCCGTGGGCAGCGCTCTACCATTAAGCAATGGGCAATAGAATAATACAGAAAACACTAGAAGAAATGGAATATAGGAATAAGCCTTTGAGAAGGCCTGGCTTAATGGGCTGCTGTACAAACTAAAAAAAGGCTACCGCACACGTATTATCACGTCCTAAAGGTTTGCCTTACTGGCAGATACTCCCTTGCCAGATACAAGCTAGGGTTCCACAAGGCACTATCCTTGGTACGGTACTGTACCAGATCTACACTCCCGATCTTCCACCACGGAGCAATCGTGCTATAAATACTACGACTTATGAGGACGATACGGTTTTGCTAGTAATCAACAGCGATTCTGCAATGTCTTTCCTTAGGCTCCAAAAGGCATTGAATGATTTTCAAGAGTGGCAGAGGAAACGGAAATAATAAATGCTTCACACTACGTCAGTATACGTGTCCTTCCAGATTCAATTAGTAACAATTAGTAAACAGTTAGTTAGGTTTCATTTGGACAAACGTCTTACGTGGCTAAACACATTTGTGCGAAAAGGATGCAACTAAGTACAGAGTTCATCAAATTACAGTAGTCAGTGGTTTATTGGACGGAGAACCGCCTTCACTCTTGAAAATAAACTTCTAAATGATTCTAAACCTAAAGTTAGTGTGAACGCATGGCATTCAACTATGGGTAACTGCGAGCGTCTGTAACATTTAAATATTACAAAGATTTTAATCTAAAGCGCTAAGAACAATCAATTTCGATACTATGTATATCACATTCAGTTAATGTTAGTTTCAAAATGATATTCACGGTAATAGAGTGAAATTAATGTCGATGATGGTTTTCGCATTAGTTTAAACAGTTATATTTTGAAAGAAAAAATGGCAGTTAAAGAATTATACATAATTATTCAGAAAGAATTAAAAATAACAGAAACTAATCTGCAAGATGCTTAAATCACTATAAAAATAAGAGAAGAAAACGCGACATTACTGGTATTCAAGACGGAAAAGGTTGCTAACACAGAACTATGAATTATTATATGGAAGGAACTATTAAGTGGGTATAGGGGCGACATTGATGTGTAACAATGAATAAATTAGATTAGAGGAAGCAGTAAAATTGCTAAAGAACGGAAAAGTCAAAAGAAGATGACAAACTAATATCCGAAATGTCCAAGAAATACAGAAATACAGTGTTATCGAGAGATATGAAATGAAACGCGAGAAGAGTAGCACGGTTCTCAACAAAAGTGAAACTAAAGTTACGGCAGAAGGAGAAGAAAAAAGAAAATAAAGAGACAATCAGGTGGATTGGATGTAGGTCAATCACCTAGGAGTCAGTATACAAGAAAATGGAAGGCAGACAAAGAACTACAAAAATGTGAGACGTTTTACACACAACTGGGGTGAACTTGCAGATAAAGCGGAATCTTCAGTAAATTTTTCAAGTACCTACCTATACATAATAAGAAAATTAGCAATACTTTAACTAACTTCGAAAGTAAGCTCATATATTTGTATTCAAGAGTTAAATTCTTATTCTTATTCTTCGTATTACGAAATGGTGGTAGATTCAATTGTTTTTCCCAAAAACTTAAGTTATTAAATTGTATCTTTTTCAACAAACAAAGGTTTGGTATACCAATTCATTAAATCTCTTTGTGGCTTTCTGTGTTAAGGAATGTTAAAATTCTGATTCTGAAAAAACATCAAAAAGTAAGCTTAGATCTTGCTGTGCTGTAATTAATCGGGAACACCGTGAAAGGGGTGGTCAAATTATAAAAGTTTGCTAAATATAGACAATTAGACATCATTTCTATGTGATTTTTAACGCTTAAATTTGTGTTTACACTGCAATTTTGTTTGATCTAGTAATGCTAGAAGAGCATTCTCAACTTGTTTTAGATATTTTTCCATTGTTCGGTTTTTGGAAAAGAAATTTGTTAACGGTGGCGTCGTAGTAGTTGTCGCGTGGTGACTGGTAAAGGGAATAACATAATAAGCTACCGATTTTGTATATTTGTTCCCAATTTTCGGCATTTGCCTGGAATATGTTTGTAAGTTAATAAGTAATTTCTCACAGAAAAATCCCTTTGTGTATGTTGTGTTAAAAGGGAAATTGACTATACAATCCATGTAATACAAGTACACCTGTTATTAAACCTTTTTGTCCTTCCATTGTAAAGTGAGATGTTTAAAGATATCAAAAGGTAGTTAATGATTGTACATACTCAGTTTTTGGTAACCTTTATTTCGTTTCAACATAGATTTAGTTCAATTGGGCTTTAAAAATGAAACGTTGGCTATATTAACCTAGTCGCATAATGACCCACCATTTAATATTACATTTTGCTATGAGCAAGGTTTTTATGTTTCAATAGTATTCTGTCTGATACACTTCATAAACGCCCTCTGATGTTCTTATTCGTAACACTTTTTCACGCACTGGATGAAAGGAGAATTAAGTTTCAATCCACCCTAACAGAGCACCCCCAACTGTGGCAGAGAATTTTTTTGCCGCTAACAGTTTCTTCATTTGAATATAGATATGGGTTTGGGATATCAATTTGTTTACTAAACATAATCGAGTATGATAAACTCCAAATTGCTTTGATGAATTATTTTTACTTATTTCACCTTTAATCGTATTAACGTTGCCCCTGTTTGCACATTTTCCCCAGTGTAATTTTTACAAATTTTCCTATCTTCTGTAAATGCTTCATATTCAATCAATATTATTTCTTCATTTCGTTGCCTTAGTCTGCGAATCATTTTCGTCAAACCATGATTAAGTGCAATGTGTTGATAACTGATAACAGCACATAATTCAACATTTTAACTACTAATAATTGAAGTTCCTTATTTTTTGCCTATAACTTACAACACAATATTATATTGATACTTTTTCCAAAAACATCGATTATTATATACCTATACCTAATTGTAAGTAAAATAGTTTTTTCTATGTAAATGGCATACTACACGGAAACAAAGGGATCATATCTATTTGTTTTCCCACCATTGTCAACGATCTCTTGAGTTGAATAAAAGTTTCAATATTTCACAGTTATGCATTACACGCAGCTTGTAGAGATTGTTCATTTTGTAAAAATCAGTAAGATCAATTTGCAAAACATAATTATTATTAGTTACCAGAGAGTTACAGCATCTACAAAAACCTAAAGTAAATCATTAAAACCATTTAACTCTCAAAATCTTTAATAATAAATCAAACAACTCGCAACCTCCCCTTAGACATGTAATTTAATGCAAACTTAGATGAAAATGAAGTGACAGGTTATGTTTTTTATGTTTTTTAGGTAAGTACTGACGTACTGAAACACTAGCCAATTGGGCAATTGTTGTTTTTATATTGTATTTTCTAAAAAATAACGAAGGTAGCCAGTTACCACATAGGGTTGACAACCG
This sequence comes from Pyrocoelia pectoralis, assembly GCA_036250285.1. Classification (NCBI taxonomy): domain Eukaryota; kingdom Metazoa; phylum Arthropoda; class Insecta; order Coleoptera; family Lampyridae; genus Pyrocoelia; species Pyrocoelia pectoralis. The sequence continues at coordinate 9,790,672 of CM070077.1, read as the reverse complement.
TAACATTTACCCTATTACTATTTTATTAACGGGAAAGTAACCTTCGATCTCTATCATTGATATTTTTACATAATGTTAACACATTTACAAGATGATTGAATCTTTTTAACGAAATATTTACAACGTCTGTTCGTTAATGAAAAAATTAAAAAGAACTAAACGAAAACAAGTAAATTTTCCCTTTACGCAATATATCGCGTTGCATATGTAAGAAAAACCACCTCAATTCTACTCGTGGCAAGTTAAGAAAATTTTCATTTCTGTAGTGCCATAGTTGACCAAATATTGAAATTACGTTTACCTTGCATTAAGAAATTAGTAAACATCGTGTTAATGTAATTATTCGCATTTAATTATACCCCCAATTATAAATGACTCTCTTGTAACCTAGTTGCAAGTTAATAACTTTAATTTACGTGAAACTTGTAAAAAATAATTTAGGGTAGCACACAATCAATGAGCTGGTGTAATCGTTATATGGGTTGGGGGTGAATGGGGTACTGTTTGCTCTTCGTATTAAACTATTATACGCGCCGGGGTTCAGACTTCGCTATTATATATCACTAACACTTGCCCCGGTGTCGCTTCAGATGTAGTTTGCAGTACCTAACAATTTCAGAAAACATTCTTTGTTAATCTTAACAGTGTCGTTTTTTTTTATTTTTGATAATTAGGAATATTTAATTTAACGGTCTTGAACTATAGATGATTGTTGAAAATGAAAGAAATTTGGCATTGCATTAGTTTTTCAAATGCGAAGTGCCAAACCGATTACACAATCTCAACTTTCTCCATTTACCATGGGCTATGAAATTTATGAGCTTAATATAATGGTAAAGTAACTTAGTATGAAGACTAAATTTACGTTTTTCAAAAATTTTCTGGTAGATAAAGTGTTTAACGTCTCATAAATCACAAAACAAAAAAATAAAAATCTAATTTCCTTTCATTGATATTCATAAACGATGTTTTCACCCCTTGTATTTGCAAACTATAAGTGGATCGTAAGCAGTTAGCAGTCAGCTATATCTACCCTCAAATAGAGGTTGATGCGATAATAGAGACGTTCAGATCAAATTTAGCGTGATTGCGATTTCAGTTTCGACCTTAAGTACTACAAAGCAACTTGAAACTAATTCTCGTCCTCGTTATCGAACAAAATAAGGAATGCTTTTATCGTCGATTATAAAAGATTGTTATGAAAAATGGTAGGTTACGATATTACATCAGCGTAATAAATTAGCCTCATTACTTGATATGGCCGTGTTTGTTGCACAGCACGCCTCATACTAAATTGTAATTCAAGATGAGTACGTCATATTATTGCTTTTATTTTCCTAATAACTCAATGTGTTCTCAATTATTTCCCAAGATGGCTGCAAACAATAAACACTTCATCATTGTTGTTTAAAGTTCTTATGGTTCAGTCGTGGTTAAAAGCCATTCTCCTGTCGACTTTGGTCTGCCAGGAGCTATGTCTTTGCCGTGTCGCGCACTTTTATTTATTCCCGCTTTTCGATCAGCCATATTGCTCTCTAACTTTACGTCTCAATCTTCAACGATACGCTCATCTCACGATGTTTTATTTATATAGTTATGAAGCAGTTCTGACAATGTATGACTTAGTTTTAGATCACTTACATATTTACGATTACATATACCTACGCTGAAATACATTTACACACAATTCTATTACTATCTTTGTAGTGCCGTAAATACTCTCGCCTGTTAATAATTATTTTAACATGTGGTCAATGACGTTAACGATTTGTTACATTATACAGAGTGTTTAAAATTACTAACATCTACCTATTGATCTGTCTAATTTTTACCACATTCCTTCCCCACAATGGCCGAATAAAAATTGTTTAGGCAAATCTCACTAAATGTGTAACCTGATCTCCTGACCCAACCGATAAAACATACTGTAAGTCGAATTCGTGGATAACAACCACCCACAATGCAGCTAAGTATAATATGCAATGACAAAATTCTAAACATTTTGTTTGCTTATAAAAAGTTTATAATAAAGTACAGCGATAATTTCTTTTTAAATATTATTCTTTGCAATGAAAAATTGTATATGATAAAGGGCATCCTTGCGCTATACATAGTGATTCTATCGCCTTCAAGAAATTCAACATTTCTAAACATACCTACGCATAAATATTTCGCCACAAAGATAACCCATGTTTGAACTAAAGCTCTACAACGTGGCCCGAGCTTTAAGGAAGACATAATTCTGTGTGAGGATTTTCTGAATACGGATATTTTCAAAAGGTAATCTCAAATGGTTCAATACTTTTAAGATTCTAATAATAAACCATTTTGAAAGTTCACGTCAAGTTTCCAGCCTCTCAAGCATATGATATACGTAATTAACAACATTTTATCACTGAATTCAAACTGATTCAAAAAATATTTTCTAAAATTTAGTTTCATTCGAAGAGGGTATCTCTACTGAGGAACCCATAGAACCAATAATGCTTTGTTAGACTATCTTGTACCTCTTTTTAATTTTTTATTGCTACTGTCTTCAAGTATCAACTCTATTTTTCATCCTCTACACCTGAAAATCATTCTAAACGGAAGAGGAATGAGGAGAGGAGAAGAAACGTGACACCGCGATCTGTCATGGTCAAGCCATCCACACTTAAAATCAATTGAACGAGGGGGTTGACTCTTTCATACATATAGACACCATCAGTGAAGCCTCTTCGCACATGTACAGTTTTATCTATTTATGTTGTCCCAACAGAACAGTAAATGGATAGTTTGCTTTTGACATAGTATTGTTGTGCGAACGCTACAAATATGATCTAGATAGCACTACTATTGCCTAAAGCAAAAGAAACTAAAGATTTACTCCAGCATCAGTTCGCAAAATCGACTTCTGTAACTTCCAGTAAACCAGTCCAACTGTAATCGAACTTGTCACCAAGTGCACCAGAAAGTCATATTACCTCAGGTTTTTGATGACATAATTGTTACTGTTAGATCAGTCTTCTCGTTTCTTTATCGAATTTTTTGATGTCAATGTGTCGTGTAATATAATAATGTTCAATTATAAAAAATATTATTAGTGAAACATGGAGGCTAGCATCATATTTGGGCGTTAGATGGGGAGAAATAATCGCAATATTTTCTTGCTTGAGTTTTGCAGATTATCTTGTATATTGGAGCAATGTGTGCAAAATGAAAAATCCATACATTTTTAAATTTTCTCTAAACTTACTTTGTGAAACTCCATAATTAATAATTGTAATAGTAAAATACAATTTGATACTTAGGTATATAAAAATATAAATAAATGTGAAAATATAAAAACTAAAATGAAACCTTGCCCACCCAAAAATAGACACCAATGAAATGAAATAAAAAACTAAAATTAGTGGAATTACTTGTACGTATTATTATTACAATTGATTTTTTAAGGTTTATACATTTTTTTATTTCTGACAGTGATATCATAAGCTTATATTTAGTGGAGTGTCGTAAGCACCTGAAATATAAAAAGCTCGGAATCCAATTACTTTGAACGAATTATTATAAAACCTGTTGGATTGTATTATTAATAAGGTGTATTACAAAGTTTACCCATTCAAATTTGTTGCTTTTTATTTAATAATAAAATAAATAAATAAATGAATACAGATATAATTATACATATCTAATACATTATAAGTTTAATAACTTAATTTTAAGCAGAAATCGTTGTACGAATATACTTTTTTCGTGATAATATTAATGTAAAAAACTTTAATTTTAATTTAAAAAAAACTTTATAAAAATTATTTAAATATTTTACTTACTAAAATTAAATTTGTTGGTTTTCAGCAGTTTCTTCCACTTCACTTATTTTATAATAGGTGATGCGCTTTTCCGACATCCACAGGAATTTCCACATCCTTTTTTACAATTAGAAAATAACATTTTCAGTAAATTATCTGGAGCTGGATACCGTTCCATCATTGTTCACCGTTCATCAACGAATGAACCGCAACAATATCATCATTATATTTAATCTTGCCTTTTTTGCCAATACAAAATTGACTTTATCTTTATTGGAGCATTTAAGTTCTTTTAAATTATGATCCTTAGTTTTTTTCATTATCATCAAAATCCTTCATCAAACGCGTTATAATAATTAATATTTTCGTCTCCAGTTATTGCTGTTGCAATCGACATAATTGTACCTGTATCCGGAAAGGGACAATGTTGTATGAAAAATTCCTCGAAATTTTTTGACATCTGTAAGTATCGTCTCTTTCCATCCGAGCGTCTGTTCAATCACTGTGTTGATTTTTTGAAAGATATATTACAAAATTCTTTCATTCCTTCAATTATATCTTTAGTGTAAATCACCCCTTTGATCCATTTATAAACAATGGATCTCCTCCAACACTCATTGATTTCTCAATGTTTGTTCAATTGTCTGGTCGATAGGAATTTCAGAAGAAAAATAATCCGAACGCCTTTTTGTGAAGTATCCTTCCGTGAATTTCTGATACTTACTCTACACTCTACAGGATCCCTTTTAGTCTGTAGTTCTTCATGTTTTGTAAATAAATTTGTGAAGCTTTGGGATAAGGAAACTGTCCTGACGCATAAAATAATGAAATCATAAGCTCAATACAATATAAATGTAACTGTTAAAATCTGCATTATCGCGTACAAATTGCACGAAAGTACGTTTTTTATTTTTATTCGGAGTTGCCACGGCCGTTGAAACTTCATAATATAATTGTGCGTTTTTGTACGAAGCACAAAAACCAAGGCTGCTACACATACGAGGGTTACTTTTATTCAACCTCCGATTGGCTATAAAGGAAAGACGTGTGAATACGTATTTATAATTTTGTTAGAAGCTGTGAAGCGTTACTGTTAAAGGCTGCTACACAATTTTTCTCGTATACTTACTTATGTTATCGTTTAAAATGATTTCAGATTTCAAAATGTAGGTATTCATCAAGATCTTCAAACATTTTGTTACCTGCTGAACAATGCTCATTACAATAGACTTGATTTCTTCTAATAATTTCACCAGCCCAGCGGCCTGTAGCCCAACCGAATTAGATCAAAAAATGGGTTGACACGGAAAAAATTTGAATGTTGGACTCGCGGAACAAGCTCAGAGCTGTGTCCAAATTGTCATTGTTTTTGCGAGTGTTAAAGAATTTCAATTTTTTTACGTTGAATATTGATGACGTATATCGCATCCGGTGAAGGCATGTAAGAATAAAACATGCTTTACATCAAACTGTTCATATTTAAAACTTGCCGGTGAATATAATTGTTCCGAAGTCCGTCCTCTGCCGGGTTACTTAAAAGAAACGTTTTTCAAATGATACCTACCCTAAGGCAGTCAGTATCACGAGGAGATCGATGTCCTCGCCGATGATCGTGACTTCGTCGTAATTCGCGGCTGCTTGAATTGCCGTTCCAATGATAAAAGAATCTGCGTCTGCTGGCGCCTGCTGAACATCAGAATCCTGCAAAGCTTTTTTCCAAATTTCAATAAGTCTTGCCTTGTTTCTATGTACATGTGAGTACAATTATGTTTCTGAATGTTGTGTAATACTAAATAATTAAGGGAATGCCTAATTAAATTAAAAAATGATATTCAGGTAAGTACCTACCTATGGTATAAACAAAATATCACCCGCACCTTTTTCGGGCCTAATCGAAACATATCAATCCTAGGAAAAAATTGATAAGGACTACAATTGTAGGAAATTAAATTTCAAACAACTTTAGTGATAACTATTTTTCGTGTAAAATTGAAAATAAACGAGTTATTCAATAAACAAAAATTCACCCCCTCTTTTCGGGTCTTAACCGAAAAATATCGATCCTAGGGAAAAATTGATAAGGAACAAAATTATAGAAAATTTAATTCCAAACAACTTTGGTAATAACTATTATTCGTGTAAAGTTGAAAATAAACGAGTTATTCAATAAACAAAAATTCACCCTCAAATTCAAGATGGCGGATGGAAGCAACAAAAAAAAATGGGTAAACATTTTAGTATTTTGTCTATAAAACATAATTCAGATGGTCTTACATTAATACATTCAAAGTAATTGGATTCCGAGGTCAAACTCTCCAGGCACTCCACTAATTGTCATAGTTACGATACCAATAAAGAGTGTCATAACTCCCTTGGGATATAAAGATGCTATAATTTCGTCTACGGCTCTTTTATGAACCAGTAACCTAGCAACAACCAAAACTGCAATCGACGATATCTGAATCAAATATACCGGAAATGAACAAATTTTATTAAACTCGGTCAGAAATAAAATTATCTATGTATCGCGGGAATTAATAGGTCTCAATTACCTCGGGTAATTGCTGTCCCTCGGGCGCAAGGCCCTCGGGACGCAAACTTTACCCTCGGTAATTAAGACCCTTATAATTCCCTTGATACATAAATAACTATTTATCATAAAATTCATTTTCGAGTTTATCTCGTGTAAGTATTGATAATATTCAACGTTTCGAAAACTCGCTTGGTTTTCTTTATCAAGAATTATTGACAATTGTTACTAATGAGTTATGCCATCTAGTTTTAATTTTTGCGTGTTTTACTGCGTGTGACAGGCCCGTTGTATGTAGATGTAGTTGGCACATTTTGAATATTATTCCTGATTGGTTGGTCAGGTTGGTCTTCGGAATTTTCGATAGTGTTAGTTCTTCGTAAAGGTCTATTTATGATTATCTTCCAAACAGGTGGAATTCTTGAACTATCGTCTCTCTTGTTAAGTGCCAATGGTCTTTTTTCAATCTCAATAGCTTCTCGTATGATTCTTTCCTGTAAAGTGTATGTTTGGAAGATAATCATAAATAGACCTTTACGAAGAACTAACACTATCGAAAATTCCGAAGACCAACCTGACCAACCAATCAGGAATAATATTCAAAATGTGCCAACTACATCTACATACAACGGGCCTGTCACACGCAGTAAAACACGCAAAAATTAAAACTATTAGATGGCATAACTCATTAGTAACAATGGTCAATAATTCTTGATAAAGAAAACCAAGCGAGTTTTCGAAACGTTGAATATTATCAATACTTACACGAGATAAACTCGAAAATGAATTTTATGATAAATAATATAACTCGTGGAAACTTAAATAACAATATAAATAACTATTACTCCACTTTCCTGTTTTTTTCCCTATTGAATAGAGAATCTTTTTCTGATTACAACTGCCTAATATAAGTGCACGTTTATAATAAAAAAATTCGTCGGCGGTATACACTGAACGTTATCCGGTCCTTGTGCATCCTCGTACTAATTCCTTTATAAACTTGGAAATCCTTTAAGGAGAACGGGTTGTATATTTAACAACAACGATCGAAACCGCCAGAGGAATGCTCAAAATGAATCTTGTTAAGGTCCTTATCTGTGTTGCAGCAAGTACTAGTTCTTCAATCAAACTATTCATTGAGGACATGGGTATTTCGCTTTCGTTAGTGCACCGTACTCCAAAAATCCACAAATAACATCCCTAAAAAATCAATTTTATGTAACACTTGGAGACGACGATCGTAGTCCAGAATTTATAGCGCGGCAAGTATGCCAGTATTTTACAAGAACTTCTGCGGACTGATGAATCTCGTTTCACTAATAATGGTATTATGGATCCCCATAATTATCATTTCAGGATCAAAGAAAGAAGAGAGTGCAATTATCATGACCAAAGTGTGTGGTGTGGTCTGATCGGATCTCGATTGGTATGGCCCAATTTTGGTTATTGCAATTTAAGATCAAAAAAGTACCTTAATTTCTTACCAAGCGAACTACAAGGATTCCTTGAAGATTATTCTTTCGAAATTTGTCAATACCTTATTTGCAAACAAGATGGAGTACTCTCAACAGTTTTTCCGATAGATTGGCGGATTTGCTGGTCTGATCTATCTGCGTTAGACTATTCCTTAAAAGATGTAGTTTACAGCACAGCGTCTGATCATCTCCATCTCCAATAACTAAACCGTATTCAGGAGTCTTCGCCGAGAACAAATATTAGCCCCTATAGGAAGGGAACCATTGCAGTGCGGATAATATTATGACAGCAAGCAAAGGATCTCCAATTTCAGAACTTAGTCTGAATATTCGTTTTTGCTTCGTTTTTTAATATCATTAGCTTTTTTTAAATTTAAGGTTCCTAGATTAAATTACTAAATTCAAAATTGTGGCAAGTGTTTTATTATAAACTGACACTGCCGTTGCGATCAGGAAAAAATTCTCTAATAGAAGGAAAAAGTATTATAGTTTCAGTTAATTAAGGAGAACCAGTCTCACTTCTGGTCTGTAAATTGGTATTCTTAATAGTTGTAATAATAATAATAAACTATATATTAATAAATATTAATGAAACCATTTATTCATGGTTTCCGAATAAGGCTCAAGCGTATTTATAGTAAATTTCATTGCAACCCTCAAGTAGAAGTAAACGCTATAGTGGCGAAGTGCGAAACAGTGGATCAATTACCATTTTTTAGTTAACTTTTCGTTAAATCGTTGCCAGAAGTTAACCAATGATTGTAAAATCGGGCCTAAGAGCTCCTATGTTATGAAATAATTTTGAAAGAGTATCTTTTTTCAGGTTGCTAATATGAGAAATGGGGAGAAATTGATCACAACATTATTATACAATGATAATATGTTACTTATAAACCATACTTTAAAGGGAAGTAGGAATAATTCTAGGCTGTCCGGCAACACTAATAATAATTTATGAATGGATGAACTAATACTTTACTTTTTTATCGCTATCGAAAGAGAAATGTATTTTTAATCGCACTAAAATGAGTTCTTTATTCAGATTTCCGCTAACGCTTAATTAATGAGAGCGCAGGTGATACGGTACAACTAATTTAATGAGACATCTCTGACAAAATAACGAATATCTTGTGTACCGTGTTACGAATATACGAATCTAAAGGTTTTCGCGGAAAATTGTAATTAGTTCACCGTAAATTACGTTTTCACTGGATGTGCAAATTGGTACAGATTCCCGATAATAAGTAATAACAAAATTTTGACAAAAGAAAGTCATCAATCATTAGTTTAAATAAACATCTATTATATCCATTGTTGCGCAAATCGTTATTCGAACGTAGAAGGCGATAGAAGCAAATCCGACCACGTGGCCCTTTGTGTCTTATCGGCCACGAGAGCCCTATGATCGCATTTCGATAACGTTCACAAATAAGTCAAGTGACAAGGGGTGAATTTTGTAATTTTCACTGAGTGATTCAGATTGGCTACTAAATTGGGTATCTTTTGTTGTGTAAAAGATAAAAGTGGTGTTTGGTTTCAGGGCTGATGTAATTTCCGAACGCTGATGACTTTCAGTTGATGCTAGCGAGGTTATTTTTAGGGTTTTTGTTGCAGATATGGTGGCACCGCTGTCATGTAACACGTGTTTACTTTTTGTTTGCGTTTGTTTTTATACAGTAGTTTAAATAGCCTTCTGTCTGGTTGTCATTTGTTCGATTTTGTTTCTATGCACTGGAACAATAGATTTTTTACACATACACAAACGTTTTTATGTTACCGCGCCGTTGAATACAATTTTAATTTATGAGAAAAGTGACAAATGTCACCCCTTCTGTTATAAACTAGTTGTTAATAAATAATAAATAAACATGATTATTACAGTTATAAAATTTTTGCCTGCCCAGTAATTAAAATTTTATCAACACATTTTATCTCTGTGTACAGAGTATATATCCTAAAATTGTAATATAAACGTTTATATCTCATAATTTTTCTTTATATAAGCTACAAATTTATAATTTAATTTTATGTCTTGGTTATAAAACGTTGCGACTATGTAATTTTATAATCGCATAAGTAGTCCTGAAATTCTGAATCACATCTAAATCATGACCATTTCTTTAATTATTTAAGTTTTTTATTGGTCTGTTTTAATTTACTTGACACACTCAGTCTACGTAGCATCGCATATAGGTAAGAACAATAAACATTATCTGTTAATAACACTGTTGCAAATCATTTCTTATGGATCGAAAGGGTTAGTAGACATTCTGGCAAAACCAACATAAATTGGTCAAATATTGTTAAACTTTGAACTCAAAATAACCGATGATTAACCTAGGTATGTTATTTGTACCTAAATTATAGTAAAACTGATAAAATCTTTTTTTCCATCTGTGTTTAATGAGTGATTACGAATTTGTCAAAACAAATCAGTTTATGTGTGCTCAAGCAAGTTATGAACATTTCTGGGCTAATTCAGGTCCTGACCCCATTATTCGCTCAGGTGCGTCCTCAACTTGTGCAAATTGCCCCACTAGGTATATTGCCCAAACTGGTCGGAGTTTCAAAACTCGGCGGGTTGAACACACCAACCCCATTACAAATAACAATTCCAATTCTCCAACCCTACAGACTAAATCCGCCTTGGCCAAACACGTGCCTCTCTCAGGTCATTCTTATAACCGCCATCTGCACAGTGAACAATTTTTGTTATTTACTTATACATATAATAGACACCATATTTTTGTTATTTGGAACTTTGTGCTTGTTAAAAGGGAAATTTTGAATACAGAACGAGATATGATTAGGTGTAAACATTTGACGGGGTGATAGAACAAGTAACAGTTGTCATATCAGCCAAACTTAAAAAAAACAACCTTTATATAAGTTTCCATAGCTCAGTTGTTTCATGGCTGACTTCTTAATCGGGTGATCGATGGTTCGAATCCTACTTGAAGCAGAAGCCTGTTTCAGCATAACCGATCTCCGAGCCTACACGTCCTGGGGAATGAACCACCAGAGTATATAGAGCCCCTGCAGGCGCTGCGCACTGGGAAATAGTCCCTCGGAACAGTTTAGGGTGGCGCAGGTCACCCCCCTTTCCTACTATTTTGGGACACATTACAAAAGAATATTGTATAAATATTTCCCTCAATATCGAAATAATATCGATTAGTAATATTTAGCCAATACGTAAAATTGTTCACATTTCAATGTTGTGACAATATGGTACATTAATATTCTACCAATATATTTGCAATGAAATGCCAATATTAATAAAGTTACATGGAGCATAAACAATTTAAACTCCTTATGTTTCTATCAAAAATTGTTGATTACCTAACTAGATGTTTCAGGTAAAAAAGTAGTGTGTAATAGCGACTAGTTTTGATATAACATCATCATCAGGCTTTAAAATGGCACGAACAGATTTGAATTACAAAATTGTAAAAATATTACATGTTAATGGTCAATTGTGGCAGCGGGATAATGGGGGGAAAATATAGTTACAAAGGACACTAGGAAATATAACTAACATTATTGCAAATTTGTATACTTATTAAAAATCATCTTCGATGAATAACAATTAATAGTAGATATAGTTTTTGTGTATGAGTTTTGCGATTGGAGTACCTAATACTTTCTTTATTTACACAGTGTGGCTATAATTTTCCACTTGTAAAGGAAAACTACGTGCAGCAGAAGTTCACAACTGACTTGGTTCAGTTCAAGTCTATTTACCACAGATTCCAAAAAGATGATTCGGATACTAAAAAAATTATGATTTCAAACGGCAGTGTTGTATGGAGATACATACAGGGTGGGCCAATAGTGCGTGGATGGATGATTGTGGGTTTATTAACGAATATTTCTAATGATCACCTAAAATATTTTCACTTAAATCGCAAAGTTTATACAGGGTAATTTATATCAAAGTTGCATTTTTTTAAATTTAAATCCCCTGTATATTTTGCATATTTGGAATTCTTGTTAGTTTAAAGTAACTACCAGCTTGGTGGTTCACCAATATTAAGAGAGTATACCTACTACAGATTTAAAAAGCAACTGCAATGATTTAATTATATGCAGTTTTGTAACGCGCACCTTTCTCCAAAGAAATTACTTTTCATAGATCAGCAGGTGGTAATTTTGAGAATTCCCTCGCCGTTTTAATAGTTACTAATCATTCAAATACCATAGTGGTGTCAAAAAGTTATTTTTAGGTGATTCTAATGTAAATTTCTTAGAGCAATCTAATAACTTGAGTTATGTGATGAATTCCACAAGCTTAAATATTTGCATTAAGACTATTTTCGATTATCCATAACAATTTCATAGATAATTTGTAGAATAAGTTGTTGGCTGTTACAATTTTATCAAAGACCGTACGACAAAATAGTAGAGAAAACGGCCAACATTTACAAGTACAATAGCATAAATAGTATTTGTGACATAAATCCAGGTTGTAGGTAATGCTGCATTAATTTCAATAATTTAAAATTCTTAGAATTATTGGTCATGTTATAGAAATTATTGTGGAATGTATTATGTCGTACAAAAGTCAAATATAGTCGAAACCAAGATGCAAATCTTCCAAATGCATAAAATCAGTACCTAATTATTTTAGTAATTAATGAAATTAGAAAACCTCAGTTTAGATTTATGGGACATAGATGACACGGAGTTACCAAAGGTTTCAGTTCTTGCTGTGTTCAATGAGATTTAAGGATTGTTACATTGCAGTTAACGAACAACTCACTTTGTTTCAAGAACGATGCTTATTAAGGCAGTGTGTGTACTTTTGAGACCTGCAAAGTAGCAAATCAAAATATTTGGGTCGCGTACTCGCGGACGTGAACAGCATGTACCTACACCATGAATCCTATAAGTCAGTTAAGATGAAGTTACATCTTGGTGATAGTGGAAAAAAGGATAATTAGTTGATAGCTTTCCCCAAGTAGTAGATAAAAAAATGCCCTACTTGGAGCAACTATAGAGCAACAAGCTTTAGCTAGTTTATTTCGTTTCCATATCTTACTTTATTTTTGTACATTTCCATGAAAGAAGAGAATGTCTTTTCATCTATACACACTCACAATGAAGCTGCACATGATAAAGAATGTCAATAATACCAAATATGGCGTTGGGCGTTAATATTTTAGGCAAGATGTGCTGAGTGGTGAGAAACTGCTGATGTTGACCAATTACCATGATCCCCAGTAACATGATTTCAGATTTTAGTAGAATAAAAAGGTTTGGTATTATATTAATGGAGTGTGACTGATGGTAAATATACCTACTATTAGCGATAGCGATGGTATATATGCAATGGTTAAAGTTACCTGTAAAATATTAGTACGTACACAGTTACAAGTTGCTGGTTGTTTACATACAATTTGCAACCCTTGGCAACATCACTCGTGATATTTCTTGGATTTTTAAGTGAAATATGATCTTTACTTATACATTATGGATTTCCACAATAAACCCATTGAGAAAGATTAGTTACTATTTACTTTTTGCTTTACTTACTGCGGACTCTCGAAGCACTTTCACGCTTGTTATTTTGAATAGTGTTACTGAACATAAAAATGACGGATTCCTCACATTGCTTTTGATTTTTCGTTTTCAAACTGAACCTTAGTAATGGGCTCATTTACAAATGAGATTGTGCTCTTATAAATCTTCTAATGAAACCTTATGGAGATAAAAATATATGTTGAAGTGAGGAATGCTTGAATTGCATCTTAATATGGTATTACGTTTGTAAAAGAAGGTAACTTGGTATAGCCCAAGGACTTTATTTAAATCTGATGTGTGTATCGTCCACCATTTTGTGACAGAACCGAATTTTTTGAGGTACGGCGTTTATTTTTATTACCTTAAATTAAGATACCATCTTTATAATAAATTTATAACATATTGAATATTTCATGTTTACAAATGCCGACGAAAGGAAGAATTTGAATAAACTTACCTAAAGTATTCAGTCGCCATAGAATTTATTATTGTACAATAGAAATATTTCGGTAACACAAACAAATCAGAAATATTTCTACCATGTACCATATTCTTGCTTAAGTATAAATAAAAAATACCTTAATAGATTCATCTGTGGTGCATACCTGGCATTTTCAAGATTATACTGTGAATTTGTAACTATACTGCGTTAAGATACGTGCGGACAGTTTAAGAATTCCTCACATTCTAAGTTTGGCATCACAATCTTTACCTTATGCTTGTCTTTAATAAATATCTGATGTCATTGACAAATAACCGAACATACGAGCGCCTTAAACACTGTCTCATTTAGTTTATTACAGCTTAGTTTATTATACTAAGAAAGATGAATTTATAAATTCGTTACGTTATGCATTTGCTTACTGGTCATTTATCTGTATCTTATAAATTGCACTTATTATAATTTTATGGTGGGATGGTTGATAATATTATTTTAAACGAATGATGTGTTGAACGATGCTTTATTAGCTTCATTTAATTCCAAATGTGAAAGTAATGGTGTAGAGGATGCTATTTATATTCACAGAGCGCGCTATAATGTTAACAGCTTCATTAGGAAATTTGACATGTTATTTCATTTAAAATTATCCGTATATAAAGTGGCGATGTTGAATTCTTTGGTTAGGCAACACATATTTCAACATGCGCCCCCACCAACTACAAACTAGAAAAACAAACTGGTAATTTTTCTATCGCCAAGTACCCGCAAATACGGAATTGTAATTTAAACAAATCACTTGCAACACTTTCTTATAAGATTAGTAACGAGTTAGCCGATGTAGTTTTTTAAGAAATCAATATGGTTTCTTACAAGAAATATTTCGCTCCTAAGGCATTTATTTAATCAGGTACATTAATTAATAGTAACAATAACAGATGTAGCAGAATTAAGTACAAATGATTGAGCAAAGTTTAGATGCTAATAAGTAATCGATGCCCTAAGCTGCTCTTCCACTTAACCCCTTGCTATTTGTTATCTACTAAAATTATCCTTATTCTTGAAGTAAAATGATAACTATAAACATATTATTTAGTGATAAAAAAATATTTAAACCGTTCCAATATGATAATTATTCACCATTTAGTGATTTTGTTCCATATTTACAAAAAAAAATGTTATTAGGATCTTATACGATTTATATAAGGGACGAAGAAAATACTTGAGCCACAAAAGATAATTGGTATGTTGTGTGTCAGCTAAAACCATTAAATCTAAGGACTGTAATTGGTTTATTAGTTTCGCGAAGGTTATGAAGTTTAGGGTGACTAAAGCTCCTCTATCCCTGTATTAGGTTTTGTGTATCAAATCCGAGCTATATTACGGCAAGATGGTATTAATAAGTGATCAATTTTAAATATGATTCATATCGTGAAAGAAATTAAGGAATTTCGTCACTCGTAATTCATTCTCTTTTACTGTTAAGGTTATTAATTGAAACGTGCATCAATTATTGTTTTTTAGAAAATAATTCAAACGTTACTTTTTACGTGCCCCTAACTTTTGAATATTGCATAGTAATTACCAGGAGTTTTTTATTCAATGTGCAAATAATATAATCTCGCATGTTTTTATTCTAATTCCATTTGTATTTAAGAGCAAGGGTTTCAAGTAATGTACCTACCTTACAAAGTAACTAGAACTTTTTATGTTTATCTCACATACTTAAGGTGTAGCAGGTTACCTATACTAAAAACGTATATTATGCACTTATAATTTTAAAGTGGTCGTAGTACAGTTTGTAAACGTTGAGCACAGTATTAACTTTGACGAAAGTTTACATACATTATCCATTAATCTTGTCTTAATTAATTAATTAATCTTTCGTTAAAATAAAGACGTACTTTGCACACCTCAAGTATCATTCCTTGGACTACCGTACAAGTTTAATCAATATGTTGCACCATAAAACGTTCAATCACTAAGAGAGGGGCAAGACTAAAATAATTTCTGAGAAAAGTATACTCATTCAATACCATCATAAAGTTGGGGCAAAGCAAAAAGCGTTGCACGTCACGAGTATCATATACATGTCAACAGTGTTGTCATATGGATTAAAACGAAATAGAATAAAATACGAAATGAAAGACAATAAATGACACATGTCCTTGGTTGCAACATTGTAATTTTATTTATGATGCTGCCAACTTGTAGAATTATTTTACCCTAGAATATTACCTTTAATGACAATCCGAAAAATTAGTATTACATTGGTACTGTTTTTACGTCATATGTCACGTGCAACGCTTTTAGGATTGCCATGACTATACTCTGTTATTCAAGATTAACAACCCCTATTTTTCGAAATTCTGCGATAACAATCCAGAGATAGAACGATGCTGCTACCGAATATTTCAACAAGGTCTAATTGTTTTGCCAATTCGATTGGTACAGATTTTGAAGAGACGCTATTCTGGATCTTTCGAATGCAATCCGATATATTAATATGTACCCTCAATTTCAAACAGGGGTATTGAAAGAGCAAAGCACACCTTTACTGCAGCTAGAAGGCAATTGCTCTAGTTTTACCCTCGGACTTAAGTGCCAGAGGTTTTAAAAACCTTCCAAGGGTTCTTTGGTGCATTTTTGATAGCAAGATAGATGACAGAGTCTTAGTTTCCTTGGGAACTTATGTTCAGAAAGGGAGATTACTAACAATACCTATTATTAGTGTTTAAAAGAAACACTATCTCCCCTTAATATTTGTTTTAATAAAATGTATTATTTATGTGTTGCACGACATGTTTTGGGTTTTGAAACTAAACCCATTTTCAAGTGAAATTATAAAAATTTTTGAAACGGCTGTGAAAAATACTCGGATGCATTTTTCAAAATTTTATTGATATTACGTTATTGTGCATTAAAATGCATTGACAAAATATGAACGGAATTAATCAACGTTTAAAAAGAACATCGGTAAGATGGTGTCGTTCCCGATTACTGCATTCTTGCAATCGATTTCTGAAATTGTCCATCAGGTCATGGAGAATTCTCTGGATTTCCATCAGACGGATCTTTCTTTGAATTCTTCAACTGTACGAGGTCGTTCTTCGTACACTTTACTTTTCAGGTATCCCCACAAGAAATTAAATGACCAGTAAAATGGCACACAACTATCCCGTGTTTACTACTATGACGTATTAAATAAAATAGTTTTTGCGTAATAACTCAAAATAAAATAGTTATTGCGTAATAATTAAAAAAAATAAAAAAATAAATATACAGTGTATATAGTATAGTTGTAATCAGAAAACGATTTCTGATTTTCCCTTGAAATAATACACAGGGTATATCACAAATATTGTTCATATTTTGTTAATTTCCGGCTAGGCGGGAAGTAAATTGGTATACATATTATACTCGATTAAAAGAGTAGTATGTCCTCTACTTCACTGTACAATTTTAATTCTTCACCTGTGTTAGCAAAAGAGTTATGAATTTTCAAAATTTTCAAACTTCAAACATTCATCCCCCTCCCCTACGGGAAATAAAGAAAGAAATGTAGTGCCAATAGTTTTTCATGAATTATAAGTAAAACATTTAAAAAAATAAAAAACATGTTGAAGCAGATTTTGAGAAAGTCGATTTTTAATTTTTGGCCAATTTTGGGCACCAATAAATTGCACACGTTTAATTTTTGTTCTTTATCAATTATAAGTAAAAGATCTGGCCATCCTATGGCTACAATTTCCAATTTTCAAATTTTAATTAAGTTAAACGGTTCTTGAGCTACACCCTAAAAAGTAAAATCTTGGAGAATTGCTATATTGGCCGCCGTTTTGAATTTAGAAAGAAACGAAAAACGGCGTCTCACTTGTTACCATGTCTACTAACTTTTCACCAAGGGAAATTAAATTGGGTTAAAATTTGAATCCAATGAATGAAACGCACTAAACCTCCCCCCATATGAAGATGTAATCGTATACAAAAATTATTACTACATGTTTCGACGATCAAATTGTCATCATCAGGCTATAATAAAACGTACAATTAAGATGCAAAAAACGAAAAGATGGCGAGTAGGTACTTACTATATATTATAATATTGTTACATTCACAAATTGAATTAAATTGGGTCCCTAGCTAGGGAAATTTCCTTTCTGGATCAAAGGTATCATCACGGCCAAGAGTTCCCACGTGCAGAAATTAACGTGAGCCGGAGAAATCCAAAAACCCCCCAGAGATGGGAAGACGGAAGGCATGCTGAAAAAGTGAGGTTAAGAAAGAAAAAGGAGTGAGGAATACTTATGACGAACCGAATGTCTAAACAAACAGTTCCAAATTCTAAACCAACAGAAGGAAAAGTTACCCCCGAAGAGGCAGCCCTCTAGAGTTAAATAGAATTTAAATGAAATTAAACGTGTTCAATACAACGAAACGTCAAACAAACTCAAAGAAGAAACCTGTAAGACCGACTATTGAGATGAAGAAAGGGGCGGGATCGAACAACGGGGAAGAAGCTATAAATTAAAGGACGATTAAATTTTTATTGAAATTTAGTATTTCATTAAGCGAGGAATCGGGGTTGGACCTATAATTGTTTACAATTTCTTTAATTTCTAGTAAATCTAACTTTTTTTCGTTTTTCGCAAACATGGAGGATTTTGAAATTCGGAGTGGGGTCGAAACTATGGCCGTAACTAAGAATATGTTCCGCGAATGTAGATTTAGTGTTCAAATTATTATTTTTTATGCATGAAAAGTGTTCTGCTATCCTAAATTGGAACTTGCGCCCAGTTTGGCCTACATAGAAAGATTCCCAGGTGCCGCAAAATAGCTGGTACACACCGGATTGATCTAAAATCTTAATTTTGTTTTTAGTATGAACAATGCTTTTCTTTAAATTTTGCTTTGAAGAAACGGAGATATTAATACCATGTTGTTTGAGGTTTTTGAAAAAATATGAGGGGGTGCCGATATAAGAGAGTGAATAACAGACGGGCTGTAAAAGTTTAAAGGATAGTGTGACCATTGAGATGACGCAAATTATTAAGCTGTTTGTAAAGTTCACGGATGATACCTATGTTGGGGGTAACCGTTCCGCTCGACAATTTCAAATATGATGTTAAGCTCTTTGTTGAAGTTATGAGTGCTAAGGGGTAGGCTGAAGAGTCTGTTTAGAAAAAATCTAAAATCAGATAATTTGTGAGAAAGGGGATGGTGCGAATCAAAGGGGATGGCATGGTCCGTTGTGGTAGGCTTTCTATATATGTCAATACCAAAGTTAAAATTTGAATGTTTGCTCCCAAAGTAACGTCCCTAGTTTGGGCCCCTTTTGGCTGATTTTGATGAGAATCTTGTTTTACCGATGAAGTTTTTTTATAGGCCTTAGTTTAAAATTTCATCAAAATCGGTTATGGCTCCACAGCCAGAACGTACGCACCCACCCATCCACGCACCCACAGACAAACATTTTTCAGAGATGGTGGTTTAGGACTCAAGGGGACTCAAAACGTCGATATTCATCAAAACCTCGATTACATTACTTTCCCTATGTGTATATACACGTGTGTATATGTACGGGAAAGTAAAAATCACATGGAGTGAGGTCGGGTGAACGGGGGGCCAAGGAATCGCTCCGTTTCGGGATCACACGATTCGGAAAATGTTCATTAAGAATGTTTTGTCAAAGATTTTTAATGCACAATAACGTTTATATCAATAAGATTTTGAAAAATGCATCCGTTTATTTTTCACAGCCATTTGAAAAATGCAAGATTGACTGTCAGACTCTGTATAAATCTCTAGAATGGTCTCTATAATGTAGACAACTTTGTAGAGTTCGAACACACAAAGGGGTGAAATTGTAGAACAGGAAATAATGAAACCTCACAGCCTCCACTTGAAACTTCTTTTATTAGCGACGATGAAGAATTAAATGATGATCGATTCTTACAAATGTTGCGATATGTTTCGGGAAACCGCTGTTCGATCATCATTTAATTCTTCATCGTCGCTAATAAAAGAAGTATCAAGGGGAGGCTGTGAGGTTTTATTATTTCCTATTCTATAATGTAGGGCGCTCCCATTTCAAAATCTTCCCCCTTCCCATCATAATCGATATTATTACAAAAAAAAAACGGAATAGATGAGAGAATCGATTAGAATAATAAAAACAGTGACGAAACGTAAATGTTTGAACGACAAAGTGTGGCACACGATCGATTTCTAAGTCTTTTTCACGTAATTCAATTTTCAATTAGGCTACTATGGAGAACTTGACGTTTTGATAATAAAAGTACCGTTATAAATTTTTTATTCTTCATTTGTAGGTATATAAAAGCCAACTACTAAAAATACAAATAATCGAAAAAACCTAGTGTCTACCGTAAAATTAAATTAAACTAATTTACGCAAATGTTCTACATTTTTTATTATGATAAAAATTAGTGTACGCACAGTACTGGTACATTCTTCTCTCAGCATGTCAAACAACTTTCATTAGTGTCTTATAATTAAAATTGCTAATTTATTTATTGCTTTCACCTTTAATCTTTAGTGTAGATAAGTCGTTATGATAATATGACCAACATATTTGCATGCCACCTAGGTTTCCACCAGGTGCGATTGTAGTGTAGAAATATAGATTTTTTCAAAAAATCAATTGTGCCCTTGAAAGTTTGATAATCACCATTCATATTCAATGTAGTCACCTACTATCGGAGTAAAAATGCAAGGCCTCTGACTTTAAGTGGTCATAACGAAGAAACTGGGGGGTGAAATTTCTTCATTTTTGGGCAGTACATTAGTCATTTATATATGTTTAACATGTGTAAAAATCAAATTGGTAGAATCAGTTGTTTAACATTTATTTTAATTAACAGCAATAAAAACGCTGTATTTAGTATATTCCTGGCTGACGGTCACTTTTAACTTATCATAAAATTGTTATTGTTTCATAAATTGTTACCAAATTTACAAATGTTGTAGCACACATACTTCTGAAAAGTAGACAGCCAATAAATATTGATTATTCATATAATTAACTGGTTTTATAAGCCGTAACCGAAAATTTGATTATTTTGCAATATACGGTAACTAAAGAAAAAATTCTTGTTTTAAATGCTAAATTGGTATTACTCAAATCGAGCTGCACTATTGCTTTATTGAAAACAAGATTTGTTTTCTTGTAATTCAAAGTAAATGTTTAATTATCGCGAAAGAAAGACGCACATATTCCCGCGAGAGGTAATCTACCACATCGTAAATCGTGAGCGGCAAACCACAACAATGTGATTATTCTTTAGCATTGTACAAAAACATGCGCTTCATAGCAATAGTCTACGGCACCATCTTACACCCCGTACCGCACCTCGCTCCGCGAACGCAAGCATCCATCCTTTTTTCCAAATTTCTTTTAAATAATACATGTATACATTAGGCATTATTTTTGTGAATCGTGTTAGACCACAATATAATTGCTTTAACCTTGTTATGTTACTGTCAATATTATTAATATCGAACGTTCAGGTGCTCAGTTACACAAGATGCCGTTTTTTTATTATAGCTTTAAGCCTAATAAACCAATTGGCCTCAAAAGCATCCCACACCGACAAAAAAGTATACACTTGTCAAATATATAAGTATCTACCACTCAGTTTCAATAATATAGCCGTAATTAATTTTTAAAGTCGAGCGCGTGTGCGATTTGACTCATAATTAGCGCTTTTTCGCACATAAATTAATACAGAAAATTAACGATGTGTTGCAAAAATCTAAAACTGTACACCTTTATGTAGGAATAAATGATTTTTTAAATGCACTTTATTTCATTAAATTATGATTGCTAATTACTGAGATACAAGCTTCTAAAGTCAGAGGCCTTGCATTTTTACTCCGGTAGTAGGCCCTTCTTTGTAAAAAGGATTGAGTTACAATTTATCCAATTTAATTGGAATCAGTGAATTTAATATTTAATTTGGGCGCAGATTTCGATTTTCGTAATAGATAATCTATTTAAGATAATTTTGAACTTAAGAAATTTTGTGTGTATATTTTCTTTTAGAGTTTTAGAAGTAAAAGTTTATCATGAAAAAATTGTTACTTTGATTTAAAAGGAACTGCTACATCCATAGGTATTATTTAACAACTAACCCTCGTATAAAACTGTTAGATAATAAATTATACAGTCAGTACAAGCTAAAATTTTATTTTTAGCGACACGTCCCTGCCATACAATCCAGAAACCATTAGACCATGAAAGTATTCCTCGTGATATTTATAGAGCAATAAAAAAATCACAAATAGACGGTCGAGTAGTTGTTTGGTCAACGATAAGGATTACATGACAGTGCCATATTGGTTTCGCGGTTATTCTTTTCATTCTACACTCCGATACCTCGCAAATTCCGGTATAAACCCCTACTAAAAAGGTTATTGGAAAAAAGTGATTGCTACTTACTGCTTTCGAAAATGGAAGCCGAAACTTATTTTGAAAGTGGTTGTAGAGAAATTTTATAACAATTTACGAGTCTATCAAAAAGCAGTGTGTGCGGAATACATTGAGCCATACAAGATACAAAGAGGCTGGAAAGCAATCACCACGCGTTAGTTACCCTTAGTTAGGGGTTACTTCATGTTTAGATTGTACATTTAGATCAATTTTGTTTGTTGTCGCTTAACAATCGACGCATTATAATCAGCTTACGACTTTGACGTTTATACCGATAGGGGTGCTTATTGCTTTAATACGAAATATTGATTTACGTTCGTATATAAATGTGGAAACGTTCACCCTACACTAAGCTAAAAATTATCATATTAATTTGCTGATGGTTTAATTGATTGCTGTAAAATCTGGAAAATCCTCGTTAAGGAGAGATGTAGAAAAATGTTGGAAAGCCGAGAAAGACAGAGAAAGGAAATTGAAGCAAAAGCGGCCATAATTGGGTTGTTTTAATTTACGTGGTGGTAGGGAAAACAATTAACCTACCCTTTATAGTTTTAATTACTTCATTTTCGTGGCTATCTCCGCTACGTGCGAAATCACGTCTGATTTAACCAACTAAATTTTCTCTATGACAGGATAATAGATATTTTCCTTCCTTTAAAATTCACGAATGGGATTTCTTTATGATTTGATTATAATCCTCCGATGATTTAGTAGCGAATAAGCGGTAAATGATTGCTCGAGTATTTTTGGGGTAGTTTTTTTTTCAAGTATAGGTAATAAGAGATCTGATAGTTATTTAAAACTTTGTTTCCTTAACAAGTAGGAAAAGTGTCTGAGTTAACTAAACACCAAGCATTAAAGTAAATGAGGGTCGTTAATATTTGTGCCGTGTAAAACGTTCTTGTTATCTCTCGGGCAATTTAACATTTCACTACTATTCAGATTATACCCTGTATATAATGACTACAGCACCATTGTTAGGGACGGCCATTTTAATTTCTCGCAAAAACAACATGGCGCCCTCATGAGGCAATTAAAACAGATGATAGGCGATAATGGCGTTAATTAATTCTGCCTTTCTCAGTCGGGTGCTAATGTGCAAATTAAACTGTTACATAGTCTGGCTCGTTCACCAATACCTTTATTGTTAGTTTGCAAACTCGCATTTCATTTGTTTCAATTTTTATATGGTTAGTAGTTACAGCCACTGCTCACTGATACGTGAATTCCATGTATCTAACTACCAACATCAACGTAATTATGCACGTCATTAATTATAAGCCACTTGTTAATCTTTATGAGACAATAAATAAATATAGGTACATTTAAACCTAATCCGCAAAGAAACGGCATAACGATAATTGAAACTGAAAACATTTTAATCTCGAATTAATTGTGAATTTTCCGCAAAATGGAATGAGGGCCAGTAATTATTATCCCTGTAATTGCTAGGCGGCGTAGAGCGTAGATTAACTATTGTTTTACAATTCCCCAAGGAAGATAAATGAAGGTGCAATTGTTGCTCATTTGTTTCCGTAGATAGAGAGACTTATGTTGTATTTTGTCACCATCCTTGGAAAGTTTCTTCCCTTTGTTCCCGGTAATTCGCGAATTTAAATTTTTAATGCAATTATCTCTGAACACAAAAAGCTCCATTATAAATTCACAACAAGAACCGCTAAAAGTAAATTTAGAATATAACTACAAGTATAAAAAGGATTTAAAAAATAAATTAACCGCTATCATCTAAAAATCACATTTTTTTAAAAGAACGTATACCAGCAACGCCTCATTTAAAAAGTAAAGTTCTAAGTGTTTACCAAATTAACTAAGATGAAATTTAGTGATGACTTCTCTTGTGTTAATTGTGGTGAACATTCGGGTCACGCGTTGTTGAATATTCCAAGAGCGTTCAACATTTAGAGGTGAAATCATTCTCACCGCATATAATACAACGTCCATTCGTCAATTACTTTTTCATCTGTTAACAGATATTTTAATGATGCTGCGAACTTTTCCCATTAAAATACCAATTAATTGAAAATGGAATTAAAACTTGGAATTTTTTATCGGTCGCCTCTGCTACAACTTTTTTACATATGACATGCTTATCGTCAAGTTACTTCACTGGCATAAATTATATAGGTAGGTACATAATTTTTTCTATACTATTCCACTTTATTTCCAATGTGTAAGTCTAAATCCCAAAGACGTTCGATTAATAATTCAAATTTGAATTTAATTAAACAAATCAAAACATTTCTCTATATTAGTTTCTTCATTTCTATATACCTACCTATAAGGCGGCGAAACCAATCAAGCCTGTAAAGTGGATGTGGCATAACTTTGATAGATTAATTCCGCTTTTTTTATCAGAATGCTGACTTGATTGCGTTAACATTTCTTTGGTCTTCAAGAAAATCAAGGATGGAGTCTAGAATATGGTTGCAAAAATCTTTAGCCTGATTGAGTTCAACATCCTCGGCGTTTTTGTTCAGCCTATAACCACTAAAATGTCAAAGCTTATGAAGGAATTGTAAATTGAGATAAATCCACATTCCGGTTATGAGTTGAACAGTCCTTGTACATTTAGCAATTTTCCGCAATGGGAAACCAAAGCAAATGAATGCTGAAAATTATACGCTTTTGGGTTACTGACTGAGTGAGCTATAGGTACTAAATCAGTTCAAATACCTACGTTGAGCGGATTATATGGGATGATCATTAAATGGGGGGGACTGTAGTTAATTAATAAGAGAAATTTAAATTTTATTACATAACAATTAAAAGTAGTCTCCCATGACTTGAATGCACCTTTGTTTCTTGCCACTTGGTAAATACTTGTAGCCACTCATTTTGGGAAATACTTGAAAAATATTCATACACTGCGGCATCCACTTTTTCTTCACTTGAAAGTATTTTTCCTCGTAGAAATTTCGTCAAGATTCCTAAACAGCCAAAAATCACAGGGAGTCAGGTCAGGAGAATAGGCCGGGTGACCTGACTTTCTTTGCAGAAATTGTTGCTGATGCTGTGTGGGGCCTAGCATTATCTTGATGAAAGATAATGGTATGGATTTGGCGTCTTTCCTAGACAGTCTGGAAGACTTGCGGTAGACAAACAGTAGTGTACCAATTAGCGTTGACCTTTTGACCCTTTTCTAATTTGACAACTTTGGCTAAACCGGTTGACCGAAAAAATACCGCGTACATTATCTTCCAAACATGGACTTCTCTCTTGGGTAAATTGGGAGGTTCTTCATCTTCAAACACAAATAATTTGGCTTCCTTGGAAGTTAAATCATCATAAAAGTAAACCCAAATCTCGTCATCTGTCAGAAATCGAAACATTTTCAGGTTTTCTTGGCATGCTTTCACTCGAGCTTCCATTTGGCTTTCATTTCAAGAGACACGGTACCCACTTGATACAAACGGGTCATTTCTTACAATTTTATGGGCTGACCCGTAAGAAAATTGTCTCACTGTAGATCTAGGATTCTCACTTATGATTTCCCGTACTTTTTTAACAATTTCTCCAGTGACAACTTCAGTTGGACGGCCTGTACTTTCTTCCTGGTCCAGTGATGTTCGGTCCATTCTTAAATGTTGGTACCACTTGTAAACTGTTGTCTTTAAAACACTATCTTCACCACTTCATTAATTTCCTGCAAACAATCTGATGGTGACAATCCTTTTTTGAAATTATAGGCAATTAATGTTCGAATGTCACGGGATGTGAAACTTACTTTTACTTCTCGTTTTCCATGTTTGAACTTAATTAACTCGGGTAATAACTGGAATATTTTTATGAAAATTTAAACTTAAGGCAGGCATTCTTTTAGGTAAAATAAACTAAATTTTGCTAAGTGGGTGGGCTGTCTCAATATTTAGTAGCTAGCACATCCTTGCGATTATGTGTGGATGCCACCGTTGTTCTATTGTTAGGTTGTTAAATCGGCACTTAATGAGGACTAAATACGTAGTACAAAAGAGAAGAAACTGTACCCAAGGGTTGAACCGCGTATGTTATTGGTTAGGAAAAGAGGAATCATTGACCTGAGATGCTGAAATACTCCTTGCGATGATAATCCGCCGTTTTTGATCCCCTTTAATTACGCAGAACAATCCTGGAATTATACAGGGTGTCCAGAAATGAAGGTGCCAAACGAAAATCCCAGTTAGTAGACATTATTTTATGTCGATTTAACCCAAATTACCTTGGTCCAAAAATGCTTCTTAAGCGAGCTAGAGCTCCTTATAGATGGAGCCATGAAGTACTTTTTTTTGTAATATCTCAAAAATGTTTCGATCGAAAATGTCCAAACTTTGCACAATGACTTACCTTCTGATCACACATCGGTCGCTGTAAATAATACTTCCTAATAGCTGCGACCATTATAGCGTCCCATGTGGGAGGGGCCGCAGACATTTTGGATTGTATTTTTTTTACATTTATTTTTTTAAAATTTTTTGTGTCAAATTCGAATTCTCTAGGGTCTTTTCTAAAAATAATGTGCTCTTGTTTCAAATCGTTAGGATGCACCCTTCTCGAGAAAAATAAATTTAAATAAATTACTAATTTATTAATTTATTTAACTAAATTACTCTTATATCAAGCTATATCAAAAACAACAAATTTTACAGTAAGTGCTCTACATGACGGCCGCCTATTTCAATATATATTACAAAAAAAAGTACTTCGTGGCACCATCTATAAGGAGATCCAGCTCGCTTAAGAAGCATTTTTGGACTAAGGTAATTTGGATTAAATCGACGTATAATAATAATAATAATAATAATATATATATTTATCCTGCATGATACAATAGTGTATATAGGACATGTCAAATTACATAAATCAAACAAACATAACATACAAATATTATAAAATGAGAATGAGAAATAATGTCTACGAACTGGGATTTTCGTTTGGCACCTTCATTTCTGGACACCCTGTAGATACGATGTCAAATCAATTAAAGATGGATTAGTTTTACTTTAGAGGGTGTCCGCTAAACGTATGCCAAAAATTCAAGTCATAACCCAGACATTTCTACAAAAGAATTGCAAATACATTGAATGTTAGTGAAAACTTTGAGTAAGTAGTTTTGGCAAACATATCATATGCAAGGCGTCAAAACACGTACTTTTCCTCCACATATTGCATTCGTTCAATGATTTTTGCAAACACTTGAACTATGAACCGAATTTATCGACTAACTGAAGATATTTTTACTACCTAACATACATGAAGATTTACCAATGAAATATTTGTTGAAACACTCGCTATTTGGCAACGAAATGTGTAATGTGGTTTATGTACCTACAATTGGGGTGCAGCGCTGCATTTCAGTTTCATTTTTTTTTAGTTTTTAAGACAAGCATCAAGAAACCGCTGGATTGGTGGAGATCGACTTCACTCAAGGCCACCTAAAACACCTCACTTTGGGTTGACTCCTGGATTTTTTATTACCTAAGATATTTGTCATCCTTAGTTTACACAACTTTAGCCGAAAATGGAAAGGATTAAGGGACTCAGATGGTGGGGTGTAATACGTGTAAAATAAGTAGGTAAGTAAGTTTTGTGTTTTTTAAAGGATTTGGAAGACTTACTTATCTATGTAAGAAGTTTGCTCTCTTGTCAAGAAATCTCAAAAAAATTTGAATGCGTTTTAGTTAAAACCATGACCAGATTGTTTCAGTGTAGCAGCTCAGTATTTTAGATGAACTGGTTAAATTGGCCCTTGGATTCGTGTAATACTTGCCCTGATTGCAATGTTTGATAACAACTTGTTACTGCACGCATTATTCTCTCAGTCAACCTTATGAAGAGCAAACCTGCACACTTGTGTATATTGCTGCCATATAGGTGATTCAGTGACCATCACACCTGGCTCTTGATAATGAATTTCTCTTAGAATATGAAGGGGTTCAGATTTGATTTAAATTCATATCTTCTTTAGATATTCGAGTACATCTTCATAACATTGTTGCCTATCCAGGCGAGTGAAGAACGACTGCGTAACTCGAAATTAAAACGAACTCTCCCGCTGGGTGCTGCTTTTATTAGGATCGATTAGAAATTAGAAATTTTAATCACTTCAAGCAAGGGTTGTCCTCTTAAATGAAGTAGAGGTGCAGACATCAATGCTCACCGATTACATTAACATCCACACAATTTGAGATTATCTCTGGGTCTTCACTGAGGAGGGAAAACTTGAACAATTATCGTCGGGAATGGATGATTACTCGTCTTTCAAGGATTTTATTGAAGTAGGTAAGTAAGGCCGATCCTAACTCAAAAAGTCCCTAGATTTAGTGACTTTTCTAGTGACTTTTTGAGTTAGGATCGGCCTTACATTTTCACGATGTTTTTTAGTCAAGTAATGTATAAAATGTAGGTTACTTGAAGGTCACTCTGAGTTAGAATCGGCCTTACATTCTATCGATGTGCGCTCACGTAGACGATACGAATGTAAATGGCAGCGGGAGGGTTCTGAAGCGGGGGTAAAGCTGGTGGTGACTTTGAGAAGTAAATAGAGGTCGAACTCAAGGTCACGACCCCCTGGCGGTGACTTTCAAAACTAAATGGAGGTCGTCTGGGTTAGAATCGGCCTTACATTTCACCGAGACGTTTTTAGTAGGTGAAGGGCACTCGCGGTTGAACACGTGTTTAGTCTGTAGGTTACTGGTCACTCTGGGTTAGGATCGGCCTTGAATTGTGTGCGCTCACGTAAACTATACGAATGTAACTGGCAGCGGGGTGGTGTGAACGGGGAGCGCGCTGGTGAAGACTTTGAGAAGTAAATAGAGGTCGCACGCATGCCGATCCTAACTCAGTTCAAGGTCACGACTTTCCCTCCTGGCGGTGACTTTCAAAACGAAATAGAGGTCGCTTGAGTTAGAATCGGCCTTACATTGTATCGATGTGCGCTCACGTAAACTATACGAATGTAACTGGCAGCGGGGTGGTGTGAACGGGGAGCGCGCTGGTGACGAGAAGTAAATAGAGGTCGGCCGAACTCAGTTCAAGGTCACGACGTTCCTGGCGGTGACTTTCAAAACTAGAGGTCGTCTGGGTTAGAATCGGCCTTACTATTTTACGTGAGTGAGAGAGAGGTGGTGACTAACTCAGTTCAAGGTCACGACGCCTCTGGCGGTGACTTTCAAAACTAGAGGTCGTCCGGGTTAGAATCGGCCTTACTATTTTACGTGTGGGGTGGTGACTTTCAAAACTAAATAGAGGTCATTCGGAGCCTTCACTAAAGTAGGTTCTGAACTTGGCTAAAGTAGGACACGGGTTCTGAACTTGGCTAAGTGGATCACAGGTTCTGAACTTTGCTACGTGGCTAAAATCGCGGGTGCTAAACTTGACTGATGGTTTGCGATATATGTAAATGTGGAAGGGGTGATGTGCTATATAATGCGGCGCGTATGATTTCCAATCGTAAACATGTGGATGGCATACGCTGCAGAATCGTGGGTGAAAGCCACCGATCTTAGAACGGCAGTGGAACGCCTGAAGCAAGAGTTTTCCGCGCTCGTGTTTGACGCCCAACACGAGGTTGTGTACGGGAGAGGTGATTATAGTGAGGAGCAGTGCAACGCGCTTGCCGATAAATTTACGTTGGGTGGGACAATATGCGATAAGTTTTTAAATTATAAGTATTGTGTCGAGTGCCTTATGAAAAGGCTAAATGAAGCTGGATTGGAGGAATTTGCAAACGAATTAAATCAATGGGTATGCAGCGAATCTTCAGCATCGTCGATGTCGTCCTCTGGCGAGAACGTGAGTGATGAAGAAGAAAGTCACATTTAACGAGGCTCAGAATAAGGTGTACATAATGGTAGTGTGGTCTTTTGCATATGCGGAAGCGAGAAAAGGATCGTGGGAAACTGTAGCGCTGGATAGTTTTCGTTTTAGGCGTAAAATAGAGGAAGTTGGTAGAATTCTGTCGCCCGTATTACAAGAAAATCATCGTGCAAAAATGTATCAGAAGATCTCAAGGTCAGAGGCGCAATATAAAGAGAACGGAAGAATGGTCGGAGAAGTTAGTCAGTGAGTGTTTGCGAATCAGTTAACATCATGGATCTTGCAAAGATGAACAACAGCACATTCTGCAAACCCTTCAAGAACGTCAAAGAAATGGAAGTGGGTGAAAAATATAAAGTAATTGGTATTGATACGATTAACACAAAATATGGGGAGCGAATAGTATTGGAGACTGAAAATTTTAAATGTGTACTACCATTGCGGTTCTACGAATATTTTAACGAAGATGCCCGAATTCAACTTTTCAACGACTCTTTGATGCATAAAGACGTATTCATTACAAGCACTGGGGCGGCAGGAAAAACGACTAATTTAACATTTATGTAAATAGACAATAAGAAATTGTAAACAATGTTGACAAAATAAAGATATAATAAGTTTTCTCTGGTTTCATTATAAGAGAGATAGCTCAAAATAAATCAGTTGTACAGTGACCGTCGTCGTTGGTGCTGCTGCTGCTGCTGCTCTCATGAACATATTTAGAAAACTCTACATGGATACTGAAAAGAGTTGCAATAATAATTACTTTAAGTGTACGTGCTGGTGCTGTAATGAAAACGAGGACTACGATGGCTCCACAAGTGTGCGCGCTCCCCCATCCGAACCTACGTTCAATGGACGTTTAATCGATTGTACCGCTTATGACCTCTCCCATAATTATTCAAAATACATGGAAATCGGATACAGTACACACCATGACCTTGCGCCAGTTCTACGAATTGTATGTGGCAGTACAATAGTGATGGAAAGAGAAGATTGGGAGGCGCTTCTCAAATGTCAAACGCACATAGAAATGAAATTTTTCCGATCGCACGAGATGGAACGGTGGATTGACTGGTCGGAGGTTAACGAAGAAGAAGATAGCGAATACTCCCAGACTGTGGAATCGCTTAGTGGAAAATTGATCATTTACTATAACTGGGAATCCGTTAAAGGAGAAGAGAGAATGTTAAAAAGTGTAACAATGACAACTGACAATAACAGTTCTTGTACGATGAACGAAAATGATATTGAAGAATTGTTTAATCTAAAAGATATAATTAATTATCGATTAGAACTACTGGAGTCGTACAGTCTTCCCAGTTTCTATCAGAATCTCATCGAGCAGATAGCTAACTATCGACGCTTTCGCAAGACACAGT
The DNA here is from genome assembly GCA_036250285.1 of Pyrocoelia pectoralis. Lineage (NCBI taxonomy): Eukaryota > Metazoa > Arthropoda > Insecta > Coleoptera > Lampyridae > Pyrocoelia > Pyrocoelia pectoralis. The sequence continues at coordinate 9,759,268 of CM070077.1, read as the reverse complement.
TTGGCGACGACCACGACGACGAAGACGACGATGACATCTATCGTGACTTTGAGAATTGGTTAAATTATAAAAATGACAGAAATTCGCATAATACAGTTTGTATGATGGAACTCCTGCAATATCGACCTGCTTATATAATGTATCATTTGTACGAACCTTAGATCTAATAAACGATAACCGCAAATGTTTTCTTTCACGAACCACCTCTAAAAAACCTATAAATATCTCGTCCTGCATTCATTTTCAGCAATGTTAATTCAGAAGCGGAAGAGTAAAGTACGTGGGGGTAGTGGTCTGGTAAATACGCTTATTAATAAGCTTCCAATTGAACTACATCTTCCCGGTTATCAGTACTGCGGTCCCGGCACTAAATTAACTAAACGACTCGAACGGGGCGATCCCGGTATAAACCCCTTAGACGCACAGTGCAAAGAACACGACATTAGCTATAGAGATAGTAAAGATTTAGAAAGTAGACATAGGGCAGATAGAATTTTGGAACGAAAAGCTTGGGATCGTTTGAAAGCATCTGACGCAACGATGGGAGAGCGAGCGGCCGCTTTAACTGTCGGCAGTATAATGAGGGCGAAAAGAAAATTGGGGATGGGAGTTAAGAGAAGAGGGGGAAAGAGAGGAAGAAATAAGTGCAGCAGTTTGGCAAATTTACGTAGAGTAATTGCCAAAAAAATGAAAAAAGCAAAAACACGCAAGAAGCGATAAAGTCTGCTATTACGGCCGCAAAATTGGCCGTGAAAAGTTTAGGCGGAAAGGGAAATGTCAACCTGCCGAGAGTAATACCGATACCGAAAGAAGGCGGCTTTTTACCATTTCTAATACCGCTATTCGCCGGTCTATCGGCGGTCGGTGCTTTGGCCGGCGGTGCATCAGGAATTGCTAAGGCAGTTAATGCTTCGCGCGACGCGAGAAAGATGTTGGAAGAAACATCGCGTCACAATCACACTATGGAATCGATTGCTATAGGAAAGAAGAGTGGCGGTGTGCTATATCTGAAACCTTACAAAAGTGGCGGGGGTATTGCATTACACTTGAATAAAAAAAAAAAATTTTAGGGAAATTACCAGACAGACCGCTGACGGATGTAGATCTACGAAAATACGCCAAGACGGTACCCTATTTCAGGGACGTTTTCATGCGCGATAATATGCCCAAATCACCGCGGAAGAATGAAGCAGGCATAATTAACTTAGATAGTCAAGTGGGACCCGGTACTCATTGGGTCTGTTACAAGAAACGTAATGCCAACGTGTGGTATTACGATAGCTTCGGAAATATTCCGCCACCGAGGGAGGTCGTAGACTACTTTCGGGGATGTAAAATATATTACAATTATGGGCAGGAACAACAATTTGGCAGTATTATCTGCGGTCACTTGTGTCTAAAGTTTTTGCATAAATAACACGTAAGGGAGGTAATCGCGGTTAGTCATCATGTCGACGACATTCAGTATAGAGGGTGCGGGTAACACCGCCAGTCACGACTTCTATCCGCCCATTGAACTTCCTTCAGAGAAGCAGTACGTAATCGGAGTGGTGGGGTTTTACGGTTGTAATAGCATAAGAAACATTCACGAGGGGAACGATAAATTTCATTATAAGAAGAAGGAGGAGTCAAATAGCGTATATCCAAGTATAATCGCAATTCCGCATGGCGCATACGAGTTGGAAGAATTGAGCGCCTATATAAAAGGTCACATCCCTACACGTAAATTTAGTTTGAAGGCAAACAACAACACGCTCAAGTGCGAGCTTAGCTGCGAATTTGTTATAGATTTCACACAAGCAGATTCCATTGGGCGTATGCTCGGATTCGAACCGCGAATATTGGAAGCTAACGTTTTACACCGATCCGCTCTAGATATACAAATAGTTAAACATACAAATATACACATCGAGTGTAATCTCGTAAAGGGATCGTATCGTAACGGAACACCTGCCAAAGTTCTGTACGAAGTAGACGTATCAGTCCCTCCAGGATATCGATTAGATAAAACACCCAATCATCCTCAATACTTGCAACTAAACACAAGTACCATTAGTAACATAACAATTAAGTTGACCAATCAAAAGGGCGAACTCATCGATTTCGGGGAAAACGAGCCATTTACGGTACGCCTAGAGCTGAAAGAACATGGGATTAAGAATTAACCAGGGTCCGGCTCCAGCTTTCCTTATAAATAAAAAGCGCACAGACAACTCGCGTACTATTAATCGTCAACCACGCTCGAGGACGGTTGCAGCTGGAGAATTAACATCTACCGAAAAATATTTCTTGACATCTATCGGTTTAGTAGCGTACAAAAGAAGAAGAAATGGCAGTCGACTCACTGAACGTCTTTCAAAACGTACATTTTGACGAAACCATAATTAAATCCGATATTCACACCTACCTCCCGTACGGATCTTCCAATTACGGACCCTCCGATGAAATTCGTATACTAATACAGAGTCAAGATTTAATAACGGCCACATACGACAGTTTTCTGTACATCGAGGGAAAAATCATGCGCAAAAATGAAGACGCGGAAAAAACGTGCAGTCTAACAAACAATTTCCCCGCTTTTCTCTTCGAAGAAATCCGCTACGAATTGGGCGGGCAAAAGGTGGATGGTTGTAGAAATCCCGGAATTACATCCGCACTAAAGGGATACGTATCGTATACGTCTAACGAAAGCAAAGGGTTACATCATCTGGGATGGTCGCCGAAAAACGAACAGCCGCTGCAAGTGGAATACACTAAAAACGCTAACGATTTGGAAAAGCATTTTGCGGTGTGTATACCGTTAAAGCATATATTTGGTAGTATGGAGGATTACCGGCAAGTTATCGTAAACATGAGGCAAGAATTGATTCTCATTCGGTCTAGAAGTGATGCAGATTGTTATCAAGGGGAGGCCGAAGCGGCAATAACCTTGAGTAAAATTCAATGGAAAGTACCGCACATAACGCTTAGCGATGGCGCTAAACTCAAACTGTTCGAACGAATTAACAAAAATGCGGCAATTACAATACCGTTTCGTCAATGGGAACTGTACGAATTGCCCGCTTTAAAACAAGCACAGTCCGACATATGGCCAATCAAAACATCTACCCAATTGGAGAAACCTCGATGGGCGATCGTCGCATTTCAACGCGGAAAGAAATTTTCAAAGGCGGCAAAAGCGGCAGACTTCGATAACGTTAAAATCCGCAATTTAAAATTGCATCTCAATTCGGAAAGTTACCCTTACGAAGCGATGCATTTAGATTTTAATGCCAACAAATACATAACGGCCTATCAGAATTATATAAACTTTCGAGGAGCCTATTACGCGAAAGAGGAACGAGATGCCCTATTCGATTATTCGCATTTCAAAACTTGTCCAATATTCGTAATGGACTGTTCCAAGCAAAACGAAACGCTCAAATATTCAACGGTGGATGTCAAACTGGAAATGGAGTCGGTAGAAGCGTTCGAGGCGGGAATCGTCGCCTACTGTCTCATTCTTCATGACGCCTTAGTTCAATATAATCCGCTTACCGGAGAAGTGAAGAAACTATAATTTGTTATTAGTAGAGTAGTGTAAAATTGTCTATAAATAAAGATACGTTGTTAAAATATACGTAGTTTTACTTAAGCCAGACGACGACAAACACGTGGAAAGTATGAAGGTAGTTGTTCAGCAGGAGAAATTACCCATTCATAATCACGATCTTACGAATGGTGGGGTTTTAACGGAGAGGGTAAACATGGAAAGTTGCTTCCCAATACCGTACGTGCCATACTATGCGGTCCATCTAATTGCGGGAAAACCAACGCCATGATCAGTTTACTAACGGAACCTAACGGTCTCAGATTTAAACATGTATACGTCTACTCAAAATCGCTAAATCAGGATAAGTACAAACTGTTGAACGATATTTTACAGCCTATGAAGAATATAGGTTACTTTACGTTCACGGATAACGCTGACATTATGGAGCCTGGACTCGCAAAACCAAATTCGATTTTTATTTTTGACGATATCGCTTGCGAAAAGCAAGATAACATTCGATCGTACTTTTCGATGGGGCGTCATAACGACATCGACTGTTTCTATTTGGGCCAGACGTACACTAAAATCCCTAAGCAACTGATCAGAGATAATGCCAATTTACTTGTGCTATTCGAACAGGACGATCTGAACTTGAAGCACATTTACGAAGATCACGTCAGTCCAATTATAAGCATTCAATCGTTTCGTGACATGTGTTCGGAATGTTGGAGGAATCAGTACGGATTTTTGGTGATAAATAAGGATGCCGAAGTACACAATGGACGTTTTAGGAAAGGGTTCGATAACTATATAATAGCGTAAACGCGCACTTGAAATTTAGTAGCACATCAACGGTGCAGAAGGAAACAAACTGATCAGCGCATCATAAGCTTCAAACGGCTTTTTGCACAAACTGATATATCTGTTCATTAGCCGTTCATTAGCAGATCATTAGCCGTTCATTAGCCGTTCATTACCCCTTCATACCTGTTTGTGCCGTCAGTTGTACAATGGATAGCAAGGAAATGAAATTGAAACGACGTATAGTGCAAGCTCGTAAAGCTATACAGCAAAATTACAACCGTCTGAAGGCGGATAGGTTCACCAAAGAACTCGATTTTGTACAAACGTATAAACCTCTAATCGAGCCGCTGTCTAACATACAAAAAAATTTCGAGCAGAAACACGAAATTAAATCTGAGAAAATGGAGAGGAAGGAGGAGGAGGAGGAGGATGAAGGAAATGTATTCCGACGACCATCGCCCAAAAGGCTTGTCATTCCGAGAAGTAGTACTCCAGCCGCGCGACCTTTTATCCAACGCTTAAAACGAAGACACTCCATTAGCGGTATTAGTCCATTATCTAGACTTCCATTTTTTCACAGAAATCCTCCTCCTTCTCTAATACAAGCAACTCCTTCTTTTTTGGAAACGACGGTAATCGGTGAAATTGAACAGGAAGAAGAAGAGCGCCCCTCAACGTCGTCACGTATTGACTCTTCATCTGTCTTACTCGATCGTTCAGGTGCGGAAAAGTTCTTAGAACAATACGCAGCCCTGCCTCGTATATACGTTGAACGCATGATACGAGACACCGAAAATGCGATTGACACTACTTACGGCATTCATTATAACATTGACACGGATAAATGGATGATGGGTAATACGCCCGTAGGCATAGAAGGGGAAGATATGATAATTAAGGGGGTGCGTTACAAGGGTACGGACGGTCTCTATGAACTCATCATCATGAACGAACCCGACCGTCGCCTAACTACTCAACAAGACGAAGAGAATTATAGGAAAATTTTAAATGCCACCAATGTGGCGCGACGTTCCTATGAAGCGGGCGAACAGCTAAGGGGTAGTAAAAGTAAAAAATATACCCAGATAATTAAACGTCTATTGGCGGGCTCCAGTCCTCAGCCAACAACAGGAAGAGGCCTATTCAAAGAACTCGGTCGATCGACGGAATATAAGTATTGGAATAACGTTCACGAACTCATTCGCGAATTAGAGGTCTTATGGGCGGAGAAAATCGCCGGGAATACCGGACTACGTAACGATATAATATCAATCGTCGAGGAACTGTACGAGGAGGGGTACATAGAGAAACCGGCCCACAAGTTTTTAAGCAAACTATAAATACTCGTACCGTTCCGGCGAGGAGTTTATACCTAAAATGGCCATGGATAAATTTGGACGTTCACATACGCGCGTACAATTGAATAAAGTCATTAGGACGCAATTACCTCAATTCTCCATTGACGATAACAACCTAAATATTGAAAATAAGAGGTTGAGTAATGTCGCCGATCCCGTTGAACCTCAAGATGCTCTAAATTTACAGTACTACCTCGCGGCAAGATTAAATCTAAACGGAAATCGTTTGACCCAATTGGCCGATCCGGAAGACGACGGCGACGCCATAAATAAAGGTTTCCTAATGTTTTGTCTGCAGATGGCACAAGCACCCTTAGACAATCTTCGCAAACAAGTACAGGCGCTAACAGAAGACTTAAAGGTCGCCAAAGAGACACTACAAGAGAATGTCAAAGCAGCAGGTGGTGAACGAATTGCATAAGCCCGCACGCAAGAATTTCCCACGCAGACGTACCATTATTAAAGGATACGACGACCTCTGGCAGGCAGATTTAGCCGAATTTACATCATACGCCAAAGAGAACAAAGGCTACAAGTACATACTGGTGGTTATCGACTGTTTCTCCAAATATCTATGGACGAAAGGGTTGAAGACAAAGACGGGTGAAGAGGTGACAAAAGCAATGGAAGCTATTCTTCGAGAACGTAGACCTAAAAATTTACAAACCGATGCAGGGAAAGAGTTCTACAATAAACAGTTCGAAAAGTTGATGAAGCAGCAGCACATCAATCACTATTCGACGTATAGTACAAAAAAGGCCGCCTTAGCCGAACGAGTGATAAGGTCCGTTAAAAATGCCCTATACAAAAACTTTAGTTTTCGCGGTAAATATCTGTGGCTCGACATACTCGAGAGCATAACGGCGGACTACAATAATCGTAAACATCGAACGATCGGAATGAGACCGCGGGACGTGAATCCCGACACGAAACTCGGCGCTTATACGCACATAATGCTGTTCAACGCCAACAAGCGTCGCTTTGATGTCGGCGATGTAGTGCGAATTAGCAAATTTAAGAGCATATTTGCCAAGGGATATACGCCCAACTGGTCCAGCGAATTGTTTAAAATCGTGAAAGTACGGATAACAAACCCCGTTACGTACCTATTGGAGGACATGAAGGGGAAGCCAATACTTGGAGGCTTCTACGAACAGGAATTGCAAAAGGCCAAGTATGCCGACGTGTATTTGGTAGAAAAAGTGCTTCGACGCAAGAAAGACAAGGTATACGTAAAGTGGTGGGGATTAAATGAGAAATCGTGGATAGATAAAGAAAATGTCGTTTTGTAGTCATATGCGATATCGCTGTTATTATTAGTATTAGTTGTTGTTTCTGTAGAAGTAAGGGTTGTAAATAAAAACCGAAATGCTATATATTGTTTTTATTCATATCGATAAAAACCCAAACATAAATGGTACATCGTTTTATTCATATCACCATACAAAGTGTTTTTTAACTTTATTGTCTCCCTGTTTGCTCGTCATTTTTGAAAGTAAGGCAAACGTTTGTTTGTAGTCGGTTAGAGCCGTTGAAGGCCAATAACCGCCGTCTGGACCGGTCGTCCATCCAAGGGGTGCAGTCGGATCTTCGCTTCCTTTGCGTATATTCTCTACTACCCATTCGTGCACTTGTTTATGTCGGGCGTCTTCGTGCGGTCGAAAATTGTACTTCACCTCTCTCTCACTACATATATTATAAATAATTTGCAGCGCCTTAAAATTAGCATATTCGACGGCCGTACATATGGCCTCATCCATGACGTACAAAAAATTCTTATATTTACTACAAATAGTATGCACATTAATGTCAATATTAGGCTTAACTAAATCGATTATATACATTTTAAAAGGCAACGGTAAACTTAAGCTATCGAGCTGATCACTAGTAATGCAATCACTATTATAGATTTTACATAACTGCACAAAATGCTTAATTAAATTGTCCGTTTCCAATTTTTTGTTGAACAACAAGTTCATATTACTCTCGCATACATTTATTGATTTGACGCACCAGTTGAAACAGTCGTCCGGTATGACAATGTTCTGCAATATGCGGTTTATCAAAAGGTAATTTTCAATAGACGAAATGTCCAATAGAACACTCCTTAAATGTTTCGTATACACGACGCGAGTAGCGTTAAAAAGTTCTCGCTCCAAATGTTTAGCATCGGAACGATTGCTGCTGCAACTGGCGCTCATGATCTCTCTGAAAAAATGCAAAGCGTACAATAACGTTTATAAGGCTGTGGAATAAGGTGAAAGTGCTTGGGGGGAAATGTATCCCCAAGGACGAGTATCGATGTGATTTAAACTTATCATTCGCTTGTCATCGTGAGGACTGAGAACGACTTTATGCTGCTTGATGGTAAACACAGAATGATCTTTAGACTTAATGAGATGCTGATGGCTCTTTACAATCGTTTCGTTAAACAAAGAATTTTTATAATCCTCGACGGTTATCTTTTTAATACTGGCAGCAGTGGAACCCTTCGATTTTTTAACAATTTTGTCATGGTCGTCGTCGTCGTCGCTACGTACTCGATAAGCGTACATTTTAGCACGAAGCCCAACGAACTCCAACATAATCGCGCCGTTATTCTCGTCCTTCATCAAGCCCGGCACCTTTTTATTGACGAGGGGTATTCCAAAAACGTTATCGCGCGCATAATCGGCGGTATCAAAGCGATGAATGTCCTCCTTAACGGATTGATATATATCGGGAACCGTGAAATTATAAATGAGGCTGTCCGTGTCCGTGTATAATAGCTTTGCGTCGGTGCCGAATTTCGGTAGCACGTAATCGTAATGGAAATCGTAAAGAAAAGTTTTGGATACGTCTAAAACCGCAAATCCCGCATAAATAGGCTTATTGAGGAACACCTCTAATCGATTCATTTCAATAATGACCATATCCTTATCGAAAATAGTGCAACTATGAAAATTTGGCTTGGAAATCAACTCTCTAGCGCCGTGACGGCCCTCCCAGCGAGTTACCAAACGCACATCTCTATATTTTCTCACATTTTCCATCAGCTTTCCGAACACGCTGTTAATCATTAACTTGTAGAAGTTTTTGTCAAACACGTTTCTAGACTGTTGACGCATAAGCGTATTCAAATCGATATATTTCTTTAACCATGACGATTGTTTAAAACGTAGCACACGATGGATTTTAGCGAGTCGTAAGCCATGCTTGAGGTACAACTTTAAATTCCTGTAGTGGACTATGTAGTTGCGTTTCGGGTACAACGTAAGCAGTAATTTCTTTAACTTTGAACCCGAGGGAACCATGTGTTCAGGACCTAAGGGTAGGTCACTATGCAATCTATGTAATTCCTCGGGATAATCTAAATCGCACTCTACGATGTAACCAATATCCGCGTCGTCGGGATGGTTTAATATATCCAAGTTTTCAAAATCTTCTACAAAGGAAAAATCGCCGTAAGGCAAAGGCTCGCACATTGTGACCCCGTACAAGGAATTTATATCAAAGTACATGAGGTAGCTCGGTGCGACGTTAGGATCGTATCTCTCCCCCATATATTTATTGTTCGCTTTCGCGTATCGAGTAGAGCATTGAGTTACGCCGCCGCGAATGCCCGCCTCGATAAACATGATTTGATCGATGTCCGTCATAAGTTCTAATCTAATTTGAGTCATTTTGAGCATGGCGTCAAAAGCTAGACCGGGAGCGGTAAAATAGTGGAGGGGGTCAAGCTCGTAGGTACGGATACACGTGGATCGAAAGTTTTCAAAAATATCCGCCAAAAGAAGGACGTCCGTTTTCAAATACAAGTCCGCATATTGACCCAAGTTATCGATCGAAAACGTATTCCACACCGTCAACGCATGAGCGTACTCGTCATCGCTAACGCCTTCGTTACGTAACTGGCTAAAAAAAGCGTCTTTATGCGGTAACTCGGTCTCACTTAATCTCTCCCACGAATCCACATACTCGTAGGGGAAAACACCCTTTTTCGTTAACAAATTAAATTCGACGTCATTATTACTATGCGATCTCGTAATGGTTTTCATCTCGTTGCCCAAGTACGAAGACAACTTATCTAAACCGCTACTCATAAATCTAAACGAATCGATAAATCTAAAATTAATTTTCGTATCATTTACATACTTGGTAAAGGAGATGTACTTATCCTTGTTTAAAGGCAAGAGTTTAATGTCGCCAGGTATACCGGTAGCCAGTTCGCGAATGAGAAAATGAGAGTCGTACCCGCTAAGGTTGTGAAATACGACCGGTATTGCGTGGGAGTCTTGAAAATTGAGGTTACACCCTCTGTGTGCTGGACCTCTGTACTCCCCCTTTCCGAGATGTGAGTGATCCCGAACCTTAATTTCGTTCTCTAAAAAGGGTTTCTCGCAAATGTGACAATGAGTGGCACTATCGAAGCTTTGAATCTGCGCCGGGCTTAACGTTTCCATCGGAACTATGTCGTCAAAAATGCTATTACACCGAAAGGCGATATCCCGCAATTGATTAACAAACCACGTGATGCAGTCGGCTCCTCGATATGCTAAAAATTTTGATTGCGAGTCATCGTACGAGCATTTTAAATACAGGGCTATAGAAAAGGGTAAATGTCGTTGTTGATACAATGTAGCGTTTGCATTGTCAAAAGTATCATCGCATTTAGCTAAAATGCTTTCTAGATCGGCGTAAATTGCAAACGGGACTTTCTCCTTGTACAAATGGTGACTAAACTCTAAATATTTTCCGGCGTCATCGGGCAGGCGCACCGAACATTTATTTATTTTGTGACAATGGGTTGCGTGTTTCCGTAGTAGAGCATCGGAAGAGAAATGGTTTAAGCATACGTTACAAAAAAATTTTTTATGGCCCCGCTTTGAGAGCTGCGATGATAATAATGCCGACAGATCTTTAATCCACGCGAAATGATAAAATTTTTCGCTCGAGTTATTAGCGGACGGCAAAGTGGACGATAGCACTAACAAGTTGATAGTTTGCGCATTAACATTTTCGCTTAACAGGAAAGGAAGGACCTTTCTTTTTACCACGCAATACAGGTTAATAGCTAAATCGTTAAGCCGCTCAAATTTCTTAATATCGCTAAGTTTCATGGGGAATTTTATCGAATCACGATTCAATACCTCATCAAAATGAGGATAGTTATTAACTCTATCGGCATTTCTTTTAACGGGGAACAAAGCTGAAACAACGGCCCAAAGAAAACAATATCGATCGCGATTTCTAACATTAACGACGGCCCTCTTTAGGGCTATGAAATGCGGAACTTTAATGTAAGTGGAAAAGAAGCCTCCCCTAATGGGAACGTACCGATTTATATTTACTTTTAAATACAACACCTCACTGAGCGCCCAACCCGATCCCTCTTCCTGAAACTCCTCCAATTTGGTTTGCAGTTTCTGAAGCACGTTATCCGCATACCATTGTTTAAGGTCGGTGCCGGCTGTAATTACGTAGTTTCTCGTAGAAAATGTCTTTACATCGGTATCGTGATTGTGGGGATCGATGAAGTTACAAGCTAACACCACGTTTACCTTGACCATGGAACGCTTTAATACGCTATTGACTTTACGCGAGAAACAGTCGTACGCTTTTTGTAAAAAAATTAAAGGATCTATGTATACAAAGTTCACGATAATTCCCGTGAGGAGTCTACCATCAAAGCAGGACTTTAACGAACGCCAAACCAAAGAACGCGTATTAGTAGGGGGAGGAGGAGCACTACCTATTCCACAGCCTCGTTTCTTAGCAATACTTAATTTACGTTGTTGAAGGATAGCAAGATAATGCTTTAATAATGCTAAATTAGCCTCCAGTCTTCGAGGGTTCTCCTCGTTACTACCCACGTGAATGTTATTGGTAATAGCTTTTTCTAACAAAGATATATTAGTCCTAAGTATGCCAATGTGCCTTACAATTTCAGATTTACGCTTCACTAATTTAAGCGCACTGCGAGTCAATCGTACAATATCGCCGCTCGTATTCGATACCGATGACGATTGCATACTTACTAGCACTTTATAGAACGTATACCACTATTGTAAGTATCCAAAGAAGTTTCTTTGTAGCACACACGCGCACAATAGACGTACGAAGATAAGGTATTATTAGTACTACGACCGAGTAAAAGTGAGTATCTGCGTGTTTTACAATTACTCGCATATCCTTATATAGATTCGGACTCAGAGGTCAACTGTGGTGCACGTGTTCTTTTCGCATACGTGCTATCAGTTTCCTAGAAAGTACGATGACCGCCCCTGGGCTGCAAGTGTTCGTCTCGCGTGTCAGCAATATTTGATTCCCACGACGGATACCTGATATCGCAGTTTACTAGAAAGTACGATGACCGCCCTGGGGTGCAGGTGTCCGTGTGTCAGCATTATTTGATTCCCACGACGGGGAATGCAAGTGTTCTTTTCGCATACGTAGCAGTATTATATTTTTCCCATGGGAAATACGACGCCCCTTACCTCTAGCGTACTGCTAACCTTTTCGTATAATAAATGACGCTATATAAAAGAGGTGTTTATTTTTAAAAATGAAACGTAGGTGTTTAGTAGAAGATGAGGAACGAAAGAAGGTAACGTACCATAATAGACGTACGTTTGCAGTAGTAGAAGCCCAGCACGAGGCAATGTGGCTCTGTCTCACCCCGAGGGTTTGGCGGGGGTATGGGGCGAGTGGGCTTAAGGCAGCTTTTAATTATCGCGCTCCTCAATTTTTAAATTTCCAGAGGATTTTAGAAATCAAAAATTGTTTCACAAGCGCAGTTGATATTTTTTAAGAAGTTCCTAATCTTTTATTTTACAGCTACTCGAATTTGAAAGTACTTACGTAATTATCGTTATAAATAGGCCTCCTGTTTAAAAAAAAAACTCTAAAACCAATAATATTTCCGAATTCTAAACTGTAACTTTTCATGTGCAACCGCGCAGTTAATCGCACAATGCCTTCATTTAATATAATAAGCGGAAAGACGCTAAATTTAGATCGTTTTACTTGGAAGATAAACGACCGGATTACATACTTAGGTATTTCTTTAAATTGAATATTTTAACCCACTAAAAACGTATACGAGTTAAAATATTAATTTCTCACCAAAATTAATAATACTAAATGCGAGTGCAACCGCGCAGTTAATCGCACAATGCCTTCATTTAATATAATAAGCGGAAAGAGCTAAATTTAGATCGCTTTACTTGGAAGATAAACGAACGGGATTACAAGGTATTTCTTTAAATTGAATATTTTAACCCACTAAAAACGTATAAGTACGAGTTAAAATATTAATTTCTCACAAAAATGGGACATTTCGCAACTTCATTCTAACTTCCTGAAATTCATGCTGTAGTACATTAAACTCCGTTTTTACTTATATCCAAGCTACATTTTTATAGTAACCAAGTGCTTTAAATTCACTTTTCAACGTGTGGTGAAATGTATAAAAGTGTACGTTAATTTCGCCTCAACGATCGTTGTTTTACGTAGCGATTAACAATTAGTAAAGTATTTTCAGCTCATTTGGAGTCTACTATTTAACATTGTATTATAAGTGATTTTTAGAACGCAGTTTTTCGGGAGAAAACTTAAATTGCTCGTGAAAATGCAACTTTAATATGGCCACCAATATAGCTGCTGATGAAGCTTTGACATAATAAAAAACATGTGCAAATTCAAGCTTTCCTTTAATATTTTTTACATTTTATACATGATGTCCCTTCTTAAAGACTATATTGTAATACTAAAATTCAGTTACATATTTTACGTTCTTATTTTCAATTTACGAGAGGTCTTTTTCAAACAAACGCGAGGCACATTTCCTTCGCTTGTTCTTATACGGGGGGTCGTCAATAGTGCGTGCACACAAATTTAAACTTCCCCGAACTCAAAACTTTCAACGAATACATATTCGTTTCAGCTTTCGCTGCACCTCAAGCACTTGAACATCCACCTTCAATTTTCTAATGTTTTTTATCAGCTCCTCAATCCTTCTCCGCCGTCGCTCATTCCCCTGCACCGTCTTCGTCATTACAATTTTGCTTTGAGTTGCCTCCTCTACGTTGCGATGCTTTATATAATACCACTTTAGCCTTGAACTGAAGACCTCTATTTATTTCTGAAAGTCGCCACCAGAGGGGGGAGCCAAGTATGCCAAACTTATTATAGTTCCTGCGGATCAAGGCGGCCTTTTACACAATAAAGTCTTTTTAAAACACATTTTTGTATGGCGCCGTAGGATCTGATTGTGGATAATGTTTAATAATAATTTTCTTCGACTCTTTTATTAATTCGTTCATGCATTCCTCGTTCTGGTCCATGAGGCGTAATGTCCTAGATAATGCTGTGGTGTAAAGCATGTCTCGAAATTCTGGAAACGATATCGGTCTTTGCGGATTATCTCCTATCCGTACGAGACGATCTGCTATGTCCACCATCATATGGAGAAGTCGTCCAAAAAACGTTTGCTTTTCCCGTTTCTCGGCCCGTTGAGCTTGGTACGTCATGTATCGTATTAGTTCCACTAGAAACGATACAGAGAACCCATCCGTCCACATCATTTTCAGACTCTCCCATATCACATGCCCCGTTACCTCTACTGGTGCGTAAAGCTCGTTTGGCTGCCTCATCACTACATCTTTCAGCGCCGACATTGTCGATGGTTGTGTACATCCACTATCACAAGCAAAACTACATTGCAACTCGAGACCCCGCATATATAGCACTTTAGTCAAGTTCAGAATCACTGCAGTCATCTTCAACTGAGTTAGAATCGGCCTACATTATGAACGCCCTCTATTTAGTTTTGAAAGTCACCACCTCTCACGTAAAATAGTAAGGCCGATTCTAACCCAGACGACCTCTAGTTTTGAAAGTCACCGCCAGGAACGTCGTGACCTTGAACTGAGTTCGGCCAACCTCTATTTACTTCTCGTCACCAGCGCGCTCCCCGTTCACACCACCCCGCTGCCAGTTACATTCGTATAGTTTACGTGAGCGCACATCGATACAATGTAAGGCCGATTCTAACTCAAGCGACCTCTATTTCGTTTTGAAAGTCACCGCCAGGAGGGAAAGTCGTGACCTTGAACTGAGTTAGGATCGGCATGCGTGCGACCTCTATTTACTTCTCAAAGTCTTCACCAGCGCGCTCCCCGTTCACACCACCCCGCTGCCAGTTACATTCGTATAGTTTACGTGAGCGCACACAATTCAAGGCCGATCCTAACCCAGAGTGACCAGTAACCTACAGACTAAACACGTGTTCAACCGCGAGTGCCCTTCACCTACTAAAAACGTCTCGGTGAAATGTAAGGCCGATTCTAACCCAGACGACCTCCATTTAGTTTTGAAAGTCACCGCCAGGGGGTCGTAACCTTGAGTTCGACCTCTATTTACTTCTCAAAGTCACCACCAGCTTTACCCCCGCTTCAGAACCCTCCCGCTGCCATTTACATTCGTATCGTCTACGTGAGCGCACATCGATAGAATGTAAGGCCGATTCTAACTCAGAGTGACCTTCAAGTAACCTACATTTTATACATTACTTGACTAAAAAACATCGTGAAAATGTAAGGCCGATCCTAACTCAAAAAGTCACTAGAAAAGTCACTAAATCTAGGGACTTTTTGAGTTAGGATCGGCCTTACCTACCTACTTATTGACCATGCTGGCCATGGCTGTCATGACACAAATTCTAACAATCACATCAAGGTGAAGGGTTCAACGAAAAGCAAGATGAGAGATGCTTATTCACCAACGTTTTTACGATCAGATAAAGGACATTTACTTTATGTACCTTTAACACCGAAAGGTAATTAAGGTTTTGATAATAATAATAATAATAATGTTTTTCCGACTATTGTACGGGCTTAAAAAGAGAAATAACGATGTTATGTTTTTTGAGCTTAATCCGTCAAGTATAGTCATGACATGAGTTTGTTTAAACTTTCGTAACCCTTACATCACATGCTTCTTGTCCCAATCTTGTTCAATTGTCTGCTATAAAGCCTCATAAGTGTCGTCATGGGCGCCGGCAGAAAGGGGGGGCAAAGAAGGGCACTTGCCCCCTATGGATACAAATTGGGAATATAAATTAAACTAAATGAAATTAGTTCAATTTATTTTGATTTTTTACAAGAATGGTGTCACCTTTCGTCGTTTTTGCGTCTTTCAAAATAAAGCCTTATAACAACTTCAAGGACTTTCAAGAGAACGCGAAGAAGCATAATTATGGCTTCAGAATGGACCCGTGAATCCACGCTGCAGGCTATGATTTTTCGAAAAATTATTGAGGCCATAAGTACTCGTTAAAAAGAAATAATTGAATCAAATAGAAAAAACTTATTCCCATAATTTCAACAATAATTTACTGTAGGACCCAGATTTAGCGCTTCATGGTAAATAATTAGGAAATTGGATGAACATTTGAAAATTAGTGCCGGAAATGCGAAATATACATCTCACCAAACCCAGAACAAGTTAATTAAGATTTGTGGGGATATTGTTCACGAAGAAATTGTTGCAAAGGCCAGTGAAGAATTGTCATTGCAATTACTCTTCTGTCTACTAAAAATCGTGCTGATAACCAAAGCAGTTGATACGCCTAGAGGTGCTTGGAAATCCGCTGTTCCTAGATCTCAAGCTATAATATAAATAAAATAAAAACAAATTCTTTTATTCGTCCTTAAAGATCACAGAATTTTCAAAGGTATTTTCCAAAAGTACAAGACGTTTAGAGATAAATTCGATATTCCAGTAAAATTTCCCAGGTTAGCAGCTAAACAAAGTCAAAGGGCTAAATTATGGTAAAACGTGTCCTGAGGACTATTTTCGAATATCCATTTTTGTTCCCTACCTTGATTCGATTATTCAGTCCACTGAGATTCAATTTTCTCAGGAGGCAAAGGAGGCGCACTTGACTTTCACTTCTGCATCCACAGTTTCCTATTAATTGAAACTTTTGAATCATTAAGAAAATATAATTTAACAATATAACATATAAAATAACATTTCAAAAATTACGATATCAAAAATTCTGAAGTTGAAGTTTTCCAGCGTAAAAAAGTATTCAACATTTTTCTGGCTCTGTCTTAAAGAACTATTGAAAGATCATTTAGTACTTTGATGAGACCTGGTTGTGGTCCACTATGTCTGAAGAGAGGTTGACTGGAGTTTTTGCGCTTAGTGTGCATAGATTCTTTGTTAAAAAAAATAAAGAATGTTTTATTAATTTCAACAAGAAGTAATATTTCATTGCTTTTTTCTGATCAGAAATAAGTGAACATGTTCAAGTTAAAATTAGGTAATGAGTCTGTATCCATGTCAAAATTCAAATGTTATTAAAGATATTGAGTAGGTATACCAATTGGTGAAAATTGCATCTTGTCCTCCTCTAAATTTAGGACTTCCGGCGCCCATTCTGTAACGTTCTTCTACAATCTATCTGGAAACATCAGGATATAGGTTAGTTCAGGAGACTTTCCAAATGTAACATTTCCTGGAAGGGAAAATGGGTCAAACATTAAGATTTTTATGTTGCTAATCATTTTCTTCATTTCTCTCCTCCAAGAGGAGACTGGAGAATCACAGACCATGTCTTTAATGGAATGAGATAGGCATCGACATCGTAGACTAAGTGTGGAAAGCAGAACGATTTGATGAAGTTAGTCTACGATGTCGATTCCTGTCTCATTCGAAAGCTCAAAACTTGGTCAGCAACTTTCCAATCTCGCCGGAACAGAGAATAATGAAGAAAACTGAATGAATGTGATGAACAACATAAGAATTTTAATATTTAACCCAGTAGAACGATTTGATAAGTTGAAGAACTTTCCCTATCACCCCGTTGCCCTTCACAATGTTATGGCCTCGAATTGTATTGTAGTATTATAATGATATCAAAAGTTCCTTTTTCATTTTTGACGACGATGATAGACTATTTTACTCTAACAAAAAATGAAACTTGCAATGTAGTGTGTAACACAGATTATATCCAATTTCTGACAGTTTATAAAATCTAGTGCAACAAAAACCAGTTCTTTTACAAAAAAAAATTGGAAAAACCTGACTGATACATAAATATTTTTAAATTACCCACAAAATTAAGTAGGTATGTAATCAAATTTGGGAGCGCTATTGTGGTTTTTCTTATAAATGCATGCATTAGGTAGTTAGTAGTGCATTAATCTCGAAATGAATATTTACATGATTTTGAAATGGTTTTGATGTTAATGTAACAATTAGTTGTGAAACAAACTAATTTAAAAAACATCAAATTGTCTAAACTACATTATTAGTGTGTTGTTGACTACACCTTCTTTATATTCCATTACTGCTGAAACCAGTCCTGTTCTTCCAAGAGTACAAGGAGCTACTGTTTGTTTATCTCGATCTAAATTAGTAAAATCTTGAGCATTAATTAAAAGTTATCACGTTTCTTATCAATATAATGTAATGTTCCATTCGTCTACAATTTTTTATGCCTTCAGCTGTTGAAGTGACAGATTTATTGGTAATTATTTTTATTGTCGTAATATAAATTGGTCACTACGTAGACTACCACGTCGAGTGTAATATCGTAAGTGATTAATTTTTGTTTAGAACATTTTATTTTCTCTCAATAACGTCACATATACAAATTGGTTGGTATTGTATTTAAAGAACCGCTTGTAACAAACTCCACTTCATAATTTTGCCATACAATGCCATTCAAGTAAGTTTGCCCTTTTGTCAATTTTGGTTCCTTTTATATTTATTGTAAGTCTATACACCTATCACTCTTTGTCACCTGGTACACTTGAAGGTTGGGAATAGAAGAAATTTCTACAATTTACACATAATAGTCAATTCCGAGTTATAATTAATATCCTCGACAAAGTAAAACAAAACATTATAGTAATTTAAATAATTACCGATAGTTATAAAAAAGACTATTGATGAAATCAAAGTTCATGAATACAGTAATAGGATAACTACCAAAATAGCAACTAATAAATTATGATCTCATATACGAAGATAATTTATTTCTTAAATAATCACTCAAGCTATATTTCAAGTAAATGGTCCGAAACTGTTGAAAAAGTTGTGTTAATGGTTAATGAGATAAATAATTATTTGCAAAACAAGTAATTATACATACGATTTAATCAACCATTTACTTATAATAAAATGTTTATCTCAATCAAAATACACATTCAATTACAGTTATTATTTATAAGTTCATTTTCTGAACAGAAATCAACGTTCACATAAAATGACGATCAATCACATCTAAATTTAATAATAACGTTGGGGCTTCAGCATTAAATAGACCATAACAAATTTATATATGCAAAAGGCAATTAAGTTTGAAAACAAATCGGCTTCAATATAATAAATATCGTTATAATCGTTTTATACCGACAAACCTATAAAGCCGAGTGTTAAGTAGAAAATAATATGGTATTGAATAGTAAGCTGGGTTTACGAACAGCTGTGGTATGAGGGGTCCCCCAGGGCTACGAATGGGGGCTTAATTGGACCCCTGATGGGTGTTGGACCCCCCTGAAGAATCAAGCAAGGATCCATATGTACATATAAACACGATTAACAAAACCAATAATTTTTAATTTACGTTTTTTGTTGAAATTTGAGTTGTGATTTTTTCTCGAGATAAATTAATTTGCCTAATTTATATGATACTAAACTTTTTTATGTTTAAAACACGAATACTTGCAAGGATGCTCGTAAAATATTTATTTTCAACTACTAAAAACGTATATAATTTGGTTTATGCAAAATTAATTAAACTTTTAAGTCTATATAATTCCGTTTTGTTGTAAATTTTTAAACAATTACACAGTTTCGATTGTCTCATAAATCTTTTGGACAAGTTGCATCCAAACGAAACACCACAGCTTATAAAATATGACCTCATTTACGGTAGGAAAACTGTTAAAAAATAGAAACCGACAAAAATCTTTGAAAATAAATGCTGATGTGTAATATCGTTTCTTTTAAACCATTCATTAATTACCCACTTCATCAAATCTCTACAAAGTTAAAAATTAATCGCTAATTACACAAAATTTATATGTCATTGTACGTAATTGCCATCGCTTACGTGACCGATAATTTTGAAAAACGGGTACCCACTGTAATTGAAGGGAAAGAAATTTTGCTAATTTTCAAGGCAAATGGGTTAAAGATTTTTATTTACTCTTAGTACTTTACTTTTAATTAATATTTGTGCCCTGCAATTTAATTAGCAATCATTATTTTTTCAAAAAGTTTTCGACTAGTTGCTTCTTTAGAAAAAATCGATAAATTTTGGGGTGTTTTCAACATCTTTTAGTATTACATACAAAAAAACAAAAAAACAAGAGACGCGTTTACAAAATAATATTATAAACCACGTTTTTAGGGTTTTTAGTTGTTCAGAATTGTCTGCAGTTTTAGTGAAACCAGACCGATCGGCTTACAGTACAGTACAGCCATTTTATCCAGTGTTCAGTTGTGATCATGGTTGGTACTCTTCGCCACAGCCATTGAATGCTCTGAGAAGATATCTATGCCAAGGAACAATTTTTAACTTAAGTGTTAACTTGAATGTATATTGTATATGGACTGTTTGTATATTTACACTACTTACAGCTATTTTTATCCACAGATTCGTACGGTCTGACGAGTGTTTTGTGCTTAGACACATTTATAACACAATAAAGAATATTAATATTATTATTATTATTATTATTGATACTCAGGCCAAGCCTGGTTAACTAATCGCACGGATCGAAATCAAGTAACGATTAGTCCTACTAATACATATATATACAATATAAATTTGAAGTTGCTGTTAAAAAGTGAACATACTAAATACTATACACATATTATGTTCATTAAATTAAATGACGTTGATAAAACCAACGCTGATCACATTTTAGAGAATTAATTTTATTATTATTATTATTATTATTATTATTATTATTATTATGCCAGAGTCATAATCGAATCGTACGGTAACCTACTGTCACCGCCACATCCCGGGCTGTTATTTTGAGAAGACATTTCTTATTCTTCTTTGAATGGTTACGCAAGTTTTCCGATTGTTTTTTTTGTAGCCAGTTTAAGTTTTATTCGTCCAAATTTTTGAAAAAGGTGAAGTACTACTGTGTTGCCCCTTGCGTGCATTTCCTAAAGACTTGACTCCAGGAACAGGATTAATATTTTGTGAGCTCTTCTCTGGTGTATTTTTAGAGTTCTCAACTTGATACACGTGCTTCTAAATTCTGCAATTACATGTGACATCGTGATTCCTTTGCTTAAGGTTTCTCATATAAGCCGTCCAAACAGCAGTTTGTTTAAATTACGAGAAGGGTTTGTAGAAATTCCAAGCTTCCTCAAAATTTGAATATTGAATAAAGGCTGTGCTTTTAGCCAATTAAAGAAAAATATTGCCAGGACATGTAAATGAAATATCCCGAAGGCAACCATCATGCACTTCACCTTTTTATGTAATGTAATAATAATAACTTTGCTCTCGTTCTTCATTCGTAATTGAAGAAACTAACTTTAAACCCTTAGTGTCAATTACAAGAAATATATTGTTATTCGCTTGTAAATCTGTTTAGTCTATGCTGAAAATAATTGAATGGTTTTTCAAAGAACTTATTTTGTCTAGCATGGACCTCAAGTAAAGTAAAATAAACCTATTCCTCATCCGTAGTTATCACTCTTGTCCAGTTTCACAAACAACTTGAACGCCGTTGTGGCTTATGTTCATGTAATTTACCAAATATTGATCACGGACCTACCGATACGTTATTGAGACTATTTTTGTCCTTCAGTCGTGTTGTTGAAGGAACTAAAAATGTTCAAGAAGCTTCATTAAAAGCCATTAAGTCATATTATCTATTTGGTCTAGAATATTTTGGAGTTCTTCGCCAGTTCATTTGGTGATTACGATTCTCGGTCAATATTATTATTACCACCATGATGATTTAAAATTGTGAGCAGGGTAACAAAAACGCAGTGAATCATTCACAAGATGAAATCAGTGAAAATGTAATTTGTTGACTATTATAACAACCTATCTCATAGCAACAACTATAATACCTGCTTGTATCTGGACGTATTTTAACAAAAATGGGAATTTTTTAACTTGGCCAATTTAAAATAAGGGGTTCTCAACTTATTGACCCCTCTTGTCATATAATTATGTGTACTTCAGTTTGTCGCAAAAGAATCTCTGTCTTTATGAGTGTCCAATAGAACACAATAGATGAATAATGAAGGGAGGGTCATAATTTGGTATTCACAAGAAATCCTTTGGTCTCTGAAATGGGCATTTGCTAAAAACTTTACAGCTTTTTTCTGTATAGAGAAGACTTTGTTTGCTTTGCTACTTGCTAGGTTGGCCCCATAGCGAAGATGGGAGTGGAATAGAGAAAAATAACAAGACCTGAGTATGGAAGGGCTGAGATAGCTTTTTAGATTCCTAAGAACAAAAGTAGCTTTAGCTAGTTTGCCTAGGAGGTACTCAACATGGTGATTCTAGCTAAGTCTATCGTCTAAGTAAATACCTACCACTTTGGCACTACATCCAGAGACAAATGTAAGGTTTGAGGAGAATGTAATTAGAGCGTTTTTTCTTTGTTAAGTATCAGGTTGTTCTGTGCAAACCACTCGTGAACCCGTAGTAGCGTAATAATTTTTTTTGGCAGTTGTTGTCTGTCACAATTTGGGAAGCGTCAACTGCGGAGGTGATGCACTGGATTGATTTTATAAACTGGAAAATGTCATTAATGTAAATGATGAAAAGTAATATATCACTTGTGTGCAAAGATACATCAGATACCTTAAAATAGTTAATTGGAATGTCTGATGCTGACCCAAAATGAGGGCAAGGAAACGAAAAGGATTAGGCATAACGCTTAAACTAGATACGAACCAACAAAACTGTAAATTATGAACCGCACATTAAGGGTTAATAAAGTTATCTGTTTGCTACGACCGAGATGGGTACAAACAGTTGGAAAATGGATTAAAATTGAAACAATTCACAAATTTTCTGCCGCAATACTTAGTGCGATCAACCTTTACTGCTCTAATGATTTTTATGGGGCTTGCTGCATTAGTCCCGCCACGTACCAAGCGACTGAAAGCAATGCCGTCATGTAATACTATGAAATAAAGCACGTTTACATTTTTTGTGAGGTTGTTTCCATTAGTTTCTGCATAATTTGTGAAATTGCTTTAAAGGAGAGAGAACTAGGTTACTGTGGGACAAGCTTTATCTTACCATTGTCACCTACTTTCAGAATCAATGCTTCCTCTGAAGTAAGAGAACAAACAATGTAGTGTTAATTTATTCAAGGCATAAGGGACATGACGAGTTGTAAGCATTTTCTTTACGATAGAATAGGTATATGAGGTGTTTGGGATAACTTGACACGATCGTAAGTACTGTAGCACCTATAAATCCTAAATTGTCAGAATTGGGATGCAGAAGCACAAACTTAATATACCTACTTAGTGCAAATATCTCAGTTCTGACAAATATTTAGGTACCTAAATTTTTGTAACTACTTGGTGCACTTGTACTACGAGGTAGTTATCGAGAATCCATTACAAAGAATTGTGATGTGGATTAATTCCTGTTGAATACCTTATGGCAATGAAACCGTTTTTGAGATAGAATTTTGTTTAAGAATTTAATGCGCAAATTATTACCGTAACAGATTTTTTCCGCACTATTTAAACAGCTTTTACCATTTAGTTCAAATGTAATTCAATTCACAAATAAATCCTCTTCCAATAAATTTTTCCTGATGTTTAAAGGAATATACCAAGTTGTACTATATCCTTGGTACCCAATTCTTGATATCTCCAATTATTTTATAACTATAATATATTTATTAGAGAAGGACACACATCAACCTAATACTCTTTATATTATTACGCATTCTAAACAAAGATGGGTTCGAAAACTGGGAACAGTACTAAATTCTCAGTTTATGTTATATGTTGTTACCGCATGTGCCTTGGTCCTGCGTTGAAACGATTAGCTGCATCAAGTTTAATTAGTTGTGGTAGCTTTGATG
Source organism: Pyrocoelia pectoralis (assembly GCA_036250285.1). Lineage (NCBI taxonomy): Eukaryota > Metazoa > Arthropoda > Insecta > Coleoptera > Lampyridae > Pyrocoelia > Pyrocoelia pectoralis. Next base: position 9,735,488 of record CM070077.1, on the reverse strand, counting down.
AAAGATTATAAAATATAAATAAAATTAATAAATACATTGCGAAGCTTAACATTACAAATTAGTTACACATTAATTATTTAATAAATTACGTTAAAACAATAATTGTTCTAAACGGTGTCTGGGTAGTGCCTACGTTATTGACGGAAGAATAGGTCACAAGCTTGTCCTTTCATGTTCTTCAGAGCAGGTTCTCACGGCTGGAGTGAACTTTTCACATGTATAGTTTGGTCCATTCTAGGTGAATGGGTTCCTATGAATCTAAAATCTAAATTAGGAATTATGATCAAAGTAGGTGTTAAATTCAATTCAATGCAATGCTCCGTTTTAAGCTGGTCGTTAATCTGATTGATTAGAACGTGTGTTTAACCATAGTATCGAGAATAAAGCTTGATTTCCAATTCATACTTTACGACAAAAAGAAGTTTGGATGGGATAAAATGAGGCGCCCCTATTCCCCCTCATATCCCCTAATAGCCATAGCAATTTTATATTTTCACCGCCACTGTTCTGATATCGCAAATTTAATTGTCCTACACATTTATTCGTTGAGGCATAAACTGTAAGAAGTAAGGTTAAAACAACACTGATCCAAATTCAAGAAAACTAAGGAAATTGATTGATTTCATTGATGGTGATATTAATAAATTCCAAATAGGTGACATTTATAAAAGATCGGTGATTAAACTCCAAACCTTTGGAAAGTAAAGAACTCGAAGTAATTATTGATTTAAAGGCTTTGCTGAGGCGAAAATTGTGGTTTTTGGTTTATGTTAATATTACCAACACAAACAGGTGATACTCGCAGGATAATTAAGCATAATTTGAAATGTATCTGAAAGTGAACTTAATTTTCTAGAAAAGTAATAAACATTGAGGCAATAAAGTAAAATGAAAACAAGGCAAAAACGTAAGGAAAAGCAATCCCCAAATTCAATCTTGGTCATTTGTAGAATTTTATATATGTTGGGAGGTTTATTACTAATTTGTTACTAACATATCTGCCCTACCAACATTTCGTCGCTGTTCACCGTTCACCCCCAGCTTGGTATCAAAATTGTCATGGGCAAAGTGAAGCTCAAACTCTATCAACAACACCGGTGTAGGTTTAGACAGCCAGAAGGTGGCGTGATTACTAGGAAAGGTACCTCTTGATATTTCTAAATAGGTACCTCGCTCAAGGAGGGTCTCTTCTAGGGTGTGTGTTCTTTGAAGCACTCTGCAGTTTAGAACGTAAGAAGAAGAATGCAAGACCTCTTGCAGCATAGCGGATTATATACAAAAAAAATCTAGTGAGCTTTAGCCTCTCCTCAGATGAAATTCACTCGAACTACTCAACCTTCGTTTAATTTATATTAGAAATAGGGTTTCAAGTAATCCAACTTGCTCACAAATGAATTAAGATCAAGATAATCTCCTTTCTGGAGATTGCGTAATCCCACTTACCAAATCCAGAACGTTAAACTTCACACAAAAGTTCGCGTAATACCTTTATTTCGGCATATACAAAAGTGATTTTATTACACATTAAGAAATGTAACAATAGATATAAAATTGTTGTAATCAACAATGGAATCTTTTCAAAAGTCCTTATAATTAATAAATAAGTAATAAATCATAATATATATATAAAACCTATGACAATTGTGTTAATTTATATGATTACTTAACACTCAGAAACAAAGCAGCATTCTCGATTGACTAGTTTTTTTGTAAATGACATTTGCAGAAGAACAAGTTTAATTAAGAAATTTAGCATAAAGTCACCGAATACGGTTTTTTTTGTATAGTGCTTAGTAAACTCAAGGTTAAATAATAGAATGATGAAAAGATTAATTCAACTGTTTCTATTTTTGGTGGTATCGGTGGGCATTGTTTTTTAGTAATTTTTCCTTTTAACGGGGGTTTCTACATCCCCATTTCGGATTGTAGGATTAGCTCAGAATAGTAATAACAAAATTAAGGAGAGAGAAATAAAGCTTAAGTGTTAGAACAATGAAACCTTTTAAAATGTCATATTTTCTTTATTATTTCTTTAAATATTAACCTAAATAGTTCATGTACACATCTCGTAACTTTGAATAAGAAAAATCCATAAAATAGTTAAAAACAAATTAAGCAAAATTACGAAATGTATTTACTTATTCATACAATTGTACATAAATATTAAAATCATAAACTACTTTACATTAATCTATTTACAAAATTTATTTACATCACTGTACAGTCAATTACAGAAATATTTACAGTTTGAAACTAATTTTCGCGTGGAAAAAAAATTAAAAAGGGAGCCCATTGAGCTCGTATATCAGTACGTAAATACATAAACAATTATATTAATATAATAAAAATTTATATGATCAGTTGATCCAAATAATAATTGACAAAAAATTGCTGGTAGCTGGTGACCTTTTTTTACAGAATGTGTGATAAACTACTAATTTATTGCCAAGATAATTTTAATTAATTTTAATGATATAAAAATATATTGATATATGTATAATTTGTAATTTTACCATTTATGAGTTCATCAGTAATTATACATGAGCAATAAACTGTTGCATACCACTACCGACTGACAATAGCGAAACAAGATAATCGTTAACAATATATGAGAAATTAAGAAACCAATGCACTTTTCTATTGGTATCTCACTTTATCTCCCAATACTTATTAGTTAATTAATATTCTTCACCCGAAACCGAGGTTTTTTAAATTTTTGATTAGTCGAACAGATAAAGGCGAAAAATAAAAAATAATTATAGAAATTCTCGCACCGCGTGCGTGGATGTGTTATAAAAACAAGGTTTTAAAATTTAATAACCGTCTTTATAATTAATTTCATTTTCGAGAAGTAATGCCAAGTGAGTAGACGGTTTATGAAGTATAAATAAACATTATAATTGTGTTTACTATAAAGGATTTTTATTCGCTTTATTAAGTTGGCAGATGTTTATGGGTGGTTGTAATATTTGAAGGCGAAATTGTTCATTAACTTTATCTCAAAAATAACATTGTAATTATTAGATAGAGTTTGAATGTATTCCGATTTATTTCATCAAAGTTAGTGTTAATTATTAATTATACCAGAAGATCAAAGTGTGTTATTAATTTTGATAAATAGTTCAAAAAGGTCACATAAACTAATTCCGAACGCTTTTAAAAAAAAAGTATTACACCAATTTATATCTGAACGCTTTTATATAAAGGAAATTATTGTTAATAAAGAAGGCTGACGGACCTACCACAGTCAACGATGTAATTTAGTATTTGTAATATTTGGCACATTAAGACGTCTGTCGACGCAAAGAATTGACTTGGTATAAATAAATGAGCAACAAAATATAAATTAAAATGCAGTATGTACAGCACAAATGGTTTCAATTAATCAAAATGTGTAGTAATGCCCAATTTTGTGTATACTGCACAAATTTAAGATCACATAAAAATAATTTTCCTATCATTAATTTTAATATTGCATGTAAAATCACATAATACAACAATACTAACATCGCATTTTATTCTACAAAACGTATTTATCAAATACACCCTCGCTCACTTTTTCGTTTAAGACATATGTGGACTCGGCGTTCTCATCGAGCTTTGCGGTGAAGTTAAATGATGAGGAGGTGGTTGAGAAATAATTCCAAGTGGGGCCATAGGGGGTCGTGCTCCTAAAAGGGATGCTAGAGGGTGAGCTCCTGGGGGAAAATAACCCTGTAAAGCAGGATGGGGATATAAAGGGTGGGGATGTCTGGTTAAAGAAGCCATCTTTAGTTTTTCTATTTCCGCTTCTTGCAGTCGTTTAGCTTTCGCTCTTCGATTTTGAAACCATATTTTCACCTGCGTTTCGGTTAATCGTAATGAACTTGAAAATTCTGCCCTTTCCGCGATACTTAAATATTGTTTATCCCTGAATTTCTTTTCTAACGCTAACAGTTGTTGCGTCGTAAACGGCGTACGAGGTTTTCTGTTCGGTTTGTGCTTCCTTAAATTGCACTTCAGTTTAGGTCCTTCACCGTTTGAATCTGTAAATGAAAAACATCGATTAAGTAACAGGAAATTATAAAGGTTCAAAAATCTACGCCCTTTATAAATTATTTATATAATTATAAACTGTGACTGTTGAATGCCATAGAAAAATAAAACACTTCAATGCTAATGTAACTTAACTAAAAACAAATGCTCCGTATGCAAGCTTCATAAGCTCCTAATTGCCCTCATATTGCAATATCCTGTCTCAGTTCGCAAAGAATTACTCATTATAAAACTGTCACGAGCCTCGCCATCTTAGCGTCGGAAGTTGATACATTTGGGTTTCTAATTAATGTATGTTAATAACGCAATTATACCTTGGTTATTAAAATCATTAATATTATTATTATAAATGAAGTTAATTGTTAATGAATAATAATTTCTTAATTATTACTTAGACGTCATCATGGTATCAATCGATCTTATGAATATTATATACAATTTAAATATAATTTATGAAAGATTTCGTCACCTTTGAAAGAGTAGGTATACCTACTTATTGATTGTTGACCGACGACGATTGCAAGGGTTTTTATAGTGGTTTGAAATTTATTTCACAAATTTGTTTTGCTCGATGACGGGTTTAGTGTCTCAAATTTTTCATTCGAAATGCAAAACATTTATTAAAAATGCATTAACATTAACCCCCACCAGGGGCGTCGGAAGAAAATTTGTTAGGGGGGGGGGGGGGGGGCCTTACATTTTTTCAAGTAGAAATTAGAATGCTTGAAAATTTTTACCTATTTTTAAATTAGTAACTCAATAGGCTACGCAGAGTCACCGATGGGATAGAACATTATATTCCAAAAGTGGTTATATTATGAGCTTTTAACATTTTCTAAAATGGATTTACGCGTTTTATGAAATTCCAGGGGGGGGGCCCTCCCTTGCCCTTTAGTAGCGGCGCCCATGACCCCCACTACACTGTGCATTGAATCTTTTAAATATTTCAATTAATCGTGATTCGCTTAGTTTCTTATGCAATTTTCCTTGTTATTTCTATTGAGTGATAAAATAACTACATGAATTTTGAACTGGAACTTAAATATATACTTTTTTTGCTATTAACACACAAGGTATTAGTTCACATGTATAAGCTCATAATGTACAGGACAGATAAAGTTTTCAACATATTTTTAGCTCGATTATCATTTTTGGGGAGTAATAATATTTCTGGAGTAGAATACGAACCCCGGTCCGGTATCGGTGTCATCTGTTACGATTATATCAAGAGTCCTATTACTAGCCAAATTAAAATTAAACACCAAATTCTTCTTTGTGTCATTGCAGCTCTTTCACTCACACTTTGCCTTGCACAGCCTACGCCATTAACAGTTAACTATTGACGGCTCGATCCTCTAATTAAAATGAATTGAGTATCAAAAAATACAATTATGTTGTACAATTTAATTAGTTATGTCACAAACACATTTGATAATTATTTATTTATTAAGATACTAATTAAACCTACGTAGAAAAAATTGAAAGGAGTAAATGTAATCATATATTGAAAAACAAAATATATACCTTCGAACAATTGGCAGCCCTGAGTCTGTTAAATGAATAAAATTAGACTTCTAAATTAGTAGCTTGTTCAACAATTAACTGTTAATTAATTATTGGGAAATAAACAAATTTGAATAGGAGAGTTTTACATTTTAATGCGCACCGCGGTACTAATTGTAATTGAGCCTTTAAAAAACATAATAGATAAGACTACCGCTCTATCGTAATTAAACTGGCTATATGAATTCCCGAACTTATTTTTACGTAAATGTTTGCTTCGTCAATTCCGTATTTAGTGATTCCTGTTACTATACGTAGGTAAGGGGGGTGGGAATGAACTGCTATATTCTTCTTGCACTTACCATTGTTACAGTATGTCACACGTATACGTTTAATAAAATCGAAGTGAGTACCTCGCCACTTATTACAGTACAAGTTACACTTGCCTACTTCACCAGAAGTCAAGTGAGTCAAAGGATAGCAACAACCTTTAAAAAAATGATTATATTTAAAGTTTATGAGATTCGGAACTGAATGGGAAATACTGTAAGTATAAAATATGGCAAAATGTATTAAAATTACTATAAAATTTGAAATTTTACGACTGATTTATTGAAATATTATGTGTTATTATGCATAATTTATTCAAACAAAGTATAAAATTATAATAAAACCTTCCGGTACGTTTACGATCTTAATGTTGTAATGGTAATTATCTAATTCACTATAAAACTTTTTATAGATCTTAAAATTTTTCGTTTTTCTTTCATTCAGGAGTAAGTATATTAAATTTATGAACTATGTAGTATTAACATAAACTTACATAATGAAAATTGATTCTGTTGTTAATGGTTTTTTATTTATTTATACTTATGGATTGAAAAGAGTAATTAGCTACATATGTCGATATGGATAAACTTATAGCTTTATGATCCATAATAGATGACCATTACACAAGTGTACGTTCAACCATTAAACATTTTAAAATAGGTTTTATGACTACATCCTTCTTGTATACACAGGTAAACTCAGGAAATTAAATTTAGGTCCATAATCGAATAGTAGAGATATTCACGTGAAATTACTCCAATTTATCACATGAACTACGTCGGTAACTGAAAACGTTTACTACTGTCCCATGTTTAAATTAAGAAAAGCTGTATTAATCTATCCCATTAATCGAATGAAATGTATTTACGTTGGGTGTAATCGATTTTTAAAGTACTGTATGCGCTATTAACAGAAACATGTGTTAAATTTAGATGCAGCTGTTTTTCATCCTTCTACTTAGAGATCTTCCCCTACGAGGATTAATTCTTACAAAGATCATTTAGGTTTAATTTAATTCTGAACTTTCATGATGCGAGATGGTAGATGCGTTGTTGGCGCATATTTTTGGTTTTTCCAGGCTTCCAGCGGTAAAACACCAGTAGGTTGGTAGCAGTGACAACGAATCGCTTCCGCGATAATGTTAGTGGATGATGGTGAATGCTTATGATTTTTCCTATGATATAGGCACAGACAAAATATATAAGGTAATGTATATTTTCTGTAATCTCTAGTAGAATAAAAATGTACAAAATGTCCAAATGGCTGGATCAAGCGAACTCTCCAAAGTCACACTACACTTCAGATCAAGTAGTTTACTAACAAATGCATGTGATCGATATAATTCCAAAGATTTATTGGTCCTTTTTAATCAAATTCAATTCAATGATGTACAATAATCTATCAAAGTCACTCTATTTACATATAAGTACGTCAGCCATATGTACGTTAGGCATGCCGGAAAACAGGCAAGTTTCGCGCAGCATTACGACCTGGTGTGGATTTTGATAGCAAGGCTCCAGAAGTGCACAATTTTCAGCTCGATTCCAATACCAAGACCCGACCGATAGCCCAAAATGTGCGCCGCCCGACCAAGTTGGCCCAAAACAGACCAGTGCGTGAGAGCCTGTTTACCACTATTTTCTGTGTGCTGATTGTGTTTTACTAAATCAATGTTGTTGAATTTGAAAACATTAAAATTTTTTTAAGATTTTCAGCCATTTGGGCGGAGCATGCGCTGATAGCCAGAAAATAGCGCAAAAACATGTTTTAGGCGACAGGCCGCCTAGGCCGAACCGCGCAAGGTACTTGAAAAATTTTTTCTGGATTTTGCAGCTTACCGACTTCCTATTCACACACACTACCCCCTTTCGCTAACACGGCTCTCGCCTGCTAGAGAGAGATCGCTTGACGCTTGGGTCGCTAATATTCTATTTTATCGATATTTACGCATTTGTTCATATTATAAAACAAGCTTAATCAAGTATTATTAAGCATGAAATAGTTTATTTAGATTACAATAACAGCTTTTCTATAAAATTTATACGCAATATATCACACGATATTACTTTGTTAGATGTTTCTTTGTAATAAACATCGATTAATATAGGAGAATTTAAGCAAAATTAAAGAAAATTAGAAGAAATTGTGGAAAAAAATGTAGAAAACAACGATTCAAGTTACAAATTAAGAGAAAAAAGGCAAAAAAGATCAAAGTTGTCTTCTTCATTTAACACTTGCTTTATATGCGGTAGCTTGTTGGTGGGAAAGTACTGTTTAGATTTGAAGATGAAATTTGTCTGAGAAATGCGCTGTGAATCCATTGTATATGTTTATTGTGTGTAATCGAATTAGAAACACAGTTTGTTGTCTGTTGTTGACACAAGAAAGCAGATACATGTTTTGTACACAATGTTTTTAAATTAATAAACGAAGAAATTCACAGAAATATACGGAAATCCACGAAATATGATGAAACTGATGAAAACTGATCGGAAACATACAAGAAGTGAGGTAGATTGTAAACAAAACACTGCTTTCGAATGTGGAAAAACTCTGGTGGACACTACTCGAATGTAAACAAAACAAACACACATGGTTTTCTTATGTATTTCCTGCTATTTTCACCAAAATAGAACACTAGTGACCCAAGCGTGCTCTCTCTAGCAGCCGAGAGCCGTGTTAAAGAAAGTGTGTAGTCTGCTCAGGCCGAACCGCGCAAGGTACTTGAAAAATTTTTTCTGGATTTTGCAGCTTACCAAGTACCTTGCGCGGTTCGGCCTGAGCGGCCTGTCGTCCAAAAGCTGTTTATTTGCGCTCTTTTCTGACTTTCAGCGCATGCGCAGCCCAAACGGGTGAAAAGGTAAAAACATTTTTAATTTGTTCAAATTCAGCAACATTGATTTAGTAAAACACAATCAGCGCACAAAAAATAGTGGTAAGCAAGCTCTCACGCACTGGTCTGTTTGGGCCAACTGGGTCGGGCGGTACACATTTTGGGCTATCGGCCGGTTCTTGGTAGTCGAATCGAGCTGAAAATTGGTGTGTGCCCTTCTGGAGCCTTGCTATACAAAACCCACACCAGGTCGTAATGCTACGCGAAACTTGCCTGTTTTCCAGCATGTCTAATGTACGTGTTATTATATCGATTCTCAAAATTAGACTAATAACGTTTTGCAACATCGTGCATGTACATCTGTGTTTTTTATAATGGCGTAAGGCAAGTATGATAATGCCGCTACATCTTGCTGAAATCTTTACTGTCTGTAGCTAAAACGTGTGTGTCACACAATTGAATGAATTTCATGGTCCCGCAACGCCTTCTATTTACAGATCTATCACTTCTATTAGAAATGGAAGAATATGTAAAATAATGCGTTTTAACCTGTAAAATGTTCCACAAATCAGTAGATATAATCGACGGACACGAAAGGTAGATTAATTACATTGGCAACAAATGCGTGATAAATCATAGCATTAGAACGGAAAACAACAATGTGAATGTAAATCATCGGCATACTGTTACATATTGATAGAGAGGCGTTAGGTGTAAATATAAGTGTGAAATAAAGTGTGACTGGTGGAATGATAGGGTAATGACTTGCGTGACGAAAAAATAGGGTTGCATAGAGTCTATGCTACATAGAGGCTAAATAATACAATTTGACTACTGCAAAAATAACGTTGAATTGCAATATAGTGAAGATAAAAGCATACCAAACCTATAAGAAAATACTGAATAAAGGTAACTGTAATACGCTTCAACTAAAAGTACGCAACAAGTTTACCCACAATTTACAATGATTTATAGCGCCACCCTCGGTCATTTCAGTTGTGATTAAAAGAATAAAGCTTTTAACACTTTTAGAACAGTATGTACTGGGTTCATATGTAGTACTTAGTTCTAATACATCTGAAAAGAGAAAGCATACGTAGATTCTAAAAAAAGCGTCATGGAGTCCCGTTATATCACAGAAATATTCCAATGGACCTTATTAAAACAATTGAGGATGTATACAAAACATATGAAACAAGAATCAGACAAGGAAATTTGTCTCCTCCTCGTCGTTGCCATAGAAATGTCTGAAATGATCAAGAAGAAGCTGAAGATCATTTTCTACACGAACGAAGCTGTAATAATGGAAGAAACCATTTGTCTATTATACACCACAAAACAATAACACATTTCCACGGAATAAACAGAGAGATGATAGTTGTGAATGACTTACAAATAGAATATTAGGAAACAGAATTAGAAGCACGTGCTAGGCGAACGAAGTAAATGAACATATAAATAGGCTTGGTCAGGATCGCAAGGGATAGGTGGCCATCAGATGGGAGAAGATCTTTGACGTGGCTACGGAAGATGTAGAGTATGATAATCTAAACCCGAAAAGGGTTAAAATCCGAAGATGAACAAGAAAATGTGCCTATAAAGAAAAAAGAAGTGGGACGCAGGCGATTACATATTATCGGCTGTGATGGTCCCTCTTCTTCTAAATTTAAAAAAATTTGTTCTGCGAATCTGCAGACTCAAACCGTACAAAATATTCGACCTTTACAGAAAGTAACAGCAACACTGTATTACGTTGCATAGAAATACTTTGATTTTATCTTCTTAAATAAGAAATCTTGGATAGGTTCATACTCACAAATGGGGTAATAATATAAGGAAATGAAAACACTCAAAACCTCCCCTTGACCATTTTTAATGAAGACGATGAAACGATGATGATGATAGTTATTTTTTTATATAGTTACTTACGCTAACAATGGAAGTTAGCAGGTTTTGAGTTTTTTCAGTATGCGCGAAAATAATTCGTATTGTACCTACTTAAATGTTCAAGGTATAGAAAAGTATCCAAGTTCTCATTATTTTAATTTGAATTCCTTAAAACTAGTGAAACATTATTTATAATCCTTATCTTATAATCAGTGACAAGTCTTAAATCCAAATACATTCAGCTTTTCTCCGTCATTAATACACATCTATACTAAGAAGATACATAATATACCTATAGGTAATCTGCAAGCTTATAATACTTAGTTATAATGTTGATTGCACAAAACTAATTAACCGGGAATTCGTTTTAATCCCAAGAGATTAAGGAATATGATTAGCGCAAGAATTTAAAAATTGGCAGGTTATACCTATTTCTTAAATTAGGAATAAATTACTTTTGGTAAATTGACCGTTATAGTCTCATCTCTCTATGAGAGCTAGGTATATCCGTATTGGAACGTGAACCTGAAGATTGGCACCTTATTAGCTACCTAACTGTTGTTCGTAATATTTTTTATATTTATGAGTAAATGATGCATAAGATCCACATTAAACAGCATAAATCAAAATGGTTGCCTAATTTGTGGCTTCCTGCCCAGAGAAACGCGCTTATAAGTTTGACTTTCATGAAAGATATGTATAGGTACTTAGTACTTAAGTCAAAGTACATCACTGTGTTAATGATAAATCATATACCTATTAATCATAAATGTAAAAAAATTATGTACCAACTGTCTAATTGTTTCAGATTTCTTTGCTGATAACCAGTTTACTACATTATGTAGGTACAACTATATTACATCAATATCCGTTGTACATATAGCTTTACTATACTTACTTATATACCTGTTTAAATTATATTGTTACAAGTGAATGTTGAAATTACTATACTAAATACAGGGAATACCACGGAACCCGTTCATTAGAAGTTTCTGGGATCCCTTATTAGTTATGAATTTGAAACTTTCAGGTTAAGGATAACCCATAGCATTCTTTTGTTCTAAAATATTGTCGATGTTGTACAACTTCCGGAAGGACCGGAAGTCGCCATTCATCTTCTTATTTTAAATGGAACCCCCTGTATATTATTGCATTTTTGGATTATACAATCGATTCTGCGTAACATTGTATTAGATTATCCTATACCTATCTTCAACTGTTTTTGAGATATTATGATTTTTTTGAAAAATTTGCGCTTTGCGGAGGGATGTTTAATAGCCCACCTTTTGCTCTTCTTTGAACGCAAAACATTCATACTTTACAAACACGAAGTAAAACCATAAGGGTTCACAAAATGCATTTGCAAACCTATCACAGATTATACAGGGCGTTCAAAATTAGTGGCAAAGTTAAAAAACTTCAAACACCAAAAAGTCATTTTTTTCAAATGGAACACCCCGTATATTTTTACATATTTGGAAGGCTATTTAATTTACGCATCGGTAAACTATAGGTATCCCTATACCTATCTTTAGCGGTTTTGTAGTTATTAACACTTTTTATCTAATATTGATTAAAACTGCACTCAAAACCTATGCACATTTAAAGCAGGCTGTGAGTATGACAACAGGAAAAACAATTACTTTTGCAAAACGAATTTAATGATCTTATTTATACAACAAACAAATAAAAATGACTTTAATGGATATAAAATAAATTCAAAATATCAGTATTGGAATATGCGTTAACTGCTTCCATTTTATAAAATTGTTTACTGTTTACCACCTGTTTGCTTTAATGAGCATGACATCCAGATAAACATTCGTTTGTCTAATCATACTAATAATGATAATAATAATTATAATAATAATAATAGTAATAATACTTACTTGATTTCGATCCGTGCGGTTAGTTAACCAGACTTGGCCTAAGTATCGATAAAAACCGAAGTATAATAATAATAATACCTTTTATTGAGAGCAAACTATTAAATTACATAAGATTGTTCAAAATACGTTAAAACTGCACACTTGTTCTCAAAAGAAGGGAGTTCAGGTGTCTACAAAAAAGTAGAGACCTGTTCTTGCACTCAACCCTGTTAGACGTTCATTACCGTATTTTATTTTCGCATACTCACAGCCTACTTTCAAATGTGCATAGGTTTTGAGTGCAGTTTTAATCAATATTAGATAAAAAGTGTTAATAACTACAAAACCGCTAAAGATAGGTATAGGGATACCTATAGTTTATCGATGCGTAAATTAAATAGCCTTTCAAATATGTAAAAATATACGGAGTGTTCCATTTGAAAAAAATGACTTTTTGGTGTTTGAAGTTTTTTAACTTTGCCACTAATTTTGAACGCCCTGTATAATCTGTGATAGGTTTGCAAATGCATTTTGTGAACCCTTATGGTTTTACTTCGTGTTTGTAAAGTATGAATGTTTTGCGTTCAAAGAAGAGCAAAAGGTGGGCTATTAAACATCCCTCCGCAAAGCGCAAATTTTTCAAAAAAATCATAATATCTCAAAAACAGTTGAAGATAGGTATAGGATAATCTAATACAGTGTTACGCAGAATCGATTGTACAATCCAAAAATGCAATAATATACAGGGGGTTCCATTTAAAATAAGAAGATGAATGGCGACTTCCGGTCCTTCCGGAAGTTGTACAACATCGACAATATTTTAGAACAAAAGAATGCTATGGGTTATCCTTAACCTGAAAGTTTCAAATTCATAACTAATAAGGGACCCCAGAAACTTCTAATGAACGGGTTCCGTGGTATACCCTGTATATTATACACATACTGCAATGCAATTGATATGAAACATTGTTAATTGTGTCTCATGAAAAGTAACTATCATTTTTAACGTTTAGAAAACACTAAATCCAACAGCATCATTTTTACATTTATTTTATTTTAAGTCACGTGTCTGAAATATTCTAAAATATTTATGTGTAGGTACCTACTATAACACTACGTATATAATAAATATTGTAAATAAATGTATTTGAACATTTTTTGGTTCAACATTGCTTAACAAATTAGTTTCTTTATACAGGGTGATTTCTAACCTCCTGACCAATCTGAAAGGGCACCTGGGAGAGATGAAAATAAAGTTATTTTTTTAATAAAAGTTTCATCAAATTGTAATAATAAGAAAGTTACAAGTGTTTTGCGCGTCTTGCGTTTCCTTCAGCAACTCCATACGCCATAATCATGTCTACGTATTCTTCATTACTGTAATTCACCATTTCAGACGAATTATTGATTTGACAATTAATTAACCTACTTAAAGTCTGCCATTTATGTAATATTGATGTACATGATTAAATTATATAAATCAGCGACTTTCAATAAATGAACACCCATAACTGTCCCAGGTGGAACATCAACATTGGTCAAATATTGGCGCAATACGTTATCAATCTTGGATAAATATGGACTATATATATTGGCCCAAGTTAACGATGTTAACATTTTGCAATAATGGAGAAATATTGTATTTCAATGTTGGCTACATAACCTTTACCAACATTGTTCCAATCTCAACACACAGAATTGGGCCAATGTTTAAGAACAATAGTGGCCAAATAACATTTATCAACATTGGCACAATCACAGCAAACCAAATTGCACCAATATTGTAGAACAACATTGATAAAATGATAGTAGACAATATTGGTGATTGATAAAGGATACAAATATTGCCATCACGTGAAATTGAAATATCGTGTAGTAAAAAGGGGGTGGTGACCTGGGCCACTCCCACGACTCCCCTCTGATGTTATACCACGTGACCGGCATCGTCTTCTTTCCTGTAGCCATCATCATGTGACACACGCTATATAGGCGCTATGTTGGATAAACACTGCAGTAACAACATTGGATTAAATGTGATCATCCATATTGGGCGAATATTGGTTATACATCAGAAATGGATGTTCTATGTATCAATATTTGTCCATTATTGCACCAACTTTTAGCCAATGTTATGTTCCACCTGGGGTGTATTTTAAAGAACAATTTAAATAGCCATAACTTTAATCTTAGAACAATCAATTTTAGTAGAATTTTAACTGAACTTTGTTTATTTAACTTTCAAGTATTTCAAATTTGAATTCTTGAATTTTTTATAAAAAAAAGCTCAATAGTTTCTATGAACTTTAAACACTTGTAACTTTCTTATTATTATCTACAATTTGATCAAAACTTTATTAAAAAAATAACTTTATTTTGATCTCCCTCACCTGCCCTTTCAATTTGGTCAGGAGGTTAGAAATCACCCTGTATACAGCTTATTAGCCATCGTATTACAGTACATGGCTAATAGATTAATGAATTCTCTCAATTTGTCATTTTGTCATCATAATATATGTATCGACATGAAAATGCAATTAAATCAAAAGTACACTACGATGTTAATTATTATTATTAAGCGTAACACATTATAGGTAAGTACGTATGTATACTAATTACCAGAAACATGATCTTGATTAGTAGGTACATTGTTGACTAGTGGAAGTGTATATTATCTATTATTATTTTAATTCTCGCGTCAATGTCAATTGTTGAGAACGCAACATTGGTCATTTGACGTCGTTTCTCTAATTTTTTGAAATTGCACACGATTTTTTATTAGCATTTAGTACGTCCAAATAATGTTTGCAAAATATCAGCCGAAAATACAATGAATTATAGGGAATCGTATTTTAACAGTTCGTATAGCGAAACATAAAGTACGATTCAAGCCGATTACGAGTTGCCATCAAGTCAACTTATATAGGTACTGGGAGGGGGGGGGGGCTAGGAAAAGGAGCACTATTCAGGCAAAAGTTCGCATTTCAGTGCATTTTATGAAGTCATTACTAAATTTCATTATTATACATATACCTACCGCTAAGCTTTCATCCAGGCCTGAATCCTTTTTTAATCAAAGATAATAATTATTTGGAACCAGGCTTGCAGAGCACAGTGAATGTGCAATAACTGCAAATGAGACGCCGTTTGGTCCTTATTTTTGTTATCAGAAATCTGTTAACTGTAATGCCCAATAAATCTTCAACAATGACGCCCATTTTTGTCTCAAAATGCCGTCATCATCACTTTTCCTGCGAACGGCGCGACTTTGAATCCTTTCGTTTCTATTGTGATGTATTATTTTTGCACTAAGGTTGATAGTGGTGAACTCATCATTACCAATCACTATTCTGTTCAAAAAAGCTGCTTTTCTCAAATCGGTTCAACTCTTTTTCATAAAATTCGACACTCAATTCCATCTGGTCAGATTTAGTGGACCGCATTCAGAAGTACCTACTTAAAAATTTGAAACAGTGTTCTATACTTATTCTAAAACCAACACTAATATAACGCAGTTCTCAGTCTAACTGAGAATGTCATTAAAGGAAGCCAGTATGAAACCTGAGCGAATTTCACTTTTCGCTAGTTTTAAGTTTTTCCACTGTAAGTTGTCAAAGAAAATGGGCTTGGCATGTGAAAAGAAACCTTTGCAGTAAAATTGAATGTCTTAGAATGAAGTATTGAAAAATTCTAATTAGGGGTCTGCGAGGAGAAAACTTGAATTTTCAAATTAATACTAAATTTATATCATTTGAGTTTTACGGCTTTAACGTTTTTTCCCCCCGTTGGCCCTTTCTTAGATTTCAAAGTGAGTCTCGAACGTCAAATATTTATCATTATGATGTTGAATTGGTGTAATGTTCACTTTATGTGTGCTTTTATAATAATTAAACCCGTAAATAATTATCCGCAGACCTTTGAATTTTTAATTACAGTTGAATTTGTCCCCTCTTAACACGTGAGAATTTAGTCATACCTATCTAAGTAAATCGAGAGTTCTACAGTTGCAGTTTTACAATATTAAGTTCGTCACCAGTTGGAATTAAGACTGCTTTCATGGGTGCCGATGTATACATAAAATTTAAATAAAACATTGTTGTATAAACACAACAAAGTTTTTTGTAGGGCCCTCCTGATAGATATTTTTAAATTTTTTACAATGTTTTTGGTAAAACATGTTTGAAGTTGCTTAAAATTCATTCAATTTCACGAATATTTTACAAAAAATACGAACAAAAATGGAAAATTCTAATACACAAGAGCCCTACAAGAAACTTTCCTCTTTACAATGACATATTTTGTATTTCAATAACACTATCTATTATTCAAATTTTATGTAGGTATATTTCTAAACCCACGCAAGCGCTAAAATTTGCATTGTGCGTTGGTAAACTTTGTAAAAAATTAAAAAAACCCTATCAGGAGGGCTCTACAATTTGTTGTGGTTATACAACAATGTTTTATTTGAATTTGATGAATACATAAAAAACCATTCCATCTGTTTCACTTCCAACCGGTGATAGACGCTTAAGGAAAATGCTCCTTAGGTTACGTTATCGTAAAATCGATATTTATATTTGGAAAAGTAAGGATATTCACATTTATATTAAGTTGTAGTTACTTACACCCTTTTATACTTGTACTTTATTGAGTTTCGTTTACCAAAATCAATATAATACTAGAAAAGTCAGCGTCCCAAACGTTTCTTTAAATTTTCAGCTATGAGCCGCAGCTGCACTGGAGCCAATTTGACGTAGGTATTTTCCATGCAAAATATCAAGTAATAAATAATCGAATTGATACCGCTTCTCATCATGAAAGTATCATGTAAAGATCTTCTCTAAGATACTTGTTGTACTGTTATCAGATGAAATACTAGGTATAATAAAGGTAAATAATTGTTCGGTTGATTATTTTAGGAAAGTGATTGGTTTTAAACGACAGTATTCTCATAATGGCCGAAATACCTTATATAACTGAAATTCTGACGTTTCTATCCACCATTGTATTTTGATTAACTGGAATATTCTATATTTTAGTTATAGTTGAAGAAACATGCGTCAATATTTTGAGTGGGCGATTAGCATAGTTTTCATAAATGAATCCGTGCTCATTTTATTCAATGAATTTATTTAAATAAAGCAAACAATGTACGTTGCAATATCTGCTTTTGTTAAAACCGAAAAAGCCATTCCTTCTACATTTCGCTAACTTAACACAGGATCACTTTGCACAACAGTGACGTTTCAAATATATTTAGCCTCACTGATCTCCGAGTACGGAGGTCAAAAGATACTTTACCATTGCTACATGAATTAGTTCAAAGTTGACCCATAAAAGTACTAAAAATGAGTTTCTTATGAAATATGGCAGTAAAATCCGTTTGTTTATATAATTGAAGATTGTCATTTATAAACGTAATCAGAACAAGTGAACTTACTGTGTAAGTAATTTCTACAGTTACTGATAAAAGGTTTATAAAATAACTAATTAGAGGGTATAGTTAAATCCACTACCACTTAACTAGCCAATGCTCTAATTAATGCCCTATAATAAAGTTAATGACTATACTGATCAACAGAAAATCATTTCTTCCTCATAACCACATAGGTCGTATGTGTGATGATGAACACTCACTAACTAATTTATGAGTAATTGTTAAGTTTTAAACGTATATTTCTGACCAAATTCTATCATACTAACGAAAATGTTACCCTGTAGGTAACGAAATGAGCCAAGGAAACAAATTTATATGCTAATTTCCAATTAAAAATATAACTATCCTAATCGCACGATCAGGAAAGAAAGGAAAGCATAGTATTTTATTAGACTAAAAAAAAAACACGGGACCTTCCGACCACATTTTCTCATTAGTATGTTAAAATCCTCGCTTTTTTTTACACTATCGATTTTAACACGAATTTGCAACTTAGATAATTATTATAATTATTCAAAACTTTACAATTCACAACGAGGAGCTGAAGACTTTGAACCTTTCCGTTTTTATAAAATTTAATTTGATCCTGATCAAGGAATTTATCTGATGGTAACCTAGACTGGCCTTCTGTACCAGTTTTAAACGGCTGATATTCAATTTACTAACGGTAAAATTAAGTGTGTTGGTCACAATTTACGTAAAGGTTATTATACTCCAATTTGTAATTAATTATATGTTAAGAAATAATTTCCCTTTTTTATACCGACCAACAACTGCATAATCACCTAATTAAATTTTATTATATGAGATAACAATATTCTGTAGTTATCTCGAAATTCTTAACGTATTTGTTTATAAAACTTTTAATTGATGCAAATTTTCTGTAAACAAAAAAAACAGTATCACAAAAATTTTCAATCTTCAAACATTTACGGCAAAGCAATTAGAATTCTCAAAGGAGAAGTTGATCTTGAAATAATTTGTATCGTGTTATGTAAAATCTAAGGATAAGGAACTAATTTCGTTAAGCAGTGGTGCTTTGTTATATAGGTTTTTTAATACAATAATGTTATTTTAACAAGAGCCACCGGTTAATTAAGTATATTATTCAACAGAAGAAACAGAAAGGAACGTCCAATTTAAGAAAACCGAAAACGAGCACTTTCCAATCAGTTAATGGACATTTTATTCAAATTTGAATGTGTTAATTAATGGATAAAAAATCGGGTAGGAGATTAGTTCAATTAAAATAAACGGGCTCCCGGTTTTGTGCATTCTTTTACTATAGCGGATCTCGACACCAATTAGACTAAGTCAGCGCGAATAAATAATTACTTAAGTTTAAAGCAGGCACCTGCATTGATATTTATTTTTAACAGTATTTAGTTCATTTTTTCTTACTTTTTAGTGTCCAATATGTACCTTTTTTGATTTCTTTTTTTATTTTAGGTATACCGCTCGTAGAGCGTTTATCGTTCAATTCGAAACGTCAATAAATTAACGACAGATACATATATAAATAAATGAAGGCATTATAGTTGCCGCGAACGTCGTAAAGTCTAGAGAATTTAGAAAGCGCCATTTTATTCTCACGTTATTACACTAATTTAATTTTATAGCGAAATAACAATTTGTATTGGACAAATCGAGGGACATCTCATTATAAATATCAATATTAGGTACTATACAAATATTTGTCTGCTCTGTTGAAATTTTGATTTTTTTTTTTTTGTATAAATATTTAATCCTAAATAACTGTACCCCGCCTACAACTTTAATGTACAGTTACCCCGCTGTGTGTGGATTTCATTCAAGAAAAACAATTATTATTTGAATGAATAACATCAATTAAAAGGCACAGTATTACATTTTTAAGAGTTTGTTACATTGTAATATTTACATTCAGCATATATGTTAATATATAACAGTGAGGACAATATCCAACGGCTATTGCATCAATTGAATCTACCAAGCAAACATTGCAACATGGAAATTTCAATAGCAAAAACTAAGGCAATTGCTATCAAAAGACCCCATCCGTTGGAAACTGGAAGTTGGAAAGAAAATGATCGAACAGGTTACGAGCTTCAAATGTTTAGGAGTTGAGGTAAGGAGACTTGACCACCGAAGTCCAACGACAATCAAGAAAAGCAACGCAGATAGCAGGATGCCTGAGAAACATCATATGGAAAAACAAATACATGAGGACGGAAGGCGAAGAATATACAAGGCAATGATCGGTGTTAACATATGCGACAGAGACAAGAGCCAAAACAAAAAATGAGATTCACGGAAATGAGGGTGCTGCGTTCAATATGAGACCCACAGCTTCAAGACAGACAAACAAACAACAGTATTACAGAGAGATGCAATATACAAGATATAGTGAAATGGACGAAGAAAAGAAAGAATGGATCGAGTTTGTAAAACAGAACGACCAGAAGAAAGGGGACCGCCAGGACGGGCGCCCAAGAGGTAGGCACAGAGTTGGTTTTCATCGTCAACCGAATAGCAAGCCGAGGCAAACAGGAAGAAACTCCTAGCTAAAGGAAGAAGAAATAAAATGTATGCTCTGCTGTAAAGAATAAAGCTCTGAATAATTACACACAGGAAGAATTCTTACCCCTACCTGTATTTTGTACAGTTGTTCCCCTTTAAATGTGTAACAGTATTTATTATGTTTAATGTGTTTACGGTATTGATAAAATGTACGGTGTCCTATTTTGACTGTGGGTAAATTACAGTACCTATTTTGAAAAGGCACACGAACGGTGAAAGAAACGGTACGTCGATTTTTATTATAGGTATAATTTATAAATATTTTCGAAATAAAACAACTATTTACCTACCGTATAGTACCTATACACTAAATAGTATTTACATAATATGTTATGCTAACTGAGCTTTTGTTTCCTTATGCACATAAACAAATTAATGGCCCTTGAAAAGCACTTCTATATTTGTTTTCATTAATTTGGAGTAATTGACTACCTCATAATTTTATATATTTATGTAAATCCACGTACACATCCAATTTGAATAATTGATATAAAATTCCTTATTTTTAATAGTTTCTATTCGACCATAATTATGTAAATTATATCGACTTTTTTAATAGTATATAACTAATTAATTATAGAGACTAGCATAAATGGCCAAATTAGTTTCCTAGTTGATAATTCATTAAAATCAATAGATTAAAAAGTTCATCTTAATTAAAATTTTTAATTTATAAAAGACGAAAATTAAGCAGTCCTTCAATAAATGAAAGTTCGTGCTACAAATACAATTAGTAAAGTGTACAAATTTGATAATTACTTAAATTTGTTATTAAGTATATTTCACGGTAAGTAACCATTTACTGTAGTATACTTGAAGAAAGTATAGTAAGGTAGGTAAATGTAAATTATTTAAATTTTGTTAGATAAAAAAGAAAACTTGTTATTAATTACGATCGTAAATTAAGTGTTGATATATGAATGGACACGTAGTATTGCCTACTTCTTGGAAACATAAAGTCATGGGAATAGAGTAATTCTTGTTTAAGACATTCATATGACCAAATTAAAATAATCCGAACAAGATACTACCAATGTATAATCGAACTAAATTACCATAACCTACTAAATTTTTCAAAACAATACAACATAAATGTCACCATTTTTTGCCTGTTACTTTGCAATTCCCTAACAAGTGCGGGAATAAATAAAACGGTGCATACAAATTTGTATTAATTAAATTCACGTTGGCAGAAGTTATTTAATTAATTGTGATTCATTGTTAATGCACTAAAAATAAATGTGCTAATGGCACGTTATTACCATAAATAGAATAGCGCCGCGCAGATTTGGTTATTATAATAAATTGTTGTAACTGGTGTTCGTATATATCCCAATTATTATCATTTTCTATAACATAAATTACCGAAAATTAATGGAAATTAAAATGTGTCACAATGTCAAATAATTATTTCACTAAAACATTTGAAAGATATGTTTAAAATATGCGTCAAAAAACAAAGAAATATACCGGAGAAGGCGGATCATTATTCATTTGATGAAGGGTCTTTTAGCTAAAACAAATGCCGCGCAGTGTCGCCATGGCACGCTAGATGCTTTCGTTCGTATTTCATTTGAAATATTGTAGTTCAGTCGATATATTTAGAAATTCAAGTCTACCCTGTTCAAATATGCTTATTTCAAGCTCTTACTTTTGTTTTAAAATATATTTCCGGCTTTTAGTAGCTTATTTATTGATGTTCACGTCAAAATAATGTCTACTTATCATTCCATTGATTTCCAAAAGATAGTATCGTTCATAAATATTAAATTTACGAGATTTAGTTCTTCGGCACTTGATAAATAAAAAAAATATATAGTTTACGGCCTTTATTTCTAATTTGCTAAAAATTGAGGTACAAAAGATATTTAACAACGAATTGATATCTCTATAGCATTCCTCTAAGTAAGGATTAACCCATTTTTTTGGTCCATTAGTAATTATGCTCGCGGATTAAATTACGTTTATCATCAATCACTTGAGATTGAAATATTTACACCAAAAGAGTTAATTGTATGCCTTTCAGCAGTAAACAACACGATATTAGGGTTCAATAGAAAGAAGATATTAAAGAAACTTAATCGAAGTCATTACTCACAAGACATAGCTGAATGTGGTTGTATTTCGTAAGTAGTCATGTCAAATGTCATCATGTTTTCACACATTACACAAATCGAGGCTTTAATTACTTAATTATTGAAAAAACTTGACAAAATCTACTGTTATCGCACTAAATTGCTTTTCTGTAGACTATTCATTCATTTATCATAAAAAAATAGACAGTTACAAATTTTACTGACCCTTCGGAAGCTTTGCTTTCAAAGTGATGTCGAACGTTTCACAACGTCAAGGATGAGCTTTATATTGGCAATTTTAGATAAATGGGTCAAAGACCAAAAGAAAAAATATTTGTTAACTACCACAATGGAATTTTTAAAAATGAAGACAATCACATATGTTTATTTTTAAAATGTAGGTATACCCAAAGCTACAGATCTTAGATGTTATCTATATTGTATTGTTGAAGAAAGTATACTTCATATACAGAAATATGAGCCGTTTGAAGACGGCTTATTTCCAAATTTACATGAATTTTTGAATTATAAAACTTAATAGAAGCGAAAGACGTACCTAGTCGAATTTGTCTACACTACAAATTAAAGAATATAACTCAGTGTCACTTCCAATGAGGTAATCCGATTTTCTCATCTACAAGGAACGATTCTCTTACTATATCGACAACTTTGAAATTCGTTTGGGGTAAAAATAAAAATTTCAAAATCAGTATCATGCAAATTCGTCGTTCTTGTTCCGTTTATAGCATCCTTACGTTATAGAAACAATCAAAATTGTAAATAATGTAATGTAATGAGTGTAAGAATTCCTATTTCTTGAAAATATTTGACAACGGTACGGAAAATTCGAAGGAATTTTATTGACTGTTGTCGTATTATTCTGTTCGCTCCACTTAGCAAATTTCCAGAACGGTGTGGATTAGCAGAAATGAACTCATCTCACATCAGTCTCACATCTCGATTAACCGTGTTTGCTTTGCTTTGTTGAATCAAGTAAAATGACCTTGGATCCAGTGTTCATAAAGCTTATTTCATAGTAACTTTATAGCACCCCATTGCTTCTTGAATTTCCTGTGCAACAGGAAAATAGAATAGTTTAAAAGAGAAATAACGAAACCATTGGTAAACCAGTAAAAGTCAAAATACTGAAATATTACAAATATTAATTAGATGGTGGTAAATCAGTTATCGCGCAAAGCTATATTTCGATCTAACCTAAATAAGGAAATGTGTATAGCTCAATACTGCCTAACATTTCTGTAAACTGTCATAGCTTTCTTAAAGAAACCCCTATAGATAGGAATCGCCGTATACTGGATGATCAACAGCGACCACGCAATGCTTTCACGAACATTTTAGCCTCGCTTGAATAACGAAATCTGTGGAAAAGTCCTAACGTAAACATTTTACTTTACCTAGAAATGGTTATTTATTATACCTACAAGGGAAAAAAGTATTAGATTTTAGCTCGAGGGCTAAAATCCATTATTTTTCCCGTGTATAATACACTACGATGTGAAATTTGAAGTTTTAAGCTGGTAGGCTATAGCGAAATTAGACCCACGCTGCTAAGGAAACCTTTACTTATGTGTATAAATATATCCGGGAAAAAAAGTACTCACTTTTTTCCCGGGGAATATAGTATATTATTTTATGTGAAGGAAAAGTACTACACTTTTCATGGCGCGCCGTGTTTAGCCATGAAAAGTAACTTCTCCTCCAAATAAAATATGCTATTTTTTCTTCAAACTTCCTCAAATTTTCGCAAAACATTTATTTCTAAATGTTTTTAAGGGATATTATTAGCGGCGTTCGGTAAATTAAACCCCATTGTCAAGTAGGTATTTGTTTTCACGAATGAGTAGTTAAATGCTGTTTCCTTGGTAAGGCAGTGAGAGTGAGAATTATATTGTTTTCCCTCCGGTGGCAGGAAAAGGAAAAGTAAAGCTGCTCCAGCGATAATGTCAAACTTTGCCGCCTACTATTCAGTCCAATAATGTCCTAATATCTTGACGTTTGAAGAAAAATTCTGGCAAGTTTCCACGAAACTTCCCTCGTATTAACACCTTTTTCAAAAAATAAATATAGTACAATAGGTTTTGCTGAATTAAAAAAAAATACTTATAAGCTACATAAAAAACTGCAACGTTATCTTATAAAAAAAATTAGTGCCGCCATTTTAGCTTATACCGGAAGTGACCTCATTAAAGGTAATATTAGCATTTTCGTCCTTGGCCCGAATGCAATCGATTGGCGAAAATCGCATTTCGATAACTTTAATAGTTTCTGAGTATAGAGCGACAGAGCGTTGCAGTCATTCTTTAACAATTATTTTTTTAGGGTGGTAATTTTAGCGGCCCCAAGAACTGTCACTCCAAGCCCAAGAATTATTTTTTTGACCCCAGCTTTTTAATTATTTTGGTCCCAAGAATTCTGATCCCAATAATTATTATATTAGCCCCCAAAATTATTATTTTAACCCACAGAATCATTCTTTTGGCCCCATGATTTTTTTCATTATACCCCAAGATTTTACTAATTTTACCCCAAGGTTTTGACATTTTTACAAATAAATTTTCACACCAGCCTTAAGTTGTATGCCGAAGGTTTTAGAGACTTACTAAATAAAGTACACAAGGAGTTTGTAGGTATGAGCTTCTATGAAGCCATTGTAAATTTTTTTTAGTTTCAAATACTATTTAGTATCATATTCTCGTTTTTGTATCAATTGAAAAAAATATACTAAACCTAGCTCTAACCTAAGCGCTTGAGTGGCAATATATGTTTAGGTTGGCATTTTTTTAGTTTCAAATACATACTGTTAAGTATGTATTATGAAATACAGGTTCCGGGCTCACTTACTTTCAGAACGGCTTCATTAGCCTTATGTGTTCACTTTAATTTGGTTCAAGTTTTTCATTGTTTTGCTTTCACCCTGTATTTTAGTTTGTATCTCAAGGTTATTTTCTCGGTTTTTGTTCATTAGATTGCGCCATCTTTGGTTACCTCACTTAAGTAAGTTTTAGTTTGTTTGATCACGTTTGTTTGTTGTACTTGAAAATGAAGCCATCAGGAGGCTTTGAATTTGAAACATGTCGGTTTTAATGTTTTGTTCACTTAACTTTAATTCTTAAATTTCAACCGTTTCCTTTGTTTTAACTTTTGCATTTACGATGACGAGCCACTTGCCCGAGGATGTAATGCTCCCTGTTGTTGATACATAAACTCTGATATTCCTCATTATCACTGTCAAAATTTTACCTTGTGTAAGTTTGCATCGCTTACACCTTCAGGTGCTAGTATTAGTGCCTTACTTTTTAATAAAACAAAAAAACGTAATCCTACGCATAATCATCTCATCGTTTTTGTAAATTGCCATCGTTTTTTCATTATACACTGTTGGAAAGGGGAGGCTGAGTGTTTTATTACTCTAATTTCTCTGTACTGTTTAGTATCATATTCCCGTTTTTGTATCAATTGAAAAAAAAATAAACTAAACCTAAGCGCATGAGTGGCAATATACGTTTAGGGTGGCATTCTTTTAGTTTCAAATACTTCTATAAAATAAGTAAGTAATTAAATAAAATCTTGGGGTAAAATAAATAAAATCTTGGCGTGAAATGAATAAAACCTTGAGGTAAAGTGAATCAAATCTTGGGGCCAAAATAATAATTATGTGGGCTAAATTAATAATTTTGGGGGTTAATATAATCATTCTTGGGAACAAAAATCTTTGGGACCAAAATAATTAAAAAGCTAAGGTAGAAAAAACCATTCTTGGGGTAAAAATAATAATTCTTGGAGTGAGAATCACAATTCCTAGGATGCACTAAATAATATCTCTTTTTTTTAACGCTTTTTTCAAAAAATAAGTGTAGCACAATATATATTGCTGTACAAATCATGTACCAGAATTGCATTATGGCCATGTGCGCTGTCGTGCACTTACATTTCACTTCCCTTGATGCAATTTTTTTACTCTCACCTCTCCTGTCGAAGTCACTCTATACTTTGGCGTTCGGTCTCTGAGACGTATTAGAAGGATCATACCTATTTTTTCACAAGTCTCAATAGATTTAAACAAGTTGGAATTCTCTTTTAATGACGTCTTAGGATGACTCTCTGTGTTCAGTTTCTCTTCAATCAGATGAACAATCTCAGTCGATACTTGCAAGACATTAGCAAGCATACAATGAAATCACAAACGTTCTGATTCATTTCACGTGTGAGAGTCGTTCGAACCTTTGAATCTCGTTCTTGGTCTTGTACAGATTACCGCGCTCTTCCAGAAATTATGTATGTCAACCAAAACTACGTAGTTTTGATAAGGAATCATACCGTTGATATTTAAGGTAATTTTGTTTCGAAGAGTTTCACTGCAAATAGTACTATGAGTAGTGTACCAAAATGGCAGGGTTATGGAGTTGCTTCCAAGGCCGTGGGAGTAGAGCTACGATGTACATTCCAATTTGCAAATTTTGAAACATGAGGATGAATATATCAACAAAATTTAACTGTTTCGTTATTAAAATTGGAAAAATGTAGCTTCCTAATTTATTCGTAGCTGTACATATTATTTAAATTATCTTTTTTGCGTGACTCAAATTATGAAACCCAAATTTACTTATTCCTTAATAATTAATCTTATTTAGATTGTACAATTTTTATACAAAGGGATCGTGTTGAATGTTATTACACTCGTATAAGTTCATGAATAATGTTTGCGCAGTTGTTGCTTTTTTTGTACTGATGGGAACCATGTGATTATTATCGGATTCCTGCTAATTTGTTAATAAAATGTAAATTATATCTTAATATTTAAATTTGAATTACATCGAGTTGTCTTGAAAATTTAAAACAGGAAACAAAAATCTTCGTGTATTTTTTATAAACGTGATTCGCTAACAAATAATAAAAATCCATGGTTAATAAAGTTCGACATAAATGGAAATATTTTTATATTTTACTATCAATTCCGAGTGCTGTACACGAAGACACGCAACGGTAGACCTTGAATTAAGTACTGATTTATTATCATTATATAATAAAAATTATAATAAAATTACAAGTAGGAGGTCCTACCTTTACGATAATAAATATTATAATTATGAATTCTTATTAACTTAATAACTTCCTAATTAAACATATTATTACTCGAATAATATATAGTACTGCAGACGGCAACGATTTAAGTTTTAAAGACAACACGGCACGACATTAAAATAAAAAACAAAAATAAAAAAGCAGTCCACAAATATCTCGACACCACATATCTATGTCGGAAGTTAAAGGGGCAGCTAAACGATCATTACCAGATATTTATTGCTCGCAACGTTTACTAGGATTAATAACCATCTATCACCCGTGGGACAACCGGGACATCCCTGCTATTTAACATTCCACGCCTGAAAAATACAGCTCACTCTAGTTTAAAATCCAATAAACGAATTCATTTTTACAGAAACTGCGATAAAATTATTCAGCTGTTTTATTCTCTTCAGATTAATTGGTAGAAGCTTATACATTTATCGAGTTCCATTTTATTATTATAACGCAACCTAGTCTTTTTTTAATCAATAACGTGAATACATTAAAATAAAATTAGCGTTATAATATCACAGTTAAGTAGCACAAATTGAATGATTTCCTGTATTAACAGCAGGTAATAATCTTGTTGGTATGAGTATTGTAGGTAGAGATCGCTGGTAAAAACCACCTAATGCTGGTAAAACATCCCACAATCGACCCACGTTTTCCAAATCCTTTACTTTAAACTGTTTTTTGTCACGAAAAGCTTTAATTCTAACAGGGGTAATTATATTTAACCTTTACCAAAAAGGACATACTGTAGTTGGCTTTCTCTTTTTCCCGAGTGAAAAGAGAGAAAAGTCTGCGGATCTGTAATTTCCCTTACAGAAAAAAAGAAAACTTTCGAACGCCGCGCCGTTGGTAATGTTAAGTAGTTATTTTGTAAAATATATGAGGTGCGGGTCAGTTATAATTTTTAGGTGGTAAATTTATTTTAATTGGATTTTGTTGGGTGGCGCCGGTTTAATACTATCTTGTTAATAACTTTATTAAAATTCTTTTGATATAACCGTTTAAGCCGACAACTAATTCGTTTAGTTAAGATTATTAATTATAATTTTCTGGGAATTAGTTTTGTAGGTTACTTAATTTTTCGATTTTTAGCAATAAGTGTAGTTTAACAAAATTATTAATGCACATAAAAGTGGAAGGTAAAGAAATCCATCAAAATCGCTAAACAATAGAACATCGGTACAAAAGCTTGACGGATTTAAATTCGTATCGAAGATTTGATTCGAGTAAGCTTTGACAGGATTGTCCTTTGTTTCAGTGATCCATGACAACGACTCGGATTTATGTATTCCTTCCTCAGAGGCTTTTCTCTGTAAGGAATTGACATAATATGGAAATTCTGGTTGAAATTTGAAAACTGGGTAATTACCGTATAATTAGTGAACGTTAAGTTTACACTGCTTGATCAATCGTTTCACTCCTTTAAAAATAATTGCCTCTAACGTATAGGAAATGACTAAAAATGTATGGGTAATGCCAAGCCTATAAAAGTCAGCCAAGAATACTTACATGTGTTTTAAAATTAGTAAATTATTTCCATAAATCGAAATTTGTTGACAGACGAGTAGCTTAATGGTATTTGGATGATAAGAAAAACAGCTTATTCGCTCTAAAGGTTGACGTCACATGCTCCTTTAGAAATAGGTTTACCGACGGTGAGCTTACCCACTTTTCTTTAAGATATAGGTCTCTATCAATGTATCCATGACAACAGATATTATTTTGCAGTAGTTTTTGTGTTACGTATATCATATGAGGTAGAAACATCGTATTTTCTAAGTTCGTTGTCAATACAATCAAGAATTACGCATGAATTTCTAGGACATTCTACATCACGAATACAGTACTCCATAAAAATCAATAGTTTCTAACGGGATCACATTTTTGGAGTTCGGTTTTCATCGAATTAGGTCCATCCTTTGTCCTTTGATTCATTTAATAACTCGTGTTGAATAATTCAGATTCAAATGCGAACCATGAGAAAAACTTGCAAGTCAATTTTCAAAAAGCCAGAGCTGTCCAATTCATTTGTTCGCGAAAATACCAACTCCAAGACATCTAATTGATCTAATCATATTACATGGGATAAATCTTCAATCATTGTTAAGATTTGTAGCCGATCAAATGTTAATAGTGCCCTTCGATATAGTTAAATACCTTTAAGTAGGTGTAGTAGTAGTTCCTCTTCATGTTTTAGTTTGTCCTGGTGGTACGTGACAATGGTTGTACAAATTCCCTTCCTCAAAGTGACTAAACAGCTTATTGATAATTTTTAAGTTAGTTAGCAACTGGAAAACGTTATGAAGGATTTCGGGCCCAATGAAAATGAAATTTTGAAGCCAAATTGGTCCAAATCACTTCATATTTGAAACTTACCGATTTAAACACATTTTACAAGACAAAAGTATGCCCAAAATTGTTAATTAAAATCAAATGATACAGCGAGATGACTTCCTGACTTGTATATGTAGGTATAACATTTGAAATAATTACAGAAGCTTAAATTCTGGTGGATTTGATATCTAGTTGTATTTTAGTACCAATATCTTTTGGTTCTCCATCTCAAATGCGACCGTTATCGAATCAATCTCGTCGTTTCATTAGGTAAGTTTAGTCACTTCCTTTTTAGAATAGTTTACATGGCATTTTTCCTTCTAATAAGGGTCATTATCAAATTCTTTCTATCTAGACGTTTTCTCTAGCGGATTCTGCATTTCACCTGACGGGAAACCGAATCGTGTATGATTATTATTTATTTGAGTGTGAGATCGTCTTAATGCCTAATTTTAGAGCTTGTATTTACCACACCATAATCATAAGTTTCCGTTTCACTTTTACACCACCTCATCTTAGATCGTGCTGAATTTCAGGCTCATCTACACGTATTTCGTTCATGATTCTTCTGCTCCACTAAGCAAAAAGGGACAAATAATATTGTAGAGTATCGAAACTTCAAGAAATGCTTATTGATAACATTTAGAGTGTCAATTTGATTTTAATAAAATAATGCCTCAATTTAGAGCTTGTACCCAGTAATGACAATATTTGATACCAAAGGAGGTTATTGGGAAATTAGAGCTTGCCAGAACAATTAAAAGTATTTATTATTCAATATTTCGATAATGACTTATTAGCTTCATCAGGAACTAAAACATCAAATAGACTAATTACTACAACTACCATTTCATTTTGTAGTTGCTGATGAAGCTAATAAGTCATTATAGCGGAATATTAAATTATAAATACTTTTAATTGTTCTGGCAAGCTCTAATTTCCCAATAACCTTTATGATCATTATGCTATAAAGAGCAATTACTCCCATCAACTTCGTTGATACCTACCATAGGTATAAAATTGCCTTCAATTTTAAATTTTGATATATTCAATGATATACACTTGTTGGTACTCCAATGGTGCTGAATATACCCAATAGAGGTTGAATCACCTCACGGTCATCAATAGATCAATAGTCCGTAGCGAAAAGACATTTTCCACAACAAAACTGTGAGTGATAAAGCACTAATTTTAAAGAGCATATAATCCGTGTAATACCTTGGAAGTAACAAGTCTGGTCAATGTACGTAAATGCGATGAAAACAAATTAACAGATTACATTGCTTAATTAATGAGCTGTTATGTGAAATTCTGCGAAATGCCTCCTCAAAATCAGCATAAATTACACACACCGAATCACAGTTTCTGTGAATGTGTAGATAATAATTTGAATG
Source organism: Pyrocoelia pectoralis (assembly GCA_036250285.1). Lineage (NCBI taxonomy): Eukaryota > Metazoa > Arthropoda > Insecta > Coleoptera > Lampyridae > Pyrocoelia > Pyrocoelia pectoralis. The sequence goes on along the minus strand of CM070077.1, from coordinate 9,704,136 downwards.
TATACGATTGATGTGTGACAGTTATTTAACTTGGTCAATATCTATAGTACAATCACTAAAATAAGTCCTATTCAAAGTGGAGCGAATGCTTGTTACTCCCCCCCCCCCCCCCCCCCCATAGAATTTGTATTCACAAATACCATGATTGGTTTGGAGAACATAGACGCTATTTTTAGTCACATTCAGCAATATGTGAATTTTATAATTTACCAAATGCAACGATCACACAATGTATGTTACTGGACCAACGAGAGTGAAAATATTGGAATTTTATTATAAAGAACATACACAGATTAAAAGTAGAATGAAAAGAAATTACTTACTCCTAATCCAAAGTACAGTAGGTGCTACACCATACAACAGAATATCCAGAGCTCAGAGCATAAAATTTTTGGGTATCCTCGTAGACGAACATTTAGATTGGAAAGAACATTGCACTGATTTGGTATCAAAATTTAATTCATTGTGTTACTTAATTAGACAACTGTACTCTCGGTACAACAGATAATTAATATTTACTACTCTTATGTTGAATCTAGATTAATGTACGGTCTTTGCGCCTGGTACTCCTCTTTTGATTCCAGAAAAGTATTTCTAATGCAGAACATTATCCGTTGTATAGAAGGTGTCGATCAGAGGCACAGTTGTCGTACATTATTGAAGACACTCAAAATATTAACTTTATATGATCAATCGTATTAAATTTGTCAATATTTGTTTTCAAAAATAAACTTATTTTTAAGACGAACGAGAGTTTTCATAATCATGATACGAGGAAAAGGCAGGATTTACATCTGGTATTTCGTAAATGTAACATAGGTCAATGTTCACCGAATTATTACGGGGTAAAAATTTTAAACATTTGCTAGTACATTTCAAAAATATTTGTACCCTTCAAAAATTTAAAAAAGAAATAAAACTTTTTCTTCTTGATAGTAGCTTTTATGGTTTGGATGAATGTTTTAACATTTTTTTGAAAATATTTCATAATGCATAAAAGCTGTATTAAAGCAAAAGGCCGTTTAATTTATTTTTTTAAAAATTCATTTAATAGAATAATTTTGTATGGATTTTACAGTAAATAGATATCAGAAACATAAAGTCGGCGTATCTGAAACATGTTTACCCAACCGATGACTAATTTAAAAAAAACTTTTCTTACAGTTATTCCACTAATTTAAAAATTATCTTTAAAGATTCCGATAATTCTTTGCAAGGTACTTCATTCTACATTACCAATAAACTTAATCTTCATCGTACCGCCTCGCCTATAATTACATTATATAACAATTAAATAAACAATTAAGTTATATTATCATTTTTATACCAACCTACAAAACAAGTGTCCATTGCTAATAGATTTAATTTTAGAAGCTTGCAAGTTTGTTCTTCATTACTTTGAAGATACATTAAAAAATGCAAAAAGTTAGTTACGTGCAAAGCACATTTTCATATTCCAAAAAAGCAATAATACCATAGTTACAAGGTAATTAAGTGGAAGAAGGTACTGCTTTTAACGAATTTTCAAAGGCAGATGTGCAAACACCTCTCAATAAGCACTATTCATTACTACCAACTTAGTCGATAAAACTTTTCGCCATCATTTTGCGGTTTAAAGATGCGTTAGACCAAATACATAAAAGTCGGTAAATCAACTATTTTAGAAAAAAATTATCACTTATAATTGCACAAGAGGTTTGTATTTTACCGAGTAAATTTGGGTTGTTTAATAAGAATCTGTTGCCTAGCAATTAGACGAGAAAAACTGTCAACCAATAAAAATGCGACACCGAAGGTGGAGCATTTTTAGGTTGACAGTTTTTCGAGTCAAATTGCTAAAGGAAACAGATTAGAATTTAAACAACACAAATTTACTTGGTATAAATACAAATCTCGAGTGTAATTCGGCAGGACAATTTAACGAACAAGAAATTTAGAAATCCGTTCGTAAATGGACTCATTCTTAAAATAACACAAACATTATGCAATAAATTATTCGCAAATGTCAAACTATGTATTTATACGGCGGGCACGGATACTGCGATAGTTGATTAGAATTTGAAAGTGAAAAAACCACTAGTGTAATTGTCAGTGTAATTCATTCCTAATTGGTCGAATGATTCAAAATTGTGCAAAGTAATTGGTTGAAATTTTCTGAGTGGAATTGTCAATACAACTTTAGCACTATTGGTATTGGTGCCATAAAAAATGTACAATTATATTCTTCAATTTTTCTGAATTAATATATAAACAATTTAAACTACGTTAATCTTATTTGTACTGGTTGTTAGAATAATAACAAGTAAATTCTAATTAATTCTTTATTTCAAAATTAAACAGAATTACTTATTACCAAAATATAACAATTTAATTAAGTCTCGTATATTTCCTCAACATGGGAAAGTAGTTGATACGTGAATTGAGAAAAAATTAGACCACTTCTTTTTCTACCTAATTAAATATGTAGGATCGATACAATTCTTTACCTAGTTTTTACTTCAGAACTGTTTTGCTTCTTTGTATTGTATTTAGTTTCTTCATTATTGTGAGCTTTTACACCTACATTTCGTAGGTTTAGATACCAATATTGCACAATGAAACAATTTCTGTGTTATATGTTTTCCAATAGTCTCTTCGCCCTATAGTCTCTTGGCCCTTTATTTATTTACAAGCAAGTGAGCCTCTTACAATAACTTTTCTTATATGGTTCATTTTTGCAGAACTGCGTTATTAAAGTGCCAATAAACGGAATTGGACCATACCTATAAGTTACCAATTGTGGTCATTTTTTATGCAAGCATAAAAAATTCTTTAAAAAGCTTCGATGCTAATAATAATTGACTTAACAGCAGTTATTTGATTTCGCAACAGAAATTGATCACTAGCTAGATGGTGTCATAGATATCAAACGTAGGTTAGTTGATGACACCATAAAAATGGTAAGCCATTGATCCTCTGTGTCAAAACATAAACTACAGAATAGAACAGAGGTATAGGCAACTCCTTATTCCTAGTCTAAGAGCAAAGGCACACCATACATTTCTAATCCGATTTAAAGATGAAAATGTGTCTTCCAACAAAAAATCTTTAGTCGATCCAATTTCGAAAATTGTGACAAAGCCTAAAAACCACAGTAACTGGTTTTAAAAACTTTCCTCCAATAAAACCGTTCTTGTTTGACACTCTTGCCCCATCAGTAGAATTTATTACATTGATTGAAGTTGTTGGTCAACTACATATTGAGGTCGAGCATGGATGACCATCAACGGAACCGCATTACAATCATTCTACTTTGGCTTCAAAAGAATTTCAACATTTCTGCACTCTGTAAGTTACAGTTTCCTTTCTTTTCCTTTAAAATTCAGGTGGAAACATAATGGTTGTAGATCATCCATATTTAGAGAATCTTAGAGCAAATCTCTAAACCATATAGGATTAAGAAGTTGCGATCCATAAATCTTGGCATTTTTTTTATCGAAACTATTATTTGGGCATATCTCGTGTTCATCACAAAAAGCTAAATTCACGGGCAATGTCTCGATACCAAAATATGCATTTGTTACGCACCTACCTAGCGCAAAAGTCCGAAGTTGCTGTAAATTGAGCTTGTACCATCCATCGGCATGTTATCTCTAAAAAATCATTCTTCAAAAATGTTATATACTTATTGTAATAGAAGGTCCCAATTAGCATTTTTTCTTGATAAATCCGGTAACTTTTCGTAAGTCTAACGTATAATTATTCAATATTATGTCGATGTGAGTGCATTTGTTACTATAGTAAGTGTATAATTTTCTAATAAAAATGCTAAATGTAATAAATTAATTATACCAATAGCATTACATTTCACGCTATAAAGGAAAATTGCAAATACCTAATTTATTTGCAAACGCTACTAATTGCAAATACTATTAATTTATCTAAACGTCCATCTACTTTATGGATCATTCACGTAGTATAACAATAACAATAAACTTGGTCGTGCAATTTGAAATTTCATTTGTTTAATGACATTATCTTTATATATAGGTATAGACACGTAATTTACACCTTCTGTAATTATTTCTGCCTTTCTAAATGCCACCTTCAAAAATCTGAACATGTTTGCAGTAGGTACAATGGTTTTACAACTTTTACTATTCTCTATTATCTGATCGAATGTACAAAAAGATGTTTGCGTAATTATTTAAGTGTTATCTTATGAATTTTGTAACATTAATTTGTTCCTTGTGGATTGTTTTGTTAAACAAACAGGCGAGGCGCACTCTTGGAACGTAGAACAAAACCACATAATTGCAATCTTCAATTTTGAGTTTTGCAAACATGCGACTTAATGCCGTCTAACAGTACATTACGTTCATCTAAGTGTAGCAATTTTCGTAAAGGTGAGGAAGTTTACCTTCTCGCCATAGTTTAGGTACCGTATCAAATTGTAATTTATTTTCTTCCTTTGATATATTCCGCAATCGCGCTTTGTTCTTAACGTTTTTAAGGTCACGAAATTGCAAAAATGACTCGTGCATAGTCTTGTATTTCAGTAAGGTGCTGACGTTCTGAAGTTGTTTTCGTAACTAATATTTATTTACATAATAAGTCAGCGTGTATCTTATCGATTACGGAAGTGCAAGTAGGGGTGCATCTAATGATAGCTGTGAAAATTGAGAAATCGTGTAACGAGAAAACCTTTCCGACGCCGCCGTATGACCAGACTCACTAATTTAGAAAGGAAAATTAAAAAGGTGTCAGGAAATTATAATACCATTAATTTTTAACCCTAATAAATCACGTAAAATTAAATATACTGTAATAACCAGTTATTAAGACCCATCAGTTTATAATTACATAAAAAAAAGAGAAAAAGGTTTACTCTAAATACCTGAGGTTATTGTCGGTACCCCGAAAGGAGTAGGCCCTTGAAACATGGGTCCCGGTCCGCCGAATGGTGTTACCAATCCTTGTGCGGCCCAATTGGGGTGAGCCGCTTGATAAACAGCGGCGGCAAGAGCTGAAAACGGTGTAGGCCGTATCGGTCCTTGATTAACCATACCATCTCTTTGGAATTCGGCTCTATCTCGATGCGATTGCCGTAAAAAATGTTCGCTATCTTTGGAAAGACTATCAGATTTTTGGTCTGTATTTAAATCCTCTACGTCAACTATTGAATCTTCTTGATTAGAATCGTACTCATCGTCGGATGAATGGTGTTGCGGACTTAGTGATGAATTTGGGTGTGATTCGGGTGATGCTGATTTGATCGGCCTCGTATCGGCGAGGAGTGAAGCTACACTAAAACTAATATGTCCATTTTTACTCGCAGTCTGTTGCGGTTGTTGATTTTGCGATTTTTCACTTAGACTTTGCATAGTTTCCGCGTTTTTTGTGTTCAGACTGTCTATACTTTGGATAGTCATGCTTTGTACACTATCAGTTTGTTTTTTAAGCATGAAGATTCTAAATTTATCCACTTCCGTTGTGCGTTAACGTTACTAACACAATATAACACGTAAACACCTCATTTTTTATTTAAAAATAACCGATTCACAAAGTGTCTTGTTTATTTTCAAAAGAGAACCGCTACTGCAAATCACTGTTAAAACCTCAGTCCAGTTAGTAAGACTACCAAAATACAACTGACCAACAGCTTGTTATCCTGGCGCCTGTAGAAATGGGCGTGCATAAAACATCAAAGGTGGTTCCAGAACGTAATCCCGCCTTTATTGAAAGATTCTATTTCAGTCCGACCAATCATTTTAGACGATTCTGAATAGGGAAATGTGCGCTCAAGTGGATAATCCCAAAGACTCCTTTTTAAAACATAATTAAAGCTTACAAACGAACTGGCCCACGTCTCCCTTTCTTTTGCTCATACTGTTTTAGTGTTTTGTTATTATTATAACTACAGATTTAAGTGCTTGTACTCTTTTATGGACCTATTAAAATAGCCTTTCAAATTATTATAACTTAATTACAAACTTGAGGAGGTGTAGTTATCTTCCGAGCTTATTGATGTTTACTTATTTTTTGCTCAACCCCTTATTTACAATTCTAAATTAGTCTTTGTTCTTCTCCTCATTACTTTCGCCTTACGACCGTTTCTTTTAACTTAAATTAGTTTAATTGGCGACTACAATTGAAATGTTTTTTCAGTTTTAAATTGGCAGGCTTCTGTGTGAATAGGTTACATATACATTTCTAAATCAATAGGTACGTACCAAATTTTAACTTTTAATTTATATTTTTTACTTAATGTATACCTATAGACATACACATACCTATGATACAACTTATTATACCCTAGTTACATGCACGTCTACCTAATACCTACCTACCAACGTCGTAAAATATGAAAGAAGTAATAACTATAGCCACACACCTATTGAAGGGTTGTACAAGTTACCAGATTTATTGCACTATAAATATTTTGAAGTCATTTTATTACTTATTGTATATCTAACTATTATCAACTAATTTTAATATTGCCTCGAGATGATTAAGCACGGAGAAGAAGGAACGTTTGGAGGATGTTTGACAGTGACTACAGTTGATCATCCCATTGATTGAGAGTTGTCAGGTAAATGTCCTGCAGTGCGGTGGTTAGATATAAGGGCTGGGGCATAAAAGGACACCATTAGTGCAAATAATTATATTTATTAAAATTATAGGGTAGATAGGTCTTGTACCTACATTCGGGGATTGAACAACTAGATAGGTGACAGAGGTGAGCTACTCAGGATTTTCATAACCAAAGAACGAATGAAGTTAAGACGATTTTTAGGGGAGCACCATTGTGGGAAATTGCGCACAGACTATGAAAGGTGAACGTGGTAACCACAATCGAGATCATTGTGTCGTTTAGTAACACTACATTCTTTAAATATTAAAATATGTACATAGGTGCAGAACTAACTTTCCTGGTTTCACACATAGATGGCGCTAACGACACATGTAATTTGTAATCTACAGTGACTTTATTACAAACAGTGGCGACAAGCGTGGTATCGATTTTTATTGGACGTGGTATATTTTGCCTCTTAATGGCGGTCTGACTAATCACGTGGTAGTTTACCTTTGATCAGCGTGTAACTTTTATTTGGATTTAGCAAGTTACTAGGATACCACCGTTGAGTTCATAGAAACCCGCCCAAAATTTTTCATCTTAATGGCGGATGGGTGGAGCTAATCTCTGCTTGTCACTGTTTGTATTATAGTCACTGTAACGTAATCGACATACATGTCTAAACATGTGTTTTGTTTATAATTTGGACACCTGTCAACAATAACCAGAACACATATCGCGATGCAAAAACACTCCGGAAGAGCAAAAACAATTGAGGACGTCGATCTGCTAACGTTATTGGATGAAGATGATACGCAAACACAAGATCAACTTACGGAGGCATTAAGCATTACTTGCCAAGGTATTTCCAAACGTTTACATGTCATGGAAAAAATTCAAAACGAAGGAAAATGGGTGCCGCTTGAGTTGACTATGATACAGATATGGAAAATCAAAGAGCCACTTCCGAAATTTTGTTTTTATGGCATTAAATGAAGAGTTTCCTGCATCGAATTGTAACTGGCGATGAGAAGGGGATATATTTCAAGAACCTCAAACGCACACAATCGTGATTTTCACCTAGCGCAGATATCAACGTCGACGGCACGGCCAAATCTTTTCCAAAAGAAGACAATATGCTCTGGAGTTTGTGTGATAGAGAGGAATGGTGTACTATGAGCTGTTGTAACCAGGTGAAACTGTCAATGAGCATCACTAACGACAACAACTGATAAATTTGAACCATGCATTGCTCGAAAAACGAGTGAGTAGAATGGGATAATCTATAAAACTTATTATAATAAGTAAATTATGTGGTAATACAATGCAAATGGCATGCTTGAAAGAAATCCTGTGATTACTTTCTCTTACAGCTATAAGTAAGACTAACTTTGTTAGTTTTGTCTATTGGGAACACACTCACACTCACTAAAACCTGTTTATAAGATCGTAATGAACATGTCATTTAAGTCTACGCTGGACTGCTGGTTGTGCCATAAGGTAGGATACCAGTCTATTTTGGTGGTAGATTAGTCTATTTTTGTATCTTATTGTTAAAATTTTTATCTACGATTTGACCGATTCCACTTGAAGGTCGCGGGCTATAACGAAATTTGGCACAAACCATGGGGCATCTATAATAATCCTTAGCACTTTCGATTGGAATCGCTCCGGGATTTCAATATTGGAGTTGGTTGCTGAACCCCACAGTTGGACGCCGTAGATCCAATTGGGCTTGAGGATTGAGGATCTTATTTTTTATAGATAGTTGAGATTTCCTACCCATTAGACAGTACAGGTTTCATTTCAAACCCAATTGTTTTCCTTTGGAAAAGATGTGCTTCCTCCAAGTTGTCTAGGTGCATGGATAGATATTTGACATACGTAAAAACGTTTACACCTTCTTATCTGCTATAGAACATGTTTCATATGACGTTGATGTCAACTTTACAGATTTCTGCGCCGTTTTAGATTTTTTTATTAGGATGTACCTATATGGAATAGTGGTCTGAATGTTTTTTGCTGAGAAATATACATTTGTTGTCATTAACGTCACCGTGTTAATGAGACGGATGACTCGTCACTTTTGTATCACACAATCCTTCAATATCCAGGATTTCATCTTTAGTTACTTCTCAATTATTTGGGTTCTTCACCTGGAGTGGCAATTTTCTCAGCAGCTACTATGGGGGCGTCATTTTCAACGGCTTCGTCACCAATTTAGTCGCAACAAAATCAGGTTCTTTAAAAACATATCTGTTTTTTGGACATTTCTGAATAAATCAATGATATTTTATTAAGTAGCAGCTCGGTGGTGAGCGTTGCATAATAATTCGAAAACTTCACACTACATGATGATGGGTGTTGATAATTCATCTCCATCGGAGCGAAAAAACCAACTTCCAATGGTTGCAAACGGTGGTTAGTGTATCCAGAAGCTGCAATAGTATCATATCATTTACCAGTTGAAGTATCTCAAGATTCTTTGATCACATAATCTTGTTATCAATGCTTAGTTTTACGCGCTCTGAGATAGTGCAACCCCTTTCTGAACAATTCCTCCATTTTTCAACGCTTGGTGCATTCGTACTCTTACAAATTATCATAAATGTTCGTTCCTCGCTCTCTGCTAACAGTGTAATCTACTCGTCCTGAAGTTTTTCTTTTGGACAGTCGTTATTTACTTCTCGTGAGATAGTATTGAAATGTTTGTGCCAAGCTAGTTCTAGCAGTCGTTCTGCTGTTCGTTTGTCTTCTCTCGTTAATTTTGGTTCTGAAATACGTCAGTTAAGCTGTGTGTAAATGAAATAATTCTTGTGGTTTTATTACGCTGTAAACGCGTGATAACGAGGAGAACAGTATAGGTTATACAAGAACTTATGCCTGTTATAGCATATGGTAAAAATTTTCCCTAAGTGTATTCTGGTGGAGCCAAATCTAAACAATATTTTCTGAAATATGGATGATCATGTGAGGAAAACGACTGATGAAATATAAAAAAGTTAAAAAAAATTGCGTTCATGTATTACCGAATCAAGGTTTCGATTGTTGATTGACTATTTTACATACAGGCAAATACTATGACTTCGTTTGATCGCAACTAAGACCTTTTGGTCCCATGTAACGGGAAATGAAACAATGGATGTTCCCTTGCGAGTTCCAAATGAAAAGAGATTCAGTGCAATTGGTGGACACTAGCGTTTCTACCAAGCAAAAGCCCAGAGACGGAAACGTATACGGAGTAAGAAAACATTCTTTTTAGAATAATAATGGTGTTCTTTGGATTGGTTACAATTGGTTCATAAGACTGACAGAAATTGAACATTTACCCCTTTCCCAAGCCGAACACTAGCGACATTCATCGATTTGCTTCAAGTGAAGCACCAAAAGACTATCATTTCCGAGCTCTTTGAGCGTTTACTGCACTACAAGTAGATACCTATTTCTTTAGGAATTACTGCGTTGGAGTAAATGAGGGTAATGTGTCATAAAATGGACTTTTTTTCTCTCTAGAGCATTAATTTTTGTTTTTGATAAGTTTCATTTTGACCTTCATGTCTGTTAAAAAAATATTATCCAACATGTAGGCGTTTATGACTTAAGGACATTTAGAGAGAGGCTGTATTTGCAAATCGAGATTTTTCCTTCTAATTGTTGAAATACCTATACTATACGAATATAGTAAACAATGATAAATCAATCACAATCATAATGTTATTATTGATTAGATAGCAACTTGACAATAAAAGGCAATATGACCTTTTATTAACAGCAGTGTATTACTTCGTTTTGTCATATTCATATGATAATTCTGTCTTAATTAAGAGATATTACTATAAAATAAAACGGAAATGTCATAAAATGCCATCACGAATAACGTACACCATTATCATATATCGTACGCGCCTTAAAGGTACGATTGAATAAAACTTTAATGTAATAGATAGGTAGGTATATAAGTACATTTAACGCATTATGAACATGGAGCATAATTATTAGTTACCTATATAAAGCAATTTCTGTCACAAATCAAACGAATGTATTTGTACTCGTTATATTGCCACCAGCATCAATTATTTATTAACGAATTCGATTCTCAAATTCTACAAACGTCAATACCTATAAAACAAAAGCTTTTTCTGCACAATCAGAATAGAATAGAAAACAAAATTTAACGAGGTTTGCAAATTGGCTTGTTAAAGAAGTCAAAAATTCGAAGAGTCCCTTTTTAATAAGGCGAGACGGTATACGTTTTAAATTGATACAGGCAGAGCAATTAGAAATAATGATCACTTAATTGTAAGTTATTGATCTTGTTACTGGATATCTTGCTTCAATTACGTATGAATGAGTTGCAAAAAATCACCGTTGCTGAATTTTCTTTCAGAGTTAAAGAAAGGAGATTAATTGTTTTTATATGATTGTATTAATATTTATGGGCATTTTTAGTTAGGTTATTGATTTAATAATCTTAATTAATGTCTACAAACGAATATATAAAAAACTAAATATTTGCTATAATTATATAAAATTAATTGTTCAGTGAGTTAGCATAAAAATTTTACTCTTAATTAGGTTGGACAGTTGATGCGAGCGAAATCCTTTTAATCAGATATTTAAAAAAAACCGACTTGGATTTATTTACTACGGAAAGTAATAATCATTATTTCAATTTAACCTGATGGTCACATAATGTATATTCGCGTTTCTATTCCCAATAAGAAATGTTACAAATTAAATAAAACTATGCGGACGTTAATCGTGCTTTGATTTTATTATTGTATTTGTACAGGTATTAACAGTTTAACTAGTCAAAACTCGTACCTACACTGTTCTCCAGGATGGTAAATATATACATAAAAAAATGCCATAAACCTACAAAGGCAACCCTTGCAGTAGATACTTGAAAGCTCCTTTCTTCATTTCCATTTCATTCGCTTTTGATTAACCACTAATCGATTATTGTTGCAATTTCAGCAAATACGTTTTGATCTTATAAGAAGGTGAACAGTATTTATTGTAATGTACCTAACATACTTTACCACCGTTTTTCAACGTAACCACCATGAACTGAAAAATACAGTCTCACGTATGATTCAAACCTAGAAGACCTTTAAGAAATTACCTAAGTATCTTAGCCTCCATAATAATTCGTGACAGCATAACAGTATTATCGTCTTGAAATTATGTTCCTTTGGCGAGGGTTTCTTGGGGCAGCATCTGCGGAGTGTAGGCTGAATATTCCATACGCACAGGTGTATTATCGTGATGGAAAAAAGTTCCACGTGACAATTTTCCTCTTCTTTTTTCTTTACGGAGATGCTTAGTTGGAGACACATAGAAAATGGTTACCAGTACTGATATAACCTTCACCATTGGAGACAATTCTGTTCATAATCTTTAGGAACGAAGACTGCACACAAAACCTTCGAGGTGGAGGAGATCCTCAATGTGGGTTACTACCACATGCTTTCCATTTTCTACTGTGATTCAAAATGATGAACTCAGGTTCCATTAACAGCAGAAACAAGTAAATAAAACAATTCCTGATATTTCTTTTTAAGTTCAACAGTCTGAGCAGAGCACCGTCTCAGAGAAGCTTTATGAAAGCATAAATGGTACTACAGGAATGTCTCTTATCAGGCGGCGACAGGATAGATATTTTCTTGTGTACATATTGACGTCCATTTTACACCTTTCTTGATTGATATCTTCTCACAATGAATTTTTTATATCAACATCTTTAGACGACTCACTTTTCTTCGAAAGGTGCTTTATCATCGCTCACAACTCGCTGCTTTCTCGTGTAAATTATGAAAAACAAATTGGTCATGGGTGTAATAGTAATTAGGGAAAGTTCAATTAACTTTCGTATTGGGTTCATGGCTCAAAGTGCAGTAACTTTTGCTATAGATTGAATGGATAGAATGTAACCCCATCAAGTGCAAATTCTGCATACAATAATTATACACTCTGTGGTTCGATGTGTTCAGTATATCTACCCTATAGGCCCACAAGGTCTATAGAGCGTCAATTTATTATTTTATTAGTAAGTTTCACTTGATTTATTAAAAAATTACAAAAAATTCATTAAGAACTTTCAAACTACTATCCATTTGACAATATAATTAGGACGCGAATTGCTATAGTGGTCAGGCATTGCCAGATTGCTACAAGTCAGGCTTTGTTCTCAACACCCTTTCCCTATTTCTGAACTATGGGGTGAACTGGATTGATACTCGCATAAGTCGGCCGAATTGCCGTAGTACAGTGAACTCTTGGCTGACGTCAATAAGGTCGCCCACACAAAAATAAAGACCAATAAAAATTAAAAAAAAAAATTTTTTTTCGGAGATGGCCTCTTATGATTCTGAAACGGCAGTAGGTATAAATAAGTCGAGTCGCTTACTTTAGGCACTGCTCATTTGTTTATGTTAATTTCTTTTTTCTAATTAATTATTCAACTTTATTGTTGTCATATTAAACCTACTACAATTTATCTTAGGAATACAAAACTGTGCAATTAGTCTACGTATGTTCGATTTGGACATACGGTTGCTAAGATATAGTCAAAAATAGGTTCGCGGGCATTTTCAAGATGGCGGACAAGATGGCGGCCGTTCAAATTCCCCCCCCCCCCCTCTAATATTGTTCAATGGGTCATTGATAACAATCCTGGAGGGGGAGCCAAACTTTTACACGCTTGGTAACTCCCAACATTACATTGTTACGTAGTACTAACTACATTGAAAGGCATTATTAGGTTTGCAAAAAAATTAGTGGCGCACAATGTTTTTTAAAAGAGGGGTAATTTATCATCATACGTTTTAAATCATGAACGATCCTTAGGCTATACTGTGATATTTCTAATTTATCGATGCAGCCTTTTTTACACTATTTAAAATCATATACCAGTTCAAACATCCTGTATATCGACCACAGATAAAATAACATGTTATATGGCATAAGTTTATACGAGAAATTGCCATTATTTTAACGTTTTCGATCATTTTTTTAAATTTCCTAAGAACCATAAGAAAAATATAGAATGGATAGGTTCACTATAGGGTTGACGGAAATTGTTTCCCCTATTTCTAATATAATATGAGCTTTTATTTTTACATGTTGGATTCAACATAAGCGAATCTACATTGAAGCTTTAACGAAATTAAGGGAGGGTTTACGTTAGATTTTTATAAATAGTTATAGGTGCGCAATGTCCTCCATCAAGGTGAGATATTCTACTTGAGATACTGAGCATCTCTGGTATCGTGGAGTATACCCAATTGAAGATTAAATTACCGAGAAAGTTTTATCCAAATCGCAACATTTCATTGTTTACAGTTCGCTGACTATGTATAAGTGTTGCCGATGCTGGTGAACACCAACAACCGAGGCAATGAATGCCAGAGCGCAATGCAATATTTGATTTTTAAGAAGACGAACACCACTGAAATTTTGGGCGACAATTCGAAAGAAACAGTCTGCTGCTGGATTGCAAGTTTTAACCGTGGTGATACGAGTCTCGAAGGTAATCAACGCCCAGGACCATCAAAACCGGTAACAACTCCATAGAAAATCCATTGCATATTGAGGAGATTTCAACAGAACGCATACATCACCCCAAGTTCTGTCACCAAGGTGCATCACGCGGTTATTGAATTCCGACCAAAACTCTAAAAGAGTGAGAAAGATAAAAGTATAACAACTCTCAACCTCCCCTTTACCAAAATTTAATGTAGACGATGATGAAGATGAAGTTATTTTTTTAAGAGTAGGTACTTAAACTACTTCAATACAAAAAGTAGGTGGTAAAATTGTGACAGTAACGCACGTACATGTCATTCCACTATACGGAAATTTGAGACTAACATCATCATAATGATAATTAAGTTGACAAATACGTTACCTAATTAAAAATTGGTAATTGAAAAAGTTAAAAAAAATTTTTTACAACGACATGTTTCGAAACCTGTACTGGTTTCATGATCAAGTTGTTAACATTTAAGATTATCGAATGAATAACATATTTAATGATGAGGCTCGAGGGAAAAATTTTTTTACGGTTAATTATTAAACATTACTATGTAAAGTTAAGGTGCATGATGTTGGATACATTTCAAATGCCCTAAACCACTTATAAAAGGGCCAAAGCCAAAAAGGATTGGCTTGATAAATACAAATAAAATCACGAAGAAATGCACTATAATAAATAAGCGGATTTCTTCAAATCTGTTTATCACATAATATTAATTAAAGGAGTGCGATTTGTATCTGAGAGCTGCTGCACAGCAATTGCAATAATAATTACAGTGATTTTGTCATAAAACGTATTCATACAGAGATAACCATGATTCCTCAATAAACCTCATAAAATCTGCGCGGATTTTATCACTAATAGGCATTAGAAGAAGTGCATTGATTTTTCTGGTTAAATATCTTTTCATAAGCAAAGCTATTAGCGACTTACAATTCTTGAAATTTTTTAATATTCGTTATAAACTGTCAGTTTGTGCTTCTAACCAGAAATATTGGAGTAAACGTAATTTCCCTGTCCGTTTCCCATAGACAAACCTTTTATGTTGTGTAAGGTAAAAAATTCCCGTTTAAGTAATTATTATAAAACACAAAGATTATTTCGACTTAGTGATAATCTGCCGAATTTCTATTAGGATCCCTGATTAGACCGTGTTATACCAAAAAAAGCTTGCAATTCGTCGAAATTTTAATATATTTTAATAAAGTTTTACGTGTAAAGAAAATTTTTCGAGTGTGGTACAAATCACATTCGTGGAACAGAAGTATAAAGGAAGTTGTCTACCTTCATATAAATAAATTCCACTCAAATTGAATTTCAAACGGATGGTAATAATTAAAACGAGAAATTTAATATGTAATTAGCACTAACATCTGCATTTTATGAGGCAGACATATTAGTCGCTTTCAAATCTGCATAAGCACATGGTATGAATTATGCAAGACAAATAAACAAATTTGATGTGACATAAAAACATGCCTGTGGTTTATTCCCTATATCAGACAGCGTGACTAGTTGAGTTGAGTTAAGGGTAACAGTTATATAGCTTCCCAACATAACGCATATAAGTTCTTGGTCCTTTTTACAAATAAATTTACATGACGTATGTATAGAGATTGAGTTTACATGCCAATTAAAAAACGATAAACGGATATCGTTAGATTTTTTTCCTAAATAAATTAGTTTCTTTACCCAATTTTAATTAGTTGAGTTCTCAATGGGAACAAAAAAATTTGGAAATCTAATTAAGAATAGCCCCAATACTAAGAATTCGAAATATATTTAATAAGAAGAGACGACTGTCAGGTAACAAACTTACTCCTCGTTATTAAATGACTGACAAAGTTATCTTTGTTTCATTTTTACTACTACATCAACTCAATTTACAACATTTATAAACGACTTTTTTTAAAATTACAAGTAATGGAAACAATGCAAGAATTTCCTCTCGCGAAGTATGACTGACAATGACAACATATTTCGTTAACAGAAAAGGTATTTTAATGGTTTTGTTTGTCAAATTTCGTCAAGTATTAAGATTACATTCTATATGTACTTAAAGAATGCGCAATTGAACCAGCATTAAAGATATATTCCCCTTCCATACTTATATCTCAGTTTCATCCCTTTGACATATCTACTTTTTCAATGCACTATTCAGAAATAGGTACTCACTGCATTTCTTCATTGATCTTGCACATTCCCTTATTCTTACAAGAATTAAGTAAATAACTTTTATCATCCATTATTCGAATGTAGACGGCTATTTCGATAATAAACGTATTTGTAATTATTATACTTTGTCACGATTTCGCACCTTCATCCCTTATGATTTTACTTATGAGCGCTATAAAACTCATCAGACTTTTCCTATGATATTGCAAATTGCAACTATGTATTCTCCAACTTAGAACATAGAGAAGTGGGATAGAGAACAAAAATTGCTATACCATATGGCTAACGTGTGTATTATGTACTCCACCAATACAGAAATGGGTACTTTTGGGAAGAATCTTTTCCGGTCAAATGAACTCTTTAAAATTTTTTTATTCCAGCCTCCAGTTTGATTGAGGCTTGAACTATAGATCAAGCGCTATTAGAGGAAACCAATAGTTTACCAACCACAGCTTCATAATTAAGAATATTAACAATCAAGTAGGATTAATGGTGTGAAGCTTTTCAGTGAGAACAAAGCAGGACAATATCTTTACTTTTGTCACTGAAAACACAAGAATGGTTAGGAAAATATCTAGTTGTAAGAATATGGGTTGTCTCTTTTCCTCAGTGCTCGTATAGGTTTGCACTTCACAATATTAACCCCCATGTCATCCTTATGGTAGGTTTACACAAATGCGAAGGTCTACTTTAGCAAACATCATGAGGGTGTTGAATGCTCTTTTATCACTATAACGACAAACACATCTACCAAAAGGGTTGCTCAAAATGATATAAACTAAAAACTGGTTCAATGCCTGTGCTAGCTTTACCAGATTTCTTCTTTTGGATCGAACATGAAACTACTCATTCCCAGCGCCATGGCTGAAAAAAATTCGATAAAATTCAAATGATGCATAAAGTTTTATCAAATAAACAATCTATAAAGCAATACAAAAGTACCTAATGATTAAATATAGGTAATTAATCTATTGCATAAAATATTTTTACAGGGCGCGAGGAAATAACCGGAAACAAGAATAACAATAATGCACAGTGCCCAATCGGTAGCGCCAATACAGAGGCCCAAACGTTTCTTGAATTTTTTGAGTACGGGCCACAGGTCGTATGGAGAGAATCGGTCCCACTCACGGCGCAAAAATTGCTTCAATAACTCCAAGTAGGCACTGAGATCCGAAATTGACCACATACTGTAATCCATATGATTCAAATCCAGCGAGTAGGACGGCCATTACGAAGATGTAATAAAATCTGAAAAATATGTCTCACGCCACTCCTAAATCACCTGCGCATCGGGGGAAGCTCAAGTGGAAACTCCATTCCGTGTTACTAAAGTGTTGATGGGGCCAGGGAAGAAACACTGATTCAAGAACATTGATCCGATACTCCACGAAAACCAGGGTTGCCTTTCCACTGCCGCAAATTCCGTCCTTGACTATGATTGTCTTGTCGACGATTGTGCGTTTATTCTGCACGTAATTTTCACTCCATTTGGAGTCATCGATGGATTTAATTAATCAAAGAAGATTGTTTTTGTTTCTGTTCTTTTTTCTCTTATTCTATTTCGCCTATTTAGCTATTTGATGACGATAACAATGATATTCCAAGTTGTTTGTTTTCTTCCAAACATGTTAAATGAAAGTGAAAAGTTGTAAGAAAGGTGAAAGAAATAATTAGAATGCGGTAATATTAAAGGTGAAAAAAAATTGAATACATAATTATGAACAGAAATTGGTAGGTAGTATTTCTATTATTTTAGAGAGTTTGTGGTGATCCTTTGAGTGTGAGTCAGTCATCAATATCTCGAATCATTAATGAAATTAATGAGCAATTATCAAGACATCTGGGACAATATGTGTTTTTTCCTAACAATGTTGACTTTCAAAACATGAAAACCATGTTTTTTTGGAATTGCGGAATTTCCCGGAGTATCGATGGAACCCACATTCCAATAAAAAACCCTGTTGGTCCAAATGGTGAGGTATATCGAAACCGCAAGGGATGGATGTCGTTAAACGTTCAAGTGGTTGCTGGGCCTCGTTCTAAGATCCTAGATATAGTCTTCGTTGGCCAGGTTCTGCACACGACAGCAGGATTTTTAATAGTAGCTGCAAATACAAACATGCATCTACAACGTGGTAACTTACCAGGTATTTTATTAGGGGATAGTGCATATTCACAAACCAGACATGTGTTTACACTACTTTTAAATCCAACAACAAAACCTGAAATGAGGTACAACCCTTTTCAAATTACTACGAGAAATTTTGTCGAACGAACCTTTGGAATTTGGAAAGGCAGATTCCGTTGTTTAACACACAAGTCGCAATATAATATTCGATCAACCACCCGAATAATTGCAGCTTCGGCTGTCTTACACAACATGGCAATAAATCGAGGAGAGCAACATATCCCATACCAAATGGCGAACAATGTAGAACGCAACCCACCTGCACCTGTATTATATATGCCAGGGAATGCAATTCGTGCTGCATTTATAACAAGGCATTTTGGTGATTAAAATTTAAATTATACTTTACTTACTATAATATATTAAATTTATTAAATTATTGTACTCCAACAACTTTTTTGTTTTTATTTTCTCCTGTTTTAACATTTCAAGAGCAATTTCAATTGTAATTCTTTGCTCCTCTATTTTTAATTTATGCAATTCTTCGTCCTACTCGATGGCTCTCTTGGTACGAGCAATACGCGTGTCATGCTCCCTCTCGATTGCCATTCCTCTTGACGTATATGATTCTTTTCTTCGTTTAGCTGTTGCAGTCGGCAACACCTCTACAAGCAAATCTGAACCATCTGAAATAAAATTTGTACTTTTATTTTAAACATTCTTTCAATAACAATAAAGTAACAATTTTATATTACCTTTGGCTTCATCATCTGCATTTAATGGCACAGATAAGATGTCCTCTCTTGTTACAATGTTCAGCTTCAGGATGTATTGCCGCTGTTTCAGGAACACCTGCCATTATGATGGTGTCGCTGTCGATGACATCTTTCAGTTCTATGTCGAATAAACTGAAGATGTCGTCCACCACAGCATCTTCACCATCGGTGGCATGTTTGTATGAGCCCCCACCTGCTGCCATTCGATTAATTTTTTTGAGTGGCCTACTCCTTCTTTCTGCGGATCTTCATATTTTCCCAGCACTTCCTTAATTGATCTGGTGTTCTCTAAAATGTTTACAATTGTCAATAAATTATGATGCAATTACACAGAAACCTCACATTACAATGCTCGCCCATTGTGATTGCCTGCCATATCTTTTTCCTTTCACTAACAGACACAGTATCCGTTTTTTTATTTTTAATTATACAGGGTGATTCACGACTATTCCCTCGGTCTCTTGTGCCTAAACGGTACAAGATATCAGCTTCATTTTTTTGTGACATATGTAAATTGATAACGACTATTTTTTAAAATTATTTTCAATTATACAGGATGCTTCACAAAATTGTAACATCAAAGTTAGGTTTTTTTAAATGCGACCCCCTGTATTTTATTACATTTTTAGATTATACGTTAAAAACTAAGGTAACTTTATTAAACGTTCCCTATACCTATCGCTTACCAATTTTGAGAAAATTGTGATTTTAAGGAAAATATTCAATTTAAACAACCCCTAATAACACGGAAACCACTTACTTTCAGCAACACAAATTTATATCGATTTATCTTGACCTTTAAGGCTTTCATTTGCACTACGTAGGATTTCGATTTTTTGTACAGGGTGTTTAGAAAAAGGATTCTTATTTTATATTTTTCAAACATCAAAAACTCACTTAACTTAAATGGAACACCCTGTATGTTTTTATTCTATGTTGAATAACTTTTCATTTTCTATCAAAAACTATGAGTAATAGATATGTCTAAAATCAACAATTAAAAAGTTATTAAGATTTTTCTCTAAAATTTGTATGGAAATGGTTTTTGTTTGCATTTTAGTAGGCCATGATTTTTTTTATTATAGTTCATAATTAGATATGGGATCATAACTTAATTAAAAATGAAATTAATAACAAGAAGTAATCATTTATGGAAAAAATGGTATAGTAAATGCTCAATATGATGACCATTTTCTTCTATGCACAACCGCACTCGATTTTCAAAAGATCTAACATTTCTCCGGATATCTGGTGTTATAGACAGTAGCAAACGCATCCTTTATTGTAATCTTTATGCCATCAGCAGTGGTAGGTGGAGTGTTGTCGACCCCTCCTTCCAATCCATTTATTGAGGAATTGTCTATCTAAATATTTTTGAAAAAAACATAAACACCATTCTTATCACATTCAACTTCACCAGAATTTATATGGACGAGGCTTTCAACGAAGGTTGAACTTTTGTTTATGGAATCTCGAAAAAGTTGGTGAAGAAGATGAATTCTTTAAATATGTTTTATTTACCGACTAATCCACTTTCCACAACATAACGGCTTGGTGAACTGACAGAACTTTCATTACTAAATCGTCACCTGTATCGCACTGTTGACCGCCAAAACCGGTGGAGCCTCAATGTATTTGGGAGAATTTTGATTTTTTGATGGAAACTTGAACGGAGTAAAATTTTTACGGATTTTAGAACAACACTTTTTCGACTCTTCTTGATGAAGTTTGTTTAGATATTATTATTATTATCATTAAAAATTTAGTTTACAACACTTCACCTACCACTGCTGATGACATGAAGATTGGAATAAAGGATGCGTTTGCTACTATAACACCATAACGTTACAAGATCTCTTGAAAACGAGTGCGGTTATGCATAGGAAAAAATGGCATTTACCTACTACAGTATTTTTTCCATTGCTTCAATTTCATTTTTAATTAAGTTTTGATCACATATCTAATTATCAACTACAATAAAAAAAATTATGGCCTACTAGAATGCAAATAAAAACCATTTTCATACAAATTTAGAGAAAAATCTTAATAACTTATTAATCGTTGATTTTAGACATATCTATTACTCATAGTTTTTGATAGAAAATGAAAAGTTATTCAGCATAGAATAAAAACATACAGGGTGTTCCATTTAAGTTAAGTGAGTTTTTGATGTTTGAAAAATATAAAATATGAATCCTTTTTCTAAACACCCTGTACAAAAAATCGAAATCCTACGTAGTGCAAATGAAAGCCTTAAAGGTCAAGATAAATCGATATAAATTTGTGTTGCTGAAAGTAAGTGGTTTCCGTGTTATTAGGGGTTGCTTAAATTGAATATTTTCCTTAAAATCACAATTTTCTCAAAATTGGTAAGCGATAGGTATAGGGAACGTTTAATAAAGTTACCTTAGTTTTTAACGTATAATCTAAAAATGTAATAAAATACAGAGGGTTGCATTTAAAAAACCTAACTTTGATATGTTACAATTTTGTGAAGCATCCTGTATAATTGAAAATAATTTTAAAAAATAGTCGTTATCAATTTACATATGTCACCAAAAAATGAAGCTGATATCTTGTACCCTTTAGGCGTAACAGACCGAGGGAATAGTCGTGAATCACCCTGTATATATGGCGGGTTACTAATTCCTTCACAAACATCTTTTCTTCCCCGGTTATAAAAGACCTTTGTGTAGCCATTGTAAAACAAGAGCAATAATACGGATAAAAACTTTAACTGGTTTACATACACTCAAACACACAATACACTCACAATATCAGAACTCACAATTAGCACAAAACACAAACAACACATTACTCACTCGAGTGCAACCTATGCGCCGAGTTAAACAACAAACATTTACACGATCAGTAATAATTCACTCAACCTCCCCTTCAATCGGATTTATTGATGATAAGACAAACTTTATGAAATGGCGATTATGTTATAGTGGAAAGTAAAACTGCTATCGATGCAAGATTAGCAGAAGTAAAATTCTGAACATTTTATATTATTAAAGTTTGAATGTCGAAGTTACAAAATTATAAATTAGGTATTAGGCAACATGTTTCGAAAAAAAAAATTACAATTTTGTAACTTCGACATTCAAACTTTAATAATATGAAATGTTCAGAATTTTACTTCTGCTAATCTTGCATCGATAGCAGTTTTACTTTCCACTATAACATAATCGCCATTTCATAAAGTTTGTCTTATCATCAATAAATCCGATTGAAGGGGAGGTTGAGTGAATTATTACTGATCCTGTTCGCCCCCTTTACGAGTATGGAACCTACCACCCAATTTAAACATTTACACAATAAACCTAATACTATTTCAAAACACATATTATGTTTTTTTACAGCTATTTCAAATTTATTTTATATAGTTATAATGTATTACTAATCGTTACTTGATTCCGATCCGTGCGGTTA
Source organism: Pyrocoelia pectoralis (assembly GCA_036250285.1). Lineage (NCBI taxonomy): Eukaryota > Metazoa > Arthropoda > Insecta > Coleoptera > Lampyridae > Pyrocoelia > Pyrocoelia pectoralis. The sequence continues at coordinate 9,681,526 of CM070077.1, read as the reverse complement.
GTTAACCAGGCTTGGTCTAAGTATCAATAAGAACCGAAGTACAATAATACGAATAACAACAATAATAAGAATAACAACAATGATAACAATAACAAAAATCAAAATAGCAAACAATGAACACAAGTAAACGCACGCGAGGAAAAAACAGAAGTGAGGTTATACTTTGCTAAAGTTTCAATGGTATGAAGTTGGCGCCTTAGTTACTATAATTTTCGTTACCAATCATTTCCCTAATAGACCGAGAGCCAGCAACGTATTTTGAGTTGTCATTTCAAAAAAAGTCACTCAGTGAATCTCTAATATCTGCTGAAAAATAAAAGTTACTTCTGCCAACCCACTCCGGTCGGGTTGTACTACCCTAAATTTTCAAAAGGGGTAAGAAATAAGGCTCAATGTAGTTATAGTATCAGTCATGAAATTTCAGGAGGTTATTCTCACTTATATTCTGGATTTATCAGCATGTTGACAGAACATTTCCCCCTCACCTAATTGCTGACAGAACGCCCTAAAGTCTAAGTATAAGTACATAAAACTACATTTACAAAGAGGGTAACAAATAAAGGTTGAATATGGTTAAAGTATCAGTCATGAAATTTCAGGAGGTTATTCTCACTTGAATTCTGGATTTATGAGAATGTTGACAGAACATTCCCCCCCCCCCCCCCTCTTAATTGCTGACAGAACGCTGTAATCTCTAGGTATACGTATATAAAACTAAAAGTCCTGACTGACATATCAACGCCCAGCCCATACCCCTGGACCTAGATGGCTGAAATTTGACACAGAGGTTGGTTTTATGATGTAGACAAGGGATAAGGCCGATATTTCAAAATTCAACCCCTAAGGTGTTAAAATAGGGGATGAAAGTTTGTATTTTAAGTTAAATCCATAAAAATTGGTATATGACCTTTCGGTTAGAAATTAAGACAGGCGTGATTCAGGAATTTTCAAAATTCATCCCCTAAGGGGGTAAAATAAGGGATGAAAGCTTATATGGAACTTCGTCATTCTTTAAGTTAAATCCATATAAATTGGTATATGGCCTTTCGGTTAGAAATTGAAAGACGTGTTTCAGGATTTTTTGAAATTCAACACATAAGGGGGTAAAATGGGGATGAATTTATTTCTACTTTTCTACGAAGCGTGGTATTTCGACAATCAATTGCAACAAATGAACAAACTCCCCTCAGTTACAATTTATTTCTGCCAAATCGTGACGTTACTATATTTGTGGTAATTTTCTGTAGGTAATTGCAGAAAAATTTGAGCCAATAACGTATTTCGACAAATCCTAAAATACGTCTTTCTTAACTTGTAACAGAAGGTCCAAATTCCAATTTTTATGTATGTACCTTAAAAAATGACGAATTTCCATGTAAAGCTTTATCCCCATTATTTTACCCCCTTAGGTGTTGAATTTCAAAAAATCATGAAACACGTCTTTCAATTCCATATACCAATTTTTTATGGATTTAACTTAAAGAATGACGAAGTTCCATATAAACTTTCATCCCCTATTTTACCCCCTTAGGAGTTGAATTTCGAAAATTCCTGAATCACGCCTGTCTTAATTTCTAACCGAAAGGTCGTATACCAATTTTTATGGATTTAACTTAAAATACAAACTTTCATCCCCTATTTTAACCCCTTAGGGGTTGAATTTTGAAATATCCGGTCTCATCCCTTGTCTACATCATAAAAACAACCTCTGTGTCAAATTTCAGCCATCTAGATCCAGGGGTATGGGCTGGGCGTTGATATGTCAGTCAGGACTTTTAGTTTTATATACGTATACCTAGAGATTACAGCGTTCTGTCAGAAATTAAGAGGGGGGGGAAATGTTCTGTCAACCTTTTCATAAATCCAGAATTTAAGTGAGAATAACCTCCTGATATTTCATGACTGATACTTTAACCATATTGAACCTTTATTTTTTACCCTCTTTGTAAATGTAGTTTTATCAACTAACCCGTTGAGTGTGAGTTTGCAATTAAGACGCTCTCTGAATTCAGGCCTTGAGTCCCCCGTTTGGTATGGAAAGGCTAGATTTTAAACCATGACTGACGAGACGACGAGACTCTACCCCAAATGAGACTCCTTCCATAATAATTATCCTTATTAATTGATACCTTGATAACTGATTAAATTAAGGGCGAAGTGTAGGAGGATGTATTAATAAATTCATGTATCGTAGAATAAGACAAAATTCAAATGAATATAGATTACTATTATACATTGCACTATGGAAGGAATTTTAAACAAAGAAGAGTAACAAAATTTAAAACATTTGCTACTTTTGTTACGAGGGGCCTGATAGAAGCGACATTTTTCAAACATTGTGCAAAAAAATGTTTGTTTATTCAATACAGACAGTACAATAAACCAGGTTTCGATGCCCTAAATGGTTACGGAGAAATTTTGTGTAAAAACAGACGGACAAATCACTGATAATGGTAAAACCCCGTAAGGTAGACAAGGGGGTCTGTAGGAATCACAAATGAAACTGGATGAGGCGGTAAAGTAAGAATGCGCCTTATATATTGCAATGGCTTCATATGTACGAGTACCATGTAATGGTGTCTGCAATATACGCTATAATATTACATTTTGACATGAGTGTACAAGAAAAAAGAATTAAATGTGTTTAGTTTGCAAATGTAATTTGCAAACACAGATCGAAAATCTCATATTTACATATAATTAACGTTTAATGGTTTACATTACCACCTTGCTTAAGTGTGAAGCACGTTACTATTAATACCATTTATTGGATTTGAATTCTCGACAAGGTATTTATGGTCAGTCAACTTATGCAAACGCCTACATTATATAAGTTATTGGCAAATATTTACAAGATTACCATCATATATTCTCGGATCAAAAGCTTAACCGCCGTAAGCTTTCCATTGTACATTTTCAATTCATAAACTACCTACCTTCAAATTTTTATAGTAAACATTATTTAATGTTCGCATAAATTTAGTTTCGATAATCCTTACTAATAGAGTTGGAAATATAAAGGGTGGTGCTGTCGCTGATAACCCAATTTAAATGCCTTTTTTTCAATGTGGGTTGTAGCGAATGCCTCCATCTGTATGCAAGAGATACCATCAAAACTTTGTGTAATTATTAAATGTACAGGTTAAGCAGCTTAAAAACTACGATAATTGGCTCGGTAATTAAAGGCAGTCGCAATTTGGATGTTTTAATTAGGAGGTTGAAAAGGAAAGAAAATAAACTCAGCATTTCAACTGACAAAGACATCGTTTACGTCTAAACCTAATTGCTAAAAGTAAACTCTGGTATACAATCAACTGCGGGGTTTATAATCTCGAAACGACTTTCGTCCTTAATCCAACAATATTTAAGGAAGAATTTTCCATTTTTCTGCCAGGACAATATATTAGTCAGACAACAGGGAATTTCTTACATAGGTAACTTAAATTTGAATTACAAAGAAACAACGAAAGCTGCGTTATTTTAAATGGCAATTAAAATTCTACTGCGCATAGCGATTCAAAAGGAATCTTTTCTAACATGATTGTCATGAAAGAAGTAAGATAGAAGATAACTTACAAATAGCGTTATTTATAGAAAAAGACAAACTTACATTGACGCACTGAATTAAAAATAAGGATAAAAGAGGTACCGAATGAGACAAATAATACGGTAGAATTGCAGTAAATGAGTGTATACGAAGGCTTTAAACGATAAATGACCACCCATTTCGGAAAAACTTGAAGATGTATGAAGTCGGTTCAGGATGTTATAATGTGTCTGAGGCTTGTTACAAAAGACAGTTGTAAAACATTGTTAATTCGATTAAAACTGTCGCCTAATTTATATCCCAATCAACATTTTTAAAACTCGCATTCCCAAATTTATAAATACTTTCCTCGCAAATAATCGCGCAGCTAATTACCTGCCCTGAATTCTTATTTGACGAATTGTAACAGTTCGTTAATTTTGTTTAAGAACAACGAGTAATCTTGTTAACAACCTTAATTTCTATTGCCAGTTACGATATAATGAGATGATAAACGTAAATTATGTTACGAACAAGCATTTCGTTGTACTGTTTTACGAGTGCAAATTAGATTGCATAGTAAGCGTACACAAAGATAATTATTTGCAAAGAATACACGCGAACAATACTGTGGACGATAACGTCTTCAGGTTTTGTAATTTTAAAGTCATAGCGTGTAGTGTAACATTTTTCTTGCTTTCCCATGTAATATAGATGTACCTAAAAGGTAAAGCACGCAGTTCTTTAAAGTTATGTAAACCAAAACTGAAAAAAGTTAATTTCTTTATATTCGCCTTACGTTTCTTTGAACGTAGAGGTAAAGTAATACTTCAAACTTACTAATTTGTAATCACGCAATCCCAGTCGTAAACAAATTATTCTACACTCGGTGAATTGAAGTGTGAAATAGTATACCTAGTGGCAATTTTTTTCGAATAGGTATTCGAATGTAATCGAGAATTATTCGAATACATAGGTACTTGATTAATACTAATATTCGAATAGGGATAAAAACGAATTTTTTCTGACTGTTATTCGAATTCGAATACATATGTAGTTCTAAATTAGATTTTTTTTAACGAATATTCGAATCACAAAAAAATGAAATTTGCCACCACTACTTTTTATCGTTATTTATCTGCAGGTACTATAATAAGTTTATATATTTTTTGAAGATTTTCTAATATGAGAATAGTGTTATGCCAATTGCAACCTAATGTGTAGTATGTTTTTCAAGAAAATTGTAATTAGTTTAGACTTTTTTATAGCTCTAATAAGTGTGCTTATTTTTTAACATTTATTTAATCACAACCAAATTTTTTATTTATCACCTTAATAATTAGATTTTTTCATATTAAAAGATTATACGAATATAAGGAATAAAACTAGTCCAAGGAATAACAGGAGTAAATCGAATAAAACGAATAAAATGAATAAAACGAACAAGACGAGTTAAACGAATTTTTTCCTGGCTGTTTATTCGAATTCGAATAGTTCTATATTCGAATATTTTTTAACGAATATTCGAATAAGATAAAAATTAAATTTGCCACTACTAGTATAAAACAAATGAAATAGGCACATAAACGTAAAATAACTAATCCGTGAGTGGACGTCAGAGGAAATGGGAAACGCAATGAGAAAAAATGCGAATCAGTACTTTTTGCAACATGTTACATAATTGAAAAATCTACTAAAATTTTTTTTATAAATATCCGAACACGTTTTAGTGTATTATATTGCATATAGTCTTCCATATTGATATACAGGGTGTCCCAGGTTTAATGATCAGAACTTTGACATTTTGTAGAGAAACACATTTTAAGGTAGGTTGCTCCTATATACATAGCTCCTAAAATTCTTTGTTTCTGAAATACAGAGTGCGTCACAATTTTCTAAAAAATAAAGGTTTTATTTATTTTTTTCCGAATTGTTGAAATATTCAAACCAAAATTGACACACAAGCTAGATGGACAGAGCATAAGATCCATGGCAACCATAGTTTTTGTACACAGCCAAAATACATTTTTCGTGAAATAAATGACAAAAATCTAGTTTGCGGCCGCACGGTAACAGAAACGAAAAAAAGTCTAGAGACATTTTTTGTTCAGAATTGAATGCTCCATCGAAAAGTATGTTTCGAATATTTAATTCAGGGCCGTACTCTTTTTATTTATCAAATTAATAGAACGGATTACCCATATCTCCGCCACTGGTTGATTAAAAAAATTGATATTCTTCAATCTTGTGGCCCTTTGTGCTTGTATCTTGTATGCCAATTTTGGTTTGAATTGTTGCCACAGTTTGGAAATAAACAAATAAAAACTTTATTTTTTAGAAAACTTTACCGCCCTGTATCTCAGAAACAAAGAATTTTAGGAACTATGTTTATAGGAGCAACCCGCCTTAAAATGTGTTTTTCTACAAAATGTCAAAGTCCTGATCATTAAACCTGGGACACCCTGTATAAGTAAAATTGGACTTCCAAATGGTAATCATCTTTTTTGCAAGTATAATCTGTTACTACCATGATCAAATAATTAGATTAATTTAAACCTTTATCCAATTATACATTACTGTTAATTAAAAATCGTGAGAAGTGTTTAAAACTTTGAGGACTGATCCTTATTTACACACTATTTTCTATGGGAAAACCAGTTATTCCATTGTGGCGATGAAAAATAAGTAAATTTGATGGTTTTATCTCCTAACCTGTTAATTTTTTTGTAATTTTTGTTTCTAAAACGTCTTTGTTTTTGAATTAAAACAGAATGTGCTATACCTTGCGTATCCACCCTTCTTAGTTTGCATATACCATTACAATTTGTGCTTCTTTGCATAATTATGCTTCTGTACGTGGTATGTTTGTAAGTAAATATTTTAGTGGAATTACGTGTGATTATTTTAATATAACATGGGCGATAGTGAAGAATTTGCCGTTTTTAGATTAGAATGAACATCGCTGATACCTTTAGTACCTACCTATACACATAGTTGAAAAACTAATGAAAATTTGAATATCAAATCATTGCGCAAGCGGATGAAACCATTACAGTTGGTGTTTTAGGTATACAACATAAACTAAGTTAAAAGTTGACATAATTAAATACTTCTACAGAAACACAAACTGATGTTGAAATTAAAATAAAAAAAGAGGCGATAAGTAGATATGTATCAGAAACGTATATTGAGGTAGGTATTTATCGAAATAAATGCGACAAAAAACATAGCTGTAGGACATGTGATAATAAAAAATTCAAATAGTAAAGGTTTAATTCAACCATTAGCTATGAAGTAAGCTTGGTCCTTCAAAAAGAAGTAGATTAAGAACGCAAATCCTAGAACGAATATTGTCCATACCAGATCTAACCAACAGACGCACACGCCTCGTCGAAATTATTGAGAATAAAGATCACTACTAGGTTTCTTGAGAACTCGTTTGGAATATTTTCAAGAATTCACCTCACTTTAGTTCCTATATTCATTACTGAAAATGTACAAACCAGTTTTCTCCTGGCGCATCTGTAAAGTCTTGACCTCATGCATCAATTCTTCTATCTGAGAATATTTTTATGCTCTTTTTAAACTCAAGAAATGACTTATTTAGACATATTTATAAATTCGATTAGGATGGTGACACCTCTGTTATACTTATGTTACCAAAAATAGAAGAATTGAAATTAATGTGACGATGCATCGCCATGGTAAAGCACAAATTAATGTTGTTTTAGCAATGTGATTGTCTTCTCCTCCATTTAGATTACTGCGCCCACAGTATATTTGAAAAGGTTTTGAAAAAGACCTTAAAGATAGAGTCGAAACGTAAACAAAAAGAGTCTACAACACTACACGGACAAAATCCAGAAATAAAAAATCCGTGGAAATCAAAACCAAAAGATTTTTATTTCACTAAGAGCACCAAAAATAACATACATAAAACACCCCATTTCATCACTTCCATACCAAGTTATGCCAGTAAGTTTGTTGCCAAAAAAGAAATGCCCATAAACTTACCCTCGGGATATTACATAAAGGATATTCAATTTTGCGAAGTCCCGTTCCACGTCTTGGGGGACTGTGGGTGTGTATCTTTCAGGCAAGACGAGATATCACTCACAACGGTACCGAAAAAGTTTTGTAGGTCTTGCATCAATACGTCTCACAAACAGTACTCTCTAGGCCTTAGCCTGTAAGCACTACGTATGCAACCTTCCATACTGGAGTTGCTAATTTACGGCTAGCGTTCCTAATAGATTTTTTAAGGGACGAGTGAAATGTTCTTTAACTTGTTTAACATTTTCATCTATGCATTTCCCTTTACAAAAACCATCAAAGTTTCCATTTGATGATAACAATGAAGGGTTACAATTGAACTGTAATTGGCGTTCCACTATTTCCCAACTGCAAAACATAGAACGCTTTCTGTTTATAAGCTGTTATCGTTACTACTAGTGCTTCAAGCGAATGGTAGAGGATACAGTTTACGAGAATGCGCAAAACTTTGTTCATCTATCATTTATCGTTATCCTAATAAAATCTACAGTCCTTTAAACCCCAAGTATAATTCTATTATGCAGTTGGACTTGTATGGAAGATGGAAACGTACGTAACCATCACATCCGGAGACTTTGCCCTAACTCCTTCATATTGGAGTCGTCTCATGTCACCAGCCACTTCAGCCCACGACGATTTTCCTAATGTAGACCCTACTAGTGAAGAAATGAAAATACTACCTTGATATTCAGCCTGAAGTAATCTGAAGATCTATTTAATTGGACAACCACTTACATCTTTGAGTCGTTTTGGTGGGTTAGTCTAAACTGGACTACTAAATTAAAAAGTCTTATTTAATTTAATTTAATTTAATTCAATGTATTTATAGTCCCTATATCTGTTTACGCGCAATGTAAGGTATTTTATGGTGTTTATAGTTTCTTAGTACCTAATTAATTAATGAACAAGGTGACAGTAACCGCGAGTGCAATCTGTACGAAGAATGAATTCTTGGTGGTTCTATAAGACATATCAAGTAAACTACAACGTTCCAATTATGTACTGTACGTGGTACTATTTCTATATATTTGTATTACCGCATGCTTTTGATGTGAAAAACATAATATTTACTAATAATAATAAATTAGGTTCCATCCGATATCAAATAACTAATTACTGTACATAATTCAGTACAAAGTTGGGGTATTAATATTGAAACATGTTCATATCAGATCTGGCTATATAGCTGTTTCTTCCTGAAAGCTGTGTGCTTGAGGATACTTTTTGTATTTTCAATTGCTTAGTTTTTTAACATTTAGGACTACATGATTCTTACGAAAGGACGGTAATATAAAATAATAGAAAATCTGGTTTAAAAACTAATAAAAACATTGATAAAATTAGTTGTTCACTGCTGTTATTTAATAGGGAACCCTCATTATATGTTCCTGATAAATCAAAAAAGCTCAAATTTAAAGATATACATGCATAACCGAGGCTTGCATTTGGAAAAAATTTAAGCCGAACTACAGTTGGTTACACGGTATCACTTTTTAATTAATTATTTAAAATTTCCACTATAGGCACATACTTTTGTTTATAAATATAATACACTTTCCGCTGTATAAGGTCCGCATTACAAGTTCTATCCATTGTTTTTAAATGTCCGGTATCTTATATTTCACAATTTACCTACTATTCTTGACCCCATAGATTCTTGACTCTTGTTTTTCACTTATTTTTTCTTTAATAGAAGGAAAGTATAATCAGTTACTATTACTTAAAGAAAATTCATTTTATTGGTGCAGAAAATTTGTGACATTAATGTTAAAAACCGACCCTGCAATTTCCTTTCCCTACCTGAACTCGAACATGTAGATTTAAGTACCCCTAGTTAAGCTTTACAATGGTATAATTCACACTCCAAATCTGTCCCATCAGTTATCACGAACGCAACTGCGTGCCTTTGTTTTCCTATGAAGCAACCTTTTATGTTGTTTGTAGTTGTAAAAGGTGTTATTATCAAGGGTAATATAACACATAGTCCTGAAACGTGTTGGGCGGAATTTAAAATTTAAAAAGTTTAGTAGAATTACTTGTTTTTATTATTGCAATTACTCTACGTAAGTGTAAAGAAAATTAATTATGTGTAATAAATATTGGAAAAATTGAAATCGGTACCTTTAGAACATAGATTTTGTAAGGAATTTTCACACTTTCTAATCTCTGACACGCTATGATTAAAAAATGCTAGTGAATGTAGTAGCATAGGCTAATAAATACATATGGTAGGTATATGAGCAACTGCACCTTTTGACAACAGTTATAATATTATTATTATTTATGTTTGTTATTCTCTATAATTTCATAACGATATTAATGAACCAATTTAGTTTTTTAATATCTATAACAGTACAGGTGTATTTTTTTTAGAAATGACCAATTAGAATATAAAATTCGGTCTTCAGCTGGCTGTTTTTCAGATATGAAATGAGCTATATTCTAATTTTTTGACATCCAACGCGTATGTACGATTTTATTAGTTTAAACTTTAAATGCGCTAATTAACGTCGGTATACTTAATAATCGTTAGGTGAATTTCAATGGTAGGTACTATATTTCCTGTGTCACAACGCCTGAGAATTTACCGCCACATTTCATTCTTCCAACGCAAATCTGTGAATATGGCTTTTTTGTACAAGCAACCATACAAACAAGTATATAATTCTTAAAACTTTCATAAATTATACACTTACTAATTTTATGCTTGTATAATTCATATTTTCACACAATCGGTATATAAGATCATTACTCAACTACACTTAACAATTCGTGTGAATGGTACAATCAATTAAAGAGCTTAAAGCGTTTAAATAAGCTGATTTAGACAGGTCGGGTCATTCATCACACCACACAAATCTTTATAATCCGATATTTTATTTCTATCATTATAAATAAATTATTCATTCCGCAAAGTGTCTCCTTCTGCGCTTATTAGGGGCTTATTCGATTACAATTAGAAATTGTCCAGCCAAACAGGTAACCAATGGTCCCTAATGAACTATAAATATGTTCTGTACAATATATTATATTACTTATTTATGGGTGGCTTATAATATGGTAGGTATAATGGCACGAATCAGTGCTTCTCAAACATTGCTTCTTTAATGATACACACAATCGAATATTAATCCGTCTTAAAGGGAAATGACCTACCTATACAGATCCTTTTCACACCTTTGAATGTCGGGTTGAATCTTTCGAAATTTTGATACAAACGTTTTGGGTGTCCTGTTTACAATATTATACAAAACACCTTAATAAACGTATGCTGTTGTACAATTGGAATTAAATTATAACAAACCCGAATACGTAAATAGCTTGAAAGGTTTACTTTAGTAAGAGTATCGCAGCGACGTTAAGTTTGAATTACTAATCTATTTTAAAGTGTTATTAATGAACATGGTGCTTTAGAGACAAAAAACACTAATAATCATTTCGTAATATTTTGTTAACATTCAGTATACTTTTCAAATTATAAATAATGAAAGTATCCTCTTTCTAAAAAAGCAAATTTTTGTCTGGAAAATGTTTCGCTATCTGAAATATTTCCTCATAAACTTGAGCATTTATCCTTGCTAAACTATCAGCAGTTGAGATTTAATTATTGAGTGTATAGAAATGGTTCATTTCTTAAATTATATTACTGTAATGTTAACTTCTAGAAATTGATATGAATTGGAACATAAAAATCAGGACACTACTATAGGTGTTGTTGATACGAGTGTATAGGCGTAAAGGTAATCAGTTAAGGGTAGGATGTCAAACTTTGCTGATGTCTGAGATCTTTCTTCTACTTAAACATTCTATTTCTCGATATAGATCTCCACGTTTCCTTTCATTGTTCCTGTTTTGAACTTATCCCTTCTAGATTAAGACGTGTTCTTAATGACATTTTCCCATCTCATTTGCCTTCTGCGTTCTCGTTGCAACTATGGCCCCAGTACAGAATTTGTATATTCTTCGTGATATTTCATTGAGTCCTCCATATTGCGGCATTTGCTTTTTCCCTGACATCTTGGACTGTTGTTTTATTCTTCATGGAGTTTTATGAGCATGTGCGTCTTTAACGATCTGTTCTTGAAAATGCTTGGTAATACCTAGTTGTTAGCAGAGCTGTTCAAAATACCGAACAAAAGTATTTCAATTATCAAATACCAAATATCATCTAACTAAAGTATTTGCAACTTCAAATACCAAATACTAGGAAAGGAAAGGATTTGAAGTACCAAATACTGAGAAAGTGTAATTAAACAATTGCACAAATAAGGTATTTCGAATATTATCTAGTATATGAAGTACCGGGTGTTGTATTTGAAATACTTGTGAGGTATTTGAACTACTAAAAATTCACTAACTACGCAATCTCGCTACACTGCCAGTGGGATTTGAGAATTCATTGAAATCACACACGTTTTGCCTATTGCAGTACCTATTCTCTGTTCCTATTTGCGCCTCTGCCAGTTCAGTAATTCAAATATTCAATGCTAGTAAAAACCAAATACCGAATCCAAATACAACGAGCAAGTATTTCAAATACCAAGTATCAAATACTAAGATTAAAAAGGATTTGAAATAAAGTGCTTAGTGGAAATCATTTTTCAATTACTTTTATTTCAAATACCTATTTGCAGCTCTAGTCGTTGGTTATTGAAAATTCTCAAATTGCAAAAAGTCAGTTAAGTGAGAAGACATAAAATACAATAATACTCTTCTGCATTTGTAATGAATCAATGTAGTTAAATAATTTTAACAATAAATACAAGTAATAATTGTAATGAAAACACACAACCAACCCCTTACTTTTTCGTGTAATTCAAAAATCGTAAAAATCGATTCTAAAGTGGCGACATGTTTCGGGAAAAATTTCCCATTCTCAAGCCTTTTCGAAAATTAATAATTAAAGAAGTGTAACATTACGTAAAGCTGAAGGGGAGTAAACTAAAGGTTATAAAATCTCGTTAATATAATAAAACATCGAATCGCATATAAATTTTGATAAAAGGTTCAAAAAAGAGTCATGATGAAATAATGAAAACAATTAAAATATGGATAAAAGAAAAATTTTCTTTGTTTTCATTATTTGATCATGACTCTTTTTTGAAGCTTTTATCAAAATTTATATGCGATTCGATGTTTTATTATATTAACGCGATTTTATAACCTTAGTTTACTCCCCTTCAGCTTTACGTAATGTTACACTTCTTTAATTATTAATTTTCGAAAAGGCTTGAGAATGGGAAATTTTTCCCGAAACATGTCGCCACTTTAGAATCGATTTTTACGATTTTTGAATTACACGAAAAAGTAAGGGGTTGGTTGTGTGTTTTCATTACAATTATTCCATTCACCCCTTTGTGATCCTTCGGATTCCTTTGAAGATGAAATACAAGTAATTCCTCTAATTAATTTATTAAATTAGTGGAATTACTTGTATTTATTATTACTATTTATGGAGTTCCACAGAGCAAGTTTCGAGATAATTAATTCTAAAATAAAATAAATTTTAGAATTATTTTTATTAAAATATCATTCATGCCTTACTTTCGGGCCAAATTCAGTTTTAAAGTAAATAAAATAATTTCTTATGTGTTCAGTCGTGGAAACAATTTCAATGTAATGGGACAACTACACCTTCAGCCCCTAACTATACATTTCGATAACTCTATCTCATTTAAAAATGTCTTATGAAGGCAACTTTCAAAAGTTACTTGACCATTATTTATATGTACAGGGTGTCCCACTGCTCCGTAATCGGTCGATAACTCAATGTGGGTTGAAGATACAGAAAAAAGTTTCAAATAAAAGTTGCTTTGATTTGAATTGCGCATTTTTTAAAAATATTCTTATATCTACAGTATGTTGCATTTTCACGTGGCAGGAAAATGTCACTTTTTTTTAAATGGCACACCCTGTATTTTTTCTCTTAATGTATCGACCAACCATATTTATATCACGCCTGAAATTTTTTTTAAGATTGGATGTGCGGTTGCCAAGTTATTAATTATTTTGTCAAAATTTGGTACAATTCAAGGTCGGACTATAATATTCATAACTAAGTTATTCTTCAAAAAAGGAAAAATTTATTTAACGAATAATATTACCCTAATGTCGTGTTACTCTACAAAAAAAAAACTAATTGATTAATTTTATACCGAGTGTTTAAAATGAGAATTCAAATTTTGTGAACTTTAAATAGAATTTATACGAATATTTTAAATGGAACACCCTGTATGTTTATTTAACAACAAATTCTCGACAAAAAACCCTATTCAACGGTGTATTATTTCCTGGTATTATTTTTTGTACTTTTGTTAATATTTACGATTTTTAAAATTTCACGTAAAAAAAATTGTTCAAAGTAATTTTTATTTAATTATTATTACAAAATACCGTTTAAATAGTTGTTATCAACGCAAAAAAACAAAACTCAAGTCCTGTGACTATCTTAATTTCTAAATAATTAAAACAAAATTTTTAGTAAACGGTATTTCTCGAATTTTTAGTAAACGGTGTTTCTCGAAGATTAAAATAGAAAATAAGTACAATATCTCTCATTAAAAAGTAAATCTTCAAAATGTCTTCCACTTTGATTAATGCACTTTTGAAGCCTAACCCTAAATAATCTCACATTGTTTAGTCATAGGAGTAATCGGTTGAAACGCCTCTCGAATTCAAATTTTCATGTCATCTCGAGATGTGGCAGCTGTTGATATATTTGAAATTTAACAGTTCCCCGGTGACCTTGGCGGCCAAGGAACAGGGCCTCCTCTACTTTATTAGGGTACAGTAAATCCAATTCTCGCGAGCATCTCTGACTGTTGTTTTGCTTTAATTATTTAGAACTTAAGATAGTCACAGGACTTGAGTTTTGTTCTTTTGCGTTGATACCAACTATTTAAACGGTATTTTGTAATATAATTAAATAAAAATTACTTTTAACAAATTTTTTTTACGTGAAATTTTAAAAATCGTAAATATTAACAAAAGTACAAAAAATAATACCAGGAGATAATACACCGTTGAATAGGGTTTTTTATCGAGAATTTGATGGTAAATAAAAATACAGGGTGTTCCATTTAAAATATTCGTATAAATTCTATTTAAAGTTCACAAAGTTTGAATTCTCATTTTAAACACTCGGTATAAAATTAATCAATTAGTTTTTTTTTTGTAGAGTAACGCGACATTAGGGTAATATTATTCGTCAAATAAATTTTTCCTTTTTTGAAGAATAACTTAGTTATGAATATTATAGTCCGACCTTGAATTGTACCAAATTTTGACAAAATAATTAATAACTTGGCAACCGCACATCCAATATCAAAAAAATTTTCAGGCGTGATATAAATATGCTTGGTCGATATATTAAGAGAAAAAAATACAGGGTGTGCCATTTAAAAAAAGTGACATTTTCCTGCCACGTGAAAATGCAACATACTGTAGATATAAGAATATTTTTTAAAAATGCGTAATTCAGATCAAAGCAACTTTTATTTGAAACTTTTTCCTGTATCTTCAACCCATATTGAGTTATCGACCGATTACGGAGCAGTGGGACACCCTGTATAATTCGGTACATACCTTTAGCCTACTTAAAAGAAAACGTAACTGAGGTATCACCAATCATCATCATCATAAATTAACTCTAGTAGCTGACTCTTTTGTCTTCGTACTACCCTTGAGTTTTTCCCGTTTTTGAAACTTGTTATTATTCACTTATTTAAATACCTAAGTAATGTGTCCAATTTAATGAATTACTGGTTACTCAAATAATATAATCCATTATCTAGTCTAGCAGTTGCAGGGTAGAAGAGTTTTTCAGTTTTTTCCCACATAATCACACCATAAATTGTTCATATTTAATTTTGGGCAAGCAAGTTCAATACCATTTTTATGTCACGAATTTTTTATTCATCGCATAATTTTTCCTACCAATATGATTGACGGCAGGCAAGGTTTGATAGTAACAACAATAACTTGTTTTTACGCTTATCGCTAACACGTTTTTGAAAATCAGACCACTTTCGTTACTTGAAAATATTTGGTTGTTAGTTACCTTTTACTGATCTTTGTGAGTGAACGGTTCCGGTTTTTTCAATTATGTACAAAAATTTGTATGTGGTATGTGCGTTTTTGAAAAATGTGCGATTTATTTTAATTATAAAGTTCTAAATCGGGATAAATACATCGTGCGCACGTATAAATTGTCGGATTGCATAAACATCGTCATAAATGAAATAAATCATGTGATGGAATTAATGTGCTGAAATCAGGAATGAGCTACAGCGGGTTGCCACCTAGGTACGCATGAATCTCCAATTTGTTAATATTTCTGTAAAAACCTGTTCTAACTTTAAATCGTATTATCACCTATACTTAGCATTAACCGTATTGTTTCTTTACAGATCTTCAAAAATAACCAAAGGGCACATGGGTGGCAAAAGGTAAGTCAATTTTTTATTCATACTAGGCAACGTAATTTCGTTCCCTGTTATTTTCTTTGCATTATTACAATTAGACTTATAGTTATGGTTCGTTACAGCTACGTTTTTGAAACGTTTCAAATTGTTTAACAGTAAAAATTTCTGGACCTGATGCTTCATTATGGTCGTTTTAAAACTGCATTTCAAGAACAGTTCATAATGAATGTTAACGAATCAATTGAAGGTTAAATGTCGGTCACTGTTTGCGTTTCCATATAACAAGTAGGCTTCGCGCGCGAATACGCGCCGGCTATTCTTCGGCGTTTCGCGCCTTGGTATCACTAAACATCTACTACTGCATGCATTAAAATAGATATATATGTATTACATGTATATCTACTACAATCTCATAGCTACTTTAATGCATGAGATTAAAGTATATCTACTTTAATGCCATGATACAAATAAATAAGATATGCTGGATTGCCGTCCCAAAATCGTCCGGCTTGCGCATGACGTCACACGGAGCTGAATAAATAGATTTGAGGCTTTTTACTAATGAGAAAGTAATGTTTCTTTATACAATTTCAATTTTAATTTTAATTTGTGGTTTAATTGATTACTATTTTACGATGATTGAGGGTAAATAACACATTTGATTCATAAATACGCTTATATTACGTATATGTATAGGGATTTTTTAAATTATAGGATTTTAAACAGGAAACACGCGAGAACTGTGGAGTATTAAAAACACATACCTCTAGCCATAACTCCTTCAACATATTTTGGTTGTTCCAAAGGTAAATTGAGAAAAAATACTGCGCCTTTTTTAAAAGTCGACGATTTTGTGCAGAATAGCGGAAAAGTTCAAATCTTAGATTTCGTTCGTAGCTCTTTTCGTTAAAATGCTTCGAACAAACCCTGGCGGTTTCAATAATAATTTTGTAGACGCGTCTACAAACTGCTATCCAACATTTTTGAATATTTTCGTTTGTTGGAAAACGAAATAGCATTAAATTGCTTGTAAAATATTTTGACCCATTATCCGTGTTAGAGCTTGCAACTGCACACCGCATTTAAATTATTTGTATCATGCTTTAACGCGAATTTGTTGCGGACGGACACGACACCAGTTCATTCGCTATTATTATACAGGGTGTCCCACTGCTCCGTAATCGGTCGATAACTCAATGTGGGTTGAAGATACAGAAAAAAGTTTCAAATAAAGGTTGATTTGATTTGAATTGCGCATCTTTTAAAAATATTCTTATAAGTTGCATTTTCACCTGGCAGGAAAATTTCTCTTTTTTTTAAATGGCACACCCTGTATTTTTTTTCTTTCATGTATCGACCAACCATATTTATATCACGCCTGAATTTTTTTTTTATATTGGATGTGCGGTTGCCAAGTTATTATTTAGTATTGGCTTCAACAAATATCGAGAATTAATTTTTTCTGAACTTATTTTGTGGAACACAAGAACTAATTGTAATATTAAAAATAAGTAATTACGCTAATTTATTTATGTATTTATTATGATTAGATATCTTATAATTTTTATAAATTTATGGAATTACTTTTCTTATTATTAGATAGATACAATTAAATTTCTACATTATGGAATAATTTTCTTTTTACTTACAATTTAATTTTTCAATAATAACATTTGCTTCTCTTTATATGTGCGGCGACCTTATGTACTCTTTAAAATGTAGATTGGATATAGATTACCTATTTTCTACATGGAATATACAGTAGTGGTGTTGTTCAATTAGTATTATGTGTTGATCACCTGTTTGTTCGATTTGGAGGTCCCTTTTTAATTTCATTTTAATGTTAATTTAATCCATTATGATTATGAATCATCGATTAAATCGGAGGTTCTCCTGTTGAGGCCTCTTTAACTGTTTTATTGTTAAGTTATCTCCTTCACAGATTTTCTCAATTGTCAAACTTATGTGTTGTTTTTATTATAATTACTCCTCATGCCTTTATTTCAGTTACAATGTTGCTTCCATTCTCTCATGGTTGATATTTACTTATCTGATCTCTTTCATGATACGATATTTGCATCTTCAAGCATTTCTTCCATTATTGCTGTGTCTGGTTGTCTATTCCGTTAAATATCAAAATGGTCTCACAAAAAATATCAATTTTATTTGTCTGAATAATTGTAGTAAAAGCTCGATGAATCTCTTTGCCTACATCCTATAGATACTGATTTCAATTTGTTTACTTAGTCCATCTATTAGTGTTTTTACAAAACAAGTTGAGAATGCCCTTCTAGCGTTGTCAGACTGAACAAAATTGCAGTGCAAATTCTATTTTAAGCGTTAAAGTTAACGATCACATAGAAATGTCTATATTTAGCTAACTTTTATATTTTGACCACCATTTTGACGATTTTCTCGATTAGTTATAGCGAAGCACATTAGGTCAGAATTTTAAAATTCCTTAACACAAAAAAGAGTTAGACACCGTTCCCGTTCGATGAAAATGTTATAAACATTCAAGTACAAAGTACAATCAAACGCACTTATTCAAATTTATTAACTATACTATGTTGGGTGGGGAGGGCCGTGAACATGGAGCCCAGGTGAAGGTGTAAGGATTTTCGTTACATAAGTTAGTCAATGTAACAGGAAGATGTAACCAACCGGGATGTACATAGGAAACCTTGAAATATTTATAAAATTATGCAGACAAATGTTTGAAGAAAACAACACGAGTATTTAAAACATATCTACTATGAGAAAATATTTAAAGATGCCTAATTTTTTATTACCCAGAAATGCCGTTCAGTTTTAACAATCTCATTAAATAACGCGTTCGTAACATTCTTATAAAAAGATTTTTCTTAATTCAGAATTAGATTTTATAACAACTCTAGATTAAATAAAAATCGTTACTTGTAATAAAATATTGGTGACATTTTTTATTACTCATAAAAGTTTATATTTCAGTTATAGAGAAAGGAATTTACGGGCGTAGAAATAATACTACTATAATATGTATTAGTTTATAAATAAACTAGGCGTAGTTTCGCTATAATTACCAAAAAGCTCCAGGTGCATGATTGAAACCACTAATGAATGAGAGTATTGTCCGCCGTGAAATGACCCACTAATTGCCTTACAATCGAATGCTTTTCAAATTGGGAATATTTCCCAAAGTGAATAGGGTTCTGATTGCATTGAATTTTATATTTATTACCTGTATAAATTCACACAGACACACATGAAGAGAAAATATATTTAAAAAGCGCGACGTAAATATGAGAAGCGACCACCATCCATTTCAAAAATTTGAATTTAAAAGCTTAAAAAGTAATTTAAAATGTTAGGAATTAATTGGTAAGCTACCGATTTAATTATTCGCATATTTTCAAAAATTAAACGAGATAAAAATCTCATCTTCTAACGAAAATCCTATTTTAAAAATGTTTCGGAACGTTTGATCATTGTTTAATTAATCCATTTGTTTTTACACAAGCTGAAATTAATCGCTGGAATTAAAATACAGATCACATATAACGGCTGCTTAACCTGAATTTTACTTTACAGTCCAAGCGGCGTTCTCTTTTCATTAAACTTAACTCGCGCTGCTGAAAACATGTAAACGTAAAAGTTTACGGAGGCATTGATTGTTAGCTAAACGTAAGATAAAGATCGGTTATACGTAAATTGGCTTAAGTTATTCGCGGATATTTTTAATAGGGTAAATCTTAAACCTCTATTGTGCCTCTTATTCTCGTTAGGACAGATTTCATTGTCAGAATACTAAGCTGTTTTTGTGATCGTAATAGAACCCATTATCGGTCCTCACTTTTCAATCACATATGTAAATGTATTTCGAAAAATAATGAGCGCTAAAACCATTGATGTTTCTGAACGTTTGTTTGTTCGACGATATTTTCTTAATTCTCTTTTATGTTCAGCATAACGAACCCATTAGATAACTTTTTTATCAAAGTTATTACAGTTCCCAAAATTCTATTAGAAAATACAATCATAATGAACCTAAAAAGTGCTCGTTTACCTTACAAATACATCGAGAAAAATAAACAAATTGTGAAGATATTTGTCGTACTACCTTCTATTCTTGTTAAAACTCATCTATTATAACCTAGACGCCACCAGCTGCCATTACACAATAGTCCTAATAAAACTAAAATTTGAAAATTTGCTTCAGTTACACCTTTTGTACGTATTCGATTTTCATCTTTAATGCATCTTCACATACGGTGTCGGTGTTATTTTCACTACTTCAACTTACCACCCGTGACTTAAAAGTCCATTGAAGAATAACAAAAAAGTCTAAAAGGTAAAGAGTACCGTAACTAAATGCAATAGATATGGAAGATGAACACCTTTTATGTTTAGTTTGCTCGAATTATAGAAATTGTATTCAAAGCTACACAGTGTGCGGTAGTTTGTTTTGTTTAAAATTTGGAGGTGTATTAAAAAGTTATTTTGCATTGTGCCTTTTATATATTTCAAAACCGTCCACTTCACTATGTTTTTCATGCTAGCCACATGCCTCCTGCTTTTAAAATGCCCAAAGTTATAATGAAAGGATTTACTTTCATTTTGACATTATAAGTATCATTACCAACGGGCATTTTCAAATATTAAAAACGCTAAATGAAAAGGCAAAGACTCAAATTATTAAACTGAAATTCATCATTAAGTCTTGTAGTAACAAAAGGCAATTTATTGTGTAATGGTTATAAAAGAGCTTATACAACCACTTTTCGAGTGTGGTTCCGCGCATTCAGTGCTTATATTCAAAATAATATATGTATAAAAGGCGAGATTTTGATACTATAGGTACCTACCATGGTTACTATTACATACTATGTAGAATGCAATTTAATTTTTTTATTCCATCCTTCAAATAAGCCAAAAGGATTAGGTATACTGAGAAACTATCAAATTTTGAATGTGGCGTGACCTGTCCTAGTGTTCCGCGCAGAAATTACTTTTCAGTCCCTTCAGAACTATTATTTTGTTCAGCAATCATGAATCTAAACACAGTGCTTCTTTAAATGTTCTAACATATGCTGAGATTCTAGTTCAAAAACCAAGTGTTTTTTTCAACCAACTTCAAAAAGTTGGTTACTAAATTCGTCCGGATGTCTGTGTGTCTGTGTGTCTGTGTGTCTGTGTGTCTGTGTGTCTGTGTGTCTGTGCGTTGGTCGATGTTACAAGGTTTAGAAAGCTGGAAGTGGTTTCATCTTATAGAAAATTCTTCACTGATTCCAAATCGCTGGTAAATTTTTTGATCGGATCACCCGTTCGCCGTCGGGACGCCATTAAAGTCAAAATATACACTCTTTAATATCTCGAGAACGACACGTCCAATTACAAAAAGAAAAAAATACGTTTCCTTTATTTGTTGAAACCTATTGAGTCATGATACGTAAACATCACCCTCACCCCTCCTGTGGAGTGGAGCGGTGGTGAGTTTTCAAAACTTAAATGGGAACACCTATTTTTTATTACTTTTGGATTCTCCATAAAAAATGATACTCAAATTGCAAATTTCACCCCCAACTGCAACCCCTTTTTTGGGGGTGGAAAGGGGGAAAATTGCACGTCCGCAGAAAAACAATCTTTTTTTACTTTTTTTTCCTCTAACATTTTTTTGTGATTTACAAATTGTCCGTCACCCTCTCCACTCCCATCTGCCTTAAGGGTGGAAAGAAAAACAATGACTCATTTGTGCAGAATCCGGCGTGGTTGTGTCTGAGGTGGGGAGGGGGGTAGTTATATACATATATATTGTATATAGTATTATGCCATAATTAGTTACAGATTTGAAGTTGGTTGAAATTAAAATTCTATAAGAATTTGCGCCTTTTGATACTTGTTTTAATTTGTGCAGAGACGCAACAGTGATTACCAAGTTATTAGAGAATAGCAACTGGTGCATGGTAAATGATAGCAAGATGTGTTTTGATCGAATTGAACTTTTTTATCTACAATCTTATGGCAAATAGGAACAACAGAAGATATCACAAGATCAGTTGAAGTTCATATAACTGCTGTTACTGCACGAACAAGGATGCTTCTAGCCTTCTAGACAAACTTTAGAAAGATGAGTGGAATATACTGCTATCCTTATAATTCATCAATTGCAGTATCTCATTTCGTTGCATTCCAGAAGTTATTTGATCTTAGCAAATTAAAAAAAACAGTTCCTTTTGTATTGAGATGAGGAGGAACTAGTTTTTGTCAGGAACGTTTTGTAAATTTATGAGTAGTACAAATGAACTGCCAAACTATACATATACGTAGTGTAGATCTTGGCCTTTAATTATTATCTACAACTTTTATTATTAGTTTTTTTTTTCAAAATACGTTTAGAGAAAAGGGATATCAGTTGGATTGACGCAATGCAGTGAGTGCTGCACTGTTGTCAATAAGCTCCCTGGTTTTACTGGACATAACCATGTCATACTGATTGTTTCCTCTGTATATCATTTGTAATTGCTCCTTCTACTCCCACATATTTTTATACTACTTTATTTCAGACTATTCCTCCGTCAGATTCTGATCAAACGTTCCATCGCATCCATGTCTGTAGCTCCTATTTTCTATCGATTTTGCTCTGTTATCCGCCAGGTGTCGCTACCATAAACTAATTAAGTATAGTTTCATGTATATTGTATTTTCCTATATTTGTGATACCTTCACCCATGGGGCTGAAGGTGTGAATCAGTCCACCTTGCCTTACTAATTTTGGAATTAATTTCCTAATCATACATTCCATCTTTATTAAATATTGTTCTCCAGTAGTTCTATTTATTCATTTTTTTATTTCTTTATTGTTATTAATTATGCGATTCTTTGGCTTTCTTTCTATGCACAAGTACTTAGTCTTCCATATTTTTACATCGATTCCTCATTTTTGACATTCCTAAATAACTTTTTTTACCAAGCCTTTAGTTGTAGTGAAACTAACGGAAACGTATTTTGCAACTTTATGACTTTAATCCCTGGTATACATTTTCTAATGTTTTAATAACCATGTACAGTTTAGTGCACATTTTCCGAGCACTTCCCTTAATTTGCAGGTATTACAGTATCGCAAACCTCTGGAAACTCGATGATGATTCCTGATTTGTTACACTATCCTTTTAAATTGCCTGTTCGAAGAGAAACAGTTTTTATTGCCTGTATTGTTCGTTTCTGTTGAATCCCCGGGGATAGCCATACAAACATTAAAAATTCTAGTTATAATTTCGAAAAGTTTCTCAGTTCTACATTTTATCAGTTTTGGGGCTTCTGGGCCGCTTCTAGGACTTTTCGTCCCTCACGTTTCGCCCCCAAACATTTCGCCACCACACATATCTCCCCCACACATATCGCCCTCGACACATTCCGCCCCCACATATTTCGCCCCCGGATATATGAATAGTGCACATCCCCGGTAAAAAAATCCCCGGAAAAAACACTCCTAGGAAAATAGACCCCGGAAAAAAAACCCGACAAATAATTATAGATGGTTGTGAATAAACAGTATTTTAAATAATAAGTATATGAGTGGCAAAATTTACGTTTAGGTTAGCATTTTTTTTAGTTTCAATCTTTCAATTGCTGTTTAGTATCAATTTCCGTCTTTGTATCAATTGAAAAAAAAATGTACTAAACCTACCTCTAACCTTAGCGCCTGAGTTGCAATTTACGTTTAGGTTACAATTTTTTTAGTTTCAATTGCTGTTTATACCATATTCCCGTTTTTGTATCAATTGAAAAAAAATATACTAAACCTACCTCTAACCTAAGCGCCTGAGTGGCAATTTACGTTTAGGTTAGCATTTTTTTTAGTTTCAAGTGCTGTTTAGTATACACACCACTAACACCAGAGCAATAACAATTTCTGTACCTACTGTATATTTTCTATGTACGGGGGCGAAATGTGTGGGGGGCGAAATGTGTATGGGGGCGAAATGTATGGGGGTGAAATGTGTGGGGCGAAATGTGGGGAGCGAAATCTCCGGAAGCCTTCTGGGCCCCATGTTCTATTGCTTTTAACGTTTTTCAGCTGATTTAATTTATGTATGTTAACTGTTACTTCTCCTTAAACATAAGTCTGTTCAGCATCAGGTACTGCTTTATTTTGCTGTCTGTTAGTAATGAACAGTGTTTCACACGTTGCTTTTATGATAATTTCTGTATGTAAATTTTTTCCCTTTTTTCTATTGTGGTTGCTTTTGCAGCTTGCTATACTTCTTGTTGCTCCTACACACGTGTTAATTTCTTGATATTCGTTGCACCGTATATTACCGTTTAACTCTTGGAGTTATTCTTATTTCATTCTTTTTTTCAACAGACCTCTGCCCCTCTTCCTCTGTTCTTTAGTTAAACCATTTAAGGTATAGACTTGTTGTTTTTTCTAACACTTCCATTTCTTCTGTTCATTACAAGTTATTTATTGCTCTTCTATTTCCTTTTCTGCCTACAGTTCCCTTACAGCGTTATGAATACTTTCCTGTACGTTACTATACCTACGTCTCATCAATTAATGACAGTGGTTGTGACTTTTTCATCTAATCTTTTTTGATATAAACATTTCATACTACCATGTGACATACATGCAAACATTCGACTTTGAGCCAACTGTTAAGACCACATTTGCAAATCCTATTTAGTGAACCCATAAATAATGAAAACCTTTTTCAGTTTGTTAGTGTGGCTTAAAAATAACTTAAGACTGCGATTATAACAAAAATAGAACTAGATCTTAGCGCCATCATCGTCATAACAGGGAAGAAAGGTCAGTTCCTATCATGATTGGTGGAAGACTGGAAGAGCAAGTTATTTTTATAATGCTCATCGATGCATCCCTCTAATATTTGTTCCTTTTTAAAGTCTATTCGCACATTCTTGTATGTGGGTCTGTGTGTCATTCAAACTTTTAGATTCTGTCGAATTGATCTTAAGTCTTACAAGCTGTCCCGAGGGAACAACTGATGTAAAGTTAGCAATTCCAACAATAATGGATACTATTGATACTGGAACAATATTCTAGGATCCCTTAGCTTAACTTCAAATTGTAGCAAGTTGTACGCTCCGTCATGAATACCAGGGGGTTTAAGCTCCGTTCGTATAAGCACAGTTTATGTCTTCTTGAGGTATTTTACTGTCCAGTGCGCGAAGTTTCCAGCGTGTGAGGAGAATAAGGATGTAAGTATGTACCTTGAACCTGCTCCTAACATTTCAATTAACGGCAAGACAAAGCAAAAAGGACCTTGAAACATGGGATCTAATCCAAGGTCCTTTTGCTTTTGAACATCAAAAACAACAAAGAGTTGAAGATTATCGCTTAAAACAGTTAAATATGGGAGCATACACGATAATGAAAGCAACATTTATTGAAAACCGAATATAAAAAATGTAATTGTGTATTACACTTCGATGTGCCATTGAGCTCGATCAAATTGAATTCCAAGCAATGGATCCACAGGGAGACTTCCCAAGTACAGGCCTGGCATTTTACTACTTCAATCACTTTAGGAGACTGCTATAATCCAACCAATTGGATAAGAATATAACTTCTGGAATGAATCAGAAAAGGTATTTTTATCATTTCGCGGCTAGGTAGATGGCTTTTCTAGTTCCCCTCGTAAGTAGATTCGTGTATATTACAGTTAGGTGCTATTCTCAGTCCCCTCTCGATTATTCAATACAATTTCACATGAGCTACCCTTTCTTTTCATAACTAATCTTAATGATTCTAATTTCCCCTTCCTGTATGTTTTATTATTCAAATAAATTTTCTATTTGTAAATGTCTGTTGTATTCTTATTTGTTTCTTCTGGTCGTTTTGTATGTAGGTAGTTTAAATGTTAATTGCGTACTTATACGTTATGTATGTAATAATAATAAGCGTTATAAGGCAGAGTATAGGTGCATAATATTAAATTTTTCGTTTGCATGTCTTTATGGCTGTGTAATAATAACAAATAATGAAGGCACTGAGCTTTAATTACTTCTGTAACGCAACGTACCTATGCACATAATATCGTAATGGAAATATTATGTGTCGAAAAAATTTAAAAATCATTATTTTTATTTAACGTTGTTCATTAGTAATTTGCGTAATAGTAAGAAGGATCATTAAGATTTTAATTTTATATAATAAGTGGTAACAACTCTTTTACGGCCTTCAAGATAGCGCCTCGTATAAAATAAGTTGTTAATCATAATAACTACATATCCTCCCATCAATTTGTTACCTCATCATGCATCAAGCCCATATTCGTGATCGTTTCGTGAGCAAGCATCCACTAATGATCTCGCGTTACGTGATCTAATTTACAAAATTACCCTAACTGTTGCTTTTGGCACAAATGGTGTTGTCGTACCATATAATTTGATTATTAACCAGTATTTATACGCAATAAAATGTGCCATATGTAGTTAAACATAATTTTTTGTTTATACGATAAGCAGCATCACATCTACCTACCTTAATTTATATTACTTAACGTATTTTGAACAAATTAGGAACCGAACATAAAACTAATACACATTTGTAAAATTAGAAAAATGTTAACGTCGTTAGCATAAGTGCCAACTAAACACCCCTAATTAAAACGGGTTTTAATTGCATTCGAGAACATGATTAATAATTGGGAAACATATGTCAGTTTAGCGCTGCATTCCTTCTAATGAGCCAGCGCTCTTCGAATTCCTTACAAGGGAGTAAAAGAAACTAAATTGTAAACCATATCCGGACGTTACTATCTCTTATTCCTATATGAAAAACTCCTGTTTAGTTTTCGTTAGAAGGAAAGAAAAAGTTCGACGGTTTCATTTATTATAATAATTATAATAAGCTATGCGATACAGAGGAATTCCTTAATCGAAGTGTGAAACGGAAAAGCTACCCCATGTTCCGGTTAGTGATTCCTTAATAGTTAGAACGTTTAAATATGTCTTACAACCCCTATGATTGATTTGTTTCGCTCAGTTTTACCCTCAAACCAAACACTAAGTAAATCATGAAACCCTTCTCGATTTTCATTAATATAGTTGTAGTTTGCTGGTACATTGAATTCCCTGAGCCATTTCTATTTCTTAATAGGGTTAAATAATAAACCATACGCCAGTGAGTACACGCAATTCATGTGTGATATGATATTATGTAATTAATGGTTTCACGGTATATGTGAACGAAATAATTTACTGTTTAGTATCCCAGATAAGCGTGAATTACCAAATTAAGGGTAAAAATACAGAAATATTGTAAATTTCAAGAGCACCGCGAAAAACTTGAATTCTCAACTACTAAAAAACTGTCTCTAATTAAACAACTTGTGCAAAATTTTACAATTTGGTGCGCGCATCGTTTCATAGATTGTCAGATTTTCAGTTTTAAAAGGTAATAAATTTTGAACTGAAATAATTGTTGTCACAATCTCTTAATTTATTTTAATCTCGTTGTTTACTGTATATTCCTAATATAACACGAATTACTTAGTCTACTAATTAAAAGCACAACAACAACGTCGACATATAAGTACTCAGCAATAAAGAAATGCAACACCAAGTGCAGGTAAGAGTCTTTTTTTTTACCAAATTTGCCTTGATCACACAAAATAACTAATTAAAATTTGGTACATGAGAGTTATTCATTAGTAGTTTTTTGAAGACGCACACACATCGAAACGAAGGAGTGATTTCAACAAGACTTTTATTGTAAGAAATCGTTTAAATCAAATCACTTTACCGTGTTGAAGGCGTCTCGAGGATCTTTCAAAAATGGAAAGGAAGCCGAGGGTCTGCACCATAATCACAATAAAGCGTAATGAAAAGGAGGTGCATTAAGGTAGTTCCTCCGCGGAACGATTTGCGACAGAATTTGTTCAAACTTGGCGTATACGTTATTAAATACGTTATCCAAACATCTGTGGAGTTTAAATGAGGTTTACCGTCCCTAAGTCGAGATATTTACACTTAAAATTGGCATAATTGACATATAACCCATATACAAAAAACACCGCCCACGTAGTACATATCTTTCAAAGGCGTCCCAAAGACATTCTACGGACTTCTATATGTCCCCAGGACATCCGAAAGACATTCTGAGAACTTCTGAATGTCCGCATAAGGCCACAGGACATCCCTTGCAGATCTCGTGTTATGTGGGCACTGACACATTATCAATTGTACTGTCAAAACTAAAGGTCAGAATTTAATGAAAAACTAAAGAATATTGTGAAAACATTTGAGAATTGTTTACCGTCTACTTTGAAGATATAGCCTTGAGAAACGACGTTTTTGGTATTATTAGATATGTTTAGGCAAGCGAATGATTGTATTCGCAATCTGTTCCATGACAACGCGGACAGTCCGAACAAAAAGTGTACTTCCACCGGCGTGACAAACATGGTTAATACTTCGAACATATAACAAAAGGAAGGAACATGTATATGGCAAAATGAGTAACATTAATGGTTTACCAATATGGCTACCTGCTGTGACGTATTCCGTCGAGTCATTGGTGTACTGTTAAGCAGGGTCGTAAATCCAACATTTGTATGTTTACGCGCCTGCTGTAAACAAAATAAAATGCATAAATGTTTTTTTAAACTTTATTGCCCTTAAAACATAATTAATTTGGTATGCATATTTCTAATTTTTTGCACATTCTCTATGTTCTTAACCGTATAATGAATTCTACGCTACTGGTAATTTTATACTTTTAAATCGACAAACTGCACGCTACACCCGTTTGACCAATCATAAATGGTTTACTGTTACGTCACTGTGACGTAAAGCCTGCGTAACTTCCGTTACATTGTACCGTCTACTAAACTATAGGGATATTCCTTCCTTTTGTTATATATTCGAAGGGTTAATAATAGAAGTTACTATGGTTACATGGGACGAAACTTTTGGTTGAGATTGTCGCGGAGGAACTACCTTAAGCCGTTGACGTTATGGTTCAACAGCTTAATGTTGAGGTCCCATACAATAACATCATTTTATTTTCCAAGGTGTTGCTTGTCTTCATGTTATTTGAAAAATCGCCGTGAACGTTTTGCCTTGGTCACCGCGAGTTCAGCCCACATTCACATTAATATTAGATTCGCCTTGAGATTTAATGCCAATACTGGTAGACAGTTTGCTTCATGGGCAACGGCAATAAAAGTTAGAAACTCCTACCAGAAGGTGGGAGTGCTATAGTTTTAACTTTAAACTTCTCAATCCTTTTTGCTGAGCAGTATGCAATGTGGTAAGCCATGTTGTATGGTTCCATGGTAACTGCTAACGAATTTCTAATTGTCACAGACTACACACAAACTATGAATAGTCTATCTCACATTTATTGTAAAGACCCTAATAAGTAAGGAAAAACACTGGTATTTGTTTGCTTCCGAACCACGCTGGAATACCTGGTAATGAGCAGACGGATCAGGTAGCACATCAGCCTAGTGGCAAGTGGTAGTAGGAAATATCTAAAAGAAAAATACCTTACAGAATGAAAAAAGGACACTTATTACGAGGGGAGATTTTTATATTATCTACCTAGCTATGAAAGAAATAAGGATTGGGAGAAAAGTAATATTTTATTTTTCAATATATGATCCATTAACGGTCACACATTTATGCCAACGTTTTTCCAATAAGGCTATGTCTTCCAAAAAAAATTCTTTTGATGATAAGTCCTCAAAAAACTCCTCCACCGCTTTCTTCACATCTTTATCCGCAGCAAAACGGCGTCCCCTCAAGTGCTTTTGACTTCCCGAGTACGAAGTAAATGAGAAGCATTGTATTAGTGTTCCAAAAAAAAGTGACCTATGGAAATTTTTATATATCTTTGCGAAAGAGTCCTACTTCTAGAATTTCAAGCACATAGGCCAACGTTGATGTTTTGGCATTTTGGCAATAATTTAAGTGTTATCTTGTAATATTCATAGTAATAAACTGTGTTAAATAAATTCTTATATTTATTTTGTTTATTTAGAATTTTATCGCTTTTACAAGAGTCATATCACCTATCCGGGGATAAACAATATTAAACTATCAGATAAAAATTATTGTAAATTGCCAAAACATCAACGTTGGCCTAGGTGCTTGAAATTCTAGAAGTAGGACTCTTTCATAATTCTAAACAACTTTTGTTAATCAAATTTTGTTATATCTTCACTAACAAAGGTATAGTTTACTAGAACCAAAAATCAGATTTTTGAAAAGATCCAAGGCATACGTGATTTTAGACAACTAAAATTATGCCAGAAATTAGTCTTTAACTAGGCAGGGCTAAACCCCAAACAATGAAATTTTAAATCGAAAATTTTTTATCTTTCACAAGAGTCGTTTCACCTAT
Organism: Pyrocoelia pectoralis; assembly: GCA_036250285.1. Lineage (NCBI taxonomy): Eukaryota > Metazoa > Arthropoda > Insecta > Coleoptera > Lampyridae > Pyrocoelia > Pyrocoelia pectoralis. Next base: position 9,651,174 of record CM070077.1, on the reverse strand, counting down.
CCGGGGAACACACTGTATATTGTGCTGTACTTACTTTTTGAAAAAGTGTTAAAAAAATCATTTTTGAAAAATGACTGCAACGCTCTATACTCAGAAACTATTAAAGTTATCGAAATGCGGTTTTCGCCAATCGATTGCATTCGGGTCAAGGGCGAAAATGCTAATATTACTTTTGATGGTACTTCCGGTATATGCTAAAATGGCGGCTCTCATTTTTTTTTAAAGAAAAATTTGCAGTTCTTTATGTAGTTTAAGAGTATTTTTTCCTGAATTCAGTAATATATTTGTGCTATACTTATTTTTTGAAGAAAGTGTTAATACGAGGGAAGTCTCGTGGCAACTTGCCAGAATTTTTTAATTTGGGAAGAGGTAGTAGTCACACGGGTTGTAGGCTGGATGTTCCATCTCTACAAAACCGCATTCGTCAATTACTTCACGGACTTTGCGAGCTTTGTGGACTCTACAATTGTCATGAAGCAGCATAATCTTTTGATCGCAGTTGTGGGGCCTTTTTTGTTGTATGGCAGTTTTCAAGTTTCTGATTGTCTCTTTATAAACTTCTCCTGTTATTGTAGAACCTTTCTGCATATATTCGATCAGTAAGATTCCTTCTATATCCCAAAACACTGTCGCCATCAGCTTTCTGGATGAATTCTGCGTGCTTGCCTTCTTCAGCGGTGGAGATCCCTTCTGGACCCACTGCATGGACTCTTGTTTTGTAGGTGGATTTCAATGATGCACCCACGTTTCATCCCCTGTTATGATTTTCGAAAACAACTCTTCGTCTTCAGCCAAAGCTCTCAAATTTTCTTACTTAATAGCATTATAAAAGCCACGAGGATTAATGATTAATTTGATTTTTAAAATGATTGAGATTGCTCGTCACAGTAGGCTATCCATGGATAAGCTGTGACGGCGGCCACCAATTTTCAACTTTCTATACTTGCTTTTTGCCTTGGAGCAGTTTCAGTACTTTGTACTTAATTCAAAAAACATTACAACCCATTATTATCCATTAAATCATCGGTAAGAGAAGGTTGAGAGTTTTATTTAATATTCTACTGTAATGTCAATTTCATCTTTTATTGTTGATACTTTCTTTACTGAAATTCTGAGTGAAAATAAAATTGTGTTACTATGAAGAATGTAGTTGCACTTACAACTTTATCGATTCGAATAGTTCACTCGCATTCCACCATATTTGTTTACATTCTCGACTCTCTCATTAGGTGTTTTCTTTTTGCATCGCCACAGGGTTAGGTAAAGTCACAATTATCACGTGATTGAAGTGCCTTGCGTCATAAGACATTTAAACGAATAGGGTTATTGAGAACTGAGTCAAATTATTTTTATAAAACGAATGGTGTGTTATTGACGGAGCTGACTTAAGTCTACCACAACGTGCAAAAAGAAAACACCTATTGGTGCCTTAATAATATACATGTCGAAGCTATTTCCACGAAGTTGGCTAAATTGTAGGTTTGTATTTTCGATTACATTTTGGTGAATGAGATGTTTAGGTTGCAATATTTACCAAACTTTTAAAGAAAAGTCCTCTCGGTTGTCATTCTGACCTTTTTTTTCTTCTTTACAACTTTGTGCCAATTTTTGGGGTATACGAAGCCGTAGTAGGTACCTACTAAAAGAAATCTTTCTATCTATTGTGTCTTTGTATGTAAATCTTTTTCAAAATACATCTATGTTACATTATATTACTTATCCGTATTTCGGTATCCATCATGAAAGTACTCGCACTTTATACTACAAGAGGCGTCTTTTGACTGAAATTAATTATACGTTTTATAAAACATGAGGCGAAATGAATATAAAAATTCTCAATTTTTGAAATTTTTAAAATGTCACCGACCTGAATTATCACAGATCACCCAAAAACCACGGTATTTGCTCCTCTTTTATTGGCTTTACATTGCTTCTAAAATATGACACGTGTATAGGAGCTGCTCGGAAGTAGTAATAATTTTCTGAAGGCATCGTCCGTAATAAAACCACCAAATTGGTGAGCTCCTTGCATAATTGGAGTAAAAAGAACATAAAAAATAGGTCCTTTGTGAACTTTGCACTTAATTCCATTTCCATTAAAAATATGTTTCTTTTCCCAAAACTTCAAAGGTGCCATAATTTTCATTCTACAAATATTAATAGAACTGGTAATTATTTTATTCATTATTTTGTTTATAAAAACCAATTATACAATTATGCCATGAAGCAGGTAAACACATTCTTACTACACGACAAATTGTTCCAACAATTAAGATCAAAATGTCGTACAAACTTGAAAGTCGCAAGGAACTTTTTCAAAGATCAAACTATTCAGACCAATACGGGACTGTGCAAAAACCTGGAGGAGCTCATGTTTTAACATAAAACAGGGTTGATAGACTGATAGAAAGCGTACAACACAAAATTGGAATCTCTAGTCGCAAGCTGGGTTGCGTTTTAAGGTCTCCTACAAAACCTTGCGGAGGATTTGGACTAGAAATGAATTTTTGAAAAGGAATGAAGTGCTCCACAACGATGGATTTTACATCTCTGATATTGAAAGCTGTCCAAATGAAGAAAATTTTAAAGCAACGGCGAAATTTGCTGCCTGATGCTCGATTTCGGAATCTGAGATTTCAGTACTGTATCGAGTTCAAGGACTCCCCGATGCTTACCAAAACTGCTTAATTAACACCCATAATCGAAATGACATTGTAATATTTTGTCCCGACTTTGGTTGTGATTCGGGAATGGTTGGAACCGAATAACCTTAATTATTATTTACCCCCCAAATTTCACACAAGGTAGGCGAAAAATTGGAGTCTTTACTCTGTCGAAAGGTTTATGGCAATCAATGGGAAGCTCAAAATCAACAATTGCGAGGGCACACATTCGAGTGTGGATCTGGACATCGTCCAATGGAAGATGAGACCAGTCATCACCAAATTGCGCACCATTGAGGATCGTATGGTTTACTATCAGTTTCACAGAATAATTCTGGTGTAAAATTAACCATTGGCGTTAAGATTTTAATAAGGTCTCGTTGATTAAGCTAATTATCTTTGTTTCATTTCACGCTAGGATCATTCGCACCCAGGTAATTTTCTCTAGGTCCACGCAGGAGGTCCTGGCGGCGTGTTATAAACCTTGACTTTAGCATTTAAAAAGTTCTTGTCCTCACAGATAATTAAATTATCTTAATTATTTTTATAGATGGTACTTTTCTGATTTTTTACTATAGGGTGTTACATAACTATACGATCATTGCTGCCAACCCCTTAGAATTTCTAAAGTGGATGCATGATTTTGAATTTGACTCTTTTTGAATAATAATAATTTTATAACTATAATGTGCAACGTATAATTCTTTTAGAATAACAGTTTCTAGTCTTAGAATATTAGAATAATGATGGCACCCTTCTATTAAAATTACATTATAAATAGGAACCCTTAAAATGTCCTATATATAGTTTCTCGGGTTTGAGTGCTTAGTTTCGCTTAGTTAATGATGCAGAAACTTATTAAGCTAAATTTAAAGCTAATCATCTTTCGCGTTTAGTTCTTATTTTAGAAAAATAAACGCCACTTTGAAATCTAATATTGCTAAGTTTATACAAACATGAAAATGACCTTAAGTGTTAATTATAACTAGCACTAAAAGTTCATTATTCACGGCAGATGTTTAAAGTACGAAGATGTTACCACCTCTATTAATGGCGCTTTTCAATTTTCAAACCATAACTCATGTCGCCATGAACATCTTGAAAATATTTTATATAAAGTACGATAAAACGTACATAAAGGATTATGATATTATTGCGGTGGAAAATAATTTTTAAACACTTCGTCTTTTATATTCCATCACAATGTACTTAGCAATTACCGGAGGTCGTGTACAACCGAATTAATCTCGTTCTTTAAATTCCGTAATTAAAATATAAATGTCAGTGCTGCAAAAGAAAAAGTGTCCAGACCACCTAACTAAGTAGCTTCTGTTTAAAAACTTTTAACCAATTAAAATATTTCTGTGGTCGTTACTTTTATAATTAATACAAATTGCTAGAGATACAGAGAATTTTTCGAAGAGAGACGCATTAATTATTCTCGAAATCTTACCTTAAAAATGTTAGGTAACAATGTCTCTTCTTTATACCAATTATCCTTAAATTCAAGTTTTTATAGCGTACAAATGAACGATAACAAGCCTTTAGACAATTACAAATTTAATTTGTTTTTGGCGTTTATATACCATGTGAATAGGCGCTCGTATTATAAAAACTAAATTAACTTCGAGGGATTTAATTAATAAAATAATTAACAAGAGCTTCTAATTTATAACCTTGATTGTTAAAGGCGACTTCAAAAGCCCTAAATTTATTATTTGTACAAGGAATAGACAACTGGTCAGTTTGTAAAACAAAGAGGCGCTTCAACAACAGTCCTGCGGCGCTTTGCGGTCCTTCTACTAATGACCGGCTCAACTAAAACAACATTTAGTTAGGTCCTTTAACTTGTGTTATTTACTGTCGTACACTGTAAAAACGTTACCCGTAATCCTATTATAGTTTTGCTATTTTAAGCTTTACGCTAATTATAATTAACCATAAAGTGTAGTCAGCTACATTTATTAACTTTATTAATGTTGACTTTGTAATTATTTATTTAATCAATTCTTTAGTCTAAATGGTTTACTTATTGTTTTTTTTGTCACAGATAGTGCGCGGATTAATTCTACTAATACTGTTCGCCATTATCACGGATTTATAGCCTCCACTATACTTTATATCAAAGATTATATAGTTATTACACTCTATATCATTTCGATTTGCATCTGCGTATGCTTAACAGTTGGTAGTCTTCACAGCACTATAATTATTGTATAATAATTGGCTAAAGATATAGAGATAGCCATTCGTGTATCCCAATTATGTTTAAACTTTACACCCACTGCGTTATATATTTTTAATATGTGGGAGAATTAACCAAACGTCTGTTAATTAATTTGATTTTCCTATAATTAAAGTGAGACAATTTTTCTTCACTTAAAAACGTAATTATCTTGCCTAATTTACATATTTCCAAAAGCAACAATGATCATAATCAATATAACGTATCATTAATAATAATCTTAGACTAAGAATAAATTTTCGATTAGTTTGTTATTAATGAGCAATTAAATATTGTTTGTGAAATGCTCGTTCACTTATGTATAAAATTAATGATCATATATTAAGTTTTTCATGTGGTTGAAATTATGAATTCTTTTTTTATTTTAATAAGAAACTAATTACTATATTATTACAAATTAAAGAGTAGTATAATTTAGTTAATATAGCTTTTAAGCTGTAAGAAAAAAATAAATTAGTGGACATCAAAAAATTAGACTTAGGTACTCCGTGCCGGCATTAAATGTAATTAGTAGAATTATTTATAATTATTATTAGTAGAGATAATAATACTAAATTAATCAGTTCAAGGAAAACATCATTTTTGGTCTCACAAAATGGAAAATAATCTAATGTGACGTTCGCAGTGGGAGTGGGCAAAGTCTCCTTAGCAAATTATGAACAGATAGTAAAATTGTACACATTTTCATTGCCTTGGAAGATTTTTTACGTACTGTTGTTGCTCTTTTCACATCACGTATTGTTTATTTTCAAATCTATTATTACTACCTATCATTACGTAACAACTTAAGGTACTTTGCAGGTTAGAAATTTTCTTGCAATCAGATCAGTACCAAATAAAAGTAAAATTAACGTGTAATACAAGGATGACATAAACCGTTTAATCCTACACGCCGTAATTAATTACAAAACGAATAAATAAATGGGGAAGATATAAATTTATTAGTAACAACAATTTGCATACTGTATTTAATTTTATTACAAGATTTAAATCGTCATCATTTCGGCTTAAGTGAATGATAATAAAATTTTTGATTTACGTGTTTATACGTCTGAGTCACGATAATCTCGTTGGTACTGCGTTATAAAAGAACCTTAGCAATAAATTCTCGTTATGCATAAAAAATTTAGCATAACAGCGTAGAATAACACGTTCACTTTAGAAAGGAAATTTCAAAGGCAATCTTTGTCGGCATAGTCAAAGCACGGGTTGCTGTCTCATATTGCGGGGTGGAGCACCGGGGCGCCTAGGTCCTCTTCACGGTCTAGGTCAATAGCTACCATAAGATTTCGTGCTACAGTACATTTCACGCTAGAAAAATTACCGACCGTAATTAGAAGGATCTTGACCAAATATACTTCCTTAATATTTGGCACCTATTTAGTTTATAGGTGTGTACTAAAAGAACTAATTAATATTAACTTGGCCGTAGTACCGAATCGAGTAATTACAATCATTATAATACGACACGGACTATAGGTATTATAAAGGTGCCGGCAATTAAATGTTGATAGTTTTGGTTAATAAGGATTATTTGGTTATTAGAAACATGAGTAGACGTGTTATATAACAGACTAAGACAAATGGTTTGCTTCCGCGTGAACCCAATAGATGTAATTAAATGAAGGTTAAATAGGCGTAATCGAAATATTTTAAGAAGTGGACAACCCGGAAGGTTGTGTTCCTTAATTTTGTGACGTTCGTTTCAAACAATTTACTAAACTTTTTACCACATTTAACATATTATGTAATAAAATTCTTCATAATGATAATTTATTATGTAAATAATTCAATTGCATTTCATCATACCTTCCACTTATTAATATTTCACTTAAACCCGTTATTCTAACAATGCGCAAATTTTTAAATTTTTCTAATTATTAATAATCTGAAATTGAACATTTTCTCGATCTACTTGTTGAATAGGGTTATTTTCTGCCAATAAAGGAAACCTTCTTTCTTCTCTATATATTTATTTAGTGAGAAAATTTCTTCTGAATCTTAGTTATAAACAGAAGACATTTTTTCACTAAATAAATATACAGGGTGTAGAATTGATTTACGCACCATAGGGATTTCAATGTTAAATTTTTAATATGCTTGTATTATCTCCCCTAATTATTTTACAGCAAGAATGTAAATATATTTCTTGTAGAGAACAAAATACTCTTTACAACCACATCATTACTTATTGTTTTATTTTTCAAACAAGGGTGAAAATATGAAAATTAGATATGCAATTTTATCAAAATTAGATGGTGCCTTAGAATTATTGAAACAAAAAACAATGGTTAGTTAGCTGTCATATTAGCGTCTTGACAATAATTTTATTGTAAATGAGAAAGAAAAAGAAGCTTTTGGCACTAGAATGCATTGCCTAAATGCAAAAAACTTAAAATGCGTTTAAATTTGTGATTAAAACATTAACATGACAACTACCGATTAACGGTTTTTTGTTTCAATAATTCCAAGGCACCATCTAATTTTGATAAAATTGAATTTCTAATTTCCATATTTTCACCCTTGTATGAAAAATAAAACAATAAGTAATGGTGTGATTGTAAAGAGTATTTTTTGTCTCTACAAGAAATATAGTTACACTTTTGCTCTAAAATAATTAGGGGAGATAATACAAGCATATTAAAAGTTTAACATTGAAATCCCTATGGTACGTAAACCAATTCTACACCCTGTATAGAGGAGAAAGAAGGTTTTTTATTGGCTCAAAATAACCCTGTTCAACAAGCAACTTCAACAAAATGCCGTTATCAATCATGAAATATTTTATATCGATAGGTACTGATTTACAGGGTTGCTCACGTTATTCGACACTACGACTGAACTACTTATTGACTTTCAATTTTGTTTTGGAAGTAGATTGGAACCTATTATAGGTGCATTTTAAAATTATTTTCATAACGCACCTACAGAGTGAAACAAGATTATGGAAAGTTTTAAAAGACTTGGTTAACTTAAGTAAAATGCCTTGTATTTTTCGCCACATGCATATTGTACCTTCCTAGACTTAAATTTTCACAGTTTCTTATAAACTGTAAATTTTCATATCTCAGGCTCAATTCAACAAATTTAATGCGTATCAAGACACCTATGGTTCTTATAAGATCTGGTTAAAACGGGCCCTTCACGCTACGATTTTTGTGAGTTTTTAACTGTACAGTTCATCGATTCAGTCCAAAACGGAACGTGAAGTGGTCAATCCGACACACATCTCGCCTTTCCGGCGAGATCTGCGATCTTTCAACATGTTGAATATTTTTAACTGCGCAGGCCACAGTTAATGCCGGAACTGTATCGTGAAGTGCGAGAGAAATCCGTGAGCTTCATCGACGACAAAGATAGTGTGTGATAACAAATGCAGCGTTGAACAGAGATAACCAATGGTACCTGTCGATTTGGTTTCGATCAGGATCATTTCAACAGTGGTGTTCACATAAGGAACCACTCCAACGCCTCTTCCTTTTCTTTGCATTTTGGGAGTCTCTTCATGTTCTATACTTACTTTTTTTCATTGAAGACGCCATATAGTAGGTACTTTTGTACATACATACATAATCCTTCCTCTTCTACTTTACAGTGTCTAGGACTACTTTTGTTAAAATATTTAATAATAAGGACTAGCTACACGGCGCCTATGAACTTTTCTCTTTCGATATCGTCAAGAAACCTCTTGTTAAAATATGAACGTGAAGGGTGAAAAGAGCGCGATCAATTTCGCCTTAAGGTCGGAACTGTGCGTCTTGGCCTGCGAGCCATATCGGAACGTGAAGGGCTACCTTAACACTAAATACATTTAATTATCAATATTTTAAACACATATTATTTATTATTTTAGAAACAATCGACAAAAAATTACTTATAGCGGGTGTTCCGTGTTCCAAATATAAACGTATTCTGTTTTTAAAACCTTCAACAGTATTTAATAACATTTCTGGCTTTATGTTTCAGAAAGGTTGTCAGATACGCTTCTTTTACTTGTTCCCTTAAAAAGAAATCAGTTGAAGTTTAGTGGAGCGATCATCCCAGGTAATGCCGTGGCCCATTTCTTCTTATCCATCGGGTTTTGAGATGAACATTTCAAAATTTTCTCAAACACAACGAAGAAGATATAAATCTTTTTAAAGTATTGAAAACTGATCTTTTAGCTCAATTTTCAAAAGTTCTTCGTTTGTATAAACAACTAGAAAGGGAAAGCAACCATAAGCGAGTGAAATGCCGATATTTAAAATATTTAAATAAACTATTATTATTATTATTATTATTTAAAGAAAGAAACGTTTTTGTAAATATAATAAATTTGTTAAATTCTCTCTGAAATTTGAAAACGAGAAATGTTAGGTATAGGAAGGTATTCAATAGACAATCATATTTTGCATCTGAAATCCTCTATTTAAGTTAACCGGGTTATCATCTTTTAAAGCTTGCCATAATTTTTTTTTAATTTTTGAACCCTTTGTATAAATTATACATTTTCCACAAATCCGACACAAATTCTGGGAACACATCCACGTGAATATCATTTAACAAAAGAAAACACATCTTCAGTATTTAAACTTTAGGTTTAGATACCTACTATTATTACTGCATTTTCACCAAATACAGAATACTTCAAAAATTATAAGATTTAAGTGAACTAAACCATAATGAAATTCGCATTTTTTGTTAGTAAGAACGGAAAATGATATCTATAAGAAACAGAGCTTTATTCGATAAAAAAATACAACTTTGATACGTTTTCCTTTTTAGGGCACTCTGTAAATTATGAAAATAATTCGAAAATATACCTCTAATTGTCCCCTCTATGCACCTCCAAAAAAATCCTTTTTAAAAGTCGTATTTTAGCCGTAATATTCCGTATCGAATAACGTGAATAACCCTGTACAAACGTAACGGTATATACTAACTTCAAACAATTAGCTAATTTCTAGACACTAAACTAAATACGCAGGTTTTTGTTTTAATTTTTTTTTTCAATTATGATTATTATGACATTTGATCGCATATCGCCAATTTGATCTCAATCCAATTAAAAGAAAGTGATAAAAATTATCGCATGATTAATTACATTTGATCATTTTGTCCTCGTGTATGTGTTTATATTATGTAATTATTAATTATAATTATTGCTTAATAAGGTTTACTTTCTTCAAAGGAGAATGAAGGGAATAGGGCTCTGATAGGATATCAAGCAGCGAACGGGCGAAGGGATTGTAACGAAAAGCATTAATCTAAAATTGTTTTGTTTGTTTCACTTCGAAATCCATAAAACATTTCGTAAAATATGTCACGCAATCTGCCCTCGATGAGTTTTTTACCAAATGTTGAAACATGAGGACACTCTTTCTACACCTACATCAGTAATTTTTCATGTATAAGGTTCTATATCACAAGGTTATTTATCACTTGTTCAAGGTTCTTTTAAGTGGTGCTCCACTCCAATTTAAGGGACACATACTTTAAGATTGTCTATCTTAGTGTAAGATGCTGTAACCTTACTATTCTCTTATTCTTTATTTTTGGCGATCGACAGCTGGCGCGGCTAATAATTTGGCAGTTATTGTGAGAACCAAACCAAACAACAATTAACTAGCCAAACCAAACAGAATGTGCGACAGGTAGGTACGTTTTTAAATCCTCCTTTGGAGCGATTTTTTTTAACAGCACAAGAGAAATTAAAAAAAATATTATATGAAGAAAGTGCACATGATAATGATTTCAACGAGATTTTAAAAGTGCCTTCGATTCTGTCCCCAAAGAGAAAATAACACAAGATCTAAAAAACTTAAAAATCCCAAGTAAGCTGAGCAAATTGAGTGACACTGCAAGAAACAGAAGCGGTAATAAAAATTAATGCACTAAACTAAACTAAAACAAGGAGATACACTGTCACCGCTCCTTTTTGATATAATACTTGAAAGCGTAATACGCAGATTACATCTGGAAGGGGAATAATCGTCAATAAAGAAACACAAGTGTTTGGTTATGCAGATGCGACTCTTAGCAGAACAGAATACTTGCAACATTTAGACAAGCAAGCAAAGTGTTATGGGCAACACATTAACAGATGGAAAACGAAATACCTAAAACTTACCAAAAACCAAGAACAAAAGGAAAATCTCCGATTAGGGAAATATATCTTTGAAAGACTTAACATATATTCAACTACCTAGGCTCAGGAATGGCAATCCCAAAACTAGAAAACAGGTGCAAGCAAATGTTTCTATAATAAACGGCTGAACATAAAAACCAAGATGAAAATCTATAAAACTCTAATACGCCCCGTAGTAACTTACAGTGTAGACATAACATGTTAGTTTTAGTGCTAGTTTTACTATATCAGTCTGATGATGACAATAATTATTTTCGAAACATGTAGTCACAATATATAATTTATTAAATCGTTATATTTCAACTTTAATTAACTTCAACTTCTTAATTTAAATAAATATATATCTATGGCGAAGGTTTAGTGACATTTTATTCCTACAATCTGTGTTTCGCCCCATCTTGAGATTCAATTTAACACCTTCGATGGATTCAATTAATTTTAGTATTTATAATTTAACATTGAGATCTCAAAAAATACAATTCTGGTCCAAGGGAAGAGATACAATGGGTAAACTGCCAAACAAGAGAGCTTTAGACATACTTGGTCTCAGTTTGTCCTCGAGCCGCGTATTGTCATATATTTTGAGTGGACAGCGGAGATTACGTTTCACTTTACGTCGTGTATTTCGACCATTCTACTACAAAGCAATACTTCATGTATTGATTTTCGATTCCACAATATTTCTTATATTTTCCGTGATGAATTATTCAACTTTTTGTCATATTTTGTTTGCTGTTTATTGTGCTTTAGGGAGGGGTGTGTCTTTACTTTTGGTATTGCCAGATTTTCACGGTATATTACTACTAATCTACGGCTGCATGTTGTGGCCCTGTATGCAGAGTGTGGAGGCAAATCCAAAGATGATTTTTATCATATGCACTGAAACCACAACACACTTATTGACTAGTGCTTTGGACATCATATAGCGAGTAACCAAAACACTAATTGGGACAGTTTGTCATTGAACACTTAATCTCTATTGGAGTCTAAAGAATTAAAACAGTAAATACGTCTATAACGCCAAACAGCAAATGGGAAAGATGCGAGGTTGGTCTACCTGTAACTAGGGCTGGGCAAAATACATGCACTAACGTATTTCAAATACAAATTACAAAATATTCCTAGAAATGTATTTGAAATACAAAATACGAGATACTTTAATATTATTTTTAAAAATACAAAATACAAATACATACAATATTTGAAATACAAAAATACCTATACATATATACGGGGTGTTTTTTGGGAGATTTAGTTAGACGTTTCTAGGAAAGTTTATAGGTAGGTTCTTGAAAATGTGTATTTAGAATTCACTCTGAACCTATCATTAACATTGCGGTGGGCAAAATACATACATTAATGTATTTCAAATGCAAAATTCAAAATACTCATAAGAGAGTATTTGAAATACAAAATACTTTAGGGAAAAATCATCAAATACAAAATACAAATTTATTTCAAATACTGTATTTTCAAAACAAGTATTTTGTGACTGCCCACCCCTGCCTGTAACAAACTCTGAAAGATTGTGCATCTTCAAGAGGCGACAAGAAGACAATGAGAGATAGAGGACATTGCCCATTATATTATGAGCAATTGAGTATTACCGGAAAAAACTCCCAGTGAAGGGTAGTGCAGAAGTCAGTGATATTCACAACACTTCGAACGGTCCAAACATGAAGAAGAGCCCTCCCCAAACTCCCCAATATTTTAACATCCTATATAAATGGGAAGATGAGCTATTGTTCACCTTAGAGCGAGTACAAATGCCATTTAAGCAAATAATAACAGCAATAACTTTTTTTTAAAGTACTATTTTCTAATGGTAACAGTAATTTTGAAACCTTATGATGATCGAATAAATTAAGCAAATGGGATACCGATTTATATCATGAAAAATGTAACATTAGCGGTAACAAAGCAACTAAAAAAATTAAACATAAACAAATAACAATTAAAGGGAGTTAAAAGAACAACAATTTGAAAGCGGTGGTAAAATAATTATAATCAGAAATTCCATTATTAAAAGAAACTATCGTGAAGAGTAAATTAATAACGTAAACTAAAGCCCTAAAAGGAACGTGGTTAGTTTCTCTAAGACGATGGTATTGCAATACATGGAGAAGTTCGGCATTCTTTTAAAGAAAAAATTAAAATAATGGTAAAAGTACATGGATCTTAACCAGTGACCTACTAAAGCGGTTTCAAAGTGTAACTTATAACTGTGAAATTACATAGGTATATGAGAGCAAAGCATTCAGATCATTATACTCCACGTTAATAGAACATCAGAGCTTTTTTGAATAGTTTATAACGAAAATTAACGAAACAGTTAATTGGTTATTCGGTCGTAAAATTAAATGGGAGAAAATGTTTTTGAGCTCTAATTTAAAGTCTAGCATAATTTTTTAAGGGCTGTAATTTTTTTAATTGGTTTTCGACTAATATCATTTACAAAAATGTTACTTTAAAAGCGACAAAGAGAAATAGCGTGTTAACATAGTGCCTAATAGATGTTTACCTAGAACGGTAACATTTTCTAAATTCTTCTAATGGATAATTAACTTAAAAATGAACATCGTTAAATACAAGAGTATACTAAAAAAAGTATGCTCGTAAATCTCTGTTAATTATACTTTAAATTTAATAAATCATTTATTTTCGCATTCATTTACAAATGAGCACTAATGTAATTTAATATGAAGTGGTAATTCATCAAACATGACACATGGTCTTAACTTCTGTAAAACCAGAAAATATTGATTACTTTTTCTTATGTATTTAGTTACTTACCTTTTATTTGCCTTTTTTCCAGAAAACCTTAAAATGTAAATTTGTAGCTTTGGTGTCGGAGAATTTCGAGTGAAAAAATTTAAATGTCCTCACTTTAAGTGCTTTACATTCAAATTAACAAATAAATATTAACACAATAATGACGGAATTTAACAACGCTATGTTAAGAATGTTAAAAAATATTAAACTTATATTACATGACTTTTTATAAAGATACGCATCTTTATATTAATTTCTTTTTTCGGAAAGGAGCAGAATTTAAATTAGTGATTCATTTACAAAACATTGACCTACAGTATTTATTGAGATTTATTTCAGTACATTAAAAACATCTTCAAAAATTATAAAGATGTCTGCATCAAGCCAAATAATTTACACAAAACTTGAAATTAGTTAGATTTTTCAGATTCCTTTCGTTATTAATATCGTTGTAGTGATGTCTTCTACATCTACTTACAGCAAGAAAAAATTATAAATAATGAAAGAATCTAATATGAATTTCAGTTTATATTTTACATCTACCATTTCTGTTTCTTTTATACAGGCCTCAATTTCCTTTTTGCTCATTTAGTTAGACCATTGAATAAGATTTATTGTTATTTCGATTTTAGTAACATTGCGTTTGTATTAATCGCCAAAAATCGTCCATGAAAAGTTAATTCAAATCGGCGAGCTTTTGTAAAGGAGGTTACGATTTATTTTGCCACTCTTTTACTTTAAAGTTTAATAGCTTCTTAAACTGTCACCCTCTATACAAAAGAATAATATTTTGCTAAAATATTCCACCCACCCTTTCAAAAATTGTGTAACAAAAAAAATTTTGAAGACTATATAAAACCTGGACTCTTCTATTATGCAACTGTATTCAATACAAATTTTTATGGCAACAACTTTTTTCTACCCTATAGAAATTAATTCTTTAAAAACATTTTTTTAATCTCGCCGACCTTATACCGACTGATTGAATGAATGACACATTAAAAGATTATATTACATTTTATCGTATTTTGATTTCTTTAGTTGAAATATTTAATGGAAATTAATAATGAATTTATGACATAAATGTGACACACTTATGGATGTTAAACGCTTTATCTCTATTAAGAAAAACGAATTTAGTATATTACATTATTATTGTTATCTATAATAAAATTGACCTTACGATAATAGTAATAATAAAAAAAACTCTAATACTTTATCATTCCTTAATTATGTTTTAATTAGTTTGTCGTAAATAAATAAAATATTAAAGTTAATTAATTTTTCGAGGTTCTATATGTTTGATTTATTTCGACAAACACACATTTCTTAATACGCAGTTATTGAATTACAGTAGTGAGTTTATTTATAATGATTACAAATGAAAGTATAAACAAAAATTATCCTACTCTTCCTTATGATTTTTTTCCCTCCGAACACAATTAGAAGCGACACGATAGGCTTTTTTTGGTACTTCATCTCATTTTCTCATCCTTTCGCCCCATTTACAAAGTCTTAATTTTTGGAAATTGTGGCTTATTAAGAAAAACTAGTTTCTGGGATATTTATAAAACTCAGCCAGTAAGAGACGCAATATCTATAGAATAAGACATTTATGTTCTCCATTCGAGGACCGGAGGACATACCCCTTACTTTGTTAACTAATGCAAATACATCCTCCTTATTTAGGTATACTTTACTACCATGCTATTCCTTTCTGCTCCTTCTACCCATTGTCACGCAAACTTGCTACATACCTTCAGGTTCTTTTTCAAGCGTTTATTCACCTTACCTTTAAGCGAGACAAATTTTAACAAAGAACTACAGTTAATATTCGAAATTGCTACACGTAATTAAATAATTTGCAAAATTTACCACAAATTTTGGCAAATATTTAATATTAAAAACATCACCACTACACCCCACATGTCAAGCTCCTCTCCCTTCCCTTACCTCGAACCTTTACTACCCTTTACCGTTCATTGGCCTCCCTTCTTAATTTTTTAAAAATGTGTTTAAACAATATAATATAAACATTTCCTTCTCCTTTAAACAAAATCTTAAAAGTCAATTTGTTCATTTAAAAGACAAGAGAGATCCTGGATAAATTCGTGGTGTACAAGTTATCATGTAGGTCTTGCAATTCCTTTTATATCGGCCAAACGGGGAGAAAGTTTAGAATTAGATTCTCCGAACATTTTAACTCTATAAAGAAAAACAACATTGGGTCCTATTCTTCTTGTGCTAATCACATCCTCGAGTCCGGTCACTCCTTCAATCCTAAGCTCACCCCTTAGTTTATTCTTGGTACAAATTATTTCTCGTAAGTATTTAATTTCTTGCACTTAGATTTTTAACCTAGTTTTTCCACAGTAAGTCCCCCCTTTTCCTTCCCTTATTTGGTTAAAATTCTCTTGTCTTCAGAGATGGAATATCCTCGGCCAACTTAGCTGCTAGTCATTTCAATTTCAATTCATATCGATATTGCTATCGTGTTGCTTAACCTAATTTGATTTCATCACTCACCAATTTACTTAAGTGAGTATAATTAGTTTTAGTTTTACTACTCAGATCATAATTTAAGCGTAGTTTTAGCGATCTGATGATGACAACGTGTCAGTTGTCAAAACTTGTAGCCTAATCTATATTTAAATAATTTCAAAGTTATTAAATTTAAATCCATTGAGTTCCACTGCGGATTCTAATCAACATCAAGAAGATGATGGAACCAACTAATTACTACTGGAAGTATAGGTAGCAAAAATAAGAGTAAGATGCTGGCGAGGTTCAGATGTGGGAACGAGGAGCTGGACAATAAGTATTGGGGAGAGAAGAAAGAAAGTGCTGACTGTGTGGGGGAGGGGCGGAGAAGGTGTCACATATGCTAAGAGAATGCAGGGAGTCAAGGGAGGATGAATGGAAGGTAGGGGAAAGATTAAACGAGAAAAGCAAAGGGGCGACGTGGATGGAAGAAGTATGGGGGAGAAGGAAGAAACTAACAGGGATGTAAATATGTAAAAATTATATGTAAATAGGAACAATGAAAAACCTTTGAAGTGCTATGAATCACGCATTGAAATTTGCAGCAGTACCCTTGAAGTAGCATACGCACAGAGTATCCGTTTCATAATAAAATACCATAAACCATTGTGTGAATTGCTACACATTACGGCTTGTTTGGCATGCACAACAAGAATGAATATTTGAATGTTTCCTGAATCAGTACGAGCGCCTGCATAAAAGAAAATGTGGATCAACTCAATTTTAGCGGCCTTTGACTGAAATATTACTTACTTAAATGTAAGGTAATTGAGAAAATGTGAGACCTCCTGTACAGAGCGAGATCGTCCATTACAGTCTGTACTTCTCCTTTACTTGTCACTTCCGTCAATATATTAACGTTATCTTACTATACACATCATACGTAATAGCAGTTTACGTTACAAGTCCGGGAAATAAGATTTTACAGTACGAGTGAGATGTTTCTGGACGAGGCGACGAAGGAGCCGAGTCAAGAATTTCGAAACGAGTACTGTGGAAATATTTCCCGGACGAATATCGTATAACGTTTTATTTCATCCTGTGAACAAATTTCCTATTAACTTTATATAAAATTTGACGTTTCCAAAGTCATTTCACTTTATGTTACTATGGCAACCTTTTTATTCGGGTACAAAATTTCTAGTACGGTAAAGTTTCACTTTCCGGACTCAAAATGAATCCGGAAAGTGAAAGAAAATGACACAGGATGAAATAAAGGAATTATAGCTATGAAGTAAAGACGCAGAAAATATAGTTTACAACCACCCTACGATATGGTGACTAAAGCAATACGTTACATAAACTATTTTGAAACTGCTTCAGTTTTGTTTGATAATATCGCAATGTTAAGAGTCTGACATAGCAACATCTTCCAACGGCCAACCTGTATTTACTTAAGAATTTGGCTGGATCAGAATTTTACGCACTTACGACAGTTACTAGAACGCTTATCAGTTATCATTCTACTTCCTTATCATTCTTCCCACCAGCTTTTCGGTCACTTCGCGTATTGTTATCAATGCGCAAACCTTGTAATTTTTTGACGTTTGTAGAAAAATTACAATTCCTTTTTTTCACTTTCCTACGTTACCATGACACCGTGCGCGAAATAACGACGCCGTGCGCGAAATACTTACTTCGTAGTCTTGGGTAGAATAGATGTGGATTAACTCATCTGTTTACTTTGCACCCGTTTAGCTAGAAGGTGAATTCTTGAATAAAGAGTTTGAGACAACGACTAAGAGATGTGATTTGTATTTAGAATTTAGTACAAAGGGAAGCTTATGAGCATGTAATGTGTGTATGAATATGAACTGGTCGTAAATTAAAAGCTTCGTTTTCAGGACCACCCCACAATAAATCCATATGCCTTTGCTTTTGATTATTTGCTGTCGTCTTCGTATGCAAACTTCATATTTCTTTAATCTGTAATCCTTGATTTTATGTACATATTTTATTATACCCTCCCACTGTTTTTAACCATTTTACTATTTATGCACCAGGATCAGAGTACAACAGTGTAGCGTTGGAGGTTAACAACTTATGGTTTTAAAACCCATAAATTGAACATACGGTAACATTTCAAACCTATGTTTTCAAGAAGTGCTTATAAAAAGATATATTAAATTAATTATTAATAATCCAATCCAGCAACAGATAAATGAGTACAATTTAAGGATCAACGTAATTGAAATAACACGAAGGGAATTAACTGGAGTATGATCTTAAAGATACTTATAATAATATTTATAATACCAATATAGCGAGGATGACAAGCGGAAATGCTATTTTTGGTCTTAGATGTTAAATTCCATTCAAAATCAAGTTTAATCACTTCGTTGCTCAACAGAGCTTAACTATATGTCCCCACTAATAGCTTTTACATGGTATTTCAATTATTTATAGTCAATTAATAATGTTCAATCTCGAAATAAATCTCACTTTCATTGGTTCTATAAAGTTCCTCGAATTCTATTGGTCTTCATTTTATAATCAATGGCGTATGTGCTAATTTGATATTAAACGCTTCAGTATTGTAACAGGAATGATTGTGAGTAGATTGATGGTGCCAAATACGTGCAAACTATTGAAATATTCACTGATAACTCTTACTGATACACAAAATGTTGTGTTTGGGCATCGACCATGACGACCAGTTAACAATTGGAAGCACAACCATCTGCCGATTTTATTGAGATTTCCCCTTATAATAATGCTTAAACGTTGCTAAATATACTAGCTTCAGTATATCATTTCTAAGAGCGTGAAATACATAATTTATACACGTCAAGGGTAGCTAAAGTCACAGGCGTCTCGATCCATTGTTAAGCTGTGATTAACTATAAAAGCTACCAGCAAAAAGTTGTCTTTTAACGCTTTTATTACACTTCGGCCTCGTTTGTAAGTGTTTAATATACTTAATTGTCCTGTTTGTCAGACTCGAATTTTAAATTATATATTAACCCTCCATTTATAATTTGGTATTTTATAATATAGGGATTTGAATATGAATTGTTAAAAATGTGTATTTAATTATTTCTTATTGTTGTGCATACCTTTAAGTGGCGGCTAAACTTTGAAAGTCCACCGTAAATTTTAATTTTAACTTTGAATTGTGTATGATTAAGTATTTCTTAAAGTGACTTGGATACTACCCATGATGTTATTCCTGGACTTGGCTGAAAATGAACGCCTTTCTTGTTTTGCGTTTCCCTTCTAAGGAACATTATAGGAATGAAGGTTGAAAGCTATAGGAGGAGATCAGATCAGAGAAGGGTATCTCGCCCCTACATGCATAACGATGCAGTAATTTTTTTCTCGGTGCTCTTCTTTTCCTACCAAATGAATAAGGGTGACTTTAAACTGAGCTCCACCATAAGTAGAAGCTTGTGATCGATGATTTCAAAACCTTAGCGTAAACAGTAGGACAACGAAAATGAGGTTGAGACCACTTTCCACTTTTTCAAAAGTTTGGTGAAGAACTAGTACCAGGGCCGGATGCTCCGACGTTCAGATTTCGTCAGACCGTGCGCATGACGTCACCCGTAGAGTGAATTACATTTGCGACATGCTCATTTGATGTGTTTTTCGTCTGTACCGAGTTTATTTTTCGAGATACAAAAAATTTCATAGGAACAAATATGCTCCTTATGATGTCTTTTATATGTTAAAAATAATAGGGTAGCTCAATCTCTCTCAGTTAACCTGAAAAATACTTGTATAAAGTATCATAATTACATCTGATGGTGTTTGCGCCGCGACGACACAAAAACGGTGCTAGATAGAGGAAAATTGCATATGAACAAATTTGTAGAGCACAAAATTTACTAAAGAAAAGTCCGCGGTAGGGTGTCACGATCTTCGATAGTTTAAGAGTTACAGGCGTCCAAAATGATGCAAACCTTATTCGCGCAACTGTCCACACCGCTTTTTCCCAAACTAATGGAGATAATTACACCCTCCCGCGGACTTTTTTTTAGTAAATTTTGTGCTCTACAAATTTGTTCATATATGCAATTTTCCTCTATCTAGCGCCGTTTTCGTGTCGTCGCGGCGCAAACACCATCAGATGTAATTATCTCAGACAGATTGAGCTACTGGGATTTACAGTGACTTTATTACAAACTGGGATTGAGATAATTACACCCTCCCGCGGACTGTTTTGTAGTAAATTTTGTGCATTACAAAATTGATTCAGTTCATTTTTTCTCTGTCTAAAATATATAATGGTTTTCGCAGCGTTCGAGGAGAAAGCGTTAGGAGATCTGGGTGATTTCATTGATGGATTCAAGACAATTTCGCACTTAACTCTATTTTTTAACACCTTGTGGTAATTTACATTAAAAAAAAATGGTTACCTGTTGATCTGCACAAACATGAACATCATAACACAAGGTGGAAAAATGTACCGTTTATTTATTTATTGAACATAACTTAAATCGAGGCGTGGTTTAAAAACGTGAAATAAAAAAGGTAACGTAGGGCACCAATAAAAAAAGGTCAAGTAGGGAACCAGTAAAAACAATATGATAAAATTAAGATAAAATTCATTTTGTGTCTTTTATATCTTAAAAATAATAGGGTAGCTCAATCTCTCTGAGTTAACCCGAAAAATACTTGTACCTATAAAGTATCATAATTATATCTGATGGTGTTTGCGCCGCGACGACACCAAAACGGCGCTAGATAGAGGAAAATTGCATATGAACAAATTTGTAGAGCATAAAATTTACTAAAGAAAAGTCCGCGGGAGGGTGTAATTATCTCCATTAGTTTGGGAAAAAGCGGTGTGGACAGTTGCGCGAATAACGTTTGCATCATTTTGAACGCCTGTAACTCTTTAACTATCGAAGATCGTGACACCCTACCGCGGACTTTTCTTTAGTAAATTTTGTGCTCTACAAATTTGTTCATAAGCAATTTTCCTCTATCTAGCACCGTTTTTGTGTCGTCGCGGCGCAAACACCATCAGATGTAATTATGATATTTTATACAAGTATTTTTCAGGTTAACTGAGAGAGATTGAGCTACCCTATTATTTTTTACATATAAAAGACATCATAAGGAGCATATTTGTTCTTATGGAATTTTTTGTATCTCAAAAAATAAACTCGGTACAGACGAAAAACACATCAAATGAGTATTCCTCAAATGTAATTCACTCTACAAGTGACGTCACGCGTAATATTTGCGGACCGCCCACCATGCGCAACATCCTATCTTTAGTATTTATATCGTGAACTAGTACGGGTCATTTATTGAGTACTCGGGCTTCGGACTTTATATTACACTCGTAGACAAAAAAAAACCGGACACTTATTTATTTAAATTATTGATTAATTTTCCAGCTGTTTGGGTGTTTTTTCTGGAAGAAAGTAAACAATATCCAGGTCTCCCCCATACTCTCTCGCGCCCATCTGGAGAACGTAGACAAAAACGGGACTCATCAGAAAACATTACTGAGCTCCACTGCTGAAGAGTTAACTCTTAACTGTTAACTCTGTGGGTTGCTGTGAAGCTTGGGCATCCTACAGGCTTATGGTTATGAGAGCTCAAATCACTTGCGTGGAGAATTCTTCGTACAGTTCTTGACGAAATTGCAGTTCTTCGAGTCTCTAACAAACGACTAGCGAGAACATTTGACGTCAAAGAGCGGTCCCGAAGTACGGATAGTGTTAAAAAACGTTGATCGCGCTCATTAGTAGACCGTTTTCTGCCGGATCCTGGTGTCCTTGTGTACTCTCTAATCTGATGGTACCTTACAAGAGTGTCATGAACGGTACTTTTAGCAATATTCAACAATTTGCTAGATATCGTACACTACAACCATCTTCACTTAATGCCACAATTTTTGCAGCGTTTTCGGGCCGCATTTTCGCAAAACTCAAGCAAAACTTTTACACTAATCTAAATTTTATCCGAACACAAGTGAAAACTGTCATAATCGTAAAAAAACAAACAGAATCTTTTACTGCGAAACGACACAAAATGATAATTTTCGCAAAACACTTCGGTGTTCCGGTCCACAGCCACCTAGGTACATTTAAAAACCATCGAATTGCGTAAGATTAATTAGAAAATTAGAAAAAAGATATATCTTGCTTCTATTGTGAAGTAAATTAAAGTTTTTCAATTTTTTTTAAGTGTCCGGTTTTTTTTATCCACGAGTGTAAATGGATTTCGATTGCACAGTTTTTCTATCTACTGGGTACAAGATGATTACGATAAACAGTACCTATGTTCTGAATATCGTCAACACAGAGAACGTTAGGACCCTAAGGAGATATTTCCACCGGATCTAAAGACCAATATTTTGATTTATACTGAAATAATTTTGTTTTATTCACTACGAAGTCACAGTCAGTCTAATAGAACTGTGTAGCCTGATTTCGAGCTAGCTTTGGAAGATTCTTTATGAGCCAGGGATCCCGGGCATCCTTATTTTGTTTACACACCAGCCTTACTTTTTATTGATACTTGCCAGTATAGGTACTTTGTCTTATGTACTGATTCAATATAAGTAATTTTCTACGTATATGAGTGATTCACTTACTGAATGTGGTGTAAGCAAAACCATTTTAATATTATTCTTTTTAATTTTAATTTCGTCAATATAATGTATGTATACATTAGATATGGTGATCCTCTAAAGTTATTGGTAGATACTCTTATACCTAGTGGATGCTAAATGTTTTAATTGAAAATTAAAAGTAATAGCCGTTGTTACTCAAATAAACAAGCAATAATCTTTGTTCCCGAACCGCCTTTGATGGCAATTGTCAGTGTTATATTCAAATGACGCAATATACCGGTGTAATAATGGAGCGTTGAGCTTATCTGCCATTTAATGACGCTATTCTCAGTTATCGTTGTCAAATGACTTTTTCTGTATCCTAATTCCCATATATTAACACGAGCATGGTTTATCTTTTTGCTTTTAGAACGGCAATTTAACTTTTTTAATTTTAGCACTTTTTACATTTCACCGTGTTCGTTTGTCGTGCGTGCTCTGTTATTACTTAATTACATAATAATTCGAAGCTTAGTGGACATAAGGCCATTGTTAAAGTTGTCATGTTGGCGTATAGTTAGAAAATTAGTTTTTAGTCAAATCTTGACTTTCAATACATAGAACACACACCTTGTAATATTCCCCAAGGATAGCTTGACTGACAATTTACAGTTGACAGGATTAGATTGTTTGGTCAAAGCGAACGGAAAGGCACGCGGGCATCTACCTACTGTCTAGGTACATAGTGAAAGTTTGCCTATAGCAATAAGATGCGACCTCGCTCAAATTAAAATTTCCGAAGCACGCCACTTAGAAAATTGTTCCGTCCTTACGTACTATATAATTAACGTCACATTTAATTAATAACAGATGAGAGATTATTATGATCGCCACTTTATATATCTAATAATTTTCTAAATTGAAACTCGACAACAATAAATGCATGGGTTTACAACAAAGTTAGTGTTTATAGTTATTTATGTATCAAGAGAATTATAAGGGTCTTAATTACCGAGGGAATAGTTTGCGTCGCGAGGGCCTTTGGCCCGAGGGACAGCAATTGCCCGAGGTAATTGAGACCTATTAATTCCCGCGGTACATACATCATTTTATTTCTGACCGATTTTAATAAAATATTCACAATCAAAGGATTTTTTAATTTAAAAATTCAATTGCTGTCAATAAGTCTTGAAATACAGGCTAGGAACACTTACGGTGTAAGGAGCGTCGTTGCAAGCTGATCTTCTTCGTACCTGACTGACAGGTTGAGATTAAATTTAAAAACGGCGGTACTATGTATAACAAAATTTTTATCATTTTGTACTTACTGTAAACGTTGGAGTTGCACAAGGATCTGTTTTGGGACTAATCCCGTGAATTTTCTCAACTGTCTAGTCTTATATGCAGACGATACCACTGCTTTGATCTCTGGTAAAACCTTGGATGATGTTCAAAGACGGGCTTGTGACATACTTGCTAAACTCAGTTACTGGTTCAACTTGAATCGATTGTTTTTAAATTGCGATAAACCGTTTTTTGTTCCATTCTCATGTCATAATAGTAAAATATCCGACGAATTAACAATAACAGCCTTTGTAATGTAAAACGATCTTTCCAAATCGAAGAGATGAAGTTCTTAGGAATGTTTATAGATCGAAACCTTAATTGGAAATCCCATTATGAGCATCTTATAAAGAATCTGAACACTTACTGCTATCAAATTCGTAATATTAAAGATCTAATAGGACTACTAGACGCTAGCTATCGTTCTCTATTTTTTTCAAGGTCCACGACATAACTCACTTGCAGAGTCAATTTTAAGGTTTACGATACAAGATTTTTCAGGTTAACACCCTTGAAAATGGACACTTCTTTTTTAAGCCCTTTTACATGGTAAACATAGGTATAATTCGATCATTTTTACAATTAACTGTAATTAAAATAAATTCTAGGCCACAAAACTCAAAATAAATAGGAATGCAAAGTTGCCCATATATTCAACCAACTTCAAAAAGTTGGTTACAAAATTCGTGCGGATGTCTGTGTGTCTGTGCGTCTGTGTGTCTGTGTGTCTGTGCGTCTTGTGTCTGTGCATTGGTCGATGTTACAGGGTTTACAAAGCTGGAATTGTATATAGTATATGCCATAATTAGTTACAGATTTGAAGTTGGTTGAAATTAGAATTCTTTAAGAACTTTCGCCTTTTGATACTTGTTTAAATATGTCATACTTAATGTGGCAATACTTTTTGTCCCGGCACGTGACGCACGATGCTCAACACGAACTTATTTTTAATGCTTGAGAACTTGAGAGCTTGATGGCTGAACGTCACGGTTCAGAATTGTGTAATATTCTTCCAACTCTACCATTTGACTAGTGCAGATTATACAAGCAAGTTGGAACCAAATGTAGTGCTCTTGGTGCTAGTCCAGTAAAATTTTTTGGCAGTTTTGCTAAAGGTCAAAATGAATATTATGCTTGTTTGAAATACGTTTTACTAGCATAACTGTTACAGGTACATCTGAAAGGGCAATCGAACTGAGGCTATTAGCACTTTTCGAACTCGGGCATTAGAATTCTTCACTTGTTTTAAATCTATATATGTATTATATCTTGTTCAGGAGGTGACACCCCTCCAAAAATGCAATAATTTTCTTTGCGCCTTGCGGGTTGTAGTTGAGAATATCTCGCATTGACTTGCCTTGAATGGAGTGACTCGTTTCGCCTTTTCTAAATTTTGGCACTCCGTAATTATATGTCGGACGGTAAGACCACCTTGACATCTTTCGCAAAGGCAACTTCACATTTTGATGCAAATTTGACATTACCAGGTCAACCCCCTAGCCCCAGCAACCCCTAACTCAAGAATTTAAACAGGGAAAGGGTATCGAGCGACCCCCTCATTTGAAGCGTCTTTTAATCTCTCTATTCGGCAGTATTAATGAAAATTAGTTTCATTCAATTTTTTTTTTTGAATGAAACTAATTTTCATTCATACTGTCGAATAGAGAATTAAAAGACGCTTCAAATGAGGAGTCGCTCGACTCCCTTTCCCTATTTAAATTCTTGAGTTAGGGGTTGCTGGGGCTAGGGGGTTGACCTGACAATATCAAATTTGACATCAAAAGTTGTCCCCCAAAAATAAAAAATCGGCGTGTCCGAGCGTTTTTTTAAGAAACTGGTCTAAGTGTCCCAAAACAGGCGTGTTTCCTTTGCAATGGCCCACCCTGTATATATTTTGCACCACCGTCTATAATACCCATAAGTATTTTATAGATATAACGGGTGAATGAGACCACCCGTATCAGTCTTTTATTTAAAGAACGGTGAGTCGTAGAGAGGTGGGGTAAAAAAAGTGATTATAAAAGCCATAATAAAGAATCGAATGGTGACATCATTATTTCTCGGAAAAGTCAGCATTCCTCCAGAAGGCTTCCAACTCCAAAATTTTAAATGGCACCATAAGTCGAAAAAGGTATTGTTTAGAAGATTCTTAAAAAAGAAGAAAGTTTTATAGGAAAAATTATTTTATTACTGCCACCCCTTTTCAGTAATATTCGATTAAAGTTATTAAATTTGAAATTCACTGTTAACAAGAAACATTGAAAAGTCGGCTTTTAAAATCTAGTTACCAATGTTACATGTGTTCTTCCCTTTCAAGAAGTACTTATTAAAGCCACTGATAGTGTACCTAAAAGAGATCAACAGTGCTTAGCAGTAAATGGAAGATATTTTGAACACATGTAACATTGGTAACTAGATTTTAAAAGTCTACTTTTCAATTTTTTTTGTTAACAATGAATTTCAAATTTAACAACTTTAGTCGAATATTACTTAAAAGGGGTGGTAGTAATAAAATAATTTTTCCTATAAAACTTTCTTCTTTTTTAACAATCTTTTAAACAATAGATTTTTCGACTTATGGTGCCATTTAAAATTTTGGAGTTGGAGGCCTTCTGGAGGAATGCTGACTTCTCCGAGAAATAATGATGTCACCATTCGATTCTTTATTATGGCTTTTATAATCACTTTTTTTACCCCACCTCTCTACGACTCACCGTTCTTTAAATAAAAGACTGATACGGGTGGTCTCATTCACCCTGTATATACATATTGTAAATTCTATTCCACACTAACAACACATACAAACTCACATCTTGAGTAAATGAAGAACATTTGTATGCGAATACCATTTCTTTAGTTTTAAAACATGACCACCCTGTTTAAATCCAAAGTGGCCATTTTTGGGCCTGTTAACCAAATGATACTAAATATGTACGTCTCAGACAGCACAATGCCACAAAAATAAGTCGTGGAACTCTGAAAAACACAGGATGTTACCTAGCGTATGGACTATACAGCATACCTTGTCTTACTACTTTGCTCAAATACACTCGAGACTAAAAATAACCCAGAACTCACCGAAGGCACTGGGAATTAAACTATTTAACATTCTCCCGAACAGTATGAAAAATCTCAAAACACTAAAGGCATTTAAATCTTCAATTAAAAAAATCGTATTAGGCGAGGCCTTTTACACTGTTGCCGAATTTGTAAAATTTTACTCTAAGTAGTTGCCTGTCTTACTTTTTACTATTTTTTTTTTACCATTTTTATTATTGTATCCACTTCATTTTATTATATTATATGTATGGTATCTTGACGCTTCCCATGCAAATCTTTTGTCAGGGAAATTAAATAAATATTATATTACACGTGAACCTTAATATTTATGGTAAAATTGCAGTCACAAGCAATATAATATCGAGCAATAAAATTGTATAGATATTGAAAGATTTTAATTATTAAAATTATTTTAGTTATATTATTCCCTAAAAGTTGATCACAAAATGATTTAAGGCAACACTGTGGAAAGAAAAATGAATCACGATAAAGGGCAAAGTGGGTGGAGATTTTCAGCATTATCGAAAAGATTTTCAACGATGTAAAACCATTGATTTTTATATTTTCAATGACGAAAATACAATGAAATTGGAATATAAATAAAGATTTTGGATATTCTGCTTGATAACTAACGATCAGCAAGTAGTAAAACTTTGTAGTTTCCCATCAAATCAATACGTTTAACACTTTTCTCACATAAATGAGCTATAAATACAACTTTCCATTATGAATGGCGAAGTCCCATTCAAAAATAGATGGTACGAAATTCCTGAGTATACCCAAAATATACTTACGTGTAGAGAGCGTTTATCACACATTCAGGATAAAGACAAAAGTTTCAGCTCTCTGGCACAATTGAGTGCAGAGTATAGAAAACCGCAGAAATGGGTCGCGGCAACATAATTTTTTTTAATTCTTCAAAATAGCACGACAAATTGCGGTCCTTGTTGAGTAATGTCGAAATTTTAATCGAATATAAAATGCATAAAGTATTGAATGAACTTTAGTGAAACCAATAATTTTCTTCGGAAACCTAAACTTCAGTAATCTAATAACCGCCAGCATATGAAGGTGCAATCGAACATGTAGCGATTGTGCCAAATAATCACAAAAAACAGTATTAGTTGATGATGATAGCCTTGCTGTTGAAACGCGTCGTCCAACATTTTAAATATTTTTTGTGGTTTTAGGTTTGCGCTTCAGTTCAACGGACACAGTATTATGTACATTTTACTGACTCCACTTTAGCACATTTGTTAAATCTGTTTTTAATAAAGAACGTTTTCAATGTCTCCACCACTTTGTCACACAAACATAGCAAGTCAGACATGCATATTTACACGACTCGATAATACAGATTTCTTCGTTATCGCATCCCGAAATAATCATATAAGAGTCGATTGGTATCGGAGCTGTGAGGTGGCCATACGACACTGAATACTTCATTGACAAGTGTGTCTTCAGGAAGTCGATGGCGGCTTTAGCTGTGTATGAAGGAACACAATGCACGCCGACTTTTGGAAAAATAAATAGGTAAGATAAGGTCTGAAAATTGGATTAAACGGTAAAGATATGATTCTCTTCAGTTGTCGGATATTCTGTACTCTAAAGTTTGACATTCTATTTAATGACTACTGATAAGACGAATACCTGCTGGTACAGGAGGATATGAAAGTCTAAATGGACATGGAGAAATTTCCAAATTATCTACGGCTTTCATGGAACTACTGTGTCTTTTATGTCTAACAGTTTCCACGTTCTACAGTACTCGAACTTATTTGCACGCTGGCGTATAGGATCCAATACTGTCCTTCCAAATGATTTATAATCCGTGGATTTTGTTTTTACCAGCACCACCATTTTTTCCCATTAATTATCACTATCATCATTTAAAGGTATGTAATTTGTCCTATTTTTCGAAAGTTCACATATTTTATTGGCCTGAAGATGACTTTAAGTCGAAACATGTCGCTGTCCTACGTTTAACTTCATCATTCAACCTTTCATACCATACATCAACCGTAATTATTAAGTAGGGGAGTTTTATGCCTTATTTCTTCGAATATCTTT
The DNA here is from genome assembly GCA_036250285.1 of Pyrocoelia pectoralis. Lineage (NCBI taxonomy): Eukaryota > Metazoa > Arthropoda > Insecta > Coleoptera > Lampyridae > Pyrocoelia > Pyrocoelia pectoralis. Next base: position 9,621,841 of record CM070077.1, on the reverse strand, counting down.
TATAAAATATCATACTATCATAGTAAGTCGCCCTTTAGTAGATTGAGTTTAACATTTTTGAAAAACCACCAAAACTGCGAATATAATTTAAAATATTTTACTCGAATAGCACAGCTGTAAAATTGAAAGCAAATAGCTCAATATTAGAAAATTAAACCTAATGTTTCTATGGAATTTATGAATACACTTCACAGTAATAAAATATTGATGTATGTACATGTGGTTGACATTGAAATTAACACAAAAATAACACGCTCCAACAGCAAACGATTATTTTGTAATGTAATTTAATTGCTTGTACTTTTTATACATTTAATACAGGTATCGCAAAAATCAGCAACAACTAATGATTGTATTATAAATATTTATGGTTCAATTCCAGTGTGCACCAATAATTAATTACCACCACACCTCTACCCACAATGAATTGAATAAGTGCACTGTCTCAACCCACATTTACAAGTTAATTTAACCTACTGGTAGTGTTCGCACTATTAACACAGTTCGAGTATCCATAAAATTCATTAAAATACCACTACCGGTAGCTATAAAGCAAAAACTATACATAAACTATTTACTTTTCATTCTAACAATCTAGATCAAAGTTTCGCCTAGGCTAATGTCAAAACATAATGCGTACATATATGAATTTCTCCATATACCGTGTGCGTGTTAATAATTATGAACTTCAAAACATGACAAGACATATTTTCTACCTATACTTTCTTTCATAATACACATTTCTAGTACAGGTCAGAGTCACTACTGACTCTGGTATTTACATATACTGTAATCAGAGGTGGTAACAAAATAGGAAACAAAGCATCTTGATTGAAATGATGATAAAAGGTTTAAAAATGCTCATTAACGGCGAGTTAATTAATATACAGCCTGTTTCAGTCAGAGTGAGCGCCTTATTTTTTTGAGCTATTACTACTACTTTCAAAATATTTGGCAGTAATATGTTTCAGGTTTCAGGACATTGTCTACACGATGGTAACATCAGATTTTTAATTGAACGAATTATTTCAAAATGGCGACTTTCAATTTTTTTTTAATGGAATGGTATTTTTTTTATTATTGGGATCCTAAAAGGTAAAAACATTCTTTTACGATAATATTTCGTTTTGCTTAAATATTCATCTCTTTTCCTATCAAAAGCAAAGTAGCAGTAGCAGTAGCGCATGAATGTTTACACATCATTTTTTGTAAACACGTACCTAATTTTTACTTGATATAAATTTTTAATTTTGAGTTTCAAGAATTAAATGTTTATTACAAAATAAAGTTTAATTGTTTCTTTTGTGTCTACCGTTAGCTTTTTGATAGGGAAAAAAATGAATTTTTAAAAAAAACGAAATACTATCGTAAAAAGAATGTTTTTACGATCCCAATAATAATAAAAAAATTATGGCCGTCCATTTAAAAAAAAATTGAAAGTCGCCATTTTGAAATAATTCGATCAATTACAAATCTAAAATCACCATCGTGTAGAAAATGTCTTGATACATATTACTGACAAATATTTTGAAAGTAGCACCCATAGTGTGATTAAAAAAAATAAGGCGCTTACTTAGAAACAGGCTTCATGCAAATATTAATGAGAAAATAGGGTGGGTGAGTGGAAGGTAACCGAACAAAAATTGGCCCTAGGAGACGGTTGGAAATATGAAAACGATGATAGAGAGAAAAAGTCATTAATGTAAGTAATGGCCCCAAAATTGAACCCTGCGGCACTCCGTATTGCGTAGTTTGTAGTTTCGAGTTAAAAAAAGGAATTCGAGTGGAATTACTTGTTTTTATTATTATAATAACTTACGGAGTTCCACATAATTAGTGTCAGTTACCAGTTTACTTTTCTAAATCAGTAATTTCGAACACTATTCATTCCGCAATGAGCAGAGCCATCTATCATAATCGCTCACATAAATCGCAAATATGTGTATATAACCAATTGAATTCCTTTCAATTCCTGCGTCTCATCAGTGGAAAGCATTTACAAATGCTTCGTTTTACAATATTTACATCTTTCATGGCCCTAAAGCAAAATTGTAAATTAAAAGCAATCTACCAGGTGTCAAGAAATTACTGTTTGAAATGATATGAATACAAAAAAAAAGGCTTAAGAAAGCCTTATTGTTTGCTGACAACGTTTTATGTTTAGTAATATTTTTTTTGTACCAATAGATTAGGGTAACGCAGTGAATGCTTCTGGAATTAGTAAAATCCTGAAAATTCCATTATCACATAGTATTATGCTAACAAGATTGTAGACCACCCCGGTTTAAGGAACCCTATAGAGAGTAACATTGTCAAAACTTAAACAACGTTTATAGGATTAACGGTAGATTAAGCGATGAGTGACATACATCCCCTAGTGGCAATTGTTTGATGGCTGACAGGCACGTGTAAAACAAAACGCACTGGTTTAAGCTTGATTGATCTCTTTTAGAGAGTAAAGAATGGCTTGTAAATTGCTATTTTAATGGAACCTTTTCATTACCGGTATTAAATTTTCTACGACAAAATCGTTTAATAACTAAAACAAATTATTTTTCCGATTTTCAACGAGAACATATATCTATTGTAAATTTCTTGTAGCGGGTATAAAAATAATGGCTGTTACATAAAGATAAGGTCTCCTGTATATATCTGCATTCATTATTGCACATTTAGATGTAATTTAGTTTCAGTTATATGAAGTTTAATGGGGCAAATCTGAAAAAGTATACCGTTATTGCATTTTCCTCTTTTAATAATGCCTGAGATTTCTTTAAATTAAATGTAGTAAAAAATTAAAGGATCTCTTTCAAAGCGCATAATATCCAGCAATGTAATTATACGAGCCTTAATATAGTTTTCCTGCATTCAAAGGAAAATTATTACATGTACGTGAGCGGTAGGAATTAGCTTCTTTGTATATCGCATGGGCAGTACTGTTTAATATGCTAGTTTGATGTAATCGTTAACTTAAAATGTCACCAATATTTTATTTTTTTTATTATAGGTAACACAGTTTTCAGTCGAAAAAAGAAACCACCGTAACTAAGAAAGTGTAAAATGTTGTATATCATTGAATACTTTGTGGAATGTCTTGAAGTTATCTGCTGGAATCTCCAACATATTTTAAAAAATACGCAAAAGGTTCGTATTTTTCACAATACTGTTGATTTCTTTTAATTTTTAGTATCTTATTACAAATCGACTTTCAGTACCATCAAAACTCGTTTCTCAGTTCTTTGCCTTTTCCTTCTTGTTTCAAAATTGAATCTATAAATATTTCCAAATGATACAAGATCTACTGGTTAAGTAAGCAAAGAAATTGTAACAGTAATTGGAAACTATATAATTGCGAAAGGGAAGCAAAGATAATAGATAACATTGCAGTACGTTACCTACCTATGTCATTCAAGCACCTTTAAATTAAAATAAGCTTAACTTAGACGGATAAAGGATTACAAAATATCATGCCCTTTAGTTGTATCGATCCCAAGAAAATTGAACTAAATATTTCGTTCATTTATATCAAATGTGTCTCCTTTGTGTAAGCTAGAATAGTTGAATAAAACCAATACAACAGTCTATGCATACATGAGATGTTTAATACAGAGCGCGAATGGATGCAATAACCCTATGCAAGGATTACATAAAATGAAACCGAATTGAAAGGACAATAGTACGCCTTACTCACAGTTTGGATTTGGAGCGATATGTAAAATATTATATTATCTAAAATCCAATGCACAGCGTTACCTCTTAGTACTGTTTTGTTTCCTTTTTGTGAGTCAGTACCAGATTTTGGAGTTTCGGTTCGTTTTTCAGTAATTTAAGCAATTTTTCTTTTCACACTGCGGTATTGTTTATTCAGTGAAATGTTGTATACGAACATAACATATGATGGATACCGACATCGCAATTATAAAAATAGCCAACAAATAAAATAGACCCCATCACTGACCCTTGTGGCACCCCTCGTTTAACCGATGAGAGCTTTAACATGCTGCTCTTACACGTATTGCTACTAATCAATTAAATCAGATTATATTAATCATGAACAGAGTTATTATCAAATTATTAACCAACATTTTATGAAACACGCATTCAAAGGCTTTACTAAAATTAAGACACGCTAATCTAATATTTGAATATAGAGAATTTTTTTAATTGTTGCCGTTTTCTGTACTAAATTGTTTAGGGTCCGATAGTGTGCAACGTGAGACTTTGGTCACGATAATGCGAACCGCTTTCGTGAAATTAATTAACTTAGTGGTGCACGTCACATGGCGACCTTTCACGTTTATCCGCAAATAACATGAAAATAATGAAAAATGTTTGATATGAAGATATTAAAAGACCAGGGCAATCGCTATTGACTTACTTAGTTATTTCATGGTCAACAGTTATAAACAATCGCGTTGCGTAAACTACATCAATTTTGTAAGTTGTTGGGTGTGAGGAAATAATAACGAAGTTGAACATTTTGCAATGTTATTGAACAAGAGAAAATTAACAAAAGAACAACAAATAATAATAATTTATTATTGTTTTGCAGTAAAATACTTAAATTGTTTCAAAATCGCCACCAAACGGTTCTTGACATTTTCGGCTATGTACCTACTTCTCAGCACTCACGGCTGAGCCACCACAAGAATTCAGATCCGGCCACTGGAATCACTTTAGTCGTATGGGGCGGGGTAGAGCCTTGTTGGATAATCCATTTCGCGTCACTGAATCCCTACAGGAATCACGTATTCAAGAATATCGGAGCGATACACGTCACAGTTGATTTTAACTCCTTCATTCGTTCTTCCACTGGCGCAAATTCTACTCCAAGCCATGATGAACTCGATGGGTTGGGACGTGTTCGACGTTTGCTGAGATACCAGGATCTTTAGCGGGTTAGATCTTATAATTTTGCTTCTTTTTACCATGTTGTCGCACTGACCAATCTCGTGAGAGAGTTTCGTCATGGATATTGTTGGACTTCGCTAGACGCGATTCCGAATGATCTGCCTGTTCCTAGCTGTATTGGCAGTGCGCTTTGTTCCTCGATACACATTAAGCAGATAAACAATTTCACGTAGACGTTCCCGTAACCAAATAGCTCTACAATAGCAACACGTTTGTTTGACATCATTTAAACCACAATACTAGCAATACGAAACTACGAAACTTCAAAAAAGTGTGAAAAATTCAAAAAATGAACAATTATTTGGCTTAGTTCAAATGCAATAAACTTTAATTCCGTTATTTCCTCGATCCTTGGGTAGAGCACCTAAACATAGCTATTGTTTATACATCAGGGTCGCCTATCGAAGACAGTGCAGCAAAGTGTACGGCTTTGTATGTGAAAATTTTAAAAAATCCTCGGACTCTCGGAGACTTTTATTTTCAGGATCACATATTTACACAGCGCCCAAACATAGCTACTGTTTATACAGGGTCGCTCATCGCAGACAGTCCAGCAAGGTTTACGGCTTTGTACATGAAAATTTGAAAAAATCCTCGGACTCTCGGTCCTCGGATATTTTTATTTTCAGGGGGACATATTTACACATTGATTCCATCACTGCAACTTCAACCCCTTAGCAGGGGCGGCATCTACCCTTCTTTTTTCAAATGGAAATGGGTATGTACATCTTTTAAAGGGCATTAAATTTTCTTTAAAATGGCGTCTTATTGTCATATTGAAAATTATCTTTATAAAGCAATTCTTCCAGAGAAAAGTTAATTCATATGAACTTAATGGCAAATGATCTTCATTTATACACAAACCTCATTGGGAATACCAAATAATCCAAAAAGGGGATTAATAATTTTGGATTATTTGGTATTACCACGCACCCCATTTAGAGCTTTTGCAACAATGGAATCAATCAATTTCTCATTGGGAACATAACTATATTGTCACGATGCACATGGGCTAAATTTAGAACGACAAAATTTGAATAGCACTCTGAAGATTCTAAGAGAAATTACAAAATGCATTATAATGAAATTGAATTTTGTGTAAATTTAACTGAACTTTGTTAAATACCTTATTCAGAGATTTGTTCACCACCTTGTTGTAACCAATAACCATCCACGTAATCATCAATAAGTGTTCCCAAAAACGTGTAGGGTGAATATATGAACCTCTTTTTGTATCGTCTCCAAACAAATTTAACATTTGTAGTGGTTCCCGGAATGAATGATAATAATAATAATAATAAATTCTTTATTAACCATTATGTACAACAGGTAGTACAGGGATGGTTAACCTTGGGGTGAGGTTCAGATTGTTGGCGAACCAACGACTGTTCTTCCACCAAACCCGATGAAAACACTGATGTAGAGTATGAGACAAAATTAAACTACTGTTACACAAAATAGAAAAAAATAAAATAAAATAAATAAAATAAACAAATGCACTAGTTAAGCAAATTTTCGCGCACAAGTGTAAGCACTATGTTATGTTCTTGTTTACAAGTGACAACAGGAATTCGAACTATGAGACCTGGCTTAATAGCAATGAAGACTTAAGTTTGGCTTTAAATGTGGAAGATGATGATGATGATGGGTACTTAGTTAGATATTGGGTTTAGTACGTTAGCGATCCTATATGAAAATGAGCGTTTATAAAACGTTGTTCTATGTGGAGGAATGGTAATGATGTTCTTAAATATTATATTAATGTTGTGGATGTCTGTTCTAAAACGTATTTTGTTGTACAGGTACGGAGGCGATTTATATTTAATGATATTGTGAAACAAGCAAGCAGAGTGCAAAAATCTTCTGTTAGCCATATTCAACCATCCGAGTTCCATGAGTTTATGAGATATGTGCTCTCTCCTTCGTATACCGAAGATTAAGCGCATACAGTTGTTTTGTATCAACTGAATTCGACGTTGATCGTACTTGTCAATGCATGCATCATATACCACATCACAGAAATTAAAATGAGAAAGCACCAGAACGTCACATAAGTATTTTTTAATTTTGATATTAAAAAGTTGTCTATTGGTATATAGAAATTTTAAAGATAAGTAGGCTTTTCTAATAAGATGAACCAAACTAACCTGAATTTTTACCCAGCGCCCCTTTCCGCAGAAAACTGTAATAATAAGTTTCTGAAGAAGTTATATGGTTTGCTTCGTATGTGTAACAAATCTGAATCACATTCAGTTTTTCTTCATTTAAAAACTTAACAATACGTTAAACAGAATTACTTATACCGCCTTTATAAGTATAACTAGTCAATGGATTTTACAAATGTGAACTGCTAAACCATGAGCTAAATCTATTGTTATAATTATTACTAATTTCGAGTGTAAGTTAATAGGTCAGTCGAAATCGCCAATTAAGTCTTCTTAATGAATGCACAGTAAATCGTGAAAATACATGAGTTAAAAATGTTAGATCTTGTGATACTGGTGAGCAAAAGTTTTCTTTAACTCGCTACGCTCATTTGTAAATTGGGCGAGAGTTGAAATTTGAAGAAACTGTTTTCTCGTTTCTTCTAAAACGGCATAAAAATTAGATAAATGACAAGAATGAAATTGGTTTATTAGTTAAACTACTTTAACAAAAGAGATCTTCACTACAGTGAACTTACTATACAATAAGGATCAAAGCTCTAGGGAAAGTTTCAAATGAATCATATTCAGAACAGAACAAAAATGTATTACTAAAAAATAAAAAAGGAGATGTCGCGTTTTTTTTTTTAAAGAAGAAAGATCAAATTCTCTTTCAGAGTATTAATTAGCATTAGCATTGCCCCAATTTATCCGTTTTCGTATTATTTAATTCAGTAGGAATCCTAATGCTATGGGTCGAGAAACAAATACTTCGTATTCTGTATAAGTGTTTTATGTTACATTACACCGAAAATGGTTTAAACCAAAGAGAGAGGGTTATACAAAAAATTACTCAACAACAAAAAAATTACCAACGTAACTACGCTAGTCTATTAGGGAATTTTTTATATCTTTACTTGACAGATTGCTTCACGTTGATAATGCATCGTTATTACGTAGAAATTCTTAATCATCTTCCTAAAAAATTAATTTCCTCTTCAACACGTATATCTTGTTAATTAAATTCATTTCTAAATTTCTTACAACTATTTTTTTGTAGTCCTTAAATAGGCACTTCAAGATGTTTGTATTACTTTATGCCGGTAGCGCAAGATACCTAATTAAGGATGATGAAAAATAAAAGACGGTTCTTATATTAATTGACAGAACGAACGCATTGATCTATATAAAAAATTCTCCCAGTTAGGACAAACACTTCGGGTCCAATTTTTTTTAAGTTAATTAATGTAGTAATTTTACATCATAAGGAATACTTTTTACAAAGATTGCAATTAAGTGTAAATTACCATTATAAAGTAAACCGCTTCAATCAATACAATTTTAATGAATAACAGCATTTCCTTGCAATATACTATATGAGCGCATCATGAATAGTACTTTACTTATTTCTGATAACCTACTTGTGTTTTTTACAAGGGTAATACTAAATAATGAACTTAAAAGTAATATTCATATGCGCATCGTGTAACTTAAGTTCAGCCAATACGTTACGGCGTGTTAGTGGTGGCAAAAATGGAGACTGACATGAAAGGGATGATAAGGACGGTGAAGAGTTTTTTGGATTGAAGGCAACTAGATATGAGTGTAGAGAAAGCAAAGATGATAGTGTTTCAGAAAGGTAAGATAAGAAGAAGGAAAAGGCGCGGAGGTGGGGTGAGGAGGAGATTGAAAGTGTGGTTACATATCTGGGTTACCAACTAAGATACGACAACAAGGAAGCTGCACATCTGAAAGAACTAGGAAAGAAAGGAAGCAGATATGGGGGATGGGGGAGCGATTTTTCGGCAAGGACATCAGGACATCTTTGAGAAACTGGGGAAAGTGTAATGTTGTATGGGCCTTAGTGGGTTTGGAGAGAGAAACCCCTGGGTACGCAAGCGATGGAGGAGATGACAGGGAAAAAGCCAAGAGTGCAGGTGGGGAAATGGCGTTGAAGTATCTGATGCAACACTGCTGGGAAGAAATAAAGAAAGGAAGATTAAAGTACGGACAAGAAAGCAGGCGGAAGTATTACGAAAGGGGGGATATGCGAGGGGAGAGGCGCAAAGGTGAAGAAAGATGGGGTTGGAGATCACCACGAGGGAAAAGATAGTGGAAAGGGACAGAGATACGCAAACAATTTTGACTGGTCAAATATGTTTGTAGGTCAATTCGTTACCGAGATATGGCGCTTCAAAAAAGATCATTTTTCAAAATTCACTAAATTATCACGAAATGTTGTTGTAATTATGGTTCCTGGTTACAATTACATCTTCTAATAAATAAACTAATTTAAAACTATTAATTAAATAAAATTTGCCAAGATCGTGTGTGTTTTCACGGTCCTGTTTGCAAAAATCGTTTAATCATAATGTTAATCCCAATAATTCAATGCACTTTTGGCAAATTTTATTTAATTAATAGTTAGCCATCTTACATGTTAATGTAATCGATAATCACCCCATTTGCTTGATAATGAAACCAGTCTAGGTTTCGAAACATGTCGCACTTTCCTACAATTTAAAAATTTTTTTAATTCTCATATTATCCAAAAAACGGTTTGATTACTACATCGTGACAGATTATTATTAATTGTCAGCATTTTACCCCCTGCCCCCTTGCATTGCGGCAGTTTTATTAACTATATAAAAAGAGAAATCATCAGTCACATCCATCACATCATTCAGCTATAAATATATGTATTGGTAAAGGGGAGGTTGACAGAGTTTTTATTGTTCTGTTATCCTACAACCCGTTTTGTGAGTATCGAACCACCATGGAGTCTTCGTCAGATAGTAGACGAATGCGATGACGGCAACGACGTCATTGACAGCCTGATCGCTCAGGAGCACGACGAGTTGTTAGAAGCAGAACAATCGGCTAAGAAATCCCGACAGGAAATGTAATGAGTACAAATGAGTAGAATTATAATTTATGTACATGTATACCGGGAGGCATATTTACATATCCTCCTATACAACGGCACCAGGGTGCTGAAATCTGTTAGTCTTTGTGGCGTACAATTGAGCTGTAAACGCTCATTGATTTAGGCACCTCCGCGAATTGTTTAACTTATTTTCACACTTCCAGGTGAAATAAAGTAGCCAGAGTAAAATAATATAAACACATGTTAAAATAATTAGTTATTTATTTATTTAAAAAATATATTACTGAGATTGTATGGTATACACTAGTATGTCTCCGTAAGTTGAAACCATATGGAAAACCTTTTTATTATTAATTTTAAGGAAAAAAGGCATTCTACATAAAATGTTCGGCATGGTCCAAAACTCAAAATACAACCATCAGATATCAATTTTTTTCATTCGAAATACGAGGTTTGTCAAAAAATGCGATTTGCGATTGTGAAATGTGCAAGTAAAATACTCCTATTTCGAAAATTGTTATAAAGAAAAGTTGGTCAGAATTGAAAACTACGTTGAGATATGCAATCATATCCATTTGTATTAAATTATTTTATTATATTTTAGTTTTATTTTAGAACGATATTTGATGATAAAATGTTACTTAAACCGACATGGTTAAATATTTAAAACACAGTTTTTAATTCTAAATAATATTGTCAAAAATAAAGGACAAAGGTACTTTACTGTTGCGCAAAATTCATATTTTTTGACCAACCTCTTATACGACTGAAAAAAATTAATACCTGATGGTTGCATTTTGAAAGTTTTAGATCCTGCATTCCTGCAGAACTTTTCAGTACATGTTTCTACAGAGTATTGTTGTATCCAGTGTTTGCATTCGCTTTCATAGTCGTCAGAAAATTTTGTTTTTACTTCCACAGTATAGAGTCAGGGACACAACGCCGAATGGACACAACGCCGAATGGACACAACGCCGAAACTTGGACACAACGTCGAAACGAATTGTTGGACACATCGCCGAAACTGGACACAACGCCGAAATCAGCCGTTGGACACAACGCCGAAAAAGGACACAACGCCGAAATGAGTAGTTGGACATATTGCCGAATGTGGACACAACGTCGAAAAGCAAAAATGGACGTTGCAAAGATCGGAAATCGGACGTCGAAGCCGAAGTTTCACAACATCGAAACAGCTTAATGGACGTATCGTCGATTGGACACTACGCCGAAACCTCTTTCTGCATTAATTTTAATTATTAGGCCAACGACTTGTCCGTTTATATTAAAAGACTGTACAAACTTGGGAAATTTAGAAAATTCCACGAGCATGTACACTATTTTGCTTTCATTCAGTACATTATATTCCATTTTCGAACGTCAATTACCTTAATTATGACAAAAGTGATGTAAATTTAAATATATTGTTTCAATGAGTAGTCAGACTATCGAATGTTAATAATAGGTAAGTACATGTTTTCTTTTGAAAATGATATGAAAAATTAGTGCCGTACGCACACTAATAGTTTATTGGTTCGATTCATTTTCGATTATTATCCTAGTCACCGTAAGCGACGTTTATAGGAAGCAAAGTGCTCCCTTTTCCGATTCAAAGATTGGTCAGAATTTTCCTACGTAATTTTTGTTAAAAAAACTTTAAAAAATACTTAGAAAATAAACAATATCAAGATGAACTAATTCATAATAATGTACTATTAAAAATGTATAGTAGAATATTTAAAAAAAAGGAGACTAACACATAAATCAACATTTGACACTTGACAGCAATAAATATACATAGGTATTTATTATTTTCTAATATTTTATAGTACCAAGAAGAGTCAGTTATGTTAGTACTAGTCGCACATATTGCTCAACTTTAATTCGGTCAATATTGGACAGATGGAATGATCAACTGTTCTAATAGGCGATGTCCTCTCCAGTGGATGGAATTTAAATAAAAGTATCGACAAGTATTCGAGTCTTTATCAATCACGAATTAGAATATTCGAAAAAAGGCCAAAAGAATGGTTACCTTGGAGTATGTCTTATAAAGTTATAAATAATATAGACTTTACGTCTTCGCTATTCGCAGCAGCAGCATGCATCATTGAATATCTAAGTAATAAAGAATCTTTCTTTTCCACATCTGGTAGATGGTTATGCTCTTCGCCGGTTTTTATGAATTGATGTTTATTGCAAAATGTCTTGCCATTTTCAATACATAGGTACTAAATCTCGTTTTCCGTTGTTGGTTTTATTTTTTCTATAAAGAAATCCATGTCAGAGCGGAGGTTTCCACGGCCAGGCCAGAGACTGCCAGGGTAGGACCGTGTCAGTGTTGAAAAAGTCAACGTTTCGCCCACTTTCGTAAGGGGCTTCATCAGGACAAAATCAAAACAATAATAAAAATAAAAGCAACAATAAAAATAAGAAATCCATCTTCTGATGCAAGACACGTGTAATACATAGCACCACGTCTCTTTGTGGACACCGTAATATGTTCCATTATTCCAAATATGTAGGTACTGAAAACGATAGGACCAGATCACTCTAGCATTGACTAAACACTCAATCAACGCTCTATAATGGCCATTTGCACCGTAAAAATTCAGTAACGCGTAAAGTTAAGCAGAACTTAAATGCCATGGCAACGATTATTGAAACAATGATTGCTATGGTATTTAAGCTGTACTTAACTATAAGCATACCTAACGTGACCATTTATTTTTTGACTCAAAACGGGACATCCGTTTGCATTTGCAAAATGTACGGGAACGATTTAATCAAAATCTGTATTACTGCATGGAAGCCGAAGGCAGGCACTTTTATTAAACTAAGGTTGAATTTGCATAAACTGGTTTTATTAATTAGCACAAGAAAAAGTTTACCCTTGCATTTATTTAAAAATTTAAGGGTAATTGTTTATCTTGTACCTAAAGGGTGAAACAATGTTGTCAAATGGCTGTAAAAGTACCTAGCTTCTCTAAAGAAAAAACAATTGACTTGCCGCCTTTTTTTCGATTTTAAATGCCTCAAACTCTTTCCTCATTTTCCATGTTTGCAACTTCAAACTTTTTTGTTAAAAATAAAAAAAAAACTAGTGCACTGAATTCAGAAAAGAAAGACCTTTCAAATGACGTATCACTTGCCCCATTATGAAATCGTTTCAGGTTGAAAATCATGGCAAAAGTTGACCCCTTTGATATAAAAATTGACGTGTTTCTACATTTCTCAAAAATACAATGTACTAGCCAGAAACCCGTCTGTTACCTTTTCGTTGGGCCACTCTGTATATAAATTGCTCAAAATGTCCACCGTTATATGTTCACGACACAATTCCACTTTGTTTCAATTCCAATTGTCGAACTCTTTTTTTCCAGAGTTGCAGGTGTAATTCTTTCAAGTTTCCGCAATAATTGCTGCTTGTAGTTCGTCCAAGGTATGGAGACGGTTTCGAAAAACGTTGAACAGAAAAAAATATAACGAAGTTAAGTCTGGAAAACGGGGAATCATAATCCTCTGCTAATTAAACAATTTTCAAATCGATCAACAATTCGTTTCATATGGTTAGCAAACACTCGATAAGGAATATTAAAATCCGGGTGCCCTTCCATAAACTGCTCTCGATAGGAGCAGTTCAACTCGCCAATTCAACACCGTAAAAAACAGTACGGGCGAAATTCAAACTGTCATCAGTAGGTTAGAGAATCACCCGGTATTATTTATTACATATTATAAAATTATATTATGGGGTAAATGTAGATTTCCGGTAGGTATTTTTTTTAATTATTTTAGTAGATTCAGGGAAAAATATTAGCACCTAGTCCGCCAATTTTCGCGCGGTTTGTGAAAACGGGACAATTCTGCGTCCCGGAGTTTTTCTCGGGGACACCGGGACGGAGCACCGAAAAAAGGGGCGGTCCCTTTCAAAACGGGACGTATGGTCACGTTAAGCATACCTTAATTTGTAAGGTACCTAAGTATTATGTATTTATGTACAATTGGGGCAACAAAAAATGGGACACTATGGTTTTACAAGTTCAATGGTCATATTATTAGCATTTAGGTAGATATAAGTTCTTAGAATTGTTATTTTAGTTAGAAGTGTTATTTTAGGATAATGAGTTGTCACAGAGTTGATGGGTTCTACCAAAGGGGTAGAACACCATGAGCCCATGAGCTAAGGGCAGATAGGTACGAGGCGGCTGTTAACGGGCTCGCATTTCATTACGTTCGCATTGAATATTACGTTTTAGAATAAAATCTAGCATTAGATCACCTTCTTTTATTGAACCCTTAACCTGTAACAATATGTACCTACTTTAAGTATTATCACTGACCTTCGCGATTAAACAACACTTAAATTTGTTTAGTCAGGTACTACTTAAAGTAGATATGCCCATTGAACTTGTAAAACCATAGTGTCCCATTTTTTGTTGCCCCAACTGTACCTACTTAAAAAATGCAAAGTAACACTGCAAAGCGTCGCTTGAAATAAAATTGCGTAATGGTGAAAATGTCTTATAGGTACTTTACGGGTGTAACGTGTAACAAATTAAATACAGTCGGCACCTAATACTTTATTTTTAAAATGCCGCCTTTATTTATGGTGCGGATTACAATAACAGGGCTTTGATTGACAGAAAATCTTTAATCCTTTTAAGTGCAGGAGGCATATTTAAGATTTTCGTAAACTTAGGAAGTCGAAGTGACCCTGACCACTGACCACAACCCTACGAAATACTAAGAATTGCATACCTGCCGGCTGTACTTTAGGGATTACCGATAGACACTATTTCCGTTAGATTTCTAAAAATAATCATTACTAAACAACAGAAATGTTCAAGTTGGATATTTAAGTAATTGTTGAAAATTATATGTAGGGCGGAAACGTGGAACGAAACGAGAAAACTCATAAATATATGATACAAGCATTCGTTAATAAATAATGCCTGAAGAAATATTATGCAAGATATTGTGGCTGTCTCATATTAGTCATATAATGGAATTCTGCAGTGGGTGTCTCCTTATGATATTCGTGGAGTCTTCTTGAGGGGTTGTTGCATGGTTTAATGAAACAATATAAGTACTTATACTTCATTAAGTCGACGTTTCGGCTTGTCCTAGCCTTTATCGAGGCATCAGAAGAGTTAGTGTTTCAAAAAACGTTAAGAATGAGTTACGATTGTCGTTTTTTTGAAACACTAACCCAATGTAAGCAATAAAATTTGTGGTAAATAGTTTTAAATACTACCTCTGCTTTATTACATTTCTGGGAACCTGATTTTTCAGACAGGTTTTGTTAAGTTAAGGCAAGAATTATTTCAAGATAAAAATAATAAATTATCATTTACTCCATTTAGCATTTAATTAGCCGGGAATCAATCATATATGAAAATCAGGCTTAAGTAGTACAACATATTCAATTCGTTCCAATATTCTGAGATACATATGACTATATAATGTATATAATCAGAACTTTTTTAATTACTTTTAGAAAGAAATTTCGATTATATATCCCATCGCGAGGTTTCGGCGTAGTGTCCAATAGACGATATGTCCATTAAGCTGTTTCGATGTTGTGAGACTTCGGCTTCGACGCCCGATTTCCGACCTATGCAGCGTCAATTTTTGCTTTTCGGCGTTGTGTCCACATTCGGCAATATGTCCAAGTACTAATTTCGGCGTTGTGTCCTTTTTCGGCGTTGTGTCCAACGGCTGATTTCGGCGTTGTGTCCAGTTTCGGCGATGTGTCCAACAATTCGTTTCGACGTTGTGTCCAAGTTTCGGCGTTGTGTCCATTCGGCGTTATGTCCATTCGGCGAAGTGTCCAGGTCCCATATTTATCTTCATTTATAATCGTATTTAACACGATCTTACACGCTGGATCAACACGATGTAAAAGGGACTTTATCTTTGTAACATATTCCTCCTCCATTGTGGCGTATAAATAACAAACGTGCACTTCACTCACACTGATATGTATTAACGATTAGGAACGGAAATATAACGGCCAAATTTTTAACGTATGGGTATGGTGTAGGTATGCACAAGCTTGCAGTGATTTCAGCTCTCGGAGAGGTGCCTAAATCAATGAGCTTTTGTAGCTCAATTGTACGCCACAAAGACTAACAGATTACAGCACCCTGGTGCCATTGTATAGGAGGATATGTAAATATGCTACCGGGAGTTCGTTCTCATAGTCGAACATAGGAATCTAACTTAAAGTATGACACTTTTTAAATAGAATTCACCTTGATTTTAAAATTTTACAGCAATTAAGTTAGTATTTTAAAAGAATAAATCGTACTATCAGTCTTGCCAGTTTAGTATTATTTGAATTGCAATAATTTTCTCTTTCTGAAGATACTATTGCCTTTTCTCTAAGGCGAGCAACAATAATTAGCACAAACGTTCAATACCATGTTAGATTCCTATGTTGGACTTTGAGAACGAACTCCTGATATATGAGTACAATTCTATAATAATATCTCTATTCTTTCATCAGAGAAGAAAATTAGCTTTTGTGAAGTGGGGTTGGGTGTGGGAGGGGGGGGGGGGTGCTAAAAGTTGGTGATTATAACCAGGAACCACAATTATACCTACATTTCATAATAATTCGGGTATAACAGAAGAAATAAGATGGATTTCAGCATTTTTGTGCATTGTCTAGCCAATTTTGAAAAATGACCCTTTTTTTGAAGTGCCATATCTCGAGAAGGAATTGACATACAGACATGTTTTAACAATCAAAATTATAGAAAATTTTACGCTCTACAAAAAAGTATAGGACTGCTTTTGCCGTAGGACGTAAGAGAAAAAGTTATTGGGGGAAGCCTGCAGGAATCCCGAAAAATGTGCAGTTTTCTCACCCTCCCTCTTTTCGCACAGGGTCCTCGAGGTCCAAAACTTGAGAAAATGTTAATTAACTATCCCTGAACAACATCCCAAAGTTTCATTCACTTCCGACCTTTTTCTATCTAAAACTACCTGTCGACTGGACTATAATTTGTAAAAATTATACGCGTGCAGAAAGGTGGCTACTGGCTAGAAGTGACGCGAATTATTATATGTAAATATAATAATCGATGTTATAATGAATTTATATGTTAAAGTTACGTTATGAGGTACTATCCATCATTAATTAACGCGAAACGTGCGCGGGATTGCGTATTCGCGTACAGTCTGAAAAATGCGTTTGAGTAATTGCTACTTTCATGATCTCTCGTTCTAAGTTTGTGAAACGTTGAATTATTGTCTATGTTTGCTTTAACTATGATATAATCTTCATTACCATTTTCCTTCTATTGTAATACTTCCAGTGACAGATTTTGTCACCCAAACTGTCCGAAAACTTATGTCAAACACAGCTCTTTATATTAACTATTATAAGTCTTTATTAACAGAATAAAAGACACTCAGCCTCCCCTTTAACCAATTTAATTATGAATAAGATCGGTTATACGTTATGCGACATGTTTCGGAACTAAACCAGCTCCATTATCAAGCGATGTATTAAAATTATGAAAAAATGATGGCTAAAACAATACAATATATAAGTCAGATAACAATATTCTTAGAATTAACTCACCTAAGGGGTTTGATGAAATTAATTAAAAGATGAAAACATTAAATATGAGGTTTACCACATTATTGTCATTTTTAACAACCCCAACACTGGGGCGAATATTCTATATGGCCAAACAGAGCCGTTAAGTGAAGTAGTACAACTGCATTAAAATGAAAATGGTGGCATGGTACAAGAAGTGAGATAAAAATAAAATTCGAAAATTGATAAAGTTAGAGTCTAACCTAACCATGAGATGGCGACACTTGACATTATGATCTAACAGCCTTGAAGAGGATAAACAAAGTACAAGGTGAATGTGAAATTTCTATATGCAAATTGAGCTAATATAATTGGTATGAGGGTCAATGATTTCGTTAACTAAATTATTGTCATTTTTATGTTTGGCAATTTCTAAATTTTCCAGGATATTAAGGAGATGGCCTTTTTTGCCGTAATGTAGGGATGTTAAAATCTAGGTTGGGATTAAAGGAGTGACCAGTAGAGAGGATATGTTCACCAAAGGCCGACTTATGGTCGAGGTTATTAGTTTTAATCGAATTCATGTGTTCTTTAAATCTAGTATTAAAGGATCTGCCGGTCTGGCCAATGTAATGAGCGGGGCAAGAGGGACATTGTAATTGATAGACACCAGACCTATCCAATTTATTAATCTTGTCTTTGTTGTTGACCAAGGAGGTGAGTAGGGTGTCGTTATTGCAAAAAGAAATGGTGATATTATATCTCTTAAAGATATTCTTGACCGTATGGGAGATGTAAGGATAAAAGGTAAGGGATCTATAGATGGATTCAAATTGGCTGGTTCTTTGTGGGGTGAGGAGGGTTGGATTAAACGAGCGTTTAATTTTATGAAAAAGGTTATCAATAATATGTGTAGGGTAACCGTTGTTAAGCCCTATTTGTTTGATTAAGTTATACTCA
Source organism: Pyrocoelia pectoralis (assembly GCA_036250285.1). Taxonomy (NCBI): domain Eukaryota; kingdom Metazoa; phylum Arthropoda; class Insecta; order Coleoptera; family Lampyridae; genus Pyrocoelia; species Pyrocoelia pectoralis. Next base: position 9,603,387 of record CM070077.1, on the reverse strand, counting down.
TTCTCAAAATTATTCGGTGACATAGGGATCGAAAGCAATCTCCTCAAGAGGGAATTCAAACCGGCTAGTTTATGGGTGAAGGGGTGTTCCGAGTCGATAGGAATAAGGGAGTCTGTAGTGGATGGTTTCCTATATATACTGAACTCAATCTTGTCGTCAATTCGATGAAGGAGGATGTCAAGGAAGGGTAGTTGGTTATTATTCTCCAATTCAACCGTAAATTTAATAGTAGGGTGGATTTGATTGAGGAAGTCCAAAAAGAGGGTTAATTGATGGTCATCCGCCGTGTGTATGCAAATGATGTCGTCTACGTATCTCTTCCACACTATAACGTGGTCGAGATAAAATTGAGATTGAGTGATAAAGGCGGTTTATAATTTATTCATGAAAATTTCTGCAAGAATTGGGGAGAGGTTTGACCCCATCGCTAGACCTTCTCTTTGAGAGTAGTAATTATGGTTGAACTTAAAGAAATTTTGTTGGGTACTAAGTTTAAGGAGGGCCATAACACATTGGACTTGAGTATCAGAAAGTGTTGATGAACTGAGATGTTCTGAAATAATATTAAGGCAGTCGTCTGAAGGGATACTGGGGAACAGGTTGATAACATCGAATGAAGCTAAGGAAAAAAGTTTTGGGAGTTGAACTGATTGAAGGGTGTTGGTGAGATCTAAGGAATTTCGTAAGGAGAAACTAGGTTGAAGTTTAATGTGGGTTTTCAGGAACGAGTTCAACCAAGCGGTAATATTGTAAACGGGGGTGTCAATGAAGTCTTTATTATATAAATTATATAACATTTTAATTTTTTTTCTGAATTTTTGTGTAAAATCATTGAAACCATTCTTATCTCATATATCAAGTGTGCAACAATTAAAAATTGTTTCAAACGTCAGCTATCAAAAAAATTTACTTAAGTGGCATGGAATTTTGTGTTGTTTGATTAGTGATGGATGTAGGTACTACATTTAAGTACTCAATGAGTTTACACAAAAATGCAGAAAAAAAAATTGAAATTTTTCAGCGAAACTTCGTATTTGGATTATTTTAGTGATTAGCAACAACTTTGTTTAATACTTTTGCGCTCTATCTTCATCGTTACTATGACTGCTTGAAACGCTAGTTTTTATTTTCATCATAGTTGGCTAGATTTGGACTCTACAGAATTAGTCGCAAGGGCGACTATTTTTTAAAATAATCATTGTGTTATCAACTTCGAAGCTTTGAATTTAAGTTTTACTATTTAAGTAACTACTTATGTCATTGAAATAAAGTAAACATTGAGCATTGCGGAATGTCAGTCTAAAATTGTACTATGTACATATCAAAAAGTAAGCGTTTTTGTGTGGGAGAACAGTAGTTGTCATTGAGCACCCTAATACACTGTTCAAATTAAGCTTGGAACTATCGTTGGCATTTTTCAAAAATTCGTCCAGTGAGTAAAGCGGTTTGGATTTTAAGTACTTTTTCAGTGCCCTGTTAAAAACTGTGATTTCTATAATTGTTTATGTTTTCCGGTTCCGGTTTAACTGTTTTAATATTGATGTTATCAACAAAAATTTTATGTTGGGTGTACTGATTACACTTAAGAAGGTTGCTAATGTACAGTAAAAAAAGTGTGGACCCCAATACCGAATTCCATTCTCGACCACCATTTAAGACATCAGTCCTTATCAAAATCATATTGGAGTCTATTAGTTAAATATGACTGAAAATGCCTAACAATCTTCCAATTTTCCAACCCATCTAATATACAGGACCTAACCAATCACTTCACATACTACAAATGTTCTTGAACTGCTCTTCCTAAATCCAAATTGGCACTTACTAAAAAGATTATGTAACTTAAAATACTAATATTTTTGGTCCTTTAAGACGGATCCAAAGATTTTAGAAGAAATGGTGGTTAGAGAAAATTCTTTGTAATTAAGACACAAATTATGGAAATGCCAACTGGAGAACGTGGTGTGATACCGTCACATATGGGCTTCCGCAAGGATACATATTAGGTCCAACTTTATTCATTGCGTCTATTATCGATCTTGCAACGCATATTTTCAGTATATGTTACGCTGATGACACCAATACTTCAATTAAATCTGAATGAATAGCTGATGTAGTAGATGACACTGAAACAGCATATACGATAAATTTCCAACTTTATTTCAACTTGTGTTAAATTAATCTTGGGTATCTTGTTATATAACAACCGGACATCCTTGGTTAACCCTCCACTCAACATTTCGTTGGTGAACGAACGTAGACAACGCTTATTTGAAACACCAAATGTGTTATTACACTCGCAGTCTGTGGCATATAGCTTTATTGATCTGGTTTTTGATTTGAGTGCAAACCAGGCATTTCTTTGGCGAGATTAGGAGGTGTTTTATCTCGAAACATTATCACATTATCAAAGTCTCGTCCATTCTCATTCTTTTGAAAATGGTTATTTAACGTTGTAGTTGCTGTCTCAATTTGGCGTAACGATCAAACTGGATTAGTGTGCAATTTTCTTTAATTTAGATTTAGAATCTCATTCTTTAACCTTCTTACAGATTTATTACCTATGATAGAATATTTCCACTTTAAATATTTTCTGCCTGTAAGTTAATGGAGAGTACGTATCATTCAAGAGTACGCACTGCCCTTAATTTAGACCCAATTATGTAAGTTTTTTTAAAACAAAACTTTTGAGGCTTCCACTGACATTTTCAGTTTGTAGGTTATGTTTGAACAAAAAAATATATGGTAATATGCACACATGCATTTTGTCATTGATGTTTGCTGATTAAGAGTACGCGTGCTTAGTATGAAATCATGCGTTTTGTTATTTTACTTCAAAATGGGGAAGTATCGACGCAAGACTAATAGAAAGTTAGTATTTACTAATGGGCGAAATGAGGGAAAAATTATTGCAAGGCAAAAGTAAATGATCGATAGCAGAATCAATAGGTACGTAATCTTAAGGCAAGTATAAGAAAGCGGTTGAAAGCAGCAACGGTACCACCTGCACTTGATCGATTTAAATCCGTTTTTAGCCCAAAAATGGAGGAAAATCTTGCTAGTTACTGTGTGATTTGGGCAGAACTTTCTGTGGACTCACACTTTATTAGGCACTCGCCCACCTTGTTTTTAAACGTGCTTGAAAAAATAACTTAAAACACAGATTTAACAACGAAAAATGATTGGATTACTTCTTTTGCAAACGTCATAAAATAAGTCCGCGTTCACTACTCTTGATCGTAGAGCTGGTGTCGATAGAAACAATAAGGTTCAATTATTTTTTAAGAACCTTGAACAAACTGTAAGTAAAAAATATACAGGGTGACCCATATTTCATTCAACATCATACGGATTAAAAAATGTTTCAAATAAAAGTTGTAGTATACGAAGCATTGCATATTTGTAAAATATTTATAAACATATAGGGTGCTTCGAATAATCGTGGCTCCGTGCCAACCTGTTTTTTTTAAATGAAACACACTATATTTGCTGTCATATTCCGATTTCTCTCTTAAAATGATCTAATTTTGTTTTTTGTTTTACATACAGCGTTCCCAAGTTATGAATTATTTTTCTGAAAAACATGGTCTGATTAAAAAATGCTTAGAGTCGTTCAGTTTTAAAATTTTGGGCCAATTTTTGGTACACAAATTAGTGAATATACAAATATTTGTCAATTTAATTATACAGAGTGTTTTGCAATAATTCGTAAAGTTTTGTAAATTTCCAATAGGGATAACTTTGTTATTTTAAATGGAACATCCTGTATATTATTATGTAGGTCAATAAAGCTTTTCAATCTCTACAAAATTCATATCTGTCCTATGTGTCTTCTAAAACTAGTAGTTTTTACTGGTGTTCCATTTAAAATAACAAAGCTTTTCCTATTCGAAATTTACGAAGCTTTACGAATTATTGCAAACACCCTGTATAATTAAATCGACAAATATTTGTATATTCACTAAGAAACGACCTTTACTAATTTGTGTACCAAAAATTGGCTCAAAATTTTAAAACTGAACGAGCCTAAGCATTTTTTAATCAGACCATGTTTTTCAGGAAAAAAATTCATAACTTCGGAATATGACAGCTAATGTAGGGTGTTCTATTTAAAAAGACAGGTCGGCACGGAGCCACGATTATTCGAAGCACCCTGTATGTTTATAAATATTTTACAAATATAACCGTGCCCAAAAAATTGCCCAAAGTTGTTGAGCCAAAGGAAAAAGAACTGTGAGCAAAATTGCACGTGAAAAGGGACAATTAATTACGGCAGTGTGATGTATAGGAACAGCTAGACAATATATTTTGTCTCCACGAAAACGAATGATACCTGCACTCACAGAAAGAGCTCCATGAGGAACACTTCAAATTGTCTCAGATTTTGGGTATATTAATAGCGTGCTCTTCATTTTCAAACGTTTTGCAAAACTCAGTTGAGCAACTTGTATCTATTACTTATTTTAGAGGATCACTGTAGTCATGTAAGTTTAGCATCGGTGAGAAAATGTCACAAACTCCAGCGATAGAAACGGATTAGAGCCAGGCACGTAGCCAGAGGAGGAACTCGAGGGGCTGAAGCCCCTCCCCCTAAATTCTAATTAATTTAGTTTAAATGTATCCAAACGTACCTATCTAAATGTCTGAACGTTTATTAAAAATCTGACATTTCATTAAATCATGTAATTGTAAATCTCCTCCCCTCTATTTCCTAAGATTTGCAGTCCCCCCCCCCGAAAATAAATCCTGCCCACGGGCCTGATTAGAGCCCCTGAAAAGTGCACATGCGCAAGAATGTGACTAATGGGATGCCACAATCTTGGTCAACCGATTACTCAATTTCAAATAGTTGAATTGTTACTGAGTGGTGAGAATTTGATTTGACCATATCAATTGTTCAGCAGCAGTTAATGTAGAAATTTCCACGGCATCTAAGTGAAGCTGCTGAGAACCAAAACTTTGCAAATGGAAATCCCCTCAACATCCCCTAACTGAAACGCCATCACTCAAACCAGACCCACGAAATTCACGACTAAGAACATCAACCAATTTTATCTCACAGAAGATCATAAAACCATTGCCGATGGCCCCACCAAGAACGCTACTAACTGAGTCACTCAAGTCTCAAAGTGAACCAGCACCTTAGGTTTCCTTATTTCATCGTCAACAAATGGGATGTTGAGGTCTTGGAGGAGCTCTGTATATGATTTATTGGTTGGTTTGTTTTGCATTTGGCATTATCTGTTAAAATGATGAATACGACATAACACTTCATCTAAACAAATACTGAATCCAGTAGCAACTTGTCGTCAATAGTGAGAAATAAATTGCTGGATGGGCATGCTGAAATTATATTCTGTTTCACACTTGGATAAAAAGATGGAGTCTTGCTTTTTGTCCAAACGACAACTCTCCTTACAAGACTCTCAGTTTTAAGTTTGCTCTACTATAGATTTAACTTTTACATCTTAGTGAGACGACTTTACAAGGCAATTTTTGATAAATTTCGGTAGATACATCCTCAGCCATAGGTAGATACGTTATCGAGTTTTCGTGCATTAAAAAAGATTCCCCAGCATTTTCTTCAACCTATTGTTGATTTGCAAACAAAAACGTAGCAAATGAAGGGTTCGGTTAGTAATTTTGCGGTCATAGATACAAGAAATGATCTATAATTAAATACCATTCAGCACTCCCTTAAAGTTACTCGTAAAAACATTTTTTACAAAATATTTAAACTGATTTTATCGATTTTGGCACGTAAACAAGTTAGTTGAAATATTATGCTATGAAATAGAGCAATGGCCGAATGAAATGTTATTTTAATGACTATATAGTTAATTTTATTTGAATGTGTGGGTATCAACATATTTTATTTCAATTCCCATATTTTGTTATGGCAATAACTACACTTAACTGTGGGTAGTTAATGTCGTAAATAATTTAATTTTGTTTTTTGAATGGGACTAATCATTTCCAAAAAAAGTTAATGAAGGGTCGCTTAACGTTTTTCAGAAAAGCATTAAGTTAGGAAATGACAATAACGGCTTTTGTTCAGATGTTTGAGGTAAATTAATATAATAGCGTCAACAGATGAATAATATGATCAGGTAACGAGAAGCAGCTTTCCATTTCCTGCTGTTTTTTATTACCGTGAAACAATTGAAATGATTGGCAGTAACGAACTTAAATTCCCGCCTTTTAGGCGTTTGATATCTGTAATAGGATTGGTTGATATTTTAAAGAGGGGATAATAAAATCAATTTAATGCCATCGCTTGATCGCTCAAGTGTATCAAAGAAAAGGAGATATCTGGAGTTGGAAACGACCGAGAGAGAAAACCTGAGCTTTTTGTTATCCTGTTAACTATGCGTGACATACGTGTGTTTGTATGGTGTTTGTTTGCGAGCTTTTTGTGTTGTCACATTAAAAACCCTTTTTTTAATGAATTCGGTTTAATGTGATTAACTTTCTGGCCGCATTATTATGTTACATTATTAATTAAAAGTCGTCTTTAGTGTAATTAGGCGAAAATTAAATTGCGAATAATTAATTGCATCGAAAATATGAATAAAATAGTTTGAGAAATTGAGATGACAAGGAAGACAAACGAGCTAATATGACACAAATAGGTGTCCTAATCACTTAGTACGTCATGCAAACCGAATTTGAACATCAGCGGTGACAAACAGGCACTGGCAATATTCTATTTTGATTAAAATGAGGGGGCGTTCCTTTGATATCAATCGACTCCGCCTGCAAAAGCACGGATACCTAACTTCATCCTGCAACTGTTCAGTCGACCACCACAACTGTTACCAACCGCACCACAAAAAAAGACAGTTTCCGGGGTGATTTTGTTCTGTCGACGTGACCGAGTTTGTAATTAGCGCTGCACATAAATGCTAATTGTCATTTTATTTAGCAAAATTGGCCTATTTATATAGGTATATCTCAAATTTCCAATTTAAATCCAGATCTAAGTTCGGCGTATAATAATGAAATTGAAGTGGACTAATATGCACTTAAAATATTTAAGTGTGTACTAAAATAAGGGAAACAATCATTATTGATTACGTGCAAATTCTCTTTTATTCAATTTACGATTATGAGCAGGGATTTATTCATTATTCGATAGGTATGTACGTATATACCTAATACTTAACAATCATGAACGATTATAAAATTCAATAATGGCAAAATCGATCAAATCGGAACCCGGTTATAAAACAAAAATATCATTCAGCGTCGAATCACTTTTATCCTCAAAAAAATATACTGATAACCTTGACGAAATTAATAGTGACGGTGATGACGATCACATTGATGTAGACGATCATTCCGACGATGAAGGAAAAATTGACGAAGAAGACGAAATAAAGGTGACGGATAATGATGGAGATGAGTTCGAGAGTAGGGAAAGTGGAAGTCCTGTTTCGCATTCGGTCGTGATTCCACAACCGTTGCATCCTTCCATTCCTCACGTGTTACCTACAGCAGGACCACAACAATGGCCGTTTACTTGGACGGGACTTGGGCCTTTATTTCGCACACCTTCACCCCACGGTAAAGCTTTAAATACTCTAATAATCGTTGATCACTTTTAACCATAAGAAAATATGGCATACATAGATAGATATTCCTTATAAGTACATCTGGTAACATTTTTACACCATGACATATAAAAGTCGTTAATTAGCATACATAACTTAAGCTTCGAATTAACATTAACACAACTGAAAATCTGTGCTTTAATTAATGGAAACATAATCCGATTTGAATTTGTCAACAAGCGTCTCAACGCTTTCTTAAATATTTTAATTCCATATTAAAATATTAAGTCAATGTATCATTGTAGGCGATGGCATTTACATTAAATAATAATTAATTTAATATTCGAACACTTTTGGTATTATTTAATTAACATTCATAATTTCAGCTTAATATATGTCGTCAACGATTTACATTGATAATAAACATTAATAAATCACAATACGCTATTTCATACCACATAACAGGAAGATTAATGTTTACGGTACAATTATATGTATATCTAAATAGGAGGTTTTATACATAGTACCAAAGTTGATAGTACCTAATAAGTAATATTGCGACATGCATTTAGTGCGATTTTTCATGAACATTAAAGTAAATACCTAAACTAGATACTGATCATCAGAACCTCTTGTTTCTAGTATGTTAGGTATGTAAAATTTTACTAGATACACCTACTGCGGTAGGTAATGTAGCATTTATTTAACTTAGTGAATGCAAATGAAATTAAGGAAATTGTGTGCAGCAGTAACCTTTCTGTTATTACATCGAAATTTTCAATCTAAAATCTCATGAGCCAGAAAATGAGGCAGGGCTATGTCAATAATTATTATTTTTACAAAGTACTACGCTGTGGCGGAGTAACCATCTTTTAGAGATTGAACTTTAATAGTTCATAGCATAATGTCTTATCGTCCTATTCATAATCATCAAGAAATATTTTATACGGAAGGAACAAATTACATTCGTTATTTGAGATTCATAAATCAATGTTGAGAATGATATTATTTCCTTAAGGGATGATCACGAATAATGACATTAAAGTATATTAGGCACATGTTCTTCCACACAAGAAAATGCATAAAATTAAAAAAAAATTAAATGCTGTTCGAAACTAAGCGGAATCAGAAAGTTAACCTGAACCATTTTTATGAAATAATATGCTTTATCTTGAAAGATACTCCAGATTTTGATAACTTCATCTCTCTTTAAATCCTTCTTCATTACGCATCCATCATTAGACACATCGTACGCGTCGCATTTATTTTGGTCACAATTACGTACGATAGCAAAAAATAACAATGGTATAAAAGAGTCGTATACCATAAACAAGACCTGCGCGGTGTGGGGTTCGAACCCTGACTGCATAATGTAAAATACTTACGTACGCGGATCTAATAGTCTAGTGCTAGTCAATGTAATGAACTCCCTTTCATCAAGGGACTGATCTAAAATAGAATAAGTGAACACTTAATCAAGTGTATTCTAAATTATTTGCTGCTACTGTTAAACAATGATCAAGACAGTCATAAAACTGTCGTGTAACATTTGCAAGTTATATATTATATTGAGATATTTGATCATATTCGGCGTGAAAACCGGCACCGCATCGTAGAAAAATTGTGCCGGGTCGCGCAAAACATTGTGACGTTTAGTCTAAGGGGAGGTTTAGAGTTGTTTTATTTATTACAATATTTACCCCCTTTGTGGTATCTGACCTTCAGTAGATTTAAACATTGTGAAAGCACACAAAAATTTGTTACATATTATTTTTTTACATCAGTTATCCACTAGCAATAGTGGAAAAGTGTGTATATCGTTTCCCAAATAGGTTCACCAGCTCTGCTGGCAGCCTTCTAGCGGAGTCGCTGGGTAGTGAAGTTAAGCAATACAAAAGATTGCACTTCTATGAAATGGCTGACGTTTCGATTAGTACCAGGCTAATCTTTATCTAGGCTTCAGGCCATTTCATAGAAGTACAATCGTTTTGTATTGCTTAACTTCACTACCCAGCGACTCCGCTAGAAGGCTGCCAGCAGAGCTGGTGAACCTATTTGGGAAATTCATATTATCGGAGTATACCCGCCAATTAAACTGTGTATATCGTTTTTTTATGTATGAAATAAAATAAACAAACTATAATAACTTTATTTTTATTAAAAACTAAATTTGTTTTGTAAATTTGTAAATGTTTTTTTATAAGGTGTGTCACGAAAAATGTTAAAACCTTGTACCGGGCCGCACTGAAAAAAGTTTGGGAAACGCTGGAATAGATCTTAAAAAAATCGTTTTTGAAAGCATTGGGTTCTATTTTATGTCGTGTTGATTTTCACTTGCCAATACTCTCCAAATTTTGCACGTTTGGTTCATTATGTTGTGTGACCGTTTATCCGTTCACACAGAATGTTTTCTAGGAATTCGCTATCTTCGTTGAATTTTTCTATAATTAGCAAAATTCCTTTCACACCACTTTAGGAAACTTGTACATATTGAGCGAAACTTATAAAATTCTTAGCGCTTGGGTGTGATGCTAGCCGACGTTTTCGCAATTTACCGCAACCTTGCATTGGAGTTTTCAGTCTTAAAGTGTTCTAATTCTTGAACGAAATTATGACACTGTACCTACTGTTAAAAAATGCTATTGACCTGACACTGGATCGAAACCTGGTCCTGCCCAAATCTTGACTTGCACCAGTTATATCAAAATTTATTTGTTTTTTAAACATTAGTAGAGCATTGTGTTGGCGCATACCCCAACAAATGAGTCATTTTATACCTCAAACTCCTGCTTCGCCAGGTATAGAGGTGGAAGTTTTAGTAATACAGACACTTACTGTATAATTCTCGTCTGGTCAAGATTTTAATGGTTACAGTTTTCCTTAAAAATAAAAAGCCTGAAACATTTGTCTAATTTTTACTGTTATATTTTTGATTTGATGTTCCTTTTAAGTTTACCTTCCAATTCAATTAGCACTTTTATCAGGAAACAACTAAAGACAAAATATAAATGTTGAGTGATCTTTTCGTTTGCCCAGTATATACCACGTTACAGTTTTTCCAATTTATTTTGTATACTCTCGATTTATGATGTTTGGGTTTGAAGTTGTAATAGTTTGAAAATTTAATCTTTAAATTTGTTTTAAAAACACGTCTTGTATTGGAAAATTCGATAATTTAACATACTTATTATCATACCTATTGGAAATTAATTAGTTACATTTCTATTATCCTTCCTAATCCTATGTTGTCTAATCAAATTTGTAATTAATTATACGTCAAGTATACATTCCGATTTCTTTTGCTCTTCATAATTACCTACTTAATATAACGCATCTTTTTGCTGCATGGAATGTGGGGGGGGGGGGGGGGGGTCCGCCCCGGGCGGCAAGTGTCAACTCTCGGTCTCGGTGCGCGAACAGCATTTTGTTTATGTTGGGCTTGGAATGTACGCAGGCATTTATAAATATAAAATAGAAAATATTTAATGCTAATCAGTGGCGACATTTCCGTGTTTTGTTGGAGGGGGCATTGAATAGTGTTTTCTCTATTTTTTTTATTTCAATAAAATTGGTACCTACCTAATATACACCTATACCAAATAAGTAGTAAGAAGTAAGAAGTATAAGTATTGGGTGTCCCATTTAACATTATACGTTCTTGAATATGTCGAAAAAAATGCATCTTAGCAAAAAGTGTGCCGAATCAAAACCTTCATAGTTTGGGGGGGGGGGCATCGGATTCTGACCCCCCCCCCCCACACCCCCAGGAAGGATGGGAAAGGGGTTCAACTTAAAAATCTTAAATGGGAACCCCTATTTTCTATTACAGATTCGGAAAGAGCGTAAAAAACTGTTGGTTTTATTCGGAAACTTTTTTTTTATTTGCAACAGGTGGCGCTGTAAACGGGGTGCCCCATTTTAATCTTATCAGGGGAATTTCCCGAAATGAGTACACAAAGTATGTTAAGGTAAACTTTCGGAAGAACTATTTTTCTGCAACTAACAACTTACGTACTTCTAAGGTTTTCAAGCTTTAACTGAAGGGATTTATTTCAACACTCTTACTAAAGCACTAAAGCTCATCAGTTCCCTTCAACAAAACAATGCCAGAATTACTTCTAATCTGAACTTCAGTTTTTACCTCCTCAAATCCAACCTTGGATAAGTTTTGTGAAGAAATCTGCTTTATGGACTCTAATACAAATATAATTTACAATGATTTCTTTTTTACGTATAAATCTCCCAAAGGTATACCTCACATCAATAGGTATGTTTTGTACGCTGATTCAGCACATTAGTATTATTATTTAAAGTTGTGGTATTTCAATTATCAATGTACCTACAAGGTACGTCAAAATCTTCCTTTTGCGGGAAAACGACAAAAACGAGCTTTAAATTTGGGTACTTTTCCGTTTTCACTGCATTTAACACTAACCACTCAATGATTACTTTAAATCTTATTTTCTAACTTTTTTACCAATAACCACCAGTGGGATTCTTTTGGTTTTGAAAGTATTATTTGGACGGTGAAATGACTCATCATGAACTGATTTATAAGAACGACGACTCGTGCTTTATAAAGGACTCGCCCTCCTTGTTACCTACTAAGAGTACCTTACCGCGACAATCATAGATTAGCAAAATAACTCGAAACTTTACTTGGACTAATAGTTTCAGAAAGGTGTGAAGCCATTAATTTTAAAGGTAATTTCGGTGGATTGTTAATCGTAATCCTACCGATTAATTTGGCTTAAGGAGTGTGCTTCTCATCGCGTTGGTAACACTTCACGACTCATTAAATCTGTTAATTAGTGGCATTTTTTTATATACCATTACGTTACAAATTAATACCCCAAAATTAAACGCGATAATTAACCTCATAGTGTTGTAGACCAATCAGACATTAAGAACAGTGTCACATGCACCAATCACAAGTTTTTTTAACTGAAAAGAATGCATGGTACTTTTCTTGCCGCTACCTCATTGTTTTAGCAACCTATATTTAAAAAAATCAAATGTCATTTTGACAAAAGTAAAAAATTTGACGTATTTAACGCTTCATTCAGTTAATTCTCCAACCGAAGATCATTCGTTCTCAACTCTTGTCAGGCAAGATTTTTTTGTATGAGCATTGATTGCTAAAAGGTAATTAAACTCGATCAAATTCTTGGGAAAAGAACCCTCGCGCTTCGCGCTCGGGTCTTTTCGTCAATTGGATCTCGTTTAATTGCCAAGCAACCAGTGCTCATACAAAAAAATCTTTCCGACAATAGTTGAGCACTTATGATCTTACTGTTGATAAAAATTTATGACCTAGTAACGAAGTTAGTCTGAAATTTTTGCCAAAATTCGAATGTGTTCATCGCTGAAAAATTTCTAAATTTCATTTAATTTTTGTAACGAAGTCCATGTTGGCAGAAAAAATCTTCTTTCCATGGTTTTCTATTCATACCTCACCATGATTTTGGTCTCCGATTCTTTCGGTTACTTTATCATAATGGTATTATCTCATGTTATAAGTTCAAAATTAATGCACTGCGTCTAAAAATGCCTGTCGGTTGAAAATTTCTGACATATCAATCTATGAAACTATTATAAAAGTTTTAGTTTTCTTGCGTTTCATTCATTATTGTAACATGTAAAGATACAGGTAATCGAATATCCAATATTTCAAAAAGGCACGCTAACCCGTAAAAAAATTTCTTGCAGTCAAATTTTAGTATTTGAGAAAGCTTTTGTTTTAAAATTAATTCTTATGCAAAATCCGGCGCCAACACCATGTCGTAATTTACTTTAAAACTTCCTCTAGGTAAATTAATCACATCTCTACGCAAATTAGCTTAACTTTTCTAATGGCCTATACTGTTGTGAATTTTACAAAAGGAAAGATCCGCCGATTAAACTTACATTACCAATTTCATGTTATCTTTCTTAAGATATAATTTAAACCTAAATTATCACGTGAATAAACGGGAATGAACATAAACATGCAAGAAATGATATACTTCTTATACAGATCTAATCCCTAATTACTTATAACCATAAAATAAATTGCAGAGGTATACTTCTTGATACTTATATTTGTTACAAAAAGAAACTGTTAAAGCCAACAGTAGAGGAACAATGAATCATTTCAGTACTAATTACGCTCGTATAAATTCAGTCTTATATATAATATGTATAAATATTAATTGCATGTTACACAACGTTAACGTGGTATTACTTCAAAGTAAAAGATAATTTAGATAAAAGAAGATATACAATTATTATTCAAAGCAAATCTATACGTACTTTTTATTTTTTAACAGTAAGTATAATAAAACCTAAATGTAGAATTAATTAAATATGTAGTATTTACATTAATTTACATTTTTAACATATTTTTCATATATGACTGAGACTGTTAGTGAACCTTTTTACTAAAAATGTAATAACTTGTATATAAGAATGGGGTTTGTACAATGCAAAAGTAACATTTGTGTGTGCAAAATAAAGCAAATAAGGAATATGATTGTGAAATTAGTTTAAATTAGTGTAGCAATTTCGATATTTTTTATTAATTTCCAATGTACTTATTTTTTTTCGTTAAACATATTAATAGATATTTTTATTAATTTGTTATTTTTAATCACACTAAGAATATTAGCCTTTCTGTACATAGGATACTACTATTTTCTCTTTCTGTAGATTCTATATTAAAATCTCCTGTATCAATTGAATATGTACCTTGTACCTACTGCTTCACGTAGTAGAAGTAGAATAACATTCAATCATATTGGAATTACATTATTAAGATGCATTTCTTTAGGTTATAGATTATAGATACATAAAATGGCATCAATGTTTATGTATACGAATATATTTATGTGCATATTAGTTGGCTTCGAGTCAGTTGCATGCCATACGACATATAAAAGCAACTATGCCGTGAAGTTTATTGCATGCTATTTGTTGGAATTGAAGCTTAACGTTATGGTAAAAAATCACAAACTGCAATAGAGTTATAGAATGAATTAATCATACTTATTAGATAGATCAGATACTCGCCTAGCCTTGACAATATAACCTTCAGCTTAAGACATTCTTCAGTTAACTTTTCTAATGATCTTTTTATCAACTTCACTGTCTTCCACAGACATACCAGAATACTCTCGTCATTCAATGTATTTAACCTTTGTTGCATTGAAATTTTTACAATAGTAGTGGGTGCCCGGATTCCATCTGGGAGGCACTTTTTCGCCTTTTCGCTTATTGTGTGCGATTTTCAAAGTTGATACCGGCACTTCCATCTACCTGTTTGTTCCAAACTTGCTCTCCCATTCTCCTAGTTTTGAATTCTTCCAAAAACCGTATCAAATTTGAGCCCTAAATAATTCCGTTTTTCGAGATCACTTTTTTGGTAATCAACCTAACACATTTACATTTTCACCTTTTCTGGATTTGAAAATTTATAAATGTTAATATGACTTTTTACTGCAATTTATCATTGTATTCACAGCCATACAAATCTCCTATTGTAAGCGAAGTAGTACTTGAGGGAAGATTCGAGGCAGTGCTTCAAGGAAATGAAGAAGTTCATTCCCGGAAGCAACAGATTACATTTTTTAATTTCTTCCTATCAAAATTAATAGAGCGATCTCAAAATGAAAAGTACGTGTATTTTGCATTTGAACGTCTTTTCTTCCAATATGTTCAAAATGTTTCGGAACCATTGAGATATTTATACCTACTCCTTGTTCAGAACCTTGTGTTATAATTATATGATTCCATTCAGCCTTTCGTTCATCTTATACTTCTCTTTTCATTCTTAAAATATTTTTATCTCACTTCACTTCTCGACGAATGCGTTCTATTTTGATGACATTTTCTTTCCTTCACAAAGTACACTTCGTATCTTTCTCAATAGATGGTTAAATATGCCAAGACCGTTACTGCTAGATGGACAATAAACGGCATGTATAATTTCAAATCGAACCTCTACCATATTCAAGGATATCTTCAATATTAAGTTGTGAACTTTACTCCAATAATTACTGATTATGAATGAGTTTCTCCAGGGGTTGTTGGAGACCTTCCCCAAGGTCTCTAACAACCCCTGGAGAAACTCATTCATAATTCAATATTAAGGTCAAAGTATTGGTAAATGTTGAATAAGAATTATTGAAAATCACATTTACTATATCTTGATTGAGCCATGATTCTGTAAAACATGAAATTTATGTGAAGATGTACTTATTAGTTAGGTATAAATGTTATTGTATAACAAACCAATGTCTGCTATCAGCTATACTATACATACATATAATGATGCGAAGCAAGGTAACTAATAAGTATTTCACACTTCACATTTTCTTTACTTAGAAAACGTTCTCTAAAAACCATGTTACATTGCATTAAAAAAGGTAAATTAAACACTGTGAAATTGTCGGAGTTTTTATAACAATCAGCGGTGTGTGGACCTATAAAATTGTTATGTCAAAATTTTAGTCACAGTCGACAAAATAGTCACCAGTGTTTATAATTTTCCCCGCTTTGTATACACTTATACACCAAATATGCCCAAATATGTATAAAATTACAAATAAAAACCTAAACTCGAAGGTTTAGATTGGTCAGAGTGAATGCTGTCCAAAACCATTGCAGATGTTCCCATAAAAAACACGTATTTGCAACCTTTTCACCTTGCCGTACTGTTTTAATTTTAATCTGGTTTCGAAGAAAGATTCTGAATGGACATTCTTCAGTCCACCATCTACTCGTTGGTATTTTCCACTATTTCTCACAATGCCACCTGTTTGTATAGTGCAAACTTATCATCTTACCTCCTTTCATCTTCTTATTATCGCATCGTAAAATCAAATCTATTCAGAGACATGGTAGCTCCAGGCAAGCGTGTGTATTTAAAAGATAATCCAAATATACAGCCTGAAGTTCCACCAGTGGCAGATTGCACCCTGGCGATCGGGCGACCGCCTTAGAATTCGGAAAAGTACTTGAACTGTGGGCAGCTGAATTTTCGTAAACGGGCTAAATTATTTGACGATATTTTATGGAAAGAGGAAAGAATTCAAAATAGCAACGACTATACTTCCAAAGGATTTTTTTAAATTTCTTATTATCACTTTTGCGTCAAGTAGATAATAACCTTCGTTTACCTGTCCGTCATTTATCTTCTATTGTTACACTTCTTTATTCTAGTTTCGCGTTTCATTCTTCTCTATTATCGATATCAGAGAATCCTTTCTCGGTGTCATGGAAAAGGTATCTATATTCATAAAATTTGCACGGCACCCAATTGGGGTACGTGAAAGCTTTTACTATGGTTGTTACATGTAATCCACCTGTCCCTTGTAGCTCTTAATACTTCTGTATACTGCTGTCAGACAAGGTGCCTATAATAAAATCGATGAAATACAGTCATGGAGATACATAATTATTACAGTGCTCATTGTGAAGGTGACAGGATGCCTACAACTTCTGAGTGCTTATTCCTGTGTAGCTTTTTACTCAAGAAAGGAAATCTTAGTAGGGTAGTTGATGTGATGATGTAATAGGTTAACAACCAAATGTCGTCTGCATCAAAAGAGGTCATAAGACACTCAAATAGTAGTAGAGTAGAGTACCTAAGTTGAAGTAGAACCTAGAGATTCTTTTCTGAAAGATTCACATGCTTTGCTAAAGTACATATAACTATAGAGTTACTGCAATTCGCCTTTCTACTTTAACATTATTTTGTTACTTTGTAGGTACACATTTTCAAAAAGGACCAGCGACACATGTTAGTGTTACTATGACTGTACTTGTCGAGTCCCTAAAGCAAGAAAAGTTCACAACATCATTTATTTTCAACGAAGGAATATTAAAACAAATTTTGGTGTTACACTTTTGACAATATGACTATAGAATATGGTCGTCGCCGTTGCGTCAGATTTGAATGTCCTTATATTCATATTTGTTCTCCCCGTACCCATATCTCTGGTACAGTTAACAAAAGGTTTTGATATTTGGTACGCTTTCAAATAGTTGTTTCCCCAGTGTTTTGCAAAGGATAAATAATAATTGGAGAATATAATAAAATCGAAAATAGAATAAAATCTTCTGCAATCTGCTGAATAGTTTCGAAATCTTCGAAATATTTTGTAACTGAATATCTTCACTACATATCTTGCTTCCCTATCTATTTGGCTGTATCCATATAATGGCAGGGGTCGTATTATTTTATTTGATCCATCAGATGGTTTAGGGGTGTGTTTAAGAGTGTTTCTTGAACTGTACAATAATGGTTGGAGTACCGATACACTAACGTTATACATGGTTTCCTTCATAATCTTAATGACAGATTATACATATTAGCAGATGACATTTGTCAATGTATTTCTTAATTTTTTGGAATTGGAATTTTAAGGGAAAGACTTAACAATTATTACAAGACACCACTTACTAATGTTTTTATTGATAGTTCACATTTGGTACTTCAATGTTAATTAATTTATTAATAAACTAATGAGTTTTCGTTCCATTTTTCTTCATATAAAAATACTCGGTTAATCAAACTTCTATACATTAAACATCTAATAATCATTTTAGAAGATCACTTATTAATCTATGATAATGTGAATTCTGAAGCAACCAATCATCTGGCAACTGTACGTGGAAGATAGTAATTAAACTCAATGTTTGAAAGCGTCACAAAACAGTTATATAATTGTCATTAATCCTTATATAATTACAAATTATTCTGACATGCAACAATAATCGTTGATAGAAAAACGTGAAAACTTTCATCAGAATGTTATGTTTCATTTATCTTGCGTAAACTTACTTACACAATTATGTAATGTTTGTTGTACTTTCGTATTTTATTGAATTTAATTGAACAAATGCAAAGGTAAAATTGAGACATAACATTTCTGTCAACACATAGTCAACAAGTGCTACGAAAGTACAATTAAATTACTGTAATTGATAGGTAGCTAAAATAATTGCGAGTGAAATTTTTGTTTATGACATTACAGTATGTGTGCTACTTTCCCATTACAATCAATCAATGGACCCTTCTTTTTTACCCTCGTTAATCGTTGTGATAGGCCAATAAACGTGGTGTACTCAACGCACAATTTGGATGTTTTTGGCCATATTCAACCAAACTAGTTCTAACCTTATTATTTATCAATAGCTCCATTGTGAATCTAACGTATGGTACCATTAATTTACATTATTCATTCCACTATTCAAAGATGTCTCATTACATGACAATGTAGTTGTCATTACCTTATTTTCTAACGATTGATAAGGTATAATAATCAGTGTCAGTGTCATATTAGCATGATTTCGTAATTAGTAGGTAGTTGTCGTTATTGGTATTATTAAATCATTAACTTGCATTATTATACAATTAAAAGGAAATGTGTGCTAATTGGTAATGGTGATTGCAGGGAATAATTTACAAAGTATTAATTTTTATTATGACTGATTCTAACAATTTCGAATTTTTCCCTTAACAACATAATTCCTCTCCAAAAATATTTAAATAAAATATGTTGAGAGATTTTAGCTAATTATGAAGAAATTTTATCTTATTTTAATTAACTAGTAGCAAATTCCGGTGATAATTTTAAATTGTTCAACATTTCTCATTAGAAAGAATTTCGACATAAAGCTCAGCAGCAATTAAACTTATCGATATAACGAAATTTTTCTATCCAAAAATTTAAAAATGGTAATGAATGAATTTAAGAATTAATTTATTGCCCTTCACAATAAATTATCGTATCTTATTGTAGCGTTTTCTGCGCCTTTATATTAGTACTAAATTAGGATTTTATCAAAAGAAAATACTGCAATGTAATTTTACCACTTTATATGCAGGGGCATGAACCCTCGAATTTTTGTGTAGTTGTATTTTCAATTTTAAACTACTGATGCGCGTTATACTCGTATGATCCTTACAAATCTAACAATTTAAATTATTGAAATAAGTACTGAGTCCGTTTCGTAATTATTGTTGTCATTATTATTCAAATAATAAATATTATATGGCCTGTCAAAACGATAACATCACATCATTGATTTAGTTTTTCACTTAAACCTTTGTCCAACTGCGTGTTTATGAGAATTTTTTAACATCCTGCTCCAAATCCAGTTATCACCTCATAACCATCAATCATCACATATTCTAATTAATCTAAAATACAGATTGACATTATCATTTTATGTTCGTCATCGATCATCTTCTTCAAATAACAGACGCACGGCCTGATGATGGTATGAAAAACCGAAATCAGTCTCCTCTTGAAAATATTAATAAAACATACTTAGCTTGCTGTTGCGGTATTGCCTTATACTTTCTTCTTTAAAATCTTAAAATATAAGCTAACGTGGGGAAATTTATTCAAACTGTTCATATTTATATTGCTTTTCCTTTAAATTGTTGATAAAAAGTACAAAATTAATTATTCTGATCATGCTCCTGTGTATGTTGTCTTCCCAAGTGGAGCTTTTTAGTTATCCTGATTCGGAGTGGACGGTGGACGTAATCCCCTCCCCTCTGTACTACCTTCTGCAGTTATCATCATCTTGAACGGGTTGTTTATTTCTTCCATTGTACTTCCATGAATATCCTTCTCTTCAAAGTAGTCCATATCGATCTCTTCCTGTTCTGTTTATATTTCTTATAAAACTTTTCACGCTACTGGTAAATATGTTTTGTAGGAATTTTGATTAAGAGAGCCTGAGCTTTTTCAAGGTGCTAATTCGAGCCATGCCATTGGTCGCGAAATTGCAACGTTCCCTTTTGTTGCAAGACTATTAATTTTGGGAAATTTAGTTAATCGACTTATTTTGTTATCTGACCTTCAACTCAAAATTGTCACATCACATTTATATATTTTTTCAACGTATATAGGAAGGCTACCTAACCTATTGCACAATTGGTCTGTCAAAAATAACGGCCACAAATGAGATTGTGTTGTTTTATTTCTAATAGACCCCAGACAAATGAATAATTATTATATTTTCAACTGTAGTTCCCACACTTCCATTGTTTTAAACTGCGACACACGAAATTTGAACTTTGAGTCTATCTTTGATCATCAATCTTGTGATAATTTGCATCAACTACAATACTAAACCCGTTTCCATTCCCACCTTTATCGCCCACTAGAGTATCTGCAGCGTAAATCTTCCATTTCCAAATCAATAAAGTGATTGGTGATTTTCAGCTTTGCCATAATTTCATCAACTTCATCTGTTCTTTTCCTCTATTCTTCTTTTTACTGAAGAAAACAACAAGCAACAACAAAAATCAGCTACGAAAATGTTGCTGTTTAATATATTTGGTGAAATTGTCTTCCGACCAGGGCATTAATGTTGTGTTAGGGTATTTAAGGATGTTTGGAATTATAGGTGTCGTGTATTTATAACCTATCGTACAAAATTATGTAGCGAGCAACTAATTAGGCTAAGAATGCTGAAGAACTAGCGAATGAATTGCGAAAAATAAAACAAAATTACTTCAATGATCAGGGATTAGTATGAATTCTTACAGAAAAGAAAATGTCACATGGAACGTAATGGTTTATGACAATTTCCCTTTTCTGTAAGCAGATAATAAATGAAGTCGCACACAGAACAGGTCCTGTTATTTGAATTTGCCCTAATTATTTTGTTCGTAATATATGTGACCGTATTCTTGATTATTAAGGAATAATCATTTCGACCAATGGTAGCTGTATTCTGATTGACAACATTTAATGGTTAGGTACTTCACTCGAGCTTTTTCGAGATTTCACTCTTGACGGAAAGTCACTCGTGTGACAACAAAAACACAAACACAGCATTTCTCAAACAAGACTTAATTGGATCAAACTTTAAACTAAAACAATTCCCTGCCACAGCAAACTTTTAACTTGTCACAGTATTCTCCAAGTATTCTCCATCCGCTCACTTTTTGCAGCAAAGAATTTATAATAATAACATAGGTCCAATAATTAGACTGTAATAGTACTATTTGAACCGTACTTTATATCAAATTTTTATATAGATAAAGCTAAAGAACTCCTGTCATCATTCCCATAACAAGAATACGTATTACCATAAATATAAGGATAGTGTAATATTGATATATTTATTGAGAAAGCATTACCACATTTTATAAGATTCAGGTTGTGATTGACAGGTTGAAATGTTACTCTGTCAGTTTTTACAATTCATAGTTATTATTTCTGTTTATGTTCATCTTGATGTGCGCTGAAGGTGTATAATTATCGTTCAATTAATTCAGAAGATGTACTGAGACAAAACAAAACTACGTCATAAATAAAGGCCATTGAATTAAATAAAGTAGGTCATAAATATATTACTGGTTATCGAAATTGAGAAAAAAAAAACTATAAACGTATTAATTAATAACGAACTTTTAACGATCCAATTTGGAATTTGGTTCCTATTAATTAATTTTGTATACCTACACATTGAAATAATTGATGACTTCGCACTATCTATGTATGTCATAATTTTCATTTATTAGCTTATTTATCGATCTAATTTTCAAATGTATTTTGTATCGTTACTAAAACCGGTTCCTTCCAGTCAGCATATCAAACGCAAATGCAAATCCGGGAGGACCTCCGGTTGTAAGATGTGCGCTCCGGAAACACAAACCGAATCGGAAACCACGCACTCCCTTTACAACACAACAGCTTATGGCATTAGAGAAGAAATTTAGGGATAAACAGTATCTTAGCATAGCTGAAAGAGCCGAATTTTCTAGTTCGTTGCGATTAACGGAAACGCAAGTTAAGATATGGTTTCAAAATCGTCGCGCCAAAGCGAAACGTCTACAAGAAGCGGAATTAGAAAAACTGCGTTTAGCGGCACGTCCTTTACTACCACCTACTTTTGGTTTATTTCATGGAACCCCAACTCATGCAATGTCGCCGTTTTTGGCCGCAATGGTTCACCGACCGCCACATTTTTTAAGTTTTCCCGCATCTTTAGAATCGATGATGCCAACAATACCTCAATCTATACCTTAGATTGGGTACTTATACTTTTTGTAAATTTTGTTATATTTATGTAAAATTTTGTACAAATAATGAATGCATCATGAAACTGTATACTGCTGTAGTGCAAGGAAATTTAAGACTGATGTAAATAATAGTAAATGAGTATAAATAACTTGTATAAAAAATATGTATAAACCTTAAGGGAATAAATGAACGAAATTGTTGACAGTGAGAATGAAATGCATGTCACAACCTTTCGTATTACTGCACTTAAAATTTGGGATGTTTCTTTAAGTTGTGGATAACGAGGTGTAGAAGTTTCTTTTCCAGAAAAGTCCCGACGCTTTAATGGTATTATGGTAAGTATGATAATGACGGATTAATCACGGATTACACAGTATGTAATTTCCTTATTACATTGCCGAATAATTGATGAAAATTAGATTGAACTTCGTCTACACTTTGTACAATGCAAACGTCGTTTTGTCTATAACAACAAAGCAACTATTCCAGTGTGTATAGAAAGGACGCTAGTATGGAGAACCTCTTATTCGTCATTCTCCTTCATTATGTTTTAGTCATAAAACATAAATACCTGTTTGTCGATTTTCACCCCTTTCGTACTTTGTTCCTGAGTTTTAAACAATATGATATCATTTCTTATGAGACCTGAATTCTAAATGTTGCATGCTGTTTATACAATGTCTATTGTGAGAATGCTAATTAGCTAATGTTCATATTCCGTAAGACTTAACTACGGGTTAAGTCGTTGTTACCGCCTCAAGTCTCAACGTATGAAGTCAAAGTGAGCATCGATGATTTTCATTTTATCTAACTTTCTAATCGATTTCCTTGTATGTGATATTATAGGTATAAAAGTTTATTAAGCTCTTCATGAGTTAACCAAGCGTATGGCTCGTATGGCTGCGAAGTTTCGTAACCCTATGGCCTATATGAATATGATTATACATATATTTACTTTATTTAAATAATTGTAATATGAAATAATTAATAAAGAAATTATCAAAGTCTTAAACATTTGAGTGGGCGATATTTTCGAACAATGGTTGTACAGAGTGCGGCATAAGTTCCGCCTTGCGTAAATTTAAATCCACCAGCTTGCATTTTCACAATGAATGAACGTACGGACAATAATAATACACCGAACACCCTGCCAGAATCGTTTCAGAACGCAAACTGACGAGGCAGACGTTGTACTGCACCAGATTACGTCGCGCTGTAAGAACCTGATAGTGGGGCGGAACTTATGCCGCACCCTGTATTTATTTCAACACTGCAGTACCTCCACGTAAATTTTTTAAATTTATGGAATAGATGGATAACCCTTATTTGTATTGCAGAAAATCAGGACAAAAAAGCAATTGCCTTGGAAGTCGTTACTTAATTACACTCTAACCTGGAAAGACCTCTCTAGAATGCTTAACTCATTCAGAAATGCAATTCATCACTGACGTTATAAGTCGCCGAGACATATTTTGAAATATGTAACTTTTTTTATGTATGTAACATATCTACTCGAATTTTCCAGTTCGTGAACAATGACCACCTTGAAAGAACGGAATTGAAGGTCTTTGTGTAGAATTCGACACACAGAATAGCTAGAAAGGTCGAAGACAGAACGCCTAAGAGTGGCCCTCGATTGTCTCCATTCTGCTCTAACTCACTCAAATCTACAAAAGCTCTCCACGCTCAACATGATATTTAACATACTGTACTCTACTCCCCCTTCATAATGGCGCTTTGAAGTTTGGAATAATTCACTACCCTACCCTGTGCATTAAGTATGCCTGGTGCATTTTCTGTAACTATCACAAAGAAGATATTCCTGAAGACTATTTAAACGTTTCGATGCATTGCAAATAGGATATCAAGCACTCAGGGATATTATAGTTCAGTCTAAATAATCAAGGATTGTTTAATTTAACATTCTAATAGAGATAAAACAGATCATCAAATTCAAAACTATTCAAAAGGAATTTTCAAAAGTTTTGGGACAAAGCCTACATTGGTAGATCATACAACTTTTTAAAAAACGGGTTTTGCATTCATGAGATCTGAAGTAAGTAGGTTTACCAATTGCCCAAATGGTTTTCCACGGCAGAGAAAAACACGTTTTCTTTCTGGTCCAATATCGATGT
This sequence comes from Pyrocoelia pectoralis, assembly GCA_036250285.1. Lineage (NCBI taxonomy): Eukaryota > Metazoa > Arthropoda > Insecta > Coleoptera > Lampyridae > Pyrocoelia > Pyrocoelia pectoralis. Next base: position 9,578,670 of record CM070077.1, on the reverse strand, counting down.
GATGTTCGACACGTTAAGGATGCGTTTCCGGTGGTGGAGAGTATGCTGCTAATAATTGACGTAAATAATGTGCACAGATATACTTATAATTTCGTAGTTCCACAGTTTTGTGCTGCAATATAATTACAAATACAAGTACAGTATCAAAAGATCTTGTTATTGATGATGAGATGAACGCAAACCTTAACGGCACCATTAAAAATGTAACAAAAATGGCATACTATATATTACACATAGTTAAAGTTAAAAGTCGATAATATAAGGACTAAATAATTGTACTTTGGGTAGCGTGTCCTTGTGTACAAATTTGATGCTTCCCACTTTTATAAAAAAATTTACCTTTTTGATTGTCATAAAATGATATTTTTGCATTTCGCTTAAAACGATAAACAGAAAGTACTCGCCAGGTTTCCTAACCCAAAATGAACGAAAAAAGGCTTCTAAACACACTCTACTAACGGTAAACCTGAAAATTCGTTAACTGAAATATTAACAAAGTCGTCCAGTGCCGTACTGATAGTTGCCTTTATATACAAAATTCTTTTTCATTCAGTGTAACTTCATCAATTACCCACTCAATTATAAATCTGCCCTTAGAGGTATTTTTGATAAGTACTTAGTGAATTTCCAACAACTTTAATTTAAAACTTAAAATTCATGTTTGATCCCGTCATCGCATTTTCACAGGTAGGTAGCTATTATAAACAAATTTAGCAATTCTACAACTTTTCCCATTTTGAGCAATTTTATATCGGATGACTTGGTAATGGATCATCTAAGCGAGATTTAGTTCACCGTACCTTTTGTAAGAGATACGTTGACGTCTTGAACAATAATAGACAAAATTTTGCTGGTTTTTAACAATTAGAATCAAGTTCTTGCACACTGCACAGGGAAATAATAATACCATTGTATTTATATGTTATAAATACAATGATAATACTATCGCTTTGTTAGATATTGCTAATCCAGAGAAACATCTAAAATCTGCGATCATATAGACAAAAAGGACAAAGGATTCAAGGAAATGACTGATAGGTACCAACAAAACCAAAATCCAAAACTCCATTAGTTATGTTGGGAGATACTTGATTATTGGGAAGAGAAACCTGTAGACTAACTCAACACGTGGTGCACCGACATCACGAGATAAACTATAACAAATCATTTACTCTACATAAGGGCAGAAACCTTACAAAAAGTATCTTTCACAAAATGGTTTCCGTTAATGAAACCAATTTAACATTAAACAAAAATCAGATACTAGCAAATTGATGAGCACTGATAGCTGTACCTATAATAATAAATAATTTTGTTGATTGATTGATTAATAACCAACCAACAGGTATGTCCACTGCCTATGCTCTTTAAAGTACAATTTATCTTTAAACATAAGGGTGGAACAATCATCTTTAATCATTCAATATAATTTAGCACTTAATTTGCAGTGATGCCGCGAGAGGAGACGAGACAAGAGTTACGGAGCGCCTGGTCTCGTCTCGTTACTTCGAGACGAGACCAAGAGTTAGTATAGGTCTCACATCTTGTGAGTCTCGTCTCGTCTCGAGAGTCTCATTTGGTCTAACTCCGTAGAAAGGAATGCAAAAATACGAAGTGTTTAAATAAAAATTATTAGTTGCGCCATACAATGAATGATGAATTTTTTAAGAAACCTATGCTTAGCAAGCAGTTAAAAAATATCTAGTGGGAATAAGATGAGCAGAAGTTAGTGAATTTAGAAAAATATTTGTATCACCCCATTTAATTAAACAATGCAGAGACTTTTAAACTTGAAAACACGAAATCACGAATTTCAATACAGTACCGTAAAGTCCTATAATGTTGACCGGTAATGTAACTTTGACCAAAAAACTAAAAAATGATTGTTAGTTATCTACTTGTAAGCAAATAATTGATTCCAGGGATCTGTTGTTGTCGATGCATAACTTTTTATCTAACAGGTGTCGCTGTTAGCTTTGATTTGCTAAAGTCACTAAATATTCTAAAGTACCGCAACCTTATGTTCCAATGAGTTAGAGAGAGAAAGCTAATTTTAACCCCAAAATGGCGGAAAAATGACATCTGTGTTTGACATACGATGAAAATTAGTATTTTACTGTTAGACCATTGGTCTAAAATTTTACTATTACTAAGTTTGACGTTTGACACTTGGTTTGAAATGCGGCAATTTGAAAAACATCATAAACTTGTAGTTTTCCCATAGACAGGCTCGTCTTCTTATTCTTACACACTACTTGCTGTATTTTTTAGTTATCCTTTTCTGTGATTTAAATAACGATTCTAAATGAAGTATTAACACGACAAAATAAAATGTCAATTTTAAAAACGTATGTTAGGTTCGTGTGGCAAAGTTCCAAATTTTTTATCTTTCAATTAAACTGTAGGTACCTTTTAATAACAATGACAACTAATTTTTAAGAAATATATTGATAAGTATCTAATGTGAGTTTAGTTTTTAAGAAACACTTCATAAAGTCATTAAATTTTCTAGCGACTAGGTCTTCAATATTTGAAATTGCCGCCAAAATTTTAACCCCAAAATGGCGAACGTTGCGGTACTTTAGATATCTAGTGACTTTATGATTTGCTACCAGCCATTTTCTACAACTCTAATAAACATTGACCAGTAACCTCTAAAAGTGCGCGAAAATCCATGCTGTGTAAACTATATCTTGGTGCGAAAGATTTATAAGTGTGACAATAATTTTTCGATTGCTGATGTATAACATAACACTTCTTTATATAGTATAGCGCAATAACTTTTCATTTTAAATTAAAGTACAAGGTAGGTAAATTTTTGTATTTGAAGCCAGCATTAATTTACCGATCGTTGCTAACTTTGACCACCGGTCAGTAGTCAAAGTAACGTTAATTTTGTTATTTTATCCTTATAGGTATGGCTCCGACGCGAAAATATACGCGGTATGATGGCGATAATAAAAGCAAATTAGACAAAGCCTTACAAATGATTAGATCTGGCCGAATTTCAAGAACGAAAGCTGCTAAAGAATTTAATATTGCGAAAGGGACTATAATAAATAAGCTCAAACAAAAACACGCTGGAAAAATCGGGCGTCCTTTCGTATTTTCGAAATTGAAGAAGCCGCTATAGTTGCACATATTTTAAAAGTCAGTGAGTGGGGGTTTCCATTTAATAAGACTGACTTGCGACATTTGGCTAGCGAACTACTAAACAGAAAGGGCGTTAGAGTTCCGCAGTTTCGTGACGGCAATACTCCAACACTTAAATGGTGTACTAGTTTTATAAAAAGAAACGGGAATCAACTATCTTCCAGGATGTGCCAAAATTTAAAAGTTTCAAAAGCGCAACTGTCGCCAGATGAATTAAAAAAGTATTTTGACGCCCTGAAGAAAACTTTAACAGAAAATGGAGAGCTCATTGGACCACATAGGATTTATAATTATGACGAAACTAATTTGTCTGACGACCCAGGAACAAAAAAGTATATTTTCAAAAGAGGTGTTAAGTATGCAGAGAGGATTCGTGATTCTACCAAATCTAGCGTTTCTATCATGTTTTGTGGCTCTGCAACCGGTAACATACTGCCTCCGTATGTGGTATATAAGGCAGAAAAATTATGGATAACGTGGATGGAAGGTGGACCACCACACACACGTTATAACCGTAGCAAAAGCGGATGGTTTGACTCCGTAATTTTTACTGACTGGTTCATAAACCTATTTATTCCTCATGTGACAAAAGGATCCAATGAAAGTATAGTATTATTAGGTGACAATCTATCTAGCCATTTTTCGCCAGAGGTTATAGAGGCTGCTGAGAAACATCGCATATTATTTGCATGTTTTCCAAAAAATTCAACGCACTTGTGCCAGTCTTTAGACGTGGCTTTTTATGCACCGTTAAAAAGAAAGTGGAGAGACATATTGGATTCTTGGAAGCAGTCGCAGAAAAGGAAATCCCAAATTGTTCAAAAAGATCAGTTCCCAAAACTATTAAAAAAATTATGTGACGCAGTTGCACCAAATAATTATTCGCAAAATTTAATTTCGGGTTTTAAAAAATGTGGTATTAGTCCTCATAATCCACAAGAAGTAATAAGCCGGTTGCCCGATCACAAGACCAATGAAAATGTTGATCCAAATGCATTGGTCTCTGAAGTAGTCGTAGATATGTTGAAAGTAATGCGATACGGTGATGATACAGAACCCAAGAGGAAGCGAAGAGTTAAAGTTGATGTTCAACCCGGCATGAGTATTTCGGTTGAAGATTTAAATTCTTCACAAAATGACAAAAATACAGATAAATCTTCAATTAACAAGACGAAAAGTTCTAAAAAACAAGTTGCAGAACCCATTTCCAGTGATGAAGACAGTTCATTGGAATCAAATGATATTGTCTACATGGAATCAGACGATGATGGGGATTTTGATGACTTTCGGCAGCAATTAATTGAGGACCAGATGTATGATAGACTATATGACCAAGAAGACAATGTTACTGAGTTTGATGAAATTAATCCTGAATTGAGTAATACAGCAAACCAAACAGAGCCAGAAAAACAATGTGAGGAGGGTCTAAGCTTAACGACCAACGACTTCGTTTTAGTACGCTTTGAGACACTTAAAAAAAAAGGAAACCCAAAGAATTATATTGGACAAATCATTACCATGAATCCTTCAGACGTAGAAGTCAATTTTCTGAGGAATAAGAATTTAAAGTTTGTCTGGCCTGATGTTTCTGATAAATCGCTGGTTAAAAGAGAACAGATTATTAGGAAATTAAAGTCACCTAAGGAAACCAAGAGAGGGTTCATTTTTGAAAGCATACCTATGAAAGTCGAATAAATCCATATTTTTTATCAACAAATACGAGTTTTTTTTGTATTCCATCAGAGTGTGGTATTTGTTTTTTTTAATACCTACTCTTATGTTTGTATAGCATTTGATATCGGACTTATTTTGAGTTTATATCAATTGTTTTTGTATTTTTAATATATATTTCTTTATTTTTTATGTTTTTTCGATATATCCAGACCCGAAACATTGAAAATTTTGCGTCAAATAATTTTTTTCAAACACTTTACTGGCCAATGTTACAATAGAGTCATGTTATATTGCCTTTTCATTAGTCCAAGATCACTAGTCAAAGTTAGGGTCATCTAACCTAACTTTGACCAGTCATATTTAAAAAAAAAAAGTCAAAAGTCTTTGATAACAGTAGAAATCATATACAACAGGGCTACTGTATTACTAGGAGCCCCAATTTTGGCACCAATAGTGTTTCTGAATTAACATTAGTTTGGCTGTAATTTTAAGTCAAAGTTATAAAGCAGTCAAAGTTATGGGAGTTTACGGTAACACTAGCGGATGATACCTATTCTTCAATTTGTAGAATAATACCAATTGTTGGTAACATTTTTTTATATCGTGGAACTATCTTATTATAATTAACTGATTCAAAATTGTTTAATTTTACGTGAATCACCGGCGGATCGCACTTCAAGCGAACATTCTGGTTATAATGTGAAAGTAACAAGTTTTAAAATAAACTTGATAATGATAAACGACGTTCTGTAACTTTTCGAAGATATTACCAATCAGTATATTTTCGACTTTGTGGCGTTAGGACGTGTAGTTAAATAAATTTCGAAATTGCTCTTCGGTGTTTCGTTCGCGTTTTTGAGATAAATCTGTGCTTGTGCTGTTGTTAGTAATTAAATCGTAAACGTTGTTTAAGATCTACGAAACAGTGGCTCAAGGTAAGTCATTTTAATGTTATTTCCTCTATATATTTCTTTAATTGCTTGTTATATTGTTTTCGTGACAATGAATTGAAATATCAAAAAGAACAAGGCGATTTTTTAAATTTTAACCCTTGATTTTTCAAACTGAGGGGATTTTTGAAAATTTAAATGAAATTGTTCATGGGCATAAAGAGGGGTTTTCAATTTCCCAATGTTGGTCACTTTAACATTCCTATTTAAATTTTTAAATACATATGTGGCTATATATACAAAAAAATCACCCCTCATTTATAACAATCTATATTTTATTGAAATTCTCATAATAAACAGTTGACAAAGTTAAAACTCTTCCTACCACGAATATGAAAAGTTCATAAAGTTGAAATGATTATTTATCGGTAGGTATTTATATAAAAACACAATTGATTATTAAGGCGGCATATTATGCTTTTCTTGCATATTATTTGATTGTTTTGTTTGTGTATATTTTGTATTATATGTAACATTTTGTTGTATTTTTGCTATGTTTATATTGATTATTAAGTTGAGTTCGTACCAGTATACAGAACTGTATATTTGAAATAATGATGCAGCTTATAACTGAAATATTTGAATATTTTGGTACATTTTTCGCAATATTGTCACCTTTGGTACCATACTTAGAGTATTTGTAAAGTAGGTACAGTTATTTCTGAAATCGCATACTGCAGGCAGGTATAACAATACATGAAATAGCTTTAACAATGGTTGCAGTGAATGGTATAATAAATGATAATAAGAAAGTTAAAGAAAAGGAATCTTTTGAAATGCTTTAAAAAGTATTGGATATGGAAAATAGAGCACAGGAGATCATTATAATTGGAGATTTAAACTGTAGAGTCGGGAAAAAGTACAATGACTAAGTTGTAGGCATGGGCGAAGCTAGGGGGGGCTTGGGGGGGCTACGCCCTCCAAACTTCAATTTAGCCCCCCTAGCTTACCATAACATCTTAAAAAATCTATATACGTTATACACATATAGATACTTCTTCTCATATTCTGTGGGGCTTGAGCCCCCCCAGATCTGTTCACCAAACTTCGCCCATAGTTGTAGGAAAATATGGAGAAATTATTAGAAACAGTCATTGTTATCTATTAATTATTAATGCTGATTAAGTTTTTCCAGAGTTATTTGAATAATTTTTTTTAATTTAAGGAATGTCTTTTATACATACACTGTGGCCCGAAATAAAGGAGTACATTTTTTAATCTGAAATAACTTTTTTGTTTTTAGGGCGATTTATTTTCTTTTTGCAGAGTTAATACCTCAGCATGTCCCCAATATGAGTGCAAGTTTTGGTATAAATAAAATGTACAGGGTCGGACTTACAAATTTTTTTCTTTAATGGTGCATTTGTGATCGTTGCAAATGAAACATGTTTTAGCTAAATTTGAACTGATATGCTCTTTCGGTAAGGTAAGTACCCAGAACACTTCCGTACAAACGAAATTCTCCGAAATTGTAGGATTTGCGAAATATCATTTTTTTATTTAAATGGTACTAAGTACGCGCATTAGCCATAAACTAAAGAAAAATATTGAATTTTAATATTTATGTAAATTTAAATGTTTTTCTAATATCTTCACTAAAACGGAAGCTCTTTAGCACTAAATTACATCTTTCCTGCCATTTCTTCGAACGAATGCAGTTTGTATGAAACAACTTTGAACAGCGTACAATAAATGGGGCCATCAATTTATGGCGCAGAAGGCTACAAGAAGTGGTGAACAATCATGGTGGCCACATTCATAATATTTTACTTTAAGTTATAAATTATGTAGCTAATTTTCTTAGTTATAATTTGTGTTATTTAATAAAATGTATTATTTCCTTATTTCAATAAGAAAGTGATATTTCGCAAATCCTACAATTTCGGAGAATTTCGTTTGTACGGAAGTGTTCTGGGTACTTACCTTACCGAAAGAGCATATCAGTTCAAATTTAGCTAAAACATGTTTCATTTGCAACGATCACAAATGCACCATTAAAGAAAAAAATTTGTAAGTCCGACCCTGTACATTTTATTTATACCAAAATTTGCACTCATATTGGGGACATGCTGAGGTATTAACCCTGTAAAAAGAAAATAAATCGCCCTAAAAACAAAAAAGTTATTTCAGATTAAAAAATGTACTCCTTTATTTCGGGCCACAGTGTATAATGTATAAATACAGTAGAACTTCGCTATTCCGAACTAATTGGGACCGAACTCTGTTCGGTTTAGCGGGAATTCGGAATAGACGGATTTCATAAATAATATTAACAAGCTGTTGATGCCCTAAACTAAATTACTGTTAATTTCTGTTGTACTCCTATTTCTATTTTTTTTTTTTTATATATATTTATGGCTTCGACTGCTATGGTCCTCTCGCCATACAAAAGTAGTTTCTAACTTCAAGCAATTTCAATCTTTTACTATATCCTATCATACAACCCAATTACTTTTAAGTACTTTAACATATGTTTCAATCTTGCTATACTGATGAAATTCGATGTAATATCCGGCTTTATGTCATATAACTGACGCTGATTGACAAAATCTACACAATCACATAGGACATGCTTCACAGTGAGATTGGCATTGCAGATATGGCATTGTGGTCTAGGTTGACCCTTCAGAAGATATTCATGTGTTAACATGGTACCTATGTCCTATTCTTAATCGATGTATTTCTATTTGGTCTTCCCTGTGCAAACCATGCAAGTACACTTTTTCTTTTACATGTTGTTTAATATGCGTCAGTTGTGTATCTTCCATTTGCCACTTATCTTGCCAAATCTGAATATTTCTTTTCTGCAGATGTACTTGACTCTCCGACATTTTAACATGTGACAGGTTCATCTGTGGAGCTGTAATTGCTCGTCTTGCTGCACTATCTGCCTTTTCATTTCCAGGGATTCCTGAATGCCCAGGTACCCAAACGAATACAGGTTCGATTCCATATGCATTCAGATCACACAGGCACATCTGACATAAATTGACCAGAGTGTCTCTCGTAAACATCTCCGTTAAAGCATTGACAGCATTTAACGAGTCACTAATTATAATATATATATTATATAATTTCTATTAATTCAAGGAAAGTACGAAAACAAAATTGACCGCAAGTCCCACTGCATTTAATTAAAAATCTACTTGACCGCAACTCCCACTACCATTATAACGAGAAACAGCTTTCTGAACCTTTTCCATTGAACTATAAAAACTTTGGTTTTGGTAGCATGTGATAGATCTTTAGTAATCTTGTTTTAGTGTCCTACTGATGTACAAATTATTAAAAACTATTTGACTTTAATTAACCTTGATACAATTAATTATTATAAACAATTTTTATGAATTTTTTATCAATTCGTACATAAGGCTTGTAGATTTGCAAGATTGCTTTTATGTTGATGAAAGCAATCTTAGCTGATTTTCATTGGTACAATGTTTGCAGTTTATATTATACAAAGCACAATATTGATTTGCAGAGTACCTACCTAATTATTGTATCGTATACCATCCCTCTATTTCATTATGCATAATTTTTATTCGACCAATTTTGGAATTTCTCCAACATCTCAAAACTTTAACATTACCCACTTGGACAAACATTTGTGGTCAAAACTTATATCTAATTTCTACCTACTATAGTAGAGCACACATCCCATGAAAGGGTTGTAAAGCAGCACATGTTAACAGAATTTCATTGATAGTACTCGAATACTTATACTATATATTATGTAGTACGTTTTTCACAAGCACTGTTATATTACTTTCTTTTGCAATGATTTAATTTACTTTACACTCCACATTTAATTTATAATGATCGCATCTTGTAACAGAAACCATTTCATGAATGTAATAAAGTAATATCGACTTTATAATTTTTAAATGTGTTAATTATAGTCGCGATGGTGTATAGTGAAATAAATTATTATTGACTGATACATTAATTTTACACAATTATCTATCAATTTCACACATCGTTTAAAAAATTGCTTTCGTAACGATAGCGGTTTATTAAATTTACCAAATTTCAATTTACATAACTTTAAAATTTAAAAAAAAACCTCCAAATGGTATTATTAATATTTATATGGGGCAATAATAAATCAGTTACATAAACAATAATTTATAAGCCAAGTAATTAGTTTTCGAAACCGTGCATTCCCATACAATTAACTGCTACTGAATTTAATTTATAGCTAAACGGAATGTTGACTATTAATAATTTAAATGTTAATTTGTTAATTAATGATACAAATTGCTTTTCTGAAATGTGTTTTATGTTTTTTCAATATAGTAACTAGTCATTATACTTCAGCTGCTACAGTGTCATTATACTGATAGATCTAGATAACGGAAATCTATAACGAGACACAACTTAGATGTATCAGACATTTTGCATTTAAATTCAGTTATCCTTTTCAGAAATAAATCGATCTGCACTGTAAGGATACGTATATATTTCACTTTAATCTGTACCAAGTTTTTTCTTTCGTTCATCGCGTTACAAAGCCCCGATTTCAATCGTTTGCCATAAGATATCTATGGTTGTTATTTTATAATAAGATATTATCAAATAAGGTTAATGCGTCTTACTTCCTGTTTTATATTTGTTCATACCGCAGTGGCTTTAATTAATATAAAATTTTAAATAACCGAACACCTGACTTGCTTCTATCTATTCGGTTTTTTGGATCTTAATTATGTTCAAAATTAGAAGAAACGAGATAAAGTAATGAGATGAATAGGCTTTGGACTTAACTGTTCTCATTATTATTGACCATTTCATAGATCGGTATAAAAAAAAACTCATGCAAGAGTGGTACATTCTTAATAATCCAGAGTAATTACACGAGTTCTGAGAAGATAACATCAGAATGTGACGAATATTATTTATTCTTTATAAACAAATTAGGTACCGACTATAGGACAGCACAGTCTTCCTCAAGTAGTAAGTTATGTACTTTCGCTGTCTTAAAGTGCTTGGAACATTTTATAACTTTATAACAATTATTTGGTAATAGATTTGTAATTAGCTTCACACAGGAAATAAGCGAAATTTATTTTTAAGAAATAGAGAATTGCCAAAATGTTTCGGATTTTCTAAAGCGATTAATAAAGTATATTTTTTTGTGCTACAGAACTAGACATTTGACTTTCAGCTTAAAATATGTAAATTGAGTAGTTGCCTTATACGTAATTATGGGCAACGTGTTAAAATGATCAGAATTACATATCGAACGAATTTATCTCATAGCGGTAACATTCGGCATAGGCTGCTAATGGATATTGGTAAATGTACGGTTATAATAATATATTTTATGTATGGTAAATATGCAATATTTTAGTTACATTGGTCAATAGGGGAGTTAACTAAGAAAAAATTGTAATTTTATTTACATCTAACATAATTATAATTAAAAAACTCATCAAAATTCTAAAAGCGCGCTTTATTCGAAAATGTTTAACATAACGCTTAAACTTTAGATAGTAGAATTGCTTAGATTGGATTTTTTGTAGAACACGCATGTAAGAACGTATAAACACGGTAAGGCAAGGATCCAAAATGTAATGAAACAGTGATGGCAATCATCACAATATCTAAAGCTTACCAACAATCGGTATGGAACCTCGCTGAAGCTTAAAAGCATACTTTGATTACAAAAAGAAGACTCCAAGCGCATACAGTATTGAAGTAGCTGAAGTTCAGCGGTCGTACTGAGTATTTTGTACACTATATCTTCTTGCACAAAGTACTAAATTCACATATTCCACCCTATCTATATGAATATTTAATCAGGAGATCTACTGTACACAAGGCGAACATAAGAATGAATTCGTTTTGCATACCAAAACACAGAACATCAAGATTTGAAGGTAGTTTTTATATACAGGGTGTTTTTTTGGAAGCTTTAGTTAGACGTTTCTGGGAAAGTTGTATATAGGTAAGTTTTTGAAAATGTGTACTTAGGGGTTACTATGAAAGCTTAATCGATCTAAAATATTTTCAAAATGGCAGCACTTCCAGAAATGCCGGAAGTAGCTACCAACTTCGTTATTTTAAATTGCAACCCCTATTTTTTATTGCATTTTTGGATTCTACGTGAAATTTCATAACTTTTGATACTAACATTAACATGTCAATATCTACAAGTTTTGGTTTTTAAGTTATTTTCATTTATTTAAAAAAAATGGCGGATGCAGACGGTACTTTAAGAATTCATTACTTGAAAACGGTTGTAGCTATGGCAACCGAGTTTTCACCAGCGCGAAGAATAGGGCTTTCTTTTGGTATACTTAAAAAAAAGTTATGTTGCGTACGACGTCACCTATGAGGCTCCAAATTTAAGAAAATTCAAAGACTGAAAACTCAATTTTTTTTAATGAAATGACCATTTTCTTACTATTGCATTTGATAGAGAATCAAAATGGGGATATTTTGGTATTACATGTTCCTATCCCTATCTTTAATAGTTTCTGACTTATTCTCATTTTATCGCATTAATACCATTTTTTTCGAATTTTTTGTAGTAGTCGACTATGACATGGACCATGGCAATCTAGTTTTGAACAAATCAAGTGATACTAAACCGTCACCTGTAATAGGTTAACATAAGTTTTTCAATAATCGAAAAAAATGAAAAATGGCTCGCAATGGTTTTACATATTAAGATTTTTGGAATCTAATTGTTATTTATGGTGAAATGAACAGAATCGCGTCACATGCGTGTCATACGTTCATTGAGAGATATCCAGAAAGACCGCGTTCTAGTGAACGTACCATCCGAACACTGGAATGAAATTGTTTGAATTTTGGAAGCTTTGTACCACCTTACCTACAGTAAGAGTTTTACGAATAGGCAAATGTTAAGCAACCAGGACTATTTATTGGGGAACATTACTTGGTCAGATTTGGAAATTTTACGCAATATTCTTGTTCCTGCAACAGAAGAGCTGCCTCTGCAAGAATATGCTCAATACTGAATCACAAGTCATACAATACTCCACACGAGAACATTCACGAAAAAGAGTTTGTGTTTGGAACATGAAGGCGCTCATTTTGAGCATGTGTTGAAGAAGACAAGGTTTTAAATTGATTTGAAACTAACAGGTGACGGATTGATTGGTTTAAAATTCGCTTGCCATAAGGCCAACTACTAAAAAATCCGAAAAAAATGGTATCATTGCAATGAAATGAGAATAAGTCAGAAACTATTAAAGATAGGGATAGGAACATGTAATACCAAAATATGCCCATTTTGATTCTCTATCAAATGCAATAGTAAGAAAATGGTCATTTCATTTAAAAAACTGAGTTTTCAGTCTTTGAATTTTCTTAAATTTGGAGCCTCATAGGTGACCTCGTACGCAACATAACATTTTTTTAAGTAAACCAAAAGAAATCCCTATTCTTCCTTTAAGCGCTGGTGAAAACTCGGTTGCCATAGCTACAACCGTTTCAAGTAATGAATTCTTAAAGTACCGTCTGCATCCGCAATTTTTTTTAAATAAATGAAAATAACTTAAAAACTATAACTTGTAGATATTGACATGTTAGTATCAAAAGTTATGAAATTTCACGTAGAATCCAAAAATGCAATAAAAAATAGGGGTTGCAATTTAAAATAAAGAAGTTGGTAGCTACTTTCGGCATTTCCGGAAGTGCTGCCATTTTGAAAATATTTTAGATCGATTCGGCTTTTTGAGTAACCCCTAAGTACAAATTTTCAAAAATCTACCTATAAAACTTTCCCAGAAACGTTTAACTAAAGCTCCCAAAAAAACACCCTGTATATAGAATATATGCCCAGAAATTTGGCAGAGTACTAGTTAATAATTTAAAGTATTGTTAAGGGCAAAATAAGATTTTTGATATTATATAATATACCCATTCATAAATAATTCATTCTTACTGCACCACGTAATTATTAATTTGAGGCTGTCTTCGGGCGCATGCAGTACATTTGCAATAATTTTTATCACATTTGATAAGACAGTGACATTGTCAAGATACACTACACAATCAGTAATCCTTTGAAAGCGAGCTTAGCATATCAATTGACGAACTCCCCTTGCTATAGTGATATTACGTTAGTGTTTGACATCATTGATACCTCCTTTTCGGAATTACGATTGCCGTTGCCTTATGACCAAAATTGATACCAATTAAGTAAGGGTTCAAAGTTTTAAAAAGGGTTGAATCACATATCGCATTATTTCCACATCCCCATTTGAGCTCCCTTGTACAAAACATAAAGGAACCGATAAAAAATTCGTATTATGGTCGTCCAAATAACTGGTACTGGTATCAAACATTTTTATATAAAATGAAACGCGTCCTAGAGCAGTTGATAAAAATTTTCAGCAAACATCCTATTGCTTCCGTTTTTTCCGTCTGTCTGTCACAACTTTTTGGCTATTGAAAAACAGCCGTGTCAAAAGGAAATTTGAAACAATGTTACGATTTGTGAGCTCGAAATGTTTAGATACGTTTGAAATGTACCACAAATATGTTTCTTACCTTAAATGTCAAAATGTGTTGTTACTGTTGTGTAATTTCAAATGTTTTGAAAATGTTTCTGCATTTGATACGGTTGGTAATTAATTACTGAACCACTTGCCACAGTAACCTCGGAAGGATGTGGTCTGTCAGCAATCGAAAGTTGTGCTTCACAGCATCTGAATGGAACTTATTTTAATTAAAGATAAAGAACAGGAAAACCAATCGTTTAAACTTAAATATAAAAGATGTAATTTAATTTACATTAAAAAGTGGCAACACACAATTCTGCACAACTTGGGGTAACAAATTTGTGCAGTTCAACATTTATGCAATAACAATTATAACGAATTCGAAATTATCACATACATAAAAATAAAATAAATAATATAGAATATATTAAAACTTCGATTTTCCTCTATCCACAGTGAGGTGCTGTTCTTAACTTCGCTAACTTGTGGCGAATTAATAATTTGCTGACTTGCTAAAATTAATGTAAGAATGTAAGTAGTGCGGATACGTATATGCTTCTTAACCATGTACGTAAAATAAACGTTGTAATTGAAGAAAAAGAAGAAAAATAGATTACAGATCCGAAAGTCGTGTTTCTTATTTTCCAACCGCGAGTACCGTTTGAAACTTATTTTTTTTCTGAAAATGGTTTTCCAAATGTTTCGCAAATAAGGGCAAAAGACAGAAGTAGAATGAAATGTTAAGATGAATGAGAGTTGCTTTAACACTAAAGTCGCATCATCTTAATTATTTTATTTTGCATTTAATTACTAAATATAATCATTTATTTAGTATTTATGGAATCAATGTTTTGAAACTATTTCGTTTTTTTATTATCCTTAAAAATAAATGAGGGGCGCGAGCAGTTTAAGGATAATGGTCGTAACTCAAAACAGGTTGACAATCGCTGAATTAGATTAATATTTTAATACAAATTTTGGGAAAAGTGTAGGTAAAAAGTACAACAATTAAGTAAATAACTTGTGCATTTGATAAAGTCAAAATACAATGAAAAGTTCACATACCCTTGAATGACTGAAAGAAAAATATGATCAATCAATCAATTTTATTTGTTATAATTATACAAAATTTTAACAAAGGATTCGCTTCTAAACAAAACTAAATTAAACAGATTTTTTTTTAAAAACAGATTATTTCCCCTATACAATATCCCAGCCACCCAACATAAACCCACTATCCCTATTGTCTAACTAAATCCATATACACACACATTAATACCCTCCCTTTCTTCTTCTACACTCTAAAACCTCTTCCATCCATTTTTTCCCCATTCCATCATCCCCTAGCAGCCCTCTCCATCCACCCTCATGCTCCTTTAGTTCCCCACAGTTCTCCGTCAAATGTTCCATATTTTCTCTGTCTTCTCCACACAGTCTACACAGCCTCTTCTCCTCCTCCAGCCAATATTTGTTGTCGTTCTCCTCATTTCCCACTCTAAATCGAGCCACTATCCTCTTGCTCTGTATGTTACCCATTCCATTTAGGTATCTTGGCAAATCTTCCGTCACTAAGACCTTGTATTTTTCATTGAACCTTCCCTCTCTTATCTCATACCCTTGAATGACTGAAAGAAAAATATGATTTTACCTCCTCTAGGTTTCTGCAATATAAGTCCTACAGTAGGTACAATTGATTTCAACCCAAGACCTCTTTTTCAGACTTACTCACATGTATTTGATATTTTCGCATGTACAGGGTGGCCAAATTTCGATGTTTTAATAGGGAATCTCGTAAACTATAGGTCGTATGAAAAAATGAACCGCGCATCCTCGATCTCTTTTTTTGAGAAAAATTCAATGGTGTTTAAAATGAAAACTCGAAAATGTGAGCTTTTGGCCATAACCCGAAAACAAATAACGTTAGCCAAATTTTAAAAACACCATTGAGTTTTTCTCAAAAAAAGAGATCGAGGATGCGCGGTTAATTTTTTCATACGACCTATAGTTTACGAGATTCCCTATTAAAACATCGAAATTTGGCCACCCTGTATATGGACTAAGCTCAATGAACTTTTCATTACAGTAACCCATGTGGAACTGTACGAGCTTCACCATTAGAAGGGTACTTATCTGCTGAAGAGTGAAAAAAATAGGATGTTGTAGCTTCTCAGGGAGTCTTAGTTTTGAGTGTCTCCTTATCTTTCTCTTATTATTCTCTGTTTAGTCTACCAACGCTTGTTCTTATGGAGATCAATAAGTTGCTGGTGTCTGCACATCGCGTTTTGGATTTCAATTATTTTTAGGTTTTTTCTAGGCTCCAACTCTAGCTTCCAGAAGTCTAAACGTATGGTCCTTTGTTGAAAATTCTCAAGTTCGATGAGTGTGCCCTCATACGCAACATTGATTTCTACCCCTAGTCAGTCTACCGATACTTGTCAATTGATACAGTACCAATTTTATTGCGGTTCCATGATTTGATATTCCTCGTATACTTCCTTGACATTCTAGGTTTTCACGAACAATTTGAGTTCCACAACAGCCTCATGGAAGATCTTAGTACTCTTTCAGTGCCACTATTAACTTTAGACGGTGCTAGCCGCCCCCTTTTCTTAGTTTAAGAAGGCAGCTCCGGAAAGGTTCTTCTTTACTCCGGTATTTAGCGCCTCGAATACCTTTTTGATCAAATTTTATTTCCTCTAGCGAATATTAAACCCCAGGTGTAAGGGTGAGACACGCAGGCTCCCTGTACACTTGTCAGTCAGGTTAATAGAAGGAGTGGAACCTGAAACTCCGTGGGTTTAGCCGGACATCTTTTCTTTAGCCATGTACGCTTTCATCCTTACCTCCTAAGTCTATTAAAAGAGTGAAGCACATCAACCAATAAACCCTCTGCCACGATTCTGCTATCCGCCACCCAAAACGTGCCTAGATCACTGTTAACAACTTCATTCGAAGATTAAATTAATTTACATCTCCAAAATGTACTAACAAATGCAGATGGATAGCAGTGAAATGGATTTTCATGGATGAGCTTTTTAAAATTAATCACATACCTACCTACCCTCTAAACAAATCTAACATTTTCCACGAGTAGGTAAAGCAGAAATGTACTTGATGTTCCATTTGAACAATAACTTTTGTGTCACCATCCTGTATAAGATGAAAATATTTTTTTGTAATACGCAAAAATCACCAAAGTATTTCGCACACGAGTTGCAAACAAAATTTTTTCTACAAACGTGAAAAAGTTGACAATTATTTTAACGTTAAAATACAAAACTCTTATATAGTTTACATGCAGTGCGCGAAGTAAGTATTTCGCGCACAGCGTTGTCATTTCGCGCACGGTGTCATGGTAACCTAGAAAAGGGTCACTTTGCGTATTGTTATCAATGCGCAAACCTTGTCATTTTTTGACATTTGTAGAAAAAACACTATTATATCATCAAAGAAACTCATTTCGATATCGTTATTAATAACGACACTATCCGTAGACCACCTTTGTAGTGAAGTGGAACAACTTTTACCTGTAGTGTGGTAATAAGTAAAAAGTAATTCAGTTTGATTTGAAACATTTAGGGGACAGAGTGATTTAAAGGAACGTCGTAAGTACTAATTCAATACAGTTTATTACAAATTTCCATTATAAACCAAAAATTAAACTTAATTAATTTACTTTATATAATACACTACCCAACTTGTAGAATTAAACGGCAACAAAAACTTGTTTTTTTGAATGTACAGGCGATTAATCGAAAAGAAGCAAACAAACAAAGACAGAA
Organism: Pyrocoelia pectoralis; assembly: GCA_036250285.1. Lineage (NCBI taxonomy): Eukaryota > Metazoa > Arthropoda > Insecta > Coleoptera > Lampyridae > Pyrocoelia > Pyrocoelia pectoralis. The sequence continues at coordinate 9,560,640 of CM070077.1, read as the reverse complement.
AAGGATTCAAGATAACAGCCAATTAAAAGACGTGGTATATATTGAATAATAATTACAGTAGCTACTGCCCTACCCTGGTTGTAAAGGATTATTTACGACGTACGTTTCCTTAAGGAAAGCTTCCGTAAAAAGTAAGAAATATCAACGAAGCCTTGCTTCTGTTATAAAACCGAGCGCTTAAATTAAAAGTGTAGACAGCAATTTGTGAAATTACTTCTCGGAATTATAGTCCTTTTATGTCTAATTACATCTTTCACATTGTACCCTATCTCTTTCTAAACTGGTTCATAACAATAAAACTGAAGAGGACATTACCGTAAAAATAAAATCGTGTTTGCACTAATAAATTACTATTGTTGCGTTTTCATTGAATATACTGTAAAAAAGGGAAATTGTTTCTCTGAACAATAATTAGTCTTATCGCAAAATTACGGTTTTCTAAAGCTAATAATCGAACAAATTATAATCTAGATTCCTTAGTGCCATTAAAATTTTTTCGATATTGGTTTTGTAGTTGATATCGATCTTGAACCTGAACGAAAAAAAGTACTGAATGAAATAAAATAAACATAAAACGCTCCTTAAAATAAGACAACTGTAAAAAACCGGTAGAATTAAACATCTCAAGTTCTAAATTTGGAATAATTAAATTTGATAAAACAAGCTGGAAGTTGTTAGGAATTCTAGTTAAAAGATACGGTAGCTGAGATAAACGTCCAAATAAATATTGACGTTTTGTCCTTTTTGGCAGAATCCATCGACCTAATTAGTAATTTTTCGTACTCGATTGCCTATCCTGATTTAGAAGAGAGTGTAATCGTTAAGAGAGATATATATGGGCGAACGTAAATTAAATAATGAGGGATTGCGAATTTAAAAACTTATTAACAAATAATGCAGACGATCTAACATTTAAATGCACTACTTGTATGGTTAACTACGTCTTCGCAACAGATGCCAAGAGACAAAAGACAATCAGCCTATTAAAGGTGGACACCGTACCAACAATTTATTGTCCCAATTAGCCAAATCGTGAAGCTACGTGTTTTGGAAAGGCAATGGTCCTCGATATAGTAGCTTGTTAAGTAAACCGGTATCTTTTCAGAAAAATTCTTTCCCTACAACATCGCAAACGAAGAAATTCCATAAAGGGGGAAATTCGTGAAAAGGACCGAATTACGAAACCTGTAGACGAAATACGAGTAAACAACCTGACAGCTTATCTGCTGATATGTGTTTTTGAGAAGTTCGATTTTTATATTCGTTTATTTTTGCCTACCGAAATGCGCAACGTATAATTTTCCCCCACGTCCAACTAATTTAAAACACAAATTAAGACCAGATAAAAAACGAACTTGCCTCAAAATTAAAACGGAAAAATGTCGCCTAAGAACTTAATCCGAAGTATTTAGGTTCGATCGCTTCAACACTCACCTAATTAAGAGAGTTTGTATACAAATTAAACGAATTGATTTAATTATTGTAGGTTTTTCGCTTTTTAAAATCTCTTTATGTTGGTTTTATAGCGTTTAAAAGCACCAATTCTAGATTAAAAAGTTAGAGTCACTGTGTAAGAAGGTAAGTTTCTTAGTTAATTTATTTTATAGCATTTAAAGAACCTATTTAAAATATATATCTTCCACTACTTCATTAATATAACATTAATTCTTCGGTAATCAAAACGATCGTAAGTATAAAATAATTAAATATAAGCATAATCAACATGCTACCTGTTTAATTCGAACCTCAGCAGCATCTGTACTGTAAGCAAACGACTGTTCTTTTTATTACTCTTGCCCGCTCTATTAATCCTTGAATCTGACCGTTCACCCCCATCATACACATTTTTGATATTAAAACACAAAAAACCAGTAACTTTGGTACACCTTTTAAGAGATAATTTGTATTTAATTGTTATGTTTCGTAGTGTCTGTACCTTCCTCTTGTCCGTTTTTTAGCAAATCAGTGTACGGGTTATAGTGTTTATAAAATGGTTATCCGACTTTAAAGTGAGGATAAGACACTCAACTGTTGCAAAGGGATAATTTTTCGCAGAAACTTTCTGAACTCTTTTGTCGAGGAAATTCTAGCCATTTCCTGCCACCAATCAGAAAATCAAATTGAGATTGAGCGAGAAGCGATGAGGAAAAGGCGAACACCCTCGCGGGAATATTTCAACCTTATCCCCCAGAAATCACAAAAAATTAAGAGACACACAGACTAGAAGAACTCACAAAAACACCCTTTACACAACCATTGCCAATTAAACCATTCAAAGTGAAGGAAGTGGAGAAAATAATAAAAAAACCTGAATCCTAATAAAGTCCCAGGATACGAGCTCAAAAATATTAAAGGAACTGCCAGATCAAGGAATAAGGTGCATTAGCTACATTTTTAATGCTATTCTTCGTCTGAACATCTTTCCAGCTCAATGGAAAAGAGCCCAAATCATCCTCATCCCTAAGTCAGGACGTCCTATAGACCAATCAGCCTAATGCCGCTAACATATATTGTATTCGAAAGACTGTTACTACATAGAATCCAACCTGCTCTAACTGAAAATTTTGGATTCAGAAAGCATCACGCTACAGTGAAACATGTGCACCGGGTAACAGATGTTACTTCCAAGAGCTTAGAAGAGAGGCGGTATTGCTCCGATGCATTTGTAAATATATCTCAGGCGTTAGTGAAGATTAGGAAAACAGTACTAAGCTTCTATCTGCTAATGAAGTCTTACCTTGAGGAAAGAATGTTTCAAATCAAGTATCGGGATACTTCCACAGACTCTCATAACCTCTGCAGTGCCACAGGGTAGTATTCTTGGGTGAATTTTTTATGTGGTTTTCACCGTAAAACCTTCCCACAAAAAACTTTACAACCAGCGCAACATTCGCAGACGACACCGTAATATTACGGCTACCCACACAGAAGCAAAGCACTCATCACACGACCTAAGAAAACCTGAATAATATTCAAAAATGGCTAAAGACATGAAGAATCAAGGCGAACGAGCTAAGTCGGTCCATGTGACGTTCACAATACACGGAAGCAACTCTACCTCAAATACATATAAAGGCTGTGGCTCCTAGGCTACAAATCAAAACTATCACTCCTCCGGAACAAACTCCTCCTTCATAAAACCATTATAAAGCCCATCAGGGCGGACATACGGTATCCTATTATATAGAAATTCGAGATACTACATAGATCCAGTTGAACACACTTCATAAAGATCTCAAGTTGAAAACTGTGAAATAAGAAATAAAGTGTGAAATACCAAAAGAAACTACCACTTCCTCCCAACAAATTAGCCGCCAACCTCCTTGAGGACTCAATGGCAGCTCGCAGGATGAAGAAATGCCAAACCCTAGATCTTGCTGGTAGATTCTATTAGATAAGGATTGAAGCTAAATGACCGATAGGAAAGTCAGATCGTTTGTTTGTATTATCTCTTCATTCAGAATTTCTATGTTGAATTTGAATTGTGTGCCTTTTTCAGTTCCTTCTGACAGAGCCATGTCACCACAAACATTAATTCAGATCATTGAGTTTGTTTCATTTTCCAATACTTTAGTTTCGGTGTTTCATTGCCTTTTTTACGACTTCATTTAATGCTACATTAAATAGTTGTGGGTTCAATAGACATCTTTATTTGACTCAGTTCTGTTTATCTCTCTCTCTCTCTGCGAACACTTTCCACACGTTTTCTACTGCTTCTGCTAATTTTTTGTTTATCGGTTCTGTTTCAGACATGCCTCTTGTTTCTTCCTATTCTTCTTCTTCATTTGTTTCTAGCTGTCTATTGTCTATCGGTTCCATAATCATTCCTTCGTCATTTATCTATGTATCACCTTTTTTCCTTTAAATGTTTCATATTATATTCTTTTTTTTATTGGTGTCCTATTTTAGCCTTTTAAACCACGCGTGTTTAAATCGCGTTTTTTAAAACGCGCGTGTTTTAAAGTTGCCATGCCAACATCAACAAATTTGATAAAAATTAAATTCTATTGGTTATTGATCTGACAGGAGAACTTTGTTGTGTCAAATAAAATGACAGATTGCAAATTAATTGCCGTTTATTGGTTATTGATCTGACAGGAGTACTTTGTTACGTCAAATAAAGCGACAGATTGCACTAAGTTAGAATCCGTTTTTCTCATTTCCATGACAACGAAAGGTATACTGATTTGACATTAGGAATTCAACCATTTCACATTATTAGTTCTTATTTCCATTTTAATACCAGATTTCAAAGTGAACCAATAAAAAAAATAGCGTAAAGTATTCGTGGATAAACAGGTCTTTAAAACACTTGCTCTATTTCAAGCACTCCGGCTGCGCCGTCGTGCTTGAAAACTCGCACGTGTTTTAAAGACCTGTTTATCCACTTATACTTTAATATACTATTTTATCGCCTTATTTTCTTTTCAGTAAACTACAAGTTATCAGAAAAATAGTTTATACATAGATACATTGTTTATGGTGAATGGTTAATATGGTTAATAGTTAATAAATCTTAGGAATAATTAAAAAAGTGGCAATAAGTGAAACGCAATTATATCACGTTCGGTTCCAAGACGTACCTAAGTACTTCAATTAGACGCTACAAGTTTTACTACTGTGAAGCGATTAATTTAATCATTTATTGCATGGCCAACAAAATTATGCGCAAGGTTTTAAGTTATTAACATGGAACTAATATACAAAAATATCTATACACGTGAGTGGATCTGGTGTCCACAGGTACTGAATAGTTTTTTACAGCTTTGTTAGCCAATAGTTTGCATGTTGGGTGATAACAACGAGAAAGAATAAACATAACCACTGACATGTGTTAGTAATTGGTAAAAAAAATGTTGTTAATGTATTTATTTTGTGCAGATGAAAAGTAATATTGTTAGTGAATGACCGCACAGACGGGGATGTCATTAATTTTGCAGCCCTCAAAGGCAGCAATGAGGTCATACAATGAAGTCGATTATAGGCGAAGAAGAATGGTCATGTAGTGGTGATTTTGATGCACGGTGTGTTGGAAATTAATGTGTTGAATTACAGATGACAACAAGAACTAAATGCGAATGAAGAACGAAAAAGGTATGAAAAAGAAAGAAGAACAAGCAGCTGTAATCCTGTAAATAAACCATCCCCCTAGTTGTTTAAATTACATTTTAGATCAAAGATGAGCAAGTTTCGTTAAATCATGCGGTGTGAAACTAAGAAATATGGCTTCCAAAGCCCTATAGTCCGGGAGCCGGCAACCTTTTCTGCAATCAATTAATATACTTTTTATACTTCTTGAGCATCTTTATTTTAACAAGTCGCCAAACTTTTTCCTCTGCGAAAATGTTGGCGAATGGGTCCTACGGTAGTGCGCAAGGGGTAAAACACGTTGATTTGGTGATTAGAAAAAATTTATTAATATCACTTACTTTTTTAGCTCAATGTTAAGATTTTTTTCTTAGTAATTCAAAATAATATTTGTCCTACAAAAAAAAGGGGTCCATCAAGAGTGTCCCCCATCTCAAACATGTAGATATTACTATATTAAAAAAACAATTAATATCAAGCTGATTTTGTTTCTGTAGCTTAGTAAATATTTGCATAATTAAATGGCCGCATTGTCCTACAAATTAATTGGGCCGTTTTCCCAGTCCTACATCTCAAAGTTGTCGAGTACATGGTAATACCTTTTTCATTAATATCTGTGGGACACGGATACCAAATGATAGATTAGCATATTCTTTACCTAAATCAATCAATGTCCTACAAAAAAACTGGGGCATATCGCTAGTCCTACAAAAAATATCTAAAACGAAACAGTAGTAAAGTAGCCTGCATACACGTAAATATGTGCAGACGTATCAAGGTTTATTAATAAACCTTGCACACTTATACAGGGTGTCCAGAAATGAAGGTGCCAAACGAAAATCCCAATTAGTAGACATTATTTTATGTCGATTTAACCCAAATTACCTTAGTCCAAAAATGCTTCTTAAGCGAGCTGGAGCTCCTTATAGATGGTGCCATGAAGTACTTTTTTTTGTAATATATATTGAAACAGGGGGCCGTCATGTAGAGCACTTACTGTAAAATTTGTTGTTTTTGATATAACTTGATATATTAAGAGTAATTTAGTTAAATAAATTAATAAATTAGTAATTTATTTAAATTTGTTTTTCTCGAGAAGGGTGCATCCTAACGATTTGAAACAAGAGCACATTATTTTTAGAAAAGAGAATTCGAATTTGACACAAAAATGTCAAAAAAATAAATGTAAAAAAAATACAATCCAAAATGTCTGCGGCCCCTCCCACATGGGACGCTAATGGCCGCAGCAAGGAAGTATTATGTACAGCGAACGATGTGTGATCAGAAGGTAAGTCTTTGTGCAAAGTTTGGACATTTTCGATAGAAACGTTTTTGAGATATGACAAAAAAAAGTACTTCATGGCACCATCTATAAGGGGCTCCAGCTCGCTTAAGAAGCATTTTTGGACTAAGGTAATTTGGGTTAAATCGACATAAAATAATGTCTACTAACTGGGATTTTCGTTTGGCACCTTCATTTCTGGACACCCTGTATAGTGGTAAGTGTATATGATGTATAATGTTACATATGCCGCCGTTTGTCTGTGTTTTCATTCAGCGCGTATTGGCATAAAACTGTATCTGATTTTTTGCATTCTTTACTAATAACCTAATTAAATTAGAACTACGCATATTCCATCCTAACCATGTAAAACGGCCCAATTCATTAATTTGTAGGACAATGTGGTCATTTAATTATACTAATATTTACCAAGCTACAGACAAAAAATTAGCTTCATATTAATCGCTTTTTAATAACCAAATCGACATGTTTGATATCTACTCACCCTCTTAGGATCCATTTGCGAATCGTGCCGCAGAGGAAAAAGTTGGGCGTCTCTACTAAATGGAGCTGCTCACGAAACTTACATTAGTCGTATATTAATGAATTTAAAACTCGGCTTTTTACACAATTTTCGAATGTAGGACTGGAAAAACGGCCCAATTAATTTGTAGGACAATGCGGCTGTTGCGGACATATAAAACTTTGTGGTTTTGTCTTATATGTCCTATAATTATACAAATATAATTATGTACATTAGTTTATTAAGGATTAAATGCTGGTTTTTATAATAAGAATGATCGGCCTTTCATTTCACCGTGAATCTCTACGCGACACCAATTGTGTCGGCAGCTAATTCATATGAAAGTTCGTGAAAGACTGTACTAAAAATACGTGTAATAGTTACTTCATCCCTATAACGACTTACTACAAAAAAAACTAACGCGCTTGTTCTAAAACAATGCAAGCATTCATGGTTCTAACACCCTAACACATAAAAATTAATTCAAAACCAATGTATATAGAGCGGCAACATGCCCCCCGCCTTGAAAGTATTGAGGTACTTTCAATGAATGAAAACACTGCAAAATACAATTACAAATACTATAAAAAATACATCGTACAAATACAAACACTGATCGAACATTTTCTTCTTGTGGTTATGCAGTTACTAAAGTACCTATAGCTATAAACAAATGAACAATGACACTTTGTCGTCTTAATCTAACGAAACATGCGTTTCACACGCGCACTCTCACTCACTAGTGTCAATGGGCAGTGGGCAGATTTTGCTGAAACTACGGCGCAACGTTCCATTGGCCGTTCTTACTGTGGCTACCCGAGCGATGCCGTCACGTCCTGGGTGAAGTTGGGTCACACGTCCGAGTTTCCAATGCAATGGTGAAGTTCCATCTTCCTTAAGCAGGACCAGTACACCTAACTTGAGTTGTGACTGGTTGGAATGCCATTTTGAACGCAGTTGTAACTCAGAGATATATTCTTTATGCCAGCGAGCCCACAGTTGCTGTGTTAGCTGCTGGATACGCTGGTAGCAGCCCAAACGTTGGTCGGGTACGTCAAGCAGGTTCGGATCGGGGAGTGCGGTTAAAGCTCGCCCGATTAGGAAATGGGCTGGAGTCAAGGGTTCCAAATCATTAGGGTCATGAGACATAGGAGTTAAAGGGCGGGAATTGAGGATAGACTCAATTTGCACTAGTAATGTGTATAATTCCTCGAAAATAAGCGAGGCATTGCATAATACGCGTTTTAAGTGATACTTGCAGGACTTTATGCCTGCTTCCCATAGACCGCCAAAGTGCGGGCTATAGGCCGGTATGAAATGCCAGTTAACTCCCTCGTTTTGCGCTTCGTTAGTGATACTCGCGTTTTGCTCTTTTAACGCGCGTCCCAACTCGCGTAGTTCTGACTTGGCTCCTACGAAATTAGTCCCGTTGTCGGAGTAAATTACTGAGGGCTTGCCTCGACGCCCTATTAGGCGCCTTAACGCTAAGATAAAACACTCGGTTGAAAGGCTAGTGACCAGCTCCAAATGCATTGCCTTCGTGGCGAAACAAATGAACAAACAAAGATATGCTTTTGTGGTTTGTGAACCGCGTCCCTTGCGGTTCTTGAGCAGGAAGGGACCCGCATAATCCACTCCGGTAACTTGAAAGGGTGGGGTAGGCCTAATACGTTCCGCAGGGAGGTCTCCCATTATTGGTTGGGTAACTTGAGTGGAAAATCGATGACACCTTAAACAACTATGAACAACTTGTCTAACAAGATTTCTAGATGAAGTAATCCAGAAATTGTCTCTGATAGACGAATGTAGTAACTGGGGGCCTGCGTGAAGCAGCCGTATATGCTCTCTCTCGACAATGAGCTTAGCCAAATGGTGTTTTCCAGAAACTACCATCGGGTATTTTTGTTAAAGATATAAGACGAGTTTCGGAGCCTTCCTCCGACTCGAATGACTCCTTGAGAGTCTACGAAAGGGTTGAGCTTCCTTAAAGAACTGGAATTGCTCACGGGTTGCTGCTTTCTCAAAACCTTGAGTTCTTCAGAGAAAGAATCTGACTGCGAGACCTTAACCAAACAAGTCATTGCGTCCCGCAGCTCCCTTAGGCCTAGATGACCTATAACGCGTTCTCCCTTGGAGGAACGGCAATTTTGTATGAACCGTCTGCAGTATGCGACGATTCCTTCCAACCGTGACAGCTTAGAAAAGTTATGAATGGGAAATTCAATCTTAGCAGAGACTGCTAGGCACTGCCTCTCGGTTTTTAGCTCCGGGAGTTTTGGATTCAAGGCATTGCAGATGGGCCAAGAGAACTCCTCCATTACAAGGAACTCTGGTCCCTGCCACCATAAAGTTGAAGTTTTCAACTGTTGAGGGGAAATACCGCGTGACAACAAGTCCGCTGGGTTTTGCTTGGTGGGGACGTGCCTCCATTCAAAATCTGAGGTGAGTTGCTGAAGATCTGCAACACGGTTGCACACAACGTCTTTAGTAGAGTGGGCCTTGTTTTTCGCCACCCTAACACAATGGTAGAATCGGTCCACAGAATCCTGCGATCTGGAACCATGCTCAAAGCCTTTAGTGCCTGAGTTGCAAGTTTGGCCAGAAGAACAGCACCGCAAAGCTCAAGCTTGGGTATCGTTAACGGCTTCAAAGGTGCGACTTTGGTTTTAGCACAAAGCAAAGAGGAATGCAATTGGCCCTCAGGAGTCCGCGACACTAAGTAGATCGCGGCTCCATAAGCTGTATTAGAGGCATCACAAAATCCATGAAGTTGCACCGCAGTGTGCCCTTCACAAAGAACATGCCTAGGGATCCTCAACTCGTTAAGAAGAACGAGTTCTGTACGATAGGAACTCCATTTTGTTTCAATGGAATTTGGAACTTGGTCGTCCCAGGACAGCTTTTCCATCCAAAGCTGTTGTAAAATGACCTTGGAAATGATAATGCAAGGTGCTAAGAGACCCAGCGGGTCGAATATCTGAGATATTTCGGAAAGGATTACGCGCTTGGTCACCCTTCCAGGTACAGAACTTGATAATGAATACATCAAGTGATCATTTTGAAAATGATAGGTTAGACCCAACGTGTGAGTTCGCTCACAAGCGCCTAGGTCAAGAACACCAGGGTGAATATCCTTCTGAGGGATATCACACAGAATTGAAGGGTCGTTCGTGAGCCACTTCCTTAGTTTAAAACACCCTGTACTCAGCACTTCGGTAAGAGCAGTGCATATGAATCGCGCCTGCTCCTTACTGGCAGCACCTGTGAGAAGGTCGTCAACGTAGAAGTCCTCCCTTATGATTCTAGATATCTCAGGGAGGGACCTCTCGCATTCTATGCCCAATTGAGTTAAGGAACGTATTGCAAGGAACGACGAAGAAGTAATTCCATATGTGACCGTATTGAGGTCATATTCTTGGATGGGTTGATCTTCCGAAAAACGCCATAGAATTCTTTGAAGAGGCCTTTGGTCAGGTTCGACCAGGACCTGCCTATACATTTTCTCGATATCAGCACCGATAGCGATTAAATGTTTTCTAAATCGGATCAAGATTTGAAACAAATCTTGTTGGATAGTGGGACCTACCATTTGAATGCTATTCAGAGATTTCCCAGTGTTGGTTTGCTGAGAACCATTAAATACCACACGGAGCTTGGTAGTGAGGCTGTCTTCTTTTAAGACACCATGGTGTGGCAAATAGTATGTAAATTCACCTTTCTTGGGCGTGGTCGGAGACATGTGACCTAGGTGAATATATTCAGCCATGAAATTGCTGTAAAGAGCTGACAGGCTGGGATTTGCCTGTAGCCTTTTTTCCATTGAAAGAAAGCGTTTTTTGGCGATTGGGTATGAATCACCCAAGCCTTCAAGAGATTCCTTGAATGGAATCGAAACAACAAACCTCCCGTCAGAATCTCGTTGGGTGGTTTGCTTGTAGTTTTGCTCGCAAGCATTTTCTTCTGGAGAGCGGACCTTTTCAGAAGGGTAACTTTCTATTTCCCAGAATCGTGACAGCAAGTCAGCGTTCTCTTGGATTGAACTTAAATTGCAACAAACGACACTAGTTGCAGCGGCTGTCGTGGGGCCTGCAACCACCCAACCCAGGCGTGTTTTTTGGAGTATGGGAAGGCCAGGACCCAACCGTGACTGGCCTATGCAAAGGAGTTCAAAGAATGCGGGTGAGCCAATGAGAAGATCAATGACTCCTGGTTCCCCAAAAGAGGGATCGGACAATCGAATGTTGTCCGGTATCTTGAAATTGGCCCGGTTTACAGAGAAACTCGGGATTGTACCTGTGATCTCATTCAACACTAGACATGAGAGGGATACTTTGTAAGGGGTGTGACGAGAGTGCAGTTCGACGTCACACCTGGTTCGTATGGGGGTTGCGGTCTTGCCTAGACCAGAAACAGTAATATTAACTTCGCGAGTAGGAAGTTTCAACCGTTTACACACATCTAATCTAATGAAATTTGATTGGGAGCCTGAGTCCATCAAAATTCGAACTGAGTGACGCTCGCCGTCACAGGAAATGAGATCCGCTGACGCAGTGGGCAGCAGGGTCATTAGAGCATTAGAGCAAAATGCGGAAATTGTGCTTGGATTGGCTTCAGCAGGGGTTTCAACAGCCGTAGAAGTACTTGGCTGAGTAGCCGAAACCTTTTCTTTCTCTTCGTGCAAGAGTGTATGATGCTTTGCTTGACATTTTCGACATGTCCATTTGGAGGTGCATTTGTTTGCGAAATGCCCCTTGTATAGGCAGTTGTGACAGACGCGCAACTCCCTTGCCTTGGAAATTTTGTCATTGATGGACAACTTGATGAAATTGTCACAATGGGACAAAGAGTGGGCCTGATTACAAAACGGGCACTTTGGCGTGTTTGATGCGAACGCCTTGGTATGTACCTTAGCTGCCTTTATTGTTGTCGCAGGCTTTTCCTGCTTGTATTCCAAATTCTCGAGAAAATTGGCAGTATTTTTCAAGAAACCTTTGAAATCATCCAGTTTAGGCAATTCTTGGCCTGAATTAACCCTTTGGAGTTCCCATTCACGAAATGTGGTGGGATCCAATTTCTTAGAAACAATGAAAATGAGGAACACCTCAAGTATTTCCTCTGGTTTTGCAATTGAAATCAAGGAATTGACATGTTTGAATAGCACGTCATTGATTTTCCTTATTTTAGCTGCTGATTCCTTGGCACAGGGTTCAAGGTCGCAGATTGCTTTGATATGGTTATACACAAGCATGCGAGGACTGTCATACCTCTCACACAGAGCCTTCCAAGCTAATCGGTAGCTTGCGGGCGTAAATTCCAAAGATTTGACGACTTCGGCTGCATTTGAGCGAAGACTTGCTTTGAGGTAATGAAGTTTTTGTGTTTCGCTGAGTGAAACATTATCATGAATGAGGCTTTTGTAAATTTCGCGAAATTCAAGCCAGTTCTCCACTTCACCACTGAAGTGGGGTATTGAAATAGTGGGCAGACGAAAAGGGTGCTGCGAATTATTTCGACCCTCCGTTTCCGCACTACTAGAACCGTTCGGTTCAGCATATAGTTTAAGAATATTTTTGGCATTCACTATTGCCGCAAAATACGAATCTTCGAACTCACCCTGTAATTTGAATTCACGTTCGAAATTATCAGTTAATTCTAAGATTTTTGAATGAATACGATCGTATTCTTCCAACAATGCATTTGTTAGGTTTAACCTTTCTTGCAATTCCGCTAATTGCCTTTCATCGCATGTAGATACGTTTTCTAACGTACCAACATAATTAACAAATCTCGTTAATTTTCCTTTTATGGAACCTCTAATTCGGTTTAAAGATTCCATTTTTTATTAATGTTAACTTCGACTACGGTACTTATTCGTTTTTGTTAATTAATATAAATTATTTATTTTAAACGCACGTATTCATAACAAAGCGCGGGGAACAAGCATTTCACCCGTGTCCAAAACAAATAAAATGTAGTTTCTGTTCAGAATCACACACAAGCGGCGTACTTACTAATTGCAAATGGTTATATCAGGAAAGAAAAAAAAGGATAAACGACGTACCTGTGATTCGTAGGTGAACTCTTCAAGACCACTTCCTGGGAATTTGCACCTAAGCACATGAGCGTTGTAACAACCGTGTGAATGCGAATCACTTTCGTATCACTGGACGTAAATAAAAAACACTTGCATTAATCCGGCGCGGAGGACCAAAATGTTGCGGACATATAAAACTTTGTGGTTTTGTCTTATATGTCCTATAATTATACAAATATAATTATGTACATTAGTTTATTAAGGATTAAATGCTGGTTTTTATAATAAGAATGATCGGCCTTTCATTTCACCGTGAATCTCTACGCGACACCAATTGTGTCGGCAGCTAATTCATATGAAAGTTCGTGAAAGACTGTACTAAAAATACGTGTAATAGTTACTTCATCCCTATAACGACTTACTACAAAAAAAACTAACGCGCTTGTTCTAAAACAATGCAAGCATTCATGGTTCTAACACCCTAACACATAAAAATTAATTCAAAACCAATGTATATAGAGCGGCAACAGCGGCCATTTAATTATGGAAATATTTACTAAGCTACAAAAAAAAATCAGCTTGATATTCATTATTTTTCTAATGTACTAATATCTACATGTTTGAGATGGGGGGCACTCTTGATGAACCGATTTTTTGTAGGACAAATGTCATTTTAAATTACTTAGAAAAATCTTAGGATTCACCCAAAACATTAAGTGATATTAATAAATTTTTTCTAATCGCCAAATCAACGTGTTTTACCCCTGCGCACTCCCTTAGGACCCATGTGCGAAAATTGTTGCAGAGTAAAAAGTTGCACGTCTCAGCTAAATGAAGCTGCTCACAAAAAATTAGTCGTATATTAATGAATTTAACACCCGGCTTTATACTACAACTTTCGAATGTGGGACTGGGAAAGCGGCCCAATTAATTTGTAGGACAATGTGGGCATTTAATTATGCAAATATTTACTAAGCTACAAAAAAAAACCAGCTTGATATTAATTGTTTTTTTAATCTAGTAATATCTACATGTTTGAGATGGGGGACACTCTTGATGGACCCATTTTTTTTGTAGGACAAATGTCATATTGAATTACTTAGAAAAAAATCTTAACATTGAGCTAAAAAATGAACTGATATTAATCAATTTTTTTAACCACCAAATCAACGTGTTTTACCACTGCGCACTCCCTTAGGACCCATTCGCGAAAATTGTCGTAGAGTAAAAAGTTGGGCGTCTAGACTGAATGAAGCTCCTCACAAAAAATTAGTTGTATATTAATGAATTTAACAACCGGGTTTATACTACAACTTTCGAATGTGGGACTGGGAAAACGGCCCAATTAATTTGTAGGACAATGTGGCCATTTAATTATGCAAATATTTACCAAGCTACAGAAAAAAAATCAGCTTGATATTAATTGTTTTTTTAATCTAGTAATATCTACATGTTTGAGATGGGGGACACTCTTGATGGACCCCTTTTTTTTGTAGGACAAATATTATTTTGAATTACTAAGAAAAAAATCTTAACATTGAGCTAAAAAAGTAAGTGATATTAATAAATTTTTTCTAATCACCAAATCAACGTGTTTTACCCCTTGCGCACTACCGTAGGACCCATTCGCCAACATTTTCGCAGAGGAAAAAGTTTGGCGACTCGTTAAAATAAAGCCGCTCAAGAAGTATAAAAAGTATATTAATTGATTGCAAAAAAGGTTGCCGGCTCCCGGACTACTATACACACTCTACATTTACAAATTTGAGTTCAGATAAACTTAACGTTATTGTGGAATAAAAAATTTTGGGCCAGTTCTCTATTAAATTATTACACCATTTTCATCAAATAGGAATTAAATTTTAAACCACGTTCTTATTCGAGGTAATAATATAGATAAAGGGATAACTAAAAGTACTTTAGATAGTTGTTGCACTTCTACTTAAATAAGCTACAACACGCACTCTCTTAACAAAAAAAGCGTAATATTTTAATTTACCGAGTATAGACTGAATCTGTGCTGAATAAAATTGTCTTCCAGATCATCTCCTGTATACGTGCGCTCGCAATTTAATTACCTCGCCATTTACAAATGTAGTTATCCAGTTAATTTTAAAATAGACCAAGTCGCTGTTTATTAAACGAACTTGAAGGATAATTGCAATTATACTGCATTTATGTGTATGGTACATTTGGTATTAGCGAACGCTATTTCAATGAATAAACTTTACATTATTCCAAATACAAATCGATGCAGTAAACTTGAGAAGGCTATAAGAGCATCTCTTTCAATAAAACGGCACTATCGGTGATTGCGAAGGATTCAAACCGGGCCTGTAAGTAGCAGCCAAGCCGCTAATGGGGCATTCTAACCAATTGGTCTCATACGGCTAGAGATAACGGCTGTCTTTGCTCGGATTTATTACTGATGCTACTGTTCTACGAGAAGGAAAGAAATTTTGAGTTTCTTTGGTCTTTAAACTGCTGCACCTATATTATAAGAATAATTGGAATTTCTATATATACTTTTGTCGTGATTGGAATAAGGTGGACAAATGCGCACGTATAGAGATCAAATAACTCGTCACGCTCTTTAGTGGAAAATTATTCTAATAACTTAAGGTCGGTAATATAGCACGTTTTGCCATGGTACGACGAGTATACAGGGTGTCCCAGGTTGAATGATCAGGACTTTTTGTAGAAAAACACAATTTAAGGTGGGTTGCTCCCATGGCGCACCCTACCACTATTTTTTTGCCACAGTATCACTTTTAATTTTCAATTTTTCTTCATGCTTATATTAAGTAAAATAAAAACAAACAACATGTACGGACGTAAATTTTTCTAATCTACAAAAAAAGTTAAATAGTCTTTTTGGCTATAATAATGAGGGAAGCAAAAATCGAATATTATAAGATTTTTACATTGAAATCCCTATGGTACATCGGCTAATTATGATTATAAATAATAGAATTAATTGTATGGAGTTCCACAAAATAAGTTTTAAAGAACATTATACCTATAATAATATTTGCTCTCCTTAATGCTTCTTTAAAATTATCGATAATTTTTTGATTTTATAATTATATCTATCTATATTATATTATTTTGTATTTGTATATTCATATCCTTGTGCGTTTCTCCTACAAATCTTATAAGGGAATCACAAAAAGATTTGTCAGCATTATATAAAAGAACTATTAAACGTTTTGATAATACTCTTCGTAGCAGCAGTTTGCATGCAGAAATTTCTTTTGTTTTCTTTTGAAACTGTACTTGTTGGATACCAGTAGGTAGAGTGTTAAATATTTTGGAACCTTGATATTTAGGTCTTTTTTCAATTAGTGCGATGATTTGCGATAAATATCTATAGTGTTATAAGAATGTTTATTTGTTTTGAATAATGTGCTATGTGTGTTTTTTGGAAGCTTAGGTTTCTGGGAAGGTTTCATAGATAGGTTTTTGAAATTTTTTACTTAGAGTTCCCTTTAAAATCCGAATCTATTTAAAATATTTTCAAAATGACAAAACTTCCGCAAATGTCGGAAGTAAGTAGTAACTTCGTTACTTTAAACGGCAACCCCTATTTTTTATTGCATTTCTGCTCTGATTTGGTTTAATCTTTACATAATATATGATCTATTTTTTTTATAAATCCGAACCAGAAGCGATTGGAATGGGCAAAACAAAACAAAAACAATATTGACGTTAATCAAGAAATAAAAGGAATATAAATAATTCTACATATAAAGGATATTAAATAAAATTCAATTATAATAATTTAGTACATTATTATAATAATTTTGAGTAACATTTTTAAGAAATAGTCCTCAATTGAAAAATACATACATATGTAATCATGATAGAAATAAACAAGATATGATTGATCGCCGTCTCAAACTCGTCCGGCTTGCGCATGACGTCACGCGGAGCTGAATAAATAGATTTGAGGCTTTTTACTAATAAGAAAGTAATGTTTCTTTATACAATTTTAATATAAAAAAGTTAATTTATGGTTTAATTGATTACTATTTTACGACGATTGAGGATAAATAACATATTTGATTGAAATTGATTGAATCCATCGTGGTGTTAATCAGAACACTAAAGGGGGTGGAACGTAGAATTTAGGAAAATAACTTCACAAAACCTACCCCATAGACAACAAGTTGTCTATTTCCTAAATTCTACATATTTGATTCTTAAATATGGTTATATATTACGTAATAGGGATTTTTTAAATTATACGATTTTAAACAGGAAACACGCGAGAATTGTGGAGTATTATAACTCCTTCAACATACTTTGGTTGTTCCAAAGGTAAATTGAGAAATGGTACTGCGTCTTTTTTAAAAGTCGACGATTTCGTGCAGAATAGCCCAAAAGTTGAAATCTTAGATTTCGCTCGTAGCTTTTTCCGTTAAAATGCTTCGAACAAACTCTGGCGTTTTATACTAATTTTGTAGGCGCGTTTACAAACTGCTACCCAACGTTTTTGAATATTTTCGTCTGTTGGAAAACGAAACGAATAGCATTAAATTGCTTGCAAAATGTTTTGACTCAATGAGCTGTAATATGCATCATGTCATGTTTAATTTAACGTGCCCGTTATAAGAACTTCACGTTTATTTTGTCCCTTTCATAAGATCTATGAGCACAGAGGGCACTTAAGGTAAAGTGTCCCGTTATCGCTGTACCTTAACGTGCCCTCTGTCCTGATACATCTTACCAAAGGGACAAAATAACTTGAAGTTCTCATAACTTGCACATTATACCCATTTTGACACGACATGATACATATTAGGGCTCATTATCCGTGTTATAGCCTGCAACTGTACACCGCATTAAAAAAAATACGTTTTTAAATCACGTGAAACACAAAAAAAATGTACAACAAACGGAACAGTGGTAAACGTCACATAAACCAAGGGTTGTTGTTTGAAATCCAGCTCCGCGTGACGTTTCATGACTCCGCCCACATGCGCAAAATCATATCTTGTTTATTTGTATCATGATATGTAATTATAATAGCTAACAAAATTCGTGCTTGCAAGTGTAAGTACTGTGTAGGGCAAACATATTATTTTGTAACCAGTCTCATTTCAAAGTTTTCATTGTGAGAGACTCACGATGTCTGCCACTATCTAATCTTAAAGAAACGTAGAACGCTTTTCCACCAGATTAATTTTTCCCTTTACTTTATCTGTTCAATGCGAGTAGTACCACACATCACAAACAGTGCGATCATACGATTGGCAGTAAAGAGTATAATCCAGTGACTTAGCTATTCTATAAGTCTTTTACCACTGGAAAAGATTTCTCCCCAATATTGGCTGGAAAAATATTTTCGTTAGGTATATGTGGCTCATTTTCATTTGATACATTACATTTCGCGTTGAGATTTACAAAGTTCGAATATCTCTCCCTATTCCATGTTTGTTCAATGAAATATGGGCCAAATCTTCCGTTTGAGTTTGAGAGACTCGATCGCGCGAGAATTTATTGAATCCATCTGAGGTGCAGCTCGATTCCAAATGGAGTTAAAATTCTGATAGGTAAAACCATCATTAAGTACCTAATAATAGGCTCTAAAGCTCCATCATAATGGTTCGTTTATTAAAATAGTTAAAATTGCTATTAGCTTCGACTACTATGAGTCATCTTTGGGCTTCGAATTATATAAATATGATGTGGATGATAGTGAAGTGAACTAATTAATAAAACCAAATTGTCTATCAGGCTGAACAAATAATTAGTTAAATCACATACAGGGTTTTTCAACGAAAAGGAGCCACCCTTTATAACTTCTAACAGAATCAAAATTTGAAAAATCGGCGATACCCGTCTATAATAATATCGAGGGGGACACTTTTTGACATAAGTTTGAGATTTCATACCTTAACCCCCTGGGTCCCACAAACATACCCTTAATTTTTTTAAATGGCAACATGGGTCATGTGATACGTCATTTGAAAGGTCTTTTGATATCTTGCATTACTGCGTTTAAAATTTTAAAATCGTTCAATTCGTTTGTGAGATATTTTAATTTAAAGTTTTAGAGAACTGATATAATTTGTCGTTATAATAATGCAATATAAAAGTATTACTGACTTTTTAATTTATTTTAAGTTTTATTTCCATGTAAATAAAAAAAAGTTTAATACAATGAATTTCGTATCAATTTATCTTGACTATAAAAGCAAAAAAAAAAATAAAAAACAACCATTTTGAAGAAAATTATATCAGTTCTCTAAAACTTTAAATTAAAATATCTCACAAACGAATTGAACGATTTTAAAATTTTAAACGCAGTAATGCAAGATATCAAAAGACCTTTCAAATGACGTATCACATGACCCATGTTGCCATTTAAAAAAATTAAGGGTATGTTTGTGGGACCCAGGGGGTTAAGGTATGAAATCTCAAACTTATGTCAAAAAGTGTCCCCCTCGATATTATTATAGACGGGTATCGCCGATTTTTCAAATTTTGATTCTGTTAGAAGTTATAAAGGGTGGCTCCTTTTCGTTGAAAAACCCTGTATATTATACATCAAAATTGTACTAAAGTATCATGAAAAATGTTTTAATACGATTGTTATAATAATAAGTTACATTTTTAAGTTAACATTTTATTAAAAATGTAACTTAAAAAATTAATAATTTAAAATTAGGACTAAATATGATACCGAGAAAAAAATGATTGATTGAGTCTATATTTTAGATCGTTAAATAAAGTTTCTGACCTATTACATTATAAGGTTAGATTGGATTAGATTTTAGTTTACTGCGGACAAAATGTTTAGAGACCACTTTGTTAGGCCCCCAAGTACTCCTACATATCCTTTTGTCATTAAAAATATAGTGATGGCCTCGATAGGCGAATTGGTGACTTTTGAAAAATTTTTGGAAATTACATTAAAATCGTAAGTTCAGTCTAAATGTTCCAATTCTAAACAACATAGTCTGCAAAGGAAAATGCCGTATGGTTTGGTTAATGAATAAATAGGAAACAGGTTCCATTTCCGGCGGTATTCAAAAAGAAATACGTTGTGACAACCACCAAAATATTTATCGTTCTTTATAATTAACCCGTATAATTTATTTCAAAAAATCAAATCAAATAATATTAGAACAGGTGTACAACAGCGGAATAATTATGTACCGCAGTAAAATTCTTTAAAGAAAACAGCTTGTTTATTTAACACCCTTCCCTAACTAGGCTCTGCTTTCAGTCTTACGCTTTATCAAATTCTGAAACATTCTTACAAAGTAATTATAAAAGCAGGTGTGTTATATTTTTTCCTGACACAGTTCAGAAAGGTTATATATTCGTTTAGATTATTTTTTTTCCCTCAGCTGCCAATTACCAAATTTTTTTACATACAATCAAAGTGGACAATACAAATTTGAATTTATTCATGCAAAATATAGCTGTTATTGACCGTTATTAATAGGGTTCGCCTTAAATTATTTAAATGGATATGGGGTCACTTCCTCGTATTGTTGAACAATAAGCGACAAAAAAGTTGAAAAACACAATACGAAAATAATTGGTTTATTATACCTAATGCTTCCTAATATTTCCTATTGTTTTCATGTTAATTTCGGTCTATAGGGTAAACGGCGAATGTAATTTATTTTTAGGGGGTTATTGATAACTGTACAACCAGAATTATTATATCCGAGATTGTTAATTCGTGAACGTCCTCGTTATACTTTTGTTCTTTGTAACTTTTTATTACCATATTTCGGCGAACATTTAAAGCGTTGTTTTTAAATATTTATTATTCGAGACTAATAGACGGAGCGGTTGAGCTTTTGTAATACGAGTAAACACTTTTAATTTACCGCCGAGTATTTAAAATATTTAAACACAAAGAATCAATTTCGGTTCGAACTAATTTTTATTTGGTGGAGACTTCTGCTGCGTTATGTAATATTTATTTTATTACTGTTTAAGACTTCAATTACCCTTCTCGTTTACATTCGATTACATTCATTGTAAACTGGCAAGTACTAAATCTGGCGTTTTATTTTATTTGCCATACTATGTTTAGTTTTATGGCTATAAGTGCAGGTCTGTTGACTTTTGTTGCCCTTAAATGCGCATAACGGTCTTAGATCACGTCCACATTTGAGGTTTCATGTTCCTTTCTTCGTAATGTTTTTCAAGTGCGTTGATTTTCTTATAATTATTCGTTTGAAGGAAGGAGAACGTTCTTTCATTTACTATTATAATACATTTCCGTATTAAAACGGTTCCGTACAAATAAATGATCCGGTATTACCTACTCGTATGTATATCTATTAAAAAAAAAATTAATTTTGCCGCAACAAACCTTATTACTTTTTTTTAAATAGCGGATGTATTTTCTTTTCAATTTATAGCAACGACGATGTTCTTACATTATAATACAATAGCTACATTATATGATATACACCTAAAGAGTATTTTTATTATTATTTACAAATATTTATGTCATTCTGATGACATAAAGCAAATCAAATATGGTATGTTAATACCTACTATTTAAATAACCATAAAACTACGAAAGAAGATAGACCGCATTGTAATGCTTTATTTTTACTGGCAATTAGTAAATGATGACTTAGATGAATTTGAAATTTTGTTGTTTTGAAATCTCCATTGATATAGCAGTGTGTCAGGTAAAATTACCCCGTATCAAGACCACAATGCCCAACACAAATTAAAAATTCTCGGACATGACCTAATTCCCAACCTTGTCCTCCAACATCTAACTATAGAAAATGTCTTTCATACCTAGCATCCCTGATGATTAGGCTATTTCCAACTGCGAAATACAAAGAACTTTCAATCAGCCTAATGACCACCACCTCTTAGCTCGTTGAGAAAGTTATACATTTGCGCCTAATCAAAATTGCTAATTCACTTCACATCCTCTCAACCTTCCAGTTCGGATTCAGAAAAGGCCACTCGACCTGCCATCAATTGCAACGGATCACCGAACACATCGAGGTAGGATTTGAAAATAAATACTACACCACGGCAGTCTTTCTTGGACATCACCCAGACCTTCGATAAGGTCTTGATAAAGGGCTTCAAGAAAAAAACTTCTAGGCTACAAAATCCCACGACACCTCCACTTTCTCTTTCTTGGAAAACCACACCTTCGCTGTTAAGATTAATGGTGTAATCTTTGGTAACCAAAGCCATAAGATCAGGAGTCTCCAGAGGAGTATTTTAGGGCCACTTCTATTTAATATATACGCCTCGAACATACCAAACATGCCTGCGGCATTAGCCACGTATGCCGGGGATACGGCCATCATAACGAAAAATACTGACCTACAGATAGCAATCGAACAATTACAAAATGCAACAGATAAATATAGGAAATGGCTTAAATGCAAAATTTTCACATTAAGAAGATTTGCCAATTTCCCCCCTATTACTATAGACGCACAAGTTATACCATGGGCACGAAAAGATTTATCAGTTTAATATTTAGGGGTGTTTCTCGACATAAAAACTGAGCTGCAGTTATCACATTAACCCCCTTAAACCTGAGTACACCATCCTCCTTTACAAATCCCTTCTGCGACCCTTAGCTCTCTATGCATCTCCAAACTGGAGCACAATATCCTAGACGAATATCCTAAAACTGCAAAGATATCAAAACAAGGTAGTGAGAATTGCATGGTTTGACCGCAACGATTAACTGCACCAAGGACTCTGAGTATCACCAGTTGAAACATATATCATGACGGCAACCAGGAAATTTATTGTTAATATTATAGGCGGTATTTATTCGCCTATGCTAATTGCAACAAATGCACAAGCGCAGCACACTACAATCTTGGACAGCGAAACAACCATAGAACACTAAAGAGAAAACTCCCAAATAATTATTAATATACTGTTAGTTATAGTTAACATATGTCAAAACTGTTATGTATAACACTGACAAATGCTGTAAATAAAAAAAGCCCTTTTTCTATATTTAGCCGAGATCTATATTTTGTCTTCAAAACAACCTTTGCAGACAAACCATTTTCGCAAAGGTAGAATGTTAAAATAAATAATAGTAGACGATGTGCTTGTTTTCAGTCCAACCAACATCCACCCCTGCCGAAAGTTCAAACAGCATTTGTGTTGAAGTCTATGAGGTTATCTTCGTTGGCACTGAGGGACCTTTGGAAATATTTCGAAATAGGTCCATAACCCACTTGCTACTAAGTTGTTCTCAGCAAGAAAATACTTTATTATTATTATTATTTATTTGTTATATAATGTTGGGCGCAAAGCGCGAAAACGGCCAATGGTCGATTTTTTTGCTCAATCTTAGGTTTGGACGTTTCAAAGTAACCAAAGCCCGAATTTGAATTCAGTTTCCGGCTTTGGCCATCTAAAATCAGCCAAACCTAGGATTATGCAATTACGAAGTGACCAAAGCTGGAAATAATATTCGATTTTTGGTGTAATATAATAGAAGCCCAAAAAGTTGTTAAATCATTGACTGGGCAGCTTCCTAGCAGGAATCAGAATTCTTTTTTAATTAAAAAAAAAGTAACACACAAAGGTAAATTGAAGGCATGTTTTATGGAGACTGGTAGTATAGTTTGCTTAAATCTATATTTATGAAGGAACAACAACAACAACACAATACATAAATAAGTAGGAAATGAACAAGTTAAACATTAAAATAGAAAATAAAACAAAACTCAGGTTCACAACAATGCGAAACCAAACAAGGTGAGTATTATAATACAGTACTTGAAATAAACAGGATAAAATACCTCAAAACAACAGAACTTCGGGGAGAAGACATATTTTCATAATTATTTATTTCTGCAACTTGACGATGAGTGGCATTTTGAGTTGCATTTTACTAATTTTTTCAAACAGTTGCATCTCTTGTTTTCGCAGTTCTTTTTACACTCACATTTAACAAAACCTTGCTTTGATTGAGAGTCTACTGCAGCGGCGGTTCTTAATGTAAGCTGCTCGCTTGGAACATTATCGATTTCGATGAAGTTATGTTCTGCTGTTTGGAATTCGTTTCTTGCGTACAATTTGTCAAGAACCCCTGATGGTGTTCCTAGCTGGTAAAGGTCAGTTTCGTCTTTCCTTTCCATAACAACAGCCATTACATTTCTTGGTGCAACACTCCCTCTGTCTACATCTGGAATCCTTATCAAAACGTTTTGGCCAATGTCAACAGAAGGAAACTTTTTGCTCGACCTCTGCAACATTTCATCAGCTTGCCTTTTTTGCGATGTGCACGATGCTTCACGTGCTTGTGTGATTTTTTCTTGGCGAATGCAAATCTCGCATAAATTATCAGCTGTACAGGAACACTATAAAAAAACACGTGTAAGTGTATATTCTGCCTACTTAACTACCTACTATTACTTACTTGTTTTTGTGGAACTTGCGTAACACTGGAGCTTTCATGTGAAGTTGCATGATTTTCGTCATCTATATCCGAGTCGCTGGGAACGCCTACATTAGGATTATCATTTAATATGTTTTCCAGCTCTTCCTCTCTGGTAATAGTTTGCAGAGTTTCCCGAGGTATATCTGAATCCAACAGACCATTTCGTATAGGAACCCCAAACATTGCCTCATATGGACTTCTATTTATCCCTCTATGGAATGATCTATTTTTCTGCAACTGAACAAATCGCAGTCCGTCAGCCCAGTTAGTACTCTTGTTGTCTGTCATCCAAGAAACCAACATATCCCTAACATCCTGATTCGCTCTTTCAACACTTCCCTGGCTCTGAGAATGCCTTGGCTTTCCGTGGACTATTTTAGCTTCAAACATATCAGCAACTTCCCTTATTACAGCTGCTGTAAATTCCCTCCCATTGTCACTTTGGAGGATGTAAGGAGCACCTATTATACAGAAAATGTCTAACAGATTATAAGCTACTTCCGAAGTTCTTTTGGATTTCAAAGGTTTCAAAAAAACAAATTTTGTCAAGTGGTCCTGATAATTTAAAATAAATTTATAATCTCTGTCTGCTTCGGTTTGCATATCAATTAGATCCACCTGCCCTCTAGAGTTCATGTTCTTACTCAAGATTGGTCTAACCACTAGTCCTTTTCCTTTGTGTTTTTTTCTTAACTGACATTGTCCACATAGGCTTAAATAAATGCCAATCACATCACGCGTGATATTGCAGTATCTTCTTTTAAGTTCTTTGTCCATACACCGTGTTCTTTTGTGTCCAGTATCTAAATGGGCTTTGTGAATAATTTCATACAACTCATCTGTATGGCAAAAATATTTTATTTCATCCTCATTTGTAGATCGCTTTTTTATAAGCTTTTCGACATTACCAATGGTTAGGACATCGTACCTCTTAAGTCGTCGATAATCCAATGACGCAAGCGGCACTTTTTCTCTTGTTTTACATAGAGAAGCTTTTACCTCTGATATTAGTTCATTGTACTTACACGGGGTTAAGAGGAATTTATTATTCGATTCACTTTTGTGGATATAAACATCCAATTTCAACTTAAATTCATGTTCACTTACAGGTACAGCAGACATCGTAAACGCATAAACGCACAACACGTGTAAACTCCGACAAGAAAATCTCAGACTGGAACCACACTGATATGCGCAAGCGCACAATTACGTGCGACGAGAAATAACAATAATTGACCGTTATTTCCAGCTTTGGTCGCTTCGTAATTGCACAATCCTAGGTTTGGCTGATTTTAGACGGCCAAAGCCGGAAACTGAATTCAAATTCGGGCTTTGGTTACTTTGAAACGTCCAAACCTAAGATTGAGCAAAAAAATCGACCATTGGCCGTTTTCGCGTTTTGCGCCCAACATATAGATACATATATAATGTTTTAACAAAAGATTCGATTCTAGCGTAGGTACCTAACTACATAAAGAATTTATTTTCTCCCATACAATTCCCCGACCACCTTCCTTCTATCTAACACCTCCTTCATCCAGTCCTCCCCATCCCCTCTTTCCCCTAGTATTACGTGCTTCCTTTTTCTCCCTTCCCAACACAACCTGCACCTTTTTTCTTTCTCGTCCCTCCAGTACTTATTTCCATTTTCCTCATTCCCACATCTAAACCGTGCCATCATCCTCTTCACCGCTAAGCTTTTCCCTCCCCTTAAGTATTCCGGCATTTTTTCCGACACGAACTCTCTTTACCCTTCATTATATCTTCCTTTCCCTATTTTCGCTCTTCTCTCTTGCGTTTCGGTGACCAGATCCCTTCTTATTATTTCCTCCACTATGTTTCTCCTCTGTTCCCGTTTCCTCTCCACTTCCTCCCTTGCATACCCTCCTCTTTCATAGTACAATCTCCTATTTTCCTGTCCCTCGCTCCTTCAACATATTTCCTTCTCTTTTGTCTATTCTCTCTTCATATTTCATCGCCCTTCTCCCTGTCTGTATCCTTATTTCTCTAACTTAATTTCCTCTTCTACTATATGTATATCCCGCAGTCTCTCTTTCTAACCCTAACGTTCATTTCCCATACTTTTCTTGCGCCCTCTCTAACTTTTTCCACTCTTTCCACCCCTACGCCTCCACTCCATCCATCATAATCATAACGCTCTTCTCCACCCATTTTCTTACAAATTTACACAACAACTTTCACGTGCTGTTTTTCCTCCTTGTTATTGATTTTTTGCTTTAAAATACTACTCCACAATTCCAATTTCCAGCTTTATCGAACATATGTATATTTGCTGCGGCGTGGAGTTTAAGATTCACGGTACCTATTTAATTTCTCGAATATGTCAACCAAGCAGCTCAGTCACACACCTAACAAATAAATCACCTCGAAACTTTTCCGATCGGTTTCTTTTTTCTAGAAAAATGGCGATTCTATCTCTCTCTTTGTAATAATAAAATAAGTTTTATTTGTAAAATAAGCTTGTAATTGTTGACATTGAAAACATAAGGTGCAACTTCTTGTCGCTGTAAATTGTTTTTAATGATTAATAAATTCCTCCAAGGTAGGTATACGGTTCAATTTCTAAAAATAAGTTCTTTGCTAAATTCTCGTAGGTTCATTTGTATACAGGGTATATCACGCAACCCGTTCATTAGAAGTTTCTGGGCTCCCTTACTACTTATGAATTTGAAACTTTCAGGTTAAGCATAACCCATAGCCTTCTTTTGTTCTAAAATATTATCGATGTTGTAAAACTTCCGAAAGGACCGGAAATCGCTATTTATCTTCTTATTTTAAATGGAACATCCTGTATGTATATAATTGCATTTTTGGATTAATTTGCGTTTTGCGGAGGGATGTTTAATCGCCCACCTTTTGCTCTTCTTTGAATGCAAAATATGTAAAACATTCATACTTTACACACACCAAGTTAAACCATAAGGGTTCACAAAATGCATTTGCAAACCTATCACAGATGGGCGTTTAAAATTAGTGGCAAAGTTAAAAAACTTCAAACACCAAAAAGTAATTTTTTTCAAATCGAACACGCCGTATGAATGTCTTGCATTCAAAGAGCAAAAGGTGGGCGATTAAACATCCTAATTTAACACAGTGTAACGCAGAAATGATTCTATAATCCAAAAATGCAATAATATACAGGGTATTCCATTTCAAATAAGAAGATGAATAGCAATTTCTGGTCCTTTCGGAAGTTGTACAACATCGACAATATTTTAGAATAAAAGAAGGCTATGGGTTATCCTTAACGTGAAAGTTTCAAATTCATAAGTAGTAAGGGACCCTAGAAACTTCTAATGAACGGGTTCCGTGATATACCCTGTACTGGGTACGAATATTGTAATACTTTACACATAAAGAGTGACAATCTTTTTCTGAACCAGCCAATTTATGCATCGACAAATTGTACAGTGCTAGGTTTTTCCTTGTATCGTACTTGCGACATATTCGATCATTTTTGAACAAAAGTTTATTAATGAACACAGTTTCCCTCTTCTCTTAATGTTGTAAATACATGACAGTAAGATTTTTACTTGTGTGATCCATTAATTTGATTTCAATTTGTAAGGATTGGCACTTATGTAGATTAAGTTTTATCTCAGTTCTCCTTTTCATCTTTCACCTCCTTCACGAGTGTTAGATTCGGTAATTTCTTCTATTGAATCTGAAAGATTGATGATCGCATTTTTGAACAGAATCATCTGGTTTTTTTATTATTACGTTTAATGTAGCACCATTTTCGATTATATTAACACACTAAAACAATCTAACTGCGTTGTTCGCTAAAACCCTTGCCTACTAAGGGAGTAATGTAAAAATTTTAATAATCGTAATGATTTTACAGTAGCATTTGCAAAACAAACATGTAATAATTAATAATAATATCTTAAAATTATATGCGATTAACCTGCTTAAATCACAGTTGGATAACAATAGGGTAAACATTTGAAGTGGTTGGTAACAAATGAAGATTAATGTTCTCGCGTTTTCCCAGAGATTCAGTAATCCATGACGGCCGCCCGCGCCACAATAGCAACCGTAACATTCATTTATTTTACATTTTTGACATTCTTTTAGAATTCTAACTGAGCCTTTCAATTTTAAAATTGAATGGAATTTTAAAGATTGAATGAGTCTATACCTATATAATATTTTTAGTTTATGTGACGTCTTTATTAAAACGTAAAACTACAAGTATATTATAAACTGCAAACTATTTTGAGGTTGAAAAAGTGCACATAAATTTTATTCTACGCTTTTTGTTGTATTGTGTAGGTATTGACTTGCGAATTTTATTTTGTGTTACACTGTTATTGTTAATTTATTGGAGTGGCCTACGTTTTTAAGTGATATTTGGCCACATTATTGCTATAATGACACAAAACAGCTCCTTTTAGTTACTAGAACAGAAAAACATTGTCACAATCAGACAGGTGAGATTTAAAAACTCGTTACTCAATGGATTGTATGGAACGCCGTTTTACTTTTTATTACTAAAGTTAATTTCGTCCCATTTAAACAAACTTCAATTTTTATTATGTAAATTTATATGACTCTCTATTTATTTTAGTATATTAAAAATGTTTGTTAAAAAAACTTCACACATTTAAATTGTTAGATGAAAATGAGTTTCTGGATTTAATATATTTCACACAAAAATTTGTAACACTCGTTTTAAAACCTTTCATTTAAATTGAGAAGCAAAATATATGAACAAACATTGGAATTCGTGTAACATTTTTATTTAACAAACAAAAAATAGCAACTAATCTAAATGAAAGAATTAAAATGTATGTCGAATTAAAGTGTTACATGAATTAAAATGTTTGTTAATAATATTTGTTCTTTCATTTCAAATAAAGAATTAAAATTATCAACTATCATATTAATTCTGAATTAAAATGTTTGTTGATAATTTTAATTGGTCGCTTTGATCGGTGGCAGTTATTGAAACTACACCAGTATAAGCTTTGTTGATTAAGTACATAGTTAGACAACCGGAGGTTGTTTCTGAACCACCACTGATAGATGGCGAGTGCCTGAGCATTGCTTTTAAATAGGACGTCGCACTCGCCATCTATCAGTGGTGGTTCAGAAACACCTCCGGTTGTCTAACTAAACAAAGGTATAAGGAAACACATGTAAATTATAGTTCAAAATAACACCACCGATCGAAGCGACCAATTAAAATTATCAACAAACATTTTAATTCAGAATTAATATGATTGTCTACTTTCAAATAGACAGTACGGGGATCGCCAAACCCGAGGTACCCGATGGACCTGGAGAAGGAACTACCTTCTCCTTGTATATACCGTCAGAGTTAGGTCACGTCTCTGCTCTGACGGGGGGGCTTGGCTTTACCGCCTGGCCCACAGAGGAGTAAACCTCTTAAAAATCCCTTATCTCAAGGTAAGAGAAGGTGCCGATGGGATGAGAGGCCGGAGGGCAATCCGGTCGCTAGCCTTTCTAACCCTGGGAGTCAGGCAACCCCAGGGGACGTTTTATGCCCTGCCGTAGTATGGGAGCACTGCTGCGGTCGACTGTTATTTCTTCCCTTTTCGTGGGACCTATATGGCTACACTTGAGAAACAAAAGGGGACGCCCACACCCCTAAATGAGGGTGGTGTCAGTGGTGCACCTAAAAATGCCACCATGAATCCCGAAAAGCGGATATTGCCGCGGTTCTGGATCGTGAAAAAGGAGGAAGGTGACTTCTTTAAGGACAGTCCCTTTGCTATCTATCAGCAACTGTTTGGATTTGTGGGAGAAACAAAAATGATCCGAAAGATAAAGGAAGGACTTTTAGTAGAAACGGCTTCAGCTGCTCAAGCAAGCCGTCTTGAAAGTATAAAAAAGCTAGGACAAACGCCTGTTACAGTGACGCCACATGATAAACTCAATCAGAGCAGAGGTGTTATCACTTGTAGAGACCTCCTGAACTGCACGGTTGAGGAGATAGTAGAAGGGATGTCCAGCCAGAATGTAATTGAGGCGCGAAGGATTAAAACTAGGAGGAATGGCACTCTGGAGGATACAGCAAGCTTAATTCTCACTTTCAACAAGCTGACTATTCCTCAAAAAGTTAAAGCCGGTTTTCATTCATTGCCGGTTCGACTATACATACCCGATCCCATCCGCTGCTTTAAGTGTCAAGCTTTCGGCCACACTACTCTTAGATGCAACAACGCAGCGGTTTGTGCTTGCGGAAAACAGCCACACGAAGACGTACCGTGTAACACTCCTTTTACGTGCGTTAACTGCAAGGGAGATCACTCATCTCGGTCGAAAAACTGCCCCACGTATAAGACCGAAAAGGCAATTCAAGAGATTAAGACTCGTGAAAATTTACCTTACCATGAGGCCAAGAAGAAGGTGGTAATAGCGACACCAGCACAAGGCGTATCTTACGCAGAGACTACTACATCCACGGCTAAGCAATCCGCTGGTTTATACAAAGAGGTTGCAAGTCAACTGTTACCCTTAGTTAAAGAGATAGTTCAACGCGAGTTAGAGGCCTTAAGATCCGTCGTGATGCCACCACCTCGTTCCAGAATGATAGAAACACCTGTTGTGGAGCTAAAATCGGCTCCAATTGAGAAGCGGAAACAATCAGATCGGACTCCTTCGCCGCTGGGAGAAGAGTCAGATTCTAGTCAGTCTTCCCAAAAGGGAAAAAGGGGTTGGCCTAAGGGTAAGCCCCGAAAGATTCATAAGGTCCAAGATACCGATGTCGATGTCAATATCGATGTTGTCGATCAATGACATATTCTAGTCATTTAGTCTGTGTTTTAGTGATAAGCAAGCTGTGATATTTTAATTTTTTTTTATTATTTGTTTAAGTTATTGTGTAATTTATGTAGATACTCTGTATAATTTACCTCATATTTTTAATCTGTGATATTTTGTGATATTTTGTCAAAATGGCAAATATAATACAAGTAAACTGCAACGGTTTAGTAACACATTATCCAGAAATTAAAAAAATCATTACAGAGAAATCTCCAATTTGCATCTGCCTCCAAGAAACAAGGCTTACTCAGGAAAAAAATTTTAACTTAAGGGGATATGTTTCGTTCCACAAATTCGGCCCAGTAGGACCAAGAGCGTGTGGGGGAGTGTCGATATTCACACAAGAGAAAATAGCTGCGAAAGAGGTACCTATCAATTCTACTTTACAGGCAGTTGCTGCACGTATTTCTTTCCCAATTAAGGCAACAATATGCAATATCTATTTGCCAAACAATGTGTGGATATTAAATGACATACAAAATATAGTAGACCAATTACCGACACCAGTTATAATACTGGGCGACTTTAACTCCCACAATAATCTATGGGGGTCGCAAATAACCAATCGGAATGGAATCTTAATTGAAGAGTTGATAACCAACAACAATTTCGTCCTACTGAACACAGGATCCCCAACTTACGTAAATGCTAGGTCAAATAGCTTCTCGCACCTAGATCTAACGATGTGTTCCCCAACTTTGGGGACACAATTAAGGTGGGAAACTTTGGAAGATGATATTTTTTCTGATCATATACCTATAAACATAAAAACAGAACAATCATTACCACAATTCCATAGAGAACCACAGTGGAACCTCAAAAAGATGAATTGGAAGAAATACTCCACCTTAATTAAAAAAATAGATTTGACACTAGATGTAGACGAGAGTGTTGATGCTATTACCAAGAATATCACACAAGCAGCTGAAAGATGCACTTCGTTAAGGAAACAAATAGCTCGTGTCTCTGTACCATGGTGGAATAAAGAAATAGAAGAAGCCGTTAAAAAGAAAAAAAGTGCCTTTAACCTTTTTAAAAGGAATCCATCAATGGAAAACTGTATCAAGTTTAAAAAATGTAGAGCAAATGCACGCCGCCTAATTGTATATTTTAAGAAAAAGTCATGGCAAGAGTTTGTTTCCACTATATCAATAGAAACAACATCAGAACAGGTGTGGAGGAAGATAAAACATATTACAGGCCGTAAACATGAACACTTTCCAGCAAAATTACAATATAATGGGCAGTCAATATGTAATCCCTATGCTATGACGGAAGTATTTCTAAACTATTTTCAGACAATCAGTAGCGACGCTAGTTATGATGAAGAATTTCTACAAGTAAAACGATCAACAGAAATGCCTCTAAATTTTTACATTGAACAAGAATTGGATTACAATGGTCCTTTTACTGTGGGAGAATTTAAAACGGCTCTAAAAACATGTAAAAATACTGCCCCTGGACACGACAAAATCCCATACGAGATGATTAAATACTTACCTGAATTTGCCATGACAAGCTTACTTCAGCTATATAATCAGATTTGGCAAACTGGGTAATATCCAAAGGAATGGAAGATTTCAACCGTTATACCGATATTAAAACCGGGCAAGTCAAATGAGTTACCAGAAAATTACCGCCCCATCTCCCTAACATGCACTATGGGAAAGCTACTAGAAAAAATGATAAATACCAGACTCGTGTGGTACATTGAAAGTAATAACTTATTATCTAATTTTCAATTTGGTTTTCGAAACCGACGCAGTACAATTGACAGCTTGGTACTTTTAGAGGACGCTATACAAAACTCTTTTGCCCAGAGAAACCATGCCACTGCTGTCTTCTTTGACATCCAGAAGGCATATGATTGTACATGGAGATATAATATTTTAAAAACCATTTACGAGTGGAATATAAAGGGAAACATGGCCAACTTCATAACAGATTTTTTGACCCAGCGGGAAATACAAGTAAGACTGGGTAACGTAACGTCTCCACGAGGGCCAGTGGAAAACGGCATACCACAAGGATCTACTTTAAGTGTAACATTATTTCTCGTTGCAATTAATAAATTAGCTAGTATTGATATACCTAATATTAAACTCCAACTATACGTTGACGATCTATGCCTATTCAATATCTCGCCCATAGAAGCAAATCAGTCAGAAGTTGTTCAAACTGCAGTTAATCAAGTAAATGAAGTTGCACAATCCATTGGATTTAAGTTCTCCACTACAAAGACGGTTAATGTACACTTCTGTAGATTACGATCATGTAATCAAAAACCCGTAATATACCTAGGACGAAACATCATCAACAATCTAAATTCAACCAAATTTTTAGGGTTAATATTTGATGAAAAATTACTATGGAGACAGCACATAGATAATACACTCACAAGATGTAAACGGAAGCTAAATATCATTAGGCTTTTGGGTGGTATTACCTGGGGAAGGGATAGAAAAACGTTACTTACACTATATCGGGTAATGATTTTGTCTTGCCTGGACTACGGAGCTATTGTGTATCGTTCGGCACGCCCATACCTTTTAAATAAGCTTGAATCACTCCATTACCAAGGAATTCGCACAGCTATCGGAGCTTTTCGAACGAGCCCAAGACAAGCAGTACTATGTGAAGCCAATTGCGAGCCACTGCATTTAAGATATGGAAAAATGCTTATGTCTTATGGTGCCCGCATTTTAACACAACCGGACCACCCCCTGTACATGAAATTCTTAAGCACAAACAGCACAGATGAAATTTATAGCAACCGAACAACCATTACTAGACCAGCCACATTCCGATACAAAGCAAAACTGACTGAATATCAACTACAGCACCCAGAGGTCTTCCGTCTACGAATTAATGAACACCCGCCCTGGTGGGAGAGTAAAACATTAGTAATTAACGATTTTATGAATTTACCAAAAGAAACAACACATGCAGATATATATAAGAAACGGTTCCAGGAAATAAAGGATTCTTATAATGAACACCAATTTATATATACAGATGGATCAAATACACCGGACGGTACGGGATGTGCTTTCGTAACAACTAACGCACAATATATGCTAACCCTTCCGTATTGGAATACTGTGTATTCGGCTGAGTTGCTGGCAGTGTGGCAGGCACTTTTGTTTTGTGTATCAGCAGGGCAACAAAAAAGGTTTGTTATATGTACTGATTCTAAAAGTAGCATCGAAGCGATATGCAATCAAATAAAACGGGATGATCTAACAAATATAATAAAATCGCTACTATATAATCTGAATAAAACAGGATCGTATGTACTGGTAATGTGGATTCCTAGCCATATTGGCATAAGTGGCAACGAAAGGGCAGATGAAAGTGCGCGCTTGGCCACAAAA
Source organism: Pyrocoelia pectoralis (assembly GCA_036250285.1). Lineage (NCBI taxonomy): Eukaryota > Metazoa > Arthropoda > Insecta > Coleoptera > Lampyridae > Pyrocoelia > Pyrocoelia pectoralis. The sequence continues at coordinate 9,526,104 of CM070077.1, read as the reverse complement.
CAACAAATATATGATAACGTACCTGGACGACTGAGCGATGTAAAACGGTTCTACAAAAACCAAATGAGGATAGTATGGCAAAGAGAATGGGACGGAGTCGAAACGAAACTAAAAGAAATAAAAAGAAATATAAATAATACTGAATACCCAAAATCCCTTACAAGACGAGAACAAACAGTACTCACACGTCTTCGCATAGGCCATTGTCGCCTGACATCAATGTACATGCTAAATACAGAAAATAGAAGAGTAAATAGACCGGTCTGCAATACTTGTAATGTAGCACTGGATGTAAAACATATCCTACTAATCTGTCCCACATTCGCTATACCAAGACATGAAAACCAAATTCCGGAACAAATGCAAGATGCTTTAACAACAACTGAAGAAAATTGCCAAAAGATATTAAAGTTTTTACGCGAAGTTGATTTATATAGGGAAATATAAGGAGCGGCAGGAAAACGGGCTAATGATCATAGTTATCGATGCCCAATGAAAAAAAAAAAAAAAAAAAAAAAAAAATTTTAATTCTTTATTTGAAATGAAAGAACAAATATTATCAACAAACATTTTAATTCATGTAACACTTTAATTCGACATACATTTTAATTCTTTCATTTAAATTAGTTGCTATTTTTTGTTTGTTAAATAAAAATATTACACGAATTCCAATGTTTGTTCATATATTTTTTTTGCTTCTCAATTTAAATGAAAGTTTTAAAACGAGTGTTACAAATTTTTGTGTGAAATATATTAAATCAAGAAACTCATTTTCATCTAACAATTTAAATGTGTGCAGTTTTTTTAACAAACACTTTTAATGTACTAAAATAAGTGGAGAGTCATAAAAATATACTTAATAAAAATTAAAGTTTGCTTGAAATGCTATAAACAAAATTTAATATTTAATACTAAGGGCAAGCAAATATTTAATAGAATGAATTTAAATGTATATTATTAATTTTTACTACAATTTTTGTGTTTGTTTAAAAAACTTCAAGTATTTATACCGATAGATGATTTAAAATGTTACTTGAATAAAAATGTACATTGAAAATAAAAGAAGTAACTTTATAATTTATTAAATTTTAATGAATAAGTTTAAATGTTAGGATACTTTTAAGCAACTAACATTTTAAATGGTAGAATTAAAACGTTTGTTGATAATTTTAATTGGTCGCTTCGATCGGTGGCAGTTATTGAAACTACACCAGTATAAGGAAACACATGTAAATTTTAGTTCAAAATAACACCACCGATCGAAGCGACCAATTAAAATTATCAACAAACGTTTTAATTCTACCATTTAAAATGTTAGTTGCTTAAAAGTATCCTAACATTTAAACTTATTCATTAAAATTTAATAAATTATAAAGTTACTTCTTTTATTTTCAATGTACATTTTTATTCATGTAACATTTTAAATCAACTATCGGTATAAATACTTGAAGTTTATTAAACAAACATTAAAATTGTAACTAAAATTGTAAACTTAAGAAAGAAGTTATTTTATACATTGAGTATAAAAACTGACAATAAAAAGTAAAACGGCGTTCCATAGGATTGTACGTAACTTTAGAAATTTAGAAATAAATAATTTTGATTTTGATTGTCGAAGTAAAAAAATGTTATCTAATACTAAAGATAATGTAAACTATAAATTAGTAGCATTTCTATGAACATAACAAGTTTATCGAATATCAAATACCTACTTTCAATAATTTGGGATTCTTCTGATTTATTAATTTATACTTACTCGTTTAGTATCAGTTTCGAGGCAACGTAGAAGTTGAACTATATAGTTTTAAACATATTTTTTGCACATTGTGTCATTTTAGTACAGCAGTTAGTTTGTCCACGATGTTGAGTTACTATTTCGTTTCGGAAAAGCTGGACGATCTCAAAAAGTAGTTATTAAAACAACACTTATTTGCTCTTCTATAGGGAAAGCCAAACTAAGTTGCGTGCACGTCATCAATGACGTATTTCCATGTCTTTTGTGGCAAAGTTTCCATCGCTAAGTGTATCATAAAATTTATAAAAAAACAACTCTAAAGGCAATGCAATTAATATAAGCCTTTTAGATAAAATAATGTATGTGCACAAGCTTGTTTTTGTTGGGTTTAGACGCCTTTCAATGTAAAATGTTGTGATAAAATTTTAATCAACAGGCCAGTAAGTAACGACGTAAACCTAGCCACTGTCAGAGAATGGTGCTGTGTTGTCATCTTTTATTCATCGATATTTTGAGGTTACGGATGACAGTAGTATTCTGGAAGGCATATTTAATTGATTTTTGTCGTCAACAATTTGTAATCGTAATTAATATTTATTTGTGGTTTAATAAGAAATATTTGCTGGGAAATTAAATATTTCCTGATCAATTTGACAATACTGTAAATGTGAACGTCATCAAACGCTGATGACGTGCACGCAACTTAGTTTGGCTTTCTCTATATAAATCTGATGATACTTTTGAGAACTTCGTAGTAAATAAGTTATGGGTTCAATGACCACGAGTTCCACGATCTCAGGTTTATTGACCTCCAGATCAAAAACCCACCCGAGCTTAATGATCTAGTGTTCGACTATTCCTTTGAAGTTAACACGTTTCGTTTTGTCTAAATAAGTCAATATGGTGCAGTTTCAATAATTCCATAATTGTTTCTTTTTATGTAGTATATATTAACTTTATTTTTGTTGGCTCAGCGCTGATTCGTGTATGGGTCATACGTTCATACGTAATACTTCCACAAGATGGACGTGATGCTTTGCTTTCGTACAGGGCATTTTAATTCTACTTGTTGGAATACTTCATCTTTATATTTGAGTTCTTCTTTGATCATAACTGGTAAATACATGGGTGCCGGCAATGGTGAAGTATTCAAATGCTTTTTTCAACTTATGCCAATTAGTTTTCAACAACTGATAATTATAGAGGATCTGTCTATCACAATTCATATCCAACTTTAGTAGAACGTAAAAAAAGCACTAGTATAGAAGGCAGCGAACAGACACCTATCGTTGGAATTCGCCTTTCACTATTCTCAAAGAAATGGTGTTGCAACTACTGTTAAAGGAAAGCATTTTTCTTCTTTGTGTTATGTTGATTCTTTGACCCACGTACAGAAAGGTTAAATGATGTTTTACGTTTCTTTTCAGTATGGTTACTCCTTCAACTATTACTGCTTGGTCAGGACGAACTTCTTGTATTCGGACTAATTTTCATTGACCGAAATTTATCTTTTCTTCTTTTCAAAATAACTATGTCACCAACTTTTCTATTATTTTAGTACTTTTTCTAGTTATACCTATTTCGATATTCTAAAAACCAAGACTGCCATAAATCTTCTGTTTAACCTCCACAAATTTCCTATAGTCAGTCGAAAATGTGTCAGCGACTAGCTCCAGGTATACTGTTTTAGTGCAAAAACACCCATAGATACTGCTATGTAGTCGTTGCACCCTTTTCAATTTGTGGTTGTAATGTGAATTGGTACAGCATAATCTAGACGGTAATGCAATGATGTTTTTAGTTGTGGAACGACCCGTTTCTGTTCTGACATAGCAATCTGATGCAGTGCATTGTGACTCTAATCATTCGTCACAGTGAATCTAATAGCAAAGAGTAACTCTTTGCTAATAGTTAGCGAATTTTCTCCATAGGTGTGTGTAACTTAATCCCTTCTTATGTTAAGGTGAATTAACTTTCTGAAGTCATTATTATATCTATGAAAATGATAAACGTTCCATTCTGCCATTTCGGTTCCGTTTACTTTACGACCTCTGTTCCTAGATATGGGACAGTGTAGCTACTATAAAGTTTCTACCGTTTTGTACTCACGAAAGTCAAATTTGGCTTCTATGGTCACATGACAGAAGAAGGAACTTATTCTCTACCAAAATAATAATAATAATAAAAACTACCCAGAAAATGTTCAATATGATTTTTTCCAGGCTGACAATTTTATTGACATTCAAAAACACAAAATGGCACTAGATGTCCAAACACTTCCTTCAGAACTAGTATCGAAAACCACGTTTACTTCTCTCCAAACACCTCTATTACGATTATCTGAACATGACATATTCTAAATTCGTCAGTACAGAGAAAGCGGCACCACCAACGTATGTCTTAGTTTTCAGAATTATAGGTTCACGTACACAGTTCAGCATGTTTTTAAAGATTAGAACCCTCCAGCATTCATTTCTTCAAATCTACATGCGATTTGTAGATAGGTAGCAGTCAGACAAGGTCCATGTTTAACATGTTCACAAATTTTAGTTTTACGGCCATTTTCTCACATACTTTTGTGTCTGCAGAACGCAGAATTCCAAAAATCTTCTTAACTGAGGAGCCAGACCTTAAAATGTAAACATCTCAAAAACGGTTGAACTTTATGATTCCCCGGAAGTGCCTTTTTTGAGGGAGATTATAAATTTAGAGAGAAACGACGACTTTGTAGAAATTTATTAACAACCTTCATTGTGTTCGCTGCAGATTTTTCAATACAGAGTGTTTCAAAAATGCACTCGCCAAATTCGTTTCATCAAAATAACGCAAAAACCTTATATGAAGAAACGTCCAAAAGTCAACCATTTCGAATATACAGGGTGTTAAAATTTTTAAAAATTAATCGTTTATTTTAAATATCTTTTTAGCAGGAAAAGAAATCCTCTTCAAACTCTGTACAATTAATTAACATTGTGTTAGGTTTTGATCATAATTCGTCACTTTCGAATAAGCAGGGGCGTAGAAGTGGGGGGAGTTTGGGAAGCAGGGGCGTAACTACCATGGTTCCGCGGGTTTCGCGGAACCCAGACCCGTGATCTATGGGGCCCGGATGTCACGGCACCAAGATTTGTATTTTCGTAAACATTCCTCATAAACTGCTGATAAACGTATTTAAAGGAATTGCATTACAAAATGTACGTTTTATTTTTCAGTAAGTTGACATAATGTAACATTTCATTTATGGAACAAAATTTTTATTGCCACAATTTCCGGCCTACCCTTCATTTACTAGCAGTGTTGTTGTTTGTACTCGTATCTCGTACCAATCATAAACAAAACAGATGCACCGTATTTATTGTATTGTATAAAGCTTCTGAGAATTCTGACCTGCTGTTTTCATCACTCCAAATATTTATAATCTTACTTATAATTTAAATATTATTACTGTAATACTTTGTCTTTTTTCTTAACATTTGTGGGATAATAATAAATTTTGTTATTTATTTTAATTGGTTATTTAAAGTTCTTATTACGTAGGGGGGGGGGGCATTTTTAGATTTGGAACCCGGGCCCGGTGCCTGCTAGTTACGCCACTGTTGGGAAGCCAGTTTAACCTCGAACTTCTACGCCAAAAAAGGTACTCTTTAGGAGTACCAAAACGCAACCGCTTTTGAGAAATTTTGCATCTAGCTCTACATTTAAAAAAAGATGTTCTTCGCTACTTCTGAAACTTCAACAGACACAGTAGAGGTCAATTAACTGTCAGTGAATTTGCTTTTTTTGCGCTTCCCTTATCACTACTACACTAAATGTATTATAGAAAATATCGAAATCTTCAGATTTGTCGTGTAATTTCAAAACCAAAATTTTTAAAAACTATAACATGCTGTATCTCCCAAACGATTGGGTTTTTGACATATCTTTATACATGATTTTTTTGTTGTTTTAATAAGAAGAATTTGTTGTTAAAAACTACGCACTCATCTATGAGCCTCTACTTCCATGTCTGCTAATAACGTTGTTGATCATCAGCTTATTGAGTGTAGCACACTGAACTTTACAAGTTCCATTTTCGTAAAAGACGAGAAACCAATTGGATGCAGGGCTGCACATTTCTAAATCAAATGAACAAATCTACTTTTACATCGTTTGCAATCACGAACGTTCGGGATTTACCGTTGCTTTTACTTTTATGATAAATAACCTTTTGTCTCTTGAAAAACTGGTTCAATAGTCCACGCGAGTGCATAGGCTAGTATATGTACAGATCTCTGGACCTGGAGCCAAATGCAATTTTCCCTTGGTTTTTTGTATTAAAATTTCACTCTAAGAAAGGTTACGCATTTCACACCTATTCTTGTTTCGTTTTCATTCGTAACTCTGTTTTTGCGTCGTATCTTTAGTTTATCGCTCTTGTCAGATACATTTGATCTAAGTTTTGTAATTTCCTTCATTTTGAATAAGTACAAACATTAAAAGTTTTGCGATTATTGCTAATTGTTAGTAATTTTACACTAACTGCATGACTACACGAAATAGAAAAAAAATACTTTCCGGTTGTACTCAAAGGAAGCCGTCTTTTACTTTTTTTATACATATACCGTTTGATTTTAGTAGCACTCATTACTTAATTTCTTCTTTTCAAATTATGTCATAAATTGCTATATTAAAATTCTGAGGAATCTTTAATCGACGTCATGTGGTTCCTAACCGTTACATTGGAACCATACCGAATTTAAAACACATCGTGTAATAACAATAAATGTCTTCACTTATAATAAACTAACGAACCGTCTAGGTAAAATAGCGCTATGTACAAGAATTTCTATTTACTTAATTTAATAAATAAGAAAATCTCTATATTAGTCAACTTCATTCCATGGGAATACATTTTATAGTCAATTAATAGAATAGGTTATTATCTTGACTGCAAAGTTATTGATTTTGTTTATTTCTCGTATAGAAATTAACAATGTTACATACCTTCTTCAACTAAATAGTTTTCTTCCTTTCTTTGAAGTGTATAGCGCACAACTGCCTATAAAATTTAATGATATCGATCTGCAATAAAGTGAATTGCAATTATATCGATATCAGCTACAACGATTGCGATGGATTTTCTGATATTAACTACCGTTTGTCCTCAAACCTTTCTACTTTAACGGCCTTAGGTAATATACCTGTCGAATTTAATTAGAAAATAAATCAACGAACGCTTTCTAACACCATCCCTTATCTGCAACTACTTCTTTTCAATTTTACTAATATTTAATGACACGTTTTGATAATTGAACGCAAATCTATACTATTTTTTCCGATCTTTGCGAAATACGTTAATAAATCATGGTTTAAATCAAGGTGACAGCTTTCGTTTGACTAATATTTATTAGTTAATCGTATTCAGAATCTGCGTTGAAAGAGAAGAAGTTCACTCTGTTGTACATTCTTAATGGTACTGGTTGTTTGGTATCAAAGTCAGCATAAGTTGTCAATTTAAGTGGAGTTTTTGTTATTTATTAGTTTGCTTTAACAGTCAAAACAATAGATTTGTTGGAGACACGCTATCAGTTCGTCAAGTCGTGTGCTTCGAACTCTTTCTGCACTTAAAGTCGTAATAGACTTCCACGATTCCTTGTAAAGTGTATTTAAGCACAAAGACAGATGTTGATATATTTCGTCCTTTAGCATATATGGAAATATTTTATTGTTTATAAGAGGTAAATTCCAAATGCGTGTCACGATTTTGTATTTATTATTACTTCAAATTTAGGTATATCTACTAAGAGTACTAATGTTTATTTCACAGTGATTTGTACGAAATATTCGCAAAGCTCCTATATCCTGAAGTGTAAATAATGCAACTTTTTGTATAGGAAAAGAAATGAAACAGTTGGATCTGATAATAGATTGTGAAAGCATAGATAAATCAAAGATATATTGCTATCATTTTATTAATGTCATTAAAGCGAACATTTTCAATTTTCTGACACTATTTGTAATCTATCTATATTTTCTTTTGTAATTTTGAACTTTTTATTTCACTAGTATTGAAAACATAAATAAAAACAAAACAAATCATGGTAAAATATAAAAAATTTCTTCTAACTTAATATTATTTTTGAATGTTCCCAAAATTGATGCTGCGTTGCCTCATAAGACCTTGGTATTTTTTTCTCTTTTTTTTGCTCCAAATTCAGCTACAGATCTACTAGATAATTTAGAAAAACCAAGGTAAGATTGGGCTAAAGAATCTAAACATGTTGAATCCCATATTAGATGTTGACCTTTAGACCAAGGAATTAATATCATATACCATCCGATCTTTTTCCATCGTCGCGAAACAATCCAGGAGGTTCCAACACCGAAGGAAATTTAGCTGTTTGAAGTGCACGATAGATAATATTATTTAATTCACTATTTTCTTAGTTGATGAGATAACACTATATCTTTGTATGACACTTTTGATGCGCTATCCTTCCAAAACATACGAAATAATGTTCCTAAATAGGAGGGTTTGACATTTATGAATAAAAATACTTGCGCAAGATAAACCATTAACATTCTTGATAATAACTTATCTATCAATAGAATGAATTTAACCCCACGCTCCACATCCCCCTTTCAAAGGTATCAATTAAAATTATATTTAATGAATTAATTATTTGAGAAGGGAAACCCAATGGCTTTAAAGGTTCCTTTCTTTCCTGGGCATCTTCGCACGACTTCGGCAATATCCTCAGATATACCTGGCCACTAGCATGATTCACGTGCTCGGGCTTTGTATTTGACAACTCCCTCATGTATCCTTCCCAAAATTTCTTCACGAATGGTGATTCGGGTGCTCCTGAGAAGTAATCCATTGTGAACAGATAGTTCATCTCGTACTGTCCAGTATTTCCTAAGCTGAGGTTCTATTTCCTTTATTTTTTCAGGCCGCTCGCTAAGACAGTACTTTTTCTCATCAGTACATGGTAGACCAGAAACGATGTGACAAACATAAGCAGCCACTTTATTCTCCAGTCGCTTATTTCCATCGCTATGCAAAGGTGCGCGGCTCAGAGCATCAACAGTCACCAACTGCTTACCAGGTACATATCCAATGTCATAAGAGTATCTCATCATTCGGATACGGGATCGCTGTAGACGCGGCGATAAAGCATCCACACTTTTCGTAGTAAGAATTGGAAGAAGGGGTTTATGATCCATCTCAATGTGGAAATGTTTTCCAAGGAGAAAGTGACGGAAACGTTCACATGCCCATACAATTCCTAAGCATTCCTTTCCAATTTAGACATAGCGTTCTTCAGCTGACGTAAGTGTTCGCAATGCATATGCCATTGGTTGGAAGCTTCCATCGTCTTGTTTTTGTAAAAGTTCAGCACCAAGGCCATACGATGAGGCATCCGAAGATACAATGGTATCTCTGTTGGGCTCAAATAGCTTAAGGACCGGCTCCTCCGTTCAAATCTTTTGAATTTTTAGATATGACTGTGGGCTACGTCCCCAAACAAACTCTCGACCCAATTTTGTACGCTCGTTTAATGATTTACTAATGGTTGAAAAACCTTTCCAAGAAAATTTGTCATTCCAAGGAACCGTCGTACACCAGAAACATCTGTGGGTGGGCTCATCGTTATAATAGCATCCACCTTAGTAGGATCAGGACGCACTCCAGTTGAGATGACCAAGAAATTTGACAATGGCCACTCCTATTTCACATTTGTTTGTATTAAGAGTGACACGATCATTCTTCAGTCGTTTCAAGACTGGACGAAGACGATTGTCATGCTGTTGCGTGCTACTTCCATATACTAGGATATCATCCATCCACATGAATCACGACACCTTGAAGACTATCTAGTATTTCCGTCATCCGTTTCTGGAAATGTTCCGAGGCTGAAGTTATTCCAAAGGGAAGTCGTCCGTACCGGAATCTACCAAAGGGTGTGATGAAAGTAGTGAGAGACCTGGATTCAGGCGAAAGAAGAATTTGATAGAATCCGGAATTTACGGGCTCCAGCCAACTGGCCAAGTGTGTGTTCCACAACAGGCATTGGATGGTATTCTCGAGCAACAGAGCGGTTCAAAGCCATAAGATCCACACACACGTTGTTTGGTTTCGGAGCGGTGCACACCAATCTGAGGGCTCATCAACCTTTTCAATAACTCCTCCATTGACCATGTTGTCGAGTTTTTGCTTGACTTTTTCCATGAGGGGAATCGGTACACGTCTCGGAGAATGAAGAGCAAACGGTTTGGTATCATCTTTTAACATTATTGTATAAGCGAAGTCCATTTTCTCTAATCCAACAAAAAGTTCAGGAAACTCAGCTTTCACATTGACACTGGACATGGACTCCATAACATCGTCCATTCTTCTTACAAGTCCAAGGTCCTCACAAGCACGAAGTCCTAGTAGTGGTCGCTCCAGTTCCTTCATTATGTATAATTCTTCCTTGATTTCAGCACCGTTGTACTTCAGTTTGCACAGACACGAACCGACTAAAGACAGGGCAGTTCCATCTGGTCCTATTAATTTTAGATCAGGTGGAGAAATCCTGTGATTACGCTAATGTTTTCGGAAGTATGGGATTCCAGTTGCATCTGCTCCAGTATCCAACTTAAAATCAATATGAACACTGTCAACCTCGACGTTAGTCTTCCATCGATGAAAACAATCTGTTTGGTTTCCAATGGCATTCACACCAGAAATAGTCCCAATCAAGAATGAAACTTCAGGCGACTGTACACGACCCATATGCTAGTTGACGCAGTAGAAGTAGAAGCAGAAGAATTGTTTTTCAGGTAAAACTTTTTCAAATGGCCTACCTCTTTACAATTCGAACAGGTTTTGTCTCCTGCCGGACAATGCTTCCTTGCAAAAACATGTTCTGTTCCACAGAATTTGCATTTTATTATTTTTGGTTTACGACTTTTCTTGTCACCAGACTGGGATTGAAAGTGTCATCCAACTTGTTTCCTTTCTTCTTGAAATTTGTCTTCTTATTTCCCATTGAATCTAACGATTTTGTCTTGTCCACCTTCACTGCTTTCGATTGCTTTGCCCGTTCCACTGCTTTGGTTAGGTTCAATTTATCTATTAGCATTAACTTTTCGCTAAGTTTCTCCCAAAATAATGCGATCCCTAACAAGAGTTTTTCATATTCGCAGTGTTCCGAAAGAGTATGAAGCGATGTTACGAAGGAATCTATGCCTTCTCCTTCTTCCTGACACCGAAGTCCAACATGAGCTCGTTGACGTCTTTTATAAAGAATGAAAGAATCCAAGGGCTTGTATACGTGCCAACATGGGTGCAATATAGAACCTTGCATAATATGCCGTAATAATTCAACCCGAATAAATTACTTAAATCATATTTTCAACCAACTTCAAAAAGTTGGTTACTAAATTCGTCCGGATGTCTGTGTGTCTGTGTGTCTGTGCGTTGGTCGATATTACAGGGTTTAGAAAGCTGGAAGTGGTGTTATCTTATAGGAAATTCTTCACTGATTCCAAATCGCTGGTAAATTTTTTGATCGGATCACCCGTTCGCCGTCGGGACGCCATTAAACTCAAAATATACACCCTTTAATATCTCGAGAACGACACGTCCAATTACAAAAATAAAAAAATACGTTTCCTTTATTTGTTGAAACCTATTGAGTCATGATACGTAAACATCACCCTCACCCCTCCTGTGGGGTGGAGCGGGGGTGAGTTTTCAAAACTTAAATGAGACCACCTATTTTTTATTACTTTTGGATTTTCCATAAAAAACGATACTCAAATTGCAAATTTTACCCCCAACTGCAACCCCTTTCTTGGGGGTGGAAAGGGGGAAAATTGCACGTCCGCAGAAAAACGATCTTTTTTTACTTTTTTTTCCTCTAATTGATTTTAAAAATGGTAGAATTTCTATTGACTGCTTGATAAACTTTAGGATTCCTTCGAACATAAGAAGACGAACCCTATAAAAAGAGGCTATAATTTTCAATAAAAGAAAGTGTGTAATTCACGCTGTTTTTATTTAAGAAACAGCATTAATGTGGAAAATGCCAATGCACAGTAATTATAAATATAAAGCGCATAAACAAGAAATTTAGCAACAAGAACTTCTTATAAGAAAATAATAGTATTGAACAATAGACAAACAGACAATACTAAACTGTAAGGAATAAATGGCGTCACATCAGGTGTGTCAATTGAAGCGAGAAACTGTGCTGCCAACTTCTGTACGAGCAATTCCCTACCGCATGACATATAATGCGCGAGATAACGGCTTTATATAATAGTTCTATTGCATAATGGTCGCGACGAGGCTTATCAGAAAATGACTTTAACAACTGACAGACGCGAACAGGAAATTGGAATAAGAAATTTTGGGGCGTAAAATGAAAGATAGTAGTCGCGTAATTTCCTACCAGCTATACAGACATTTGTAGTTTGAAGTCTCAAACCATAGCGGGATACATTATACCCTTATGCCATTGCAGGATGACTGTAAAGTCTCTCGAGCTTTTTGGCGCTTGTTGAGAACGATATTCTATTCAGTACACGGCTATTTCTATAAAAGCTCTGCCAGAATCTACACCGTTTCGAACAACGTTTACATGTCACTAACACTTTGATACACTGCCTTTAACTTTGATTGCCTATTTTTATTTACATAAAAATTTCGTTCTATCACTTCACGTACAAAAGGAATGTTTTTGCTTTTCATTACATACAAAACTATAACACAATCGGCATCAGTAAATGCAGAATAACCAAATGGGTTTTGGTTAGCAGAGTCATTGTCGTCTAAAACTGCGTTGGAATTAGAAATTTGAAACAGCTCATTATTTTACAGTGTAGATTGAATATGAGCGCTTGTAGGGAATACAGCAGCTTTATCTGCCGTTATATTATTACATTATAACAAGTGGCTCGAGAGCGGAAATTACACAAACTATTTTCAAATAGACTCTCAGTCTGTGTTTTAGCACTGCGTGTTAAAGATAACAGCGTCATTTCCGTTTGTTTCACAGCTTTAGAGGTACTTATATATAACACCCTTTCGGTTGCTATATTTTTTAAGACTTTGACTTTTGCGGAAGTTTAAACTTTAATTGCTAATAGACTTGCTCCCTCGCGGTTCTTCGATAAGATTAATTTTTTAACATCCACAAAAAAAACGTCTTTTGTCACACAGATACACAATATCTTGCTTCCGTTATTCATGGATGAACTGAGACCACAAAGTGACAGGCGTCTGTCAGTCAGTCTCTTACTTACTCCTCATTAATTAGTCATTATACAGAAAACATAGACAACGCACATGGTAATGTCGACACGCTCAAACTATTTAAATCTGGTAGGTGGAAGTACAAAAAATCCTTCTGTAAACCAATCCCAGTGCCATCGTCTCTAACTAAAGGGAGAAACAATGCGCAAATTGATACAATGGCACTATTATTTTGATTGTTGCTTTAGTTGGTCATAAAATTCATTTACTGTTGAAACTTTCATAAATACTGTTATTATAAAATCAAGCAGATGCACAAATAAAGGTGAAAATGAAGTTTCGAAATAAACCCGCTTATTTTAATTATCAATTATACCAATTAAATTTTGTGATTCGGATTAAAAGCTAAATATTGTATTAGGTATAACTAAGAAAAATGTTCCTACATCAGCAGATGCAAACTAATTGAAGGATTAACATTCCACATAACTAATTATTGCTACTTAAGTATTTTTCATATAATTTATTCTGCCTTTATTATAGTTAATGAATATTGTAAAATTATTTAATTGCATAAGGTGGAAATGAATACAGAAGTGCTCAATTAGTATAATGTAACCTTCGATTCCTTGCTTGGGATAAGGTCATTATTATTCGCATAAATTGATTTTTTTCGTGTCGATCTGTATAAATAGAGTAAAAAGTGAACACCCTCATTAATGATCAACAACAATTACACGAAATGACATCATAAATTAATAATAAATTGTTTATAAAAGAGTAATTATGAAACAAACAAAATGTAAAATTCGAAAACTAAAAACCAATGAGGCATTTGCTTGATTCCCAAAACAGTGAGTAACCGCTAATACTACTCAAAAACTAAAGCCTCCATTACTATTTTAGAAAATTCAAACATCGTTTGTTTAATCCCCTACGGGGAATGTAATATTACAAAAAAATTGCATGTACTATTATGGGCTATCTGGTCCAACATGTGACTAAAACTAACGAAGAATACCTACCTATTAATTGCATAATTTGTCTATGTACCAATATACCAGGTGTTGAAAACTTACCAGACCTCGATATCTTCAATTCAATTCAATTCAATTCAATTGTTAATTATTTTTTAAATAATACGAAAAATAGTACCTATTTTAATTAATTTATTCAAATGTCCAAACACAAGTTATCTGAAAGCTCCTTTAATAAGAAATCCCCTGATAAATAAACAATATTTTGTGTTTTTTTACTTACAGACTTACTTTTTGATGTAGTGATTTGATTTGATATTAGTGCAATAAATACGAAAACATACAACCAAAGTTACTGAAACCTTTTCAATGATATGTCACACATGGGGTAGTGCAATTTAAAAAATAAGGACGGGATGGCTGGAACCTAAGGAGTGGGTTGCAGAAGATTACCCTGCGGCTCATAGTGGTTCCCACTCCGTGCTCTAGAAACGGTTTCAAGAATTTTTACTTGTCTAGTTGTCTGTTATAGTTTCAAAGGTATTAGGTCCGGCAAGTTTTCAAATTGACACCTGGAATACACTTTGATAGGAGGATGAATTATTACGAAACATCTATACTACTAAAATAAGATTTCACAAAACGCCTCTTCCTGAAAATGTTCTAAGTAGTATCTACATTGCGATTTTACCTTTAATCAAATCGATTGAATAAACATTTTCATCTTCCGTCTTTGAATTCAAAATTTGTCTTTTATCCCCCTGTTATCATTGCTGGAGGTGACTACAACTCAAAAAATACCCATTGCGGGTCGCTATTAATTAAACCCAAAGGTAGACATGGCAATACAAAACTATAACCTAAAAGCGTACTCCATTGGAGGACCAACATACTGGCCTACGGACCAGAGTAAATTGCCAGACTTGCCCTTATACCTTGGCAACCGCACACTAAATGGGATGAATTCCGAACGACACTCGATAAGAAAATTGATTTGATTATACCCTTAAAAACAAAAGAAGTTATTGATGAAGCACTTGAAAAATTTACAACAGCTATACAAGATAGTGTCTGGAAGGCTACCCCTAATAAACAAGACAAAATAATAACGAGGAATTACCTACAATAATAAAAGAAAAATAGCCATAAAACGCAGATACAGAAAAATCTGGCAAAAAACACGATCTCCTCAAGACAAAACCAAACTGAACAGATCACAGCAAAAACTGAAAAGAATGCTAAGCGAACACAAAAATACTGAGATACAAAGATATTTGACTAATCTAACGGCAACGGAAATCACAGATTACTCATTATGGAAGGCGACCAAAAAAATAAATCAACCTCAGCTCTATAACCCCCACATCGGAAAGAGGAAGGAAAATGGGCGAAAACTAGAAGCGAGAAAGCTGCACTGTTTGGAAAACATTTGGAGACAGTGTTTCGTCCGTTTCCAAAGGATCCCGCCGAAAACAATGATTCTGAAATCACTGAATTTTTACAATCTCCTTTCCAGCTAGAACCCCCGCTTGAAACATTCACAATAGGGCAAGTAAGTAATTGTATCAAGACAAAGCTAAATCCCCGCAAAGCTCCAGAGTATGTTCTCATAACAGCTAGAATAATTCAAGAATTGAGTTTCAAAGCTAAAAACTTATAACTACGCTAAGGACAGCGCACTTCCCGTCACAGTGGAAAGTGACACAAATTATACTACTTCCTAAACCGGATAAGCCACCAGAAGAAATGAAGTCATACAGACCTATAAGTCTGCTTCCTATGCTGCTGGAAAAACTACTCGTCGAGAATATGCAACCAATCATTGACCAAAGAAATACAATACCTAATTATCAATTCGGATTTAGACGTGAGCACACAACAATTGAACAAGTTCTCCGCTTAACTACAAAAATAAACGAAGATTTAGAAAACAGAAGATATTGCTCTGCATCGTTCCTAGATATCACGCAGGCATTTGATAAGGTCTGGCATGATGGCCTTCTGTTCAAAATCAGAAAATCCTTGCTTGTTATTACCAAATCCTTCACTCCTACCTCAAAGATCGCTATTTCTTCGTTAAATACCCTAATGAAAAAACACCATTGTTCAAAATGAACGCCGGACTTCCTCAAGGCAGCGTTCTTGGACCGCTACTTTACCTCCTCTATATGGCTGACCTACCAACCAGTAATGACATATTAGCAGGTACATTTGCAGACGACACCACCATTTTATCATCACACAAAGACCCTACTGTTGCATCTAATAATAAATAAAAAATAAAATAATAAATAAATAATAAAATAAAATAAAAAATTATGTCAATAACTCTTATAGTACCGAAGATATAGTCAAAAATGTGGTAATATAAGAGGCAATTTGAGGTATAAACAAATCGTAAGCTTAAAATGAAATCTTTATGTCAAAGCTGTAAACTAGATAACAAAATGACATTAAGTGTATTTCTTTGTTGTATTATAAGCAAAATTGCTATTTTCCAATGGAGAAGCATTGCAGCATATTTTGAATGCATGAAAAATGCAACTGTTGCAGGACCACTGAAATTTTGAAAGAATTAAAGTATAGCCTTCTTTATTTACATTTTACGATTTGTTTATACCTCAAATTGCCTCATATATTACCACATTTTTGACTATATCTGCGGTACTATAAGAGCAATTGACATAATTTTTTTTTAAATTACTCCCTTATTAATTTTCCTTCCAATAGCAGTGAAAAAAATATTTGGCACCATTTGAATTTTTTTAGAAAAGTCGACCGTTTTGTTCCTTGAACATGTTGCGCCCTCTACTGGTAGACGGAGATAAGAAATTGTTGTGGTTTTGGATTTTTTTGGTAATATCAACCATTCTCTTTACATCGAGACCAATCTTGACAAATTCAAGCAACCCGTTTCGGAGTTACACGATTTTTTCTAGTAACACCTAATTTAGTTCCCGCTCCCTTTATTTTGACAGCAATCGTAAAAATTCATTAAACAAAGTTTTACATATTGATCACTAGTTTACAACGAATATATTTTTTTAAATACTTTACTGAGGAAAATTGCCCAAAAAATTTCAATTTCAAATTGAAATCAGTGAAACGCCCTCTGGCGGCAATGGTAGAAAATTGAAAATAATTTCCAGCATTGTCTCTTGGCCACATTTATCATAAGATTTTTTATTTCACTGTTTTTCTGAGTTATGGCCTTTCTTAGTTGTACACCCTGTACAGCTTCCTAAATTAACTTGTGGTAGATATTTCTTATGATTTTAAAATAAGTTTTCTTCCCCCTTTGATATTATGTTGAACTTTTTGAATTTTTTTTCCATTCTGAGTGCATGTATCAAGAAATTTAAAAAAGCTCGATATTTTAAATTGAAAACATGTAAAAATGTAATGTTTTTGGATCCTGAGATGTTAGTGTTTTAAAAGTATTTGTGTGTTTTAGATTTCTGTATTATTTTCGCAATTTGTTGTAATGATCAAAATATCTTTTTTATTAAACACCTTAATCCAATGTGCAAATTGTTTATAACCTAAGTTAATACTAACTCACTGGTATGCCTTAGCATCTAACTTTTAACTACACTAATATTATCGTGCATCACTGTCTCACTGTGCTCTGCTAAAGGTTTCTTTTATCTTCAGTCTTTTGACAAGTTCCGCATTGTCAAAACCTAAATGACCTAGACATTGACGTGCTGTAGAAGTCGTTGCTCACGGTTCTTGGCAAATTTGTCCATTGTTACCCATTTCCAGATCCCTATGGAGATAATTATTTCTGAAGCATCAAGAAGCGTCAACAATGTTTACGGTTTTACCGTACGAGTTCCTTTCCTTTAGATATGGTAACTGTAGCAGCCCAATGCATACAAAGGGTAAAAATTAAATGGTCAGGTGTCAACAATGTCATTTTTCAAAGGAAAATAGTATATTATTCAACGAGCGTATAATGATGGCTATTATTCACGAGGTAAGTTTATGGCCACGAGCCGCAGGCGTGTGGCATAAATTACCGAGAGAATAATAGCCATTATACGCGAGTAGAATACTATACTTTATCCACGACTATAAATGTTAATTCAATTTAAATATTTATTTGAAAATTCTCTATTATAATTGACTGTATTGGACGGTTACCATGGAAATATATAAAATAACAGTGAGTAATATTCATTACTCACGTTGCTAATGACAATAACTTATTAATCACTGCCGTGATTAATGTGTATTATTATGGTCGATCAAACAGGCGTATAATGCATACATTATACAATAGTCGTGGATAAACAATATTTTTTTATTTTTATAATGAATAAGCCCACCCAGATGGTGCGAAACGTCAATATTTAATTAATTTAAATGTAGAACAATCACGATGGTATTTATATAAATACCTCTCCAAGTACAAAATTAGCTGATTTCTGTTCTTCCGCAAATACCTACATTATTAATCACCAACGAGTAAACATTGATAATCCTATAAATCAAAATCTATAGGTACTCGTTAAACACATTTTAAGCTGCTTTTAAACCATTTTAAGGAGAAAGTCAGGCGAAATTATTTCGTAAAGAAAGTACATTAAAAATTATTGAGCACAACAAGGTCTGTTTTTCCTGAAAGATAATCAAACGAAACTGGGAATCAAATTCCAGTCTCTGGTAGAGCACGACTTCTTCCATTTTCCCTATAGTTGATGAGTGCAATACAGCTATTTTAAATTTTCAATGCATTTGTATGTATCTTGGTTGTCTTTGTAAATATCTAATGACTTCTAGGATTTAAAGATAGAAAACTATTACTTTCATTTTAATAACAAACAAATGTTTTGAGCTACTTCAGATTTAAAGATAAATAGATAGATGTTATCGTATAGGAAATAAAAGCTTGACTGTATAAGTGTTAATGGACCAATTATAATTAAAATTGCTTAAATGTTTCAAGCAAATTATGCTAAAATTTGTTGACGTTATTTTCTTTAAACCAAACATCTAAATTTAAAACAGTTTATTGGCACTAAAAGAGACTAAAAATCGGTAATAAAACTTATGACCAATTAATTTGCGAATTTATATTTAAAGTGAATGTAATTTACTATTCCACCAAAGTTAACGGTAGAGGAAAAAAAAGTCAATTTAGAGTGAAGTGTTCGAGATAAAAATATCGCGCAACGTCTGTCTTAAAAATTACAAATCGTGTAATAAATAAACTTAACAATTTCTGACAAGACGTCAAGCAACGAGCGTCACGTTATGTATTTAAAAAATCAAAAGGCGGCGTTATTTTAGCATTTTTAACTTCATTGACTGTTCCAATACTTTGTAGATGATAAATAACGCCTTTAAACCGAAATAGTATAGACACTAAGTCATCCATTTAACACTTTTGGAAGAGAAAAAAAAAATTGGAACTAATATCAAACTTAATAATTATCACGGTAAAGCGAGAAAAAGAGCTGCGAAGGTGTAAAAAATAAAGAGCGCCTAACGTTTTAGACGCTGATTAATTCGTTATTTTGACATGTAGTGGTGTAGCCGCTATTAGCTAAACTACTCTAATGATGCTCCAGTGATGGCATATTAGTGTACAACACATGTGGTGATCCTATTCTTAGTACAAACATTTCAAACATTCATTACATTACTGACTACATGACAATTTTTTTTATACAAATACCATCACGACAAGACACTTCAAAGCATTTAAAAGTATTACACACTTAAACAAGCAGGTATATACTTTTATGCCATACACTTACAATAAACATTAATTAATAACGAGTGTACGTTTTAACGTGGATAGATACTTTATGAATTAAATTTTCAAGTGCTTTCACACTTTTCGGCCAGTTTTCTGCAATGAAGAAGAATTGCTATGTGTCGGCTAACATCTTTGTAGAAAGTATTGTAATCAAATGTGGATTACAAACTGATTGAGTCGCAAAAATTCGCATTCTTCCTTAGTTTCTCGTTCGTTGAAGATGTGCTCTCAAGTGTTAAACCAGAACCTACATTGGTTTAGTGTGTAATTAGCGGTTTCCTAGGGGATCTGTACGTGGTCCTCTCCTTTTCCTAATTTTCATTAATGATTGATTTCCTGTTATGCCTTGTATTATTGCGAGGAGTTAATACGATACATTAATTGCATAATGTGATTAAGAGTTCTTTCTGTAGGAAGTCACTGAAATTTCCCTTTAAATTTTATTTTGATAATTTATTTACTGGTCTAAATCTATTACATGAACTGAAGAAACGTGGTTTTGATGGCACTGGAAATGTTCGTGAAAATAGCTTGCCAAAAAGCTGCATCTTGCCAAGTAAACCAAATTTTTTGAAAAATAATAATCGAGGAGATTTTGTGAACAAGATTGACAGAGAAGATGGTATAATGTTAGTAAAATGGAAAGATAATAACGTGATTCGCACTGTCTATATGTTATGGGACCCTTCCTACTTCAACGGTAAAACGTCACTCAAAAAAGGATAAATCGACCATACAGGTTCCGCGGCCTTCCATGATTACCGAATATAATAGGTTTATGGGAGGAACAAATCTCATGGACGAAAACATATCTCGTCATAGGATTGGTATTCGCCGAAAAAAATGGTGGTGCCCTATTTTTGCGTGGCTGTTTGATGCAACCATCACCAATGCGTGGTATCTTGCGGGAAAATCAGGTAACCAACTAACTCAACTTCAATTTAGGAGAGAACTCGTCCAAAGTTATCTGACCATATTCGGAAACCACCATGCAGTGGTGGGAGGCCATCCACATCTAGAGAAGCAGATGTGCTGGGGAGGGTTGTTCATCAAGTGTCCGATGCATGGGTATAAAATGTGGCGTTGGGTTATGCATAGAATGTAATCTCATATTCCATACCAAATAAAAAATTGATTTTTGAGAATCTCATATTTTTGACTCATCTTCCTAGCGATACCATATGGTAACACCGTTTTTTGACAATGTTAGAGCTCCAGATTTTAAAAAAAAACTTATTCTTGCTAATAAATGATAGGTATTTGTTCGAACGATGGCCGTTTATTACAATATTTCAGAAAATATTAAATTCCGCCGTTAGAGGGTTAATAATAATAATATCGTTTATTGTCATTAACTATTAAAATGGTATCGACAGTGTCAGAGTAAGCTAACATGTAAGTAAATGTCATATAAATACAATGATGAGAACAATATGTAAAAATAAATAAATACAATAAGAAAACAATTTTAAAAAAAGGGAAAAAAATAACGCTAATAATAATTCACTAACATACATTAAATAGAAATTCCATTAAGGTACTCCTCTACAGTGTACGGATTAATGGATATTAGTATTATTAGTAGTCTTTAATTTTTGTTTTAATATCATCACATTATCACATTTTTTATCTCGTCACTAAGAGAGTTAAACAGCCCAGAAAATAAAAATTTTTTTGATAAAATGCGGTACGATGCTTGTCTGGTCTTAATATGTTCCTGGATTTAGCATTATGTCCATGCAAAAGTTTGTTTTTGTGGAATAAATTTTTGTTTTTGTAGACAAAGCAGCAAACTTCGTAGATTTATGTCGCCGAGAGTGTTAGTATATTCAAGTCATGCAATGATTTGCGGTAAGGTGCACGGGATGATAGTTGTCCTAGGATTCTGACGGCACATTTTTGAATAAGGAAACCCTTGATACAAGGCACCTTCCTCCCCAGATTACAATTCCATAACGTAGAACGGAGTGAAAATTCGCATGGTATACATTAAGCAGGATTGCCAAATTGCAATGGTTGGATAGAAACCGAATGGCAAAGCAGCAGCTCCAAAGTCTGGCGCAGAGAACATCAATATGTTTATTCCAGCTTAGCCCTTCGTCAAATGTGACACCTTTTACATTCAACGATAAGTTGAAATGTAAGTTGTTGCTATTGGAGTAGTTTATGGATCGAGGCAGTTTGGCAATACTAAAGGCGACCGATATTCTTTTATCCATGTTTAATTGTAGACAATTATTTTTAGACTACTTAACAATTCTATCATACACATTATTTACAACATGCAGCGTTTCAGAAACGTTTATCCCTGTAATTAAAAGATTCGTATCATCCACGTAGCACACTATGTTAACGTTATGGTCAATAATTTACTTGGACAAGTCATTAGAGTAAATCACATACAGCAATGGCCCCAATACAGAACCCTGTGGAGCACCTCTTGTCAAATTACGCGGAGCCTGTAGACCATAAGATGAGAGTAAATCTGTAAAACTCATATATTACATACATTACAATTATAGGCACAGTTCGCCCGTCTGAGACAGGGGTAGTCAGCGACATTATATTGTAAACCTTATTACCTTTGATACTGAATCTTTTTACGAAATCTTGCTCGGATATATCGTTGTTCGAAAATCCCATAGACTCCCCCATTAGATATTTTAATCCCTTTACGCAATAGTACAGTAAGCCAAGTTGCTATTGGTAGAATTACCAACTTTTTTTCCGATAATTAAGGGACATACAATCAAATCGCATAATGAAACCAGTCATAAAGTGTCATTTATGTTAAAAAACTTCACAAAATCAGCACAAATGTAAGACTAATTCGATCAAAACTCGGGTGTGTATTTGTTTCTTTATCCATTCAGAGGCATTTCAAAAAACTTGCTTTCCGACATTTCTTTTAAGTCTGTTGATCTTGTCTTACTAAGTGAGATCATTGTCATATCAGAGGTGCATCAAGAAAATTTCAGTACCGGCTACCAATATCTAAGATTGTAACAGCATCGAGAGACAAACGAAGCAAATTTTCAATAACCTGTCACAAAGTATTCAAAATTGATACCTCTAACTCTTTGTTACATTGGTTTATTGTGTCCACCATCTTTTAGTTTCGTGTACCATAAATGACTTTAAAACCACGCCTTTCGTGTTTTCAATGTTCGTATCCTCTGTATCCTCTTGGTGTTCTATTTTTGTTCCGTTATCGAGCGAATAGAAAATATTTTCTGGGTCTGGGTTCATCATTCATCATCACTTCTTAAACGTTACATGAACTTCCTGTATATTCTGAATTATTTGCGAGATAGGATTTTTTACGTCCCCACTCCTTTCTAAAAATTTACTATATTAATATTATTATTACCTATTTTACCAGTGAGACCATTTCTTTCCATATATTATTCAATTAATTACACTGGAATTAAATTACCTATACCTTAATTTATTACAGCAATATTAAGCTTGTTCGGACCGTATTAATGAAATGTTGGTGAAAAAAGTTTACATTTAAAATATTTACAAATCGTTATTCGTCCATCATCCTTAATTGATACATTTTAGATGTAACACTACATATTAAAAAAAATCACTGCCTTTCCTTTCCATATTTTAGCATAAAATAGCAATTAAAATGTAATAATTAGAAACATTACATAGTAATTAAATACTCACTTGAAATTTATTGCACCCTATAGAATAATAATATGACATTTACCTAGTAGAATTTATTAAAAAAACTAATGTACATGGCTACTTTCATGAAACCGTATTTTTTTCAGTAGGTACATAAAATTGCTTTAAAATATTGTACTTATCGTAATTCACACTTTTAAATTTAAAACCAATTAATGTCGTTTATATCAGTGCCGAAATTACCATATTTTACTACTTAACAGTTCTCAACAGGACCGCTATGCAATATTATCAGAAAATAGTTAGATACACTAAAAGGAAAAATTGAAACTTCTGATCGATCAATACAAAAAATATGGGAAATTTCTTGCAGTACAGTTTCGTATACTTTCAAACGGTTACGTTAAGTTGTATAATAAAAAAAATAATAATAGTAATAAGGCAATCCTTGAGTATAAATGGGTATACAGTTTACTTAATTAGTAGTTGTATTCAACGTTATTAAATTTTTATTTCCAGGTGAAAATGTAACATACTGTAAATATAAAAATATTTCTAAAAGATGCATAATTCAAATCAAAGCAACCTTTATTTGAAACTTTTTCTGTATATTTAACCCACATTGAGTTATCGACCGATTATGGAGCAGGGACACCCTGTATATAACAATTATCATTCGCATTTCGAGAGAAATGTTCACAATTCAGTCATCCTTAATTCAAAAAGGCCTAAACTTAAGAGAGGTAGGATGTATTTTTCCAAAGGCTTTAAAATGCTTATATTCGCCGTTTGTTTCTTTAGTTAAAGCTCTATAACAATTTAAATTTCTTACAGTAGGTGAACAGTTACCGTTCTTGTATGTTCTTTCGATTCTAGTAGATTTTTCTTTTGTTAACATGTTTTTGACGTTCCTTTAGTTCCTGGAGTTCATTCAAACGAATAACTCATAATTATTTTAAAAAAAAAGGCAAACGATTATAATCAACTAGGTGAAGTTACGTAGGTACTATACTGCCCTTATAAGTTTTTTGTTACAGATTGGAAAATGTACTATTTAATTAACATAAATTAATTAATTAGATAGAATAATATTGAATTGAATGGGAATAAATTACATTAATTGATAAAGCCTCCTTCCATAATAGATATTTCAACAATGGCTCGAGATAATTAAAAAAAGAAATCGATACAGGCAAATTTAAGGACTAATTTATATAAGTGGAAAGCTCGATAGGTTTTGTTTATAAAAATTAGCATCCAGGAATACTTTTGAATAAAAAATGTAATTCGGCAAATGATGACAACGCTAATGAAACAAAAGGGCACACCTTCGTCAAATTAAAATGGATCACGTTTTAATTTAATAGATTTTTTATGTTTTTTTTTTCGTATCAGTGTTTTAAAATGAAGGGTTTTACTAATATCACGGAAAAAAGGCTGTTCTTTAATACGTTAATGATGGAAGGGTGAGTGTTACCAAATATCTATTTAGCAGTCTATCTGTGTTTAGGTGTTAGGTTTGGTTATAATGTGTTAGATAAATGGTCAACCGGTATAATTAAGGGTCGTATAACACGCTAACTGAAATTTAGGGCGGTTTGTAAATTTCAATGAATATGAAAAAGAACAAAACAAATTTTGAATTTTGTACTAACAGTCAATTTTTAGAACTTCAATAAAAGTATGTTGATGCAATGATGTCATTTAATTGATCAGCTATTTTCAACCTATTATTATCATGGTACGACAGCAATTGCCATTATTCCTTTAGATATAAGAAATTCCTTTACAAGGAAGTGTTAATGACATTAGTTACAAATTCCGTAGGGAAATAAATAACAACTTCTTTTTTAGCAGAATTTGTTGTTTTCTTTATAAGAGGATAGAATAAAAGTTTTATTAAAGTATAGGGAGAAACAATTAGCAAATAGATTTTGTGTCACAAGTGGTATGAACACAAAAAAGAATACCGTAAATGGTGAAATTACAAAATCGAAATTTCGGAGCTTTCCAGATGTCTGTATTTCAAAGCTTTTAAATCCATGTTATATATCATTTTAAGTAGTACAGACCCCCTTTCGGATTACGATTAAATAAATTGATTTTTCACGTCGACCTCCTCCATCACTACCCCTTCAATGGTATCAATAATAATTTGTGTTTGAAAATTTCTTTCCAACGTTGCCTGTGTCATCCCGTCAAAATTTCAGATTCTGATACCCATTTCGTGACTCTTCCTTATTACAAATCCGCGGTCTTCAAATGGTTTTAAGAATCTGTTTAACAAATTATTCCTTACTGTGTCCTCCTCTTCTAGATACAATTCAATTTCCTTAAATCCTGTCGAATCTTGAATTCAAGTTGTTCTTTTAGAAATCACAACTTTCCATTTTACATTTTTGTTTTCTTTAAAAAAACAAAAACCTTTTCCTTAATGATCCATTTTAAATTGCCCTTTTGAGTTTTTTTCGGATTTTGCAAAAAATGTCAACCTCCCAGATGAGTTTCATTTCCTTTATTTTTTGTCACAACTTTAGCTCACTCCCA
This sequence comes from Pyrocoelia pectoralis, assembly GCA_036250285.1. Lineage (NCBI taxonomy): Eukaryota > Metazoa > Arthropoda > Insecta > Coleoptera > Lampyridae > Pyrocoelia > Pyrocoelia pectoralis. The sequence goes on along the minus strand of CM070077.1, from coordinate 9,500,215 downwards.
TCCCCCTTTATTTTTTTCTTCTCTTCAGTTTCCATTACTGTAGATTACGTTCATTAAATTCATTGTTTTAATCATCACTTCCCCCCATTCTCTAGTTGGTAATTAAAATTAATTATATCTCCTAGATGTGTCATTCAAAATTCCTACTTTCTTCTTCTAATCTGTCACAAATTTTCTCGACAAAACTTCCAACATTATTATATGATAATCATGTACCTAATTACTAAAGGGATAATTACAACTCAGTTTTACTTATTTATACAGGGTGTTTTTTGGGAGCTTTAGTTAAACGTTTCTGGGAAAGTTTTATAGGTATGTTTTTGAAAATGTGTACTTGGGGGTTACTCTGAAAGCCGAATCGATTTAAAATATTTTCAAAAGTAGCTAGTAACTTCGTTATTTTAAATGGCAACTCATATTTTTTATTGTATTTTTGGATTCTGCGTGAAATTTCATAACCTTCGATACCAACATGTCAATATCTACATGTTATGGTTTTTAAGTTATTTACATGTATTTAAAAAAAATGGCGGATGTAGACGGTACGTACTTTAAGAATTCATTACTTGAAAGCCGTTGTAGCTATGGCAACCGAGTTTTCACCAGCGCACAGAGGAGGAATAGGGTTTTCTTTTGGTGTACTTAAAAATAGGTTAAGCTGCGTACGACCTCATCTATGGGGTTCCAAATTTAGGAAAATTCAAAAACTGAAAGCTCATATTTTTTAAATGAATTGACCATTTTATTACCATTGCATTTGATAGAGAATCAAAATGGGCATATTTTGGTATTACATGTTCCTATCCCTATCTTTAATAGTTTCTGACTTATTCTCATTTCATCGTATTGAAACCATTTTTTGGGGATTTTTTAGTACTTGACCATGACCTCATGATTAACGGAAACTCTGAATGGAGATGCACACTCTCAAGAGTGCTGGAATTTTATTGTACTTTGTGCATTTAAAAATAACAATATTTTGTGTTTCCACATTTATCCAGAAAATTTGAGTGCAAAACGTTATTTGGAAATTTTACGCAATATTCATACGATACTCCACACGAGAACATTTACGAAAAATAGTTTGTGTTTGGAACACGAAGGCGCTCATTTTGAGCATGTGTTGAAGAAGACAAGGTTTTGAATTGATTTGAAACTTATAACAGATGACGGATTAATATCACTTGATTGGTTTAAAATTCGTTTGCCATAAGGTCATGGCGAACTACTAAAAAATCCGAAAAAAATGGTATCATTGCAATGAAATGAGAATAAGTCAGAAACTATTAAAGATAGGAATAGGAACATGTAATACCAAAATATGTTCTCTGCGCTAGACTTCGGAGCTACTGCTTTGCCATTCGGTTTCTGTACAACCATTTCAGTTTGGAAATTTTCACTCTCTTCTACGCTTTGCAATTGTAATTTGGGGAGGTAGTTGTTTAATGTAGATAAACCCTCGCGTGGGTTCAGTTTCTACAAAATACACACGCACAAACCTTTATGTGTGTTATTAAAATTGGATTTTGTCTTTGATTTATTCTTGTAAGGAGGAGAAGCGTCATTTATTAAACAGTAATTAGTGAATAAATGAGAAAACTATTGCTTTGATTCATAAATTCGACCTGAAAGTTCAAGACCGGTATACTCTGGTCTGCTGAGCATTTTTAAAGTATATAAATGAATTCGGTTTTAAGACCTTAACACGATCATTTTGAATTCTATTTGAAACACAAAGGTAGGTATAACAATATAATGTCACAGATGTATAATATGAAAAAGGAAATGTTTGAAGTTCGCAGTAGATCTCACCTATAACATGCCTTCCGCCATCTAACAAGTGATAGTCAAACAATTTATAATTGTACTTATACAGTTTTACAGAGATCGCTAAAACCAGATCCAGTTATTCTGTTTGTCCATACATTTTTGGGCGTTCGTACGTATTAAAAGGTTGCTGTTGAGTGTAGGTAACTTTTTTTTATACAACAAAGGTTGCACTATTGAATAAAGAACCGAATGAAAAGACAACCGCGATGCTTTTTTAGGTTTCTCACAGTATCGCCCTCTGATGCAAGCAAACATCTGGGCACGTTGAAGAATTAATTACACTCAGATATCTACACTTAGAACGTTGATTGAAATATTAGTATTTCAATCAACGCTTAGATGGTGTCATATTCGCCGCTAAATCGCATTTTATTTTATTTATCCATAGTGCTCTTTAACTCTTCAAAAAAAACCTTTTCTCGTCTTCCTTTCTTTCATCCTCAATCGGTGCGTTATATTTCAAAAATCTTGTTGACCTTCAAGTTGTATCTGAACGTTTAGGGTTTTCACTTGCATATTTTATTCCTTCCACTGCACAATTAGTTTTTACTTACAAATCTTACTGTCTTCTTCTCCCTGTACTCTGCACCATATTAACCAATAGGAATTCTTTGTGAACTCTTTTGTCCTTCGTCCTTTTTTTTATTTCAATTATACCTACCCATTTACAGGGTGTTTCAGGAGGAATAGTAAATATTTTGGGAGCTGGTAGTAGGAATTGCAATACAAAATTCCATGGTAAAACATGTAACCCAAAGAAACAATAGGCAAATGGGACGTTCAAAGTTATTTTCAAACATTCCAACACTGGGTTCAATGCATTTTCGTTTCGTGTGTTGATACACCTGTTGCTATGGTCGTATTTATCGATTTATCGTTTGTCAACATAGTGTGTATTGATGTTCGCGTTATCTACACAACTTTCTTGAAAATGAGCTTCCAGCATTTGGAAGAGATTCCCTTGACTACAAGAATGAGTATATGTTCTTCCAGCATGACGGGGCTCCTGCACATTTTAATCGTCAGGTGACACATCATCTACACGCAACATTCCCCGGAAGATGAATCGGTAGATATGGCCAGGTTTCTTGGCCTGGCCACCAAAGTCCCCCGACCTTACCCCTTTGGATTTATACACTAACAGTGTACTCAATAAAAATAGGATACGTGATTCTTATATTTGAGTACTTATTAGTATATATTCCAATTCGTCTATACTACCACCTCCTGAAATATTTACGACTTATGTGTTCCCTGAGTACCTACAATAATCAATTTTTCGCCTTTTTCCATCAACTCTTCCTTATCTATTGCTAACTTTACTATCTTTGTTTCCGACTTTACCATTACCATTTGCTTATTTTCCGAAATATTACATTTTTTTCTCGCCGTATGTCTCGTGTCACTTTTCGTCATCCTTCTTCCATTCGAGGTATTCAAGCTATTGTACTTTTCATACCGAGAATTCAGTATGGCTAGAATAGCATTTGTAAGTGCGAATGTTTAATATTAATTTAAATACATAATTAGTTTTTGTATATCTCTGCTTTTTTGTCTACGCCGTACAAGAGTTATGCTTTAATCTTCAATGGTTGTAAATTATATATTTGGAAGCATATATTAATAAAGATAAAAAATACCATTGATTTTTGTATAAATTGTACTTAACAAGATTATCGTTCATCAATAACGTTAAAATAAAGTTAGATCCGAGCAGCGCAGTTTAGTTGGGGCCACACCCGATTACTGACCCATGCTACATAAGGCAACGGCGCTCCGTAAGGCTGGAGACTGAATTCTCGGTGTGAAAAATGCGTCTCCTTATACTCTCCCTACGCTTTTACAGTGTCGGGTAAATCTCGTTTATCCATCATGCTCCATTTCTCTCTGATTTCCTAGAATAGTTCTTTCTCTCCTAACTCTTCTGTGATGTTCTTCATTACTTACCTCGGTTTGCCTATTTTCTTCTTTCTTCCTCTCTTTTAACGTATGCAAACCAATTTAGTTGCTTTTTCTCCAATTTCTATGTTATCAGTACTTGTTTTAGGTTGTCATATATTTCTTGGTTCCTCGTACTATCAAGTCTTGTTAAATATATTCGATAATTTCCAAATTTAAATAACCAATAGTAGGCTGTATTCTTTTCTGGTGATGTTCGATCCATTTTTTAATGGTAGGAGGTAACAAATTATATAAGAAAGAGAAAAAAGATCAAATTGCAATCAGATAAAGTGATAATGTACCTAACTTCGTTAAATAACCAGAAATGAATACAGTCATTTTGTACACCTAACTTTCCTGCATTTTAGCTATTTAGAAACACAACACTTTGTTCATTTCTTTATTTTTGCAATAAGCAAACAGACAACAGACAGATTAAATTATAATATGTTATAAGAGAATATCTTGTGCTGGTGTTTCGTAACTAGAAAAACAAACTGTCGAATTAAAAAAGAAATGAAACTAGCTAATTTGAAAACTGAATAATGGGCCAAATTACTCTTGGTAAAAAGAAACAAAAAAATTGAAAACTTCCCTTACTTTATTAAGTTGTTCGGTATGCAGATAGATCTTAAACGTGTAGTAATAACTTCTATATTGTATGTACAATAAAACGGAATGCATCGTTTCTTAAATAATTTATGCACATAACTAAACAAATCTGCAACATGCCGATACATATAACAAATAGAAAAATAACTTATTCTTATAATTGTAGTCAGTAGTGCCCTATACTTTATAGGAATCTATATAACATTCCCATCGGACAATTTTCTCTCTTACCTACACTTTTTTTGCTTTAATGTTTGGGCCTCAAAATTGATAATTTCAATCTCAAAAATCGCGAAGAAATAAATTGGCCATAGCGTACACATATTTTACACAGTCCACAAACATACGTATATTACACGGTCTCAGAAGAGCAGTCTCGTTTTCTCTTTTTTGTGTAGATAAGAGAGAATTATGTAAGAAATAAAGTATTTGAAAATTATTGTACATTAAAGGGGGGGGAGAGAATAATCACATAAATTTTAAATTTTTAATCCTACTTATTTTAAATAAAATATTAAGTGTCAAAGTCCATCCCTTAGTGCTTACGTATATGTACAATCATCACATTTAAATAATTTATCACCTATTATAATTAGTTTCATCGTCATTTAGAACTTGTGCAACTGGAACGGCTCCATTTTCTTTTGCATCATCACAATCGACGCTATGTAAAATATCGTGGCAAAGAGGGCAACGATCTTGCACATACAACCACTTACGTAAACAAACCCCATGGAAAAAGTGCTTACATCGAGTGATCTTAGCCGATTTCATTTCCTGATAACATATGGCACATACGTCGTCTAATAAACGTAACTGCTCCTCGTCCGCCTCTGGTAAACTTTCAATTTTATGTACGGCGGTTCTTCGTTTCATAAAAACTGACCAGCCGGCACGAGCGTCGCACCATATATTGAAATATGCGTGTATACACATCATTACCGCTCGAATCGCTCCACCACTTTCAAATATTAATATCCAAGCGCCGTTGAAGAATAAGAAAATACCGAAACAAAATTCTATCGTGTTCCCGAACGCTCGTATATAATAAACGTAATCGTCGAGGCCTTCCCAAAACGTATCACGTCTAGCGTCGAGTAAAAACAAAGTATAAATTGCGAGAGATACGGCTACTTTAACAATAACCTCGATGCTGAACGCTGTTACCGCTAATAACCAAGTTGAGGCCCCGTGATGAGACCACAAATATATCAATAAAATTATTGGGAAAAACACAAGAAATGCACAAACTGTTAGAGCACGAAGATGCCTTTTTAGCGACGGATTATGCGACGCACTTAAACTCATTAGTAAAGGATTAACAATGTTGTGTATGAAATGCAGCAGTGCCGTAAATAGTAAACAAAAGTTTCGACATAATCTTACAAATCGCTTTTCCGGTTCTAATCCAGTTAAACCGGTTTGTAACGCTAATATGTAAAATAAAATCGCCGACACCGTTCCAATACTTTTATCATTTTCGTCTTCGGTAAGCATCACCCACTGAAATAATCGTCCGATATGGTGACATATGTACGAGACGACGCTCGTTATTCCCAAAACGGCGGTAAGTGTATCGCAACCGGTCACCATTAAATTCTTCATAAGTCTAAAGATCGGCGTAAAATCATCCGCTTGATTCCACATTCCGTTAAAGAAAAATATACAGCCGTGTTCTAGAACGCGTAAAATCCAAAACGTGCGTAGAACTTCTGGAACGCTCAATCTAATCCATTCGGCCTCGACTAACGCCGACATACCAAAATTGGAGATGAAATTGCGAGCGTGTAAGTAACCGCTGTAAATTGTTTGTAGTATTGTCACCATCGATATCCACAATGCGAATTTAACTAACGCCAACGGTAGTAATGCCGAAAAAACGGGTGCATGCGTTAATATGTAATTGGGTAAAGGTAGCACAGCCAAAACTGATGGTGCAATAAACGAAATCGGTAACAGCTTCTGTAAGAGTGAATATCTCGGTCCCAAATGTATATTAATAAAGATGAAAGTAAGTAAGCATTGTAAAAGGTAGTTTTGTACGATTACTAAAGCATAACCTGACGGATCCAGAATTCGATTAAAATTCAATGCCAATAAGTCTTCCAAAACGCTAGGATACGTCTCCTTGGATTCGCCAAGAGCCGAGATTACAGTTTTCATTGTAGCAAAGTTGGTCCAGTACGATATAAACACTACGGCTATGGACATTAAGTACATATAGACCACCATCAGGTGCTTTGTACTGAGAACAAATAAACATAACGCAATGGCACAACCTAGAAAAACAAATTGTTACACAATCACGTTTTCGATACTACTCATTAAATATTCTTACCTAAGGTACTAATTGATAATCTAGCAAGTGAAATAACGACTACTTTGTAAAATGTAGGATCATAATTAATTGTTACGGTATAATTAGAAGCATTCTCTTCTAACTCTGTTATATCATACTCTGTCAAATCAGACAAACCCAATCCAATTTTAAAGATTTCGTCTATGACAAATATAGGTGGTACTCGAAGGAAAACTTCGATTAAACCCAATATTTTTGTACGGAACGACATTTCATTTCCAAAATTTAAAGCCAGAAAATTTTTAAATGTGTTTCTTCAAAGATAAAAAGTTGATTGTAACAATTTGACACTTTATTATCGTGTAACGTCGATAATACAGTTTACTGCACAATAAAATATAAAAGTCATCTGTTAATCACAGGGTAGTATTAAGGCTCTTTTGTACTTCAATATCGCTTTGAAACTCGGCAACCAACATGACAGATTTAAAGTAATTTATTTTTATTTACGAGTGGTGTAAATTGTTACCTGTGAGTTGTCTGTGTCTACCTGTGAACTTAATTCCATCTTTGTTATGTAAAACAGCAAAACGCTTTTCTTTTTGTGAAATAGGTAAAGTGGTTGGTGGTTTTCAGTCTATTTTTGTAGAATATAGGAATACAGTTTGTATTCTGCAATCCCTACTAAGCTACAGTTTTCTCACTTTTTTGCAAAGATTTTTACATTTTTTATACAATAAGTAGGTTATTTAGTTAGAAGAATAATTGAGTTAAACATTGCTAATTAGGAATACAGTATAGTGACATTTTATTTTCATCAATATCAGTTTTTATTCGACAATTAGACAAGTAAATGAAGATACTGTCTGTAGTCTGTACCCAATGAACTGTACGCTATACACAACTGGAAAGGAAAGACGCATAAGTAACACTGAAGCCACGGCCAAATTAGGAAACCCTCAACGAATGGGTATCTTTATCTTTTTCTCTTTTTTATCTCTCTCGTCGGCTTCACTACCGCAACAAACTAGAAGGCGACAGAAGTACCTACTCCGCATCTATCTTTGTCAGCTTCAACGCCTGCAATGCATTGAAATCATCCGTATCCCTTCCAGTTGCTTATAGCGTACAGTTCATTTCTATACCACACTTCAAATTCAGCACGGCCAGCATAGGGAAATCAGAGAAATGTTATACCTTTTCTCTGAGGGAAATGTATTTTTTTGGGGGAAATTTTACACAGCGTTGTCACTTTTCTTTTACCTGACGTTTAAATAGAATCTTGTTGAGGCGTAGGTTTCGCAATACACCTGCCCATAAATTCAGTGCTGAATTTGAAGTTTGGTACAGAGTGTAGAGTGTAAGGAAAGGTTGATCTCAGTTTTAACAAAAATTAGATAACTCAACTATTTTGAAGGAGCAATGGTTAAGTTTTGCATTACCCCATAATTCATAATCAATCTATCACATTAATTTGATAAGAAACTATTAAAGCATGTCGTTTTTTTAAGGTCATCCCTACCACGGATCGAGTATCCCACAGGGTAAAGGATAGGATACCTACTCTATCCTCCTCCAGTGGGACACTTACACTTGATCCCATCAGGGTTGCTTGTTCTTTTTCATCGAAGTCGTAGAAGGTAGGCCTAATAACCTAATAACGAAGGGGAAATGCAACTGATACAATGAGACATATCCCAATGAACATCTTTATTCAGGCCTAAAACATAGCATGAAAGCTCTGGTACATCAAAGAACTCTCTTTTTTGCTGCTTCGAGTCCCGTGTATATTTCAGGCCATTTATAGTCTATGAAGTCTTTGTTTCTCAGGCCGCTTGAAATATTTTATACCTTTTTCTAGTCCCTTCACTGTTGCAACTCCGTCATCCTTTTCAGCAATTTCCAGTGGATAAGATGAGCCATTGTAGTCCACGACAACCCAGCCGCCCGCGTGAACATCATTCACTGAAAAACAAAGGAAACTGTTAGGTGCAGCTGATTGCTCTTTAGCTGCCTAAGTTCTTTATTACCTGTGAGATGCAGACGAGTGTTCATATGTTTTTCGTCATTTGAATATTAGCTCTCTGCTTCCCAATCAGTATCATCGTCACTTTCATCGTGCAAGCTGAATGCTGGGAGGTGATGGCTTTTTCTGTTTAAGCTTTAGCCTTCAGTTTGAAAAAAAACAGCTTCGTTCGATGCTTTTTCTGTTTCATATTCATTTTATCCTGTCTTCGTCATTTCTTGACTTTTCTTTCCATTTCTTTCGCCTTTTTTATAGGTACCTAATTCTCGCTCCAGCTCCTGTTTCTGTGGTGTGTTGGTACGGGTTGTGCAACATCCGCGTTTCTTTCAGGTAACCCCTCCACTCCTTTGTGGAGCTTCTACAAAGGGTAAGATGTCCTGAGGTGTTACAGTGAGCTCGGGCGTTTCTTCCTCATTTTCTTACCGCTTTTGAGTTTCTGTTGCACCTATTGGTAAAGTTTCATTTACAGTCACAGCACAGTACCAACGTTTTCAGCTTTCTCATTAGGACAGGGGTGATCAGTAACCACCCAGGAATTCGTAGTCTTGAAATACTGCGCTGTTGAGGATCGAAACCACTCAGCCTTCTTCTTCTATGATATTGGTTAGGAGTCATGGCACTGCCATATGCTGTGCCATAGAGAGTATTTAGTCTATGGCTGTGCCCATCAACCCTTTAACTTCATATATGGTTAGAGTCTTACCAGGATTCGTTACCATCCATTTCTTTACCACCACAGACCATATGGTTAATGGTCTGTGGTTGCCGCCTTATTGCAAAAAAAGGTCCAAATACGGCCTTATTGAGGGGCTGTAATTTATGAAAGGTGAGCGGCGGTATGGTTAGCATTATTATTCGCTTCAACTTACAATAATGAAAGGGACTCGCATAAGAGATATCGTGGCTTCCGTTATTGTCTAATATCATTAAAACTTTACTGTCAAGGGATGGCATTGTGAATTTTGAAAAACGTTCTAAAACCTTCATAAAACAGCCAATGATCATCCAACCTGAAGCTTTCGGGTTAGTAGATCCACCAGTGCTGGTAGACGCTCAGTTTAGCATTCTGTCTTGCCAATTTACCCTCGGATATATGAAAAAATGTAGTAACTGCGTTGCAGGAGCGCACTGTCACCAACGATATTCGTCCTCCTGAGGTCACCTCTTCCACTTGCTTGATCCCCTTTTGAACGATAACCTCCCAGGCTTATATACGCCGGTCTCGTCAACATTATGTAAATCCTCTCAGGGGGATTTTAGCCCTTTCGTATACTTTCGTGAGTTATGTAAAGAACTCCCCAACTGTGTAGGTGTACCGGTTAAAACCGTACTGCGCCTCAGAATAGTTACTTCAGGTGTTCTGAACCTCAACTCTGGGTTTCTGTCCATGAAAGGATGGTACAAATCTACCCCAGCCTGCTCGTTGCCATCCCAAGACCAGGAATATGCTTTCCCATTTCGTTTTGCGTACTACTAACAGATGACATACATTTCATTATATGTTATAACCTTGTTGGCTTTCCCATACAAATTTGACTAATACAACCTGAATACACCCCTGACTTCAAAAATATCATTTAATTTTATAACCTATAAATGACGAAATGATAATATAAATGATAACATAATATTTATTACAGCATAATTAAAATTACAATCATGACTATTAATTTTTCTTTATAATTAGATAGGATAGGAACAAAATAATGGAAACATACTTAACTCTGCATCCGATTGCATTTCCAACACCACTAAATTCCAAGATAAAAACAAAGGAATTCCTTTCCGCATGTTCAAATTTTGTCAAATTTCTTGGTTAGTTTAATAAATTATAATCAATTAACGACAAAATATTCCCTTAAATTTTCAGACTTATTCGGTAAAACATTCACCCCTGCGATTTACGATATGTCTGGAAATATTACAGTAAGTTTGACATAATTTAACGTAGAACATTAATCTAAAATCAATTTTTAATAGAAAATTACGAAAACGTATGAGGAAAATTGCGATAAGAATCTGTACTTAGAGGATATGTTATTAGCGGAAAGAGGTGAAGGGAAGCAAATTGCAACTGACGCATTAATGTGGTTGCGACGGTATAACCAGTTATAAATGCTAAGGCTAATAATGAGGGTTTGTCTTATAGAGGACTTAACTTTTTGATAGTATTTTTTGATCTCCTATGTATTGATGAATCGAAGCAGGAAGATCTAAGTGTTTTTGTGAGGGAGGCCTATTCTAATACATTAAAAATCTATCATGGATTGATTACAAGAAATCTTTTTCATGTATGGTACCTCCAATGTAATGTTTTAATCTGTGAAATATTTATATGAAATTGTAGCTTTTGGCCGGGATGACACCTAAAAGAACTTTATTTTTGAAGAGTGTAGCTCTCAATAAAGAAGACTGTGAGGAGTATGCCTTAAATGATATACAAGCATTTATACCGAATCTAAAATTATGTGTTCAACATTTAATAACATTTTACATTAACAATGATTTAGAATCTCAGAAGAAGGTGTAGAGATGTCTTCATCTGTACTTAGATACCTACCTACTTATATTATTGTGATAAAATCATTTTACATATTACTCTATGTTATAACTCATTTACATACACAGTTTATTGCCATGTTATACAATGCTTATTATGTTTTGTAAGTGCATGTGTTTAGTATTTGTCAATGAGCCGTGCACCAATCTACATCTGTAATGTAGAATTTATTTCGATCCCAATTAGCACATTATTACATGTACAGTTACATGTTTGTCTAAATATGTTTAATACAAAAAACCACATCTTTACATTTAGAACTGTGTGTGGTCAAATGATTTCTTTATTCTGCCAAATTACTTCTTCTATTTTGTTTTTTCCATTGAGAAAGTCTGCATAGTACAAGTAGCCCATGGTAATTTATGAAAAGATAGCCTTTAATCTCTACAGTTAACTGTTACAGCTTAAGTGGAAAAACACTAGATACCAGTATTTGTTAAGTCTAGTATGAGGTTGTTAGACAGTTAAGTACGTATATGAAGGAATCACAGGGTGATTATATGATTTATGTTTATTAGGTCTCTGAAAGTACAATGAATGTTCTTTTTGAAAATGAATATGTTTTTGCAATCATCAACACTCTACCCCAGCTGCTAATTAATAATGACCATGGTGAGAACCAAATCATTAACATAAAAATTAATGATGCAGTCCTATATAAACGAAAACAAAATCAGAAGGTATGCTCGGCGATTAATCAGACGATTACCAATCATTGATTCATTATTGGTATGAATATCTATCCCAATCAGAGCCTGAATAGAGATTTACTTAACAAATCTACACATCTCAGCTCTCTCTCTAAAATCAGGTGGTGAGAGTTGTTTGCTGTTAGTTGTAACTAGTGCTACCCTCTAGCATTGACTTTATAGTCAATGCCTCTACTTACCTTTATCCTTACAATGTTTTTAATAGTTTGTGTATATTTAATTATCATAATGACTATATTAACAAGAACCTACACATTATTTTCGAAATATTATATGTATGTAATAGTTTCGTTTTTTGATCTGCATTCACAGGTAAAATGTGTTTGGACTAACTTAATTTTAGCCCTGCCAGATCTCCAATATATCGACATCCACACTGCAGAGAAATAATATAACAATTCACTAAAGATTAGTTTGTATGCATTCAACCGGTTAGGCGTTAGACAGACGGATGTGCAAGCAATATAGCACATGGTGTTTTAATTCTTAGTAACTTATTTGCCAAAAGTTTAAGGCAAAAAATTGGTTTTAAAATAATTTTTATTAACCATGTTATATGGAAGATAATAAAATGAATCGGGTTATCACCATTCTCAAACGATACATAACCATCACATTTACTAATTTCTCATCACATCACCATAGGGTTATTTTCTGTTCCTCCTTGCCTATGGGCAGAATAGTTTGGCATTTACCAAAGAAAGTTTCCATATGACAGGGATTCTGGATTTCGATGGGAGGATGGACAACCACATATGCCACCTACTCGGGTCCTTTGTGCTACCTCCCTGATTAGAGTCGTGTCTGATCCCGCAGCATCACTCAAGCCATCCCACACATGTGATAAACCTGAGGATGCTGGAAGGAGAAGCGGCCCTAATCGTGGCCATCTCCGGCCAGGATTTCTCCAACATGGCTCGTCCCAATTGGGCAAGTATGGGACACTCACAAAGTATGCCTACAAGTAGTCGCAGGTTCTTCCTTGATAGACCTGTACCGTTGATTGAAATATTAATACAGAAACAGAAGCGTGCCAGGTTGCGAGATAATTCCCCGAGGGCGTCTCTCATCGCATGACGATAATCAAACATCAAGTTCCACCTATAGCCTTGCGCTGGACTTGGGTGTCGTGAGTTATTAAGTTGTTTGATACTGTAAGGGAAGAACCGACTCTGCTCTGGACCATAAAAGACGGTTGCACTCAAGTAATTGTGCCGGTGGTGTTGGGAATGTATAAAAATATTCTTGACAACCGGCATTTTTGATTAGATGGGAGATGCTACATTGGTTTTGTTTATTAGCGTTATATACATATAAATTTTCATCTTATGTAGGTAACAACGTTTCTTTTTCTTTAGTTAACTAATAAATAGTCTTGCGTTTATTACTCAATGTGTAATTTTCGAACACTGCATATCTCTAACAGTTAAGAATAAAAGAGTTAGTAGTCTACTCTTACGTAAACTGATAATTCAATAGCTATTGAAAAACTTGGGGTACCGTGTACGTTAATAGCCTCATCGATCGGGAATTTTCACAGTAGATGCTCCGAACCTTTCTCTTTCCAACAAGCCATCAATCACTCCGATATGTTGATAAATAACGGAGCTAGCGCGTTTCGAAGGTGAGATGACGAAATCACCAAAATATGCTTGTACAGCCCAACCCGCTCATTTTTGAAAAATTTCGTAATCGGTGTTTTTTTCGTATTGGACCAAAGAGTAACACAGAATTTTTTCACAATTTTTCTCTAACAAATAAGAATGTTGAGATACCCCTTCTCAGCTGATTACATTTACCCTTATTGCAAAGAGTTGAAGCAATAAAAAACCATGCGTAAATTGCAATCGATTCTCCGTTATATAATCTATCAAATTCACAAGGTTACAAGTTGCAGTATTTAGCCTTTCTAGTAGCAAAAAATAGTCGGCAAATTTTTATTTCGGAGGCTCCTTGGAAAATTTCCTGTATACCTCCCTCCAAACCCGATATCCTCGAGCAGCGCCTCTGGAATAAAAAATTTGCCGACGATTTGCACACTTTCAACACTAATACCAGAATACTTGAGTGAAATTGTAAAATAACTTCGATTGCAATTTGGGGAAGTTTGTAGCTTGACGCGACCCCTAATACAAGGGTGAAATCGAAATATCTGTTTTTTGGGGCTCTCCCATTATTCGAGGATGTCATTTACCCATGTGGAAAAAAACAGTCTTATGTAGAATAATGTTACAGTTTTCTAAGCTCTTTATCATTCTAATCTTCTTAATGTTAGGTAGTATAATAATGTAATATTAATAAATTATTAAAATTAAACTTTATATTACGAGGCTTGTTTGTTAAGTAAGTAGGTACCGTTTTGAAATATACAAAATACAAGTAGACTTTTTCTAACAATTTTATTTTTTCATGAAAGCCTGTACTTTAATCTACTTTTCAACATAATTTCCACCATTATTAAGACACTTATCGTATCATATAACCAGCTCAGCTTTTGGTTTTGAATACCATCGCCGTAGAAATGTGCCGCCTGATTGAAAAATCACCAGGGCCGTCGAGAGTTAGTTCGGGCTCGGGGACCACGCTGTCTGCGGGCCCCCGCTTACGGAGGCCCCTAAGTTTGTACATGCAGAAAAAAAATCAAAAATAATTCAGTAAGTTATAATATTATGTTAATTAATTACACAAATTGTATTTATCCCTGCTTGCGTACAGAGTACGGGCCCTTACTGGAGGCCCGCACACGGGAAATTTGTCCCCTCAGCCCCCCGCCCCCTCTTGTCGGGCCTGAAAATCACTGCAACGTTTTGTCATAATTTCATAAACCACACTTCTTGAAACTCTAGGAAACTGATCAGATAATCGTAAAGCGTCTGTTCTCTCTCACTTTTTCATCAACTTTCTGCACTAAGTCATCATAGCAATGAGAGAAGGTCGTTCACTTCGATCTTTATCATGCACATTCGTACGGCCATTAAAGCTCTCATCCATTTTCGTACGCGTACCATCCCATCATTCATAACGTTTTCTCCGTAACTTCATTAATCTGAGGATGAATTTCTGCCGCTTTCACGCCTTTAGCACTAAGAAACGAATCACAGCGCATATTTCACAGTCGCCGGTATTCTCAATCGGAGGAGACATTTCAAATAAAATTGAATTAGTGCGAAAGCACGAGGAGCTCTACAATTTTACGGACAAGGAGATATTCGGATAATGTGCATAATAAGATAAGAACAAGTTGTGAATGTTAAGGGATGAACCCAAACGTGAAACGTCCCTACGACGTTTTCTTTGCTGATGGGTTTCATTCCGTTCTTCTTCTTCATCCAAAATGCAAGCCATTATGGCTAAATCTTTTGTACTAAACTTGCAAAACATTTTCTTTCAACACGTTTTTTGACCGAGAGTGATCGATCCAGTGTGAATGGTCCTACGTCAATAAACCTGACCGTGACCGTGCTGTGACCGGACCTATAGTATGAATCGACCTTAACTAGGTACTCACAAGCAAACTTAAACACGGTCGAATAATTCCGTACGGTAATGGCGTCTGTGGCTTGGTAAAAGATAGCGCTACACGTACAGAGCACATACGCTGAATACCGACCGCAGCATCCCTCCTGCTTTTGTACGTCCCTGCCCCTTCTTACTATGTCCGCCCTTACCCACACCCCTCGTTCTCTTAATCTTTCTACTTCTTTCTTCGAGTACCCATTCCTTTTATAATATTCCTCCCTACTTACCCTAATGTAATAATGATACATTGATAGCATAGCAAATCAGTTCAATTTATTAGACTGCCTCCAAACAATTAGGCGTAACACCTAGTTACATTTTCGGGTCGAAAAATTGTTTGCGTCACTGTTCTTGTAAATATGAGGGTATATGACCTTGCAGGAAAAGAAATAGGTACTTATAGGTAATAGCAATAATATTTATTCTTGTCATGTACAAAACAGTGTACCTACCTACCTATAACTACTTATAATAGTCAAACATATTTTCAATGAGCAAAAGTTCATCATATGAATTTACAAGGTCTGGATGTCCGTTGCTTTTTTCCTGTAGACATTTTTGACATTCCGTTGCCAAAATGGCCGATGAAAATATTGTTCACTGAAAAATGTTCAGCACAGCAATGCAAGCGAATTTTCAACTGGTTGTGCCGTATTTTGTTATATTCACTCTTCAGAAATTCCTCATAAGTGTAAAAAGGCATTCTTTAACAAAAATACTTCGACTAGCGTTTTTAAAAATCTTATAGGGTAATATTTTGATTTCTTGAGAAACGATATTGTTTATTACAAAGTGATTTATTAGTTTGCCTTCATTGTAAATATCTAACAATTAAGAATTATAAAAGAGACCGTCAATAAAATTAAAAATAAATTTTAAGTAAAAGTGCGCTTACGCTAACTTCATTAAAATATATCCTACTCCAATTTTCCAATTGTTCCAAAATTGCTTTTTCTGGTTCATAAGTGGAATCTGTTTGATCTCACAGATCTATTCTTTTAACGAATCATTTCCTCTCAATATTTTCCCAAAAATACGATACGAAGGAAATGCGTGTTTGGAAAAGCTTCATCATAAAACGACGTGTTCCATTGGAATTCAGTAGGTATATTCTGGAACTTATCAATTAGATATACGGATAATACCTATGTGCACTTACTGAATATCATTCACAGCGTGTACATATACGCATTACCAGATAAGTATGAAAGCTTGAAAGCTCCCCTATTCGCAAACTGTTAATGTTATCCACCTCAACTTATACACGTATTCTTATGATTACCACATCCAATACCTCTTTGTTCCAAAGTAGGTTACTATGTTACTTTGTCATTATATTAGCACCATTATATTTAAAATTTCAACAATAATAATCAACTTATCAATTCCACTTCCTCATATAAACACATAGCTAATAAAGCGTGTTTTATAATATCCTTCAATAATCCGATAAACGTTATTAACAATCTAATCTGTTTCTACCGGAAAAACAACATTATGTACGGATATTATTTGCTTCTAAATTGTTCCCGCTTACGCGCGAAGTTCGGTGGTATTAGCTGCCGTGGTGCCGATAGGATGGAACATTTTGGAATGGATACGTATTTTAGTGTATATCAACGACCATTCTCAAATTTGACATTTTTTAAGATGAAGACGATAGATTTTATTATACCGTGTAAGGATTTTATACACGTCCTTCGTACGTAAATAAATTTTTGTAAAAGTTTGATGTTCCATTTTCTTGTATTGTAGATGAATTAGGTTTTATCTTCACAATTCCTCGCATAACTATGCAAAAACATCTTGATGTAAGTAACTTAAGTCTACGCAACCTTTGAAGTGCCTAAATAATGTTTACCTACAGAAAATTATAGAGAAATATGAACAAGATCGTGAGAAATTTAAATTTCTTGAGGAGATGGTATTATCTGAACAGGAGGATGAAAACTCTCAATTAATTACCGCTTTATTACAAATGAGAAGGTATTTTTCAGTTGATGTTTTTTCCATGATGTAAGGTTCTCTTTTTAGATACTTACAATTCTTTCTGGAATACTTTGAAGGAATCTGTAACGATGAAATGCTTCAAGAATGTACCAGTGTCATTGCTAAAGTTGCATATTCAAATACTCTGAAGCCATACCATGGATGGTTTGTAACATTACTCTTTAATGTACGACCACTTTCAACTTTACATAACAATTTTATTGCCTTTGGTTTTCGTAGATAATGATCTTGTTGTTTCCAAAACGAAATCAGTTGATTAACCAGCTAGGTTTTTCCAACGAACATGTGCAAGAATTTGTATTACATGATATGAACGAGTTTACGCTTAATTTAAGGTGTTGTGTGAATTATTTGCTACATATTTACTTAGTTAATGGAATCGAAGTTGTTTTTCAAAAGAGGAAGTTTAAACAAACTTAAAATTTTGATGTAGAGGTACCTGTATTTTTCTATTCTTCGTGCGACCATGATAGTTAGTAGCACCCACAAATTACAAGGGACCCGGGGCTATAACCCCCCCCCCCCCTTAATCCGGCCCCCCTGACCAGGACAAGGTCTCAAACGGTCTACCAATGCAAGGGATGAGCGCTTTCTGCAGCAGGCTGCTTGCAGAACCAGGACAGTCACTAGTACAAAATTAAAAAATGAATTGGCAATTGCTTTTAATGCCCTGATATCGTCTCGAACAGTGAGAAGACGCTTAAATGAATCTTGATTGCGCAGTAGAAAACCAGCGAACCTTTGCTAACCAGGGAACATAGAGTTTCACTACAAATCATCTAAACTGGACGGTTGATGATTGGAAGAGAGTTTTGTTCTCAGATGAGACTATGGTCAATTTAAAATCTTCGTATGGTCGTAAGTATGTCTGGAGAGAGATTTTCGAGAAATACTAATTGTAATAATTGGTCAATTTAATAATTAATACTTATGGTTTTTTCCACACAGACAATTGAACAAAATTTTTTCCCCAAGAACGTTTATTAAATGTTTTCCAACAATCGCCTAATTAAAAATTAAATCCTTATAATTACTTAATAAATAATAATTAGACACTCTGCAGTTTGTAAGTGTTCGTACTACAGTCATTCTATCGGCACGTTCAAAGTTTGCTTTTACAATCTCATAGTAACGTCCATCGCTAAATAATAGTTCTTGTGTAGGTACTTCGTAAGAAAAATATTATAACCCTTACCTTATCACCAATGATTTCAAATTTAAACATTTCACCCTTAACGTATCTATAGCCTTTTGACTCTTATCTGAAAAACGTAAATTTTCTGGATCCCATCGCAATTCCAAACGTTCTAATTTTGGACAATTGCTCGCTATACCATCCATTAATTGATCTATTAACACATTACCGGCCAATCGTTCTGGAGTGCCCATAACCAGAATTCTAAACAATTACAGTCAATTTTATATCTACGAAAAAATAATACCTGCTCACTTAGCGTTATTTAGTATAGGTAGCACACTTTGCCAAAGTGAATCTGTAACATTGGACATTCCGGATAGGCAAAGTCCTTGAAGTTGGTGTCCATGTTTTGATAAAAATTTGTACAACCCATCATCGCTCAAATTATCCGATGAGTCTAAATCTAGTGCAACCTTAAAATATTTGCGTTTGGGATTATTTCTTTCTCTCAAAAGTACGTACAAGATTGCGAACGTTCCCCGACTCCATCCAAGCTTTGAGTACAGAGTCATTGAAACCATTAAGCTGTCCCGCGCTTAAAAATCTAAGGCCAGGTAGTCGTGTGAGCATATCTGTTAATGCTTCAGTAGATAAATCGGTTGCTGTTATGTCCAATTCAAGGAGAGGACACTTTTCCCACTCAACTTGCATTAGATACTCACTCTGCAAACCTAAAAACAAAACCTTCTTAGTCAACTACTTGGCTTGGCTGCAGACGAACTTGTTCCATTTAGGAGTAAACAGCGCAGCCTTCTGTTACGATGAAATAAAACCTTCAACGTAGATCCCGTTACCTTTGAACAGTAGTTTACTGCGAGACATTCCAGCTGAAATCAGAGGATGTACAAAGGGGAAGTTAATGAGCGTTCTTACCTGTATGCAGTTAGAACTGAAGGCGTCAATATGGCTGTCGTCAATAAAGTTAATGCCATACAAGTTAATGACCTTCAAATTTGGGGTTGCCGATTTTAGTTTGTGAACATTTATAACCTCGTATACTTCCTCTTCTTCTTCTTCCACTTTTTCATAGGTTCCAACAAGGTGTAAAGTTTCAATACCGTTAATAAAGTTATAAATCTTTCTCATAAATCCCTCCATAAAAATTACTTCCGAAAGGCATATGCATAAATATTTTAATTTCGTAGGAAACCCTTGCAGCTCACTAAAATCGTGCAGCTGCATCGCAGTTGAGAAATCAAGCAGGAGGTGTGTTAAATTTGGACATTTATTTGCAAGTTCGTGAAGCACAGTATGAGTGATTAATTCGATTGGTAACTCTATATATCTTAAGGATGGACCGAAACGAATACTGATAAGAGCCAGAAGAAATTCCAAGGAACCGACATGAAGTCCCGATACTTCAGGACGTAAAGAGACGTGTCTCCACAATTTTGTATCGTAAGCAATTAGTCTCCACTTTTTACATACTCGGGCCATTCGACATATTTCTCGATGACTTAAGTAACTGAAGATGTTTTGAAGTACCTTATCCGGTAGCTTTTCAATAGTCTACAATAAAAACAGACGTTAGATTTTTTTTGAATTATTATATATAGGTAGGTAGTTGTTTCGCGTTTAATAATAGTTAAAAATAGGGAACTATTTTTAAATATATTGTTTATGTAATCTACTTAATCATGTTTGGCTTTTAACTATTTTATAACTCAGTAAGAAAAACAAACATACCGTAGATGCGAAGGGACTTTTAAATGTACCATCTGCCATATACATTTGCGATCTTTCCAAAGCCAATTGGTTCATAACACCATCCATTTTGATTATAATTATTTTTTACACCCTTAGCAATAAAATAAATTCTAATATTTTAAATAACAAAAATGGCGAATTTAGATATAATTTTATGTAACAGTCGTACTGGATGGAAAGCAGAGAAAATAGAACACATGCGTATACCCCAAATATCTCAAAATAACTAGGAATATGACGTAGTACATAAAGGAAAAATTGCGTTAGGTATCTAATGACGTCGTATCAACCATTAACCTTTTTTAAAATCTGTAATAATTATTATAACGTCCACCCAAAGTTACACATTTTGTTTCCAATGTTCTTGCTTGACCCCCCACAGAGAAAATTACAAAGCGAACAGCCATATCTGTGTTCTTTCTCCGATTTTATTTGAAGTAAGCACAGCACTTAATGTTTTAGATATACCAAGACCCACCGACGACAATAGATAAATTTGGGTAGGTACAATGAATATATTGAGTAGGTACCTAACTCTTAAAAATGTCAAAAAATTGTAATTTATCAATGATGAACAAATTATCGTTGTTTTTATAGCAAGTCGCAGTAGGATGCCAGGTAAATGATTTAATAATGGAATTTCCTACGACACACCGTTAGATATCGTAAATTGGTTAAGAAATTACTATAATTCTATTTATGACACGCCTTCATTCCTATTCATCAGAGCACTAATGTGAGTGTCATTACAGATTCTAGCAAAATTATTGATACTATCGATCACAAAACCGAAAACAAAACAGAAATGAGATAAATACATCTAATTAAATTATGCTTAGGTACAAAATAAGCACTTAGTTTACAGTGGCCATAAATCCAAAACTTACAAAGCTACTTCTGGGATTCCCAAGAGATCTAACTTGTATGTTCCTCCCTTGTGAGAAAACTTAGAGAGATCTCACTCACACACGTTCTAAAATCACTGAATTTAGTTTTGTTCATTTTTGAATATATGCTGACATTATTTGATGCCCTTACTATAAATACGTATAACAAATCTCCCATTGAAACTGTTCTTACTGTTTTTAATAACGCAGATATACAAAAAAGACACTTAACAAAAGAATTGTATTTTGTATTTGGGTAAATCTAAAATATACTAACTAAGAGTATAGATGATGCGAAACGAGTGGAGGATGATATTGGAACTTATTTCTCCAAAAGTTCTAATTATTACGTATTTATTATTATTATTAAAATAGTTTTCGTCCGTACGAAATCCGCCCATTTAACAAAGATAAGTAGGTAGGTACCACTATCGAAGTGCGAAGAATGCCTTGAAATCGATCAAATCACTGGAATCAGTGAATACCCACTACATTCACTGTATCTATTTGACACGATCCAACTTTATCATTCTTTTCCACTTGGAACATTTCAAATATCAGATTGGTCACTCCAAGTTTCAAATCAGAAGTGTGATCCATGAAGAACTAAAAAATTGATGTTTTTTACTGCATTTCCCATCGCTTTTTAAATTGCAGATGTTCTATTTTAGAGTTGCAAAGACCTGCAGGAGGCACATACAGGAGGCAAAGTACGAAGAAATACACAAACAACTCGAAAAAATGAAACTACTAGACATTGCTGAGCTTAATGAAATTGAAAAAAAGAATGTGGAATAGAACAGGTAGTCCACTTGACTACTAATGAGATTTCTCAAATCAGTAACCGACTACCTATTTCGCTATCGGCAATAATTAAATTCAGTGTGTTAGAGTGTTAGACGTTAGGAAAAGAAGGAGAACATAAAAGAAATTATAATGGAAATCGAATAATAATTATGCATAGCAAATATGTCCATAAATGTATAAATAAATACTTTACAGAAAACCTAAAAAAGGTCAATATTCCTTTAATTGATCCAGTCGTATGGAGAAAAATTGTAGATGTCAAAGTAAGTAGAAGTACCTATGGAAATAGTCAGCGACCAATACACACTACAGAAGATAACAAGAATGATAAGTATGAGGAAAGGAAGAGGTGAATAAATAATTAAGAAATATCTTCCTAAGCTGAAAGAAACGAGCGTTAAGGAAAAATATCACTGAAAATGAAAAGGAAAGCACCATACAGAGACAGAATAAAAGAGGCTACAAAAGAAAGTTGTGGGGTGAAAAAACGTAGGAAATAATAACAGAAGGAAATCCAAATAAAAGTAGTTATGAAGGAGAAAAGAAGAAATCCCTTACAACAAGAGACCAAACGGACTATGAGAGATACAAAAAAGAAAGAACGAAGGTAGAAACTAATCAAAACTAGTAAAGAAGCAGCATATGGTCAGATTTTGGAGATATTATCTACCCATTTCATAAGAAACCGGAAATTATTTTTTTAAAACGAATGAGAAAACCTAACACGTAAAATGTAGGCACGGGAAGTTACAAGAAGAAACAATAAAACATATTATAAAGAAGATGACGATGAAGGAGACAAATTGTAATAATAAAAACAAGTAGGTAAGTAATATATTTTAACTGTAACCCAACGCGTTTCGGCGCTGTATGTCATTACATTATCAAGGGTAACAGATTGTTATAATATCAAAAATGGAAGACAAAAATCAGTGCGATTCCACAAAGTAAGTTTGAAGAAAATTAATCCGATTAGGTAGACACACAGAGAAGGAGGAAATTTAGAAAATACTGACCATGGAATAACTAGGAACGAAAAGGAAGAAGAGCACTATAAATTGAAAGTCTGGTAAACACCGGGAGCACATGAAGTTACAGCTGAAATGAAAAAATAATACGAAACGACCAGAAACTGGGATAATTTGGTCACTTTTTAAGAAAGGAGATTGCAAAAAAATGTAAAAACTACAGTCTAAAGATAGAAAATCAACTACTGAAAAATCAACATCACAAGACATACAAAATGGGCGCAGAACAAATTGTAGAATTCAAGACCAGACCTTATTATTAGATAGATGTAAAAACGCGACAGAGAAATACATACAATACAGGGTCGGCTATTGAGAAGGAAACATGCTTGTTTTGGGACACTTGGACCGGTTTCTTAAAAAAACGCTCGGACACGTCGATTCTTGATTTTCGGGGGACAACTTTTGATGTCAAAGTTGACATTAACACATCAACTCCCTAACCCCAGCAACCCCTAACTCAAGAATTTAAATAGGGAAAGGGGGTCATTTGAAGCGTCTTTCAATTCTCTATGCGACAGCATGGCCGAAGTTAGTTTTATTCAATTTTTATTCGTCCTCATGAAAACCACCCTCTGGATTAACTAAGGTGTGGGTGTTGTTTAGGAAAAATCCTGAAACACGGCACCTTTGACCTTTTGAACGGCACATTTTGATGTCAAATTTGTCAGGTGAACTCCGGATAACCCCAACAAACCCCAACAAAAACAAAAATTACGGTAAGGTGGTCGAGTGACCCCTCATTTTAAAGGTCTTTTGATTCTCTATGTGAGTGCGTGTTTGGTTTTAGGTTTATAAAAATTTTAGTGTAGGAAAAAATTTAAACATCAAAATTCAACGTCAGAAGTAATTTTTATCAATTCAACAAATAATCAAATTGTGCGCCACCAACTTCCATACAAGGATACAAATTCTGCTCGAAACGTTTCCTTACATTTTGGAGAATCTGCGGCGTAATTTGGCGGCATTTTTCAATAATGCATCCACGGAACTCTCCCACAGACCCTGGTTCCGTTGCGTAAATTTTACTAAAAAATTAAATAAAACTAGTTTCGGCCATGTTGCCGCATAGACAATTGAAAGAACCTTCAAATGAGTGGTCGCTCGACTCCCTTTCCCTATTTAAATACTTAAAACACGATCCCTCACAAAAGTTATCCGATTCCGGAATCATAGCGTTTACAGGACATGTAGCTACAATTCCGTTAGAAGATCGAAAAACTGTTCATACACACTAGTGTATAACCGTTTATTGTTTGCCAAGAAGAATTGCTGAACTTCGAAGAACAAGCCCAAAAGTAATAATTATCTTTCATCAAGACAACACATACACTCGTACAGCTTGAAAGACAACCCTCGTATAACCAGGGCCGGATTAATGGGAGGGGGAGGCTAGGAGGGGCTACAGTCCCGGGCCCCACTAGATAGGGGCCCTCGTTCAAAAAAAATTTTAAATTTTAGTAAAAAGGAATAAATTAATGTATTTGTTTATTTAAAATGTTTATCTAATTATTAACTTCTACATTACTTTATATGCATATGATTTTATTTTAATGTTTGTCGTGTAAAATAATTTCGATGAGTTTAAAAAGGGCTCCTTTCACGTGAAGATCCCTGCGCCCCTCAACTCTTTCATCCGGGTGACGGGTCTGCGTATAACCATAATTAAGTTAATAATTTGTGTGCCCTAGAGGTGGCGGTTTTGAAAAAATGGATGTTTTCATTTGAACATGAAGATATTTCGAAAACTATTAATCGAAATTAAAAACTTCTAGTTTTTTATTTATGTCTGTCTTGTCTTAAGTTTCATTTCATCAGTTTGCTAATTGCCAAATCGCCCAAATCAAATTATTCAAAAACTTTCAATGTCACATTTGGGTCATTAAAATTTGTGCAGTGATAATAATTGGTAAATAACAGTAATCGTTACTCAATTTTCCAATAAGTGGATGTGGATGATACATAAAAATCCCCTGACTGTATCAGTAGATATTTTTACACTGAAAAAGTCCTGTAATGTTGTACATACAACAGTTGGTAAATACTTGAAGATATGAGTACGTAAGGGAAAAGCCCTATCTAAAGATAAAATGATAACAAAATAAACTTACAGTTTTCTTAGTTTTTCGAAAACTGCTGTTAAGGTCATCTCTAACAATAGCAGTTGCAATATCAAGTGTTCCCCATGCACCCATATTTTTTTATAAACAAAGGAAATAAGAAGCGAGGCACTAGTAATTATCTATCACTTTGTAATGCAGTTTTGATGTGCTAAAATAGTCTATGCTGCGTCCGGGTATTGCCAGACAGACACTTGAACTCGAATAGAATTAAAAAGACTACAACAAAACATTCACTAAAAGCTCAAATTTGGCGCCGATTACAATAATGTAGCTGCAAGATATTCGTAGATATAGACGAAACGTGTCATCGCATCGGTAGTTAATCTTAACATGTACTAACTCAATTCATAAATAAAAAATATAGGATTGTGGGTACATGATACTAAATGAGACTTCTTCACAGTTTATAATTAGACCAAACCGTAAATAAGACACTCGTAAAATATGAGCAAACTGATTTAGATAAAATTTCCTTTGAAGCCACATCAAGAAGTTCGTAATTTTATATAAGTACATGTTGCTTATTGACTGGTTGGAATGCCGCTTTTTTATTGATTTCTAAAAATATGAAGGTGGAAGTAGTGAATCCATTATTTATTGTGTCACTTTGCCGCCAAAAACAATTGGCACATTCCCTCTCTTTTAAAACGCATATAAAATAAGGGAAGTGTTTTTTTAAATAGATACCTACATAATATATATTTTTTTTAAAAAAGGTGAAAAACCAAAAGTTGGGGGTTGATGTGCCGGAAAAGCTTCAAACCCGCAATGTTACCTTTACATGATTGAAGAGTAACTGTTTTCGAAGAGTCAGAAGAGACAGTTTCATGTTAGGGTACCTATGTACCTACAAAAAATATAATTAAATACCTAGCCCTAAGATAAGATCATTTGAGACGCTTTGTTCATTGTAGATTTCAAAACGTTTTACATGCGAACCGAATAAAAATATGCGCCACCTGCTTAAAAGGTGAGAAAGTCTAATTTCAGTACGCCAATATATTACGACAGATAACAATATGATGCCAAAACTTTCACGTGTAGTGGAGATGATAGAAATAAGAGACATTGATTTCCCAAGGCACAATGTCTCCAAGGTACAATACTCAAATATCGTTACGTGACTCATAATATAACGATACTAATTGGCCAAGCGGTACGTAGACGTAGATGTGAAAATGGGAAGCGCAATTGCATGAAAGATAAATACAGCCCTGTTTAGGCAAGATGCCCAAAATATGTAACAAGAAAAATGTTGAGAAACGACACACTTTTTCCAAATTATGCGAATACCTACCGTTAGATTGCAGTTGACCTACATACCTAGGCACAATTCGTGCTAGATTCATTCACACTACCACAATAAATCTTTTTTCCTACTTCTGAACACAATACGTAACATCCGTATTTATTTTTATTACGCTCTTCTTTTATCTGGCGATCTTCTATAGTCAATAATCGTCTGTAGTCGCCTATGACATGAAGGACTTTTTATAAGTATTTTTACAGAAAGGATTTTTTGTATGTTGTAAATTTTTGATCATTGTCTGCACCTGAAGACGTTGTTGATTCTACACTCGCACGGAATCCGTCTGAATATAGCGACTACAAAGATGAGGGACGCCGGGACGGTCTTCATCAATTCCAACGCGCGTCCAGCTCAAGATGTGGGGCCAACCATGGACGAGGCCAAGAATATATCCTGCGATTGATTCTAGTGAGCTTTGCCAAATATTAAAAAAATTTACACACCCCGAACTAAAGCTGCACTGTTTTGCTTCGGCTGTAGACTGTTCGGGGAAGTTACTACCGAAGCCCCTGTTTTTCACGGTCCATATGGTTATAAAGATGCGATGGAAATTGAACCCTAAAGTTCCAGAGCGTGAACTTAATCTGACTCGTAACAAGAACTTCGTCAATGGGCAAACCTGGAGATTCTGTTGCAAGTATAGGTGCTACGATTGACTGTAATACTCAAAGTTGAACAGAAGTGGAGAAAAAGAAATAACTAAAATGATCCTTCAAAAGATCATGGATGACGGATTAAACATTCCCTGTTATCGCGAACAGGCATGTGATTATGTTGCTGCTATGCTGGGAATCTATCAAAGGGAAGGGAAACCGTGCTTTATTTTAGAGGGTGTCATTGACTTATGAAATGTTGATCCAATAAATTGGTCAACATCGTCAATAGTGACTGGTTGAGATGGATTGTACCTACATCAACCATGAGTTCATTGCGAAGTTGTGACAAGTCTTAAACCGTTAAGTGAAAACTTTTCACTCAACGCTTAAACGGTGTAAGGCATATATGTCTATGGGCTGTAATTTGGCCGTTGTGTGTTACCTACTCCTGATTACTTAATAATAATATTTAGTGCTATAATACTCAAGCGGACCTCATGATTATCCATGATCAAAATACAGGAATTTTGAAGAGAACTGTTACTTGGTTTAACAAAATGTTTACAAACATTACTTCTTCAAATGACTCACTATTCATTCAGCCAGATGTTGTAGGCATAATTAAGGTTCTAGGTGGAGTATCAATGCCCATTCGTACATTTACCTTTTACCGCGCGAAATTGACAACCGAGGAAAGTACAAAGCTTCAGATCTTCTTAGCGACAAATCTGGATGTCGTTTGATTTTCTGTCAACGAGTTTGGTGTCCACGTGTTTGCCATTTTAATAGTGTTCGGCCATCTGAAAAGCTGTTAAGACCGTTTAAAATATAATTTCAGAATATCTTCTTGTTCGTTTGAAAATACTTGGTTTACTGAATAGTTGGGCACCAAATGAATTTGTTCTGTTCAAGATTCCTCTCTCCTCCCTTCTTTCTACTCTTTCTTCAAATGCCTTCGCCCTCTTCCCTGCCTCTGATCTTCTCCAAATTTGTCTCCTCCTCTACAACATACCCCGGAGTTTCCCTTTCCAACCCTAAGGTACACCTCCAATACTTTAATTGTATCCTTTCCAACTGCTCCCTTTCCATCCACCCCCATATTTCTGCCCTATATGAAACCAACATTTTACTAACTTAGTAAATATCCACCTCCTTTTCTGTATATCACCCTCACCCCCACCTTTCCCCTATAACTCCAAGTCTGCTCCACTATTCCATTTCCCTTCCTTGCCAATTCTCTAATCTACGTCTTGTCTTTGTTATCGTACTTTATCCTGTATCCGAAATACGTGATCTCATCTACACTTTCTATGCACTCATCCCCCCACTCCCATTCCGCTCTTTTCCCCCGCTCTCTTTTCTTTTGGAATTCCAGTCCTATTTTCCCCATATATCTCCTTAATACCCTTATCATCTCCCTCATATCTTCTTCCTCTCTCACTAACACCACATTGTCCGCATAAGCTAATACTCAACCTTCTTACTTTTCTTTCCCATTACACTATACCTCCACACTGGTTCTTCTTCAACTCTCCCTCCAGACCTCCTAATATACATTGCATCAAATAGACTGGGGCTTAACCGACAGCGCTACCACAACCCTTTCCTTGTCCGAAATGGTTCACTAATCTCTCCCTCCACCCTCACCCTACACTTGGTTCCTTGGTGCATGCCCACTATGTCCTCATCCATCTTCAACACTCTTAGCCTTTCCCCTAGCTGGTTACACTATCAAATGCAGCCTTTATATCAATAAACATAGCATACACCATACACCCTTCTCCCCTTTTTCCCGAACCTCTTATTTACCAACTGTCTTATTAGTATATATACATTATCCATGGTTACACTATCAAATGCAGCCTTTATATCTTTGAGAAAGGATACTAAATCAATAAACATAGCATACGCCATACACCCCTCGCCCCTTTCTCCCGAACTCTTTATTTACCATAACTGTCTTAGTATATAAACATTATCCATCATACACCCCCCCCCCCGCCCTTCTAAACCCGGCTTGCTAATCTGGGATCAGCTCCTTCCTGTCTATTTCATCCTACATACACAAATACACAATACACACGCGGAGAACCACCTCTTCGTCTTCCTTACTTTAAATAGCCATTATCTAATTTATGTCTATTAGTTTAAGTACTCATCTAAAAATTTGAATGAGGAAAAATTGTAACACAAACTACAAATGGTTTTAAACATTTCTTTAAGCGGGAAAACGTAAAATTGCAAACCACCCGAGTGTTAACATTAATTAATTAACAGGATCAGGAACTGCAGAAGAGGTAGAAATAGTAATGTAAGAGCGTTCATTTATGCAAATAGAAAGTAAGGAAATCCACTGTTAACCAGACTACCCTACATCGGCTACATTCCTACACATTATATTATTAATTTGGTGGATCTTGTATAATTTTCGTATGCTACTTTAACATCCAAGTAATACAAGTATTGCCGGCCCCAACCCTATAACTGTGAGCTTTGCTTAATCACGAAATGTCGTTTCAATGGTGCAACATCATCTAAACTAAATTATTTCCATGCGATTTTCCGACACATCGTGTATATTCGTATTTTATGCAACGTTTTGTAACTGTGTACGTTGGGTTGCTACTATAGAGGCGAACTTTTTCGCGGTTTGTGTAAATCATAGTAGCATAGTTAGCAAAAACAATTGAAAATTGTGAATTTGTGACTGTTAACCATAGAGAAATTAATATTAATTTCTCTATGCTGTTAACTAAATTATTAATTTATTAGTTGAATTATCAATAAAAACAACAGTTTCTTAAATGTTGCAATTGTTTAATTATGCGAAAACCGGTTTTTCCAAATGACAAAGGAAATACGATACTATTGTTGGAACTGTTTACTTATTTTATTTATTCGTCTTTTGTTAATAATAATTGTGCCCCCCCCCCCACGCGCGGGGTAAAGAAATTGCGCGTGGTTCAACGGGACCGAATGGTGGGGATTCGGTTGAATTGAAAATACAGCGCATTAAACGAAGTTTAAGCATAAACATGAATAAGTGAGTGCAGTTGAGGTTATAAAGGTTTTTTGAAAAAAATCACAAGTTTTTTAATAGCTGGCTCAATCTCAGAGTAGATTAGTCAGCGATTTCGATAATTAAATAATCATATCACATTAATGCTCAGTTTATTATCTAATTATAAAATTTTCTATATTTTGGTATGCCGAAAACATGTCCGTGTGTACAAATGTTTTAAATCTGCAAGGCGGGAACTTCAGTGATATAATTTCTAATATTGATAAAAACATTATGTTGGAGATGTTACCGGAAGTGTACGGAGAATGGCACCAATTACCGTGGTTATGGGCAATGGGCGGTTCAATTTTGATAGGTCTTAGTGGTGTATTTCCTTTGCTTTTGATACCGATAGATGAGACTAAGAATTTACAGCAAGGAGGTAAGTCTTTTTTATGGGCAACTAACTAATTAATCTATTTAATTGGTACTTAAAGTTATCTGTTGATAGGTTCAATGCTTAAATATCTATTAATTAGATTAGAACAAATAAACCTAGTTCATGAGCAGTTCAATCTGAGAAATGCGGTCCATGTTCATGTTGTTTCAAGACCTTTAAACCTTGTTTATTAATTCTTAAACGATAACCACGTTTATTATTGTTTTTGCTTAATACAATTTCATCCTCAAAATAGTATCGTGAATCATTTCTTTGTTTATATACCTACAGCCTTGAAAGCTTTAATTTGCATTTTTCGTTTACATCTGCCTTTTTAAAATATACTGCTCGTTAGTCACAATTCAAAAATTTCCCCTTGTAGTTTCTAGTTGTAAACCAGAGATCTTAGAAGATCTCTGTTGTAAACAAAGAATAAGCCGAATGCGCATGGTCAAGGGTCTTATCCTTTGGTTTGGATGTGTAACTGCGCATTATTCTAATCTAATCTTTGAAAATGGCTAATTGTAGCCTTTGTATTATTTTCGATTTCGCCAATGTGAACCAATCATACAAAAATGTCAATCTATTATGTACACTAAAGTTCAAGGTGACTTTACCGTTAGCTATAAAAAAATTCCTTACGTAACTATTAAAACAAAGTTCTTCATCTACGCATTTCTATGGCGGTAAGTGCGCATGCGTTGCATTTTCCTTTTGTTGTCATTGAACCATCATTGAACCATTGAACTATGGGGAAAATATAATATTACCTACCACAGAAGCGATAACTAATCTTCTATGATAGTACCTACTCTGTCTGCTGTCTCTGTATACTAGGCATTAGATATCTATCTGGGAAACTAGTTTTTTGAAAGAATTTCCTACAAGTTACACAGTCATACCGAAAACTACTCCCCAACTTTGTTATTTTTTATTAAATTTTTGAAGTGTGTGTACATAATTCATGATCGGCATTACTATTAAAGGTGGAACTACCTCTCATAAGCTGGCAGGACCAAATCGGCAGAATCAAGTCGGACGTATTTAATTATTTAGTACATACTTATTTTGTAGTTTGTACTAATTTGTACCACTAATAAAAATTTTGTACTCCTTGCCGTTTTGGAAAAAACAGTGGCGCTGCTTGCGAGGCTGCTAGCTTCATATTAAGCTAGCAGGACCACAAGAAAACAAGACAAACAGGAAAGATCGAGGCAGAAACACAAAGATCTGAATTTGTACTAATTTGTACCACTAATAAAATTTTTACTCCTTGCCGTTTTGAAAAAAAACAATGGCGCTGCTAGTCTCATATTAAGCTAGCAGGACCAAAACACAAAAATAAATAAAACAAACAAAACAAAGGCAAATACGCAAAGATCTGAATTTGTACTAATTTGTACCATCAACATAAATTGAATATGTTCAAAAATTTCCCGTAAGACAACGCCCAAATGATATGAAGCCTATTAGGGCCAAGAGTAAACTACCCTTTGCCATAAGCGGAATCAGTTGAGACTCATACAATCGAAGCAGTATAATATTTGTACCTTTAAAATATGAAGTTTTGAATTTCGTACCCTCCTCCTTCATTTGGAATCTACCCCCGATCACTTCGTGCAATACATAATATTGTCACAACATCTTGGGATAGGTTTAATCTTTTAAAAATGATGCAAAGGTGTCGATTCCACAATTTCACTTAAAAAGTATTATTACCTAACGCTTGTTGAATAATTATTATGTTTTTTTTAAGTCTAAACAGTTTCGTAATTTCTTTTTTGAAATTAGGTATTACTAAAATCAGTCAAATTTTCAATCTTATTGTTTTTGATTAAAATTCATTTCTTCATTTCTCTTGGTGTATTAAAAATGTTTACAAGCGTTTTCTACTAATTATTTTGTTATAAAAGTACATGCGTGAAATAACCTTCTGAACTACAATATTTATACAGGGTAATCTTTCAATAATATTTAAATGGTGCAAGCGGCCCTGGAAATTGAATAAAATGATTATTATATCAATGTTAACATATTTAGTACTTTACTCTTCAGCCGAAAAGTGATCGTGGGTAGTTTCCAAAGAGGAAGGACGGGGGTACGAAATTCGAAACTTCATATTTTAGAGGTACAAATTATCCTGCTTCGATGGTACGAGTATCAACTAATTCTGCTTGTGGCAAAGGGTACTTCACTCTTGAGCCGAAAAGTGATCGGTGGTAGATTCCAAAGGAAGGATTCGGGTACGAAATTCGAAACTTCATACTTTAGAGGTACAAATTATCCTGCTTCGATGGTACGAGTATCAACTGATTCTGCTCGTGGCAAAGGGTACTTTACTCTTGAGCCGAAAAGTGATCGGTGGTAGATTTCAAAGGAAGGACGCGGGTACGAAATTACTTTAGAGGCACAAATTATCCTGTTTAGATCGTACGAGCATCAACTGATTCTGCTTATGGCAAAGGGTAGTTTACTCTGGACCCTAATAGGCTTCATATCATTTCGGTGTTGTCTTATGGAAAATTTTTGAACATGTTCAATTTATTTTGATGGTAGATTAGTACAAATTCAGATCTTTGCGTATCTGCCTTTTTTTGTTTGTTTTATTTATTTTTGTCTTTTGGTCCTGCTAGCTTAATATGAGGCTAGCAGCGCCACTGTTTTTTCAAAACGGCAAGGAGTACAAAATTTTTATTAGTGGTACAAATTAGTACAAATTCAGATCTTTGTGTTTCTGCCTCGATCTTTCCTGTTTTGTCTTTTTCTCTTGTGGTCCTGCTAGCTTAATATGAAGCTAGCAGCGCCACTGTTTTTTCCAAAACGGCAAGGAGTA
This sequence comes from Pyrocoelia pectoralis, assembly GCA_036250285.1. Taxonomy (NCBI): domain Eukaryota; kingdom Metazoa; phylum Arthropoda; class Insecta; order Coleoptera; family Lampyridae; genus Pyrocoelia; species Pyrocoelia pectoralis. The sequence goes on along the minus strand of CM070077.1, from coordinate 9,466,780 downwards.
TAAAATTTTTATACTAAATAATTAAATACGTCCGACTTGATTCTGCCGATTTGGTCCTGCCAGCTTATGAGAGGTGGTGGAACTAGTACTTAGTAAGTAAGAAAGAGATGTCCAAAGGGCTCCATTTGATCGATATTTTAGTACTTTCAAAATTTTTAGCTGTAACAAAAAATTAGCTATTACGAAATCGATGCGAGTCGACCCACATATTTTCAGAGTTTGTAAAAATAAAACCTATAGCTTATTTTATATGTCGAAAATGTGTACAGAGTGCACAGAAATTGTAGGTTCGCAATCTCGAAAATCTTTTTTTTTAATCTCCCCATTTTATATTTTACCATCCGTCTTTGATTCCAAAGCGCCACATACAACAAGAAACAAAAACCAAGCCATCCCATCGTTTCTATACTTAAGCAAAAGTTCAAATAATTTGCGATTTAAGCATGGCAATGTATTAAATTATTGTTGATAGTTTGATAACGGGGGCTTTTCCACTTAGTATTCCCAACCATTTAATTTTAGTACTATAATAATAATAATAATATTTTTATTATTCCTGGCAGCTAGTAGTAGTAGTATGTAGTGGTAGTAGGCTTTGATATTTCTATTCAATTTTTCCATAGTGGCATGTTATACATGGTTGAAGAGCATTTCAAATGAGGATTTTGATAAAGCAAAAATCCAATATGGTGCCCATAAGAAAAACGAAAGTTGACTTTGGCCGTCCGCAACTTAGTAGGCCTAGAAATTTGTTGATGCCATTTTTAAAATTGCCGTGTCCTCCTCGGTGTCCTCTTACCTAGGTACATCCTAAGAATTTCATGACCTTAACTTCTATATTAAAGAAAATATTGCGGTTTTTCGAAAATGCAACTTTTTGGTTTCCACCCTGTTTCTACGTAAATAATCGTGATATGGGTAATCTGATTATGCCACCGATTTTTTCCTTTGAAAAGAGCTCATTAAGTATCTTATTAGTTTTTTTGCTAACTCTTATGGTTATTGCTGTACCCCATGAAAACATCGAATTTGCCCCACCCACCCTGTAAATTATCGCTTCAGCCCTTTCCATAACTTTTTAACGATTCTTTTGAATTTGGATTGTATGTATATGAAAAGCGAATTTTTTCAGGGAAAACACATGTTAATTTGAAATGAATGGGGTTAAAATTTGAATTATTCGACGCTACAAGTTTTTCCCATTCTGCACGATGATAGAATCACTTTCATTTTTCGAACCAAACCATGAATCGAACAATTCGCCAAGTGCTCAGTTCATTCAACAAGCGATAGTCCGAATTTCGCTGGGGACTTTTTGATTCTCCATCTGCTTCTCAATCAAATCGTGCGGTAACTACTTTCCTTCTTTTTGAATAATTCCCATTGTATCATTGAGTAAATTACTCAATGATTGTCATATTTAATATTTTACCTCCGCTAAATGGTCTTTTTTGGTACGAAATGCAACATTTCTCAAAAATGTAGGAATAGCCAAACAAAATACTACAAAACTGTGAATTAGATAACGATGGTGAACCTTCACAGTACATTTGACGAAATCGACATACAGTATTGAATAAGCAAATGTACTTAGTAGAAAGAGTAATCCTATAAACGCGAAATCAATTTGACTAATATAGTTCAATTTTGACTCATGTTTTTCATATTACACCATATGATTGTATGTGATGATGTGGCGTAGGAAATGCCTCATTTCATTGATATAATAAACTTCTTTTGTAACAATACTCATTTTTGGTTTATTCGTGTTTTTTTACTTTCAATGACAACGTATAAATTTATAAGTTGTCATTTTTATTTTATTGTTTACTTGAGAAAGGAGAAAGAATCTTCTCCGAAACGTTGTACGTTGAAAATAAAAAAAACACAAATAAACCAAAAATGAGTATTATTAAAAATAAAGTACTTCGTGGAAGCTTAAATGAAAATAAACTTTTTATATCAATTTCAAAAAGGGGAAGCGGCTGTGCTACTACACGACGAAACTTCACTTTTTGCAAAATCGTAACATATTCCGATTCGTTTCTTCGTAAGAAACTCAAGAGCCTCACTTATTTTCAAGAATAATGTTCGAAAATTACTGTAGTTTGACGCACCAATGTAGTTTTTCGCATTTTTCATCCATGTTGTTAAATTAATTATTCTCAATTTCCCTCTCAATTGTTTTTCTAATTATTTAAATAGCAGATTCGTTTGTTTTGTTTCAATTGTGACTCCATAGATTTGGTTTAATCAAATACAACTGATAATTTAAAGGTACGAAATTATTGGTTTTTGAAATTTTTACAAAAAAAAAACATGTTTTAGATATGAGGAGAAGAACAAAATAGTTTGTTACGTTAATTTTTCTCTATTTTTTTTTTTCAAGTTGTAACCTTTTTAATTTGCTAAGTAAGTAACAAAGAATTAGTTATTGATCAAGATTTATCAATGCATTGTTTTTGATCATTCTCATTATTTATACATTATCTACTCCCAAAATTCGACCAGTGTTGGAACTGTATTGTTTGTTTCTCCTAATTTTGACTGACGTGTTCAATGTTTCTAATTCGTCCAGGGGAGAGTGTGTGCCTTTAAAACATCACGAAGCGATTGCTTACAACCTTAAATTTGCAAGTAATACAACCTAAAAGTGCATAAAAGTGTATAACAAGAGGGAAGTGGTAGTTATTTGAACAAATTTATGAGCAGTATATGTACTTGCAAATAGGTACGCCATTATTTAAAATTTAATACCTCACACGCTTGCGCAGAAGAGATGCGTTATATTCCCGGTATTGATTTTGGGAATGTACGGCGATACCATTTCATTCATTTACCAACGAGCAATAATTACGAAATATTTTATTATTAAAATTTATCTTTGTAAATTACACATCCAGACATAACAAGGAATTTATCAACTTATATAAAAATACTAACGTCTAAGATAATAAACGTAGTGCGCCTGTTGAGTTTCGCTCGTTCCACTTGAGGTTCAAGATGGGGGGACCGGACCACATTCCAAAATTAAATTCAAAACGAATGCGATTAAACAAAGACACAATATCTAATTCATTTAGCAATTTTAGTAGATAGGTACATTAGTGCTGCGCACTGGTATTCGGTGTAGCCTTATCGAACAATGGAGAACGTTGGAAATCCCTCGAATCAGAAAAAAATAAGTGAAATGGCACTCAAAATAATCTTATCAACCATAGCACTTTGCTACGTAAAATGAAACACAAAAGGTGCACCATCTTAGGAAAAGTACAAGATTTTTTCCCCGACAGGAGAAAGTACAAGTAAACAAATGAAACGTTGTTAATAATAGATTTGGCATTAATAACTTCCTTGGAATAATAGACGAAATGCATACGTCAGTATCTTTTTGTGCGTAAAATACTATTTAGAAAAAACATTAGGTTATAGGTTAAGTTCATGGCTTTTGTAAACGTTCTCGGATAAAATAACTATTTAAGTGTAATACCTACTTGTAGTAACTTTAATTATTCACTATTTGCCTCAAAATTTTTGTGATCGACTATTTTTCAATGGTTTTTTTTTTTGTCCTGGCTGGGAGGATATGTGTACATTGCACGTGATTTTCATGTTTACTTTGACTTTGTTTTTTGTGACATCACTTGTTTTTCCATTATAATGCCTAATTGTTTATAAATTACGAAGGTTAGTGCATAACTAATTTTAAATTGTTGTTATTATTATTGCGAGTCCTATGCAAATTTTTCCAAAAAAAAAGGAAATCGTTGGATTGCCTGAATTATTTATTTATGTTGGATGTTTATTTAAAACAAAGTTATTCCAAACTTCCTTTCAAGCAGCCCAAACGTAAGCCAGATCAATAGTCGCTTTTCTCACTCTCTACTCTACCTCGTTGTCCTGCGACGTTCACGCCACACAGTACATTCGTTGACATTTAATAGAGCTGATACAATTTTTGGAAGTTATATAAATTTCTCCCAAATTATATGTTAAAAACAAGTCTTTCTGTATGATATGCATTACAAATGGTAGAGTATTATTATTACTACTATTACCATCATTATGCGACATGGATGAAATATAACAAAAATTTAGAAAAGTACAGTCGCGATATATCAAAAGGCGGTATAATGCTACTCGAAAAACCATTACTTACCATAACATTGACCATTGCAGGAACTGAAGTACTAAATCACTCTTTAAAGTAAATGAGAATTAGGCACATAATACTAAATCAACTAAAATAAGCATGCCAAAAGGAGAGAAAGCCACTAAAAAGTGTGCGATACGAGATGAGATAATTGAAAAATTCGTACGTGATTGAAAACAGATTGCCAAAACAATGAAGAAAGCAGAAGCGCAAACCTAGGAACACCAAACAATCATAAAAGTAATTAACAAGCGACACGTTTCTACATTAAGGCTATCATCGTCAGCGAACAACTTGCTTTCGACTATTTAATTCTTTTTTTTACGTTTCTAATTTGTGATTTAGTTCAATGGCCACAGCGTAGATTTAATTGATTCCAATGGGCAGTTTTTTACAACTAGCTAACCGATTCGTAGTGCCCATTGTGCTGGACCATATCTTTAGTTCTACTCTTAATCATAGCCAGAAGCTTCTTCTGGGCTGCTTCGTCTATTCTTTGGTGTTGAGACAATTTTAAGTTGGTTATTTGAAATGATGCGAAGATGATCTTGTTTTCTTTTACAGTGCTACTGAGACAAAGACTATAGCCACAAATGCCGTGCTCATTTTTTAGATGGTTTGTATCGCTTCCGTTATTACCAAACTGTTTGTAGTGGTCATTGGTGTCTACAACTGCCATATTCTGCAATTGCAACTTTTTATCCCTGATATAATGTGAAGCAGTTGATTGAGGTATAACTTCTAAGTATACAAGTATCCGTTTATCCCTCAATACAATACATGTAGGTACAATTTTGCTATTTTCGTTTTGTACTTAGCATGGTCTCTTGTGAATCTAACCTCATGCCTCCTTTCTGTTTTTCTTAATTCATTAATTGGTTTTATACACATCCACTCTACACTTATCAAGTCTGACGATCTTACGAAAGATGACCTTTGAGCCAAGCTGAATGCGCACTATGAGAAATTGTCCATTTTTGACCATCATTATTTGTCAAAACAAGTTTTCTTATGAATGTTGGGTTGCCAATACCAAATCTTGGTATTGTGAGTGATTGGTTCGCAAGCAAAGGATTTCCTCATGGACGTCGGTCCCCTCAAGTCATTTATAGGGTAGGGAGTGAGCCACTAATAACGAATTGTGATTGTTTCTCCATCTATAATGGCTTTTTTTCTGTATTTTTCGTGCATTCACATTTTCAGTCCGTGGTATTGTTTCTTTCTCCTTATAGTAGTGATGTAAGGCCGATTCTAAAACCAAAAGTCACTAGATTTAGTAACTTTTTCTTAGGTTGGTAGTTCTGGTCACTAGAAAAGTCACTAGATTTTCAAGGCCACGACCACGTTTTTACCTGTTCAATACCTGTTTTTATCTGTTTTTGCCTGTTCAACACCTCTTGCAAACCAGGGGCGTAGCCTTGAAAATCTACTGACTTTTCTAGTGACCAGTACTGCCAACCTAAGAAAAAGTTACTAAATCTAGTGACTTTTTGTATTAGAATCGGCCCTACATCACTATTCCTTATCCTGCCCAATAAGACCATACGTTGTACATTGTCCTTTTTGGCCACGCACTTTTAATTCTTAACTTTTCTAAGGTCAAGTATTTATTTCGTTGTAAGTATCGTTCCTGTAATGATAATATCTTAACTGGGCAACTAATAAGACCAAAACTGGAAAGAAATGCTATTCAACATCTGAAAGAGAAAGATCGAAGATTAATTCAATGATTAACGCGAAGAATTTCACCTAAAATGATAACGTTAGAGACTCACACACACATATGCTCCCACTTGTCCTGAGAGGCATAGGTTAATGTCATCCAGTTGACATTTTTGCGATATTTGGCCTCGTATAACCAACCGGAAGAAGACAAAACTTGCTTGGTAACACAATGTCGTCTGCTTTATAAAAACTCTCCATATTTCACTAACCTTTGGTCTTTATCGTGAAATCAATATGAGGTATTTTTTATAGATAATGGGGAAGGTATTACAAACTTATCGGTCAAGATCAACTTCATGTACTCAGCTAAATACTAATGTTGTGATATATGGTTTAAAATTATACTTTTTTCCATAATAGTGGTAACATTCTGGTCATTTGGAGTATTAGTCAGACGAAAGTGCTTCAAGTGGGAAATTAGGGAACATTATGTCATCTATGAACGATTGAAATATGTGTAACGTGGTTTTTTTCAGTTCATGAACGATTTTGACGTTATATAATTCGAGTTATTATAGTACAACCAAAAATTATTTTTCCATATAACATAGATTTACGAAATACCGAAGATTTATTATATTACTATTCCATCTGTAAGTAATTTAGCAAACGTGATGTCACGACATACATTTTTTGTAAATAAGGAATGTGGTAATAAACGACATTTATAAACAGAAAAAATAATATAAACAATATACGACTACATACGTAATGACTAATGAATATAGTATTTTATCGAAACCTATTGTTTAAAGACATTTAAAGGAAAGTATTCAATATTCTTATTTATCATCGCTTCCATCTCCAAGTTTCAATTTTGGAGATCTCTGGCCTTCCTACTGTGTGCATTTCTTATTAGCAACGGGAGAAGTGTCCAACATAATAATATTTCAGGTGGAAATAGTCTACATTGTGTAACGCTATCCCAGCGAACATTCTCGACAAACATTATTTTCGTTGTTTTAAACCTTTAAAATGACCTCTCCGTTGACCTATCATTCCGCTTAATGTTTTGTAGTTATCTCCTCTCCTGTACAAGCTTCCAAATATATCCCTCCCCACACCATTATTGATTGATCCTTAACGATAATAATTCTGTACTGATTGCAATACCAAGTAATACTTTACTCCATTGATGAATGTTTCAAAGACGATATTCGAGCATATAAATCAGGATGTGGCTGTGAGGATGTACTGTAAGTTGTGCAACTTTGACATGTGAGAATGAACCCGTCCACTTCTTACTGTGACACTCATTTACTGCTACTTGTTAAGCTAATTTCTACCTTGGACAGTCTTCAAAACCATTTGAACACTGCAATGAATTTGATTTGATTATATTTTCTTCCATCTCTACTGTATTGAATAGTCGGTGTGAAATTGGACACAATGATGTAACATTGAAATATAAAAATTTTCCAAACACTGTGTTTGAGATAAATCAAAATCGCTAAATTGCCGCCGTAACATAATGTATTGTAGTACGTGTTGCTGTTTGTACGTGGACTAAATTGCTGGATTACAGAAAACGTTCATTCTAATTTATAACATTTCACAGCAATCGTCGTAAGAAACTTCTCGGTTATTTGAAGAGCAAGATTTCCCATAAATTGTACTTTGTATTCTATCATATACTTTCAATCATCCTAAATTGTCTGTTTTAACATCCGTAATTCTAACACCCCCTCATCTGGCTTCCTACATTCATTATCAAGCGCTCCTCTCGCTAGTTTTATAATAACAGCTAATTGCACACTTGTTTTATTGCTACTTTAGCTTGCACAAAACCGGTAGCGCGTTTTAAACACATTAATTCAAATTTATAATCCGTTTACTCTCCTTATCGTTAAGTTCCTTTGTAGGCATTAAATTTTGGCCTAAGGATAAATTTGAAAAAATACAATGAATCTCTAACCTTTTAATTTCAGTGATTTTTTTCCCAATTTGGACATGTATCTATTTAGTGGGTCAATAGTTACGTATTGAAAAGGCAATACTTATAACGAGGTCGATGTAAGTAAAGACTATTTTTAGTCTATCAATCAAAAATCGTAATTAGCAAATACTTTTGCGAATGTCATTAAGGATTTCAACTCTTAATTCTGCATTTTAGTACCGGTAACATGTCATCTTATTATAAGTAGGTACTTCTGAGTGAAAGTGTGTAGTGTGTAGCTGAAATTTCAAGGCGTCTGTTCCCATATCCATGCTTTGGTACACACGCTTCCTTCATAGTTAGTGGAAATTTGCCCACGACCATTAATCATTTTTGCGTAATGCAACGTCCATGTATAAATTTGGTTCCTGCGAACAAAAGGTTCCTGTGATTCCTATCATTATCGATATTACTAACATGGGTTACTCGCACGCTCGTTTACCTTCCCATTAATTAGGTATGGCCCTATTAAATTATTTGTGTACTGCGCTAATTTCAGACCGTATTGTTATTACTGTGAATTATCACAATTGAATAAAGTTCTCACAAGTTTTATGAAGACTTCCGATAGTGCATGGGATACTTATCCATGAACCGTCAGTTTTGGTCGAAATCAGTTGCTCTGAACAAAGAAGTTGCTTCAAATTGCTTTCAGTTTTGAAAGCGAGACGAGGCGGTCGTGGTTAGTAGGAGCTAGTGTAAAAAGCAGATAAAGGCAAGATTTGAGTGGTAAATTGAGTAAAGAAACTAATTAGTGATGTAAGAAAGGCGTGCGGTGTCGGGATAAGATAATCGAAGGAGAGGTGAAAGGTGAACGATATAAGATACGGCGCATTTGTGAAGGATTTTTACGTGAATAGAAACTATCTGTGATAGGTATAAATAAACAGGTACGGACTTGGAAATATTAGTTTTGAAATTTAATTCTGAACTCAAAGGGAAAGGTGTATTAAAGTGAGGGTGGTGAGGCAAGGGCGGAAGGCGCGGAATAGTAAAAGGGGTGCTAAATGTGTTAAAGGTGAAAAGAATGTCCGAATCGGAAGGAACGAGTTCAGACACGAGGAAAAGAGGGGCGGAGGAAGGGTTGTACGAGGTGTTTCGGACGAGCAAAAAAGTGGTTAGAACGCCGAAGAGAGGGGAAGGTAAAGAAGACGGGGGAGGAGTTGCGAGGGAACAGGATGATATAAGGGAATTATGCAGACAGGTATTACGGGAATTAAAAGAAATTAAACTGGGACAGGAAAAGGGGAATGAAGAAATTAGGGAAATGAAGGCAGAAATTGGTAGAATGAGTGGGAAATGGGAAGAAAAATGTAAGGGATTGGAAGAAAGAGTATGTAACTTGGAAAAAAGAGTGGAGATAATGGAAAAAGACAAAAGGAAAAGAATTTAGTATAAAGGGGATGGAAGTAAATGGGCGAAGAGAGGAAGTGAAGAGACAGGTAGAGGAGATGTTGAAATCTAACTGGGGGTGGAAGAGAAAGTAGAGGAAGCGATAGAGATAAGGAGAGGGATGGTATTAGTAAAAGCAAGGAATATGGAGGAAAAGGTAAACATTATGAAGAATAAATTCAAGCTGAGGGGAACCGCGATCTACATAGATGATGACTTGACAAAAAATGAAAGAGACATACAGGAGAAAGTAAGAGCAGAGGCAAGAAACTGGAAAGAGAGGGGAAGCAGGGGAGGATAGGGTTCCAGAAAGTGTGGGTGGAGGGGGAGGAAAGGAGATGGGAAGAGAAAGAGGGGAAGTTAGTAAAGTGGAGTGCAAAAAACTAATAAACGGGGGGCGGGGATGGGTTGTAAAGGTGAAGTAGAAGCAGAAGGGGAGGGGGAAGCGAAAGGCGTGGGGAAACAATAAGGAAAGTAAAGTGTTGTTTTGGAATGTAGCGGGGATAAAAGGGAAGGGTAGTGAATTCTGGGACTTTATAAAGAACTTTGAGATGGTAGGTTTAGTGGAAACGTGGTTGGAGGAGAAGGATTGGGAGGCTTGGGAAAATAAACTTCCGGTAGGGTTTAAGTGGAGTGCGCAGTTTGCGGTAAAAGATAAGAAGAAAGGTAGGGCTAGTGGAGGAATATTAACAGGAGTAAAAGTGAAATGGGACGGTGACTGTGGTAGGGTGAGTGCGCAAAGACAAGGGATAATGATTAACCATGTGAAACGAAAGGAAGGGAAGGGTTATACAATTATGACGGTATATGCACAGGGGATGAGGCGCTTGAGTGACTATATAGAGGAGCTAGTCAAGGTAGAGGTGGGAGAGCGTGTTATAGTTGGGGGTGATTTCAATGCCAGAATAGGGGAGAGTGGGGGAATATTGATAGAGGGAGTTGAAAAGAAAAGGAGTAGTATGGACAAGGTGTTAAATAATGAGGGAAAGGAATTACTGAAAATGTGTGAAGAGAGAGGTTGGATGATATTAAATGGTAATATGGGGGATGATACGAGAGGTGAATATACGTTCATGAATGGAAGGAGGGAGTCGGTCATAGACTATGTGCTAGTGAATGGGGAGACGTGGGACGATGTTGAAAGTTTAAAGTGGGGGAGGAAGTGGACTCGGATCACCAACCCCTGGAGGTGGAGTTAAAAGAGGATTGGAGTGATGATATTATAACAAAGAGAACTTGGAGAGAAGTGAAAGTGTGGTCTGATGAAGGTATAGAGGAGTATAAAAAACACGCTAGAGGAAGAGGGAGAGTGGGTTGAGGAAGGGGAGGAAGGCCTACGGGTGTTAGTCGAAAAAATGAATAGAGCGGTGAGGAAGAAAAAGTATATAGTGGGCGAATGTGGAGCAATAAGTGAGAAGAGCTGGTGGAATGGGGAATGTAAAAAGGCGAGGAGAGATATGAGGGGTGGGAGGAGAAAGTGGAAGAGGGGTGAAATGAGTTTGGAGTAATATAGGTCATTGAAAGTGATATATAAAGAGACATGTAGAAGGGAAAAAGTAAAATATAAGGTGCTTATGGAAGATAAGATAAGACGGCTAGAGAACGAAGGGGACGTATGGAGATTCCTCAAGTGGGAAAGAAAGAAAGGAAAATATGAGAGGTGCAGGATAGAGATCGATAAATGGAGGGAGCGATGCATGGAGCTGATGTGGGGGACAGAAGACAGAGGTGAGGAGACGGAGAAGCAGAAGGATGGTGGGAAAAATAAAACGACCAAGCAGGGGAAGATAAGCATGGAGGAGCTAGAATGTGTGTTAAATAAAATAAAGAGGGGAAAGGCGGAGGGACCAGATGGGATACAAGGCGAGCAATGGAGGTTTACGGGAAAAATAGTGACAGGAAAGATTTTGAAGATACTCAACAATATATGGGAAGGAGAAAGCTTACCAGAGGCGTGGAGAGTGGCTACAGTGTGTCCTGTGTATAAAGGAGGGGATAAAAAAGACGTACGGAACTATAGACCCATAAGTGTGCTAAATGTGGGGTACAAAGTGTTTGCGATGGTGATAAGGGATAGAATGGAGAAAGAAATAGAAGAGAAGGTAATGATACCGGACTGGCAGGCGGGCTTCAGAAAGGGAAGGAGCACTTTAGACAATATCTACATATTGAAACAGTTGGTCAACAAGGAGTTCGATAGCAAGGGTGGTAGGGTGTTTGCGTTATTTATAGACCTGAGGGCCGCATTTGACAGGGTAAATAGGGGGAAAGTTTGGGAAAGGCTAAGGTCGTTAAGGATGGATGAGAAGCTAGTAGAGGTGATGGAAGAAATATACAGAGAAACAAGATGTAGGGTGAAGGTGGGAGGAGACATTGGAAATTCCTTCTGGACCAGAATGGGGCTACGGCAGGGCTGTCCGCTGAGTCCTAGCCTCTTTTCCATATTGATTGGGGACCTGGGGGACGTGTTACAGAGTAATCAGAGCGGTGGTATACTTATAGTGATTGGAAACAAGAAAGTGTGGGTGTTAGGATATGCAGATGATCTGGTGCTGATGTCGACGAGAGATGGTGAGATGAGGGAGATGATCAGGGTAACAAGAAATACATGGATAAAAGAGGGCTCGAGGTGAACGTAAACAAGACCAAGATGGTGGAGTTTCAGAAGACGAGGGGTAGAAGTAAGAGGGGAGAATGGAACTGGGGAAACGAGGCTATTGAAAGCGTGGACGAGGTAACGTACCTAGGGTACAAGATAAGGTACGATAACAAAGATAATGGACACATCAGAGAGTTGGCAAGGAAAGGAAATGCGACAGTGGGGCAAGTGTGGGGCCTGGGAGAAAGATGGATGGGGGGTGATATCCGGAAAAGGACGTGGTTATTTGACAGACTAGTGAAAAGTGTGATGCTGTACGGGGCGGAGGTGTGGGGGTGGGAGGAAAGAGCGCAACTAGAAAATATACAAATTAAATATTGGAGATGGGTGCTGGGGTTAGACAGGGAAACACCGGGTTACGTGGTGGAGGAGGAGGTAAAGATGACGAAGTTACGTATAGAAGCGGGAAGGAGAGCGATGGTTTTCGAAGAAAGGATGGAAAGAAGAGATGAAGGAGAGATCTTAAGATGTGTGTGGAACGAGGTGAAGAACGGTAAAATAAGGCAGGGGCAGGAGGAAAGAAGGAAATATTATGTAAGAGGAGGATATGCAAGAGAGGAGGTAAAGTGGAAGAGAGAGGCGGGGCGGGATATAACCTCGGAAATTGTAAGGAGAGATGAGGATGTACAAACTCAGGAAAGGAGGATGAATATAAGAGAGGGAAGGTTCAATGAAAAATACAAGGTCTTAGTGACGGAAGATTTGCCAAGATACCTAAATGGAATGGGTAACATACAGAGCAAGAGGATAGTGGCTCGATTTAGAGTGGGAAATGAGGAGAACGACAACAAATATTGGCTGGAGGAGGAGAAGAGACTGTGTGGAGAAGACAGAGAAAATATGGAACATTTGACGGAGAACTGTGGGGAACTAAAGGAGCATGAGGGTGGATGGAGAGGGCTGCTAGGGGAGGATGGAATGGGGAAAAAATGGATGGAAGAGGTTTTAGAGTGTAGAAGAAGAAAGGGATGGTATTAATGTGTGTGTATATGGATATAGTTAGACAATAGGGATAGTGGGTTTATGTTGGGTGGCTGGGATATTGTATAGGGGAAATAATCTGTTTTTAAAAAAAAAAATCTGTTTAATTTAGTTTTGTTTAGAAGCGAATCCTTTGTTAAAATTTTGTATAATTATAACAAATAAAATTCATTGATTGAAATTGCTTTCAGTATGTGTTTTACTTCAAATGTTGGAAGCTTAATTTGCATTTTACGTTCACTTCTGCTTTTTTTAGATTTGTGTGGCGGTCTCCGATTTTCTCGTTCATCAGCAACTGTAAAGTGTAAACAGTATAAATTTTACAATTATTGGTCGTAGTTTGTTCATGTCCCTTTTTTGGGTAGATCGTAGATCTGTTCCCCATTTGAATTTTGCCTTTAATTTTCTAGCTATTTTCATGCCGGTTCCAATTTGTTGATCATTTAGATTATTATCTACTCTGAATTCGCATTTGTTCCAATAAATAAAGATTTTCGTAATAGCTGTTTTATCCTCCTAACACAGTTTAAATTTTCATAATTATAATGAAAACACTAAACCAACCCCTTTCATTCTCATTAGTTTAATTCACTTCACTTGCTGTCATTTTCTTTTATCCATATTTTAATTGTGCTCTTTATTTCATCATGACTCTTTTTTAACCTGTGTTCTCTCTTCTAGAGAACCCCTTTAACTTTTATCAAAATTTATATGCGATTTGAGGTTTTATTATATTTTGTGATTTTATAACCTTAGTTTACTCCCCTTCAGCTTTACGTAAAAGGCTTGATAATGGGAAATTTTCCCGAAACATGTCGCCACTTTAGTATCGATAATTACGATTTTTGAATTATACGAGAAAATAAGGGGTTGGTTGAGTGTTTTCATTATAATTATTCCATTCACCCCTTTGTGATTCTTCGGATTCCTTTGAAGTTAAATTTTCCGGAAATCGTCTTGGCAACATTTTTCTGCTTATTTACGCAGGAAAATTGAATTTTCCGGACTGTAGTTTGTAACTATAGTTACCAACAAAATTGACAAAATTGTGGAATTTGTAAAATTTTTTTCTAAAATTTGTAAATTTCGTCTTTTTTGCGATTTCCGGAAAAATGTAATACAAAACACGTCAGTAAAATCTCTTACTTGACTCGAAGCTTTAAAATACGTGGTAGTGGCAGGAAGAGCCTCGTATTTCAATTTAGCTCCTCTTCAGTAATGTGAAATTTTCCTGACTTTTATGTAAATAGGTAACTATTAAAACAAAGGTTTTAATAACAACGTTAATTTATATTGTATAAATGATTTTTGTCTCCTAGTTGTCAGATACACTAACAAACTATAGTGACAACGCTGCACAGTGCACTGTTTTACCTCAACTATGTGTTTATTTAAACATTTGTGTAATCTAATGTTATCGTTCTGAATTCTGATAAAATATTTGAAAACTTAAGAAATGCCAGTAAGTACACATTAGAATAACGTCGACCCTGTTCAAGTTCAAGGTCTCACAAGCCATGCAAATCTCTTTCCTTTTTATTTACTGCATTTCAATGAATTGCAAGTTGAAGGAATAAAAAACTTTTTGGTTCAATGGGATAGAAATTCATGAGACCGCTGTCTGTATCTATTGCTCCAATAATTTTCCTCATAAATCGATCAATCATGACATGATTAGACATTTATTCGATTGGTAAGATTACGTCGTGGCACTCAATTTTTGATATTTCAGTTTCAGGCTGTGTAATCAAATTCCCATTATTGATTTATCTCGTAAGGTGCGTATAGATGTGGAGAAATGCACACGTGTCGTCAAAAGAAGACCTAAAAGATACTGTTCTTTTTTTAACTCTATTCACTTTAGCGCTGTTCTCAAATAAAGAATTCTTTTTTCCAAAATACGCTGAATTCTTTTGAAATTGTGTAAAATGTGGCATCGTTACAGCAATTTGCTCCACAGTCTGTTGGGTATTTCAGTACTTTTTAAATTCCGATCCTGTGTAATGCAATGAATGGAATGGTTACAGCGATATGATATAAATAAGCTTAATTTGCAGCACGGGTTCTAAGTGACGTGTAAGATATTGTTTGTTCCCTCACTGAAATCTTTTTTTCCCGTTATGGTGACTCGGAATTTGATAGTAGGGCATCATGTCAATAGCAATCTTAAAACATAATGCATTCGTATATCTTTCTTCTGTATTTTTACCTAAATTTCTATATACGATATTCATCTAACTTTTCCTGAATACCTTGTTCACCAATTTTTGCAGACTTGGTTGAAACGTCAGCCAGTAGTAATTTGAAGCTAAGACGTTGAAGGAATTGAATCTGAATCGCTGAATGATGTGCCACGTCCAATGCTCATTGTAGTATCATCAGCGGCATCTTTTGTATCATCAAATAAGTTCAAATCATCGCCATCACTTACAAGAACATAAGTATCTAATAAAATAATTTGTGTTGGACGATATATATCGAAATATCTATTATTATTTATTACGTTATAATTAATTTCGTTCGTCAGTTGATAAATTAAATGATTCTCTCATATAATACCTACCTTTTTTCTATAATTTTGTTTTGCATTTTCCAAAAGTGAAGCGCAAATGTTGTTTTATTTAAGTTCATTGTATTGCAGCTACTGCTCACAATCTTTTGCATGTTTTTCTGTGTTTAACCATTGAATAACGTTCACTCAACGGTCTAACGAAAAACTCCCAGAATTTATTCTTCCTTTCAGCCATAATGTTATTAGTTAGCGATTAGTAAGTAATTTGAGACCATGTCAGTAATAAATTGTGTACCAGAAATTGAGCAACTTAGCAGAAGGAGTTTTCAAACTTTCAGCGCTTTAATAACTAAGCACTGTTGTTTAAATGATAACGATCGCGTTAGTTTGGTTTGTAACCATTTCACTGTCACATAAATGTCAGCGATAAGTTTCCAATTTTATTTTCTAGTTGTATGTTAACAATAACAAAGCGTCTTTGCACTGTCATAATTAAATATCACTACCTACTTCTTCACCAATATGGCTGCTGGTATTGGAAGGGTCTATGGAGCAAAAATTTTAAACAGAAATAGTACCCATATAGTTAATCACATAAAGGCGTTTTCAACGGCAAGAGAATGGGTCGGAAATAATCGTAAGCTCCTAGGAACTTTGGCAGGTTTAGCAGCCAGTGCCGGAACCATTATGTTTGTACTCGATCAATCAGTGAAAGCATCTTCATTAGAATTACATCCACCACACTATGCTTGGTCCCATAATGGAATCACATCTTCGTTAGATCATAGTAGCATTCGAAGAGGTTACGAAGTATATAAACAAGTCTGTTCCGCTTGCCATTCGATGCGTTACCTGTGTTATCGAAATTTAATTGGAGTAAGTCATACAGAAGTCGAAGCCAAGGCCGAGGCGGAACAAATTCAAGTAACTGATGGTCCAGATTCCACAGGTGAAATGTTTGAAAGACCTGGAAAATTATTCGATCATTTTCCTAGCCCGTATCGTAATGAAGAAGCTGCACGTGCAGCTAACAATGGTTCTTTTCCACCCGATTTATCATACATTGTATTGGGCCGTCACGGAGACGCGGATTATATATTTTCATTGTTAACAGGATATGTTGATGCTCCCGCTGGTGTTGTTTTAAGAGAAGGGCAATACTATAATCCTTACTTCTTGGGTGGTGCAATTTCAATGTCGCAAGTTTTATATAATGATGTTATTGAGTACGCCGATGGTACTCCAGCTACTGCCAGTCAATTGGCCAAAGATGTGGCAACGTTTTTAAAATGGGCAGGTGAACCGGACTTTGATACGAGAAAAAGATATGTTATAAAAGTCTTTTTCCTGTTTTCCTGGCTATGCATAACATGCTATTATTGCTTGCGACATAAATTTTCGGTACTCAAAAATCGTAAAATACATTTTAAGCCAAGAACTTAACATTTCTATTATTCAGACAATTACTAACATTATTAACTATTGAATCAGTTCCGATTGTATTTTACCTTAAACAGTTTCGCTGTAATTCTTAATAAAATTATGAACAATGTTTACTAAAGTATTCCTTAGACGGGTAATTTGTTTAATCATTTCTAGTTATAAAGAGTAGGTCCCATAAAGTTGTGTAATATAGTGTTTACATTTTTTTACATAATATGTCTCTTTTTGCTCTTGTATTGCATCTGGGTAAAATTTCTTTGGCACAATATAAATGCATTAAATTTTGGGGAGTGAGTATGAACTTCGTACTCTTTTTGCGCTCTGAATACAGCTATAGCTTTAGTAGAACCACCCCAGTAGCAAATTTCATACCTCGGCCAGCCTGAACGACATTTCCGCATGATATAATGCAATTAGCTGCTTTCAGATATTTCTTACGTTTTTGAATAGGTAGGTAGTGGTATGTATCTTCGAAATTAAACTAGTGCATCTAAATAGATGCCTAAAAAATTAACTTTTGTTGTTTAGGATAATTGGATAATTGGATATTATTTATTTGCAAATGAACTTCTTATTAGGGTTAAAATATAATTGATTTGCCGAAAACCATCTAAACGAGCGTCATTTTGTTGTTATAACACTACCGATATGTGAGTTAAATGTTATTGACGTGCAACAAAAAGAGGACTGTCTAATATAGTGCCCTGAGGGACTCCCATATTAATTAGAAGGTATATTAGAGCAAAGGTTTTTATTTATCGATTGGATAAGAATTAAGACACCCTGTAAGGCGATACCGCTAATGCAATATGAATATAGTTTATTACAAAGAATGTTAATATTAACGCAATCAAATACCTTGATAGACCGCAAAAGAGAGTGAGTTGGTTCTCTCCCTTGTCAATACATGTAATGATTTTTTCTTATAAACTGCGAATGGCAGAATTTGTAGATCGTTGAGCCTTAAATCCGTGTGAATGTTGATATAATATTACATTTGTTGACATAATTTAATAGGCGATCTAAAAAGCGATATTCAAAAACTTTTGATAAGCTAGATGAGATAGTAACTGGTATATAGTTTTCACAATCTTTAATGCTGCTTTTCTTGTGAACTGGAATCACGTACTTTTTCGACATTTAGTACCTATCTTTGGAAATCTTAATAATTTTTCTTAAACAGTTTAATTTAAAAATATCATTTATATACTGAATGAAAAGAATGGGTCCTAAAACTGTACCTTGGGGGACACCATGAGTCAGTGTAAGCTATAGTATAGTAAGAACAGTTCCCAGATCACAAGCTTTCCATGCAAATCATGTTTAGAACGGTATTTGGAACACGCCTTTTATTGAATAGTGTTCATTGTAAACAGGAATTAAGTGGACGTTCCCGTTCTGCCGTTGTTATGATTTCCCTCGTGATTTCCTCAAGTAACGGTAGATTGTTAATTCTATCACCGGTTTGATAGGTATTGTGGTTATCGGTGAAGCGTTAGCCAAATTATCTTTTTTCGATAATATTTGTATTTCTTACAGTTTTCATATGCTATGGTTCTTAGTGAAACCTTACGAACACATTTTTTTATGTTGGAATTTTTTGACCTCTTTCAACTATTCCTATAAAATCTAAATTAGTCACCCAGTTTTCCCACAAAATTAATTAGAATATCTTCATTGTATTCTTGTTTGGTCGGTTCTTCAAAATTTCGTTGGGAATTTACAGTTTCCTTTGTAGCTGCTCAATTATTACATGGAAATATTCACTTTGCACAATGCAAAAACATCGCTTGGTTGATTTTTATATTTCTACAAATGTAAGTCCATTGCGATTGTTGACACCATTCGAAAGTTACTTATTATTATATATTAATCTTCGAACTTACGCAACTTAAAATTATGATGCTGTAATACGAAAGTGCTTGAATATGTATGGGAACGTACTATTGAAAAACAACCTTATCATTGGGAATAACAATTTTTATCTACTGTTGTAATTGTAAAATACCTAATAAACTGAAAATGTGTACTTCATTTAATTTCGCCCACTATTTTTGTAGGAAGAGAAATGTTTGTTTTTATATTAATGGAGATAACCTCGGGAGTGACCAATCTTTATGCAGCAATTTATCATTTTCCTTTTTTAGTTGTTTACGTATCATGATAGTAGCTACTATATTTAGGTCATTTTACCACAACTATTTCTGTATTGGAACTAGGTACATTAAAATACAGATTCTGAGAATTGTGCGTTCACCAAATTTAGATGATTTTGTGAACAGAATTGCACCATGGCCGTTTAGGTCAAATTCGCAATTCTAATATAAATAAATCTCAAACACGTATTTAATTTCAATTCAATCATAAAAAAAATACGCAGTTAAATTAGCAGTTATTGCTAACTATCACATGCTTATTATATTTCTGAGTAAACTCATGAATTCTTTTCTTTTTTTACAGATAGCGCAAATACGTTGAAAACACTTCTCAGTTTCGCAGTTGGGGGACTTTTAGGGGACGTTTTTCTTCATTCATTGCCCGAAATTTGGGCAAATGACGCAGCCAGAAATGGTAAGTAGAATAAACCGCATTCATTTGTCAATAACATAGTGTAATCAGAATTTTAAACACCCAACAAAGGCAGCATTTGTGTAATTGAATTTATTAAACGCACTTGCCGTAGATTAACGGATAATAGAATTTGCAACTGATTTTAATTTATATTGGTGCGACAATGACGTAATGTTGGAGCACATTTGTTGCTCACATTTTATTTTTAAGCATGTATTAAATCAATCTAGAAATTTCCTTTACTATCGGAGTAAAAATGCAAGGCTTCTGACTTTAAGTGGTCATAACGACAAAACTGAGGGGTGAAATTTCTTCATTTTTGGGCAGTACATTAGTCATTTATATATGTTTAACATGTGTAAAAATCAAAATGCTAGAATCAGTTGTTCAACTTTTATTTTAATTAACAGCAATAAAAACGCTGTATTTAGTATTTTTCTGACTGACGGTCAGTTTTAACTTATCATAAAATTGTTATTGTTTCATAAATTGTTACCAAATTTACAAATGTTGTAGCACACATACTTCTCAAAAGTCGACAGCCAATAAATATTGATTATTTATATAATTAACTGGTTTTATAACCCCTAACCGAAAATGTGTTAGTTTTGCGATATACGGAAAGTAAAGGAAATTTTTTTGTTTTAAATGCTAAATTTTTATTACTCAAATGAACGTGCATTATTACTTTATTGATAACGCAATGTGTTTTCCTGTAATTCGAAGTAAACTCTATGATTATTTGAGAGAAAGACGCACATATTCCCGCAAGAGATAATCTACCACATCGTAAACAGCGAGCGGCAAACCACGCAAACCACATCAATGTGATTATTCGTTTGCAATCTTATGTATGTATGTGACGAATAACAAGAATTACCGCCGTTAGAAAATATTTTGAAGGGAGTAAAATAAGATAGGAAATCCACAAACGACCTCGTATACTTAAAAACATCGTATGGGTATATAAAGCAGAGGGTGTAACATGAAAACTGAAGTATTTGTATCGCATTGTTCTGTGCTAGTAAAACAGGTATACTATAGTCCGTAAAATCTAACATTTTCACTTTCGGTTTTTATAAACTTGACGTTGCAGTTGCAGTTCGCCGTTGCAGTTACCGTTCAAAGTTAAAAGTTGGTTAACTACGAACGTGCTGCACGAACTGCCAACTGCAACGCCAACGTCGTTTATAAATGGCAACAGTCTTTTTCGTATACTTTAACCACAGAGTACCCTACCAGAGGGGAAAGCTAGCCTTCCCGCTAAAACATCGGTCGCCATCTTATTAGTAGTTTTACAATCAAACTTCGTGCTTCGTTATTATATTGTATTAAATTTATAGATATAGAATAAAATACATTGTGCTTGATCTTTCAGTGGAATATCATAATGACCGAATGGTACTAAAATAATATACAACAATCCTTTATATTTGAATTGGAACTACTTAAAAGATGGCCGAAGGTCATTTATTCTTGACACCAAAAGATCAAAGGTACCGCCGTAGCTTTCCCCTCTGTAAGGTACTCTGTGCTTTAACTTTGAACGGTAACTGCAACGGCGAACTGCAACTGCAACGTCAAGTTTATAAATCCACCTTAAGACCGACATATACACACTATTACCGTTACCTACATTTCCTACATGTAGGAAGGAAAAGGCAATAGTGTATTATATGTCGGTGATACATAAAGCGCTAAGCCGAAACTGAAATGTTACATTTTACAGACCATACCAAAATGCCGAAACCCCTGTCAATTGAAGTAAAACGGATTGTGTTACATGCCAAGCAATACTTTGAATCGGAAAAAGTTACTGGGTTGGACAACATCGCTCTAAACCAAGTAACAAAGCGTACTGCACAGTGCTTGGGTATAGGTGAGCGTACTGTAATAAGGGTTGTCAGTGAAGAACAGACAACCGGCACGGTTGTTGATCCAAGACCAAGTAGTGGTAGGAAAAAAATTGCTATCGATGACTTTATGAAAGGTATCATTAGAAGACAAATATGGCAATTTTACATGGAAAAAAAGTTTCCAACCATGCGTGAACTGCATCAACGTTTAAAAGACGATCTACCAGATTTTCCTGACGTTTGTCAATCTACGTTGAAACGGTGGGTAAAGGAGATGAATTTTGTGTTCAGAAAATTAGAACATAAACCAATACTTATGGAACAAGATAGCATTGCGGCTAAGAGAGCAGAGTATTTGTATTCTGTACAAAGATATCGGAAAGACGGTTGGAACGTGTTTTATACCGACGAAACATGGTGCGGGGCTAATCATTCTACAAAATTTGGTTGGGTAGAAATGGTCACTCCTGAACACCGGCAAAACTTTGATCAATACAGGGGAACCATTCAAGAAGTCAATGGATTTAGAGGCGGAATAAAGCGACCTTCTGGTTCTGGTCAAAGAGTAATTATTTTACATATTGGTAACGAAAAGGGATTTTTGCCAGATTGCATGAAATGTTTCATTGCCAAAAAAGGATCCGCTGATTATCATGATGAGATGAACCATAGACACTATGAAGAATGGTTTAGGTTCGTATTGGCAATGCTTCCTGATAAATCGGTAATTGTTCTGGACCAAGCGCCCTACCACACAATGTTGGATTCCGAATTTCGAAATCCAACCACAGCTTGGAGGAAACATGCCATCATTAGATGGTTACAAAACAGGAAAGTGCCACTGCCAGAAGGAATCCACGACTGGGACACTTGGACAAAACCACAATTATTAGAGGTATCGCGACAATACCACTTTCCGAAAAAGTACCTTCTGGAAAAAATTACGAAGGAGTTGCGCGAGGTTGAGGTGAAGTTACTGTGGTTACCTGTGGCACATTGCGAATTCAATCCAATCGAATTGGTGTGGGCGTATATAAAAAACACTGTCGCGAAATTAAATACAACCTTTAAAATAAAAGACGTTGTAGAACTCTGCAAGGTGACTATGCAAAAAGTACCGGACACCGTATGGCCCAATTGTGTTGAGCATGCTAAGAAAATAGAGCAACAGTATCGTGAAAAGGAGCATTTGATAGATGTTGCCATCGAACCTATAATAATAACTTTAGACAACGAAAGCGATCCCGAAGACAATATAGATGATTACTGTGAAAGCGATGAAGATGAGAACAATGAAAGGAGTGATTCCGAAGTATGTTTGTAAACAATGATAATATAATTATGTACTTGTATGTAGTTATTACTTTTACACTATAAAATCATACTGAATTACATTTTTGCGGCGCGACGGCCGCTTTATAACAATAGTGTACGACACCATCTTAATGCCCGCACTGCACTTCGTCCCGCGAGCTCAAGCATCGCTCCTTTTTTCCAAATTTCTTTTAAACAAAACATGTATACATTGCATTATTTTTGTGAATCGTGTTACACCACAATATAATTGTTTTAACCTTCTTATGTCACTGTCAATATTATTAATATTGACCGTTCAGGTACTGAGTTACCCAACATGTCGTTTTTTAATTATAGCTTTAAGACTAATAAACCAATTGGCCTCAAAAGCATCTCACATCGTCACAAAAGTATACACTTGTCCAATATATAAGTATCTACCACTCCGTTTCAATAATATAGCCGTAATTAATTTTTAAAGTCGAGCGCTTGTGCGATTTCAGTCATAATTAGCGCTTTTTCGCATATAAACTGATACAGAAAATTAACGCTGTATTGTAAAAATCTAAAACTGTACACCTTTTTGTAGGAATAAATGCTCTTTTAAATGCACTTTATTTCATTAAATTATGATTGCTAATTACTGAGATACAAGCTTCTAAAGTCAGAAGCCTTGCATTTTTACTCCGATAGTAGTTGGGTTTGATAAATTAGGTACAATAAAATTGTAAAAATTAGTGACCAAAGTCACGTCCCTGAACTACGCACTACATCAGACATCTCTCTAATGGGGTATCCACCATTTGCAACATTAATTTCAACGTATCCGGGTATCTTTTTCAGTTATTTGTAAACCCCCTAATCTGAAAATTAAATTCATTTCACACACAAATGCAAGATCTTGCAAAAAAAATCATTTCTCTTGCACAGCGTGTTAGTACTCACGTATATTCCATTTATAAAATTGTTCATCCAAGTGATCGCCGTTCATCCATTCCACCCACGCGGTATTGATCGCGGTTTTAAACAACTGCTATATTAATTTATATACTACCATCTCAAATGAAAACCGCCCTTGCTTTATTTTCCCCTTCCAACCAAATGTGAGTTTCCATAGCAATTTGTATTCCAAAGATTGGTATCCAAATTGGAAGACTTATCTTCCCATATCCTTCTACTTGGCAATTGGTACCTATGTAATTTATGTAGAAGTAGATGAATACAACCCACCTCTTTTATCAGAATCCACAGAAATTGGCAGAATTACAGAAATTACAAATATTATAAGGCAGATTTAAAAGAGCTTTTGAACATATTATGTACTGAATAGAAGTTTTCTTGAATCTTTGTTGTTTTCTGCTCTAACTTCTCCCTTTTATGTTATCTGGACCGAGTCACTCATCTTTCATTCTTCCGTTTGCAAAACAACTTAATCCAGTTGTTAGTCTTAAAAGCTTATCAGTCTTGATAAACATTTACTCATCAATTCACATACAGAGAACAAAATTGTGCAACTCGGCACTTACCCCACAAATTGAGAAAGGGAAAAAACTTCATCGATCAAATTCGACAATATTATGTTAATTATTGCCCCTAAAGGTACGTTTTCGTAAGGACACGTCTCTGCGACTTGTTGGGCCGACATGTCTGCCGACCGACATGACGAAAAATTGACTGGTGTTTATGTTGCCATTTGTTTGCAACAGACATGTTGAATTATTTACAATATGAATCAAGCACACATTTTAGTTGGCTTATCTAAGATGGTTTTTTTCATTTTGCCTAGTTCACGGAAGTATTGACTTCTAATATTTGTAATTTTCTTTTCGACGTTTGCAACATTCCATCGTATTTGACGAGATCTAAACATGATTCACATAATATGAATACACATTTGTGTAACAGCTTATTAAAATAGGTACATACCTTCTGTCTTAAATTATTTGGGAACTAGATATTTATATGTATATATTACTTGCTAGACACTACTTTGTTCAGACTGGACAATTTCGGCAAATGCAAAAAATCAACGAGTCGGCTGTTTACGTAGCAACAAATGACATCCAACTCGACGTGTTGGGATAACTTTTCCAGCCGACTTCGACATGTCGTTCAACCGGGTTCAACTACCCCGACATCAAATGTATTTCGTTTACGTTAATACAGACAAGTCGGCCCACAAGTCGGCCGTCATGTTGTGTCCTTACGAAAACGTAGTAGTACAGTCAATTTAAACACAAAAATATACAAACATTGCAAAAAATCCTATGTTAGGTTTGCTTTTTTTATGGTGTTAGGTTCGGTCCCAGTAGTAAATACTCAATTTTGCAACTTCGAAAAACTTGTGGAAACTGGGGGGGGCACCAAAAACCGCGATTTTTTCGGACTTTTTTCAGTTTTAGCCTCGTAGATCAAAAACTATGAGTTGTAGTGCAAAGAATATGATTATCTTTTTTAAACTGGACTAAATTTTCTACCATTTGAGCCTAACCGGAAGTCTGTAAGTATAATAGTTTCCGAGATACAGCTCTTCAAAAATAGGCATTTTCCCTAAATCTGTTTTTAACGTATCATCCATGATTCGAGCCAGATATTGCCACAACAACGTGCCCTACGACCGTTGTCACGGAGGAAAAAACTGTAGGAAATTTTATCACCTTTTATTTAAGTATAGATGCATTCCTGTAGGCCTAACAGTTCTCGAGAAAAAGACGGAAAACCGGAAAACAGTGAAATCGCTACGACTCCACATATATGTAATAGCCTTAACATGATTAGAAGACATTTTCTGATTATTCTTATTTAGCCTAGCGAACGAACGCTCAAAAAGGGCTTGTAGACAGACATTTTGATCCTAAAGATTTTATTTCTGGGATGTGTTTGGTGATGATTATACGAAAAGTAGCGTAACAAAATGTGCGGATTTGTTTGGTTTTCCGTTTACATCTCTTGAACAGGCCATCGTAGTGGGAAATGGCCAATTATAAAAAAAAGCTGATTAAATTTTCTACAAGTTTGCTTCTATGCGTTTTTTCTCTTTCTCTATCCGTTGAAGAGATATTCGCTGTCAAGTATTGACATTTTTTTTGAAAATCGCTTTTACACGACGTTTTTCGGCAAATATTGTATCCTAGCTCCTAAAGTATTGGGTTTATAGCAAAAACTGCTGAAATAAAAGTTGTAGACCATAAAATTTCCTATAAAATACATATACCGTTTAATATTTTATCTCAAATAGATTAGATGTTATAGTTATTTAAAAAAAACGTTGAGTTCAAGATGGAATAGATGGCACTAGAGAACAAGTAATTTTGTGGGAGGTTTGGAGCTAAATCTGATATGTGAGTATTAAATACAGATTACCTGCATCCTTAGCCAAACAATTTCAGTCTTATGCGCCACCATGTTTAATGGTCTCTAGTCTTTTCTAAATACATTTATGATAGGGTTAATGTTTGACGAAAAGAACAAAAGTAATTTCTCAAGGCAGCTTTTATTTTATAATTGGCCATTTCCCACTACGATCGTCTATTCAAGAGATACAAAGGGAAAACTTAACAAATCCGCAAATTTTGTTACGCTACGGAGTTAGCTCATACGGTAGGGCCGGGAACTTTTCGTATAATTATCACCAAACACCTCCAAACACATCTTAGAAATAAAATCATTAGGATCAAAAAGTCTGTCTATAAGCCCTTTTTGAGCGTTCGTTCGCTAGGCTAAATAAGAATAATCAGAAAATGTCTTCTAATCATACTAATGCTATTACATATATGTGGAGGATTTCACTGTTTTCCGGTTTTCCGTCTTTTTCTCGAGAACTGTTAGGCCCACAGGAATGCATCTATGCTTAAATAAAAGGTGATAAAATGTCCTACAATTTTTTTCTCCGTGACAAGAGTCGTAGGGCACGTCGTTATGGCAATATCTGGCTCGAAACATGGATGATACGTTCAAAAAAGATTTTGGGAAAAATTACCTATTTTTGAAGAGCTGTATCTCGGAAACTATTATACTTACAGACTTCCGGTTAGGCTCAAATTGTAGAAAATTTAGTCTAGTTTAAAAAAGATAATCATATTCTTCGCACTATAACTCGTAGTTTTTGAGCTACGAGGCCAAAACTGAAAAAAGTCCGAAAAAATCGCGGTTTTTGGCGCCCCCCCCAGTTTCCACAAGTTTTTCGAAGTTGCAAAATTGAGTATTTACTACTGGGACTGAACCTAACAACATAAAAAAGTCAAACCTAATATAGGTTTTTTTGCAATGTTCATGTTTAAAATGACTGGACTATAGCTTAACATAGAAGGAAACAATTTCAACTTCACAACTATCTTATTTCCCGATTTCGCATATTACAGTTTTCTTTGGTAAAAAATTCTTTTTCTAGATTTGCAAGGCACTCATTTACTGCCGACATAGTTTGTTCGTTTTCTCAAAAATGGTTTCACCGGACATGTTAATTTTGGAAATAAAAACATAGGCCAAATTCTGTAGAATAGGAGAGTTGTTCCAAAATTTCAATGTTAGCATTGAAACACAACTTTTGTGGGCTGAGGATAGTGTCTCAGCTTTCCTCTTGGTTTTTCTTTGGAATTAGTTTTCTCTTAGGTTTCTCTTCCACCGGGACGAATTTTTAATTATATGGTATGAAGTAACAAATTCATCCAACACTTATGTCATTTATGAATTTGTTTTTGTTTGATTACCTACTTTTTTTTACACAAGAGATAGAGTTTTTGTGCATCTACCTATATAGACCAGTCATTTTAGGTCAAGATTTGCCCATTAACTAAAAAAACTCTTAGAAGCATGGGAATTGGCATATATGTAGTTTTCAGATAACTGAACAACATACTAAAAGTCCTCGCAAATAAAAGTTGTGCTACGTCCGCCATCTTGGAAAATGCCACCCAAAAAACAGTTTTTCAATGCCACCCAAAAAACAGTTTTTCAGCATTTACTCAAAAACCGTACATTTTATCAAAAAATTCTTCAAACAAAAAACGTTCAGTATAAAAAATTGTATAATTTTCGTCCTATATATTTTTTCCATAAAACCACCCGTTTAGCCATAATTTTAAATATTTCAAGTACTCAATTTAACCCCACAATTGTAGTTGTTGAAATTTCAACTTCGAATTGATATTTCTGTATAAATTCAAATACACCTACTATATTTATTTTATTTAGTACGGTCGGATGATGTATCAAAGGAATAAAATCTTCTCTGGGAAAAGTCCTTACACCTGAGGAATCAATAAACATTCCGGGTGACAATATGTACATTTTAGACGGTGGACACCTATTGCATAGTGTACAATGGCCCTGACTGGCTACTTATGGGGGGGGGGGGGGGGGGGAGTTAACTCGTACATTTCTTATATAAAATCTCACTACGGGGATAACTGTTGTGTGGTTTATTATGGTTATCCTGATCAGGTAACTACTTAAATGCTGTGAATAGCGAAGGAGAGCTGCCAGAAGGACCTCTGCTGCAACGAGAAGAAAACCATTTAACTATGACAACACAGGCCGAATCGAAATCGCATCCTTCGTAGCTTCGTAGAAATGATCGCTAACAGATGCTTAAAATGTACCATTCAAGTGGGCTTGACAGAGTCAGATGTGGATACCTTAATGGTATCGACAGCACTGGAGGAAGCAAAACAAGTTGTTGTTGTTGGCCAAGGCACTGACTTGTTTTAGTAACCTCATTTGCGTCCACTACTTACAACATGTTCTTCCTGCGTGCTGCTTCTGGTTCCAAAAGGCAAGAAGCTGTGTACAATATATCACGACAGCAACACGTGCTGGGTGAAATTGGAGACTCGCTTCTATTTGTACACACAGTAACAGGATGTGACACTACCTCAGCCCTCCCTAAGAAGGGAAAAACTGAAGCTTATAGAAAAAGATGGTGCACTAATGGAGGAAACCAAAGTTTTTAGCAAACTATACGCAACAAAAACAGAAGTATCGAAAGCAGGAGAAAAGTTTTTAATTCGTTTGCATGGTGGTTCGATGAGTACAACTTTGGACCACTTAAAGTAGTTCAGATACAATCACATCGTTTCCAGGCAGCCACTTAGGTATTTCGATCTCGCGTTTTTGCCTCCTACAAGTGACGCAGCAGCTCAGCACTCCTATCGTGTGTACCTGCAAATCCAAGAATGGAAAGGGAATGTATTAGAACCTACTGAATGGGGTTGGATAAAAACCGGAAGTACCTTATCTCCTGTGTGCATGACGAAAGGTCCTGCTCCACCTGAGCTGTTAAAACTTATTTCGTGCAAGTGTAAGTCCAACTGCACCAATGGGTGTCAATGTGGGAAGGCCATGATGCAGTGTTCTGCCATGTGCTTACACTGTCAGGGGCTGTCATGCAAAAATTCTGCACAAACTGCTGAACCTCAGTCGGATGATGAATAACATTGATATTATTTTTAATGGTGATGCTGATGACTGATGATAAAAAAGGAATAGATTTAAATAATCTACCCCGTTAGGAAGTAACCTATGTACTTACACATATGTAAATGGTTCTTATGTGAATTGCGTACCTAAGCTTAAATATCTAATAAATTCGTTTTTAACAACAATTAAATTGTTTTTTTAGTACTACTTATTTCATGTGATAAGTTTTACTAGAAATTGCAATTTAAAAAAGACTGAAACTATGTTCGCCTGTCTTCAAATGTTTGACCAAAAATTTACCGTTAACAGTTGGTTATACGAAAAAAATGCTAAATACTGAACGTTGTTTGTTTGAAAAATTTTTTGAAAAGATATACCGTTTTTGAGAAAATGCTGAAAAACTGTATTTTGGGCGCCATTTTCCAAGATGGCAACCATAGCACAAGTTTTTTTTTCGAGGACTTTTAGTATATTTTTCGGGTAGTTAAAAACTATATATATACCAAGTCTCATGCTTCTAAGAGTTTTTTTAGGTAATTTTCCTAAAATGACTGGACTAATAGTACATGAATTATTTTTAACCGAGATTATTTTGTTGTACGTATATCTATCACATTTAATTATCTTAAAATTGCAGAAATTTTGGAAAAAAGTAACATTACGCACTATGAGTCACTCTGCGTAGTCAGTGGATACCGAAGGTTTAATTTGTGCCGAAATATTGAACTTTAGGACGTTTCGAACAATCCTTATTCCAAATTTCAAATGAAAATTTTAATCCAGTCGATAGTAGTGTATTTTAACAAATGATTTGGATGCCAAATGCTTTTGAAACAATTAAGAAGACTGACAATAATAAATATTTTAAATAAAATAAAAATATTTTTACGTTATGCACAAAAACGATATCTTAAACAATTATAATTATCTCTATATCAATATATCATTATTAATAAATTAATTGCAATCACTTGGCGGGATATCCCCCGGTCAATATGTAATGTTTCTCAATCTTGAGACAATTATGTTGTTTAACAGAAACTATTCTTAGAAACTTAGGTTGCTTAGGCTATGTGTTATTTTATTTTCTTGGATACGTTTGAAGAAGAAAATATAGTGTTGCTTAAATTCCGAAATTGACTGTCAGTTCTCTCAGGTTTTGTTGTAATTTCCTGTGTTGAATTAGAGGGAGGTGGACGATTAGTTCGAGTTTCTGTATACTCAGTCATAATAATGAAAAAATTCAAGGCTATCATTAATCACACTTCTTGTTTTAATGAGCTTTAACTTTTTCGCAGAAAGCTTTGGAGAGTACTGCATACTGGCATACAGTACGCTTTGTAAGCACACTCAATACGTTCATTACTTTTTTTATTGATCAATGAGTAAACTCTTTTCTTTCTTCTTCTTCTTCTTCATCGTTATGTACTTCTTCATCACCTAATACTTTTTCATTGGACAATCTTTCATATTTGCATTGTTCCTCATATCCTCTTCTTCATGTAACCAAGATCTTCTTTTCTTTCTTCCATTTCAAGAATCTTTTAGATGGAACCTTTTTAGATCGTCAGTGATCAAAAAATGATTTATTTCTGTTGTGAGGCTACCGGGATTTTTTAAACAATGTTGTAACTACTTTTATATAAACCGACTTATTAATCTTAGTCTGAGATTTGTTTGGTCTTGATAAAAAGGAATAAATCACACAACAAAGACACATTGACCATTGTTTGTTAATTGTTATGTCAATTGTAGTATTCATAAATATGGTGTATTAATAATTGTGTCATTGATTTCTAATAAAGCTGTCCTTAATTTCACACTTAATGGGCAGGGAATTGTCACTTAGAAAAGTAATAGTGCTTTTTCCTTTTTTCCTCTAATCGTTCTCTTGTTTCATCTTAAATATTGGGGCTTACCCACTGCTGTGACTTCTTTTATATGCCAGTCTAATGATAAGGATCCTCATGATATTTTTATTTCAGAGAAACTGAAGCTTCAACGTACTTTAATTAGTGATCCAAAATCCATGGACGGATGTAGTATTTATGATTAGTTGTTGCTGTTTGTCACTATTATTGGTTTCATTCCTTTTATCATCCAGACGACTTCTAGTCTCCTATTTGTATTGTTCCCATCTTTCACTGTTCCTTCTAATTAACCAGCTATTGCAATATTTCGTTTGATTTTATCAGTTGTTGTACTTCTTCCATAATCCCATAGAGTTTTATTTTCTTGTGATTATCATGTGTACCTTGTTGATCTAAAGGTAAGCATATTTTTTCGCAAGTTCGATTTCGATCAAGAAAGTAAAACTGTAATGTAACCAGAACATATATGTTTTCATTACCTAATTTCAGCAGATTCTCCATTCTTTGGCTGGAGAGCACTCATAGCAAGGCGTTTGGCTAGAAATGTTCTTTCTTCACCATTTAATGTACAATTCCACATGAATTGTTAATATTAGTTCAAGCTATCTGTGATTTTTGTGAACCAGCAGCTCAATCAATTTGGTTATCCTTTAGTCGAATCACAGATAAAGTGTAACTTCATTTGTGGTGGAGCTTGTGATATCATTAGTAAATTTTTTGTTGCTGCATTTATACATAGATAGTTTCACATTTTGAGAATTAAAATTCTGTAGACTGTAGAGTAAATAATTTCTTCTTTTTTTGAAATTTTTTCAGCTGCGAAACACTACAAAATGATGAAAAGTGTGAATGACTTTACCACCCCAAAGACACCAGTACAATCCCAACCTAATTTTCTCCCCCAAGACAAGTTCAACTTCCGTAAAGCCGATTGGCTCAAATTTGCCACAATAATCGATACCAAAATTGCTAGCCTTACACGACCATCCCATGAAAATAGCAATCAAATCGATCGCCTGGTAGAAAACTTCGTAAATATCGTTATGGAATCTTGCGCGTTAGCCACCCCAGTCGTTAAAATAACCAAACCCAAACGAGAAGTGCCATGGTGGAATCCAAAATGCAAAATGGACATATCTACGTACAAACATGCATATAACAGGTACAAAAAACACCCTGACGATCCAGAGCTTAAAACTGCCATGAAAAAAGCAAGAGCTGTCTCGCGTAAAACCATCAATGAAGCTAAAAAGAACTCGTGGCAAGCTTACACTAGCTCCATGAACCATAGTGCATCTACAAAGACCATTTGGGATAAATTGCATCGGTTAAAAGGCAATAATAGATCCACGGAGATTAAACTACTAAAAACCAATCATTCAACAATATCCCTTCCAAAAGATATAGCAAATACACTGGCAGAAACTTTCGCCAATAACTCAAGCGACTCCAAGTCTGACCCTCAATTCCTACATTACAAACGCAAACTCGTACTCCCCCTAAAGGATATCTTCAAAAACTCTCCCAACTCAATTAACAGCCCCATTACCATACACGAACTCACGAAAACCCTCAATTCTTGCAGAAACTCAAGCGCAGGCCCTGACAAACTCCCTAATACCCTTATCAAAAAACTTCCCATTATAGCGTTACAATACCTACTTGATTTATACAATATAATCTGGAGCAAACAAGTATTTCCTAACCAATGGAGAGAAGCAATTATTATACCTATCCACAAACCAGGAAAAGAAAAACACCTCCCCAACAGCTACCGACCAATTGCGCTAACTTGTAACCTATGTAAACTGTTAGAAAAGATTATTAATAAAAGGCTGGTATGGTACCTGGAAAAAAATAATTTTTTCGCCCAGGAACAAACTGGTTTCCGTAAATTCCGTAGCACCGCTGATCATCTGATCAAGATACACACAGCAATTACAGAAGCTTTTGCCAATAGATCACATCTAGTAGCAGTATCAATGGATATTCGGAAAGCGTTCGAGATGGTCTGGAAAGATCGTATTATAGACATACTACTTAAAAACAACATTGAGGGTAACATAACAGCATTTACTTACAACTTTTTGCAACACAGAACGATAAAAGTTAAAGCTAATGGTGTGCTCTCTGATTCATGGGAAATGTACAATGGAGTACCACAGGGCGCAGTTTTGAGTGTCACACTCTTCCTTATAGCTATTAATGAAGCGCCTACAAAACCCTCCCGCCCAGTCCAATCTTTACTCTTCGCTGACGACCTCACCCTGTTCTGCAGTGGTCGAAACATCGCATCAACTCAAACTCTCCTTCAGGCCTCACTAGATAAAATCTCAGCATGGACTGAAGTTACAGGCTTCCAAATTTCACATGAGAAAACGTCGGCAATATGTTTTTCAAAATCAAGTAAACCTCCCTCCCCTAACTTAAAGATTAACTCTAAACTAATCAGAACAGTCGACTCTATAAAGATCCTAGGGATAACATTCGATAAAAAACTTACCTGGATACCGCACCTAAGCAACCTCAGAGTAGACTGCAATAAAAGGCTATCCATCATTAAAGCTATAGCTTCAACTAAATGGGGCGCAAATCTAGAAGTGATACGCACTACTGCTAACGCGACAATACGTGGCAAAATAGACTACGGTGCAATAATTTATGGCTCAGCCAAAGAGGCTACTCTGAAAAAAATCGAACCGATATACAATTCAGCTATCAGATACGCAATTGGCGCCTTTCGTAGTAGTCCGATCAAAAGTCTGATGCTAGAGGCTGGAGAAACCTCTCTAGAAGACAGGCGCAAGTTACTATGTCTAACATATGCCGCTGACATGCTCTCCACTCCAAACAGCCCAACATATGGTCACGTTTTTCGTGGGCTGCCTTTGCCATCAAAACCCCTAGGAGGGCAGTTTCCCTTATACCACAGAATTAGCCAACTGTCCAGGGACTCCAACATTACTTTTCCCAAATCCACAACAAAAAGGCTCCCGGATATCCCACCTTGGCAGGCGTTCAATATCGAAACCGAACTTCAATTAACAGAATTTGCCAAGTCTCTCACTGCCCCTCTTGTGTACAAAAAAACACTGGCTAATATACTAGCTGATCACCCTAATGCTAGCATAATATACACAGACGGTTCCAAAACCAAGAATGGAACAGGCTATGCTGTAGTAACTCCCACGATTACCATTAAGAGGAAAATATCTAGTATCCACTCAGTTTTCTCAAGTGAGGTTCTAGCAATAAAAGAAGCCCTAAGTTATATCCTTAACTCAAACCTGACCGAGACCATTATCATGACAGACTGCCTCAGTGCCATAACAGCCATAGATGATCCGACTACAAATGAAGAAATGATCCAGGAAACACAAAATTTATACCTCCGGAATAGGACCTCCAACAAGAACATCTTATTCGTTTGGATTCCTTCACACATCGGGGTTGATGGCAACGAGTAGGCTGACGTGGCGGCCAAGGAAGCTGCAGACAGCAATGACCTCCCAGTTTCCGACCTGACTGTGACTCATAAAGATACCAAGAAATTTGTAGCACGTACTGTCAAAGAACACATTCGCTCCACCCAAACTAGGGAATGCCCAGAGAAGTATCTTCTCGCCCGAAATCACCACGAAACGAAAAGGTTCCCAAACAAGTGCCCCAGACGGGATCAAGTCAAGCTATCAAGGATCAGAATTGGTCACACACAGTTAACCCACTCATATTTAATGAACAAAGAAGAAAAACCCACCTGTGGAAACTGTGACAACCTGCTGTCAGTCCGGCATATCCTTGTCGAATGCCCGCTCTACAACATAAATCGTACACGTCTCAATATACAAATAGACACGATTAACTCCCCGCGACAGGATCAAGTTATAAAATATCTTAAGTTGATTAATATATATGATAAATTATAGCAATAGCTCTACAACTATAAACATAAACTGTAATTTCACAATGTAACAGTCGCTAATGACCCAGCTGTCGATGCGACGTAAAACCGGAAATAAAAAAAAAAAAAAAAAGGATCCTCATGATATTTTTATTTCAGAGAAACTGAAGCTTCAACGTACTTTAATTAGTGATCCAAAATCCATGGACGGATGTAGTATTTATGATTAGTTGTTGCTGTTTGTCACTATTATTGGTTTCATTCCTTTTATCATCCAGACGACTTCTAGTCTCCTATTTGTATTGTTCCCATCTTTCACTGTTCCTTCTAATTAACCAGCTATTGCAATATTTCGTTTGATTTTATCAGTTGTTGTACTTCTTCCATAATCCCATAGAGTTTTATTTTCTTGTGATTATCATGTGTACCTTGTTGATCTAAAGGTAAGCATATTTTTTCGCAAGTTCGATTTCGATCAAGAAAGTAAAACTGTAATGTAACCAGAACATATATGTTTTCATTACCTAATTTCAGCAGATTCTCCATTCTTTGGCTGGAGAGCACTCATAGCAAGGCGTTTGGCTAGAAATGTTCTTTCTTCACCATTTAATGTACAATTCCACATGAATTGTTAATATTAGTTCAAGCTATCTGTGATTTTTGTGAACCAGCAGCTCAATCAATTTGGTTATCCTTTAGTCGAATCACAGATAAAGTGTAACTTCATTTGTGGTGGAGCTTGTGATATCATTAGTAAATTTTTTGTTGCTGCATTTATACATAGATAGTTTCACATTTTGAGAATTAAAATTCTGTAGACTGTAGAGTAAATAATTTCTTCTTTTTTTGAAATTTTTTCAGCTGCGAAACACTACAAAATGATGAAAAGTGTGAATGACTTTACCTATTGAGTGTGTTAATAACCTACTTATTACTTATTATGAAAATTACATAATGAGAAACAGTTTGAATTTAATGCTAATCTAAACGCCCACCTAAACCTTGAAATTGTTTACAAATATAGCCAAATATTTTGATTTGATATAGCCATAGCAATAATTAAAAATGATATTGTTTATCAACAAATAACATTGTCTATTCTTAAGAAAGAAATTATTTCAAATAAATGCAGTTTTTAGTATATATTTGAAAAGCAAAAATCGGTAAGACACGCAAGTCTGTCTAGTGTCTATTATGTAATGTAAACTGTATTACATCAAAATCTTAAATAAGTATTTTCCGCTTCACACAATAGTGATTTTTACATCACATTTCAATATGGAATCATAATTTTGTATGCATTTCTTTCAGGTGTTGCATCACCTATGTACAATGGCCTCTTAATCCTATCTGGACTAATGGTGTTTGTGATAGCAGAGAAGGTGTTTGCTGTAATAACAAAATTAAACGACGATATAAAGGAACAACAGCCGAAGAGCATTAACAACAACTTTTACGATTGTCCAAAACCTTCAAAAGATGGAAGTCGGGTAATACTAAAGTTGGCTTTAGCCTAATTTTGCATGTAACATGTTAAATTATTGTAGATAACTGGATATCTCAACCTTTTAGCCAATTCCGTCGATAATTTCACTCACGGATTATCGGTTGGAGGAGCGTTCCTCGTTTCCTTAAGATTGGGATGTCTTACAACATTTGCGATTTTAGTACACGAAGTCCCTCACGAAGTTGGTGATTTCGCCATTTTACTAAAATCTGGGTTTAGTCGATGGGACGCAGCGAAAGGGCAGCTTTTTACAGCGGGCGGAGGACTTGTTGGTGCACTTGTTGCCATTTTTTGTAGCGGTGCATCGAATGCTTTAGGTTTGTATAACTTTGTTAGTCTAGAAAA
This sequence comes from Pyrocoelia pectoralis, assembly GCA_036250285.1. Taxonomy (NCBI): domain Eukaryota; kingdom Metazoa; phylum Arthropoda; class Insecta; order Coleoptera; family Lampyridae; genus Pyrocoelia; species Pyrocoelia pectoralis. The sequence goes on along the minus strand of CM070077.1, from coordinate 9,430,215 downwards.
TGGCAAGGTTTTGTTTTTGCAGAGGCCAGAACGTCATGGATTTTGCCGTTTACTTCCGGTACTTTCCTACATATAGCTTTAGTCACAGTTCTTCCAGATCTTCTGAAAGAAGAAGATCCAAAAGAATCGTTTAAGCAACTGCTGGCATTAATATTAGGAATTTGTATAATGGGTTTTGTAGGAGTTGTTTTAGAATAGAGTTAATCAGTTTTATCATATACCAGTTGCCATTGTTACAGTTATGTTTATCCAATGTTTTGTTACACTATTTCTTTATATCCAGTATTTTATCACTCTGTTTTCTTTACAACATATGATAAAACATGTTTTCTTACAAAACTCATTGGGTCTATTCCCAAAGTAATGTGATATTACATATATGACATAGTTGTAGTTGTACAGAGTAGCATTTTTTTTAAATATAATTTAGTGGTACTTAAAAGTGCTCTTAAAGTTTATTTTGATAAAAAAAATACCCTGTGTAATTATTTTTCTAATTTTTAAAAAATTGAGTAGTTCTCTAAGTAATTCGATATTGTTAAAGACTGAGTCAAATTTTACTCTTAGACTTTGCACTTTACCATATAAGTGATAGCACTTCAACCTGTACATTATCTTTTATAGCTCTAGTAATAAGAAACAAATATTTGTTTTGTTACATTTCCAATGTTTGTACTATCCTTTAAAATTTATGGAACAAAAATTTATTTTTGTACAATAACTACTCAAAAAATTTTAACTAGTCCAGGGTAATATCAAATAGAACGTATAAATTTATTGTAAATAAATTTGATTATCTTATGACTATTGTGTTTTCTTTACATCGATGAAAGAATGTTAACACTATTTATGGCTATAAATTAATGTTATTATTTTTATCATAACTTGTGTAATGATTTCAACATAATGGTAAGATTACTAATTTGTTATATAATAATTAAACTTAAGCGGTCCAAAAAACTCGGAAGAAAGTAGAGACATTTGGAGTTCAGAAAAATGCCAACAAGCAATAAATTATTATTTCTATACAATGCATTATTTGCAGGATTTACTAAGAAGTAGAGAAACCAGTAAATAATATAAAAGGCAAGGAGTGGTATTATAACTGTGGGAGGGGCGGGGGAGCATACAAAGATGGTGGAAAGACTATAGACCTATTACTGGAAGATGTAAGCACATGAAGAATAGATAAACAATAGAAGGAGTAGTATAATAACTTCATATAATCCAAGTAGGTAAAGAGTCTGCCATACCTAGATGAGATCTGCTTAGAAATATTAACAGTATCTATGAAAAAAGAAGCTCTCTAATGACCATAACCACCCATAACTATAGAAAAAATGAAAACCTATTTTATGGTACATTAAAACAAATTAAAGATGAAGATTGCAACATAATAACTGATGGTAAAATAAGGCAAAGATGGAGTTTAATATGTGGAAGAGTTAACATTATACAGATATATAAAATCACCAACCGCTCGAAGATGTAAGTAAAATATAAAAGAGAAATGGTAGAGGTATCATTTAATATCAATATGCAAAGGTGAAAGAAGAAGTTGCACAAATTACTCTTCCAAATCTCTCTGGGAAAGTATATGTTTGTATGAATTATAGAAAACAGTAAAATGTAGTGTAGACACACTAACAGTAAGAACAAAGAGGAATCTGAAGAGTTTGAAAGAAAGCAGAGGTAATCTCAGTCTTGATGACTGTATGGCACTGAATGAGGTATTAAGAAAAGCCAAGGAAAGAACGTAGAAACTGGCGTTATTGCGTATAAGGGAAATAAGACCAAGACAGCTAAGCGAACTGATGTTTGCTAACTACATAATTTATGACTCTCACAGTAATAGAACACGAACGAGAAGATTAATATTCAATGTAACATTACAAATTACACTCAATTACAGAACAAAATGGAAAAATAGAAAAATAAATAAAAAAGCGGGAAGAGTTTGAAATATTTTCAACTTATTTAGAGGAATGTCGTGGAAACTTGTAAAAAGACGAGAATCACGAATTAACGCAATTGAAATGAGGTTCTTGAGAAACAAGAGAACAAAACTGGAAAACGCTGCAAACCTCCTTTGGTAAAATTCATAATGAGTATTGAAGGGCAATTGGGACAATGGATGGATTAAAATTTTTGGAAATATTCACAAAAATCCAAAATTAGATGATCTATAAATTGTTAGATACTTTTGATGAAGGAAGATTGTTTTTATCTCAAACCAGATAAAAAATGGTCATTTTGGACAGAGGATGATTTTAATAGGACTAAAGGGAGTAATAACAAAAATTTTTTGCTAACACATTTGGGTTTTATTAACATGTAGAGGTGTAATAATAATAAATTAATGATGCTCTTAGGCAGCAACTAACGGTATCTAATCCTGTTTATCCTGAATGTATTACCTTATTCCCAAGATCCCTAAACCGGAAAAGCCATATATACCCATTGTGTCTGCTACTAATTCTCCAACTTACACAATTTCCAAATGGTTGAGCGAGAAATTCAACAATATTTCTAATACATTAAAATTTATTGAAAAAATTAAAAACATTTAGTTGACAGGAGAACAACTCTTATAGTTTTGTTCAACGCCACTTCATTCCATGTATTTTGTCAGATACAACTGTAGGCTATTTACGAAATTTCTTAACACTAAAAAAATTTGGAAGAGGCGCAATGTAACGATTTTATTAAACTAACGGATGTTTGAATAAGTTAGATCCAAATGAACAGTAAATTCTTTTAACAAAAAGATGGGACTTTTCATGGGTAAATTTTTGAAACTGACTGCAAGCAAGGTTGGCCATATTTCTCTAGAGTTTGGTTTCGCTATGTGGATGAGGTTTTTTCTTTTCCTAATATTAAAATTTTCTTCTCTAGACACTTTGTAGCTCAACTAAATTCCAAATGGTTTTGTCTCAAAAGAAACACACCTCACTTAGAAATATACATTTTACCATAGGGATACTAGCACCAGGAGATCTATAACTAATTACATATAAAAATCATCTTTCAACTTTTGGAACATAATTTAATGAATTTTTCTCTTTCGAAACAAAATTATGTCAAGGATTTACTTACAATCAACAAAATTGTCGCATACCTATAATGGTTTCCTCAAAGATTTAGAAACGAATTGAATTAATGTAATCATGTTAGGGGAGTATTGCAATCGATCGGATAAGAAATGTGTTAAATTACCGAAGGTATTATGAATGTTAAATTGAATGAACTGTAAATACTGTAACCAAGAGTATATTGCATAAACTAAAACATTATTCAAAATTCGTCCCAAAAATTTGATTTCATGTTATAAACCCTGCAACTATACTTTTACCGCGAATTGTATGTTAGGAGACGACTATTTGTCTTTGATGTTGAAACCTTGTTTATCTTTTGCGCATCTTATCTCTCCAGCTATACAGTCCAAGAGCTGTAGGTATACATATAAATACAATGATAAAATTCTCTTAGTTAAACAATTTAATAATAAGGATGAACTCGACCTCTATGAAACTGTAGAAATTCGCAAAAACAATATATACAATATCAATCTTTTATTGTGCTTTTAAATACATTCAGTAATTTTCGCACTTGTACAATTATTAATATAAAATATATAGACATAAATTACATACAACAAAAGTTATACAACAAACCTAAATATATTATACATGTATATGATATAAAACAACATTTTTGAATATATATAATGATGATTCAGGTTCTTTAGGCTTATCAGAACTTGTAAACTTTTACTGTAACTAGTTATAATATGACAAGTTCTACTTTAAGTAGTATAGATAGCTCACTTTTGTAATTTGCTTTTAGTTGTGCGCTGGTGATGTCGAAAGGCGTCCAATTTAATAAATTATGTGGCTTTTGGTGATGTATTAAATGTTTTTCCAACAATTATGTAAACTAGAATATTTCACGTAAGTTTTTTATGTTATATTTAATCTAAAACATAATTTAGTAAGTCACTATGGGTCCATTTTACCATCATTTCTCACAAAACTTTAAATGAAATATTATTTGGTAATGAAATTAGACCCTAAGAAAATCGTTATATAATAGTTAATATATAATAACAGTCAGTCTGACATGCTGCCACATTCGTAGGTTGCACAAATGGAGTATGTGCAATTAAAAACAACATTATCTGTATTGGTACCAGCTCAGGCAGCCTCCTCTTATTTAAGAAGTGTAATAAAAAGAGCACCGATTGTAAACTTATTATATAATAATGAAAGCTTCCACAGTTGTTCATATTTATTGAAAAATTTTTATTTGTTCTGGGTTAAACTGTGTAGTAATGGAATTGATTAAATAATCCCAAACGTTTCGACACCAATTGCAGGTGCCTTCTTCAGTGGGTTAAAAATTAAAATTAATAATTAATAAGACTTGGCACTTGGTTTTGAAAAATGTTCGTGTTATAGATAATAATATTTAATTATTTAGTTGGCGTATATATTAGTTGACAATTTAGTTTTAATTGTGCAATTTGTCAGTTTTCTTTTCGTTTTAATTTTTAATTTTAATTTTTAACCCACTGAAGAAGGCACCTGCAATTGGTGTCGAAACGTTTGGGATTATTTAATCAATTCCATTACTACACAGTTTAACCCAGAACAAATAAAAATTTTTCAGTAAACTTATTAATCACTTCAATGCTCACAAAGAACCGATCATCCTTTTAGATGGAAGTGATAAATATTTAGTAACCTCATCTGAAAGTTTCATATATCTGTGAAATAGAGATAAACAGATTGCAATTTTATGGCAACTTGTTATAGAAGGGTGAACATCTAGCTACTGATATATAATTTTCCATTAGATTGAACAGTAATTGATTTCAGCATGAATTCCTCACCCATACAAAACGAACTACGTATATACATATTAAAAGTTAAAAAATATAGATTTTTGGGTCTCTAAACAAATGGCAATTACAACATGTAAAAATGTGAATTGTAAATGATGAATCTGAGGTGAAATGTTTATGTAAAATAATTTTTTAAAACATTTCTTTGTTCTCCATTTTTATATGGTACCATAGAGCATGTAATATACATTCTCTATGATGGTACCATGGTAGCTAATTATTACCCACTTTCATGCTAATATTATGTATGTATGCTTTGTTTGTAAAAAGGAAACACTTATACAAATGATTTCTACTAAAACATAATAAAAAAATTAACATGCGCTATACACCACACCCTTCTTTTCTCCTCCACCTTAAACCCACCCCTCTGTCACCCAGTATCACCTTCCAACTCTTCCGAACCTCCATAAGTTCCTGACACTTCCGCAGCATATGGCCAATGTTCTCCCAGCCTTCACTGCACAATTTTTTCCGTTACTATTTTCCCCCATAACTAATTCTTTTTTCTCATCCCAGGTATACTTCTCATTCTCTATCTACAACTTTCTATATCCTATCTTCGTTCTTTTTTTCTCTTGCTATGTTTCTTATCTCCCTTTGTACCTTCCTCTCTTCTTGAGTCAGGTCGCCCTCTACATATTGGTGCTTCTTAGACTCCCCCTCGTTCTCATGTCTGTCAATTTTTGTTCGAATTTCTTTGTCCTCGCTACGATGAATTGCTTCCCTGGAATCTTCCCTATTTTATAAGCATCCTCTTATCTCAGCCTTTACACCTAGGTTTACCTTTATGAATTTTTCTAAGTTTCTCAAGGTTATTTGCCATCCTCTTCCTATTTTGTCTCTTTCTTTTTCTAGTTTTTCTATTCGTACATGTATAGTAGGTATGTCTTTTTCCTTTTCCCAATTCCCATTCCCTTTTTTGCTCTTTCCATTCTCTCTCCTTCCCTTTTGTGTTCAACTCACCACATTCTTATCAACCGGAAAGTGCAACCCTTCTTTTCTGTTTTTTTTCTTTTTCCCCTCCGTCCCTATGTCCTATTTTCGTCCTTTATATGTGACCCTTTTTGCTTAAACGTTCCAATAATCGCATGATCGCTCTACCCATTAAAAAACGAAAAAAATTAAAGTTCATTTATTCAAATCCAAATAGATATATGCGATCTCTGACTGTTTATCTTATCCGCACACTCTGATACCGCGCTAGGTAAGGTATACTTACATTAAATTCTCTCATTCTTGTGCCATGAATTATTTTGTGCTAAGAAATAGGACCTGCATTTATACATTCTGTAAATTTTGCATTTTTGTCCTCCCTAAGTTTCTTTATATGTCATTGTCAAACAAATTCCACTCCACAACCTTAATACACAAAACTAATCGTGTTGGATTTTTTTACTTTTTCTCAAGGCTGGTATGGAGATACAATCAAAATTGGTTGCATTACCTGCTGTTTTACATGTTTTCAACAGACACAACTGGCCTCTAGTAGCTTAGAATGGTGAAAGCTTCCCTCTACTTACAACACATCTAACACTTATTTAAACGGACGGTATACAAAAATCACAACTTCTGTTTGTAGTGTATTGTAAATTACAGTCTTATAGTTTTACATTTGAACAAAATCTGTAGGTATGCCACTCCCAATAGTAATAATTTCAAAATTCCTGCACTTAATGACTAATCCAGTGTTATAATAATTCTGTTCGGTTTTTTTTATAAAGCAATCTACAAGTTAATTGTCTCATGTTCTTGAAAGTCTCCGATAACACCGTCTTCCATTATACTGCTTGATCTATTATCCTCTTTAATACTTACTATCTATACTTGAGTAGTTGTAACATCTAATCAACATCATAGACATTTAATTTACTAGTGACAATCATCAACAATTGTAATTGCCCTTATGTACCATTATTATTTGTTTCGAAGCTTCTGATGAAAAGATTCAAAACTAAATAGTAGGTATATCGCTCATTGAGATTTCTGGATCTTACAAAAGCTTTTGGACCTTGTGTCCCATTTAAGGTTCTTCATTAACAAGTTGAAATGTTATAGTTTTTAATGCCACATTTTCAAACTTATTATTATACCTACCTACAATAAAGTCATGTAGGTACCTACTATAACACTTTCTTATACTAAAGTGGTATGTGAAGCGAACTTTCTAATATTAAAAATAGTTTAAGACTTTTTTAAAGTAAAGATATTGTGGAAAATTTCTTGCTAATTTAGCAAATCAGACATTACTATTAGCTGGTCCTTTATAAACGTTGCATTTACAAGTCTGAAACTTTGTTTATTTCGTATTTCAATGTATTTGAAGCATTAAATGTTGATTTTTTATAAGTTAGTAGAATATTACTTGGGCTACCCTGTTCGTAAAATTGCTTATTCTTTTATTAATTTTTATGTTATAAAAAATATTTGAGATATCATTATAAAGACGATCGATAGATATTATATTTAGCTGTAGTAGTTTTTTCTTTTTTACTTCTGAAACTTCCCTTATAGCCCTTTGGATAATGTCTACAAGTATCCTCCTCACCTGTAGTAAATATTTCTTTCTGATTCTCTAGCAATTCTATCAGAGTTAACATATTAGGTGTTATACACATGATCGGTCTGTATCATATTTAACTGCAGTAGTTTTATAAACCTTTAAATGTCTATAGGTACAGCCATTGTAATCAAAATATGATCTCAAGCACTTGCTCAAGCTTCTTCAAAGTTAGTAGATTCAACACAAATGCAAATTTGCTCATGTTATGCATATTGGACATATAATTTTACAAAAATGTAAATAAAGACCAAATGAAATGCTTACTTTTCAATCTGTATGTAATATATGAGCAGAGCCCTAAGGGTTACCAAAACACAAAGTGGATGTGCTATACTAGACGTTTTCTAAAGTAATGGAGTCTGTCTTCTGCACTGTTCAATATTCACATTGCAAATTACAAGAAGTACACAATCGTAACCACATATTGTCCTTTTGGAAATTGCAAATATACTATGGGATTCGGTTGCTAATATCAAGAGTTTCATGTCTTAATACTTTACACTACATATTTTTTAAATTGTAGAAACTTACTTTCAATTAAGTTGAGCGCTAAAGTCACGGCAATCCTAAAAGCGTTGCACGTGACATATGACGTAAAAACAGTACCAATGTAATACTAATTTTTCGGATTGTCATTGAAGGTAATATTCTAGGGTAAAATAATTCTACAAGTTGGCAGCATCATAAATAAAATTACAATGTTGCAACCAAGGATGTCTGTCATTTATTGCCTTCCATTTCGTATTTTATTCTATTTCGTTTTAATCCATATGACAACACTGTTGACATGTATATATTACTCGTGACGTGCAACGCTTTTTGGTTTGCCCCAACTTTATATGTCACGGCTACATTCAAATAAATTTTCCTAACAAACAAGTGTGTAGGTGTAGTGGGAGGTAAGGATTATGATATCATTATACTTTATAAACAGTTCCTTGCACAAAGGAAAGGATACATATGTGGCCGTAAACACTAGTTATAAATATAAAGAAAAGTAGGATTTATTCAGCTCACATGGATCGTGGTACAATATTTTTCACATTTCCATAAACCATATAAGTGTTGCAGTTTGTTTTAGTGCATTTCAAACAGTAGTCATTATAGAAAGAGAAAACATTAGTAATTAAAATACTGAAAGACTTATGATTAAACATCTACAGCTTCATTTTCTTCTTTTTGGATTTTACAGCCAAGGGTCCTGGCATTTTAAAAACAGTACTGAAATAAAACCAATGTGTATTTGTGTCTAATTAAATAAATTAATATACTTACTGGCATGTCGTACAAATGGGGCTGAATTTGCAGAAAACTGGAAAATAGGAAAATGGGATACATATCTAGAGGCTACCGCTACAGTATTGACTGGTGCTCCAACACACAAAGTGATAAATTCACCTATTGTAATGATTTACAAATCTCATATGGTTCTTAAATACAATTGGAAACCATGAAATCACAAAGAATTCTGAGAGAGATCTAGAAATAGTCGCACTCATGTCCCCTATGATCTAGTAATAGTGTAAGGCTCTTATTTCACCAACAGAAAAATATAAATTGGGAAACCACATGGTTCAAAAACTACCTTTCATCGTCCATTAAAATCATCAACTTCTAAGTTCCACTTACAATGACTAAACTTTATAATTACTAGGATAAACCTAAAAAAATACGTCACTTTAACATTATCTATATGCCACCCCTATTACAGGTATTAATTAATGAGGTATTATTTAGAAAAATCACTCCATGACAATGTTTGCTTTGCTACTAACAGTTTTCGTCAATTACTCAAACTTTGTCCTCTTAGTTTTTAATTTGTGGAAGATACTGTAACATTTTTATACCAAATATTGTGTCAAACAACTGTTCTGTGTATGTTGAATGTGTCTACTCGTTGGATGAGCACTTTCACTTTAAATATTGAAATTAGAAACAACTAATGAATCACGTAGTATTAATTTTCAATGGTAAATCATGTCGATGGGGATAAATTTAGAAAACTACCCTTAATGCAATTATTTAACTATTTATTTATGTGTTATACCACAGACAATAATTGGCTTATGCAAATGAGTTATAAGTAATTGTTGGAAATTACATGAATGAAAGCTAAAAAACAAAAACAAATCATAATTTTGAGGTAATAACAATATTGTATGGATGTATGAAACCCACGCTAGAGGGCGTTATTTGAACTTGTTAAACAAACACTATGAATGTTCAAAATATCCCTCCATTTTGTAAAATACCAGCTTTCCTGAACCACTCCGTACAATTACACAAAGGGTCGCTAAAAAGTATGGAACCAACATATTTATCTTACAATGGTTTTGTGGAGAAGAGTAAGGGTTACAGTATTGAACCATGTGGTACTGCCTTAAGATATTTTTGTTGCAAAATACATTGTGCTAAATGTTTTCTGATACCTTCACCTTAAGTGATGGAACTTGTAAACCATTTACCAAACGGGTTGATGCCACCAGTCAATGTTTTTTTTTTACTTATAATAATTGAAATGCTTTACTTGTGCTTAGCCTTACTCGATAAACAAACAGAGCAAACATATCCCACATCGACCATCTCTCTATGACAAAAACAAGCTGCACGATAATCAACTTTAACTGGAGGAGGCAGAACTAACTTCAGTCTAATTGGTGGTTCTGGTAAAAACACCCACTGAAAAAATGTGAGGTATAGCTACGACGCTTTAGTAGATATTAATATAGTACCAATAGATACTGGAGTAACCCCTGTAATTGTGGTATTTTTAAATACAAGCCATTAGTAATATCACAGCCTTGCTGTAGCAGACTTAAATGCTGATCCAAGGCACAGACATCAATAACGACATTTTGTTTCTGAGCAGTAAAGAATACGTTCATATAACTCATATACTGAAAGGCGGAATCGCCACTACCGGTCACAACCAAAATTCTACTATTCAGCTAGAAAACGTATAATTAAATAATATCTCAAATTCAAACACTACTCACTTTACATCCGACGGGTTTCGTTTTTTGTATTCTATGAATGTAACATAACGCCATTGAAATAGCTCCAGCTAACAGCGACTCATTACACAACACGGTACTTTCAGCCGCTATAAGTTTGGTCAAATTCGCCTTTATGGTTTTTTCTACTAAGGTAAATATTTCATACTGTCCGTCAATTTGTCTAACGTCTAAAGGTTTCTGGCTGCTAGGAAAAACGAATTCACTAAAATGACAATGATAAAACTTAATAAATGATTTATTAGGAAATTTATAACGAACCTAGATTTTGAATGGCATGCCATTACGGCTAACTTATTTTGAGATTTCTGCATTAGGTGTGAATTGGCGAAAGCAATTACGGAATCCACACATTGTGTTAGCGTGTGAGGATTATCCCTTAAAATTATCTGTCCTGGATTTGTATCTAGAATTATTATTAATAAACTAATTTCGTCTGTCGAAGAAAAATCGTTTGATTTGGAGTCCTCAGGTTCAATTGTGGTCATTTTGTAAAAGTTATTGGAATTCAAAAAACAAGACAAACATAACCTCAAAAATTTTAAATCGATATGACCTTGATACAACGATATATATATATACAGGATGTATCACGAAATTATTTAAAAGGAATAGATAAAAAGAACTTGTCTATGGAATAGATCAAGTCTGTTATCTTGCTCATGTGTACTATTGTAGTACTTTAGACAAATTATTGGAATTGTGGAGCTGCTTTCTCCGAGGGAGTTACATCAGGTCACAGACAACAGGTCAGGCTATCGCCAGGATGTGGGTTGAAATTTCGCCTACTCGCCGAGTCTAGATTCCGCGTTCCAGATACGCAAGATTATCGTATATGTATACTCAGTTTACTGTATCCTTTACAGAGTCCCGTGACTGTTCTGGCTCCCACCTACACAGATAACTGAGACTTCTGAGCAGCCTCAGGGATGGTATTTCTTAGGGTTAAATGATCGTATCTCATACGTTCTGCTAGGACCCAGTTTGCTTGGTTCACATTAATCTTAATCCCACCTAGTCAATGCGTTGTGTGGTGATCAAAATGTGCAGCATCCTTTCTTCGGCAACTTATACATATTAGGTGTTATACTTACTATATCTTTGTGCAGTTTTTTGTTTTCTTATTGTTTATTAATAGGTAGGTACTCTATTACTCACTTGGGTCGTTTCTAGTCTACCTAGTTACTGCGCATTTGTATAAGCTCTGGAAACTGTGCTTAACCAGAATCTCAAGATTGACCAGTAGGATGACCACACGTAACCCAGTGCCTTGATCGCCGCCAAACCATCATTTTATCTACAGTGGAACCAAACGCAGGTTTAAATTTTTGTAGGGCCTTGAATCATGTTTTTCACTATCTGAAAATCGCCTCGACTTCTCAAGCGGCTTTCAAAAATTGAAAAATAGGTAGTTTTAAAACATGCCACTTGTCACTCTACTATGACAGTTTGAATTGTGTGGAATTTTTTGCATCAGTTATGCTGTAATATATTACGCCTATATTACTAGCATAGGGATGTGTGTTCATGTAATTGTATAATAATTTAGATGACGAAAGTTTTGTCCAATTCAAAATTGTCTAATCCATCAAAATTGCTTAGGTAAGTAGTAATATCGGTTATTTCAACTATATTTATTCAAGAATTATTCGAAGGAAGGTGCTATCACGTAATACTTCAAATTCATTTGAAGTTAATTCAACCCCAAGCACTGTCTCAAAAAATAATCATTTTGATCAAGAATTGGTAAATTTAAAGGAGCAGATATCAATCTTGCAACTAGCTGTTGATAGTATGCAAGAGGATGCCGAAAAGAAAGAAAGAGCGTTAGCTAATGTTGAAAAAGAAAAACAAGAGTTGTACTCAAATTTGAAAAAGGAAAAACGATCGAGCACAAATTTAAAGCAACAGCTGCAAGATGAACGTGATTTTTATTTTAAAGAAAAAGAACATTACTGTCAGGAGATGAACGATTGTCGAAAATTAAAAAAAAAGCTTAGCGAGTCGATAATTAGTAAACAAGAAAAGGAAACTAACGTCGAAATATTGGAATGTAAAACTCAAATCACTAAATTACAGGAGGCTTTAAATCAAACTTTAGAAGCAAATTATAATTTAAGCGTTAAATTTTTACGTATGAAGAATACGAAAACTAATCTCAAACATCGTTTAAAACAACACGATTTGGACCATAAAAAAGTAAGGACATTTTGCCCAGTGATTTAAAAAATAAGTTATAGTTTTAGGGAATGGACAATTTAGTAAAGCAGGTTAATAGTGTAAAAACCAATCTGGAAGAGGTCATAGACAAAAGGTTTATGTTTCCAATTTCTCCGAGTAATAGAAAATATTTGCAGGTAGGTCGCTCTTCCACTTGGATGAGACATTAAACAAATTCGTTTATAGGTAATTAAAGAAAATGGACTGTTGATGTATGACAATTTGTGTTTGCAAATGGAAATTGATCGCCTAACACAAAGAATAGATCGCATAAAATACTCCCAATCGAACAAGGATATAAAACAAAAGTATAAATTTATAAGTAAGAATGCGACAACACAAACTGGCGAACAACATTCTTCCGCTAAACTAAAAAAGAGTCAACAGAACGTTATTCTAACTTCTGTGCGAGAAGAAAAAAGCCATTCTAAAGTAATCAAAGTTTTCGAAAGGACAGAAACCGTGGGTACGCCACAAATAATTATGTTAGAAAACGATATACCGGGAATGAACACAAAACTTGAAGAATCGGTACATGCTAATAAAATAAAAGAATATTCTTCTAATAATTCTAGTTTTCGTGCTCATTCTGCTCCAGACCTTGTTTAGAATTTACCGATTGTTAAATGTAAGCATTAATAGATATTTTGCATAAGATGCATCTTAACGTTTTCTTTTCTATATGTAGGCTAGTTAGTAAATATTTCAAAAATGTTACAATACAGGTATGTTTTGGATGATCCCAATAAAGCTCCCAACGATCTACGAAAGATGCTGATTTTACCCGAAAAAGTACAACATACTCTTTGGTACAACTGTTAAGGACATGTATGCACATTTATATGCTTAATAAAACTGATTATAGCTAGATTAAAAATCGCCATCTTGTAGAGAATGTTAGGTACCTACATACCTATAGACGACGAGACGGCACAAAACATTTGTCCAAACTGAGACCATCCATGTTGGGGTATCCTGCCCGGATAAGTACGGGTACGATTAGAGCCGCTTCCTCTTCCAGCATCCTATCCTATGTGGGATGATAGCTTGAGTGGCGTTGCGGGGCCGGACGACTACGACTCTAGTCAGGGCGAGGCAGCACAAAGGGTTCGAATGTAAAGTCTACTAAGTGCGCTTGGACAATATATGTCCACCCTCCTATCTCCAATCCAGAATCTGCAGTAGTAGGCTATGAGGGGCTGCAGCGGTACTTTGGTTAACTAACGTGTCCTTTTTTTTGGGAATGGGGAATAAATCCCCCCCCCCCCCCCCGCTGTTGTATTATTCTGTTGCAGTGGAGTGTGGGGCCAGCACCCACTAAAACTCTTCTCCCTCTTCCCTTTCTATTTCTTTCGAGCGGGACATCGGGCATCGCAACGTTGGTATTCCTCCGATGTCACTTCGCTCTCTAATGTCGTGCTCTCGCCTCCTCTTCCCTTGTTTTTTTCTTTGTTTGTAAGCGTGATTTGTAATAATGAAACACAACAACAGACGTATAATATAATATAATTAAATTGATACTGGCGTAATTAATACATTAGCAGACATTAGCGTTACCACAGAGTGTTACATGCGTACTACTACTCTACCAACATGCGTGTTACTTTAGTTGTATACAGGCTGCCAACATGACATTTTGATTGTTACAACTATACCCCCCCTCAATCAAAATTTCCTCAAAAACTAACATACTAAATGTTCACAAACAAACAAAAAATATATAAAAAACTTAACTAAGCATGAAATTCCTTAACTTTTCAAATTGGACCTTATTTAAAGGTTTAGTGAGAATATCTGCCATTTGTTCATCAGTCGGAACATACTTTAGCTCTATAATACCTTCCATGATTTTCTCTTTTGTGAAATGGTACTTAATGTCCATGTGTTTAATTCTTTTCAACTGTTCATGGGAACTACACGAACGAATTGCAGACTGATTGTCTTCATAAATAATAACTGTTAACTCTTTAACCAAGCTTAACTCTAACAACAAGTTTCGTAGCCAACAGGCCTCACTTATACAAGAACTTAATGCGATAATTTCCGCCTCTGTAGTTGAGATGGCGACAGTACTTTGTTTCTTTGAATTCCATGACACAATATTTCCAAATACATAAAAACAAAAACCACTTGTTGATTTTCGATCGGTAGTGTCGCCCCCCCAATCTGCGTCAGCAAAACCTGACAAAATATCATTACTGTTTCTATAAAAGAACAATTTAAGTTCAAGAGTGCCTTTTATGTACCTTAGCACTCTTTTTAATGATACCAATAATTTTTCACTTGCACAATTTTGATATCTTGACAACAAACTAATACTTGAACATAGATCAGGCCTTGTGCCTAACATTGCATACATTATACAGCCAATGATCTGCCTACATTTCTTTTCAACATCACAACTTTCTGATTTTTCTCCTTTTAAATTATCATAATCAAAATTGCAATCTATTGGTGTACCTACAGGTTTACAATCCAGCATACCAAATCTAGTAAGAATACCTTCTAAATATTGTTTTTGATTTAATACAATCGTACCAGCTTGTATATCCTGTTCTACAGATATGCCTAGAAAATAGCTTAACAAACCCAAATCTTTCATCTTAAATGACATACAGATCGTACGGCGAAAGATTGCTTCGGGTGCGCAGGTGAACTTCGTGTATTCGGAAGCGATCGGCATGTAAACTGCTTTTTCCACGTTTAACACTGGCGTTGCTTTTTATGAGGAAATAAAACTCGCAGTGTTTTTAAATTTATATGTTAGTAACAAGTAAGAAAAAATACGTGTACATGTAAAATTAAATCACATATACTCATTTAAGACAAAAATCATTTTTTTTAATATTCAAGCCAGATGTTACGAATTAAACGGAATTTAGCGGCGACACCACTGGTATCATATGATTGCCAAGCTTGGAAAATTTACAATTATACGAGTGCGCATCCGACCTTGGGGCAATCTTTCTCCGTACGATCTGTATTTAATTTAAACTTCAAATGGTTAATCTCTCCAACGCAAGACCCAGAAATCAAGATATCATCAACAAAGATCAATACATATGTAGTTACATCTTTAGTTACTTTTACATATAGACAGTTGTCACATTTATTTTTATAAAACCCTTCGTTAAGCATAAAGTTGTCAAATTTTTTATACCAGTAGAGAGGTGCCTTTTTTAAACCGTAAATGGCTTTATTTAATTTGCAAACTTTACCATTTACTTCACGACCTTTTGGTAAACACATATATACATTTTCTTTCAGTTCTCCATGTAAGAAGGCATTGCAAACATCCATTTGATAAATTGTCCACCCCTTCTGGACACACACACACCCAGGATCGTTCTGACAGTAGTTAATCTGACTACAGGACTATACACATCTTCCATAAGATTCTGTTTAAAACCCCTTGCTACCAACCTACATTTAAACTTACATATTTTCCCCTCTCTATCCTTTTTAATCTTGAAAACCCACTTGCTATCTATTTGTTCACACTTTTCAGGTTTCTCTACAAGCTGCCAGGTGTCGTTCTCAATTAAGGCTTTCATTTCTTCCTCTATTGCTTCTTTCCATCTACTTGCATATTTGCTATTCATTGCTTCATCGTATGTTGTGGGCTCATCAATATCCAAACTAAAATAATTTAAGTCATAATCATGGCACAAATTTTGAGGCACTTTTAAGACACTTTTGGGACGCAATCTTCGATCTCTCTCCTTCGCTGGTGTCTGTTCAGGTATTTGGTCTACATTTTCCTCCAACTCTGGTTCCGGAATTCTTTCCATATTCTCTGGTGCATCTAATGGCTCTTCAATTGGCTCATCCTCCTGTAATTTTTCTTCATCATTACTCTCCAAATTACTTCCTAGATCCAGAGAGATAAGTTTTTCTTCTACATTCTGTACTCCTTCAAAAGTTATCTCTCTTTCAATAGCTACTGTATTTTTATCTTTATAATAGACCCTGTATCCCTTGACATCATCCGAGTATCCGACAAATATTCCAGATTTACTTTTCATATCTAACTTTTGCCTCTTTTCTTTAGGTATATAAGCCCACACCTTACTGCCAAAAAAAACCCTTAATCATTTTTAAATCAAAAGATCTGTTATAAATCAATTCATAAGGAGACTTTCCTTCAACGGAGGACATGCCCGTTCTGTTCAACAAGAAAACTGCAGTATTTGCAGCCTCAGCCCAGAAAATTTTTGGTAAGTTACTTTCAGCTAGCATAGCTCTCACAGATTCTATTAAAGTCCTGAATTCCCTTTCTGCCCTGCCGTTTTGTTGGGGGGTGTATGCCACAGTACACTCATGTTTAATCCCCTTCTTTTTAAGCAAGGATTCCACAGAAAAATTTTTAAACTCCCCACCATTATCACTTCTAAGGATCTTAACTCTCTTATCTGTCTGATTCTCAAAAAACACAAGGAAATCCTTCAAAACTTCACACACATCAAGCTTATTCTTTAAAAAATAAACAAACCTATAGTTACTATAATCATCCTTCAACAAAAACATATAGCGCGAGTTGTTAAAAGAGGGCTCCTCCATTGGACCACAGAGATCCATGTGTATTACACCTCCAGGTTGTTTTGCCCTGTTTTGACTAACTTTAAAAGGTTCCCTACATTGTTTGGCTTGTACACAAGAGCTACAAAATAGTTCAGTTTGTTTTACTTCAATTTTGTTTTGATTAAGTATACTTTTTATGTACCTAACATTCTGATGACCTAAAGCTTTGTGCCACCATTCAAGATCATAGTTCTTTTTTGCAAAATAACAAGCATCAGTCTCTGATGTATTTAATATTTGATTTTGGCATGCGTGCTCAGAGAGATCAGACCACCTAAACATCATTTTAAATAATTTTTCACATCTTATGGCTACAGCTACAGTGATGTTTTCTTTGTTCACAAATTGTGCCTTTTTCGCATCAGAAAACAATGACAAACCCTTGTCCAAAGCTTTACCTTGTGAAAATAAATTCACCTTCAAATCTGGCACAAAAAAAAAACATCATACAGAGTGACAGAATGAAAATTGGTACCATTATAAGACAATAAACATATGTTACCTTGACCTTTTACTCGCAAGGTTGCTCCATCCCCAATTTTCACATATTTCGGTACTTCTAGGTCCACGAAATTACAAAACACCTTTCTGTCTTTGCACATGTGTTGTGACGCTCCGCTGTCCATAAACCACTCCATATTTACTTGGGATTGAACGTCGCTCGAAGCTGCTATAAGTGCAACGCCTCCTCTGCTACTGCTGCCTCCATCTTCTTGGTGTTTGTCCCGTTCTGACTTCTGCTTCCTTGCGAAGCAATCCTTCATCCAATGACCCCTTTTTTTGCAATAGTTGCACTCAATGTTACGACACTGGCCTTTCAAATGCCCAACCTTTCCACACACAAAACATTTCCTACTGTCTTTATTACCAGCCCTTTTTGTTGCCCCTTGTTGAACGGTTTCATGTCCCACCGATTTCTTTTGTGTTTTCAATGACATGGCCGCAAAAGCACCTGAACTTTCTTCATCAACTTGTGTTAGACGCTTTTCTTCTTTTATTAACCGCTCTTGAAGGTTTTGTATCGTTTGCCTGTCACTGCTGACGCTATCCCACGCTGTGATTAACGCACCATATTTTGAGGGTAAACTTCCCAAAATCTTCGCCATCATGGCAACGTCAGACACGTTTTCACCAACATTTTTCAGCTGTCTCGCCATGTTTTGTACTTTAGCTATGTGTTGTATAACAGAGTCACTTGCACTCATTTTACACTCGTGAAACTTCTGCATAAGCAGCAATTTATTTGTCTCCGACGTTTGTTCGTGAATTGCAACCAACTTTTTCCACATTTCATTTGCAGTTTCGCACGTGATCAAATATTCCAGCTGAGAATATTCCATTGACGACGAAATTAATAGCATGCCTTTTGCGTTGTCTTTTACCCACGCCTTCATCTCTGCACCGTCCACATTTTCCGGCTTCACGCGTTCTCCTGTTACAACGTCGTAGATTCCATACGCATTAAAAACCGCAACCATTTGAAATTTCCATAATTGAAAATTTTCTCCACCGAACTTCGTAACATGTTTCACTGTAATTTCGTCAGCCATTTCTTCACGGAATATCCGTTTGCAATTACGACAAAAACAAAATGTCCGAATAATATCACGAAATAAAACACACAGCTGGGCCCATAACCAGTGCTGCCAATAAAAATTTCTCGATTCCCCGCGTCAGTGTTGTCAATTCCCCGAAATTCCCCGAAATGATATTTTTGGAATAAAAACACTGTTTTTTTACAAAACTTTTATAAAATACTATACCTCATAACAAAATAACTCTTACATCTACATGCTATTAGGTATATGGTTTAAGGTACGCACCAATTTCTTTGAATTAATGAATGATATAGAAATGAATGCGTTCAGAAATACAAAATCTTGTTCAAATGACAGTTGAGCAGTCATTTGAGTGGTTTTGCCCACTGACCTGTATCTTAAAGGACTGAGCATTCTAATGATCCCCTCCACTATTTTTGAAGCAAATTGAAAACCGGTATTTTAAGGTGCCAATTAGTAATTTAGGTTTGTTGTGTTGGTGATTATTGGTAACACTGTAACTAATGTTTTTATTTACATAAACATAACCTTGTTTCATACGTAGTATAAACTACGTTTATGCATTGCAATAAAATACAATTTTTAATAATTTACGTTTTTAAATAATTATGAGCCTGTAATTATACTACTTTTCACCAGATATTAAGCATATAGGTTAGAACAAGCTAAACTGTAACAGCTGATACCAGTACTACCAACACATTATAAACACCGAGCTACCATCATTATATAACTAACGCACTAGTTGGCACCTGAAGTAACTAATATTTAGGTGGGGCTTGTTTGCTTCAATGTTGTATTGAAGAATGCTCAGTCCTTTATGATACAGGTCAGTGGGTTTTGCCATTCAATATTATGTTGGTAGTGTCGAGCTGTATCTGCCAAGTCCGAACGTGATTTTTTAGTTGTAAAGTATTACCCGAATCCGACATAAAATAGTTTTAGCCCACCGATTGTCTAATTCCCCGAAATTCCCCGATTTTTGTCATTCCCCGCGCTCTCCCCGCACTAACACTCAATTCCCCGCAAATCGGGGATTTTCCCCGCGATTGGCAGCGCTGCCCATAACCTTTCTTTGTTTGTAAGCGTGATTTGTAATAATGAAACACAACAACAGACGTATAATATAATATAATTAAATTGATACTGGCGTAATTAATACATTAGCAGACATTAGCGTTACCACAGAGTGTTATTACATGCGTACTACTTACTACTCTACCAACATGCGTGTTACTTTAGTTGTATACAGGCTGCCAACATGACATTTTGATTGTTACAACTATAGTTTTAATTATGTCATGTACCTAATAATTAGTCTCACGATAGTGTCCCACTTTCCAACATTAATTTTATTATATTATTTTGCGTAAGTTCTTCACCAATTACTACCTATAGCTTCACATTTAATCTTGCACGCTCTAGGACTGCGTGGCCTTCCCCATATCTCTCCCCCCGCATCACTCGCGTCTGTTCTCTTCTTTATCTTGCCGGACATAAACTGCATATATCTCGCCGTGCTTCCTATACACTCAAGCCGTTGAGTGAGAAATAGGCAAGAGACGAAACTAAAGTCGTTTTAACGTAGCTCCTGATGGGTCTGAAATGTATGCGTAAAAATCTAATTTGGGTCTGGGAGCATCCCAGCAAACACATTTATATATAATATACATATAAATTATGTAAAACTGGAAGAAAAATAAGAGATATTTAATGTCAGGATGTCAGCAATGTTCAAAATAATATATATGTATATTAGATGTAAATTCTTCTGTCTCTGTGGTAGATGAATTTATATACGTTTTATGTAATGTATTTACATAAAAAATACAGATGAAAAATTACATCAATATTACATATTGATATTTACTTAAATAAGATATATAGACAAGACATATATTTTATGTAAAAAGGTTTATTTATTTTTCATATTTTGTTTACAGTCAAACTAAATCAATAAAAAAAACTACATTTATTGAACAACTTGATTTTGGTTGATTGGTTTTGGTTTAATTCTCAGTTTTGCTAAGCGAAACCATTCACTGCAAATCACTTCAAACAGCTTTTCCGTAATAGTGTATGTACTTTGCATAACATCTGTAAAGAAGTATAGGTATTAGTTGAATCTCACCATTTTAAAACTATCAATGTTACCTTTAACAGCAGTAATTGACGCCAACTTGCATATACGAAAATTTCCCCTTTGGCCCAGTCATGAACATTTTGTAGCTATATCGTTTGTGAAAAGGGTCTTCAAACATCTGTGAATTGAATGTTGTCTTTTACCTCTCTACCACCCCCAATTGTCGATATAAACTTTACCTGTGGTAAATGGAAGATTATACCTAGTTTTATTTTTACTTTAACATTTTACTTACAAACATTTTATGATTTTCATTGTCAGAAATGAATTCTTCAAACTGATTTATGTTGGTAAAAACAGCTGTTATATATTATCCAAAACTGTATTTTAATCATGAACGAACCCCATAACACCCACTATACCGATATGAGTGGAAATGAGAAAGCAATAGGGTACGCTATTTTGCATTATAGTTTCGCCTCTTAGTCTTAATATTTGCCCCACTATAACTGCTCCATGATCTCCTATCGTGCGACTCTTCCTGCCTTTTGACGATCGTACTCTCCCTACTAACGTGTCCTCTTGTATATAGAAATTGAACTGTATGCTACACGCAACTGGAAGGGATACGGGCGATTTCAATGTATTGTAGGCGCTGAAACTGACAAAGACAGATGCGGGGAGGTACTTTTATGTCGATTTCTAGCTTGTTGCGGGAGCAGAGCAGACGAGAAAGATAACTGCCGCAACGTATGTTTTTTACCCGACACCTGCATTTTATGCTCCGTGTCATCGTTTGTATGACGTTGCGTGCAAAAGAAAGAGGTAGGGATACCTATTCGTTTGGTTTCAGCGTGTTACTTTTATGTGCGTTTCCTTTCCAGTTGCGTATAGCGTACAGTTTCAACTTATTCTCCTGCGTTAATTAACCATACTTAATCATTTCAAGAATATGGTATCATCAATCATGTTTCGCTGCTTTTCCATTCTTCCACCTTAATTTGTATTCCTGTTCTTCCCCTAAGAGCAGCTCCAAAAAATACCGTTTCCATCATTCCATAATTTATGGTTTTTCTGTTAGTTCTTCGACCCTAACCTTTTGAAAAATATGTGCAGTGTAGGTACCTACTTATTCGCTTTTGGTTTTCTTATAACGGTGATATTTTTTGCTTGCTTTATTTCTACTCAATTTTTGCTTCTTGTATTCTTCATATTACTTCCTCTGTTTTTCATATTTAGATAACTTTTCTGTTTAAATTTATTATTTTTAATTAGGTTCTCAATTCTTTTACTATTCACTAAAACCTTTTTTACTGTGGTTTGCTTTGTTAGGCACCTTCCATAAGTAGGTATATTAAAATGACCCTCTATTTCAATTGTAGTGTTTCAAGTTCTTTTTGATTTTTAATTTGCGTTTCTTTATCCTTTCATTTATAATAATTGCTTTCTTTTTCGTAATATTTATGTTTATGAACTATTTAACATTTTGATGACACTCTAAGTCGAACTAGCAGATTACATGCAGAAGTTCCTTTTGAAACTGTATAAAACTATGTGCTTTCTAGCTAAATACTACCTTGATATTTAAATTTTTTTCCAAAAAGACAGTAGGAGCAGTGGATACCATTTATTTTGTCTACAAAAACAACGATTTATTTCACAAAAACAAACCTTATGCATGGACATAATACTAGATCCAGGAACATACAGACAAGCATCGTACCACATTTTATCAAACAAACTTTTATTTTCTGGGCTGTAAATTATTTAACTCCCTTAGTGACGAGATAAAAAAATGTGATAATGTGATATTTAAACAAAAATTAAAGACTTTACTACTATATTAATCCGTACACTGTAGAGGAGTACCTTTAATAGAATTTATAATTAATGTATGTTAGATGAATTATTTTTTCTGTTTTTTTTAATTGTTTTTTTTTTACATATTGTTTCCATCATTGTAGTTGTATGATATTTACTTACTTGTTACCTTGCTTTGACACTGTCTATACCATTTTCATAGTTAATGACGATAAACGATATTATTATTATTATGCTACGTTCAACATGTAACAA
Organism: Pyrocoelia pectoralis; assembly: GCA_036250285.1. Lineage (NCBI taxonomy): Eukaryota > Metazoa > Arthropoda > Insecta > Coleoptera > Lampyridae > Pyrocoelia > Pyrocoelia pectoralis. The sequence continues at coordinate 9,407,216 of CM070077.1, read as the reverse complement.
CACTTGCGTAGTTTTATGCAAATTTCTCCACATTCCTGTGATGATGATGAGAGATTACAATGCATTTTTGGTGACAAAGATCAAGGAAACGATTATTACGGTAATAATAGCCCCTAAAACTCCCCCCATACTTTTTGTTTGTTTGAATGCCGTCATCTTCAGGCTTCGAAATTAGAAAAAAAGTTACAGTTGATGATGAGGTAAAATCTGATCAAAATAATGAAGTGGTTATTACCTCACCTTCAGCAAGGAAACCCCACAATTGATTTTACAGTGGCAGGTGAAAGCTTGATTATGTTTTCATTTATTATTAATTTGAATCTATCACTAGTTGGAATTGAAACTAATTTCATGCGTGTCGATGTATATACATAAAATTTAAATAAAACATTGTTGTATAAAGACAAAAAAAGGTATCAATGGATAGAGGAAGGTTTATTGTAGGCACCTCCTGATAGGAATTTTTTACAGTTGCTTAATTTTTTGAATTTCACTCATATTTTACAAGAAATACGAACAACAATGTAAAATTCTAATACATGAGAGCATTGAGAGCCCTACAAGAAACTTTCTTCCTTGCAATGACATATTTTGTATTTCTATAAAACGATTTATTATTAAAATTTTATGTAGATTTCTACACTCATGCAAGCGCTATGCCTTGTACGTTGGTAACATTTGTAAAAAAAGCCCTATCAGGAGGGGACTGCAATTCGTTGTGGTGATGCAACTTTTTATTTGAATTTTATGTATATGTAAAAACCATTCAATCAATTTCAATTCCAAACCAGTCATAGGAAGTTTGTTGTACACAAATCCATTATATATTATGCTTATATGTCATTTATAAAAACTAAAAATAAAGTGGGGCCTAGTACTGAGCCCTGTGGTACATCTGATGAAACATGGACGCACTTGGTCCACTACTGATGATTGTACTTAATTTGGAGCATTGTCACACACATATTTTTGCAATTTCTCTTATATAGAAGTTATTCACAGCATCAAATGCTGATGATAGGTGAATAAATAAACCAATCTAAGATATAAATTTGCATATAGATTATATAGAGCATCATTTTCTTTTATGTAGGAAAATTATTAACAATAACAAATAAATCAATGGACAGAGCAGAGTACTAAATACGATATCTTTTTGGCAATAAAGGAAAGGCATTGTCAAGCTAAATTTTTTTATTTTTCTTAGGCGATCGATTTCAACATTAATTTGTCATCATCAGGCCGAGCTAAAAAACTTATGAGCTAATTTAGCTTGACAATGCCTTTCCTTTATTCCTAAACAAGCTACATCGAATGGAGACCTTCATCCAATTAATCTTTTTGGTACTTTTATATTTAATTATTTAAACTGCACTTTAAGAATCGAAGGTGTTAACGTATACTTACTTTGGTAAAAATTGGTATTTACAGGAATATACGTAAATAATAATTTAAGTGGGAATTAATGATGTAAGGCTGATATAATTAGTTAAGTGCATGTCAAATTCTTATAAAAATCCGTGAATCCGTCTACAAGCGAGGACAGGACATCTTACTCAGATAGTTCAATTTAAGTGATTAGTACAATTTTATTCGGTCAACACAAAACATTACTAGTTTAAATAATAAAAAATTTTGATATGAAAAATGTTACAAATGTCTCTCACACCTTTACAACAGCTATTCCACGTGACGTAAATAATTATTGAAGAAAAGTAACAGTTAAAAATGGTTACAATATGTTTAATACTGAAAGTTAGAGAAAGTTATTATTATATAAATAACAAGTTTATAGAAAAAAAATTTAATGAGCTTATGTATTTACATAGGAAACCAGATTATGACAAAAATAAATACCTACAATTTGTCAAAATTTACTAACACTGTGAATACACAAAATCGAAATACCGCAAATGGTGGTTGTTTTACAAGTATATGGTATGAAATTGAATCTTACTTAGTGACATCGAACTCGTATTAGAATCACTTTTCAAAAATTTCACAACTGTTGTTTATAAAGTAACCCTAATCGAATTCACCGTACATAAAACTAAAATACAAATACGAATGAGAAAAAATTACTTAAAACCAAAAATGGAAACCTCTATTCATTTCTTTTTTGCATTCTTGACGGGAGTTTTCCCTTTTGCATTGGTCGTCTTCGCCTTTTTATTCTTTGGGCCTTCATCATCGTCCTCATCTTCTTCCTAAAACAAAAGGTACATAACACTAACTATAAATAACACGATCGCTTTTCATCCACACACCTCATTTTCTTCGATGCTTGACAATTTACGCTTTCGTTTTACATCATTCCCCTCCTGCAAAGGAGCAAGTAACAATATTGCGAAAGAGAACAACCCAACGAAAATACAATTTAACAAAAAAAAAAGTGGGTAACACGTACAAACTCAAACATGCAACTAACACTACACAATAAAAGTACTCACAGCACCCTCTTCGCCCTCCTCCTCATCTTCGAGCATATCGTCGTCCATCTCATCCATTTCATCAAACTCCTCTATGGGACTGCCGATAAGATGGTGACCGATGATGTGAACGGGGCCTGTACCTTGTACCAAACTAAATGTAACTGGTGGATCGGGAAAGGATAAATCTAACAAAACTTGATTGCTGCTGCCTGATTTCAAAACTGCTACTGGTATTTTAATTGATTCTTTCCATGTCATTGCTTCAACTTGTATTACATTAGTTTCGCCATCGCTAGCTTCAGGTCCTAATAGTGCTTGTTTTATTATGAGTTTGTGGCCCCCCTGATAGTCTTCGGCTCCTTTTGCTTCTGGATCCCAAACTTCCGTAGCTTTAGCACCCTTCAGGGTCAACGCTGAAACAAGTAAACATTGACAAGCATAATGGCGCGTAAAACACCGGCCCTAACAATGAATCATAGGCAATTGTTGTAAATACGTTAATATCGCAAAAATCGTATAGTACATGCGTAAAAACTATCAAAATATACGTAACACTTACCGTAAAAGTATTCATCTGCCATTATTTATTGCGGATTAACACGGATTAATAAAAATACACACGTGACTAGAAGCCGGTTAAGCTTGGGAATGTTCTACACTGATGCTGGGCAAATGGCGGGTAGATTGGGGAGGAGTTACCAAAGCATAACGCACGCGGCGCTGTTTGTACCTAAATAAACCCGTTTCAATCAACTAAATTCTTGATATTTTCATACTAACATTTCCAAATTAATTTTAAATGTCATCGCGTTACCATAAATTAGTGATTTTACGGTAAAACAATTGCAAATTCGCCAAAAACTAATTTAAAAAGAATTTATTAAGAAAATTATGTACTGAATTTGATTGTCAACGTGGCCCAATCAAATAGTCCCAGATAAAATGGTTTCAAACGTACTACTTCTTAAGCGTAATAACGGCGTTACTACCATCTACTTCAACCGAAAATGTATAAAATTATATTCGGCGCGGTGCTATTTTTAACTTTTTGTTCAAAATTGTGCGTAAAGTGCTCCGAAAATTCGAATGATGAGGAAGATTCATTTGTGCCAACACACGAATGGCAAGTTGTCAAAAAAGGTTGTCGCCTACTTTTTATTCGACTCGTTAATAATATTGTGCTCGTTTTTGCAGGTCAAAAAATTCCAAAGGGCCTTCACGTACGTGTTAATTTTGAAAGTGGAATAACGGAGGCAAAACTTTTAGATGAAAATACCACGGAGGAAACAAAAGCAGTAGTTCAAGTTCCTGACGCGGAAAATTCAAATACAAAAAATCCCGCGCATTTCAAATTGTCACAAGAGGAACTAAAAGAAGCGTTAAAAAATATAAAAAGCGAAGAAATAAAGGAAGAAAAAACGCAAAAGTTTAGAAGTTACGAAGAGTTAAAGGACGATTTGAGCGAATTAAACATTAGTCCTAAAACTGACTTCGAACTACTCAAAGAACTCGTATCGCTGCACAAAAAACTTCAAAAATCCAATGAAAATGAAGAACTCATGATTTCAATTATTGAAGATTTGGAATATTTGGTACATCAGATTGATAATGCTAACGATTTCGTTACCTTAAACGGTTTCGTCGATATTATTTATCCTAATCTAAATTCCACTAGTGTGGATATAAAAAGCGGCACTTTAAAGTTATTCGGTTCATCCGTTCAGAATAATGCGAAAGTTCAAATTCACGCATTAGAAACGGGTGCCGTTGGCATTTTACTAAAAGCTTTAGTGTTAAATTCGAATCACGAAATTAAAAATCGTGCCATCTACGCGTTAAGTAGTTTAATGCGACGATTTCCTCTAGCTCAAACACAATTTTTGGATAGTGCCGGTTTGAATGTTTTCGAAGAATTACTACAAAAATCGAATAACATTAAATTGCTTCTTAAAATTGTTACTCTTATTCACGATTTAATTCTTGAACATAACGACGCACTTAGCGATACAAACAATAATTTAGAAAAAATTAAACAGTACAATGCGGTTAATTTGAAGCGTAAGTTAAAAGATCAAAACTGGTGTCCGTATTTAGTCACTTTGTTAGGTAACATTATTAAGGTAGATGTTAGTGATCATGATGCAGTCGAAAAAATACTTAACACTATTATTTCTTCAGATGTATGCAACATTCTCGATAATCTACAATTACAAACACTAGTCTCGCATCTACAAAGTTATTATACGGATATAATTCAGGTTGATGATGACAAATATTTTCAACAGCTATTAGATTTATGTAACAGTCTAGTTAGGCCTTTGAAACATAAATCGGAATTGTAGTTGTGTTCAATCAAAATGTGATACTTATATTCTGTACTGTACATATTGATATATAAATGTAATTTATTTGTAATTATTAAGACAACATATTCTTAATGAGAGTAACTTGCCACACCTAGGGTACAATCTGATCTGGTCCGTTCTTCCTCATTTTCTGCCGACACCCACTGTTTCTCTCTTTCTTTCTATCAATCATATGCTATGGCTTTCTATCTAGAGATGTATGACCTGAGGAGAATTGAGCTTATTTTTTTCTGCACCTCGAGTCTGCAGTCTGGTCACCTTTAACTGTTCCTTCCTTTATTGGTTTGATCGGTAATTTATACCTCATTTTTTATTTTGCCTCCCTTGGATTTATTTTCTATGTATTCTTCAGACTCTCATATATTCATGACATTTACTCATGTTTTAATTTTTTTGTGTCATTGTACATATTTGGCTATTATTGACTATATACTTCTTATCGTTTTTTCTATTATTTCAGTTTTGATCTGTTGAACGATTTCTTTTTCCTAGAGTTGTTTTCATTACACTACATATTTTTACTGCTTTTTTCATACGTTAGTTGTTTTTATTTTTTTACATCTAGGTATTCCATTGATTTGTATTATTGTTCTTAGATATGTGTAAGACTCCGCCTGTTTAATTGCTTTCTTCTTTATTTTGTAGTCCTATATTATCCATTATAGTCCGCTCATTCAGATAAGTTGCTTACCTATATGTCCTATATATCATACATCAGTGTCATATTTCCACTGGTTTCATTGTTTCAAATTTTGCAGTGTTAAAGTTCTTACTATGTTTGCGTTGTTGCTGCTTAACGCTTTAATTCTTTCTATTGTTCTCTTATCTGCTTGTATTTTTGTTGGAGTTTTCCAAATGTCTTCTTTTTCTTACCTGTATACATTGCTTATTCCTTCTTGACTGTAAACCTTTTCTGCTGGTTTTGTCTTATAGCAAATGTGTTATTCTTCCTCATTATTAGGTTATTTAACTGTTTACTAATCTTTCTCTTATATATTTTATATTAGCAAGAAGCAAAACAAAACTAAATGAAACGTTTGGAGATAATAGATAAAGAAGCAGAAAAAGAGGGGTTCTCAATAAACGAAGATAAGTCGAGGTACCTATATAGATGTTAAGACCTACATCCGTAATATGGAATTGATGAACTCGAACACACCCCGTTCCTCCGAATGTCATCACATTATTATGAACAAGCAGCTGATGCAGCAAGAAGAAACCATCAACGTAGAAACTAAGAATCTTCCCAAATTTGTTAATAGGCAATAATTTAAATACTGGGACCCGTGGGGGAACTGAGTAAAATATTGAACTCCCATGAGTAAATAAAACATAGGCGCGACTACCAACAAAAGATTTTAAAAGCCAACGATTAGTTACTTCTGCGAGACATGCTAAGGGAAGCCTATCAGCATCATCACGTTTCACTTACACACAGTGCTCTTTTTGTCATGGAACGCCTTCCACCACCTGTTTTCGACGGATTTTTTTAAAAAATACCTGTTGGTCTAAATAAAATTGCCCTGTTGAGCAGAGCACATCTGATTTGATTTTCAAGAGCTCCTTAATTACACCATCGTTTAACCGACCGTCCATTTTGGTTGCCTAAACAATGAACGCAGCATAATGCAAAAATCGTTCAAATAACGGGCCACAGCTGACCGGGCACACAGCACACCCTCGGATTGTATTATAAGATACATTGCAATTATAAATAATATAAAATTGCAAAAAAAAATTTTAGCCTTCCACCACCTTTTTTTTACAAAAAGACCAATGCGTACACATAATATACTTCTCCAGACTAACCTCTCAAACTGTTGAGAAATCAATAACCATTGAAGTAAATCGGGTGAAGGAGCAAAGGGAATCTACCTTGAAAGTGAGCACCATATATAATTAAGGTAATGCGCAGGTAAACTTGTACCACGCAAAGGCTGGTACAGCAGCCTTGAGTGCATTAATCCAAAAATCTTGAGCATATATACAACAAGGTCAAGGAGGTATAGAGGAAGTTAAAGGATGGGTCATTTGTGACAATCTTAGATTCTGCATGATAGCCAATATGAAACATGTGTTGCAAGAGCCTAAGTGATAGCCACAAAAGGCTAGTGTGGGGCTGGGATGGGAAAAGAAGACAGAAGCTATGATGTTTGGATCCACATTTCCCATATGGCCTATAGTGCACCTCTGTATGGTAAAAAGTGGCAAACGCTCATCACATTATATGAACTAGTGTCAACACCAAGGAAGTAAAGCCATTGATATATACATTACTGATCCTTTCTAAGAATTTAGAAATAAACCAATAGAGGTGGAATAACTCAATGTGATATAGCAGAGGAAGTAGGAATCGGAACTTATGGAGCAGACTGTCAGCGAATCTACGTAATTAGCAGAAATTTGTCTGTGCATAAATTCTATTGGAATGAAGTCCATTATTAAGAGACTCTCAATGGTAATTCACAATTAAGCAGCATTGAAAGCTTTGGAGGTAGAAGAGGCGAGATTAGATTAGTGTCGGAGTACACGCAAACCTTAGCCTGCAAAAAAACCACAGTAAAGTAAAGCTAAATATAGGTGGCTGAACATTCAACTATAAAGGGTAATATAATAGACCACCACATTAACCAGCTGCTGATTAAAAAATACCCTTCATAAGACCCCAAATTCAAATTGGACGGCTTTTATAAATGTTCAACACAACTATTATGATTGGCAGTCTGTTTTTACATGACAGAGTGTCTAGTATCACATTAACTACTATTCAAAACGAGTATCTGCATTCCGTTTTACCTCACAAGAAATGCTTGAACTGATGAGAGAGTCAATAAGCAAAATATTTCCTAATAATAAAAACTATGCTATGTTTTATTTAAGGTAATAGGTGATTGTCTATAAAAGTTAAATAGAATACTTTCAACGAACACTACAAAAATACTTCCAAAACGAAAGGTGTTCAATATAAATTTAAATTACAATTCACCATAATCAATTATCAAGACTTAATACAACTTTAAAATCTAAGCTTAAGGGCACTTTCGGTCTATTTGTGCTTTTCCCGATTCTTGGTATTCCTGCATAGATATCCACATCTGTTGAAACGTTCCTATAGATGCTAAAATTGAACCTCCAACCCACGCACCAAATCGACGTTCGACTGTTCCATTTGCAGCAATCATCTTTAACCTCATCGATCCTGGTGTACGTGATGACAAATCCTTACCCAAACGTTCACTAAAACCCTTGAGAAATCGAGAATGAAATTACTACTAAGCTAAGATCTTTTTAAAACTTACTTGAACTAACGAATTTCCACCAGTTAGCACGACAGAACTGTACAATGCAGGTCTAACGTCGACGTCGCACATTCCGGCGCTTGTGGCAGCTAAAGTCTCAAAATGATAAAACGCATAACAAGATTGTAAGTAAAATAAATACCTATGTAACCTGCCCCTAGCATGGCGTGATCAAACAAACCCTCTGCTAACTTGAACCGTTCATATCCAAAATCTTGATGATACCCTGTAGGAAACTCGTAATTAACAGTTGGAACACTTGCGGCTAGTCTTTCGTCATAAGGAGATTCTGATACCTGCAAGACGCTTTGTTGAAAATCTTGAACAGTTTTTTTAACCATATAAACCATCCAACTGTTAGTGGGAAGGAATGATAAATTCTTTTTTGTATACTTTGGCTTCTCTTTATCTCTTAAAATTTCCTTGGAAGATACTAATGCGGTAGGCGTAAGATCAATTCCCAAACCTTCAAGCATTTCCCTCGATCTCAATATTAAATAATCACCGCCTAAAGGTGATTTAACTACGGCATTCGATATAACGTATCCATCTAAAACAGGTACGGCAGTAGTATGAGTTGCACCACTATCAATAACTAAAGCGGTCGATCTTCCATTTGCAAAGGCTGCTAATGCCGCGTTCTTTACTAAATAAAATGCAGGCACTTTATATTTTTCAAACATTAATTCTGTCAACTTTTCACGTTTCTGACGTTGATTCCAAGGCGACTCGGAGAACAATACGGGATGATACTCTGATGCAGACTGAATTATCTAATAACAATCGTAACATGATGTATGCCAACAATAGGAAAGGTTTACAGGTACCTTTTCATACGAATAATCCACAACTTTCTCGAAGAAATCCCAGTTTTCTATCATACCGTCCTTCATATAACTGTGCAGCTCCATATTGGGTCGAGGGGTGTGTAAATATGTTGTATCAATATAATACTTCCAAGCTAAAATGAGATAAACGTTGTAGTTTGTGCAAATATACAATTAAATGCTTACGAGATTGTGTTATTGTATTGCCTTCTTTGGTCTCTGGTTCTATTTTTGGAGTATCATTTGGTGCTATTCCAACTATAGCAGGTATCTCTGCTTTAGGTGTATCTTCTTGAGCATAACCAACTCGTAAGGAATGATGACCCGGATCAAAAACCAAGGCACCTATCTCGTCACCCCCATATAACATTCCCGATGCAGACATTTTACACTAATTAAAAGTATAATTCATATAATCTATTAACAGGTAACTAAAAACAAACACGAAGGTTATAAAATTAAAACATAAAAGTTAGGTTAAATATTTTTTTTAGGAAGCGTCCACTATGTTGCCATAGCCTATAGTACTGAAAAATTTTTTTAAATATGGCAACCTCTAAGTAGCAAGTGTGACTGCCCATCAAACATTAACACACCATTCGTTTTATAAAAATAATTTGACTCAGTTCTCAATAACCCTATTCGTTTTAAAAGCTTTTATAGTACTGGATAATGCAACCGACTTACCTGAATCAGCTGACGTTTGCGGATAAATATAGGTAAGTAGAATTTGAAAATATTGGGCACAGAAATAACAATATAATAACACAATAAATATGAAAGTATTTATCGAAAGGCAAAAATAATGATAATTTCAAAACAAAATAGGAAAAATAAGATTTGAACTGGCTGGCAGGGAGCAGATATTATAAGTATAACATTATATGTCTGAAATGATAAAATGTATATCATCCAGCCTGCTTAATTCCTTTGGTATAGCCCCTATAGGGGCTATATCCTTTGGGAATTATTGGCGCCCTCTCTGGACTCTTTAACCTTTTAAACGGGATTTTAGTGCTTATTACTAAACATAATTGGTGTCAGATGTTCTGGTCTGATTGGCTTTTGCTACTATTTTCCTCCATTCCTGTCTATTTGTGGCTATTTCCCTCCAACCCCTCACATTCATTTTCTTTAAGTCTTCGTCTTTCCATCTATTTTTGGTTTTTCCCCCTTGATTTTGTCGTTTCTGGTTTCCAATCGTCCCAATTGTCTTGATCATTATATTTTCATTTGTTCTTGTTACATAATCCCATCCGTCGTATTCTTTGTGATTTAACTTCTTGTACTATGTCCTCTGCTTTTATCTCGCTGTCTATTTCTTTGTTCATCTTCACTATCTACACTCGTCTTCTCCTGTTTTCACTCGGCCCAATATTCTTCTGTCTTTTATATCTTCTTAGCTGTTTCTTCATCCCTCTTTGTTAATCTAATTGTTTCGCCGTTTCGGCAGCGTATATGACTGTGGGTTTTATTAATAGTTTGTATATGTTAAGCGTTTTATGTCCCCTTTGGATTCCGTCTCTTATGTCTTGTATTTTATTGTTTTTATTTATCTCTGTACCTAGATAGGTCAATGCTTGCATTTTTTTGAATTCGTATTGCCCTATCTTGACTTCTGCGTCTCCTCTTTTGCATCTCATACGTCTTGTTTCCTCCTCAATCCTCAGCATTTCTTCCAGATTTTGATAGACAAATTCCATCCGGATAGTTTGTAGTAGGTAACCGATATCACCGAAGGTCTTTTGTTTTTTTTTAGAAGGGATCGGCGTTTCTTAAGCGTCTCAGTCATATGCGTTCTCTGAGAGGCAATTTTGTTAGTGGTTATAGTTTATTAGGCTTCCTATACTTCCAAACCTATTTCCAGTTTTTTTAGCAGATTTTACCTTCCGCCACTGAGCGCCAGATTACTTAGTATTTTTGGAGGCTCTTGTTCACTGGTTCACGTTGCACTGTAGTTGCATCCGAGTTATATCCCCTCTTCGAATCCTTTGTTTCCTCGGCTAAGTAGTGTTGTTTAAGTTAATGTTTGAGTTTTTCAGATCTAGGTATATGGTTTCCACATAAGGCGCACACGTAATTACAGAAAGGAGGTCAATCTTTGCAGAGCATTAATATGCAAAGAGATATACTGTCTAGGATTTAACGTAGGTACCAAAAACCCCCACCTTTTCCATATTTTTTTAGTTCGTTTATTTGGGGCAATTCGACTTAACACTTATAAATTTCAACCTAAAAGTTATGTTGGTGCACTAACAAAACGCTCATCTCTTAAACTGAGGATTTAAACATCTTTCTCTAATCACCGCATTGAAGAGTTTATCGTGACAGTGGACGGAGATAATTGAATCAGAAACCTTGTAAATTACCATTTTCCAGGAGAACATTTAGATGTTTGGCCATCTCTTGCACCGTCCTAACATTGCGTAAGAGACAAATTACGCGAAAATGATAGGTTTTTGTGGTACACTCTCGAGTGAGGATGGGTAGGTAAGTTTAATTAATTGATTTCAATTCCCATCAATACCAGCTTACCTGTTAGAACTGAGCAACCCCTCGTAGATTTTCTAATGGTATATGCGGTATGAGGCTTCTACGACATTTAAATTTGGACTTGGTTCCGTATTTTGCTGTCAAAAGTATTCATAAATTGTGATGTGTGTGGCCTACATAGCATCTACTTAAAAAATGGCTATGCATATTTGTTTCTTACTAGACATGAGATTAATATCCTACTCGTAGATACCATTATTGAACCCTGTTACTATAGTAAGTATATTATTAGATTGAATGGTAAAAATTTGATGGAGCCATTACTCAACAAGTCAAAACAGTCAATACTAGGTACTATTTCACTCGGATTTTTTAGTACCTACCTAAATGCTTTTAGCTACCCTCAAGACTTTTCGTGCTTAATGATTACAATTATAACTTATTTTTCACTATTAAGAAGCGTTAAAGGGCAATAAACTAAACTACCCTAATATCGAGGGTTGTTTTATCCGTTAGAAGCCGGATACATGTTTTTAAACCTTTTTCTTATCCCCCATGCCGTTCTAAAATACTTGGACCCTTTTGTTCCAATAAACCCTTAAGCGGTCCTTATGAAACAGTGTCAGTTTTCATTTCCGAAGAAACTCTTATGAAGTTTGAACAATCTAATCATTGTCTAAAATATGATAACGTGTCCAAAAGTTAAAAGTTTAGAAATATTTGTAATTTGCGCTGGTTGGTTATTAACGTAATGTACACGCGATTACTAAATGATAGGGTTGTTCCCCCTATTCATATATTGTAATGCATCATGCTGTGACACTATATACGGTTCTTATGCATCTGACGCATTGGCTGAAGCTACATTGTACATAACTACATAAGTAAAGTAATACTTTGGACACTACTATGATTAAGATTTTAACCAATTTTAATGTAACCCTCGGTCGTAACATAATAATGTTATAAGGCTGTTAAAACATATTAACTATGTTAATCAGATTAAAGTTGTAACATTTATGACATAACGTTGTTAACATTTCGTAGATATTACTTGTAAAATCTTGAAATTAGGTAACAGAAACTTGATATCAACTTCATGCAGGCTTATCATATTTTAGGAAAGTTAGAACATTTTCTTATTATGAATGCCTGCTTTGCACAGCAATTACATTTATACGTGACTCGGGGTATGAAGTCGACAAGTTTAATGTGCGCCATCATAGTACCTACCTTAGTTTATTTCTAAAGTAGGTACCTACCTAATGGAAATAGGGATTATTATGCAATGTTATGTGGAGTAATAAATTTCATTCGGCCAAAAAGGTATAGGAATAATAAATTTACTTTTTTTCTATTTCTTGTGGAATAACGTAGAACTTCCACTAATATGTATTTTGCAAATGACACACTTGTAAACTCTAGAGGAAATGGAATATTTTTAAAACACGTAGGTTGTATATCTTATTAAGAGATATAACAATTAAAAGATAAAATGAAATTAATTATAATTAAAATGCAATTCATTGTTATAGAAAATAGGTGAATTTTGAGTTTCTCCCACGTCAATCATTCTCCTAACGCACATTCTTTTTTTAATTCAAAATTAGATACATGAGAAATATTACACACAAAGATCTGCCAGTTTTTTTGATTTCCAAGGTAACTGAATTTCAGCTTTTTGGAGTAGGTAGATACTTGAACCTTCGTGCAATCTTTGAAAATGAAAAAAATGGATTGATGACAATTAAAATTGAAAATTAATTTTAAATGGTTACGGGGTTCAGATGCGCCTTTAAAAAAGGGAAGCTGTGGATATGAAAGTGCATAGGGATTCTGAACTTAGATGCGGAGTTCAATCTTCGATAGGGGAAGATGGAATTGATTTTGAAGCATCGCGTTGCTTCTTCTGAAGGCTGTGTTCAAACAACTGGTCCAGCACAGATCTGACAGTAAGGGTTTTTGGAGAAGATGCAGAAGTTGCAACTGGCGTTCACAACAGTATATGAAGACCTTGTTAAGTACAATGTATGTGAGACTATCATGTTGAAAATTGAGATGATAGTCGAGCTCGAGCCTGCAAGAAATATAAAGCGCAAACAAGCAAAATGCGGTCAGGTGTCAGCAGTTCATTTTTATGTTTGGTCGCAGATGATTTAGTCTGGCAAATTCAACATATCCGTTTAAACAGAGAATATTTCCATACCTAGCTTAGCCGTAATTTGTTATGAACTGAAGAATAGTACGCAAATGTCTACATCAGCACAAGACTCTTGTGTACAAATGTTTCAATTAATGTAATGATCTAGTAAAAAAGGATAATGTTTGTAAAGATTGTGTGCTTTGAAAGCAAAATAAAGCGGCTTATATACACTCAAATCTGACAAGGCCAGTGAGCTTGTACCTAGGTGGTGCGATCTGTGTAGGAAAGTGGAAAACGCTTCAGTTGGATGGCTCTAAAAGTTATTGTCGGTTCGTGACAACATGTTGTGACTAGTGAATACACCAGAAAAATGGGTTCCTTTCAGCGGGGAAACGCCAACGCTCGTTGTAGCAGGTAGGCGTGGAAAAACTACCTTAAGAGAAGAAGATTGTCACAATCAAGGATCTTCTTCGTATAACCGATACCACTTATCTACTTGATAGCCGTATTTCAACTACAAACTTCACTATTACTTTTCAGCCGTTCAGCGTCACATCAAGGCTTTGGTCTTGGGTGAATGGCAGTGGTTGTGGGATACACCCGAAAAAGGAAGCAACACAGATATCTTAATGCCCAACATCCAATCATGGCTTCTTCAAAATCTTTACCGGGCGTACCGTAATAGTACCCATCTCCTACCTCACATGGCATATTTGAGTGTAATCTGAAGCGTATTTATGTTGTTGACTATTACTTCTGTTCTATGTAGGGAGTTTCCTATATGATGGTGTTCGTGCTCCTTTGTTGGCGAAAATCGCCGTTTACAGTGATTTTTCCCCATTGTCCACCAACAACGATCTAGGTGTGTTTAGGTTTTTTTTTCAGAAAATGAATTACTTGTTTGGGGAAATTTAAGATTTGGCGTACTTTCCTAGAGTTTGGATTCACTATGTGAATGATATGTTTTTCCATCCTCAATTTGCTCCTCTCAGGACTTTGTAGCTCAAATAAATTCGAAATTCCCATCTATCCAATTTACTTATGAAGCGGAAATTATAGGTCTTGGATGATCTCGTGAACGACACGTGACCACGTCGCAGGTAACTATAATTCGTCAAACTTTTATGTAGACAACTTTCCTAAAAATATCGTCCGTCATTATGAAACAAAAAGCACGCGTAATTATGGCTGAAGTGGCTGAACAGTAAGTAAATAAAATAAATTACACGATAAATATGAAATTTGTTGATATATGACAGCGTTTCCCAAACTTTTTTGACCGCGACCCGGTGCGAGGTTTTAAAATTTTTGGCGACCCATCTTATGAAAAAATCCCACGTCTTTACAAAACAAATTTTATTTTTTAATTAAAAATACATACACAAAAATTTCAAAATAATTATACAATAAGAAAAATAAAAGTAGGTAATTAAAAAATTATATTCATTTAAAACTAATAAATGAAGTAAACTAACAACGTTAGCAGCACAACGCGCGGACGCGAGCGATAAAGCTACGCGAAAGAGTACAAATGCACACTTTTCCACTATTCCTAGTGTATAACGTATAACTGATGTAAAAACACTAATAGGTACTAATTTTTTTTGTGTTTTTACCATTTTTTTCCGTGACCCGGCAAAATTTTTCTACGGCCCGGTGCCGGGTCGCGACCCACACTTTGGGAAACGCTGATATATGAGAACGAGAACACATTATTTACATTTTGGCGCCTTTTCCAAAGTAAGTCGATGTTTTTATACTTCACTTATTACCAAATTTCATAATTATGACTCCTCCTATTCGCAACTACGCGGTGACGTGTCGTTCACGAGATAATCCAAGACCTATACCAATCGTCATTTAACACTGACCTTGGTGTGACTATGTCTGTCATTAATATTCATTGAACCAATACTTAGCTTTGTAAATACATATGTACAGGGTGTCCAAACGATCTCGAAGTGGTAGATTACGCTTATACTGTTCTTTAAAGAAATACATAGGTTCACTTTCCAGCACTATACCAAACCTATGTTTTGTCAGATGACATATATTTGTATTATATACTAGCTTTTCACCGTGACTTCGTCCGCGTAGGCTTCAGTTACAATGGTAATTACTCTAAATCAGTCTCTGGAAAGTACCGTACTTCAAATCAAATCAAAATAGGTTTATTGTATTTTCTTACATAATAATCAAATAAATACAAGATTCTATTCCCCCTCTTACAACTACTCCCGCCTGTCCTTCCCCCTACTTTCCACCTTTTCCCTCCTTTCTAACACTTCCCTCATCCATCCCAACCCTTCCCCTTCGCTCCTAGTATCTCCTTTCTTACCCTTCTCTCTTCTCTCATCTCCTCGCATTCCCTTAACATATGTGCCATGTTCTCCCTCCCCTCCCTACACATTCTGCACACTCTCTCCTCCTCCTCCCGCCAATATCTATTCTCTCTCTCCTCGTTTCCACACCTAAACCTCGCTACAATTCTTTTTTCCTTCAGACCCATCTCCCCTGTCAGGTACTTGGCTTTGCCCTCTACCATAATCTCTCCATATCCCTCATTATATCTCCCTCCGGCTATCTTCTCTCTCCTTTCCTGCCCTTGCACATCCCTATCCCTCATGGCCACCTCCTCCACCATCTCTCTTCCTTCCTCCCTCCTTCTTTCTACCTCCTCCCTCGCATACCCCACCCTCTCGTAATATAGTCTCCTGTCCTCTTGCCAATACTTTATCCGCTTCCCCCTCATCTCCTTCATACATTCATTCACCATTTTTATTTCTGCCTTCTTCCTGACCTCCTCCTCGTACTTCACTGCCCTCCTTCCCGCCTGCACTCTCAATTTTTTCACTTTCGCCTCTTCCCCCACAATGTACCCCGGTGTCTCCCTGTCCAAACCCAGCGTCCATCTCCAATACTTCTCTTGCACCTTTTCCAAACTCTCCCACTCCTTCCACCCCCATATCTCCGCACCGTATCCCATCACGCTCCTCACCAACTTATCAAATAACCATCTCCTCTTTTCCATGTCTTTCCCGAACACTCTTTCCCCTATCCCCCACACACTCCCCACTACCCTATTTCCTCTCTTGGCCAGTTCCCTTATGTGTCCCTCATCCTTATTATCATATCTGACTACATATCCCAAATACTTCCACTCCTTTACACTTTCTATCTCCTCCTCCCCCCACCACCATTTTGACTTCCCTCCCCTCCCTCTTCTCTTCTGGAATACCATTATCTTCGTCTTGACCACGTTTACCCCTAAGTCTTTTTTCCCCAAGTACCCCTTCATCACACCCATTGCCCCCCTCATTTCGTTCTCACTGTCTGCTACCACCACTACATCATCCACGTACGCGAGCGCCCACACTTTCACCCTCCCTATCACTACCCCTCCTCTTTGGTGTCTCCGCAACTCCTCCTCCAAATCCCCTATGTATAGCGCGAATAAACTCGGGCTCAACGGGCATCCCTGCCTCAGGCCTTTTGTCGTCCAGAACCTTCTTCCTTCCTCTCCCCTCTCTCCGGTCACACACCTTGTTTCCTCGTACAATTCCTCTATCGCCATCACCAGCTCTTCTCCTATCTCATATCTCCTCAACATTCCCCACATTTTCTCCCTGTTTACATTATCAAAGGCTGCTTTTATATCCATAAACAGCCCATACATCTTCCCCCCTCTTCTCTCCATCGCCTTATTTACCAACTGCTTCAGCACATAAATATTATCCACCGCCCTCTTTCCCTCTCTGAATCCCGCCTGCCAGTCCTGTACCAACTTTTTGTCGATCACTTCCCTCTCCAATCTTGCTCGCAGCACCTCCGCATATATCTTGTACCCCGCACTCATAATGCTTATTCCCCTATAGCTCTTCGCCTCTTTCCTGGAAAGTACCGTACTTCCGTCCTATGTTTCCATTTACATATGCGCCAATTTTGATTCAAATCAGTCAAGCGGTTTAACCGTACGTCTTTCTTAACTTCTAACCGAAAGTCCAACTTAAAAAATGAAGGATTTCCATACAAAGTTTCATCCCTTATTTTCGGAAACTCCTGAAAAACGTCTGTCTTAATATCTAACTGAAAGGCCATATACCTTAACTTTTATGGATTTAACTTAAAAAATTCTAGCATGTTGCCACGAGACTTCCCTCGTATTAACACTTTTTTCAAAAAATATATATTGCTGAATTCAGAAAAAAAATACTCTTAAACTTCATAAAAAAACTGCAATTTTATCTTAGTATAAAAAAAGAGTGCCGCCATTTTAGCTTATACCGGAAGTGACCTCATCAAAGGTAATATTAGGATTTTCGCCCTTGCCCCGAATGCAATCGATTGGCGAAAACCCCATTTCGATCACTTTAATAGTTTCTGCGTTTAGAGCGTTGCAAGGAATGTGTGCGGACAGACTACAGACTACAGACGACAGACGGAATTTTTTTTTAATTTTTTGAATCTACGTGTTCAGAAACGCAAAGACATGTAAAAATTTGCATAGGTCAATTTTTTTTTAACACTAATACAATTGTTCCCTTTTACTTCATACTAGGGAAGTAAAATGACGACTTTCCATATAAACTTTCATTCACTATTTTGACCCCCCTTTAGGGGTTGAATTTCGAAAAATCCTGAAACACGTCTGTCTTAATTTCTAACCGAAAGGCTATATACCAATTTTTATGGATTTAACTTAAAATACAAACTTTCATCCCCTATTTTACCCCCTTAGGGGTTGAATGTTGAAATATCATGCCTTAGCCTACGTCATAAAAGGAATCTTCTATGTCAAATTTCATCCATATTGGTCCAAGAGTATGGGCTGGGCGTTGATATGTCAGTGAGGACCTTTAATTTTATGTGTAGATAGATATATAGAGATATTTGAATTCTCTGTTAAATGGTCAGCAAAGTGAGTACTATGGGCCTACGACTGACGGTTCATGGGTTATTAACATTTTTATGTAAAAAAATTAGTCAATTAATCTTTTCTCGATATACGTATTTGGTGTGTTTTGTCCAATATCATTTTTCTCATTTTTCTTAAATAGCACACCTTGTATTTTATTACAGATTTGAATAGCATTTTCTAGGAGTAGCAGCTGTTAATAGGTACTATTTTGTATATAGGTACCATCTATTACTTAAGGTTTTTGACTTATTTAGTGCTAAAGTTTAAGAGGATAAAATAAATTAAGACAACGTCATAATTCACAAAAAACAACTGAAACATCGCTAAACATCTCATAATTACAATACAACTGTAAAGTTATAGTTATGCTAAATTTTTGGGCTACATGAACGCTTGTTATATTCGTAGAACAGCATAACTATAAATTTTAAAATGGAATAAAAGGACAAACGCCTACTTAATTGACTAATTTTTTTACATAAAAATATCAATAACTTGAGCACCGTTAGTGGTAGCCCATAGTACCTTTATCATTTTGCTGAGCATTTAACAAAGAATTTAAATATATAAAAATGTAGAGGGTGTGTCATGTAAAAAAACATAAATTTGCTAAAGGGGTCGAAAATGGTACCTATATACAAAAATATTTGTACAAACTGCTCCTTCTTGTTGACTGGTATAATCTATTATTAGAATTTTTTAGTCAACAGTAATTGGCGTAATCTTTCACTCTCTATTATTGAGGTACCCTGTATACTAAATTTAAAGAACTACTTTGAGAAATATAGGAAAAACCGCATGTTTATAACTATTTTTTTGGTTATTTGACGAGTATTGCCACCCTCTTAATTATATTAACAATTATTGTATTCATTTATTGTTATTTCTCAATAACTATTATAATTCATCAAGACAATGTATTTTCTTGTAGTAATACAATGATATATGTACTTAATTACACAATGATACATATATTATGGTGTGCAAAATACACCGCGCGGGTAATTATGTGCAAATTCAGGGCGCGGGTAGTTAAAGGTTAATAAAATTTTAGTACTTTCTTAGACAAGCAGTACATTTATTTTAACTATGGCAGTATTAATATTTTGATGGATTTTATCTATATTTATTATTATTCACGTTTCTACCATTTCAAGTATGCCTTACAGTTTCGGCATCCAATTCATCCTAAAGCAGTAATAGTAATAAACAATTATGTACCCACCTTTATAATTATTAATTTAATTTGTAATGTCAGAGTAAAGTAATTAATCTCACATAGATAGTTAAGGGGGTGACTCAAAAACCCAACAAGTTAGTTGTAAAAATACTGCCATTTTCTTTTTTGGTATTTTCGCATCAGTAATCCTTTTACCTTCCCAAAATTTTACGGATTATGGTCAACATTAAAAGTTGGATCGGCCATTTTTTGTATATCCCCAAAAAACTGTCGAGGCAAACATTAATGGGTACGGACAATTATAATAAGAAAGGTTCAGATTAATAACTTACCGAACCAAATAATTTTTTGAAAATTGTTTGGCATATAGAAGATAAGTAATTAAAATAAATGGTTTTACGTATAAAGTTCTCTACAATAGAATTTTCTACTCATTTTTTCTTTATTTTAAAGCAGGGGTGCACAGACTTCTTCAGACCAAGGGCCACATCTACTAAATATTATTGAGGGGCGGGCCGCAAAAAAATTATTTATAGAATTAAGACAGTCCCTAGCTATCGATGAAGGAATTAGAAAAGGTCTAATTTCAAATCAAACAAATGTTTATTTATTATATTTGTACCAATTTTTACAAAAAAACTACTTAAATATTTTAATTTGATGGACGATATTGCATCGACTTAACAATTTCTTAAAGATTTGGGTCAATATTGTTGCGGTTGCAAATCGCAAAATTGAGTCTAAATTTTCATTAGTCAAGCGATTTCTATTTTTACTTGTGAAATGAGATGAGGGGTGCTACCAGAAAAACAACGGCGGGCCGCGGTCTGTGCATCCCTGTTTTAAAGTAGGTATCTAAATGTAATATTTTTTAAATATATTTGGCAATTATAATTGTATAGTATAAGAGACCCCAAATTGAAGGAGGGTAAAGTGCGATTTTCATAAAATACCTAATCACAACATACACAAGTTGTACAAATTTTTTTGTTACCAAAAATGATGTAAGCCGTGAATTAGAGATCATACATAGAACCCACCTAAAAGTTTCTGTATGTATAGAATCGTTGAAGAATATAAAGAAAATGGAAAGGTCTTTTTAAATTATAATAAATGACTTATTATGTATATAATCGAAAACATTGAAAATAAATTTAAGTAAGTATGAAATATCGACCATCTACTTTGAAAATGTAGGTTATGAGGTTACCTTTATTGAAGTGATATCTTTAATTGGCACTTGTTCACCTGACCTTCTTTGTCGGAGAATGCCTAACAATTTATCTCAAGGATCATTAAAGCAAAATTAAAAACAGGGAAAGTCTTTCTTTCCATTTCGGTTTTCAGAATAAAGCATAAAAGGATGTTTTAGAATTAAAACGAAACGAGATTGTTTTAGTTGAATACCAAATTAGATCGCTTGTATTCATAAAAACGGAGAAAAGCTTAAATTTTTGATACCAAAGTAATTTATTTAAGGGATGTAATGGTATTATATAACATTTCTACTCACGTATTATTTCTACAGTTTACAAATTGTGATATACTCTAATTTGCATAAATAAATTTTAGAAATTGAGGAACGACGCGTGTGAGAACTTCTGTGTACGATACGAGCGCAACAGTAAAGGACCTTCGCTTTATTTTGCGAAATCTACAATAAAATGAAAAAAAAAATGATTTTATATTCCCAAATGAAAATTTATGACAATAACCTATAAAAAAATGTTATGATTACTTTCGATATTTTAGATGAATTTGCATTATAAAATAAAAAAACTCTTAGAATAGGTAAGTGGTTATTTTCATACCTCCCAATTATTTACAATTACGTTGCGTAAAATTGTGTTCTGATGTTAATTTCCATTAATGAGCCCCATTCGTGAGATTTTTATTTGCAATGGAATGGGTGGGTAAAAATAATTGAGGATAGGTTTCCTTTACTGGATGCATAATTTTAGTCATCACTTATGCAATAATTATTAACACGGAAGCGTCGGTTACAATATATCATTAATGGTTTCTACTTACAAACGTACGCGAATGAAATGTTTTAAAACCCCTTCTTAGATCGTGAAATATTTCCACATCAAATAACCTTCCATTTACAAATGCAGTTGCAACAGACGGTTTTTTTTTTTGAAAAATCCGTTCTTTAGATTTGGAAATTATATGTACTAATTTCCTTTTCCATAAGATTGATATTTAGCGAAGCTACACTTTTGTCAATGTAACATTTTCTTAAAAATTCACCCCTTTTGGTGCAAATTATTTTTAACATTCTTTATCATTAATTTGTAAGGACGAAGCTGTTAATCTTTGAAAATCCACAGTAAAAGGGGCAGCACGCGCGTAACTTATTTAAAACCATTTTAGTCCGCAAAGCCCCAATTGCCATTAATATCACCTGAATTTCACGATAAAAAAAGTGCGTGGTGTGCGTTATTATTTGTAGGTAAGTATTTGTTCCTCCTTCTTCATTTGGTATCCCGTATCCTTCCAGAGACTTTAACTTTCTGTACTTTTTTTTACAAGAGTATGTGAAAAGTTTTATAGAATGTAAAGTAGAAATTTGCAAGCAGATTTCTACGTTAAGCCTCAAAGCATGGTAATCTTGAGATCAAAAAGGAATGAAGTGAAAAGCGTCAGTCAAAGCCTCGTTCCTCTATAAAATCTTGCCCATAACATATCCATAATATCTCATTACTAAAGTTTGGATTAATATGCAAATAAATTTGTTATACAATTGAGTTTAGAATAAAATATTACAAAGACTTTGGGTATTTAAGAAGTACTTACTTAAAAAGTTACAAATTTACAGATTTCGAAAAGAAATAATTGACGAAAAGATTCTGTCAAAAGAAAATCAGTAAAAAGTTTGTTTTAATCCGTATTCATTTCACGTTTAGAGAAAATGTTATTACGCGAAAATCGAGGTTAAATGAATAATTTTACGCGCATCGTATCGTTTTTACTTTTGTTAATATTACCGGCAATACGTTTCAAAAAGAAATCGAAAGAGTAGTTTTTAGACAATTAAATCTAAATAGTTCATTATAATAAATTCGATTAGGGAAATCAAGAAAAGCGTTAAGAATAACATCAATTGCTTTCGGAAAATTCAACATTGACAGTCAATTTCGTCAGAATAACACATCATGAAGTTAGTGGCGTTTCTGCTATACGCAAGAATGCTTTTCCTGCAGCTTATTCCTGGGGTGCTATCCTGAAACAGTAGCAGTATCGTAGGCGTATGTTCCGGGAAAACCCGCCTGAAAATCCCGCCTACTTTCCCGGTGAAAGTTATCATTTCTACATCAGTTCGAAATCCGCGCTCCTTCTTAAACCAAAGCAGTTTATACCATCAACGGATAGATATATTGATATGTACCTAATGCCAATGTAAAAAGTGATTATAATCTGTTATTGTTAATTATCGTTTTCATTAAGTTGTTAGTGCGCTTTTCACTAATGTGATTGTGTAGTGAAATAATTTTATTGTAACCGCCGCACCGCCACCATTTTAGATTGATACCATGTTACCCCTTCTAGGACTACTTATTTTTGTTTGTTCAGGTAAGATACAATTTTATAAATAATCGCGTCACCGTTTGTATATGTTATTCGTCTCGAAGAGTCAATGCGTCCGCCTTTTTTAAAAGGACAATTTAAAAAAATTGGGGCGATATGTCAACACAAAATAATGATGTATTTTGACCTCGTACATTATTTACATTCTAGCAATAATAATGAAATAACTTTCTAAATGTTATAATTGCCATGTTTTCATATATGAGCGTACCAATGCCACGTAAAATAATAACCGTTTAATTAAAGAGGCTAATAGTTATAATTGTATTCATGCTAATCAGTAAAATTTCAGTTCAATATTTCTGATTTGACCTTCGTAAGTTTTTTAAAAAATAAGGCTCCTGTCTTGGTAATTTAATTGTATTACATAAGTGTCCTTACCTCTGCCGTTCTTGGAAAACAATGTTTACGACTAATTGTAGAAAATAATAGCCTTGTTTTTTCGTGCGCTTTATTGACTTAATTGCAGATGGATTACAAGTAGATAATACCAAAATTTGGTAACCAATTATTGTGGAGAGGGGGGTTCGCTCCAATTTTTGAGTGTAATATAATAGGTAGTGTGAATTTCATTAATAGTTTCGCTTTCACCTGTACATTGTTAGAAATTGTAATTTAAATAGTTATGGCCGTTGTAGGGCAAGAATGAATTTTTTGTAATTTTTAATATATCAAAACTGGTTTATAAATAAATTAATGTTCATCAAGTCGTCGTAGTACCATATAAGTTCAAGGTCCTACACACATATTTTGTTAGAAAGTTTTATCGTGCAAAACCAGAAAGAATTTCATTATTTTCAGTTTTATTAAATACAATAGTATCTAATCACTTATTATTTAGAATCAGATAAATGTGGGTTGCAAATAAAGACCATTTCATTTTGTGCGCATTTATAAAATCAGATCAAAAAATGTACAAGCTTTCACACGGTCCACAATTTTAGGATCCAAATATTAAACGTATAATTATCGGCGCTTAAAAAAATTGGACCAAATTTGAACAAATACTTGTGCAATCTGCATATCAAGCAGGTCTCTAGAATAAAATTTCGCCAATCCCCCCTCTCCCCGTCTTCTTTAGTCGCCCCCTCTGCCACATATGATTGTGGATGAACGTAAAATACCTACCGCTTGCATATTTGTACAGGCTCACAGTCAGTGGCGTATCGAGGGGGGAGATAAGGGGGATATACTCCCCCCCCCCCCCCCCAGTGTCGAACCATTCCATTCTATTTTACGCTTATTCTTATTAATCTTTAAAAAAAGACGTATCTTAGAAATTCAAGCTCACAGAACAGACTAAATGGACTGGCAATGATGTCAATTCATAGGGAACTACCATTTCAGAAGACGAAATAGTAGAGAAACTTGCACAGCCAAGGGGATTGCATTTTGTATTATAATAATATTTATTTTATAACTTTCTGTAACACAAATGTTTTTTTAAAATTGGTAGATCACACCGCACTTTTTATATCCCCTCCCAAGACTGTAGTCTGCGTACGCCACTTGGCTCACTAGCTAGAATAGTATTTAAAGCAAAAGTAAAAAAATGTAAGCCATTTACTACATTCAAAATTGGCAATTATTTTCAATACCCAGCACCAAATAAGAATCTACAGCTAAAATGCCAATAATTTACTGTACCTATACTTTTTTCTTAGAGGCCCTACATAGTAAAGCGACAGCCGATATACAAATCAACCGCATTAATATTTCGTATTACCGTTGGTATTACGTAAGCGAGTTTCAAAAATACATTTTATTGTTTACTACCTCAACACCGTTTTGATCAAGGGGTTGGAGAGCGTGCTATTCAGTCCCTACATAAGAAAAACGATGACCCATACAGAAACTGACTACAGTACGGTTCCGTACCACGTAAATGGGTTTTAAGAATGCGTTTTGTTTTTGCTGCTTCTCATCATCTTCATGAAGAAGCTGTAGCACTGGATTCCTTTCTCAGCCCCCACATAAGAAAGGGATGGCTCATATACAAACAATCTACTCATGTGGTACAAATTGGTACTATAGTTGGTTCGTGTATCTGTCGTTGTTTTCTTATGTAGAGACTGCTGGCCCCTACAAAATATTTTTGAAATAATGAAAAGTACATTTTTCATTACGATAGTACGTAAATAATACTAACAAAAGATGTGCTTGGGGATAGTCTGTCTAGCACATTGCGGATCTTAAGACATCAACGGTATTAGTTTTCAATTTTCTTCATTCTAAAGTGGGAAAAATTGATCAAATTTCATAAAAAACTATAACAATCTTTTTAGAACAAACAAAATATACAATAAAAAAGAGCGAATTTAATTAAACAAAATACATGATTAAAAGAGAAAAATAAAAATATCCCCAAAGAAAAAGAGTGATAAAGAAAAAGATTTGGAAACTTTATGGATCAAATGATTTTGCATTTCAGACCAAATTAATTGAATAATAAAATTATTCTTCTCTCCCTTTACAACACATTCATCCATATGGATCCAAATCTTTTGCTTGTCCCGAGCAACTTCAACGAACAGTTACAGAAATTTGTTCCCGAAGGAGATGTAGGAAACGTTCTCCTATTAAATTGTATTTCCTAAGAAGACTTCAATAATGTATTGTCCTAATGCTTCTTGAACAAACTGTGGATTGATAGTTGCCCATGCCTTCCAATTTTTAATATTTTAAAACACTATGATATGGTCCACGCAGTAAATTTAAATTTGGATTTTCAGCTACTTAAAACGTTGAAGATGCTCTTATTTTCTTTATTTTCATCGTTATTCTGCGCAATTGTAGTTTAGTTTGGAATTGGTTGCCATGGATGTTTTACTCTAAACAATGGTTTTTTTGACGAGCACTATTCCCCGCGTAAAGTAATTTAACAATTTCTCGTTGAATACATTTTTTAAAATAATACGATATTAGGTTTTAGTTTTTCAATTTTCCGACTTTAGAATGAAGAAAATTAAATCTAATACCTACGGTTGTTGATGTTGGGGTAGAACATTTTTCTCTGCATTTTTACTCTAACATTTATTTGCCTTGAAATTCCTATGATACGTTAATTATTGTAATAATAAATACAAGTAATTCCATTAATTTTTTATTTTAAATGGGGCCCGAAACGATAACAGATTGTATGTATGTATATAGCGACTGCTTTACAGCCTTGGCCGTTTGTCGCATCCTATTCTCCATTGCCTCTTGTCCTGCCACGATTCTCTCAGTGTCAGGATTTTTAGCAAGTTGACTTTTTAACGTAGGGTAGGGAGCTGGCCTACCGCTACAACCCTCCTCCTTTTTCCGGGCTTGGGACCGGCAGTGGCGGCCACTGGGCTACTCAATCCACCCAGCGCCTACCCCAGGCGGAGATTGTGATAGATTAAAATTAAACAAGAATTACTGAGATACAACGTTAAGAAAATCTTTGGTGTACTTATTCGCATCAAAAATGGAAAAGAGAACATCCAATCAAACCTCTTTCTGCGAAGGCATAAATGAAAATGAGGTTCAACTGGTAAGATTAATAAGAATTATTTGTGCGTATATCACAGCAGTGCTCGTGAAAGATGTAAATGTTGCACGTGGCAAAGTATTTATTTCATGGCCTAGAGAATAGACAGCTAAATACCAAAGAACCTTAAACGAATCAATTAGGCCCATTTGCCGAATGCGTTTAAACACGCTTTGAATTCTGTTTAAAGTAAACGTTTAAGTTGAATTACTTGTTATTATTACAATATTGTTTTTGGAGTTCCATAACGTAAGTTTACAGAAAATTAATTATATCTTCTGCTAATGATTGGCAATTACTTCAACACAAATAACTTTCGTGACGAGTCCACAAAAAACTACAATTTAATATCAAAAAAGGGATTTCGTGTAGTTCTTTACTGGGAAGCTTTCAAGATGGTTCTGTTATATTATGCGGCCCTTTTTTCTTCTTTTATCATAACTGGCAAATATTCCTTCTTTCCATTATTTTTCAAGGGGTAGTTTATGACTTTTTGCCAATACGTAGTTTCGATTAAAAAAATTTACAAACTCTAATTTTTGGAATCTAGTTATGCTTTCTCTTTGTCCACGTATTCCAGTAGGTAATATGGTTTTGCATATTATTTTTTTCAGTAATTCTTGCGTATGTTTAGATTAGTTTTTCCAAATATATTTTTATACCACTTTAACCGACAGTTTTTATTTCGATTTTTTATTATTTAGTTGGCTCTTTCCCCATTTCGCTTTTTTTCTATCGCTACTATAATTTGTGTTTTTCTATTTTCACTTATTATTATTACAGTTTTAAAATATCATCACATAAGTTTGCTGTGTAGAAACCGCACGAATATGTCATACATTATTAACCATACCATCTAAAACGTGTATGGCTGTATGTACATGATCTGCGGTCACAATACCACCGCATTAATGATCGTAAGTTAATAAAATTAATCATTCATGTTACCTCCATTACAATTTTACAACTTCACAATAAGTAAGCAGAGTTGAATAACTTAAGGGCATGTGATACCCTGTTGAAATGCATAACATCTGAAGTATCTAAAGTAGGCAACACATCATGCTGAATGCATCCATATAATTTTAGTACACAACAAAAATACGTAGTTGCAAAATAAGACTAAAATTTATTTAATCACTGAAAGAACTACGTACTTAGGTATGCACATTTATAGAATACGAATTTCTTATCATATTTATTTTACAGGTCAGTTTCATGTTTCATGTGATGAGCTATTATATCAAATTTATTGTAATTTGTAGATAAACTGCAATTTTTCTTTCTATCTGCTAAAATTCGTACGTTCTAATAGTCGTAGCGGTACATCGAGAAAATCGCAAATGTCTGTCAAATTGTGCGGGAAGTGTAAAATTAGGTACACTTATTAATTAGATCAAAATAAACGATTTGACCCGCAGCACCCCTATTTTCAACCCTTAGTTTTCAAAAGTGCCCCGTATTTAGTTTTTTCCATCCCCTAACGATAACTCCTTTGTTTACAACTTTTCGAAAAAAATATATTAATAAAAGTTTTAGGAATTCTTATACGGAACATTTTATATAAGGATAAAATTTTCACAAATATCAACCCTTATCGAGATATGTGGAAGAAACTGATTTGTGCAGTTTCATTACAAAATCGGTCATAGTTTTCTTGTTTATCGTTTCTCAGAAAAATTATTCAAGTAAAAGATGTAATATTAATATGATCAATATTTTAGATATAAGTATATATAATATTTTCACAGAAAGCAACCCTTAACAAGTTATTTCGATATTTTTGAAAGTAAGCAACCCTTAAGTATTAAATCGCTCATATCTTTTTTATTTGTAACTTATGAGGAAAAACATGTAAATAAATATTATAGAAAATTATCTTTTGGGCATTTTATGTCGGTATGAAAATTTTTGAAAAGTCAACCCTTAACGAGATATATCGAAAAAACCAGAAACTGTCAACTTTCACATAAAATCGAGCATAACTTTTCTATATTTCAGTGACATTATTGTTATATAGGTAATTCGGTAGCTATATGGATGTAGAAAATATAAGTAAGGGGTAATTTTTGTACAAAAACTCACCCTTAGCGAGATATTTTGAAAAAAAACAAACTTTCAGCCCTTTTTAGAAAAGTTTTCGTAACTTTTCCAATTACGATTGTTAATATTATTTCTTCATGGTTAATAATAGGCAATTACAGTGAATTTCATGAAATCATAGTGATTTTGCACCATATCACACTGGTGCGGGAATTTTCAACGTACAAAGTAAGGTTTATTCGCGGTAATCTAATTAAAAAGAAACAATCTAATTTATTGTACCCAAAATGCAAACATAGGTCGATTTTATATCAAGGAAGACATATTTTGATGTTATTTTCTTTGGGGGTGGTTCTCACCTCCAGCGCTTCACAGGGGGTGACATTTAGATGTAGGTACCGCTACGACTATAACAATTTTGACGCAATAAAAAATATAAACTTCTATATAAAAAAAATAATGTAATACAATTCCAAAGATCAATCAATACCTAGATGTTTCAGGAAACGCAATTATGTACTGTATATTACTGTATTATGTATGTATTGCATAATTATACAGGGTGTCTCACGGTGACCGTCGCTTAGAAGAAGTATATCAAGAACAGTAAAAGCTAGAAATTTGAAATTTTGCACATGCGACATGGAGTGTTTAATCTATTAAATAAAAATATTTTCCAAATGGCAGTACTTCCGGAAATACCGGAAGTGAGCATCAACTTCTTTATTTTAAATACAAACCAGGCAATTTTTTTCACATTCTGATGTGTCATAAAATGTTTAGTAAGTATGCTTAAAATAATCGGCGTACCAATTTTGATCGTTGAGAAAAAAAAATTTTTTCACTGAAAAATGTCAAAATCTTGTTTAGGAAATAAAATTGAAAGTCGAAAGTGGTAAAAGTTAGGGAAATGGGATTTTAGGTTCTCAATGTCAACAGATTGAGACACAATTGTCTGTCATGGATAATAAAAAATTGCACGCGGTTAAGTATCTATTTGACGTTATTTCCAGACTTAAGAAAAACTTTAAAAAGTCTCCTTTTTTAAATGGAATGCCTATTTAATTATCAGCCTATTCGATCCAGAAATAAATTTCCTTTAAATTGATATACCATGTTCCTATACCTAAAATCAATGATTACAGAGTTATTTACATTTTTCTAATTAAAATTTTAATTACATACTTTACAAAACATGGTTGGCTTTGAAAATTTTCAAAAAATTTTTATTCAAATGTTTCTTATGCAACTTCTTGACTATCCAAGGTCACTTTCCGCCGAACGAACAGAACTTTCAGGGAAAACATTAAAATATCCCAATACATTGGTTTCTGCAGCGTCATTGGGGACAATTGGCTTTGCCAAATTTCGTGGCGCATTTACTTCGCCCAAATTTAGAAAATTCTTTTCAATTTTTAATAAAACAAACTCCAAACCTCCCCTTTAACCAATATAATGCATAACGTAGATGATCGATGAAATGATAGTTCTTTTTTTTTGTATAAAAATTGAAGCTAGCGGCACTGCAAACCACTAGTGGTTTGCAGTGCCGCTAGCTTCAATTTTTATACAAAAAAAAAAGAACTATCACTAGTGGTTTGCAGTGCCGCTAGCTTCAATTTTTATACAAAAAAAAAAAGAACTATCATTTCATCGACGTTATGCATTATATTGGTTAAAGGGGAGGTTTGGAGTTTGTTTTATTAAAATTATCCTTTTCCCCCTTTGTGAGATGGAACCGTTGAATTCTATAAATTCTTTTCAATCATCCTGATTTTTCGTTCTGTCATTGTAGGTAAATGCGGATATCTTTCGTTAAAGTGTTGAGTGATTCTTTATTCAATAGTTCTGCAGGTCGGAAAAGTAATACGAGCAGACTCGCCATGAATGTAAAACAAATTTAGAATATCAGCGTTTGTGTATTCCATATTTCCCAATTAAAAACAAATATCAAGCGCAAAAATCAAAATTCAAACAGATAACACTGATAACAAACGTAAACGTAGCGTAAACTTTTAAACTGATTGCTAACTGACAACTGTCATCATAAGAAACAATTGAATAAAAATTTTTTGAAAATTTTCAAAGCCAACCATGTTTTGTAAAGTATGTATGTAATTATAAATTTAATTAGAAAAATGTAAATAACTCTGTAATCATTGATTTTAGGTATAGGAACATGGTATATCAATTTAAAGGAAATTTATTTCTGCATCGAATAGGCTGATAATTAAATAGGCATTCCATTTAAAAAAAAAAGACTTTTTAAAGTTTTTCTTAAGTCTGGAAATAACGTCAAATAGATACTTAACCGCGTGCAATTTTTTATTATCCATGACAGACAATTGTGTCTCAATCTTTTGACATTGAGAACCCAAAATCCCATTTCCCTAACTTTGACCACTTTCGACTTTCAATTTTATTTCCTAAACAAGATTTTGACATTTTTCAGTCAAAAAATTTTTTTTTTCCAACAATCCAAATTGGTACGCCGGTTATTTTAAGCATACTTCTAAACATTTTATGACACATCAGAATGTGAAAAAAAATTTCCTGGTTTGTATTTAAAATAAAGAAGTTGATGCTCACTTCCGGTATTTCCGGAAGTACTGCCATATGGAAAATATTTTTATTTAATAGATTAAACACTCCATGTCGCATGTGCAAAATTTCAAATTTCTAGCTTTTACAGTTCTTGATATACTTCTAACCGACGGTCACCGTGAGACACCCTGTAGAAGGAAAATTATTTGCAGTGGGGCACTTTTTTTAAGCACACTTTTATCTCTCTTATGAAAATATATTCAATATCAGCAATAAATCAGAAGAAGATTTTTTAAATAAACACCGTAATTCATTTAAATTTAGGTATTCATATGTATATCAAAAGAAAATGCTGATATAGTATTTAATATAGCCCCTAGAAACACATAGTACCGACAACGTTTGATCTTGCCGACTGGAGCAAAATTGGTTGGTTACAATGGTAACACTAAAAAATTCCCTAAGCGGATGAAGTGCGTGAATAGAAAGCGATGAGAAAGCGCAACAGCGCAAGCGCTACATGTGTTTTTTCGCTTTTATTGTTTTCTCTATTTGTTTACACTGCAATCTTTCCATCTGAAAATTTCCGTAAATAACATTTAAATTGTAAATTATTATAAGTGCGAGGTTGCTTTACAAGAGGTTGCACCAGCAGTGGCAAAAACGGACAAAGTTTATTTAGAATCCCTGCGAACCTTAGTAGGACAAAAACATGGTTAACCTCACTTTCCCCTTATAAACAAAAATATAGGTACTTACAGTAATTTAGGTAATTAAATTAAATGCATCCTTTAAAGTAATGTGAATTGCTCCCATTGAAATTGTATAATTTGCAATTTATAAGTTATTTGTGTAACGACAGGCCGTGAAGCTGAACTATTGGGTGTAACAAAAGGTAATGAGAGGGCCCGATTAGTCTGAAAACGGCTGTTAAGACATTTTTCATAAATTTTCTAGTTTTAATTATTGAATTAACATTCCATGAATGGTTCAATTAATCACATTAGTTATGAAAATTTAACCTCAAATAATAAATCATAACATTTGAAATTAGCGTCGATTGCCTTAGGGAGTTTTCGTATTTCAATGTTGATGTCAGGTTTGCTCCAGCTTGTCGGTACTATGTGTTTCTAGGGGCTATAGTATTTAAGATATAAAAGACATCACAAGGAGCATATCGTCGGTGACGGTGACCTGGCAATACCTCCTATCTGCCATTTTTGGCAAATTATTTGATATTGTGAAATTTTTTGTATCTCTAAAAATAAAGTCGGTACAGAGCTACAGACGAAAAACACATCAAGTGAGTATTCCGCAAACGAAATTCACTTTTTGAGTGACGTCATGCGAACGGTCTGATGAAATCTGATCGTCAGAGAATCCGGCCTTGCCCCTTACCTACCTTTGCCTTTTCCTACAGCGTTCAGTCTCAACGCCTACAGTTTCTTTAGTTTCCGTCTTCTTTTTCCTTTTTTGTTTCTTTCTAAATTTGTAAGATTCATTTACACATTAATATTTCAGACATTTTTAAGGACAATTTTGATCGCTGCAACTTTTTCAATGTATTTACGTATTCCTATTTCCACATAGCAGGGTATGACAAAATTTGAATTATATTGATACACAGGGAAAAAAGTTATAGTGATATTTCTCTATTAATTAGTGATTTTAAAAATTGAATTCATTAAAAATCATACTTAAATACCAGCAATCATTTTGAAAATTTGTCATACCCTAGCATACATACGTGTGCACATA
Organism: Pyrocoelia pectoralis; assembly: GCA_036250285.1. Taxonomy (NCBI): domain Eukaryota; kingdom Metazoa; phylum Arthropoda; class Insecta; order Coleoptera; family Lampyridae; genus Pyrocoelia; species Pyrocoelia pectoralis. Next base: position 9,374,108 of record CM070077.1, on the reverse strand, counting down.
TATTCAGAAATTCAGCGTTCTACATCCATAATTGTGCTTAAAAATATACGAAAACGTAACTCCGCAACGATTAATCAGATCACTTTTTTTTAGCATTCGTAACAAAGTAATAGAGTTAATCTATTCAATTAGTAGTCGGGAAACTCTCCAAATAGTATAGAAAACCAAAAAAATGCGTTTTTAAGGTAATACAAAACTGGGTATACCCCGCCCTTAACACTATGTAATATCATTGTTTTGTTAGTCCTTGACAAAGGAAATAAACTATTTGGAAAGTTTGGCTTATGATTTTAATGCGTCCATAACAATTTTTCAAGATTGAAAATAATTTTACTATTTCCATTTCTTTTTTATCATTTATGTGTGGGTAGCATAACGAATATTATTATTATTGCCAAACACGTAACAACTCAAATAATAATTAATTTTATAGGTAGGTACTTATTTAGGTAAGTTTTAATGAAAAATCTTTTTTTGGCGGGGGTGGGGTGGGCATAAACAATTTTAGTAAATGCAAAGAAAATATTGCAATAAAAATAAATTAACCGAAACTACTTGCAAATGTTTCTCATAACTTGAGATGAATATCATGAATACATTAAAAAATCATAGGAGGTCAAATGATTTATAGTTTTAATTTACATACTTGGTGCTCCAGTTAAAATACTGACCTACAATTTTATTTCGCACGTTCGATTATTATTATACAGTAAGTATTATCTATAGATTTTACTTCTCTTTTGTACCTTAAAATTGTATTGTACCGTACTTATGGACCCAGATCTAAGAATAGCACATAGACGTCGGATGAATTACTTCTTATTTGAAAATATAGCTCTTTCCATAATACAATTTGATGTTAATTTTCTTTTCGTAATGTGGTACATTGTACATAAGCGGAAAAATGTCAAAATTTCTTATTTGAGGAAAAGTACCATAACCATGGTAAAGCTCTATTTACATTAACATTTTCATTTCTTCTAAGAGCATTCTTTAAAGCAAGTTTATCGGACTTAACGACATGTTTGGTAAGTTGTTTAAATATCACACTCAAACTGAATTGTAAATTAAAGTTTCATTATAAGAACTTGTAATTGACGATAACAAAAACCTAATCTACTATAAAAACTGTATCTATAAATTAATAATGTACTCCTCCTCTTTGCAGTTGCAATGGAATCCTCAAATCTTTGTGGAATGCAATGTGGTCTTTGTGGTTTTCCTGATAACTTGATTAAATATCAAACACAGTCTTGGTGATTAGGATCATTTCTTCATTTTCAAAAAATTCATTAACTACACTTTCTTCATGATCGTTTACTAGATTTTCATCAGGTTTTTTTAACTATATTTCTGGGTGTGTCAAATTCCAAGAGATAATGTTAAAATATTTGTTTGGGAGAACATCAGAATTTATAACCCTTAACTGATTAGATCAGGTTATTCACTTATATTCTTTATTCAAAAACACATTGTAAACGACATTACCAATTTTTTTCAATTATTCTTGTATTATAGTAGTAAACTTTTGCAAAAACGTACGATTAAAGCGACGTTCTCTTAATTGAATTGTTTTCCCATTTCAATGTTATTTCTTCTTTCCTATTTTTACTTCTAGTTTTAACAAATCTAACACGGTGCGAATGTTTCTGCTAAATATGAGATGGTGCTGGTGTTTTTCTCTCTGTACCACTACAATTTGGAGCTATTCGATTAGTTTGTAGAAAAAAATATCTTTGGTGGATGGTGTACCTGATGATTTTGTTAGTGTTGTTTTAAAACTGCCCGCTTGGTCATTTCATTGTGGATTATACAAAGGAGTATGCTCCACTTCCTTTGGTTTTGTAGAAATCATTAAATAGATCACTGAACTTTATACCATTATCGCTTACCAATGCTTTACGATTTTCAAATACTGTAAATAACTTCTTCAGCCTCCCTACAGAATTTGCAATGTATGATTTTGGGTATTTTGAAAAAGCGTCGACTAATATTAAAAATAACTAAATCAAGAAACAGGACCAACAAAATCATTATCCCAAAAGGTTTCTCAATCAATTGCCATAAGGACAGTGGAACTTTAACAGGCGCGATTTTAACTTCTGCTCCATTTCTTGCGATTACAGCGCCTTCTGTCGCGAATCGAAAAAAATGTTTCGGACAAATCGTACGTAACTTTCGACGTAGAATCCGAATCTGCGATAAAAAATAGGGGTTCCTATTTAAGAGATCAAATTTGCCGCCCGCCCCGCCTACAGGGGGTGGGGGTGGGGTGTAATTTACTACTAACGAATTTCCCCCTCGGAGATATTCAAGTTTTGATTCGGCAAATTTTTCTATACAATGCGTATTTTTCGAGATATTTCAAATTCCAGGTTAAATGACTCACCCGGTATACACAACACAGGTATCGCTGAGCGACACTTGGAATATTTTGCAAAGTATTCTAGAGCTAAGTAAGCTTTGTTAGTTCAGCATGTTACCTCTGAGAGCGTCCCAGCAAACAATGAGTCGACATTTGACAAGTCTTAAAACCTTCCGTTCTACTCACTCTATAGACAAATCTGGCTCATTGTACTTATTTTTCTTCGTATACTATTTACCTACGTATTAAGGTGATCGAGATGAAAAGTTTTCTAATAACGTTTATTTGTATTAAGGTAGTTACCAATATTTTTTACATTTTTTCTTAAAATGAATGAACTCAAATTAATGCCCGTTAAAGAGAACATGGACAGCAATCAACGACGGCAGGAAAACACAAATATTCATTACCACTCTCCTTTGCATTGCTAACTGCAGGCGCAGCATGCTCTTTTTGCGCTTTAGATTTCCCTTCATTTTTATACATTTTGCTCACAAGATGTTTTGCATTAGAATACTGACTTGGACAGCAGGTAGGTTCCGGTTGAGCAAGACAAGCTGGTGAACCACGACACTGTGTTCTTCTACAATCGTCCTGTAATCCATTTTTCTTACCACAGTCACAGCCAACGTACAAAACACCAGCCAATAATTCTCTTGACTTACAGGTAACGACTTTAGGTTTATCAATAAGTGCGTCATCTTCGGCATCTTTCTTTAACTGTTTTGATGGCGGTGGTTCTGATCTAGTTTTATAGCATACCTGTAAACAGACGTAAGTAATGTGGTGATCAGAATTGTCTATAATAATTATACCATAATATCTGGCGGCTGCTCCTGTTGTGATCCCGTAGATATACAACATCGCTGAAAGGTAGGGACTTGTGGTTTTTGGGCATCATCTTTAACGAGTTCCTCTACTAAACATTTTAGTTGGCAAATTAAGTCTTGTCGTCGTTGGCTTTGATTCATTCTGATTAATATATACGAGAATTTTGAATATTTTGGAAAAAAATTAGAAAGTTACTTTAAATTTAGAATACATAAATCGAAAAAATGTCAAACTGAATTTTTAAATTGTTGTTGTTGTTTTATGAAATGACTTGATCAATCTTTTTTATTTCCACTATTTATTTCCATTTGCAGTTCTACAATAATGGTATTTTTTCCACTTCCTGTCTATCAGTACATTTTCCGTTTTTGGATTCTATTAAGTTTTATAATAATTTATTAAAAATGTCTCAACGTGTGTACGTCCATGATTCCTCAACGCTTTATGAATTAAACGTGCTTTTAGGTTTTCAATAAGAATTCTTGCAAGGAATGCCATAATACCAAAATTATTTGTTGGTATATTATTAGTAGACATCTAAATATTCTAAAATATTATCCTTTTTAAAAAATGTCTCTCTCTTGTAGGGATGTTGTTACACGTGTAACGAAAAAACCGTAAAAAGATCATGGTCTGAGATGAATGATAAATAAGGCAAATCTTCCACTAGTTGCCTTTTGACTGTTTGCATATTATAGAGCTGAAATAAAACAATTGATAGCTTTTAAAGACTATTGTTTATCGAAGTATCCTCCACGAAGATTAATGGACTTTTGCATGTGATCGAACCAATTCTGGAAGCAGTTATTCCACTGGTTTGCAGGTACAACGAAAATGACGTTTTTGAACACGTTCACTGCTTCTTCTGGCGACTGAAATCTGTACCACGCAGTCCGTTCTTGATTTTCGGAAAGGTAAATAAATCGTTGGGACTGTACGGAGGATGGTCTAACTTGCATTGTCTTGGTGGAGGATGATTCGTCGTTCCACGTTGGTTTTTAAAAGCCCAACGATGACTTTCGGAAAAACAAATGGTTGTATACCAATCGCCAGTAACAGTTCTTTGATCTTGCAGAGGAATTGTTGCCACATGACCTGCTTTTGAGGCAAATGTTGCGACCATCATATTGGATCGAAAAAAACGACTGTCGTTTATTCTCGGGTTGATATGAGTAAATCCACGATTCATCACCATTGACGATGCTGTACACGTTTTTAAAGTTTCCTGCGTTGAAGCAGTTCTTCATGCAACATTTTTTGAATTGAAGTGTTTGAAATTCCCAATGATGCCTCAATCTCGCGATATGTCACGTGTCGATCTTCCTTGATAAGCTTGCGCGCAGCATCGACGTTTTCCTTGGTGACGGTCGTTTTTGGCGCACTTCCCCTTGAATCGTCGACAAGAGAAATTGTCGATTGATGTGGTGTGCTTTATTTCCAAAAACGGAAACCAACTCGTCGAGGCATTTAGCTCCATTGTTCGAACAACTTGTCAACTTGTAGTAAATTATGGTCAGTCACATTTATCTTTCCCAAAAAACCGTTTTATTATGTGTATCTGGTGACACCGCGCTCTCATTGCGCTGTCGTTATATCACTTCTAGGAAGAAAATATCTTAATTTCGTAACGATTAATGGAAAAGAATATAGCGCTGAAACCATCGCGAAACCCATTACCTTAGTTCACAGGGAACAATGTAACGTAATTCTGTACAGAAGGGATATGATGGATACGTATGAATCATATATTAAGAATCTGCGACTACTTGTGGGCATACTTTCTGGGCACTGTAAATTTAACAAGCACTTGTACCGCATGGGCTTGGTCGAATCACCTTCCTGTAGAGGATGCTACATAGATGACGAGACGGCGCAACACATACTCTGTGAGTGTCCCGTACTCGTCGAAGCAAGACGATCCATGTTTGGGGAATCCTGGCCGGACATGGCTAAGATCAGAGCCGCTCTCCCGTCCAGCATCCTCAGGTTTATCTCACGTGTGGGATGGCTTGAGTGACGTTGCGGGGCTGAACGACTGTAATCAGGGAGGTAGCACAAAGGGCCCGAATAGGTGGCCTACGTGCGCGTGGACTTCTGACCACCCTCCCATCGAAATCCAGAATCCAGAAATACGTATGGATCGTAGCATTTTCATAATGTGGTTAAAATCCATGAGATAAATTTTTAATTAAAATTATTTTAGAGACGGTTGAAAAATATCCCAAATAAGCGCATGATTCGTTTAGAATATTAATATTTAAAAATTAACTGTAGGTATAGTTATAGAAACCTAGCAGCTTGTGATCTTTGGGTACCATAAATTGGATCATAAAGTAAACCTAAAGCTTATTTGACAAATGCGAATGAATATCAAGGTAGCCGCAGTGACCTCTAACCGGATGTAAGACCAAATTTATAATCAGTCTCTTTCAGTAAATCCTCATGAAAGCTTTAATACTATCTAATTTTAATCACTCGTATTTTATGAAATAAATAGTTAAACTGACGACCAACAGGAAATTTATTTGTTTTATTTTAATTAAAATAAATTCACTTAGTTTAACATAAAGTATATGGAAAAAGGAGTATTTATTATAGATATTAGCACAGATAAGTAATATTAGTAACTCATTTCTGGAATGGACGAAAACTGTTATATAACACTGTGTGAGTGTGAGCGCAACGTCATATCATTGGAAATTGGTCTAATTTGTGCACTTTTGTGCCTTTATTTATATTATGTGGCAAATTTATATCACATGTAAAATAAATAATTACTGATTTGCATGAATTTGCACAATTATGTACCACGTAACTTCCATGCATTTTTCCAGGTATGAATGCACAGTTAATTAATGTAAACGTGATTCATAAAGTGATGCACATAATAATTAGTCTATCACTCTATCATAATATGGAAACAATTACCGTGTACCTACTCTTTGCTATAGGCGTTGAGTGAAAGATATTTTTTCCAACATCGCTTATAAAAATTACACTTTCATCACTCAATGTAGCGGTAGCGGGGAAAATAGGCATTTGCATCACTAGTGAGGAAAGTTCATTTCCATAAGTTGTTTAAGGTTAGTTGTCATTTTTGACAGACAGGTGACTGAACTGTCAATATCATATGTTTAAATCATACATTTGAATATATAAATTTTTTTTTTGTATTTTGTCTCCAAAGTAACCATTTTGCGGACTGAAAACAATCCGCAAAATACATCTTTAAAGGACAAGTACGCTAAAGTCGCTATGACAACCTTAATGCTGAATTTTCATTCGTTTTGACGTATTTACGATATCTTTATTTTGACTTTTTACGAATTCACTTGTTGTTGCTATAACAACTATGTCAAAGCTAAATATGACGTTTACAACTGTTCTCTGTACGTACCAAATTTAAATTTTTATGAAATTAATTTGATAATTCAGAGAATTCATGCAAAAAAATGTTGTATGCATCACGTACGCAAAACGTTTTAGTGGATTCGTCTAAGTTTTCGGACTCGGCTTCGCCTCGTCCGACAAACTCGACTCATCCACTAAAACATCATTTTGCGTACTTGATACATAAATAATTATTATTGGTGTCCTATTTTAGCCTTTTAAACCACGCCCCAACGTGTTTAAATCGCGTTTTCAAAAACGCACGTGTTTTAAAGTTGCCATGGCATCATCATCAATTTGAAAAACGTGAATTCTTATCGGTTATTGATCTGACAGGAGTACTTTGTTACGTAAAATAAAATGACAGATTGCAAATTAATTTCCGTTTTTCTCATTTCCATGACAACGAAAGGTATACTGATTTCACATTAGGAACTCAACCATTTCACATTATTAGTTCTTATTTCCACATTAATACCAGATTTCAAAGTGAAGCAATACAAAAAATAACGTAAAGTATAAGTGGATAAACAGGTCTTTAAAACACTTGCTCTATTTCAAGCACTCCGGCTGCGCCGTCGTGCTTGAAAACTCGCGCGTGTTTTAAAGACCTGTTTATCCACTTATACTTTATGACATTAAAATTTATGATTTATTCATTTCCATAGCAACGTTAGAATAAAAAATCAGCAACTAGATTTTTGAAAAAATAGGAGAGTAAAATAATTATAAAGAAATTTAAAATTGCTCGCTTTCGCTCGTGAGTATACAATGTATTGCTCGTTGAAAAATCAGTCACTTTCATCACTTATAATGTAATGTAGGTACTATTTCGGGTTTGTACTGCTTTGCATCTGCTTGCACCGTCATCTTGTGAGTAGTTATCTCACGAACCTATACACTCTCATCAAAACTATTCTCCACGTCTGAATTCATATTTTAAATAACACTATTACACGTCATCGGCGCTATAATGTGTAAAACCGACACATAGGCGCAAAAGTGAGGCTGCTTTTGATAAATTTATACATAAGACATAAGTATGCTCCATTTTGACTAAAAAAATGGAGCGCTGTTCCCTTGTTGCCGCTAAGTCCTCAGAAAGGAAATCGATGGCCTGCACAAAGCAAGCGATTTACGTTTCTTCTAATTGAGTGATAGATCACTGAAGGGGAAGCAATCAATACGACAGACAACCTTCACTCTCAGTCTTCGAATGTGGTTGGAAGAACAAAGAAACCAAGTTGAGAGTGACGTGATCGGTTTCGTATTTTCATATTCAATGTTTTAAATTGGTTTACAGTCCAAGATTTGCTCATCTTGAAAATGAATTAGTAAGAATCCCATGAATTGATGACATTAACGGGCTGTATTAAGTTGTTTAATTGTATAATTATGATCTCAGTCATCTACTATAGTAAGATAATCTTAATGTTGTATTTTTTGAAAGTTTTGCGCATTTTTGGATCATCTCAATTTAATAATCGTTATTTCGAACATGTTTAGATGTTCTTAAAACCATACACGCTATAGAGTGTGTGCCCAAAATTCACGCAACTCACTGTCGTTTTTTAGAGACAGCCCGAGAGGATACCATGTGAAACACCGTGCTTTGAATAGAACTTTTTTTAAAGCGTTTTGGTCATTATTTATATTATTTCTAAACTGATGCCTTAACTGCACTGAGGCCGTCAGGAAACATAAATCGCGTATACCGAAGCTGTTGTAGAGCAATTACAACACAATTTGAATCATTTTCTTAATATTTTTGAAGGTATAGTGACATCGTTTCCAAAAATTACCCTAATAATTAACGTTATAGCCGTATAGACTCAGCACTAATGCGTCATTTAAGAATTAAATTAACCCAAAACAAAGTCTAAATCCTAAGGCATGAAATCATGTGACGTACGGATCCTTCTTAAATGGTCCAAGAAACCCAACTTACCAAGCTTTTACGTCTATTTGCCAGGTTTTTTGGCACTAAGATAGATATAAAAATAATATTAGTAGTTAGTTATTATTTGTCCTTTAGCGCTAAAATTTAACCTCCTTATTTAATTATGTGTTAGTATCATTATTTTGTCAATCTCATCATAAGTTATCTGACTCCCAGAGATCTGTTGGGAGTCTTGGCCCCAATGTAAATTACTTTCGCCGTGCCTTGTACTGTTCATAGAAAAGATAATCAAAATGACGCATATAGTGAAAGTAATTTAACAATTATAATTAGCGTAGAATTGCTTTTTGTCATCAGACCGATTAGAAGAAATTGAATGGATATCTTTAGTAAGGAAATGTCTTTAATTGTAGGTCTAATGCTTACTTTTCGCAACATTTTTTTTTCTCACATTAATTGTTAATGACGTGTTATCTACTCTAACTTGTCTAAACTCTTGAAACGTCTATTTCTCTATAATCAAACACTGCGATTGAAAACCGTTTTGTAGGAGTGCTGCTCCACATGATGTTGGTACAGACTCATTTGTTTCCCTTTTAGCACAGATATTAAGATTCTAAATCTAAAGTATGTATCAAAAATGGCTTACAGCTTTTTTAATAAACCATAACACGCCAAAACTGTTAGCTCCATAAACAAATATACTATAATAATTCTTATCATTTGTTGGAGATAACTGACAAAAGTCATTTCCATCACTCATCATACCGAAGCCGAAGTTTTCTGCAAACTCATTTTTACCGATGTTTCACACACGGAAAACTGCATCCCATCTGGCACTAATTCAGTTAGTTCCCTAACTCTTTGTATGTTCCCAAGATTCACGGCAGAGACAGAACGGGTGTAGCATGTCGCTCTTATGATATACGCTCACGGTCACGTCCATCCGGAAAGGATCTGCATCAATTAAAAATCGTTCCGGCCGTTTGATTTTTTTCTGTGGTGTTTCACCCTCATTTACAAACACTTTGTAATTGATCTGATCGACACAGAATTCTCGTACCATCGTGAATACAACAAATTGAAATTTTAGCGTTGACAAGCACTAACTAATTGAACATTACAAAAAGGATAAACACAAACACATCTAAATATAATACTGTGCACGATGGTCTAAACTAAACTGTTCGTCTTCTAATCATCGCAGTAGAACATAATTTTCATAAATAATTATGGGAGTTATCCTAGTAGTCCAAGATCTTGAGCTTCCTTAAAGATATTACTTTTAATTAAATTTAAAGATTAAATTGTGATAATAAACTTCAATGAAAAAATACATCGACGAACAAAGTAAGGCATTAAAATTAAAATCAATCCATTTATATAAACCAAATTTATGAACAAATGAAATTTTAACGACGCAATCAATTTACATTTTTCAAAATTGCATTTTTCAAATAAGCGGATTTACAATACAATAATATATAAAGCTTTGGTGCAGCAAAAGCCATATCCATAGGGACGGATTACTTTGATTCGATTGAGAATTGGAATCCCCGTGGACGTGAAACCGAATAATAACAGAATGGTGATCGATACATAGTAGGGTGAAAAGCTCTGAAAAGCTAGCCGAATTTAGCAAACCTTCTACTACTGAAATGGCGAAAATTATATTGTCACGTATTATCATATCAAACGATAAATGCGTCTTAAATCGCACGTGTCAAGGGATCAGGATTTATTTACATCAAAAATTTTACTTAATTTAAAACAAAATTTTCATTAAACGACATTTGACACCTCTCTCCCCTTGCATTTTTATCACCGATAAAACCATTGTTAATCATTTACAAGGTACAAAATCTGTGTCGAGGATTTACAAATACAAAGCTTTTCGTTTAAAAAATGCAATATTTAGGTTTTTAGATAAATGCGTCGACAGATATTGTCACACTCGTGTACATACAAACTTTAATAATATTGTAGAAATAGAAAGTTTTGTTGTATTTAGCAAAAACAGTTCAGTGTTTCAGTAATGTTCAGTTTGAAAGACATCTATATAGAGTTCGCATCAGCTTCCAAGTTGAAAGTAAACATATAACCACAGACTCTGTAAACACTAATATTGAGTTCGCTCTTCACTCTGATCAAGACCATTGCTTCTACTTAAACAAATATGGACGAAACATTTTTTATTTTAAAAATATCAAATTGGTTTTAAATTTTTGGGGATTACTCGTTTCGTTTATTTCAACGTCCTACATTTTGTTCTATTTTGTACTCAACTAAGATAATAATCAATAAAACAATTTTCGCATAATAAGTAGACATGTAAGTTAATACATAATCTGATATGCAAACAATTTCATACACAGCGTACTCTAAAACACAATGTTATATGCTACAAGGTATTTCCAAATCCTTGAGGATGATTGATCCCAGTGGCGGTTTCAGGGGGGTGTAATTGAGTAATTACCCCCCCCCCCCTAAGAATTTTTCGTTTGCTTATTTATTTTTATTCTTAAAAATTACCAACATTTCAAACAAACAAGTTAAGTTATGGTGAATCTAGTCGGCGATCTATGACTGTGAATTTTGCCTAAACTGCTGGAGAGTCGTGGAAGGGACCAATGCCCGATACTTTTTTAAAAATTACCCCCCCTAAGCAAGTAGGCTGGAAACGCCATTGATTGATCCTTAAGTCTTATCTGCTAATTGGCTGTTTAAAAATAATGGTAAAGTGATGTTATACAGCTCAATTTTTGGAAATGTTAGATTAGATATAAACGCGTGATGCGATCAATAGTATATTAAGTTATAAGTAAGTAAGTGAATTTTAGCAGGTCAAGGGCAAAGTTGGGAGGTGCGAGACTTGTCGAGTTCCTACAATTTCTTGGGACCTATAAAACAACTGCTAAGAGATCATGTCAATTATTTTACTTTTGTCCAATTTTATTGTGTTATCTAATTATTGCAGTGTCAAGGGCGCCGCCAGAAAATTTTCCCAGGGGGGGCAAGTAGTATTGGGGGTTCGTGGCTCTGGCGTTTTTTCAAGATTTCGTAAAAAAATTATTTTTATTTTTAATAACTTTTACCTTTTTTCTTTTTTGCTAGAACATTTCCATTTCTCTAAAAAAAATAATCCTTCGTAATATCTTATCAAAATGCCTGAATATTTGTTGTGGCCGTTGTGGGGTACATATGCATGACATTTACAGGCCTAGGACGTTATGTTTAACTTGCTTACTATCATCTCAATGTTTGCAAAAAATAATGGCATGTTCTTCATTTGTAGAAGCTATGTTTCTGATAAACTGCTCAGGTTTGCTAACAACGTCAATTTATTCTGAAAAATAAGCGATATTAATAATTAATAATTATTTTATTAACAAGAACCCCTTTGGTTTACAAATTTAGAATATAAAGTATAACATAATATACCTAATACATAATGTACCTCAACAGTACTGAGTGTGTATGTGCCTAACCTAATTTCGTGAAACAAAAAACACTAACTAACAGCACAGATGTGTACCTATGTTTACATCTGTGCTAACATGGGCTATACACAGTGGCGTAACTACAAAATTTGGGCCGCCACGAAACTACTTTCAAAGCCCCCCCCCCCCTCTATACTTTTATATTTTTCTCTGCCATCATTTATTTTAAATTAAATATAATGTCACTAAATTTCTGCTTAGGAAATTTTTTTTATAAGTATAATTAGTAATAATTACAGAGATATATTCAATGATTCAGGTATTTAAAAAAATAGTGCAAAGTGGGGTGGTACAAATGATTGAGGTATTAAAAAAATTAATCCAAAGATAAGTAGCGGGTGGTCCAAATTGGACACTTTCTTATGGAAACGACCTTTATTTTAAGAGATAGAAAAGTAGCTGAATTTTAATGATAAAATCACGGGAGTAAATGGAATTCAGCCATCTCTAATCATTTGGCCGCTAGGGGGCGTTTCTCGAATTTGGTCGATTTCTTTAATGCTCCATAACTTTCTTATTATTAAAGATAATTGATTTTGGCAAAATCTTTCTTAGAGCACTTTTTACGTAGGATCTATCGCGATTAACAGTTTTATACATGGTGTTTGGCTCTTATAACTAAACAATTTCTAAAATATGCTCCTTAAAATGTAGGGGGTTCTCAAATCGGAATGTGTGAGCATTCGTTCAAGTTTTCGACTTGTTTTTGTATTCGAGGATTTACCCAAGTCGTCAACACATGATCAAAATAATCTTACGAACTTTCGAGTGTACCACAATGTTGCAATCATGGATCTTTACCTTTTCTTTTGTATGTAGACGATATAACTAACCTAATCGACCGTATGGTCTGTTATGTACATGTAGCCACACCTCTATATCCTGTGGCACTACTAAAACTTCAAGGTACGTAGAATTTAAGTAACTCTTCTATTGTGTTGGCTAGTAAGTTTGTATGTGCACAGCTGCCTATAATGACATTAACTGGAGGAGTTTGTGCACAATGCAATTTGCTACAGAGTTTTTGGTCGCATTAGAATAGAATTGTAATGGCGAATAAAGGATTCATTATTTCTGTAAAGGGCTAGGGCTCTTTTATGTTAAATGTACATATAAAAAAATGAACATGTTAAATGAGTGATTACAGAATACAGGTGCCTTAATATTTATTGATATTGTACACTCTTCCCTTTCCTTTCATTAACAATAGTTGAAAATTGTGTTAATGTGTAACAAGGCACAAATAAAGTTATTTTTTGGACAGAAAAAAGATGACGAGTTGGCTTCTTGGGATTATCTTAGAGAACTGTAATTTTGTGTAGTAGATAGCCTATATTTTGATTCTGTGTGCCAGTCGACCTTTAAATGTTTCTGTCTAAAGAGGAAACTTCTCATTAATTATTTCTTATAGTGCTGTTTTGACAGCTGAATTATTATATTATGGCTTGAGACTTTGTCAACTATATTTTGAATTCTACCTAACATTTAACCAACCAATAAACGAAATGAACATTCTACTTAAAGTCTTAAACAGAACCATTCTAAACCTAAGACGTCCCATTAACCTTCATCCCTTCCATAACACTCCCTTATAAATCTATGACCTCTTCCATCTAGCCTAACCGTTCTCCTCCCTCTCCTAATACTTTCTTCCAGCTCCTAGTCTCCGCACTCAACTCATCACACTCCCCTAACATGTGATCCAAATTTTCCCGCCCCACACTACACAGTTTACATCTTCTGCTATCATCCTCCTCCCAATATTTATTGTCTCTCTCCTCGTTTCCACACCTAAACCTTGTTATCAGTCTTTTCTTTTTTATGCTTAGCCCACCCGTCAAATATCTCGGCACGCCCTCCCCCACAATTTCTTTGTATCTCTCGTTATATCTTCCTTCTCTGATCTTTTCTCTTCTTTCCTACATCTGTACTTCCCCATCCCTTCTTAACATACTCTAGTAATAACTAGATAATAAAACAATTGGCAAGAAATACTACCCTTTTCATAAATAATCTAAATCTAAATTCCGATTTCAAACGTTAACATTACATTTATTTGTAATGTATTATTATTGGTAATTTTTGATTAGGTGTTAATGTATAAAAACTGGACTGGTGTCTCAGGTAGTGCTCGAATTGGGGAGGGATGCGAGGGAATGACATACCCTCACCTTTTTTAAATGGGGGGGTACACGCATCGCTCTGGACAACGCTGACCTATAATACCTCCACTATTTATTTCCCAATTCGACCACTGGTCTCAGGAACGCAAATGTCTTAATCCGGTACTGGAGCTATTTTGAAAATGTCCATTAAATTACTACTGAACGCAGCTAAACAAAATCATGAAGTGTCTTGGATGCTTTTTGCAAATACAAAACCTTTAATCTAATCACAAAGACTACGTAGGTAAGGACAGTGCCGGTTTATACATTACGCACACTACGCACGTGCGTAGGGCCCGGACGTGCGTAGGGCCCGGATAAATCTAAAGTTTTAAGTTTATTAATTATAATAGGTATCAATCAATGCATTTAATATTAAGGAATTAAGGTGTATTTATTTCACTCACGACTTCCCTTCAGAATAAATACTGTAAGATACAACAATCTTAAATAACAGAAAAGTTAAAATCTCAAAAGAAGGTATAATAATAAGAAGACACCCTATAACACGTTTGAGTTTAAAATTTATTGGTCATATATTTTAAAAGAGTTTATTGCAGATTGAACATTTCCTCGTCCCTTTCTAAGTAAATAACCTTTGTACTTAATTATGCCGATACAAGAGGGGTTTGTGAATCAGGGGCGTAACTATCATGGTAACTATCACCCCCGCGGAACCCGGGCCTGTGATCTATGGGACCCGGATGTTACTGCACTAATATTTGTATTTTCGTAAACATTCCTCTTAAATTGCTGAAAACGTATTTTAAAAAAAAATGCAAAATTTATTTTCCGCGCAAGTTAACAATAATGTAATACATTCCAATTATGGACCAAAATTTTTATTACCATAATTTCCGGCCTACACTTCGTTTACGTGCGGTGTTGTTTCTACTCGTACCAACCATAAATAAAGACAGATGCGCCGTATTTATTGTATTGTAAGCTTCTTAAGAATTCAGACTTGCCGTTTTCATCTTATGAAGCTATTTAAAATATATTAGTCTGAATGGTTTTCATTTTTATCGTCTCAAAAGCAACGGAGGTAGAGAAAAAAAATAGATTGGTTTGTACCAAATTTGAAGTTTTGCTATGTATGCAAATTGTTGTGAGGGTGGGTGGTGATGGTGGGGGGCCCAATTTTACTTAGTGCGTACTACTAAATGACATGTAAAACCGGCACTGGGTAAGGAAATCATTGTGATTAATCTGTCTAACAATTTTATACATTTACCTATATTGTTTCTGTCGTTTGCATTTTTGAGGTGAAAACGAATTGTAGCTAACAATACGGAATGTTTCGAATACGTATTATTTTCGCTCACATTGTACCTATTCTTTTAAACTGTTTTTACAAATGAAGCGAAGATTTTACATTGTAATAAAATACTATTATAGTAATGCTACTAAATTTTAGTTTGTAGAAATTTTTACATGTTCGCACACGATAAGCAATTTTCTTGTTCTTCAGGATATTCTAGCAAATTCAGAAACAACTTTTATGGTTTTAAACGCTGTATATCCTTGCACCAGCTCTCGTAGGGAATCTGGAGAAGAAACATGAATTATAGGATTTACTGTTCATTATAATTGTCGTCGATACAAAGTACTTTTATTGTAGTATATAATACTGTCGCTTTTGTTTAAAGCTCTAACAAATTTCCAATGAAACAGTTTGACAAGTGCTTTTCTTTCTTCAACGAATTGTCAACCAAACTCTATAAAATGCATAAATTTCATTTTAAAAGCTTTTTTGTTCTTGCGATTCTACAAATTGTACCAATAAATGATTTTAATAGTGAGAAATTGGCTTAGGTAATATCGGCCATTGATGAAATTGAAATTAATACTACAGTATTTAAAAAAACTATTTACTCCGTAGTCCGTACATTTTATCGTCCTAGTTGTGTTTCAAATATTATCGTAATTACCGAATGAGAATGTTCATTACATTACACGCAAAAGAGTTACTCAATGATTTCCTTGGAAACCGTCTATAAATCAGAGAACTATGAGTGGCATTTTATAGGCGCTTTTAAACGCTATATACAGTACTGATCCATAATAAAAACGTATACGGAAGAGATGAAAGGGAGCTTGTTTGCACTTCAAAGCTATCTGTCAATCTCTTCATGTAGATTATGTTATACATATAAAGACAGGGGACGCTTGTCAGATCGAAAACGACAAGAATATTCTTTTATATATCTGATGATACACTTTTGTACAGATTTCAATAAATTTCTGAACATATTATGACTGTACCTACTTCAATCTTTCCAATATCTAAAGAAAAGAAAAAGTCGATCCGCTAATTCACCCTCGCCATCCTTAGAGATAAACTGTATCGGTTACAAAACCCCATGTGATCAAATGATCGTAGGTGGCCAGAAAGTTGTACGAGGGGGTGACTGCAATGAGGCAGAAGACAAATGAATACGTCATACGATCGATGCATCATCTATTGTACGGATTCCCCCGCGGCATATTCGTCTGTCGTTTGTTGTGCATGAAGCCCACTCGTCACGCTCACGCTTACGAGCTAACAACCCCCGTGCGTGGTTACCGAGTAATATTAACTTATAATAGACTCACTATTTGTATCGTCGTAAATTTGTGACGCAACGCCCAAAAAAAAATTAATAAAGCAAAAACAAATAATGGATAATGTTCGTTTACGATTAAAAGCTTTCCTGATGACAACGCTGATAAGCTTTATTACGTCAAGTCGTACCCCCACCTTACCCCAACTCTGATCCAAATTTGTCAAATTAACTCATTTCGACATAATTATTTGTACCTTCGTCGAAAAGTGTACAAAATATATTCACTAATATCTTTCGCGCAATTAAAAAACAATTTCTTGTAGTACCTTACATCTAAATAATACTCTGAACGAACATTAATCAAGGATGAACGTTTTATTTTAATTAGTTAATGGAAAGATCGAGCAGTAGGAGGACTTGGCGAGCTTTTGTAAAATACTGTTGAGTTCAGGAAACAATGATAACGTTCCTATTACATTTTGGGAATTAAATTTTATTGTACCATTTTCAGTTATAACGTTTTAATAGATATTAAAAGCGATTTATGGCTATAGCGTATATATGAAGTAGGTAAAGTATATTATAGATTGGAAATCCAATTCATTTCTATATTTTTCATTACACTCGAATCTCGTGCACGCATAATGGATTAAAAGTATCCAAAAATACTCGATTATAAATTTTCTAATCAGTTTTTAAAGTTTACTATGGACATTTTTCGATTAAGAATTATGACTCATAAAATCGCTTGTTTTGTTCGGTTCCTCGATTTCTAGTTTTGAATTAGATTGTCATGTTTCCAACCCTCTATCCCAATGAAAAGGTTTTAGATTAATTAAAATCTTACGAAATTGTTTAATTATTAGCGATTTTAGTTATTATGGCGAAATTCATTCAACTCGGCTTATTTTCTAGACGCGAGTAGCACTCGAAGCTCTTTTGAATACCATGTGTCTACCTAAAAGTTTATTGTGTTTTGAAGTAATCGCCCTTCAAACTTCAGGTATTCATAATACAGTATTGCATGCGTATCGTTCAAATTATTCTTTACACTAAAAAATAGACTTGTTTTAGTTCACATGTTCAATTAATGTTTATTAATATTTTTTGCAATACATATTTTTCGCTCAGTAATAATTAATCAATTAATCAAACCTATAGTTTATAGAATAGAGCAGTCGTTGAATGAAAGCTACACAACGGGGGTGATGAACAGTTTAACAATTGGTACGAGTGACGGCATACCCGTCAGAACCAACTCCCCTAACTCCTCTGAGATTGAACATGATTCTCGAGCCACCAACAGCAGCAACCAATGAAGGTATCACCATCGCTCGCGGCCATAAGAAGATAGGACGACGGCGACCCAAGGAAAATAACCCTGCGAGACCTCAGCACGACGGAAAAGGTACATCGCAAAAAGTTTACTCCTGTAAAACTAAAAAAATTGACAACCCTTTATAGAAGGAAAACAGTGGATAGGAAATTTAAGTTTCATTCGTTTTAGATAGGTAAACGGAATTTGTGATAGGAGCTACACCTTCACAAGCATATAATCCGCGAGAGAAAAAGAACCTCCCAGTCAACGATTACCAAGGAAAACTAAAGGACACGAGTAATCGCTCCAGTAGATAGAATCTCCTCTGGTATTGAACAGATGTGGACCAAGTGGCTTAAAGATTATAGATACAGTGTGGAACTGTCAAATGGAATAAATTCATTTCAGTCATGTACAACACGTCAATTTTAGATTTTAAAATTACATCCCTAAATTTAACACCCTTAGAGTGAGGGTTGCAACCCCTAAATTTTTAAATGGAAGGTAGGGGCTTGTGATACATCATTTAAAAGGGTTATTCATTATCTATTCAGCAATGTTATTGTTTTCAAATCTACAGCCATAGTACAGCTTTTGTAAATGAGTGCATCTCAGTTTACTAAATGGGGTACCTACCAAATAAATTGGTGTCAACAACAGAGTGTCATCTTCCATTGGTTTTATCTACTGTACGAAAATTTCGCTCTGTATCTATCCTCTTGGTTAGCAAGCATCAATTGTACCAGGCGGTGTATCATTTAACAATTCTGGGTTCATTTCAAGTCTGGAGCCTCCTCTACTGCATAATGTACTCTATTGGCCTTGTTGATCTCTGAACCCATTTCTAATCTTTGCACTCAGGTAATTGCTTCACTTTAGAATTTAGAATTATTCTGTTTCCTTTTCAATAATAATCATAAATTCAGTTTTGTCTTCATTCATTTTCATTTAAGTAATTCACTTGACCAACTTCACGAAGAACTGGGCTTTAAAATGTGGCTAACCTTTTTTTCAGTTATAATTCTTTTATTATTATACTCTTGCAATATTACCACTTTACTTGTTCACTCATATACACATTTAATTACTTCTTTGGACTCTTCCGGTTTTTCCAAGAATCTTCATATCTTGTCTGTGTTAGTGCAGAAATCCATTCGTTAGTGCCTCGTTCTCTTCTAAACCTTGTTTCAAGGGTTGGTTCCATGATTATTATCTTATTATGTATTCTTTTCTAGTGTAATTTACTAACGACACACAATAATGATATCCCTGTATAATTGCTACAATAAATGCTACTCTCTTTATTGTGAATCGGAATTATAACAGCGGTTTCCCATTTCTCGGGTTTCATGTACCATCTTCCTCGGTGGTTGCTCTCCATCTTTCATAAATTCTCATCGATTTTCTTCTCACATTAATCTTTTTCGATGCTTCTATAAACCTTTCTTTTGTAATTTGTGGTATCACATTCGCCCTCTCTCCCATTTTGAGCTTAATGTTCGCAGCAATTTTTCAACCTTTCTTCTATCTCTTCCTTAACGTTTAACAATTTTCCTTGTTTATCTTTAATCCATTCTAATTCCAATTTCTCTTCTCGTTAACACAAAGTCGATTGCATTTAACTCGTGCGTCCTTTCTTAACTTGTGAGTAAGATGACGATTTCTAATGGAAGGATTTTCTGGTCATTTCCACGTTTAAAGAAACTGAACTCTTCATTAATTCTTTCGAAAATGTTAAAACAAACTTAATCTTTTCCATCTTTCTTTCCTTCACTAGACAAATAGTCGGCACTATTTTTGCTGAAATTTTCCCATGTCCGACTGTCTTTCTATAAACGTGCAAAATTTTAGCAGCACTGCCAGCACTTAACATTCGGTTCTTCCCGTGTTTGCAACGCTTTTCTCAATTCTTGGCCAATGTTTTAGCCGTTCACGCGACGAATATTATACATTTTAACTTCGATAAAGTACGTAAAATGAGCAAACATTGCAATAGTTACGCTTTTCTGAACTTCCCACGCAAGAACGTTATATAGATAATAAATATTTATAATGAAAGTATTAATTTTAGAACGTGGTTTTTGTTAACTTTGCTAGCTAATTCTTATTGTGTAACATTTTATTATACATAGGCGTGGGAGTTCATCTTATATTTATATTTACGTGACAAAGAATTTAATTGCAATAGTTAAATTAGCACGGTCCTCCATGCAACATCATGATAAAATGCTACATTAATTGTCTACTTTCAACTTTGTGCTCGTCACATTATTCTTCTACAGCCTTTTTTAAAAAGTACTAAGCATTATAAAGGTCTGTAACTTGTATGTACCTACACGTGAAAAATCATGGGATTGTTGCACGGCAGATAATAAAATAAAGAAATTAGAGTACACCTATACTTATAATAAGTATAACATTATGAATACTTGTATTATACGGCATTACATTATGAAGTTTGTAAGTAGGTAATATACATATTGAAGTTAAGGGTTGAATCGCTGCCAATTATTTATTTTAAAAAGTTCTTCCTCTTAATATAAAATATTTACATAGTTGTAATAAGACGTCTCGCTAATTTGATTAAAAACTTCTTATTACAACTAAGTATGTAAATATTTGACATTAAGAGGAAGAACTTTTTAAAATAAATAATTGGCAGCGATTCAACCCTTAACTTTTATATATTATGAATAATATGATACTCAGATGAAGTAAAGGTGAACGTATTCGCCCTTTTCTCTAACAGAAGGGTCCTAAGTAAGAGTTCTAAAATATTTTTTAAAACAAAGATTATAAAAACAAAAGTTAGTGGAGCGGCTATGAAAACGATTACCAACGATACAAAACCGTGATTAAAATATACTTGTTTCTCATTCCTACAATGCATTGGGCTGTTTTCAGAAAAAAAGGTGTATAAATGAATATTGCGGACACCATTGTCTCCAACATTTTTGACATTCCTGAGAGTAAATCATGACTAACGTAGTTAAAAGTTTGTTCTTGCTCATTCTTAGTGAATAAAATTGATGTGATATGTTCATCGGAAATCTGTTATCTACAGGAACAGCCGTTGTACTTTCTTCAGCACTTACCTACATTCCCAAATCGACATATTGGCCCTTTATTGAAACATTGGATGATATACATACCAATACCTAATGTATATCATCGGTCGGTTCTGGTACTTTCTAATTTAAAATCTGTGATATATGATGGCAGATAACTATTCTTTCCCCTGAGCACGGGCGCCCATAAGGGTGGCAACAGCCCCACGGACTCGGACTCTAAGCAGTAATAATTTCTTAAATAACGAAACATTTTTTTAATGTGCTTCATATTGTTGAAATGGCTAATGATCTTCTCCAAATTGCCCCCCCCCCTGGAAATTACTGCATGGGCGCCCATGCCCCTGAGTAGCCTGTTTCGTTCCGAAAGAAATTGGTATTTCATCCAAGTGGATTTATTGAAACACTTCCAAAATCTTTAATAGACGAAGCGCTATGTACCTACTGAGTCGTAAGTTTCATTAATATTTGTAATAGAATCTATATCAGTTTTCCATACTTTCCATATCCACTAAACCCGTATGTATCTGGTATTACCAAACGTTCCTACAGGATGATTCTAATATAAAGGATGATAGTATGATTAGGCCAGTGTATCGTTAATTTTAATCTTTGTATTTTGTTTGGAATTCCTCATTTTTGTATCCTGCTTGAAAAAAGGTTGATATCGAAAAATCGCCCATATACTCTGCAAGAAGGCTCCTCATCGGTAACAGGTACAAAGCTTTCCATTTTCTCCTTTTACCAATTTCTGATGGTGCCTAATCTTATTGGTTTCCTCACACTGTTCCCTTTTCGCAAAGTAACGGTCATATACAACCATTTACTTCAGGAAATAAATATGTGACTGTCAACCCGACAATCTTTAAAATTCGATACTGTACACTTTGTCAAATACATTCAAAAATCTATTTAAAACAATAGCTTCAAGCCGTTTGGCTTGAAGTTTATTGAATAAATTCCTTATATTTCCTTCATTTTCTTCTGTACTAGATGCTGTTACTATTTTTCAGCAATGTTGACTACTTCATGAATATTAATAATTTGAGGCTTTCGCGGTTCCTCGAACTGTCAAGATAACTAATTTTCGGTTTTCGTTATGTTTGTTCCACAGTCTGCGTTGAAAGCCTAAAACTAGAATTTTTGGGATGATTATATCCATCCTCTTAGCTCCCAATGGTGGTGGGCTGTTAAGTCTCGGTTTGGCAGGCCTGACTGGTGACATTGCAGCTTACATCTTCAGAGTGATAGCTGATAGTGATCACTCTGAAGATGCAAGCTGCAATGTCTTGCGAAACGTTAGAACCTTTGGTTTCACATTCAGCAGTCAGGCCTGGCAAACCTATACTTATAACAGCTCACCTGCTCACCACCCAAAAATCCTTGTTTTGGCTCACAAAGCAAGGCAAGCCTTTCAACGCACTGTGGAACAAACATAACGGCCCGGTATAAACCGAAAACTACACCTTGTCGAATTGTAATTCAGAAAGTATAAGAAGTACATACATATGTCAGAAAGTCTAACTTGTAATTCAGAATAGTCAATTGTAATCCAAGAAGTGTAACTTGTAATTCATATTAATAAATTGTAATTCAGATAGTGTAACTTGTAGTTCAGAGTAGTCAATTGTAATTCAGAAAGTCTCATATGTAATTCAGTTTAGTAACATGTAATTCAGAAAGTGTAACCTGTAATTTAGAAATTATTACTTGTAATTCGCATAATGGTGAATGGGATCTGTTGTTATAGTGCCCATTATCCTTAGTGCGACTGGAGTTATTCCAAAAACTGACTGTCAGCAATACATCGAACAATCCTTTTTTTGAGTGAATAATTTCCAATTAAGATTTTGATCTACATAAATTCCAACAAAATTACAAGATACACTCTCTGAATTACAAATTGCACTTTCCGAATTACGAGTTACTAATCTAAATTACAAGTTACACTTTCTAAATTACAAGTTACTAATCTGAATTATATGTGACACTTTCTGAATTAAAATTCATTAATCTGAATTACAAGTTACAATTTCTGCATTACAATAAATTGGAAAAGTTGTAGTTATCTTGACAGATACCTATTTTAAAGATTATTGTTGTTCTGTAAACGTTCGAAAATGAAATTGCTATGTGAGTAATAGTGCCTTTGGTCGGTTTACATATATCGTGAAACATGTCCGGAAATCGTAGATTATGTAATTATAATTCGCTAAGGATCATATATCGAAATAATCACTTAAAAAATTAACTTTTTCATACAAGTTTACTATACATTTCATTATTCACTATTTGAAAATAATAGAGTGTTACATAAACATATAAAAGCGGTATTTAATTATATAATGGAATTTAAAAAGACGAACAACCATTAAAATACCATTCTAACAATGTCATTGTATGTAAAACCTCAACGCATCACTTATTCACATGACTTTCATGACAAATTTTCGCTTATAAATGAATATAAAAGGAAAGTCGACTCTTGCTCGTTACGCTACTGCATTCTCTTGACCTCTTTGTATTGTTTCCTTAATGCAATTGAATCTACTGGTAACGTAATATAACCATTTATAGATTACCAAATAATTCATTTTGAAATTGAATCCGCAGTACTCAGTAGCGAACATCAGAAGCGCAACAGTTTTATTATCCTCAACTACTGCAGAGTTTAACGGTCGTGACCAGCATAACTGAATCAATTTACTGGCTGCACCGAGTATTATTGCTAACACCCACCGTACAAGGCAATAAAATTTCATATAATATATTGAGTTTTCATGGGGAAACTTCCCCCCTGAAAACGGCAGAGTCGCTTGCGGCGGCGTAATACTGAAGGGTGAAATGTAACGACGGTGTTGAGGAAATTAATGTAACAGGACTACGTCCTTTGTTTTACGCCAAAACTCAGCTTTTCTATAATTTCTTGATTTATTGTTAAGGACAATATCGGAAACGGAACAGAAAAAAATAAGGTACGCGATACGGGTGTTAATGTGTTTCCTTGTGTTTCTAAACTGGGATTATGGAGTAATTTGTTGCCAAACGATTGTTCAGATCAAAACGGCTCAGTCGTACTAATGCCCACATTACGAGATTAACAGAAACCTTGACTATCGATCCTTCTCTTATCTTATTCGCACATGAACTGTTCGATTTTATTGCACAAAGTTGGGAAGTGATAAATTTGACTTACGTAGTAGATATTTTTTAAAACCATTTTTCACTTTTTCTTTTGAAGCTGAATGACCATTGTTGTTCATTGTATCCAGTATCAAAATTAATAATGTAATATTCAAAAATAACTAAAATAAATGAAAATGGAGGAGGTAACATTAATATGCATACTATAGATCAATAAAAGGTATTTGGTAAAATAAATTCAAGGGATATCATTGTACCGTCGGCGTCGTGTCGCATCGAATAAAGCATATTAGTTGGATTACTTTACTTACAACAAAATGAATAAATTTTTCAGATCGTTTATTAAATTAGATAATATTCATCCCTAAACAATTCATATTTGCACGTTTTATACCTGGATATTTCAGACGAACACGATTAATAATAATGGGACGGTTCATACCAAGAACTCCGGGAATTCCATGGGATTCTAAAAATGTATTCATTCATTTAACATGAATGTAGTATAAAAAGAACAAAGAGCTTAATGGTTGTTGGAATTTAGTGTTAAATCGTGACGCAAATCCACAAAAGCGTATGGACGCCATTTTATTTTTTTTCTTTTAATTCATTGTTTTTTTTAAATTTCCGCCCCACGAAGGGGGGTTGAAGGCATCAACAGCTGTCATTAGCGCTATACGCTTACAAACATCCATGTCCGGAGGTATTTGTATCACCAACCGGTCGGGATTCGAACCAGAGACCGCCAGGTGTTGTAGTTTATTGGTATACCAACGGTACATGTACGGCCACAATTCATTGTTACTAACTCTAAATTCACCATTATAACTGTGAATTTTATAATAATCACCAACTGTAGATACATTTGAAATTGATTTTTGAAATGGAATATAATTCAAAGTTTATTAATGTAAAATGTTCAGTATTGCCTCCATTACGTTGGATGGATAGATTGATTCTACTGGAAAAAAATCTTCTCTTTCTGCAACAATTGTTTCTGCGCCATTTTGAATTATAACTCAAAGTTCATTTTCTGTATTTACAATATTAGAATATACCTTACTCTTCCCTTGGTGATCTAGACCGCCATTTTACAGGGGTTCCTCATTAAATGTAAAATGATAAATGAAGACGTGCTCCGTCATGCAAAAATAACATGTCATGTCTTAGTGTCAACTGCCAACGAATCCATTAACAGTCCTACTCAAACTCCTCCAAAAAAAACCCTTGAAACGCGATTTCAATTAAACATTTAAACGTTAACAGTGAAATAATTACGAAAGGTTTTAATGAAAATGATTGTAATTATTATAACGTATGGATGAAATTCTGCAAGGATCTAAATAAAGTCAATTTTCAATTTCGTTTATTATTCTATTCAGGGTGTTTCAAAATTGCACGGCACTATTTCGGGGATGTGTTCTCCAGCACAAAATAAACAGAAAAGTTCATATAAACATAATATGTCTTAAATTAATTTATTGACGAGATATTGAAAGTAAAAGAGAAATATTTAAAACCTCGAAGTTAGAGTTTAATTTAATTATTAAACATCTGCCAAACATCTGTAAATTTGTACCATTTTCGGTTTTACTATTTACTATTTACTTCGAGCTTTTAAATATTATTTTTTTATTATTTGTCTTTCAATATCTCGTCAATAATTTAATTTAAGACATATTATGTTTATATCAACTTTTCTGTTTATTTTGTGCTGGAGAACACATCCTGAAATAGTGCCGTGCAATTTTGAAACACCCTGTATATGTATTCTCATAATAGAAAAAACGCTGAAATATCGTGATATTGACACTGCATGTGGATAGATTCAAAACTTGTCGGAATAAGATTGAAGGAACGTAATAATAATTTTATTTTTCAACATAATCTCCTAAAACAGTATAGTAACACACTCAGATCAACGTTTTTACAATATTTCATCCCCTTCTTGTGTTGATATCCTCCTCAACCTGTTTTCTTGGTTTGTCTTGAAATGAAATAATTTTTTTTAATGTGGAGGAATGTCCGACAGTATTAAATATTGATAATGGTCCAACAATTTGTACCTCTCGTCGGGCCCAGTTTAACCATTCTAAAAAATAAAAGTATAACAACTCTCAACCTCCCCTTTACAAAAATTTAATTACTTAATTAATAAAATTAATAAAGGGAGGTTGAGAGTTGTTATACTTTTATTTTTCCTGTTCCCCCTTTGAGAGTCTGAACCGTCCATCATGAATTTAACCATTGTAATTGTACTTTTGTGCACTTGTTCACACAGCACTTTCTCTTTAAAATTTGTCTCTAATTATAGTCAACACATACACATTTTTCCGCTTTTCTCTATGCTTGTTACTTGTATTTTGTATTACGCTTCCCGTTTTATGTCGATATTTACCTGTATTACAGCAAATTAATTTAATTTATTTATTTTTCATCCTCCCCTCCATGCTCCTTACTGTTCCCCCATTCTTATTTCGTTCTTCAATCATATTCCTTTTATTTTGTTCTTTTGTTATACCGGTATCAGATCCTTGCATTCTCACTTTTCATAATGTCCTTCTGTTCGATCAGCAGCGTTCTTATACATCTCCCCGCCCCTCTTATGGGGCAGTTTGTGTTCATTTCCTCAACACTTGTGTGTTCCGACCATATATCTTCTTCTGCGTCCTTGTAGCGGACATGCCATTGAATCATCGAGTATGGCTTCTTTGTTTTTCAAGATATTCATAAGGATTACATTTTTGGACAGTAATGATAGTATGAACCAATTTTCGTAGCACTTTTCCCCGCTCCAATTGAGTGTGTGTGTGTGTGTATGTTTCGGTCGAAAAACGTTAGCAACGATAT
Organism: Pyrocoelia pectoralis; assembly: GCA_036250285.1. Classification (NCBI taxonomy): domain Eukaryota; kingdom Metazoa; phylum Arthropoda; class Insecta; order Coleoptera; family Lampyridae; genus Pyrocoelia; species Pyrocoelia pectoralis. The sequence continues at coordinate 9,347,031 of CM070077.1, read as the reverse complement.
TTATTCTTGATATGTGGGAATAAAAAAAGTCGTTTGGTTCCAAGTCAGCGCCGTACGGAGATAACCCATCAATTCGACATTTTGGCTGGAGAAATTGTTCAAGCCGCTGTGAAGAATAATTCTTCGTTGGTGCTCCTTTTTCCGTATTTCACTAAACAAATGGTTGTGCACCAGTTATAATTGATCACTGAAATATAAGCAACCTGGAACGCGCACGGTGCATTTAACCTGTAGGAAATAAACCGAGCGTGCGATAGCAATAACGAAGGGTCATTTTGTCCTTGTTGTACTCATTCACAGTTAAGCTGTTGAAGCATTTTGATTGTTTTACGAGTTTCGCGTTTGTCGGAAAATTACTTATACGATACAATAACATAATCAGCAAGACAGAGACCGAATGACCCTACAGTAATTCCCTTTCTGTCGGCTCGGCTGTAAGTTAAGCGTAAGCGTTCCAGGTTGCTTATATTTCAGTGTAATTGATTGTTCTAAAGTTGCCACATGTACAGTTATTTCTAAGAAACAGACGACCATTTTATTGGAAGAGGTTTGTGCGGGAACAACTTTTATTGGATTTGGTTCGTCTTGGAAGACCCATGCAGTAGATTAGTGTTTTATTGTTTCGTAATCATATGCATAGATCATAGATTCGTCAACGGTATAGATGTATTTGAAGCACCGCTATCGTAGTTTGTGATCATTGCTTTTGCACCATTTGGCACGATTCATTTTTTTAAGAGACTGGCAAATTATTCAACGCAATATCATGCAATATCTTATTGATGCCCAAAGATGTCTCAATGTCACGATAAGTCACATGACGCTGTCGCAATATCAGTTCGCACACAGCATCAACGTTTTGTGCCACAACCACCGAATTTGGGCGCACGTAACTCTCAAGGGAAATGAAAAATAGTCTTAATTTTCTACATAATCACTATCTCATTGTATAATATCTTGTACAGTTATTGAACCAACTTTGGGCATCATCATTATGAAGTTGCAGCCCGTTCATTTAACCAATCAATTACACAGTTCCCTTTAACACATCATTTTACATTTGATTTTCACCCAAGAAATAACTTTGCTCACTTGGGGAGAAAAGGGAAAAATCTGAGAGTATTGCCCTTTTTTTGGTAACCAAAAGTATTCTGTTCTCCAAAATACTGACGCTATTACCTAACCAACTGATAAAATCGATTTAGCCTTGTCCAGAGCTGAACAACCTACTTCTCTCCACTACCTCAATTGCTGTTTCGTTTTAAATATATATATGGTGATCAAATCCAGACTCCAAATTATCGCAAAAATTCTTCTTATCCTTGTTGAATCGTTCTCTCCCACAATTTCAGTCGAATGCGTTTTTGATCGACGGTCTACCTTCACAGAGTTTTTTTATTGCTAAAAAACACGTTCGCTTGAACGCTTGAACCCCAAAAACAAAAAATGCGAACTTTTGCTTGGTTTGAGCCCTCGTTATACCTACACCGAATGAATTGACAAAATATAATGTCTATTGAAAAAAATATCGTAAGAGACTGTCACTTAGGTACCAAAAAATGTTCAAGAAAATTAAGGTCAAATAAATGGCAAAATCAGGTTTATTTAAGTTTATACCATTAGGTGTTAAGGATTTTCTGGAGCATTCTGTACACTTTGAGACGATCCGGTTCCAAAATTCCTATATGCTTCACCACGAATGTATTTACATATTTTTGTAATCGCTCTTACAAATTACAATTTTTTGTCAAGGAAGGAACAGTTACGATCATTCGCATAGAAAATTACTTTATGCGATTCACTATAATAATAATAATTTACAATTGTAAGAAAACCGGGTAAAGAAAAATGGCCGTTACTGTTCGTAATTTAAAGGTTAAACCGTATTTTTCTTTAGTACCAGAAAAGAAATCCAATCTTGCACGTTCGGAGCAATCGTCGATTAATGACTGTAATTCTGTTAACCGCAAATAATAGATTTAGTAATGTTCCAGGTCACTAAGTAGATTGATTTTCAAAGTTGAATTTTGTCTTAGCTCGTGAAAAATTGAAATTTTTCAATTCTAATAATTGTGTACGTGTCTCGTATACATTTACATGACGTATCCTTACAGATTTCTAGCATAATGGACACCCCAGTAGACAGGCGGTCAAATAGAACCAGACACACAGGCTTTTAACGTTTTTATATAGGGGAAATCCGGGAGATATTCATATATTCCCTCTAAAGCACTCGGTACTGGATTTTCGAGTGATATTGCAGATCGTACAAAAGGAGCTTGCATGGATTTTGTGTATTTACGGAATATATAAGAGGGAATAAAACCGTTCGGGTGTTTACTCAAATTTTATAAACTTTGCCAGCGCCTTATAATGTTTAAAATCGTATCCGATTTTGTTATAATTAATTCCGTATTTTTGTTACAGCACTTTGTGGAAAATATCCCGAACCGTATTATGGACGTTTTATAGGAAAATTACAGGAATTCGCTCACGGTATTAAAGGAGACGTTTACGCCGTAGACGAAAGCACAATTTTTATTAAAGGATTTTCGTACGATGGAACTGGTCCCGACGCCTTCTTCTGGATTGGAAACTCACCTAGACCGAGTCCGGAAGGGCAAATAATACCCTACCCGGAGGATTATGTCGGCAGGTAATTTTTTTCAGTACACTAAACCATTTTGTACATATATTTTCCCCATAACAGTGTAGCAGTTAATAAAGATGTTGAGCTGACTTCATCACAATTAGGGGGTTCTACTTGCCTATGTTCATCCCGCTTTACCTCTAAGGCAATCTTCGAACCTCTCTGTCCTTTAAATTCGATATTTGCAAGTTGCCATGTCATCAGTTAGGAGTCTGTTGTGAATAAATTGTATGGGACGTTACGCGCTTTTTAATGCCATTTATGAGGATGAAGATTTAACGCTTCGAAATATTACTTCTCTAAAAATAATTTCACTGCCTTAACACCTACTGCCGATATATTTTCTTATATATTATATATTAATAATGAGGAGAAGGATCTTGATTACTGAACTGAACAATATTTTATTAGGAAATATTCTGCCTTGTGAAATCAAATTTAAATCCGAAATCTGGCAATTCAGTCAAAACCGTTTGATGCAATAAGTAAGGGGCGAAAGAAAATCGTGACAATCCCTTGATCACTTGATGATAGAGAATATCAGAGAAGCACAGCGAGAAGGGTGACTGATGAAATACAGAAAAAAATGGTTAGGGAAGGCGAAAATTAATGAGTTTTTATTGGAGTTTTAGGTTTTCAGGTGATGTGTGCACGTATTCACATGTAGGTATAATGATCGCTCGCGTTTAGTATTCGATTAAAGGTAATGATGTAAACCTCTATTTATATTCATTAACTTTATTTATACCGATTATTGTATACAACTATAATCATTAACATGATAATACTATCTCAATTGAGAAAATCGGTCTCTAAACAGAGTTTAGTATTACCGGTAAACCATTGTGTCCATTTAAATGTAAATGAAGACTATCGAAGTCATTCATCTTCCCCTTTTGCGTTGATTAAATATAGTGTAACACCCCTTGGCGTTACCACCACCCTTCTTTTAGTAATGCCACCCTCTCTTTAGTATTACCACCCTCGCATATTCAACCAAACCACCCCATATTTAAATCATCAAATTATTTAGCGGATACATCTATTACCATTAAGTTGATTGGGACATGCTAATGTTTTATGTGGGATCCCTTTGATACCCTTTTTAATGCCAAAATCGGCATACATAATAGAGGCTTTGATTATAGTTGAGCGATCAGGTGTATAAAAACCAAAATTATCCGCATTTCACAAAACGTAAAAATAAAACCACAAACGATTATTTACCCTTTTTGCTTTTCCCTTTCTTATTTTTTTTTTACGTTAAATGCATTTCACAATAAGCTACTTCTGTTATACTAACGATCATTACCTCTTTTTCTCTTTTATCTTAGCTGAAATGAAATATTCCTCTCTCATTAAACAGCTTACAGCTATCACTGCAAACGGGCTAAGCCGATTAAACGGTTGCTATGGTTCCCAATTTGTACCTTCGCATTGTAAGGTATACATATTTACAACACATAATACTGTAAGAGGTCTCTACCATGTTTCTATACTTTACTTTAATAATATTAACTTTTCGACTTCATTTTTAGAGATCTAAAGGCATTGATAGAATACTTCCAAAAAGGCTTATTAAATGACGTATTTAATTACTTTTTACTACAATTTACTCTATAAAAGGGTACCTACATATTGAAGAAATGAAGCAAAACATTTTGAAATTAGGGTGTTATCTACAACTACAAGCTAAACAACCTTGTAAGCCTTAGGCTAGACAAACAAACGCGCGACTGTCGACGATCTACAGTACGTCTCAGCCTGAGTGTACAGTGATGGTTCTTATGGGTGGCAATTCTGATACTAATCTTCGCCCCAATGTTTATCTATAAACGGATCTGTCAGCTAAATGTAAAATAATACGAGAGATAAGCCATTTTTATTGAGAATGAAGAAATTGGTGGAAAACATAAAATGTATCTACAGTCAGGGCAAGTCTTTGCTTGATATTTGCCGCTTCATTTGCTAATTTATCTTAAATAGCATTTGAAAAAGATAGTTTTAAGTTTCGCAAGTGTAGTGAAAAAATGGAATTAACCCGAGAACATTATCGCATAATGATTTATCATGACTTTAAGAAAGGTTTAAGTGCATATGACTGCGACTGCGAAGAAAGTATGAAATCAACATTTGGCGATCGGGCCTCTTCCTTGGCAACAATTTACAGATCTACAAGGAATTCGAACTTGGATCACTAGAAAGGCGCAGGCCCTTCCCGTTATCGCTGTGATAGAGGAAAGCATGGTTGCTGTGAATAATATGGAAGCACATAACAGAACTAGTTACACGGTAATAGAGGCTCAACTGGGGATTGAATCCTGATCTGTGAAAACAATAATACACGACCGCCTTCATCTGAAAAAGCCGTAAGCCCATCATCTTACAGATTTTCAAAAAGTAGAACGAGTGATTGTAACTGGCGATGAAGACGAGATCATACCAACCAACCAGAAAGCTGTATTCTTTAGAAGTACCTGTCTAGTGAGTGTTATTAAGCTAAAGGAGCAGAAGACTGACACAGGTAAATGGTACGTCGAACACTGTTTGCCGGAAGTGTTTAATAAAGTGCCAAAGAAGGGAATGCAAGGAAGGGCAACAAACAAGATTAATGTAATCGAACATCCTCCCTACTCCCCGGATTTGGTCATGTATGACTTTTGGCTGTTTTTTGGCCTAAAAGGGAACTTACGAGGAAGAAAGTTTTTTCAGCGGAAGAGCTGCTCTATTCGGTGTTATTTTAATAACATTCCTAAAGTTGCTTGGTTGCAGTGGAGGGAAAGAATGGCTAAGTGCATTATAGCAGAAGGCAACTACAGGTCGCAAAATTTAAGATGATTCGGGTCGCGCAGATACGTCATCGCGTTCGGGAACAATCGTCAAGTACAACAGCTTAAAATTACTGAAATTCTCGAATTGCCGCGAATTGAATATTTGAAAACGGACGAATGCGCATATGACCTCCAAATCATCTTAAATTGTGCGACCTGTACTTTGATCATATCTAAAATAAGATTTTGAAAAAGTTACACTGGTTATTTTATTCTCAATAATAATGGTTTGTCTCTTGTATACCTTTCGTAGCTAACAATTTGTATAAGCAATAGATTTGTAATAAGCCACCGTAGACAGTTTATTTTATTTATTTATTCATACATATCGACACATTCAACAAATTAATATTTATTAATGTGTTGAAAACTTTGTAAAAATAGAATTTACATATGCAAATTTTTGGAAACATGCAATAAAATTGTCATTGGTTTTTCCTCAATTCTAATTGTACGCTGTAATTTGTCATGGATAAAGATACAAGACGACACCTAGTAAGTCACTTCAAATACTTAATGTATTGATAAATTATTATTAAAGTTACGCTGTATAACAAATACTTATTTTATACCAACTTTGTCTCACACTTGTCATTATTACACATTTTATAGTACCTAAGCCATATAATGGAAATACTAATGATAATGGTTCTCACATAGATAATAAATTGATGGAATCGTGTCAATGTACCGTTTACCCTTGCTGGCCATTTGTAGTAAGTAACCAAAATAGTTGGTGGGCATGAATATGCTTGATATCTCTTCGGTAAAGTGATATCTTTTAAATCATGACTGAACTGTTGATATACCAACTCGAAATTACTAACTACGCAATACGGAGTGCCGCAGGGCTCAATCTTGGGGCCATTACTTTTCATTACATTACATTCATGACTTTTTGTCTACGCAGATGACACTTCCTTAATTGTGACAGACAACAACTGTAAGGAGTTAAACTTCAAACAAATTATTACGTTACTACGGGCTCACGAGTGGTTTGCACATAACAACCTGATACTTAACAAAAAAAAACGCTCTCAATTACATTCTCCTCAAACCCTACATTAGTCCCTGGCAAACTAGCCAAAGTTACTTTTGTTCTTAGGAATCTAAGCCCTTCCATGCTGGGGTCTTGTTATTGTGCCCTATTCCACTCCCATCTTCGCTACGGGGTCAACCTGTGGGGGAATTCCTGCAAAGCAAACAAAGTCTTCTCTATACAACGATGCTTGTCAATCTCACTTGTGTCCCTTTTAAAAGAAGTAGTAAATCTCATATCTAAAACAGAAACTAAACAAAAACATCTGCTGACATGGAATAACTCCGAAGAACCTTCAACTACAAACGACAAAGGAACTTTTTCAATATGTAGAACAAATATATCTGTCAACTCCAACCGAAAGAATTTCTATACCTATACGATGACACCAAAATGTAAAAATATCACTTAGGGTTTATTTGCACAAGTCCTTCACCTGGCAGAAGCCAATATTCGAATAATCGCGTGAAGACGTTATAATAATGATACTCGGTTATGCAGGCCTTAGTACAAATGAATTTGCGACTTAGTTGCAATTTTGGACACAGGAGAGAAATACGGGAGGGCTTCCTGGTTGACACAGGCCCATTAGATCAATTTACGGAAACTTCCAAAATACACCTGGTGAGACGTGCTTTGTGTTGATATCCGGGCAAGTGTGCTAGAGCCTGGTTATATCTGAAAGATTTCCAGAGAGGCAGGGTGGCAAACACTACGCTCTTTAACCTTCCTTCAAGAGGAAATGTACCAAAAGTATGGAATGTGACATTGTTTTTATTCAATCTTGCGAAACCGCTATTACAAATGTGAATAAAAAAATTAATTTCGTCATCGAGTCTTGACCCTTCCACAATTATTTGTACCATGCACCAACATGGAAGTAGCGGGCAGCCACATTATCCTCCACGTCAGTGATAATCCCGTGTTCATCTGCAGCAGTCATATTGATGCTTTGCTCTTGGCAGTATCCTTCTTCCATCACCACCGGGAAAAGGTACTGAAAGAGTTGAAGCTGCTGTGTGGAGCCGGCCCAACACGCCGTTACGTTTTTGTCCGTATAGCATTGTTGAAAGTCTTCGTACGAGTCACTCTGAAAGCTGCCGCTCCGTCATCTTCTATCCAAGCAAACGATCAGTGCCTATAGACGGCGTGGTAAGGGAATTTGTCATTCTACTCTGGAAATGCACACTATTGCGCTGTACGGAATTTATGACAATTATTTCTTTGAGAATTGCCACCGAACGAAAACCTGTGGGCGTAGTTCCTCCCACGATGATATTCTTACTGAGAGTCCTCCACAACCAGAACTGTGAGAATTTGGCAAAGAATAAAGATTGGACTGGATTCCTCTGTGGATACTTCTGCCAAAGGTTTGGGCTCGTTCAGAGACCTGGACAGGTGTGGCTGCTAGTCTCAGCGATCATACTGCCGTTGATACCTGTTACCATGCACACCAGCAGAAAATGAAAACGTGGACCGTCTAAAAAAAGATAGGTAGTGGTTAAACAATGACATCCATATTGGTTGAATGATTACGACTCAAAATGAGGGGAATTGTGAATTGAATTCAGAACGGATGTCATCAAATCATCCCCATAGACAAATTTGTTTGAAACTTATAAGAATAATATGATGGCGATTGCGTTACATCCCCTTTTGGTCCTGTTTTTCAAATTAAGGTGATACTGACGACGATTCAGATGTTAACTGAAGGAAAACCAATTTCCCACGAAGTAGGTACCTACACGGATTTAATCTAGAACGCACCGTTTATTGACTACTTGGAGGGAAACACAATAAATTGATTAGTAAATTTCTCAATTTATTTATTTAATTATAGTGTTTATAGACGTTGAAACGGTAGGCACCCAATACATACATATTTACCCTGAACTTGGATTTTCGGCTGCCATTATCGAAAATGATGACTTAGTAACTTCCAGACGTCATTGAGCTCAAGTGGTCGAATTATAAGTTTCGCTGGATCTATTTGTAAGTTTTCATAAGTTTTTCATCAAGTAATGAATTTTTCCCTAGACCCACGTACCACGTCCACGTCCACTAACATAGTTGAAACAACAATTACACAATTTCTGGAAATGCTTTTCCCAAACATATATTTGGAAGAAGTTGTCTATGTACAACTAGTCATTTATTTATCTGTTTTAATTTTTCATGTTATATTTTTTCAGTTTCAGTTACCCTAATATTTTTTCTGAAAATCCATAGTTGAGAAGACTAACTGAATACCTAAGTGTATATTTCATGCTATAACTTAATGCGTCAATTGTGTTTTGTAAACCAATAAATTGATTTTGTACATATTTCGTTATTCGGCGATGAAAGAATCGTTTTATAACTAATTCGATAATACCGTAATCCCATTTCGGGGATAAAACAACAATAATTCCGTTTTTTTTTTGTTTCAGAGAGCCTCCGGTTTTAGGGGCTCACAATAACACGAACATAATCCTCAGGCTGCCAATGGGAAAAAGATTAAGAGATATTAGATGGCTTTCCGTCTGGTGTCGGCGGTTTACAGTAAGTGTTTTTTTTTACCTATAATACTTTTGCAGTCATTTTGAAGAACTAAATGTTAATTACTTTGTAAATCACGTATACAGAAGGCGTAAATAAAAAATGGTGTCACTTCTATTAAAAGGGGAAAATTAACATTTTTATATAATACGGTAATAAATATCTTTGTTAAGCAACTCAAGTTGATGTGATTTACCGAGTTGTTGTAAATGGAATCAGTTTAGCATGACGGACATACAACAGGGGCAATGGTGCGGGCGAGATTAATCAGGAAACAGGACGAGAGAATCAGATAGGGCGATATAGTAACAAGAGTAGTTTAAGGAAGAAAGAAAGTTTTCGCGATAAAAATTCTTCACTGTATTGATTAGTTTAAAAAAGGGAACTGTTTCCATTTAGTCATTTTTTTAGATTACAATTAATGGATATAGTCAAGCTCGAGTTGCGTCATCACTTTTTCAGAAAAGGTAACAAAGTGGAACAACTTAATATTCCCCTCCATTTTCATCCCTATTTCTTTCTACTTGTTACCCCCTTGAAGACTTTCACCATCACCAACAGCCGTTACTGAGCTGACACCTTATTACAGCTCCACCAATATCTGTACCCCTCGCTTTTGTTTTTGCACTTGCCTCTTCTTGTGCATTGTTTTGAATATATTACGTTCATTATCTCACGTCTTTTGTTTTTATAACCGTAATATTTAACTTCGAATGAACGGCGAACAATTTTGACCTTAATTAGTACATTAAAAAGAGAAAAACTACATAGAAAAGTACATCATTTTCAATTACTTTTATTAGTTGAAAAAGTTTATTTTATAGCATAGTTGACATCCCACTTTACGTGATGAGCTCTTAGTATAGCTGGTGTCCTTCATTAGATTTTTAGATTAGACACTTCCCTTCTATAAATAGCTGTAAAAAGCTCAACCGTATTAATACTAAACAGTAAATTTGTAAATTAGGATCAGGCTTCGATATTTTATCTTCATTTTGACTTTTGAATGTCACAGTAGGTACTTTAAAAGAGCACAAGCCACAAGGCAAGGTGGGACTTGATGTTAGACTGTCGTCATGGGAGAGGGGTCCTTTAGGACACCATTTCGTAGCCTGGCGCGTTTCTGCAAAGGTCTATCAAGGAAGAACCTGCGACTCCATTTGTGGGTATACTTTCTGGGCACTGTAAATTAAACAAGCACATGTACTGCATGGGCTTGGTCGAATCACTATTTCTGTGTAGACCACGAGACGGCGCACCACATAGATGGGTTAAGTGACGTTGCGGGGTCTGACAACTCTATTCAGAGAGGTGCACAAATGAACCCAGAAAAGGGCTTTGTTCGCTTTTGGAGTTTTAAAATTTGAATGAAAATTCCCAGAGCAGAACAACAAAAATAGGCGTAGATATCGTTTTGTTAGAGACAAAATCTTTTAAAACTTAGAAAGCTTTGGCTTTTAGCGCGTTAAATAGTAAATTAGGCATGGAAATGAAAATGTAAGTTCGGATTTCTTTGGCTCCGGCTGTTCCTCAGTTTCTTCGTGAGCTTTTCTAGTAACATCGAAAGAAAAAAGAATCAAATTAATTGATCCTATCAACGCTATAGAAAAGTGATGGATACTGTGATAATGCAATTTGCATATCAACACATGGCATACTGAACGTAAATCACAATTATAGTTTTTAAATATAAACTTATCTTCTGAAAGGTGTTCTTCAACTTGTTCTGCCATTAGTGGATCCTTCACTTTCTTCTCCTCCTCCCCTACAACACATTCTACTTCACCAATACTGTGTGCGGGCCCCATAATAGCTCGCACAAAGACAAAGGTTTCTTACATTTGGAAGAAATGTGGGATGATTCACATCAGGGGCTTATGGCTGAAGGGTGGTAATCGGAACCAGGCCATTCTTCGGCCTTGTGCATCCCCATTTTTCAGGAATCTGCTCGTTACCTAGCTATTCTTACATTTGATAGTACACACATAAAATATCGTGACGCGCAGCGTCTTCGATTGGTGGCAAGAAAGTTATATTAGATTAGATCGTGATCAAAATGGTCGATCAATTTCTCACAAGAATCTTCGTCTCAACACATTACATTACGATTACAATATAATCACAGAACCAATTTTTAACTTGCAAAGTCTTCTTCCTCATTTCATATTGGAAAATAATTATATTGAAAATAGGTGATTTTCCTCGCTTTACACATATTGGAAATTTCTTGAATTTTGTGATTCCTCCGTCTTTTTAACATCTAACTTTTGAGTCAATGAGGCTCCTATTGACTCTTTTCTTGAACCGAAGGTATTTTTTCCATTATTGGATCTGAAGAATATACTTCCAGTATTTCGTCACTGTAGCGTAAAGGTATCGGTATCAATCCTATATTCGGATTATTTCCCCATAAATGAGGAACTTCACGGAATTTTATTGAATCACCTTGAGAATGCCTTCGTCTTCCAATAATCCATTCGTGGTTACCCTCAAACATTTTTCGTACGCAAGGTGTCCGTGAGCATCAACAAACATTCTGAATTCTTCTTCGACGAACCTTTTCGTTTCTGGTTTATTCCTTATTTGATTTTGTCCGACAGTTAGTCTTTTTAAAGCGTCCATGTCTTCCTTACAAAGTTGTAAAGACGACAGGAACCTCTTGAAAGATACTTTACTTTCATCCAAGTCTTATATTCACATCGGCTAATAGAGCACAATCCTTATCCTCTTTACCTTTTAATTCTTCACTAACAGCACACGTTTTCTTGGATTTATTCTTCAGGCGATAGATGCTACAAAGGTCTTCGTCTTAATTTCCTGATTACTACAACACTACGTCAGAATGAATTACTTTGGTTAGTATTACTTCACAATTATTATTACTTATTATTAATTACAATGTAGGGTATAATTGGAGACCATATTTGCGAAGCGCGACTGGATATGATCATTGATCATTCTATTTGAAGAAACGGAAACCAGAAAAATTTATTTTCTTCATTTGCTATAGCCCACTCACGTTTTGTCACGTAAGTTATAAATCTATACTGAACCCTCTTGATCAAGTAACCCCAAATTAACCTCACCTTGGGGACTAAATTTAAGCTTTGCCACGGTCTGATTTAACCATTAAACATTCGTTAATAGTAGGAGAGCTAGCGAATAATTTGACTAACCCGTTTCCCACAAAGCTAAAAACTTTTTAAATGATGTTTTATTATCAGTCAATCAAGAAAGTATCATTCTGGCAGGCATCTCGTGGTTGCGTTATCATCCCTTAAATTTTTGAAAATTTCAAAAAAAATTGCCAATCTATTTTGAGGGTTGCAAGTATGTGCCAGACCATATCAAAATTGTCATCGGGGTAATAGGTAATTCATAATCTGCTCCCACAAAGCTCAAATTTTGAGGGAAGATTCTTTCAATTGTTTAAAAAGTAAACAGCCAGAATATTCTAGCGGTTGCAGGTATCTGCCATACGAGTATACAGTATGTTCCCGGATTGAGTTCACAATTAATAGGTGAGATGGACGAAACATTTTCGAATTGGAATTTCATAATTTGGGATTCCACCCTGCTTGGTCTGAAACTTATTTTTAGTTTACTGTCGATTTTTTAAAGTCAAGTAGGCCTTTACAGTTGAGCAAAAACTATTTTAGTTCTAGATAAACTACCTTTTCCCTTAACAGTATGCCAAAGTGTTACTAAGAAAAGTTGTTCAGAATGAAAAGATATGGCGTTATACAATTTTTCAGATTTCAGATTATTTACTGATAACGTTCGGCAAGCTTTCTCAAAAACCATTGACTCGACGCAATATCCCTCGTACTTCATTTATCATCAGGATAATTCATACGAAGTAATCAAGACTACAAGTGCGTTCACAATAACTTCTTTTCCTCATACTTGTGACCGAATTTTCTCAAATTGCTCCAAAATTGTTTTTTTAATTGAATGATGAGAACCATTTGTGATTGTGATCTTCCAGATCCATCGTACAAATGAATCGCCTCCCCCCCGATATCGTTACGACCTAGTTTCTTGGTCTGTTGATATGTTTTGGTGAATTTTAATTGATGTCTGCCTCGTGTACGCCAATGCAATCGTTTTTACAAAATTAAGTAAATTTGGAATGGGGCTATTTGGGAATGAGGGCGTATCAACTGTAATACGATGTTGAAATAAACATCGACTTCTTAAAAGTACCGGAACAGTTCTCAATGGCAATGAGAGCGCGTATTGAGAATGCTTGCTTCTAGTGACTATTTTAACGTCAATAAGTCAATGGGAACCTTAAATCGCAAAATACGTGTTAAAGTGATGATGGAGGTAGAAAGGCGAAACATGCGGAGAAGTCCGTGAACTTATTAATATTAAATGGAACGCGTGACGATCCTCAATAGAGACCTTATTCTTATAGTTTGGTGGTCCAAATTATTCCTGAAATGAAATCAAGCGTGCGTCGCTCCCAATCGTTACTGAATTGTAAGGTTATAAATCCTCTTGAAACCAAGTTAAATACGATTTCATGTCTTGAAAAACCGAAATGCCATTATAGTCTTTGTGCTGAAGGTAACGTAACAATTTCCGTTAAGAAATATTTTCTTAAATGATATGCGAACAAAGCACAAGGCTACTATCAATAAAATCCTATTTCTACAACGAATCTCACTTTTAAAAGAAAATTTAATTAACTACTGATTTGAAACCAAATGAAAAGGCGACTCTTTTAAAAACAATGTTTTAAACTCCATAAAAGGAAAAAGGATCATTATTTCTTCCAATACAGTCAAAAGGACTTGATAATATTATTGACAATTTAAGGACGACAAAATCTTCCCTTTCTGGAAGAGCTTTGTGAAGTTTCTCGCTTTTGTAAACTTTTAACTTTCATTTTATGTACAGAATATTTTATCGGTAAGAAAGAAAGAGGTCCTAATTACGAATAATGTATTTTCTGTAAATAAAATGAAAACGGCAATTCTGTACAATTTTAAATTGCGGGAATTGAAAAGTAAATTGAATGGGAAAAGTTTGAAAAATTACATAATTTATACACATTAAGCAAGGAGGAGGAGAAAATATTATACAAGGTGTCAATGTGGCCATTATACAACGTAATAGAGTAGATAAGGGAGCACATAAATTCGTCGAATAACATTTTTCTTAATTTGTTTGGTAAAATTGGATGCAAACGAAGTTTTATTTTAGGAGTTTCATTTAAATGAAATTTTGTTCTAGTAATTTCATTTAAATGAAATTCTGCTCTAGGAGTTTCATTTAAGTGAGGTTTCACTTCAGGAGCTTCGTTGTATTGAAATTTGGCGCTAGAGTTTCATTTAAATGGAATTCTGCTCGAAATAAAACTTCATTTAAATGAAACTCCTCGAGCAGAATTTCATTTAAGGACTCCTAGCGCAATACATATATCATTTAAATGAACCTCCTAGCGCAAAATTTCAATAAAATTAAACTCCTCGAGCATAATTTCATTTAAATGAAACTTCTAGCGCAATATTACATAAAAATGAAACTCCTAAAGTAAAACTTCATTTAAATGAAACTCCTCGAGCAGAATTTTATTTATACTTATTAAACTCCTAGCGCAAAATATCATTTAAATGAAACTCCTAGCGCCAACTTTCAATACAACGAAGCTCCTAAAGTGAAACTTCACTTAAAGAAACTCCTAGAGAAAAATTTCATTTAAATGAAACTCCCAGCGCAATGTTACATAGAAATGAAGCTCCTAACGTAAAACTTCATTTAGGTGAAACTCGTAGAGCAAAATTTCATTTAAATGAAACTCCCAGCGAAAAGTTTCAATAAATAGAATCTCGAAAAGTAAAATTTCGTATAACGAAACTCCCCCAAAAGAATTTCATAATTTAATAATTATTTAAATGACTTTGAATGTAACTATTTGTAATAATTATTTAATTGTCGTCTAAAAGATAGTTTAAAGTAGAAAAAGTGTACGAGGTCCAGCTGTAAGTGTCTCATTTGTACGGTAATGCCGGTAATGGAGGAAAGGGGTCTGCGAAGAGACCCTCTATTTGGATCTTTAAAGGGCGATATCTTCGAAACGGTGCGACTTAGAATGGAACGAGTTGGAATTATTTAATTGTCGTCTAATGATCTAAAAGAAAACATCTTTACTTGGTCGAATTTAGAGAGTTGGATTTTTATCGAGAAAAAATACCAAGTGGTTAACCTTGTTCTTTTTTGCAAAAAAGTGAAGAAATTTTTTATTCGAAATGGGTGCAGATATGTTAGTTTACTTCATAAAAGATAGTTTAAAGTAGAAAAAGTGTACCGCGTCCACCTATAAGTGTCTCATTTGTACGATAATGGAGGAAAGGGTTCTGCGAAGGGACCCTCTATTTGGATCTTTAAAGGGCGTTATCTTCGAAACGGTGCGACTTAGAATGGAACGAGTTGGAATTATTTAATTGTCGTCCAATGATCTAAAAGAAAACATCTTTACTTGGTCGAATTTCGAGAGTTGAATTTTTATCGAGAAAAAATACCAAGTGGTTAACCTTGCTTTTTTTGCAAAAAAGTGAAGAAATTTTTTATTCGAAATGGGTGCAGATATGTTAGTTTACTTCATAAAAGATAGTTTAAAGTAGAAAAAGTGTACCGCGTCCACCTATAAGTGTCTCATTTGTACGATAATGGAGGAAAGGGCTCTGCGAAGGGGCCCTCTATTTGGATTTTTAAAGGGCGATATCTCCGAAACGGTGTGACTTAGAATGGAACGAGTTGGAATTATTTAATTGTCGTCCAATGATCTAAAAGAAAACATCTTTACTTGGTCGAATTTCGAGAGTTGAATTTTTATCGAGAAAAAATACCAAGTGGTTAACCTTGCTTTTTTTGCAAAAAAGTGAAGAAATTTATTATTCGAAATGGGTGCAGAATATGTTAGTTTACTTCATAAAAGATAGTTTAAAGTAGAAAAAGTGTACCGCGTCCACCTATAAGTGTCTCATTTGTACGATAATCGAGGAAAGGGCTCTGCGAAGGGACCCTCTATTTGGATCTTTAAAGGGCGATATCTTCGAAACGGTGCGACTTAGAATGGAACGAGTTGGAATTATTTAATTGTCGTCCAATGATCTAAAAGAAAACATCTTTACTTGGTCGAATTTCGAGAGTTGAATTTTTATCGAGAAAAAATACCAAGTGGTTAACCTTGCTTTTTTTGCAAAAAAGTGAAGAAATTTATTATTCGAAATGGGTGCAGAATATGTTAGTTTACTTCATAAAAGATAGTTTAAAGTAGAAAAAGTGTACCGCGTCCACCTATAAGTGTCTCATTTGTACGATAATGGAGGAAAGGGCTCTGCGAAGGGACCCTCTATTTGGATCTTTAAAGGGCGATATCTTCGAAACGGTGCGACTTAGAATGGAACGAGTTGGAATTATTTAATTGTCGTCCAATGATCTAAAAGAAAACATCTTTACTTGGTCGAATTTCGAGAGTTGAATTTTTATCGAGAAAAAATACCAAGTGGTTAACCTTGCTTTTTTTGCAAAAAAGTGAAGAAATTTATTATTCGAAATGGGTGCAGAATATGTTAGTTTACTTCATAAAAGATAGTTTAAAGTAGAAAAAGTGTACGAGGTCGAGCTGTAAGTGTCTAATTTGTACGGTAATGGAGGAAAGGGCTCTGCGAAGGGACCCTCTATTTGGATCGTTAAAGAGCGATATCTCCGAAACGGTTCGACTTAGAATGGAACGAGTTGGAATTATTTAATTGTCGTCCAATGATCTAAAAGAAACGATCTTTACTTGGTCGAATTTCGAGAGTTCGTTTTTTAGCCAGAAAAAATATCAAGTGGTTAACCTTGCTTTTTAGGCCAAAAAGTGAAGAAATTTTTTATTCGAAAAAAGCGCAGAATATGTTAGTTTACTTCATAAAAGATAGTTTAAAGTAGAAAAAGTTTACCAAGTCCACCTATAAGTGTCTCATTTGTACGATAATGGAGGAAAGGGATCTGCGAAGGGGCCCTCCATTTGGTTCTTTAAAGGGCGATATCTCCGAAACGGTGCGACTTAGAATGGAACGAGTTGGAATTATTTAATTGTCGTCTAATGATCTATAAGAAAAAAAAGTTGTTTGGCCAAATTTCGAGAGTTGAATTTTTATCGAGAAATTTTTCTTGATTTTTTTATAGTTTGTACGTACTTATTCATTTCTGTTAACAAATATATATCATAAAACAATATAATATGGCGTTTCCCTTTTTTATCGCTTCCAAATTCACATCTACGCAGCCTTTATATCAATTGAATTTGGGTTTGTTTTCGACCACCGTAGGTTTGTCCAGAGGTGGTGCCTAGTTTTAGAATCACACAGTGTCATATTGACGACCTGCGCTTCCCGGAGTCGCGGTATAATTTCATTTGGACTCGTCGGACTTGAACTTCAGAAATTTAGTTATATAATATAAAATGACCACAGTTATTTTTGCCGAACTTAATTTATCATGTATACCTCGTGAAATTTCGACAAGTGTAAATGGCTTTGAAACGCTTTTATGACATTTTCGAGATATATACCTACCCTTAATCGCGTTTCCAACGACTCGCTTTCATATTATTTACGACAAATGAAATTGGAAAATTGAAAACTTAACTTACTTCAAAGTCTTATCTCAAAGTTTTCACAATTGTATTCAATTTACTATAGGTATTATCGGCCGCTTATTTATACCTTTATAACTTAGAATGAAAGCATAGGTACTAACTTTAATAATATAATAATCAAAATCTTTACAGGTTGATTTTGGAGAAGTATTTATACCTCCAAACTTGGAAGTTCCCAAACCTCGAGTGCTACCCGAATTTAAAAGATTGGCTCATGGACTGCGATCAGACAATATTAGCATATTAGATGCGAAAACGTTTTATATTCCCAATTTACATTACGATGGTGCCGGACCGGATGCTTACTTTTGGGTTGGCAACGGTACCGAACCTACTCCGTTTGGAATCAAAGTACCCAACGAAATGGGTTCGCTAGATCCTCTACGTGGATATCAGGGTGAAGATATTGAAATACAACTACCAGGAACCTTAACAGTTTACGATATCGATTGGCTGGCCGTATGGTGCGTTCAATACAGGCATAATTTTGGACACGTATTAATACCCAAAGATTTAGATGTCCCACCAGCATTAGGACAGACCAAAATTTCGGTAAATATACATTAATGCATAATTTAATACTAATTTAGATCACATTACGACTGTAAAACTTTAATTTATTTTTTACGCAAGCCCCCTTGGTGGTATAATCCAGTAAGTACTACTCGTGCTACTAACTTTTAAAAATGACGAGTACTTCCTTCAAACAAGTTATAAATATGTAGGAATGTACCAGTGTTTTCAAATAAACACAAACTAACTTTATTATTTGTTGTTTTTCTTTTCCCCCTAAGACAAGTTCAACACCTAGATCTTCGCCGCCGACGAATTGTCGAGAGTTTTTAGACAAACGACTTCAGGTTCAATGGGTAATGAAAGGAGATCAAGTGCAAGTCACACTATCGGCAAAAATGAGGGAAGACCAATACGTGGCCTTTGGCTTATCCGGCGCACAAAATCGTCCGCAGATGGTATACAGTGACGATGTTTGTACAGTTGTATCTATATATTAAAGTTTTAGGTCGGGGGAGATGTTACAGTTGCGTTTTATGATTCAGTCTCGCGAACATTTCAAGCTGTTGACTATTACATGTCTCATCCCGCACAATGTGATGGAAAAACCGGTGTATGTCCAGATGAAAGAATTGGGGGGCGAAACGACGTTACATTAATATCGGGCGAACGAAAGAACGGGGTCACCACAATAGTATATACCCGTCCTCTTCAAACTAACGAAGCTGTTAATGATAGATCGATACCTTCGCAAGGAGAAGTGAGCGTTATTGCCGCCTTCGGCCCATTAAATTCTAGAAGAGAAGCGAATGCTCATTCGATTACTGATAAAACGACAGAAGATTTCCATATCGATTTCAGTAGTCTTGACGATCACGATTGTTCCGGTAGTTTGCATGACTTAACTCTAGTGGACGGTCCCCAACCGTGGCCACCTAATCGATTAACTGGTAATACAATACCTTAATACTTACCTTATTAAAGATGTTAATTTTAGGCGAAACCATGTTTACCGCAAAAATCGGTCCAACGGGTGGTAAAAGGGGATACACCCCAATTACCGGTCATCCCTCGTGGGGTATAGCGTGGTACATCAACGATCTCCTCATACCAGAAATAACGGTGGAAAGGGGGCAGACATATACATTTATGGTTGAAGGTGGTGATGACAGCACTAATCCTGCGAGGTATCATCCGTTCTACATTACGGACTCGGCAGAAGGTGGATTCGGGCAAAAAAATGAAAAGGAGCAGAAAAAGCAGAAAGTGTTTGGTGGTGTAGCATATAACCATGATGGTTACCCATACCCGACGGCAGCGGGAAGATATTGCGAATGGGCCCATAAAAGTATTGATAGATCGTCGGAAAAAGAGACCTTTCAAGAGTTTATGGACACACTCAGGCTTGAATGTGAATCTGGTTCGCCTGCTGTTTTAAATTGGACAGTTCCATTAGATGCACCAGATCTTCTCTATTACCAGGTAATTAGTTATAAATTAATCTACTCCGTATTTACTCATTAAAATTATTTGCAGTGTTATACACACACGAATCTCGGCTGGAAGATTCACGTAGTCAACCCTGGGTACAATTCTCAGCAGAATGGTGATGATACTAATGGCGCACAATCGTTAGTATTTAGTGTGATGGTGACAATAAGTTGCATTTTGGCTGCGGCCACAGTTAGTATAAATAGTCCAAATCACATTTTTTAACAATGTAACCCAAGTTTAAATGAGTACAGAATATTTACAACAAACTATCACGTGACAATAAATAATACTTCCCGAAGTGTCTAATTAAAAACAATTTTGATGTTGGTAAAGTGCGCGATACGAAGCGTACCATAACCATGTTACTGTAATTATTTTATAAATGTTTTATCGAAAAACTTTAAAATAATCGAGGTCAATATAATTGTAATGTAAATTTGACAATAATTATGTGAAGATGTGCACAAATTTGACAATAATTAAAGAATCTTTGTAATTATAGTTATTAACTAAGCTAATCTGAGGCTGTTCACGCTGACAATAAGAAAATGATAATTTTAATAAACCTTATCTTTGTAAAATGGTCACTTATCGGATGTTATATACTTATACATATTCCACACATATCTATGTACACGTAATTTATTAGTTATTATTCAGCTTAAGTACCTATTTTATACAATTGACCACTGTTGAGTTTGAAAGATTCTATTGATTCTGCATAGGTATTAGATATATAAAAATATTTCTATATATACATTCATATTTGGATGTTTTGTAAGCAACTTTTTAATGTTTTCTAATAATAAGTAATGTAGTGATATGTTTATTATAACAGTTAGTTTGGTATTCATTAAATGTGAAATAATTAAGAATATTCTCTTAATTTTATTGGAGTGCCTTTTTGTATGATAAATTAAATTTATGCCGTGATTAATTTTTTTGGAAATAATACACGTAATAGGGGTAATTTATAATAATTAAATGAAATTTCTGACACTATTCAATTATATAATGATGAAAAATAAGTATAAGTAGATCTTTTTAAATGTAATGTGGTTTCGTTTTCTTTAAATAAATTTCATGTAGATAAATTTCCAAAGCATCTTTTTATGCAAATACATACCTCCGCTCCGCGTTCTTCATTCCCAGTACCTAAGTATATATTATGCCCTTTGATGCAGTACTGAAACAAAATATCAAAGGGATTACGTTCATTTTTGAATTGACGCACCAGATGAAGTATATTTACGAATAAAGGTAAATTTAAATAAGTTATTATTTTGCACCCTCCCAATGTAATAAGTATGTAGATGATGAAAATGAATTGACATTGAAGATCTGGGAAATTTAATCCTAATACAAATTCCCGATAGCAAAACCAGAAAATGCCGTCGCTTATTGATTGATTCTGGATTTACGTCGATAGTCCAGCCCTCAAATTAGGGCCCTTTGTACATACGACCTAGTCCGACCCCGAAGTACTGACTCGTTGAAACGCCACGAGGCGAGGGTTGGAGCAATACGCCAATACATTTAAATATTAGATATACATTAATAAATGGGTCTGAAAAACAATTATAATTTTTTGAATAAATGAAAATTAAATTGTTGTGTTTCCATAACAATACTATTTCCCCCCCAGCAGAGGCAGAAAAAAGAGAAAAAAAATCTAACTTTAATAGTTTCTGAGTACCTATAGAGCGTTGCAGTCATTTTTTAACAATTATTTTTTTTAACACTTTTTTCAAAAAACAAGTAGGTATTTTGCTGAATTCAGAAAAAATACTCTTTTAAACTAGGTATATAAAAAACTGTAAGTAACTTTATCTTATAAAAAATGGGTGCCGCCATTTTAGCTTATACCGGAAGTAGGGATGGACTCGGGCTCGGGCTTTCGGGCCGGCCCGGCCCGAGCCCGGCCCGATTTCGGGCTCGAATCCGGGCCGGGCCAGCATATTTTTAACCGGGCCGGGCTTCGGGCCGGGCCAAACTTTTTCCGGGCCGGGCCGGGCCAAAGGGCTCGGGCTTTTCGGGCCGGCCCGAAACCAATACACCTACTATAACGAGAAGGATTATGCGTTCAAAGTTTAGTGCGCATCATTGCTAACATTGTTATCGTTGTAATTACGATTTCGATTAAATGATCAAATTAGTACCTACAGCTCCACTCAGCAAACAAGATAGTCGGCAAACACGTCAACTGAAATAATGTATTTGAAATTTTTGACTCGGCAAATTATTTGTCCAATCATATTTGAGAATTCTAAGGTGTACGTACATTCACAGCTGAAAGTAAATTATTACAGTTTACAGCTGACATTTTCCGCGGGCGTTTTATTACTTAATGCTTTTATCGTGTTACTCTTGTTTGTTAAAATCAGTCTTTCTGATGACTTCTCATGCAGCATGCAATACATTTATGTGTATCCAACAATACACGTTTAAATTAAGCGCCCAAATATTTTTTTCCGGATTGTACCTTAAAATCTACTCTAGCGCCGGTATCCCCTCTCCAACTATCTTGTTTGCTGAGTAGAGCTGTAGTATTGTTTACGAGAAAGCAGAGAAACAAATAAACAATTGTTTATCGGATTTGTTTATGATACCCAATAACAAAAACCCTGTGTCCAAGATATGGAGGGCCACTATGGGGATTTCGGAAACGGTAAGAGATAGAGTTTCGGTTAAATGGGAGAAATGGGTAATTTTGAGTTGGGTAAAATGACATTTTTAAACTGACGAAATTCCGAACCGTTCCGAAGTTATGCGACAAAAAGCGAATTTTCAGGATTTCGTTTCTGACAAATTGTTACTTTGCCGTTGATGTTAAATAAAAATTAAAAAGTAAACAGGTACTTTTTAACGTTCTTTAACGTGCCATACAGAAAATTGAAATCTGACGTTTCGTTTTCAAGTAACCACCATCAGCTTTGTTTTTTTAAATACGGTCCTGTTTTTTTATACCTACATAATATTAGAAGCACTTTTTATTCTGCATTCAAGCATGTATCACACTATGGTTTATTTCGATTTTATAGTTACTTTACGATTATCGAAAAAAATCTAAGTATGGACCTGTATCCCTCCCAATAACATTGAAACTGAATTTTATTCATAAATGGGCTTTTGCTAACTATAATACTTTCTCATCAAATTAATGAAATGACACAGAATTTTAGATTTTGAATACAAATTTTATAACCAAGTAATTACAAACAATCAATAACACATCAATAATTTAAAAAAAATTATAATAAATGCTCGAAAAGCCCTCCTTCGTTCTCCAATCGTAAATAGCATCTTCTAACTGTGGAATCCAAAGCATTCTTTAACATTGCAGGTGTTACAGTTTGGAATGCGTTAAGTACAAACCTTCGGAGCTCTTCTTCTATTCCAAGGATATCTTTGTAATAGTATATTACAGTACAAGTGAAGAAACTAAGAATTTCGCTCACGCATATGCTACTAGAATTTCAAAAATCTGCTTTTTAAATTTCGCAATTTTGACAATTTTATCTGTCAACACGTTATTCCAGTGGGCGAAATTTTTTTTCACCCACAAGTGAGTGTAATAATATTTTCGCCCACCCGTTGCTATGAGTGAGGAAAACAAACGCTTTCGCGTTCCGTATCCAAGTAAGAAACTAAATAAGTTTCCATGGTAGGATTGAACAAACATAAATAAGTTTCCATGGTAGGATTGAACAAACATAATTTGTTCAATCCTACCATGGAAACTTGTAGTTTCTTACTTGGATACGGAACGCGAAAGCGTTTGTTTTCCTCACTCATAGCAACGGGTGGGCTAAAATATTATTACACTCCCTTGTGGGTGAAAAAAAATTTCGCCCACTGGAATAACGTGTTGACAGATAAAATTGTCAAAATTGCGAAATTTAAAAAGCAGATTTTTGAAATTCTAGTAGCAGGATTGAACAAAGCGCTATACAGCACGCGTGAAGAAACTATTTCGCTCACTTTATGCATTCGCAAACGAGGCTAACGCCTCGTTTGCGAAACGGCACATGCGTGAGCGAAATTCTTAGTTTCTTCACTTGTACTGTAATATACTATTCTTATGTACCCCCAAAGAAAAAAATTCTGCGGGGTTATATCGGAAGAACGAGGTGGCCAGGGTGTTCCAGAAATGGCGCTTAAAACTATTTCGGCAAACCTAGTTGAAAGGTAATCTTTAACCACCTGTGAATTGTGCGCAAGTGCACCATCCTTCTGAAACCAACAATCGCGTACTACGGCTTGGGGTAAAATTAATATCAAGAGCGTCTTCGAAAGTAGAATCTAGTAAACTTAAGTAAAATAGTAAAATAAGTATAAAATCGCAATTAAACCATTAAGTGTGATACATGCTTGAATGCATAATAAAAAGCTCTTCTAATATTACGTATATACAAAAAAATCAGGACCGTATGTAAAAAACAAAGTTGATGATGGTCGCTCGAAAACGATACGTCGGATTCCATTTTGCTGCATGCCATATTAAAGAACGTTCAAAAGTACCTGTAGAAAGTTCTCTTACTTTTTATGTAACATCAAGCACAAAGTAACAATTTGTCAAAAACGAAATGGTGAAAATTCGCTTTTTGTCGCATAACTTCGGAACGGTTCAGAATTTCGTCAGTATAAAAATGGCATTTTACTAAACTCAAAATTGCCCAACTTTTCTCCCATTTAACCGAAACTCTATCTCTTACCGTTTCCGAAATCCCCATAGTGGCCCTCCTTATCTTTGACACAGTGTATAGTTCCTTTGTTGCTAAAAGTCGGGCCGCGGCCTGGCCCGGCCCGAAGCCCGGCCCGATTTCGGGCCGGGCTTCGGGTCGGGCCAGACTTTTTTAAGTTCGGGCCGGGCCGGGCTTGTCTCAAAGCCCGGCCCGGCCCGGCCCGAGTCCATCACTAACCGGAAGTGACCTTATCAAAGGTAATATCAGAATCAAAGGTAATATTAGCATTGTCGCCCCATCGTCGCACGAATGCAATCAATTGGCGAAAACCGCACTACAGACTACAGACTACGCACTACAGACGATAGACGGAAATTTTTTTTTTCATTTTTTGAATCTACCTATTCAGAAACGCAAAGATATGTAAAAATTTGCATAGGTCAATTTTTTTTGGAACACCAATACAATACCTACATCTACTTCCCTTTTACTTCGTACTCGGGAAGTAAAAAGAGGGTTACGCTATATAGAAAAAAATTAAATGAGGAGAGCAAAGTTAGGCAACTCAAATGACCCTTTAAATGCCTCGATCGACGTTCTCATTTAATTGTAAAGGAATACAACAGAAATTAGCTGGCGTTATGGTACCGATTGTGTTCCCCTATTCCCACATTTAGTAAAACCCCATAATTACATCTCCTTAGGTAAGTATTAATAAATTATTGTAATTTTTCTGTTCTCTTTAAAAAAAACCTGCTTATGTAGGTGCTTATATGTTGTACCAAAGACCATGGTCTTTGGTTGTACATAGCTATAGGTATGTACTATCATTTTATATGCAACGTGTTACGTATAGGGTACAATCCTGTAGATACATCCTAGTATGTTAAGCATAGGTAAATTTCCTTCAAAATATGTATTTATATGTATATTTTTTGAAAAAGGTGATCTGCAGGCACTAGGTCAACACAAAATTACCTCCAGGCTGGTTTCCGAGTGTCACCAAATACTAGAGCAAGTGACAAACAGCAACCCTTGAGCTTGTATGGGTTAAAGGGCATGCTGGAACAACAATGAAAAAGCCTCAAAACAACTGTTTTATGGTCCAGAGCCGGCAGGTTAGGTGGAACTTGATGTCAGAATGCCGTCACGCGAGAGAGGCCTTCAGAGGACCATCTCGTAGCCTGGCGCGTTTTTGCACAGGGCTATCCAGAAAGAACCTGCGGCTACTTGTGGGCATACTTTCTGGGCACTGTAAACTTAACAAGCACGTGCACCGCATGGGCTTGGTTGAATCACCATTCTGTAGAGGATGCTACACAGAAGATGAGACGGCGCAACACATACTTTGTGAGTGTCCCGTACTTGTCGAATTAAGACGATCCATGTTGGGGGACTCCTGCCCGGACATGGCTAAGATTAGAGCCGCTCCCCCGTCAAGCATCCTCAGGTTTATCTCACGTGTGGGATGGCTTGAGTGATGATGCAGGGTCCAACGACTCTAATCAGGGAGGCAGCACAAAGGGCCCGAATAGGTGGCCTACGTGCGAGTGGACTTCTGACCACCCTCCCATCGTAATCCAAATATCAGATATCCATGATATCTGCACAAATACAGGGTGTGTATAAATAAATTGACGAAAAAGCTACACGCTGCGACATTCTTGTTCGTTAATGCCTAGTTTCCACCGATGCGTTAATCCGGTCCTAGTACGGTGTAGAACCAGATTCAAATCGATGGAAACGTGCCTGACTGCTTAGGTTAATTCATTGAATTGCACGCTATACGCAACTGGAAGGGATACGACCTATTCCAATGCATTGTAGGCGTTGAAGCCAGAAGACAGATGCGGAGTAGGTATTTCTCTCACTTTCTAGCTTGTTGTGGTAGTACAGCAGACGTAACTGTCAACGTATTTTACTTTATTTCTCGTGCTACGGCGTTGAATATGACTTTTCGTGCGAAAGAAAGAGATACCCACTATGCAAAAATTCATCGCAGTAACAGCTCAGTAACGTCACCCAGTTACACTGCGACGTTAGCATTGAAGTACTATTAACATCGCGTTAACGTCGCAGCAACATTACAAGTTCGCGCCAATAACGTCGCACTGTAACATCGCAAACGCTACATTCACGCGATGTTACGTAAACGTCTATACATTTCGAATTGTCGACGTTAATACGATGTTTAATTGTGAACGTCCTGACCTGACCATATTCTGTCAAATATTCATTGAACACCAAAAAAAGGGTAAAAAACTACATTTTTACGTTCATTACACAATCCGTATTTTTACCTAAACTTGAAAAGGCGACCACTTTATTATGTTACCTTACCTACTCTTGTTTTGTTGGAAAATGTCCCTTAACCAGATTCGAACCTATGTAAGCAGGGTCTTCAAAATTCCTAAATACGACATTACCACTGAGCTATCTGAAACATACCTACTGGTTGGCTTTTCGTGCTTTACTTTGTAGGTAGGTATTCGTGTTAACAGTTTAAATTTTTTTAATTTTTCTTGGAAGTTGATAACTTAAACTTCCCAGAACGTTATCAAATAGACTTTATATAAATATCAATCAAAAAACATTTCACCTACAACGTACTTGAGACATCACTGTGATTTGTTCAAAATAACGTCGCTTGAGCGAAAGTATGTTGACATCGATGAAACGTTATAATGTTATATGCTTTGTTAGAGTACAACGTTGTTTTCCTATACATTACATCAACGTTGGCTAACGTTAATGTTCACAAACATTTCACTTATAACGTCATTGAGACATCTTTGTGACTTCGTCAAAGTAACGTCGCTTGAACGAAAGTATGTTGACATCGATGAAATGTTAAATGCTTTGTTTGATTACAACGTTGTTTTCTTATACATAAAATTAACGTTGGCTAACGTTGATGTTCACAAACATTTCACTTGTAACGTCTTTGAGACATCTTTGTGACTTCGTCAAAGTAACATCGCTTGAACGAAAGTATGTTAACATCGATGAAACGTTAAATGCTTTGTTTGATTACAACGTTGTTTTCTTATACATAAAATTAACGTTGGCTAACGTTGATGTTCACAAACATTTCACTTGTAACGTCTTTGAGACATCTTTGTGACTTGGTCAAAATAACGTCGCTTACCTAAAGTGTGTTGACATCAATGAGACGTTAATGCTATGTTTGGTTACAACGTTGTTTTTTTACACACTAAATTAACGTTGGCTAACGTTAATGTAACATCTCTTGCTTAGTGGGTAGAGATACCCTTTCGTTGAAGGTTGCCTAACTTAGGTGTGGCTTCAGTATAGTTCAGTGTTACTTATTAGCGTTACCTTTCCAGTTGCGTATATCGTATAGTTGAATGGGTTAATTTAACCTAAGCCTGACTGCGTTCGTTTCACTCTCGATTCGATCCACACGGTTCGGCGGGTTGCAGCGAATTTAATCGGCGGAAACGATTGTAACAGGATCGAAATAGATAGTTGGCAACTTTTACTTTTTAGAATAACAGTTCACTAAGTGATATCAAATACTTTGGTATTTTGGTGATATTTTCTCAGAAAGGAGAACCTCGCTTTCTTTAACCTTAGTAATACTCTGAAAAAGGTATTCAACAAGCTAAAGTTAAGTTGGCTCTTCTGAAATATCCATTTTCCTCACTATACTCGACCTCCAGTGGAAACTTAAAACATTTGCTTGGCACCGGGAGCAGAATCGGATTGAAGACTACGGTGGAAATTAGGCCGATTGTTGTAGTTGTATGTTTCTAGAAACCACTTAAAAGAAACATACATTTGGCAACACTGTAAACATACGTTGTCACAAAACACAGAATACAGAGTACTCTGTGACGTTTAAATACCACAGAAGAATACCTACCATACTCACTTATCATAGGTAACAGAAAGGCATTTGAACAGACAACTAACTAAAAAACTACTATATTTTATTGCATATATTGGATATTTTTAGTAAACAGTACCGCTCAGCTCAAAACCTCTTTTGAAAATGGCAGTCTAGCGCACAAACCACTAAAAATAGACTGTCCACTGATATAGGAAAATAGTTGGTAGAGAAATGCGGGGGTTGACTTCACAAGAGGAAAGGGGATTTGTAGGTTGGTTAACCTGTTCACAAAATTAGTTGGTACTAAAAATTAGAAAATTAAATTGACATTTTAGCTGATTCAAACGAAGCGATAAGCGTTTGATTTTATGGCGGTATTTTTCGTTTAAAATATGTGAAGTAGTCACATAATCGTTCATTATTGGGTTTTGCGTTTATTGTTTATATTTTGTTGTTTATTAATTATTGACTTATTGTGTATTAAAGTTTATAGTTTTCTGGTAAGTTTTTAAACTTGCGTACCTACCTATATTTACTTTCGCTATTTGTTAGACTTAGAACATAACATGGTCCCCGCATGTGTAATATGAAGAATAGGAATAGAAAAGTCCGTAGATGTAGGTTTCAAAACCCAAAACATTTATATTTAAAGTCCATTTTTAACAAATGGGTTGAATTTATTAATGGAGAATTTAAAAATTGGACATGGGTTTCCCTTTATAAAGTGACATTATTAAAGACTTCAGCACAATTTTATTATGATGCATTTCCAATATATAAAGTAAGCTTGATACTTACAATATTATTTTTTTAATTGATTATATTTATGAGTTTCATATGAGTCTTCATATCCACATTTATTTCAGGATTATGAAGAAAAAACTGTT
Source organism: Pyrocoelia pectoralis (assembly GCA_036250285.1). NCBI lineage: Eukaryota > Metazoa > Arthropoda > Insecta > Coleoptera > Lampyridae > Pyrocoelia > Pyrocoelia pectoralis. Next base: position 9,317,885 of record CM070077.1, on the reverse strand, counting down.
GCTGAACGTTCCAAAAGTGTTGTTATGCCAGCATCGCATTTGTACAATTTCAACAAATTCACCGGCAGATGTATTACTTTGTAGAATAGGTACTGTTTTACTGTTATATATCATGTAAATTGTAACTAAATGTCTTATTTCATTTTCAATAGATACATAAATGATAAACATAACCATAAATATGATTTTATTAAAACAATAACCTTACTTTATTTCAATTCAAATTTTCCCCCAATAAAGCATTAACCAATAAGGTGCTGTGGGCGTCACTCAACCTACCCTTTTCCTCTTGTGAAGTCGCCGTCCCGCATTTCTCTACCAACTATTTTTCTATAGAAGTGGACAGTCTATTTTTAGTGGTTTGTGGTCTAGCGCCTCAATTATCAAAGAAACCGCAGCAAATGTCGTTTCTGTATCGTTAGGTATTTCTTCTGTGGTACTACCTGCCGTTGCTACAAATCTCTTGAAATCGCCTGTTGTACAACATTGCCAAATGTGTTTTTTGTAAAAATACGTTAAGATTGTTAAAAACAAACTTTGAAGTCAAAAAAGGAATGGTTAACGAATGAACAAAGTATCAAAATTCCTTTACTATTCTTAATAACAGATATCGAAAACTAACACTTATTTATAGACTTCGAGAACCTCTTGAAGATGATACATTTTACCATTGATTTTCGATTGAAAATTGTAGGAAGAATGTCATAGCGTGTAGCTTTTTTGTCAATTTATACACACCCTCTATGTAATATTAATTAGCAAAGCAAAAATAAGGAAAAAATTAGTGATAATTAACTTCTATTTTTGTTCTACAAATATCATTCCTTTAGTTGGGTAGTAAAATAACAAAATTCCCTTTTTTAATATGTAATTGGTCTTGGACTTGATAATAGTTAAGTACGTTTTTCAACAGATGTATAATACATCTGTGGTTTTTCTAAGGGACCATTATCTACGGTTTACAACAAATTACAAAACAACAAACAACTACAGTTTCTAAAAAACAAAATGAACGCGCTAATTTGAAAAGATTGATGAAAATACTCAGGTGTTACACTTTTTATTGTTTGTAGCACAATGCTGACGATTTAAAATTTTTTTTAACATGTAGACATTTATAATAAGAATTATAAAAATATAAATCATTTCATCAGATATATTGTTTAGAACAACAACCCGAAAATGATAAGTGCTACTTTATTTATAAGTCCACTAATTATTCAATTACCAGGTAATTAGCTGATAAATAAAAGGTAATTAAAAAATACAGCAACAGACAGGACTACATTCAAAGATATTGACTACATTCTTGCAATAAATTGGTTTACAAAATTAGTACATAATCTTTACCCGCTTTATTGTATTTTGCAATAAATAAATATATTTTCTAGAAAACTCCAAAAAAGACGTATTGTGGCCTAATAATTGTGATAAGAGTTGAAATCGAAGGGAGATAGAACCTTAAGGGAGATGAAAAATAGTTATACCCTCTAGGTATAATGGTGCAAAGAGAATACTAAAAAAAAGACAATGAAAAGATCAACTACCCTTAAAGACAGCACTTGATGAAATTTCTAACAGGATGCAACCATTTTTAAATTCTGCCAAAAATATCTCTAAACCATTAAGAATAAACCATTTTTCTAGAGTATTTAGAAATGGTAATATTGCAAAAATAGAATGCAACTAGATTAATATATTTTAGGCACTTAACATTAATTATTACAAAGTTATTAAGGTGTTATTAAATTCACACTAAAGCATTTAACATACTGCTGTGTAGGTACCAAATTGTAATTTTTTACATTACATGACTAATAAAGTGTGATTTTAGATCAAGACAGTTCCACAACTGTTAGTTAACATTACAAAATTGTTGGTGGTAGATCAGCAAAGAATTCTGCCCTCTAATAAATGCAGAGATTTACTTTTCTTCTAATTTAGAGGAAATAGAATGAATATATATGAAACATTAAATTCATACATAAGCTGCGAAAATTATATTAAGTTACACGATATATAGCATTTAAATATCTCTTGCGTGTTAATTATTCCTCAAGTTCTTATATCAGATTATTGTTTATTTATAACATATTTAAAGTATACTCTATAGAATTACATTCCTTACTAGTTACATTATTTTATAAAAATGTAACGCTACATTAAAAATAAATTCACTTCACCATTCTTAGCATTAACTAATAACCCATGACAAACTGTTAGAACTGAAACGTATTATCCAGTAATACGATTCCTATAGACAATATTGTTTTAGTGTGAATTCAATTTTCCTTATTAAATGCAATTCAATCATCAGACGAAAACAGTGATTTGAAGTCAAGTAGTGATGTATCTGTTTCATTTTGTGAAGTCGGTGAAGCTAAAATATCTTCAGGCCTCACCAACTCACTACCATCTCTCGATTCTTGGAATAACTCATTCAGATCAATCATAGGTTCATAAGGTGCCAATTCCGATCCTAATCCTGTTGGAATGTCTACAATAAAATAAGAAAGTACTCTTCGTATTTTCTACATTATACAACTGAGTGCTTACCCAAGTCTGGATTATCGTCTTCTCTTTTTGTACTGTTAGTGTGCAACCCGTATGATGGAGTTTCATTAAACAACTACAAGAGTGACAAATTAATCTCACAGAAAAGCAAATTAAATATACTACTAACGTTTAATAAATATTTCGAGTCAATACCAGTATATCCATTTAAATACTCTTTTAACTGGTCCAGCTCACTTTGTGTGCTTTCTTGGTGATGGTGGATGTCGTCACTGGAAATTATGTAAAGAAATCGCTCAAAAAGCTTTACAAACTTACATCGTATTCAATTGAGGAACTGCTAAATTAGGATAGCACTTAGCCAAGGTCATACTTTTATCAGTACTACTAGTGGAAGGGGCGGGCTCCTGTTTCGCATGATTCTGATTAACGATTCCGTTTACTACATTAGAATTATAAGAGCCGTCCATAATATTTGCAAGAAATGGATCGCTTGTGGGTTGATTCAATAAGACGTCCACATAATTTGTATCCATTAAATCCGTTTGCGCATTCGAAAAATTTAAACCGTCCTCTAAACTATTTGGTATAATAATTTCTTCGTTCAGATCAGTGTCTCCTAAAAGATCTTCTAAATTTCCACCTTTGGAATTGTCCTAAAATAAAAAATTAAGATATTGCCAATTGTTACAATTTATAGCTCATAATCACCAAATCTGAAGTGGTAACCAATACATTTTCTGAATCGAGATTACTTTCGACTTCATTTATTTGTGTTGATTGATTTTGTTGATTACTACTAATTGGACTATCAACCTATATAGTGCAACAAAAAATAATTATTCTATTGTGTTATCAGTATATAATAATTGCCAATGAACAGGTCCGTACGTAACAAATTCGCATTAAAGTAGATATACTTTAATCTCCTGCATTAAAGTAGATATGAGATTAAAGTAGATATACATATACTACATGTATATCTACTACTTTAATGCATTAATAATAATAAGTGTGCATGGCCCCAAATTTGTATTTAGGTACTACTACTTTTTCTTAACATTGTGTGGACGATGCAATTCAAGTGAACGAATGTGACCTTACTCACGAGTTTTGTATTAGATTTTGTTCGATATCTCTTTAGAAAGTGACTCCGTAACTTTGTATTACAATTGGAATTATTTTATTTAAAAAAATCAGTCGTGACGATCGGTTGCTATGAAACAAATGTAATTACAAGTGACCATTGAGTAATATAATGAATAGAGAAACTTTTCCATATGTAAAATGGGGAACGCCTAAACTGAGTGTAATAATAGAGGGAGTAACGGAAATCATCTTACGGCACACTTAGTAACTAATAATTTCAATGACAAAATAGCAGACTGATTACCACTACTAATACTTAAGTATGCAACTAGATGGAGACCTTGGAAGACACGTTCTACAGTGACTCTATTACAAACAGTGACGACACGCGTGGTATCGATTTTTATTGGTCGTGGTATATTTTGCCTCATAATGGCGGATGGGTGGAGCTAATCGCTGCTTGTCGTCACTGTTTGTAATAGAGTCACTGTAACACGTTGCAAACTCATTTTCTGTCCGTTTTCGTCTATAGTGGGCGTTTAAACCTTTACAGCTGTTTCTTATAAATGAAAACTGTAAGAATTATTGAATCCTGTAGGAAATAGTAATATAAACCAATAGGTGACAGCACCTCTCGAGTTAATTTTAAATGGGACACATAATCCTATGAAAAAGTTTCTCTATTCATTATATTACTCAATGAAGTGACGTTAATACTTTCAAATATGCGTGAGTGAAAAATGCGTGAGCGAAAAATGCGTGAGCAAAAGTACAACTTTCTCTCACTCGTAACCATAGTTACGGGCCACTTTCTAAGGAGGAATCGAACAAATTAAATAATAAACAAACAATAAAAAAGTCACCTGAGGAATCTCTCCCACATCCACCTGCAAAAAATCGTCCGGTAGAACTTCTGCGCTATCTAATTCATGTATTGTTGGTCCATCTTGAGATTTCTTTGGTTTTTTCTCTGGATTTTCATTTAACATAAGAGGATATCGACGTTTAACACCCAACCCGCCTCGACGTGTGGACGGTTGCACAACCGTTAATAAAAATTGTATAAGCTAAAAGGATTAAATTGATACACTCACACAGACACACAGTTCTATAATCGATTTTACCTTGTTAACAATTTGTATTTGTTTTTGATGTTTCTGTCTTAGTACAGCTAACTCGCGCCATAAGACTGAATTTTCTTGCTTTAAATTGTTAATAACTACATCAACTTGTGCCTGACGACTATGTAAGAATTTGACATCCGCTAATAGTTTCGTTAATTGATCTGGGTTAGCAACTTCAGGTACATTTTTTTCTGGAGAACTGTATTTTGACGGATTTGTTACCTGGACAATTAATAGCATATTTAGAACATCTTGGTATAGACAAAAACGAATGAGATTAAACAGTTTTGATCAAAAAATAAGTAGGATGAGCTGAAGAGTAATCGGCTACACTATACTAATATTTGTACGTTGAAAATAACTGGATATTGATATTTAATATCTGTCAACACTTACCAATATTCGTTAACTATATGCAGGATACCTTGGGCAGTTACGCCCTCTTGCGGTTGTTTTTATAATTTAAAATTTCATTGAATTTCTCATGCCTGATTTAGTTATAAAAATGTTTGTCCCATTAAGTTGACACCTTTGGTTTTGAAGATATTGCCGGAGGACATCCATGATTCTCAATTCTAAAAAGTGGGAATGAAGGCAAACCATGAAGAATGGAATACCAAGCCAGCTACAGAAAAGGTAGGAAAACCACAGAGCAACTATTTGTAATAAAAGAAATAATAACAACATTGCAAAAATGTCAATATCAGCAGTTCAAAAAGACATACGACTTTGTTAAAAGAAACAAAGTAATATTTTTCTTCTCTAATTCCCTCCATCACCACATCTTTCTCCCTTTATTTTGAGTCATATATGTCACATTGGTTCAAGTTTTAGCTGTGACCTAAATACCTCCTTTCTAGTTTCTCAGTAACCTTATTACTTAACATTTATTCTTCATTTGAACTTATCTGTCATTGTCCATGATTCATTACCACACAGCCGGTCTGACTATTTTCCCTACACCTCCTGTTTATATTTCCTTATCTTCTGTTTTCCAAAAATAAGTTGATTTCATTTTTCCGGTTTTACTCCTCATTTACCTCTTTATCTACTTTCTTCTATAACTGTTCCCAAATATTTCGTCTACTTTTCCTTAAATTATATATTTTTTCTTTCCAGGAGCTTTATCCAACTTTAATTTACCTATTGCTATTGCTTCTGTAATTTCTTGTTATTAATATGATTTCTTATATATTTACAAATTCCTCTCTTCTGCTTTGGTCAGTGCTGTTTGCATCGATCCATGATTTTATCTTTTTTAATAATTACATTCCCCTCTTTGTCTTGTTCAGCCTTGAGTATTCTTTCTTTACTCTTAATTGTTTTACAGTTCCATAAAATAATTTCTAGTTTTCTTTAGTCATCGTTCCTTTTCCGCCAAATTGTTGTTTCCATGATTCATTTTTACCCTCTTCAACAGCTTCCTTGCTTCTGCATAGTGATTGGGTTTTTTCCTGTGCAAATATTGTCCATGTTTTATCATGTGATACATAGTGTTATTTTCACATTTCCATTAGTATGTTAGATGCCCTATAGCTTTCTTTTCTTGATATTTTCTCCATATCCCTTCATTGCTACACTCAATTGTTTCAGTTCCTCATGAGTAGTAGGTCTACTAAGAAACACTCTTTCTTTGAGGAAATCACATAACCAATAGTCAGCTAAATCAAGATCTAGTAACGTTGGAGGCCATTCGTTTGGAAAGAGCTTACTAATTACATGATCACCAAAAGTGTTTCATACAGGATAGTGTATGTGAGGGAATGGGCCATGTCCTTTAAAAACAGTGTCATGATAAAAGTTAGTCCGGCCCTTTAGAGCGCTACTGTCGGCCCCGGTAGTAGAGGACTAACGAAGTAATGTAACTCAAAAAAAAATAGTTTTACTTTACGGCGTTGTGACATTAACCTGTCCATTCATTTGATTTTCTTGCTTTAACGATAACTTGTTGGGGGACCTATTGTTTTGGTTTCAAATATACCTTTTTAATTCAAAAGAAATTTTGTCAGGTGTATGCAATTCAAATCTGCTTAATAATAAGGGATTAACACTCAAAAGATAATGTTACCTACTGCATCTCTGAAAACACTAAACTAGTTATGGCAACGTTGTAGGACCTTTTAGAAAAACGAATTCTTTTATATCCGTCTTTCAATAGCCTGAAACTACTTTTAGGACAAAAATGTAAATATAAAGTGATATGCAACCCAACGTACATACCTATGAAAAAGGCCATTACTTTAGCTCTTTTTCTATTATATACTCGTTGGTATTATGCAGCATTTTCACCTTTAATATGTTACTTGCTCAACACCCGTTAGTGTGTTTGAGAAACTCAGTTTTATAATTGAGGACATAGACCTGTTATACACTGTGTCCAAGATAAGGAGGGCCACTATGGGGATTTCGGAAACGGTAAGAGATAGAGTTTCGGTTAAATGGGAGAAAAGTTGGGCAATTTTGAGTTTAGTACAATGAAATTTTTAAACTTACGAAATTCTGAACTGTTCCGAAGTTATGCGACAAAAAGCGAATTTTCAGGATTTGGTTTTTGACAAATTGTTACTTTGTCGTTGATGTTAACTGAAAAGTAAAAGGACCTTCTACAGGTACTTTTTAACGTTCTTTAACATGGCATACAGCAAATTGGAATCCGACGTTTCGTTTTCGAGTAACCATCATCAACTTTATTTTTTTAAATACGGTCCTGATTTTTTTATGCATAATATTAGAAGAGCTTTTTATTCTGCATTCAAGCATGTATCACACTTTATGGTTTTATTGCGATTTTATACTTACTTTACGATTAGCGGAAAAAATCCTAAGTACGAACCTGTATCCTTCCTCAATAACATTCAAACTGAATTTTATTTATAAATGGACTTTTGCTAACTGTGCTTTCCTCATCAAATTAATGAAATGACACAGAATTTTCAATTTTGAACACAAATTTTATAACCAAGTGTACATAATTACAAACAATCAACTAACACGTCATAAATGAACAGAAAACATTTTATGAAACGAAAATTTAAACATGACACATACCAATAATTAGAAAAAAATTATAATAAATGCTCGCAAAGCCCTCCTTAGTTCTCCAATCGTCAATAGCATCTTCTAACTGTAGATTCCAAAGCATTCTTTAACATTGTAGGTGTTACAGTTTGGAATCGGTTAAGTACAAGCTTTCGGAGTTCTTCTTCTATTCCAAAGGTATCTTTGTAAACATAATTTCTTACGTACCCCCAAAGAAAAAAATCCAGCGGGGTTATTTCGGAAGAACGAGTTGGCCAGGGCGTTTCAGAATTGGCGCTTAAAACTCTTTCGGCAAACCTATTTGAAAGGTAATCCTTAACCACCCGTGAATTGTGCGCAAGTGCACCATGCTGCTGAAACCAACAATTGCGTACTACGGCTTAGGGTAAAATATCAAGAGCATCTTCCAAAGTAGAATCTAGTAAATTTAAGTACAATAGTAAAATAAGTATAAAATCGCAATTAAACCATAAAGTGTGATACATGCTTGAATGCAGAATAAAAAGCTCTTCTAATATTATGCATAAAAAAATCAGGACCGTATTTAAAAAAATAAAGTTGATGATGGTTACTCGAAAACGAAACGTCGGATTCCAATTTGCTGTATGCCATGTTAAAGAACGTTAAAAAGTACCTGTAGAAGGTCCTTTTACTTTTCAGTTAACATCAACGACAAAGTAACAATTTGTCAAAAACGAAATCCTGAAAATTCGCTTTTTGTCGCATAACTTCGGAACGGTTCGGAATTTCGTAAGTTTAAAAATTTCATTGTACTAAACTCAAAATTGCCCAACTTTTCTCCCATTTAACCGAAACTCTATCTCTTACCGTTTCCGAAATCCCCATAGTGGCCCTCCTTATCTTGGACACAGTGTATATACATACTTAATTAGCTGTTTAGGGATTGTGCCTAATCTACCACTATATTGATAAGAAAATTGTTGCACAACTCAACTACATTTAAATGTTGCTCTGAAAGAGGAGTTCGTTGTGTTTACTTTACTGGGCATTAAACAAAACAGGTACTTGTATTACAGTAATACCAGAAAGTCCAATGTCAATCACTTTGTGAATGTACTTGGTAATAAATACAATTACATAACTTTTATATAATGATTGATTGATTTTGATCAACGAAACAGTAACAAAATCGCCTTACCTTTCGCTTTATATTTTTTAATAATCCCGGTTGATCTCTTTGGAAACAAGGATGTATAAATTCAAATTCTATTTTGTCATTAGTGACGCTACCATTTAACAAAGAAATTTTATGGAATCCATCTAAAACAAAACTTTTTTAACATGCCGTACATATATACATCAGAAATACATATAAAAAGTAAGCTGTAAAAAGAAATTCTTACACATGTTTAGCTGTCGAATAAAACTGCTCATATTATTGTGTTTATAATACAAAGGTAACAAGGTGCGCCAAAATTGAATTTCATTACGAATTATAAACGTGTTCCCATCCTGAAAAAACGATAATCAAAATTTGTGATACCTAATTAAACGTTCTTCGCAAACCTTTCCCCAACAAATTAAATTTTCTGTCTTCGGATCATTTACCATTTTCCATAATTTGCCTAAAAATGCAGGTATGGTTTTGTAATTGTTTTCAGTTTTCATTGCAAACTTTTATATGATTCTTATACGTTAATAAACTGTTTTAATAAATATTCAACAATGTAAATAATTGTTATTCCGTGCTTATAATTTTTTTTCAATAATTAATTTTGTCATATACATTTTTGACAATTGGTTTAACATAACCTTCAAGTTAGTGGAAGTGGATACCAAAACATCCAGCAACATTTTGTGTTACGATACAAGAGCCACTAAACTACTGATTAGTGATTAATATAGACAACCAATTGTACTTCAGGTTCAGATTATGATTGTGTTGTTTTGGTATTTCCAATTAAATGTCATATTGGCAACAATGACTCAGTCACATAGCATCTTTCACTCCAGTTTGATTCCTATACTACGCTCAGTGAACTCTATACAGTTCACTGACTACGCTATATGTTTAAATATTTTATAACATTTATTTCAATCATACCCTCAATTACGTGATTGTTGTTACTGTCCTGAATTTTATTATATAGTTTTGTGGAGACCGCATGAACGGTCCGCAATGTACTGAGACGTAGCTGCAAGCTCATTGGCTGCCCTGCTACCGCTACCTGCAGAACCAGCCGAACTCAACCCCATGGCATTTTCTGCTCCGTCGACCGCTTGTCACATGCAGATTCAGCATTTTTAACTTGTATATATTATAAATAAACTTGTTTCCGCAACAGAAACTGTACTTAGCCCATTCGCTAGAAGTGTGAAAAGTATCCGTACCTATACTTGCAATTTTATGAATTTAAGTTTCCCTTTGTTAGATTGCTATCAGAGAAATTGTTATTATAATAGCGAGCCATATGTCTATAACTCTAAATAATAATGATTGTCTATTGTATTTATTACTGTTTTTTGTATTAACTTTGTTTTATGTGACATACATAGTACCCTTGTTTATATACCTTATATAAACAAGGATAGTACCTACGCAATAATACATTTATTTTGTTGTACATCAGCTGTGTTTGTACTCTGTTGTTATAGTTGAATTTTGTTGTGCAATTTGTGTATTTTGTTGATTATCTCCTGTGAATGTATGACATGTGCAGAAAAATTATAATTTGTAAGTACTTTATAGCACAATAAATGATTTGATTTGATTCTATTCCAACAGCGCGCGTCGTTGTAACTTTGTTTTGTTATCGTAACAGCAGCCGAAGCAATAATTAAAGATGGTGCAATTGCAATAATCTTTACATTATCCATTCTTTATAATAATCACAGATGGGTCAAAAAGTCACAGTCGTAAGTAGTAAAAAATTCTTCTTTATTCATCAATATAGTCTCCTTTGGCGGAGATTCAATCATTCCAACGCTTTTCTAACATTATTTCGATGCCGCCCTTGTGATTTTGTCATTAAATTGAGTTAAGTAAATCCAGCAAATTTCAGAAATATGTCAAACGACTGTTTTGAGGACAGCCGGTGCAACCTAGCATGGTATAACCACAATACATACATAATAATTTACGAAAATTTTCACTGATAGAAATGCAAACAATATACAGCTTAACAGCTAAAGTTGAACAAACAAAAAATTGCTCTTGCCCTTCCTATGCATGCATTTCATTCGCTTAGGGGATTTTAGTGTTACCAACCTAATTTGCTTCAGTCGGCAAGATCAAAAGATGTCGCTAACTTTGATTATACATAACTACTGGATGTATAAAACGTGACGCTAAAAAAAGAGATAGACTGTGTTTTGCGACTTCATAAGCTTGCCTATTGTTTTTAGTAGAAACTTACCCATCTCTCTCTCATCAATACCAATACCAATACCAATACTATTTCTATTTCACAATTTGGCTTCAATCGGATCAATGTAAAGTACTAGGCTAACTAGGCCTTGCTACATCCAGTAGTTATATATAATCAAAGGTCGCTATACTCTACTATGTAAAGTATACTTAGGAGCTATGCGTGGGAATATTTCGATTTTTCAGAGCTGTGGCCATAATGTCACCAAAATCTATGTATTACTACAAATAATTACTAGATTGAATGAAAAATTGCTCGAAAAATAGCGCAGACTTTATCCTAGAAAATTGCACGTGCAATAATTGCAGCAAGAACTTACATGTGCTTTTTACAGGGGTGGGCAGTCACAAAATACTTGTATTTAAAATACAGTATTTGAAATACATTTGTATTTTGTATTTTGTATTTGATGATGTATGTATTTTGTCCACTGCAATGTTAACGATAGGTTCAGAGTGAATTCTAAGAACACATTTTCAAGAACCTACCTATAAAACTTCCCTAGAACGTGTAACTAAATCTCCCAAAACACCCCGTATACGCATACAGGGTGTTTTTTGGGAGAGTATTTTTGTATTTCAAATATTGTATTTGTATTTTGTATTTTTAAAAATAATATAAAAGTATTTCGTATTTTGTATTTCAAATACATTTCTAGGAGTATTTTGTAATTTGTATTTGAAATACGTTAGTACATGTATTTTGCCCAGCCCTGCATGTGCACGACGCAATTCGACTTGATATAAGGAATTATATCGTTTAACAGGCCTTTATGCAACTTTACTCTTTACATACTTTGATTCTAAATTAAATTCAACTGGATGTACGCCTTACTAAGGGACTAAGGTTGCCTATCATACCCTTGTCACAGCTTCTATATTATGTGTACTCTTTGGTTTAACATAAGTCAGTAGTTCTTATGACCTTGGTAGTTTTGCGTACATCAGAACTGCTGATGTGCATATTGAACTATTAATTATTCTAAAGAAACGTCGAAGTGATTCGTCTTCGTCAACTTATCGGTGTGCTCAACTCAGCTTATACATAAAAATTTCGTGTTTACTTCAATGGAAACGCAAAACCTACCTACACAATATTTATTTGTTCATGAATCACAGTGTCTGTATGTGGTTTATATCAACAAAATCTAATTTCTCGTCTTCCTACTCCAGGAGTGTCCCTAAGCAAGTTAATTAGTTACAGGGTTACAAGGTAAATATGTCGTTTGAAATCTCTACTATAGTAAAAGTTGAACCTAAGGAAGAATTAGAAGTTTGCGCTACTTCTCTAAATCTGAATAACGACATTTTGAAAGTGGAACCAAAACAAGAGAGTGAATTAAATTTATCTGTCGCCGAACAACATTTGTTAATAAATAAAGAGCTGTTGTTTAAAAAGGAAAATAATTATTGTCATATTAAAGGTGAGGTTACTGTACACCACAGTTCAGAAGTGTTTAAGTGTACACAGTGTGAATACACCACAAAACAGAACAGTAGTTTAAAAATACACGTCACTGTTTTTCATGGTTCCGTACAGTTTACATGCGAATATTGTAACTATGTAGGAAAGGAGAAAAGCTATTTGAAGAGGCATGTTAGACATAATCATGGTTTAGAAAGTTTTGCGTGTTATCATTGTACTTATACTACAAAGAAGAAATATAATTTGAAAAGGCATATGGAACAACATATTGCTAGACATCAGGGTGTTAAATTATTTAAATGTGAACAATGTGATTACAGCACAAAGTGGAAAGGTGACTTAAAACGGCACAGTACTGCACATCATGGGTCAGACATTTTTAAATGTAAACAGTGTGATTACACTACAAAACGGAAAGATTGTTTAAAAGTACATGTAGCAGTTTATCACGGTTCTGAACACTTTAGGTGCGAACACTGTAACTATGTAGCAAGAGAGAAAAGTTATTTGAGAAGACATGTGACAGGTTGTCACGGTTCAGAGAATTTTACATGCTATAATTGCAACTATAGTACAAAGAGAAAAAGTAGTTTGAAAAATCATATGGCAAAACATACTATTAGACATCAGAACTTCACACCGTTTAAATCCGAACAATGTAATTCCACAACAAAGAGGAAAATCCGGCACATACATAGTGTCCCAGAAATGTTTCAATGTGACTATTGCGACTATACTACAAGACACAGAAGCGGTTTAAGAATACACGTGACAGTTTATCATGGTTCCGAAAAGTTTAAATGTGATTATTGTGATTATGTTGCGAATGAAAAGAGTTACTTGAAAAGGCATATGAAAGATTGTCATAGTTCGGAACATTTTACATGTCATCATTGCAACTACACGGCAAAGAGGAAAAATAATTTGAAAACGCACATGACAAAACATATTACAAGATATTTGAGCGTTAAATGTAAACAGTGCGATTACACAACCAAGTGGGAAAGTGACTTGAAAAGGCACATTACCGTGCATAGTGCGTCGGACGTTTTCAAATGTGAAGAATGTGACTACACCACAAAACAGAAAACTTCTTTGAAAATACACTCGACTGGTTATCACGGTTTTGAAAAGTTGAAATGTGAGTATTGCAACTAAACAAAAGAGAAGAGTTATTTGAAAAGACATGTAACAGGGTGCCATGGCTCCGAACATTTTACATGTTATCATTGCAATTATACTACAAAGAGGAAAAATAATTTAAAAGTACATCTGATAAAACATATTACTAGACTTCAGAGTTTTAAACCATTTAGATGTGAACAATGTGATTACACCACAAAGTGGAAAAGTGACTTAAAGCGGCACATTACCATACATTGTGGAACAGACATTTTTAAATGTGAACAATATGTGACTACGTAACAAAGTGGGGAAGCTCTTGTAAATTACATGCCATAAATTATCATGGTTCCCAAAAGTTTGGATGCGAGTATTGTAACTATATAGCAAAGGAGAAAAGTTCGTTGAAAAAACATGGAACTGGTTGTCATGGTTCGGAAAATTTTACACGTTATCATTGCACCTAACTAAGAAGTATCATTCGAAAAGGCATATGGAGCAACATATTAACTAGACATCAGAGTGTTAAAGCAATTAAATATGAGTAACGTAGATATATACCTCAAAGCGTTCGATTGAATAAATTTTTATTATAGTTTTCGGTATTTTTGTGTAATTCAAGGGTCATAAGAGTTCTAGTTCTACCAATAATTGATTGCGATATATTGATCCCTATAAAAAATAGCATGTGAGGAACACAAATAGTAGTAGATAAACTTTATGGCAATATTAGGATACACCTCTGTTCCTATAGTGGAAGATTTATTTAATTAGTTAAATGGTAAATCTGGACCAAGTTTAAAAATTGGTAGAACTGTTACAGAATTATACAAGCATTCTTAGCTACTATAGTAAAACATAAAAAAACTTCAACATATTCAATTTTATATTACTCCCACAAGATCGCCTTAACTTCTAACGACTAACATAACCGAAAATTACCCTACTACACTACCCCCTTTCTTTCTACTCTCTAATAACTCTTCCTCCACCATATGCCCAATATTTTGCGTTCCCAACCCTAAAACGCGCCCACTGTTCTCTTCTTCCCTATAACCCCCTCCCGATAAGTACTTCGATATTCCATTGGTCACTAATTCCCTGTATGTTTTGTTGTACCACCAATCCTTCATCCTGTATTTGCACATCCTCATTCCTGCGCTAACCCACATCCCTCTCCCCCCCCCCCCCCCCTTTACCTCCTCTTTCATGGTATAGCCTTCATCCATCCTACCCATATTTTAACGTCTTTTTTTCACCTCATTCCAAGAGCTTTTCAAAATCCCCCCTTCCTCTCTTCTTTTCAACCTTTCTTCAAAAGCCATTGCTCTCTTCTCTGCCACAATGCTATCTTTTCTAACTTTAACTCCTCCTCCCGGAGGAGTCAAACACTGATTTCTAACCAAACTGAATGCATTATATTTACCAAAATTATTTTGACAAATGCGCTGATCCATAGTGGTGATATCCCTTCGCTGATTTACTATGGAATAGCTAAATTATAGCTTGTTCTACTATTTGTAATGCATTGAATCTAATAAACTAACTATTAAAGAATAATAATAATATACAGTAACTAAAAAATATTTTTATAAAACTTCTTCAGAAAGTAAAATTATCCACAACTTTTTCCTTAAGAACATTTGAAACGACGAATAGGATGGTAAAAACCTATTTAAGTTTTTTGAAAATAACGGTTTTAATTTTGCGAAGGGAGGTAGGTACCAATGGTGTGCATCGAATTTTGGACATTGTGTGAAAGATTAAACGTGCCACCGCGATTTTTAGATTATCTTGTTTTTCAGTAACATAATTATTGCACTTTTCATTTTCAGAAATCTCCATATATCTATATGTATTCTAAAATTAAGACCAAGCACGATATTAGGTTGCCTAAACAAAAAAAGGCATTTATTCTTGAATAACACCATTTCCATAAAAATGTTAGTTCAAGGGTGATCTGTGGTTAGTTCCTACCGTCATGTAGAACATAATGGAAAATGAACAGCGGCCATAGGTTAATTTTTGTGTTTTGTTACAGATATTTTTATTCTGATTTTACTTTAATATTATATTTGGAATTTGTGTTGCGGGCTGAGATCTAGAAATAAGATTATTCAACGTTTTGTTCCTAATTTTGTATTTATCATTCAATATATATTTTGCATTCCCATTCGTACTTTTTTGCTATCTTTTAGTAGGATTGTACCTAATAATTCTTGTGTTAGCATAAGAGTTTAATTACATTAACGGAGACTATAGGATTGATACCAAACGTAATAGGTAAACAACTACTTCCAATAAAATTGATGTGGGCAGACCATGCTAATTTACAATTGACCACTACCTCAGAAGTTGAGATTAGTGCATTCGACTTCATACAAAGAAAATAGAATTTGATTTGATTTCTCACCGTTTAGGGATTGCCATATGGTAGTAATCCGCCCTCACTTCCTTTATGGCAACAGTGGAAGTTGAAGTAAGTTGTTGGATGAAACAGATAAGGTAGTATCATCCTCAAAAAGGAAGATTTCGCATGATTAAAGTGCAGTGAGTAGATTGCATTAATATACAACAGGAATAAGAGTGGTCCTAATGATCGATCCTTGAGGATCACCAAAAACAATGTTATTAGTTCTTCTTAAACATATCCCACTGAAGAAGACATTGCCTACAATTAGATAAGTTAATGTCGCGTACTTTTCTAGCAACAGCACATACCATTACTATTCATTTCGACTTTGATCCATGTCATGCACTGTCAAGGTTTTCCAGCCTTAGCGGTTGTCGGCGGACAAACTTAGTGTCTGTGAGGGTGTCTAGGATTTGTTTGATTGAGATTATTACCTAAAACAAATTATGTACACGAATCTGAATATTCACCTATTATTTAATTTCAGGTTGTTTTAGTGGAAAAAACTACACATAAACTATCAACCACATGAATAATATGGTTCTTTTCTTGCTACTTTGCCCTTTTTGTAAATTTGTTTTTCTTACATTGCTATGTATTAACGGCGGGAAAAACCGGCGCTTTTAAAGTTCGAAGACGTCCATTAATAAAAACATATCGCACGACACTGCTTTTATCTCAATAAGTATTTATTATCAACTGCGACAACTATGATAATTATTATTTCCAATAATTAAGAGAACCTTTCAAAAACATAATAATGTTATCGCATTTATAAAAAGCGAGAATACGCGAAATAAGTAGATTATTGCGCATACTGCCTCTAATGTACGGATCAGAATGCCGATGGGCGCTAATCTTGTATTAAGCGTAAGTCGCGTTTTATTAAAGTGTTTTAAAAATGTTTCATTTTAAATTTAGCGAAATGGTTATGTAAATACTAAGTGTGTTAACAAAAGCTAAATTAAAAAGAAAGAATGGTGACGGTGGATAATATCGCAATTAAATTGTGTTCCATCTTATTATCAGAAAAAAATGAAGGTAACTGATTATACCTAAGTATAATTTCATCATTTTGCGTTTTCACTATCAATTTCTTTGCCTAAATTTAATGTTATAATAATTGTTTTGGATTATTGATCAATATTGGGAGCGCTTGCGCCTCATACGAACATTATTTTAATTCCCCCGACTATATATGCAACTCGTCATGCACTATTCTCAGATTATAAACAATAAAATATGCTATATGAGGCATCATTATTAATAACAATTTCCTCATGTTCCAGTTCCATTAAATTCCTTACTTTTTCCAATGATAATATCAAAGTATACCTAGTGCTTTAGTTGCAAAAAAATATTCGGGCGTGCTCATCTTCGTTTCAACATCATCCATATGGGTTGATACTGCCAGAGTATCTAGATACTCTTTGATACTGCATATTTCCTTCATTCGATTCTGGCTTTCGACATGCTCTCTCGTTTGCTCCTCTCAACCAGGATAACATAGGCTTTAAATCCTCAGGAATAACGCTGCTGTCAATATATTCTCGTAAAGAGCAAAATACCAGGGCCTACTTAATATTTTAATTATCATAACTGGGAATGATGCATGAAGCACTGACTGCAATTGCAAAACAGAAGTATGACTATGAGACTACCTCACGCTGACAGTGCTAATCAGGAGAACCGTCAGAGTCTTGGTCTTCATGTGCAATGGACCAGGAAAATTCCTTGAAGAAGCTATTCAGGCTTCATAAACTGAGAAATTTAAAAACATCTGTCTTCTTCAACAATTAATTTGAAAATATTCCCTGAACAATGAACCGCCCACATAAACTTTGCACAAATTCACAATCTCAAGCAAATATATTGTATACCGACTGTATTAACCATGCAACCACAGAACATAGTGCAACACTGCGAGAATATTAGCAAATATTTCACGTAGCACAGCTCAGGCCCAACTAAAGCACTAGTGTCAATACCTTTTCTACACTATTCTGAAACTTTACCACACAGGCAAACACTAGGTATTCAAATATTTGGATACTCATTGTATAAAATTAATGGCAGGGCCATTTCAAAGAACATCTTGCAATAACTAATTTTTATTAACAATCAATTTAATGGTAGCTTTAACACTTTCATACTATAGCGTTAATCTTGGCCTCTCAGAATAATGACCTTTTCAGTATACAAGTAATAAAACTTTTAGTTCAACCAAAGGAATGGCGACTATTGGGACAAGAGCAAAGTGGACTCTTGTTATTATCATGGATACAAACAGAGGACAATTCAAATTCCTCTACGCACATTGGCGTATACTCCTATGATGAAAATACATTAGAAGATATTTATAAATTTGAACGACCCACAACAGTAATTCAAGCTTCTCTTAATTCTAATAAGACTGTCCTTGGATTTGTTACAAAAGAACACGACGATGACAACAGTAGCCTTACCTATCAACCATTTATAGTTAAACTTGATGAAGGAAATACCATTGATCTCAAATTAAAAAAATCGAAACAAATTATGATACAGTTCTTATATAGAAAGCAATCTATTTTAACTGAAAAGAAATTAGATAAATTTTTGATAATGATACACGAAGAATGTAAGTTTAATATGAAATCGTTTGAAAAATCTTATTAGGGTACCTATTTAAGGTGTTTTACAATATCAATTGGAATGGGAGATTTTTGAAATTAAAAGCTGCGAAACGTTAGTTCACACTTTTCTATGGGCACAATGGGATTCTGTACACCAAACTCTATATTACATTCATTATAAAACGATAACAAGAGGATTGGTTGAGGATGAAGATGATCCTAAACCAAGTTATGACAAGAAAACATCACCGACGTTATCAGGGTTACAGTTTCATGAAGACTTACCACACGAAACTGTGGTATGTATAGGTAACATCTACATCCTGCAACTGTTTAATTTACTTACTTAAAGCTGAATATTCCTTTAAATTTACCTCATTTGAATTCGATATCTGCGATGTGCAGTGTGTATGAAGATGATACTGTCCCATTACGTATTCACAATTGTTCCTTGGACCTTATGGTGTTAACCGATTCTGAGGGATTCATTTGTGTCTGTCATCATTACTTATACCAGGTATTTTGTTTTCGTATAGATGTATTAAAGAAATGTCGCAATTTTTAGCCAGTGCAAACCTCTACTAATCTCGAAGAAAACGATTGCACTCCTGTACATTTCGCTTACTCGGTTACAGTACTTCATCAAAGTTGTGTGATTCATTGCGTTATACCTGGAATACCATGGAATCAAGCCAAAACTATTCGGCCCACATTTATGCTATACGAAGGTTACATAAATCATTGCGAATGAAAAATCATACATGTTTTCCAGATCACCACATATTAGTTCACATACCGGGAATCTGTACCCAACTATTAGATGTAGGAATTTTGCACGAGCCAACTTGTCACGTTACCGTACCGTCGGAACCACTCCATATGGAACCGCAGCAAATAATATTTGTACCAGCACTTAAGATGGGTAAAGCAACAGTGCTGAATATAACCAGTCTGGAACTTATCGACCTTAACGTAACAACTCAGCAATTAATACAAACATTCAAAAGTGACACTACTTTGGAAAATAAACTGTCGATAATCCATTACCTTTTAGTCCATCGAAATGAAATGGAAGCGGTTATGGAAGTAAATAACTGTTTGAAAGTATAAACTCTAATTACGTCAATCTTCAGCTGTTCACATCTCAAATTGACACCTTAATATTTGGAGGATTGCCGCAGCTTATCAAAGAATTTCTAATCGGTAGCGCTTATTCAACTGTGCGAAGAAATTTACCTTCAGACGCAAGTCAATTAATTAACTTACTTGCAATCACCACACAACCGACAGGTTGTGATATTGAAATAAAAGTTAAGGAACATATAATTTCGCTATCCCAAGATGCACTTTGGAATGCATCTATGATGTTACTTTCACCACAACAACGATTAGTACCTTATAGAGCCGATATATGGACAAAGCTTTGGGATCATTTAATTAAAAGTGCAAAATTGAAACAAAAATTTAAACCGGCACAAGTTGTAGAAAAACTTTTAGTTTCTTTAGTCTGTTATCAGGTAAGTTTTAAAATTGTGTAGCCTTATGATTTCGAGCAATTTTCAATGGTTGGAAGTCAAATGTGGCGGCTTGGGTTGTCGGTGGAAGGGTCAAGTAGTATCCTCAACGATATCGTTCAATGTGTCCCATTTAATCGAACATTGTGGAGAGATGCTCCATCATTCTGAAACCACACGATTTTCCTCTAAATAGTCTAATAAATTGATTACAGTACGTTATTAATGATAAAATTGTATTTTTGCCGATTGAAATTGTCAAGTCAATTATTTAATAATGGATTAATTTATAGCCCAGTCAACGAATGATTCTAGAAGGAAATACCAACTGTGGTACGTGGTTTGGTGTACTTATAGTATTAGTGTAACATACTAAACGTACTTGTAGAAATGACGGAAGACAAGGGAGGTTAAACAGTCCCTTTTTTGGCTTTTCGCCTATATCTCAGTAGGGGTTGGTCTCACAAAATATATGCCAATACAAAATTAAACCTGACAAAATTCTTACGCTGCGTCCATAGGAAGTCGAATTATTGTGTTTTTTCGCCATTGTATTATATTATTATTATTATGTTTAGTTTGTGATGAGGAACTTGTACGCAAGTGGTGGGAATGTGTCCATGGTTTGAGTGCAAAAGAAATAGCTTCACTGATAGGTGTCAGTTTACGAAGAAATGACGGAAAAGGCACCAATCTTGTGGGCTTGACATCCCTCAAAGTTCATTTAACATGCAGAAAACATTACATGAGAGCTCAAACGTTGCAACTTATGTGAAGAAACAGGTCTCTTCAACATCAGTTGGTTGGAGATCCTCTGATCCTCGAATCTCTATTGTAGAAAGTCAATTGTGTGTAAGAGAAAAATGGAGGTACATAGGCGGAAGACGATGTATATAGTTAGAGAGATAGATACTCTCAAGAACAACTGTATTGCGATGTTGCATCGCCAAGACAAGACAAATGGGGAGAAGATGCTGTCAGTCGCCTCACCCCAATAATTGATTTGGTTGCCAAAGAAGAAGTACGAACAATGTCAGAAGGATTTTTCCCCATCCATTTCTTCCGCCGAATCTGCATGGAATGTAACAAATGACTATGCAGATGAGGAAGAACCCATCCCGCTCTACTACCATCCCCCGTCGACACTGAAGTAGACGAAAGGACTACATCAGCCAGATGGAGCCTAGAACATCCAGATGCTGGTCTATCCCACTGTAAATGCATTGATTTACTATTTCTAATCGAAATAAAACCCAGTTTTGAATAAGAAATGTTTTTTATTCAGCAATAATCACCCTTCATTTTCCTTCTTTATCACCTCTCCCCCCCAATCCAAATCCAAACCCCCCACCGTGGTCACGAATGAAGAATAAGTAGGTAGGTACTATCATGGACAAAGAATTGAAGGTGTACAGAAAAACTTTTTTTACTAAGGACTGATTCCTGCCAGAATCCCTGATTCCAGTAAAAATTTTATTAATCGTGTAACATTCGATTAGTCATATAAAATGATGAACCAAAAACCCATTTTGAAGGAAATGTAATTTTCTATAACTTTCTCTTTTGCGAATTTTCTGTGGGACGAAGATCTGGGGCGCTGGAGACAGAAGTTTGGCGAAAAATGTGTCGCAAAAGGTTTTAGGAATCAAAAATGTAGAGAATTTTTTTAGCTTTAATTATGTATACGGATATATTTTGTGCAGGACCAACCCCTACTGAGATATAGGCGAAAAACAAAAAAAAGAGCCCCTAAGGATCAATGACTTTTGGTATATTATATGTACTACTATACCGGGTGTCAACGAATCTATTAGACAAGCCATAACTTCTAGAATAATAGGTATATTAAAATGAGATTTGGTATAGGTGAATGGCATGTAAAGAGGAAAATTTTCGCATATTTTTCACCGTCTGGTCACTTCCGGTTTCGCCGGAAATGGCTCCGGTTTTGAATTTTTAAATGGAACACCCTGTATATTGTTACATTTTTGGATTTCTGAGACAATTCTGAATCAGAATACGAATTTTAAAAATTTTTTTACGCCTACTTCATTTTTTTAGAGTCATTTTTAATATTGCATCTACGTGGCCATGATTGGACGTAAACTCATCTGAGGATCTTAGGTGATGTCAGAAAATTACAATCGCACAATTTCAGTGACTAGTATGATAGATAGGCATAAGACAAGTTGGAAAAATTACATTTTCGTGTCTAACTATTATTTTTCAAATGGCGACCGTTTTTAGACAAGCACTTTCCGAAAAGAGGATTTTTTGACGAATTTAACGATACTAATTTATTTGCGATTGGATTAAAAATAAGAACATAAATAACTAAATAAGGAAAATATTGGATAATAATTTATTTACTTTTGTCAAGTGTGCCTTAAGAAACTTTTACTGTGATAAAGTAAGTGTTTTGTTCTCCAAAGAAGACTTGATAAAAATAACTACGTACAAAATATTATGCATCACGGCTATCCATGGCACACTTGACAAAAGTAAATAAATTATTATCCAGTATTTTCCTCATTTATGTTCTTATTTTTAATCCAATCGCAAATAAATTAGTATCGTTAGATTCGTCAAAAAATCCTCTTTTCGGAAAGTGCTTGTCTAAAAACGGTCGCCATTTGAAAAATAATAGTTAGACACGAAAATGTAATTTTTCCAACTTGTCTTATGCCTATCTATCATACTAGTCACTAAAATTGTGCGATTGTAATTTTCTGACATCACCTAAGATCCTCAGATTAGTTTACGTCCAATCATGGCCACCTAGATGCAATATTAAAAATGACTCTAAAAAAATGAAGTAGGCGTAAAAAAATTTTTAAAATTCATATTCTGATTCAGAATTGTCTCAGAAATCCAAAAATGTAACAATATACAGGGTGTTCCATTTAAAAATTCAAAACCGGAGCCATTTCCGGCGAAACCGGAAGTGACCAGACGGTGAAAAATATGCGAAAATTTTCCTCTTTACATGCCATTTAACTATATCAAATCTCATTTTAATATACCTATTATTCTAGAAGTTCTGGCTTGTCTAACAGATTCGTTGACACCCGGTATGTATAGGCAAAGAGTATAATTCTCTTTGGTATAGGTATAGGCCCCCAAACAACGTACCATTCCACTTATTGACTTTCCTTCTAGAACCCCCTTTAGGGGATTTCATTGACTAGGCTCACTAGGCGACTATTAGTAGGGTTTCCCATTAAAAAAATCGAATTTTACCATTTTGGTGTTCGTACAGCTTAACCGAAAATTTTGAACATTGCAGATATTCTACAAAAAGTGAGGCTACATATCTGTATTAATCTGTTAAAATAGTAATGCAGTGAGAGGTTTTTTTAGTGAAATTTAAATAACTTAAAAACTATTAACATTAGGTATAGGGAATGTTGCACCAAATCTTTGAGTATAAAAGTTTATGTCGACTTCCGATAAAACGAAAATATTTCAGTTGAAATCAGATTTGAAATTATAAGACCACTGTCGTGGTTTAGATACCCTGTATTGTTTCACAATGTTATATTTACAGCCTGAAGCACTTTCACGATCTAGTACTCCCATGTCACCTGGTGGTTCATTAGGAAGTAGTAGCACAATCAGTGACTTTACATCAATGGGCCAATGTAGTCGTAAGAGTCAAATTGATGCATTGCCATTTTATGAAATAGAAAGTTGCACCGCCAGCAAGCAGGAACACATTATTTCGGTGGTATTTGACAAAGATACTTAACATAAACCGCTTTTAGCACCTCTTACGTTTTAGAATCTTCGTGAACTAAGCATGCATCTACTGAAACAAAGTACGGACAACAAAATGAGCAGATTTCAATGGCAATCACAAACACCAATGCATGTGCATGCCGTTGCAACAAGATATGTTGCGGCACAGTTAGAACAGTCACGATTCCTATGTCATATTTTATCAAAGGCGATCGGCTTTGATCCTAAATACGAACAAGAAAAAGGCTTTGTATACATGTAACATTTGTGACTTTAATTAAACATAGGTAATATCGTCATCTCATTTCAGAGACCACTTACCTGACGAAAAAAAGTATGTATTTTTCTCCATACTAGAACGATATTACTCGGCAGTGGAATCGATTGCGTTTCCTCTTCCACAAGGTTTTACATCGTTTTTTACATTTTTAGGATATCGCACCTTACGATTTAATACATTCCTGCAGTACGTGCAACGAAACGTTTTCGAGCTGCAAGTTGATGTTATGAAAATTATTATGATGGGTACTATCGCATTTACCACCTTAAAACTTTTAAGCGCATCCCTGTTTTGCAGATACCGATGATACGAATGCCGGAATACATCGTAAACTAAAATTACTTAGTTTATTACCACGATCGAGACTAAAACGATTGTTAAGTCAATGGAGTCATCCTGTAAGTTTAATGATTAGAGCAAGGGAACATGCCCTTAATATTCTATCTGGTGTCGAAGGACAAAATCCTCGTTTACATGGTCTACAAAAAAATAGAAACTATCAATTAGGTTTGTATTAACGTTTGGTCTAAATGTAGCCCAGGATTTTTTTATAGGATTGGCAGCATTCCCATCGGAAGATCGATTATCGCCATTAGATACTTTTCTGGATTTGTTGACTGCGAAAGCAAATTTGACCGAAATTGATTTTGGATTATTGATTGAAGCTACTATTACATCTACTGATGAATTTTTATAATTTTTGTTTTTTATATAAATGTTATTTATAATTATGCATGTACATATGAATGTATTAGTTTGACTTAGTTGTTCATTTGACGATCATAACATTTTGTTGTAAGTACATAGACTATAGTTTCCTGTAACATAACAAAATGCTATAAGTTTTACTGATTGATTGACTGAAAAAATTACAAGGAAATCTGAAAAATGAAAATGGAGAAAACATCACAAATGCAGCAGAAAAATACAATGAAAACTTATATAAAACAAACAGGCATGAAAAAGTCAGAAATGTAAAAAGAAGAAAATTTAAACTAATAATAAACATACTGTGTTTCTGCCCAATTACGCAGGCGAGACTTTGCTGCTTATACCTGTGTGGGCTCCTATGATAACACCAAAATAATAAGTTCACACTTCGAAATATGTAACATAAGCCAGCAGTTTCACTAATCATTATATAACTAGCTGTCATGTTTGGGGCGGGGACATACATTCTGTGGTGTGATATTAAGTGAGGGTTAACGTACAATGATCCAACTACAAGGGAGGGCTGAAATGGAAACATCATAGTAACCATCAGCAAATGAGAATAATGCATTACATTTTAAAAGATGGGAAAAGAAAAAAATGGATCAGACTAAAGATGACTGTTCCACAGAAAAATTATTGGGGTAGGAGGACCAAACATGCAATGGTATCACAAAATGAAAGTAAAAGGACTAAAATGTACAACAGCACAATTCTGGGCACCACAAAACCGCAAAAAAGGGAATGTATCGATTCAAGGTAGGTACTTTAAATAAAAAGGGAAAAGGGATTTCTATGAGTTACGAACACATTTGAATAGCCCTGCAAACAACATAGCTATTTATAAATACTTGTATTTCACGCAAGTAGGAAAATTAAACTAAATTAACAAACATGTATATTAATTATAAAAGGGATTGTAGGTAATCCAATGGGCCCGGTTTTGTTGCTTTTCCGATGAATGGGTAGTAAATATTGACTTGTAAACATCTGACGCTTGAGGATCCTTAGCAACACTGTAATCTTTCTTAACCTTTTTCGCCTTTTCTTTTAGAATTTCTGTACCTCCTTCTCTCTTGACGACACCCCTAACAGCAGCGTTTGGTGCAATTTGTGGCACATTATCGGACTTTATCTAGACAAAAACAATTAATTGAATACATTTTGATAACATACCAATCATTTACTCCATTTGAGGTCCCATTTGAAGTTGATGCGGATTCTGTAGTGCTTACTACAGTTGCAGGTTTCGGTGCAAGTTTCTTTTCTTTTTCTTGTTTTTGCTTCAGTTGTCTCTTCTCCATATTTCTTTTCATAGTTACTAAGTCTTCTTCGTTACCATTTAAGACCACAACATCTTCATTTTTGAATTCTTTTTGGCACTAAAACAGTCGTAATATAAATTAGACATACAGTACATGATAAAAATGTGGAACAATTTCATTAAAATTAAAACAAAGAGTTGTTTGCAAAAATTACATATAGGATTATATGCTATATGAAACATGCAGATTAATCCAATTATCTGGTCGAGAGTTAGTAAAGTTGAGGGAAAATTGAAGAAAAATGGAAGAAAAGGCAACGTATTTCCAGTGCGAATTGAGAATTTTATAATGATTTAAACATTGTGTCTCAAATAAAAGTATCTTTGAGTTTATGAATTTATGTATTAAATAGGGAAGAAAAGTGGGAAGATGACAGTGCTATTTGTTGACCTAAAAGCGGCCTTTGATACAGTGAAGTGAAAAAAATTGTGGGAATATCTGAGGAGAAAAAAGAAGATGGAAGATTGGTAGAAAGGATAGGGGAAATATATGAGGAAACGAGAGGTGAAAGGGAAGGAGTGAGTAATTTGTAATAAGAAAAGGTCAGAGGCAGGGATGCCCACTATTTACTATCTATTACTATTTATTCGGGAGATCTGGAACAGATCGGGGGAATAGTGGTAGAGAAGGTGAAGGTGTGGTTATTAGCCTATGTAGATGATACTGGTGACGAAGGAAGGATACCTAAAAAAAAATTTGAGAAAAACATAAGGAAAGTGAATAGTATTTAAAAAGGGGGGAGTAGAAGGAAAATAGAAAAGTGGAAAGGGGAAAAGCAAGAAATACAGCAGGTGAAAGAATTTACGTCCCTAAGGTATTCGTAGAGATAGGGCCACAAGGAGAGGGCACATAAAGGAAAGAGTGAGAAAAGGGAATAAAAAGAATAAATAGGACAAGTGTGGAGTGTGGGGAAAAGGTTGTTCGGAATGGAATTCTACAAACATTACTTACTTTATGACAAATATTTCCCGCAATTTCCTTCAATGATCGCTCAGAGAAGACACATCCACAAGACCATAATGCAACAAATCTATATTTTCCAGTTATTTCTATACCGGTAACAGGACAAATGTAAGGGGCAGAACGGGTGTCTACGCCACCTTCCTTTTTCTCATCATTCGACTTGTACTCTGGATTTGGAGTTAAATTTAAGTTTTTCACGTCCTAAAATAAATCGAAAATTGAGACTGACATTTCAAGTTGATAAACGAAATCGTAAAGAATATCAAAATGGATTGTGATGTAGTACCTTTAAACTTTTAATGTGTTTAACACCCTGTGGAAGAGTTGCACGATTTAACAGCCCTTCGATTAATGCAATTTTGTTATAAAGAAATCCAAGTCCGCACATAACTATTGGTGATTGTAAGATTTGTTGTGATAAGTGGCAGCAACGCCACTGAAATGCTAATTCAAAATCCTTATCTTTCTGAAAACAAATTCAATAAATTGATGGTCAATAGGTATTACACTTTATACTTACAGTTTCCGGTTTCTTTTTTACTCTTACTAACTCATCCCGACGAGGTATTGTACCACCATCGCAACCCATTGCAAGATATAAGATTTATTATGATAAAAAGTATGGAATTTCTTTTGTAAAATAATAATACTTAAGATAGAAAAATGTGTCAATTTTGACGTTTGTAAAAACAGCGAAAGAAAATTATTACAAATGAAGATGAACTACTGTAGTTCACCAGTTGTCCACGATAGTTAAGATCATGGTACAAGAAGACAAGGTATGCCTATAAGAAATCGCAAATTCGTCGAAGTTAGCGCAGATGACGTTTTTATCCCAATGACGTCACAGCTGTATTGTTGGTTGCCCATCTTACAGGTATGCCTACATTATCAACATTCGATTAACGCGATCATACTTGAGAATCGCATTAGTTTTTAAAATTTCCTATTGTGTTGTGAAAGGTTTTAAGAACAACGTGCAAAAAAGCTGTACAAACATCCATTATTTGCGTTTTCCCTAAGATACACTTTTATTAAGTGGTAGGACTACACAAACTACACTACTTTATTGACGTGGTAGAGTCCGATTATCCCAATGACGTCACGAAAAGATGCGCATAGGCATACCTTAGGCGATTTCTGGCGAAGTAACCGAAGCTTACTCGAGTAAGTTAGAAGTAAGACAAAAGTTAGAGCAACGTCACAATTGTGACGTCATGAAAGCATATAACGCATGTAACCGATGAAACCGCTAGAAATTGAAGGTACACATAACCTCTAGAAATTCAAATATAAACGCCATACAAAAAATGTTGGTTTGTGTTATTAAATTAAATTAAACCATTGTAGGGCAATAAATGGCTCCTAAATGTGATTCAGGTCAACATCACGAAATGTACCTATTTA
Source organism: Pyrocoelia pectoralis (assembly GCA_036250285.1). Taxonomy (NCBI): domain Eukaryota; kingdom Metazoa; phylum Arthropoda; class Insecta; order Coleoptera; family Lampyridae; genus Pyrocoelia; species Pyrocoelia pectoralis. The sequence goes on along the minus strand of CM070077.1, from coordinate 9,289,217 downwards.
TATCAGTTGTTAAGAGTTGGAAATTCCCTGCCGATGGTTCAATTCACGTTAAATACAAATAAAATATGCGTTTATCAAATAATCAAATAATACGGACTACGGGCATTTTCAAATACTTTATATGCGTGCGCATGTAACCAATTTATCTTACCTGAGTCGGAGCAGAGTTAGCCGCAGTTAGGACCACAAACCACTAACAAATATAGACCCTTTACGTAAATTAGAATGCGCGGACTTAGTGACGCAGGAAATTTAGTTTGCGATTCCAAACTACTGATGGCGCAAATATCAATTATTTTTACAGTTTGGCGTTGGTGTAATAAAAAGGTTGTGATTTGTGATACTTTATTACCTTTCTAACCTAAGTTTATTACCACGTGTGGATTACTAGGTTAGAAACATTTGCAGAAATTCTTGCATTATGTCATATTGTTATAGATAAAGGAGGTATATGAAATGTAAGGCCCCGTTTGGTGCTATAAGTACTACAGTTTGTATAAAATTTGTGAATTTGTGAAGAAACTTTGACATTGTTGCTAACATAATTATTCTGAATTTATTTTATCTAAAATAACGATGGTGTAAAATTATGTTAAGACATATGTTCTAAATAATTTTACACAAAATAATTTTTGTAACAAGTCATCAAATATTATGTTTGCAACAATGACATTATTATGCACAAATTTTATACGAAATTTAGTATTGTGTCAAACAATCCTAAGTTCGGTAATTTGTAATTTAATCAATTTCAAATAAAAGGGGGAAGTTTTAATTCAGTATTTGAGTATTCCAAACACGAGATGGCGATGCAGTTACTGTAACTTTGCAAATATATGCTGGATTACCATCTATAAGAGTAAGTGATTTGTGGTTAGGACTTTTCATGTAACCGAAGCTTACCGCAGTAAGACATGACGTCATCAGTTAGACGCCAGAAAACGAGTTACATGTAACTTGATCTAACCGAATCTTACTTTTCCTCGCCAGAAATTGCCTCTTGTCTTCTTGTACCATGGTTAAGATAAACAATAAACCTACGAGTAAAGATAAATAGGAGAGAACAAGCACGCGACGGAAGTTATATACAAAAGGAGGTTAACTCACAAACCACTAAAAATAGACTGTCCACTTCTATAGAAAAATAGTTGGTAGAGAAATGCGGGACGGCGACTTCACAAGAGGAAAAGGGTAGGTTGAGTGACGCCCATAGCACCTTATTGGTTAATGCTTTATTGGGGGAAAATTTGAATTGAAATAAAGTAAGGTTATTGTTTTAATAAAATCATATTTATGGTTATGTTTATCATTTATGTATCTATTTAAAATGAAATAAAACATTTAGTTACAATTTACATGATATATAACAGTGAAAACAGTACCTATATTCTACAAAGTAATACATCTGCCGGTGAATTTGTTGAAATTGTACAATGCGATGCTGGCATGACAACACTTTTGGAACGTTCAGCAACAGTTTTTTCTTCATAATCCTGAAATAAATGTGGATATGAAGCATCAATTAAAAAAATAATATTGTATCAAGCTTACTTTATATATTGGAAATGCATCATTATTCATTACGTAATAAAATTGTGCTGAAGTCTTTAATAATGTCACATTATAAAGGGAAACCCATGTCCAATTTTTAAATTCTCCATTAATAAATTCAACCCATTTGTTAAAAATGGACTTTCAATATAAATGTTTTGGGTTTTGAAACCTACATCTACGGATCTTTTCTATTCCTGCTATTCTTACATATTACACATGCGGTGACCATGTTATGTTCTTAATTCTAAGAAATAGCGAAAGTAAATATAGGTAGGTAGGTACGCAAGTTTAAAAACTTACCAGAAAACTATAAACTTTAATAAGTACACAATAAGTCAATAAGTAATAAACAACAAAATATAAACGCAAAACCTAATAATGAACGGTTATGTGACGCTGATGTACTTCACATATTTTAAACGAAAAATACCGCCGTAAAACAACACCACCTATAAACAGGTGTTGCGTAAAATCAAACGCTTATCGCTTCGTTTGAAATGTCACAATTTAATTTTATAATTCTCAGTACCAATACCAACTAATTTTGTGAACAGGTTAACCAACCTACAAATCCCCTTTCCTCTTGTGAAGTCAACACCCGCATTTCTCTACCAACTATTTTCCTATAGCAGTGGACAGTCTATTTTTAGTGGTTTGTGGGTTAACTTAACGGAGTATAGAAAACCTGTAGGTCACATCTACTGATAGAGGTGAGTTGTTGTTGGTGACAATGTGTTCTTTTATAAACGCCCCAGGACATATTTTACCATCAACTTTTGTATTTTCTCGGAAAAATTTTAAAGAGTTCATGCTTGACAACGGTCCACCAGGCAGCCGAGGCTTAGCTGATCCTAGTGGATGGAGTTAGTATAATAAAGCGTGTTATTAAAGATATTCATCCACTGCTTAAAACAGAATCCAATTTTATTTCTCACCGATAACCATAAGAATACTTACCGACACTTTAGTGGCAAAAAAGAAATTTAAAACAATACCTATCTAAATTTACGTCGTTAACCCGAGAAAAGTTTTAATTACGAGGAAGATCCTATAGCTAGCTGCTACATAATGATGGTGTGGTGATATAATTATAGATAACCCCGTTGATGATATCGCTTTGACTTCGGCTTTTTCTATTGAGTTTAAAACAAAAATAATTTACTACTTACGTTGGCCACGAGGGAAAGACGATCGATGATGAAAACGAAGTGAAGTTCTTGAAGAAAAAGGGAAATAGGTTCGCGTACGTTTCCTCATATAAATTAGGTATATCAGCCTCAATCAACAGGATGGCGTTGTGCTAAAATGATCGATTAAATTACAAACGGAGGAAGTGAAAGAGTCTTTTCTGTTTTTCATTTTGACTTTAATTTAAGTGAAATTCATAATTTACGTTAAGCTTTGTAAAAAAAATTCTTGCAAATATAATTACGTTTTCCTTCTACCGGTCTTTAAATCCAAATCGGATAATCAAACGCAGGTAATTCTTGATACGTTTTAGTCTCCTTTGGTCTTGGTGCCAAACCTCCCGTTAGCTGTCCGAAATCTGTTGCATAGCAGGTTATAGGACAAAGCACACTAAAAACGTTGTTTTCTATAAACATTTACATTTCTTCGCCTAGGTATATGTTAGCAAACCCCTTGCAGAATGATTGATTGTCTACAAGCCGTTTTGCTATTTACGTTGAATTATATGAAAATCATCCTGTTCCTATTCACCCTCCCCTTCTCTTTAAAAACGAATTTTGAGTGATCTTTTGGTTTCCCCACTGCGCATCTGATGGTCGCAGCATTTACAGTTGATTTTATACAGAGTGAGCAACCGGATGTGCGACCACCACGACACCTCATCAAATTTTTAGACTATGGTTTCCAGTAGCGATGGGCATAACCGAATAATTTCAATAACCGACTATTCAGTACCTGAATGTTTTTAAAAACCGAATGGCCATTCGAATTATCACTCATATAATTTGCAGTTATTTTCAAGCGAGTGGTTTTTTCGTACGCGTAGAACTTTCAGTTCAGTAATTCAGTATTCAGTTGAATGAAATGTGAATCCTTCAAGGGCGATCCTCATTTCCTCAATTGCAGAATTGCACATTCCTTTCCTATGTGTCATACAGTCACTGAAATCAGAAATGCTTATATTTCAGTGCATGCATACAGTATAATACACCCGTAGTCAATTAATTGAAAATAAAACATTAAAACTACTTCTACTTATAATAATTTATAGTCTAGTTTCGATTTGACGATTTCGATAAAACTTACAAAATGTAGTTACTGAGTTACTACTTATATGTACTTACATTTTCGTTAGATCCAAAATGTAAATAATAAATAATTCTTTGAAATTGTACAAAGATATAAAACAAATAAACAGATTTTGTAATCGTGAAAGATGGTGGTGAAAAAAAATAAAACAACATCTGGCAAAACCTCGATAGGGCAATTTACTTTAGATTTAAGATTTTAAAAGAACATCGTCATCGGAAAGCTCGCGAAGCATCAAAAGATTTTTTTGGAGTTCTTTTTCTTTTGTTATTTTACCCATTTCCGGTGTTTGATAATATCATTATCAATTAACAACATGTACCTAGCAATAACCAAATGATTTCAATTTGTAAAAGCGCAATAAGAAAAAGACAATGGAAATGGAATATTAATAATATAGGTATTAAATAGCCGTATACAACGGTGCGGGTGAACGCCCTGAACTGAAACTGAAAAGCTGAAATAACTATAAGAATAACTGACTAAATAAGAATAAGATACTGATACTGAATAGAATACTGTCGGTTTTCGGTTTTACTTATACCATTGACTAAAGAGTTTATAAGACACGCAAGTGTAATGTTAAATTGCGTTCCAAACATGCTATCTCTTTTTTATGGAACCCCTGCTCCCCACCATCTACAAGTTATTGCATTGTAAACTAACGCCATCGTTGTAAATTTTCTGAACTGATTACTCGACTGCACGAGTCATGACGACCTTGTCGACGTCATCCGTCTACAAGCTGTTATAACGGTATTGTTTACGCAACGCAAGCTATTATCACAGATAAGTTCTGTGTTATTATTCTTTGAAATAATACCTATTTGATTTGCAATACATGAAAATAATTTGATGCAAAATAAATTTACTTTAATAATAATAATTATAGTTACTATGTTTAATACCTAATTTATTGTTTTTAAATAACTACGGAGAATTAAATAATCATAAGCGTAAACCATTCCATGTAACAGTAACATGTACGTACATCTATTTATCTGGGTAGGTATCCGTATTTAAATATCATTACATAAAATGTCTTTGTTTTGCCAATTTGGTTAATCGTGGCGGAGGAAGATTACAAGGGTAGTTGAGAACATATTGTACCTACGTGTTTGTATGAAGTCCGCATTATTACTAGGAAAATAGTTATAAAAAATTGAAATTGATGTGAATATTAATTTCTGAGTTAATCTAATAATTAGGAAGCTTTATTACCTAGTAAAGTTTGATATAATTTTTTAAAACGTTCACGAGTGGCCAGTGGCGTAGTAAGAGTACTTCGGGCCTGTGTGCAAAATACATATTAGGCCCCTCTACACCACACGAATGAAATGACCAGAGACTTGAGTCTCTGGAAATGACGATCCGACATGGCGTTATTTTATCTGAATTTTTATTGCTATTAAGGCTGCTATTTTGTCATTGTCGAATGCCAGTTGCTTCGCAACAGAATTCGAGCGAGGGATAAGATGCACGAATTAAATGTGCAATAAAGGCCCTTTCAGACGGGAATACTGTATGCGAGATACGGAATCTGCGGTTGAAATTGACGGCATACTTTCCAGATACGGCCTTTCGAGTCATTCATTAACCGCCGGCGCGGGTGGCGAAGGTAGGGTGGATGTCGTGGTACCTTTTGAATAAAAGAAACAAGTGAAGAGGAGATGTACTATGTCGGTACACCTTATAATAAAATTGAGGAAGAAGAAAGGGACGTACAATTAAACAATTTACTTTAGTTGGATTTGGTGAAGGTGCGAGCTTTTCTGTTCAATTGACTTAGGATTTCTGGGAAGGAATAACAAATTAGCTAACACGGCTTTAGTATTTTTCCTTCGGGGATTACTTTATAATTGGAAAATTCCGTTTTGCTACTTTGTTTCTGCTGGACCTGTGAACAGTACCTAACTCTTTGGGTCTAAATTATTCCAGTGGTAATAAAAAAATTAAAAGAATTAACTTTTAATCCGATGGGTTTGGTATGCGATCAAGAATCGAACAATCGTCGCGCTTTTAATTTGTTAGGTGCCACTATGCAAGAACCTGTAGCCCTGCAGTCAACATATAGGTCAAAAAATTTATACTATAAGATGCTCCCCATTTACTTAAAAGCCAAAGAAATAATTTTATGAATACCAAACTTCAATTTATTGTTGGAAATAGTCGTGTCAATTGGACTGACGTAGTTAAAACATACGAGATTGATGAAAGAAATTTCACAACCAGGACCATGGTTAAAATTACATCACGGCATATTACTCCAACAAATTTTGAAAAGATGCGTGTAAAATATGCAGCCCTAATATTTTCTCACACAGTTTCAGCAGCAATTAAAACAGCATCAACCAAACAGTTTGTTTCTCCAACGTCATTACAAACCGCTGACTTTGTGGATAATATCAACAATATTTTCGATTCTTTAAATAGTACAGTTTTACATGACACTAATCCATAATCCATATAGGCGCCCATTATCAGTTTATAACAATAAAACTGAAATAGTTTTACATCAAGGGCTAGAGTATTTTACAGATATTGAAGTTTTTGAGGGAACCAAGAAACGCAACAATATATATTGCCTGGAAGGATTTCAGTGGACCATAAAATCAATTCTTTTATTATGGAAGGATATAAAAGAACAGGGAGTGAAATACCTTTTAACAGGCTTTCTAAATCAGAATCCCCTCGAAAATTATATTCTGTTGTTAGAAACAAAGGGGGTTACAATCCTACTCCTTCAATTCGTCACCAGAATAATATGAACTGTTTAAGAGTATTTGAAACGTGACTTTTTGGTGGATAAATCCCCTCTTTTTACCTTAACAGGTTGGGTGTGGGAATTGATATGTTGGGGAAATATAAGAATGAAGAAGAATGAGTCGTGTTGAATATGACAAATAAATGAATACAATCCACTTATGTGCGTATTATTACAAAATATAAATGAAAATTAACAATTACATAACATGAGCTTAGGCTTCAAATGGCTGCAGATACAGGAAATTGTCAAGCTGATGAAGTTCATGACATTCTGAATTTAGATACTGAAGCAAGTTCCAATATTCCTGCAGGCGCACCAGTTAACATGGAAGTAGATGAAAGTGTATCTATACATGAAGCTACATCCGACGATCTTGATATATTAACAGCTCCCGTGCCGGAAGAAGCTACTTTAGAAGCATGTACAAACACTGTAAGTTCTTGGTAAACCTTCTAGCGCGCATAGATCGTTGATATCTAAATCATCTTCATCTGAACTGCAAAAGAGGCGTTTTCTTGTGTACTTCTCCATAGGCTGCGAACTACCCGATGTTCCGTAGGAATATTGGTTTGTATCTGGAAAATTATCAAATGAAACATTCCCAAAGACTAAAAAATTACAAACTAAAGTATTTTTTTAACAGCAAAGGTTTTGTTAAAATGTACATATTTAGCCCCTAAATACACAATAGCTATTTATATAACAAGGTGCAAAATGAACGTGTTTTTTGCACTAGATGTGAAATTGAATCACGAGCGTAGCGAGTGATTCAACACATCGTGTGCAAAAAAGACGGAGTTTTGCAACGTGTTTATATACAAGATTTTTTGCAATTCAGTAAAATTCATCTTCATTTTGAATTTATTTGACTTGGTAATTATTTGACGTCGGATATTTTCAAAGCAATCCTTGTTTGTTGCTATGGAAATAAACCATCACAACAATGAAATCTCATTTTGTCACTGAGTGACAAAATGAATAACATTTTGTCAACAGTAAGATCATAAGTGCTCAACTCTTGTCGGCAAGATTTTTATTTTGTATGAGCACTGGTTGCTTGTCAATTAAACGAGATCACATTGACGAAAAGACCCGAGCGCAGAGCGCGAGGGTTCTTTTCCCAAGAATTTGATCGAGTTTAATTACCTTTTAGCAATCAATGCAAATACAAAATAAAAATCTTGCCTGACAAGAGTTGAGAACGAATGATCTTCGGTTGGAGAATTAACTGAATGAAGCGTTAATTTACTTTTGTCAAAATGACATTTGATTTTTTAAAATATTAATCAATACCTACTAAAACAATGAGGTAGCGGCAAGAAAAGTAGCATACATTCTTTTCAGTTAAAGAAATTTGTGATTGGTGCATGTGACACTGTTCTTAATGTCTCATTGGTCTACAATACTATGAAGTTAATTATCACTTATAATTGCACAAGAGGTTTGTATTTTACCGAGTAAATTTGGGTTGTTTAATAAGAATCTGTTGCCTAGCAATTAGACGAGAAAAACTGTCAACTAATAAAAATGCGACACCGAAGGTGGAGCATTTTTAGGTTGACAGTTTTCTTAAAATAACACAAACATCATGCAATAAATTATTCGCAAATGTCAAACTATGTATTTATACGGCGGGCACGGTTACTGCGATAGTTGATTAGAATTTGAAAGTGAAAAAACCACTAGTGCATTTGTCGCTGTAAAAGTGACAATTGCACTGCGGCTAATGGGATTTTTTATACATGAGTTAAATTGTCACTTATAATTGCACAAGAGGTTTGTATTTTACCGAGTAAATTTGGGTTGTTTAATAAGAATCTGTTGCCTAGCAATTAGACGAGAAAAACTGTCAACCAATAAAAATGCGACACCGAAGGTGGAGCATTTTTAGGTTGACAGTTTTTCGAGTCAAATTGCTAAAGGAAACAGATTAGAATTTAAACAACACAAATTTACTTGGTATAAATACAAATCTCGAGTGTAATTCGGCAGGACAATTTAACGAACAAGAAATTTAGAAATCCGTTCGTAACTTTACCAAATGGACTCATTCTTAAAATAACGCAAACATCATGCAATAAATTATTCGCAAATGTCAAACTATGTACATACGGCGGGCACGGATACTGCGATAGTTGATTAGAATTTGAAAGTGAAAAAACCACTAGTGCAATTGTCGCTGTAAAAGTGACAATTGCACTGCGGCTAATGGGATTTTTTATACATGAGTTAAATTGTCACTGAAATGGGTGACAAAATGATGACATTTCGTAACTGAATTGCAAAAAAATACTTTTGGTACTGAACTAAATATTATCACATATGACTACAAAAAAGCGTGGGACGTAATTAAATCAAATTTTCATTTTTTAAGACCTCTTATACAGGGTGTCCCAGTTGAAAGTGATACTTTTTAAACGTGATTATTGACTAAACGAAATAAGATAGAAATGCGAAACATTCCGGCAGATGTTTAAGCTATACAATTAGTTTCGGTGGAGTTATCGTTATTTTATATCCACAATATCTCCATTTCTGCCAATTATTTTAGATGCTATTAAATTAAGAAAAAAGAGAACTTCGCGTTTATTATTGAGAGATGGCAGATGAAGGATATGCCTACTATTTTTGTTTTCATATCATATTATTTCTAAATTATTTACAAATTTCTTTCCATCGACAATATTTTATGAATAGTAGATAAAACGTTGTGCGATATTCGTATCGTAACACCATATTACGATACTTGTATCGTAAATAACTATTATAGGTAAGTAATTTAAACATCATGGAAATAATTAAGAAAAAATATGACAACTGAATTTTATAGAAAATTGTTGAATATGGCACCTTTCTTAGTATTATATGTATGTACTTTGAAATCTAACTTGTAAGTTCAAAAAGGAATGTTGTAGCATGTCTTGTCGAATTCCATCGATAAACAAAACTGAAAAGCAGCTGGCGGTATCGAAACTAATGAGAGTGCACGCACTCACAAAAATTCGCGTATTTTCTTTATTTGTAAAAATTAATTACACATGTTGACATTTTTAAAAAGCTAAAGAACTCAACTTGCGATTAGTGTAAAAATATTTAAATAAGTCAAGTAATTTTTAGTTGAAAATAGGTAATTTTTTCCCTCGCCCTGTGTAACTTGGAGAATTTTTTAGTATGATTGGGAAAAAACTTTTAGAAATTTGAAACTTGTTTATTGAATCCGCACATTTCTATTTTATTTCGTTTAGTCAATAATCACGTTTAAAATGTGTCAGTTTCAACTGGGACACCCTGTATAACGGTTATTTTTAAGTTGGGGAGTCACCTGTGATTTTCTTAATACTAATGACTAATGAGTTTAATTAACTAATCAGTATCTAAATTATTTTTCTCTTTTAATTTTAATAAAACTTATTTATACATAGTTAGATACTATTATTTATTTATTTTTTAAGCAACATCTAGGTATTATTAAAAATAGGCGAAAAATGTTAATTCGTATAATGATCGTATTACTTACCTTTTTCAATAAATTTACAAGGAACTGCTGTTTTGGATAACAACTTGCGCCGATTGCTTATCCTAATGTCTTTTGGCAAAAAATGTTCTTCACAAATTAGTTTATTTTTGAAGTCAACTATGTACGTTCATTAACGCAATTGTGCTGTTACCACAATCTTCTTCCATTCTTCTGTTCGAAAGATGTCTTTTATTGGAAATTTAAAAAACTCACAAGTTTATTAACTCTTTGGTTTTTAAAGCAGTTATTGTTATTATAAACACATATGTAATTTACTGCAGCGTCTGCAGCATTCATTTTCACGGGTTAATAACACACTATCAACCACCAAACAACTGTATTTTATTTGAAAAATGTAAATGATACCCTTTGGAAAAACACAAATAAACAATTAAAAACTAAAAATTATGTGTACAAAACGTAAGCGTTGATTGAAAAAAATAAACTCTTTAGTCAATGACGTAAGTGATAAAAATGTTCGTATATTATGCAGCTGTGAAAAAAGTTTGTAGGAGAAATACGAAGACAACCACGCTTGCGCATTGAAAGTGGTAGATGCTTTCACGTAGAAACTTAACAAGCGACTGAACGTTTGAGACCCACATTACTACAGGCGCCGTCTCTAGTTGAGACCCAATTTTGTCTGCGGATATTACCGTGCCGTTGCGTATCTTAAAGGATTTTTCAATCAACGCTTATACTGAATAGAAAGAAAGAATATAGAATAGAATAGACTCAATAGAGAATACTGTCGGTTTTCGTGGTACTGAATACTGAATTAATGAATCATTTTATAGTGTTGGTGATTACTTAAACTCCACTAGACTGGCCTAGATAGTAATATTTATTTGTTTTAATATTGTATTTTAGTACCTACTAAAAATATTTTTCTTAAATATGTATACTAGTCATATTTGTTATTTTGTTTTTTCTGTTTATTGACAAGTGTAAGAATACTATTGTATTCAGATAGCACAATATATATTACAATTATTACAATTATTACAATTATTACAATTATGAATTGAATGCTGGCGCAGGCGCAGTTTTCGGTTATTTTCCATTCGAATACTCTAATTAAAAACCGAATGGCAACGGTTTTTTTCATAACCGAATGATCGGTTATTTTCCATTCGAATTGTCCCATCACTAGTTTCCAGTGAAACATAGAGTTCGATGAGTGAAACACGTTAAATGTCAGATGACAGAACGTAAACAATAAGCAGGATAGAAAACAGTAAAGCAAAAAGATACACCTTTTCTGCGACGTTAGCGGTCACATCCGGTTGCTCATTCTGTATATTCCAGCTCAAGTAACACAGCGAGCTGTAATTTGGTCATTACAACGTCATGGTAGCTACACACTGCACAGCCAAGTAATTGTCTAGCGCAGTAACTGTGACAGCGCTTTAGCAGCGCTGTGAAAACGTCCTCGTTGCTAAAATGGCGAGTCATAATCAAGCTGCTAGGACGTCATGGCAGCCATATGGCTGTGTCGATTGCAGCCAAAATGTATAGCTGTAAAAACGTTGTGATGACCTGATGACCAAATGGCAGCTATTTTGCCAGCCAAACTTATCAGCTGTCGCAACGTAGTTTGTGCATAATAAAAAATTAAAGAAAGGGAAAAATTCATTTTTACGTGCAACTGTAGGTACTTTATTCTTTACTAACTTAATTCTTGCAACAATCCGTTTTTACCTGGAAATGTGAAAGCCGACATTTTACTGTGTTATGGTCAGTGAACTTTATAAGTTCACTGTTATGGTACTTGGCTTGAAAAACTTTCCCTTAACGGGATTTGAACCTATGGTGGGTAGGTGTGTTTTAAATTCGAAAATCAGCAATTCGACATTACCGCTGCGCTATCTGTAACATTTCTATTTTTCATTTCGTAGTTCGTACTTCATAACTTTGCGCTACTTCCCATCCCGTTATTAGTTCAAATTTTGTTTGATTACTTATACCTGCCTTTTTTATGTTAAAAATGACCAGGATTTTTTGATATTTATTTTCTAGGTACGTATCACAGACCATTAATTGTTTAATGTTTAGTGGTCTGTGGTACGTATGTAGAAATTAGCCGCATTTTATTCGATACGGATCCAATTAAAGGTAACTAAGTGAATTACAATTTTTGGCGTTATTATAAGTTAGGTATACATTTTGATTCTTTCCCCGTATATTAAAAAAAAAACTTCCTAAACAAATTTAAGGTGAAATATATTAAGCAAATTATGGGGTTAGGTAATGATCAGCTGTTTTTTGGTGCTTAACACCTACAGCCAAATCGCTGTTATATGGTCATATTCGTGGCTGTCATGGACGATGCGGCAGCTAAATGGCTGGAATTGCCATATAGCTGTATATTAGAATTTCATTTGGTTGTAATAATGTACTCCATCACAGCCAAATGGCATTCTCAGCTAAATTGTCTACGTGAAAGCGCTGCCACAGCGAAAATGTAAAGCTATTATAGAGCTTGCCAAAATACAGCCATTCAGGTGCTGCCATGACGTTGTCGCAGCCAATTTTTGGCTGTGTCAGCGAAAGAGCCAGTCTTGTGTTACTTGGGAGACTTATCGTTAATATATATTGAGTCCTTGGGCCTACCTAAAAGTTTTTGTAAACTATCTTCTGTGGTTGAGAAAGAGGAAAATTGCTCAATTGCATCTGATGTAAGCCAAAAATTACCTTAAATGTACCAATAAACAAGACAAACAATTAATTTCAAACACATTTACATACAAACAAGAAAAGTACACAAAAGTTACAAGGGCTACAACAGGTAGAGGTCCGAACAAGGGGACCTTGAGAAGGGTGACACTGAGCCGGATGGTTGGATGTAATTGTCAACATTATTGTGCATATCAAAGGTAGAATTGAACGCAAAATTAAAATTTGGCGCATCCATCAATTAACACACTGTTACATATTAAAAATCCTACAGCATTCTAAACAGATGAAAATGGGTTAGTAAATCCGAATCCTCGTATAGGTAACTAGCGCCTGGTTGCGGGGTCTTCCAGCCCATAGATTCAGATGAAACTCGAGAAGCAACCTGGACATAATTAATTATCTTTACCTGGTTGAAACCTTCGAACAAAGGTTGAAACTTTGCGCCGGAGAAATGATTATCTACATTCCAGGTTACAATCATTCTTAATATATGGTGGAAAAGACAATAAATCCAATCAAATATTTAAACTAACTCCACTAAGTCTTATAGCCAGACCTACATCAAGCAAGCGACAAATAATTACACGAATAATTTCAATGCAAGTACAAACTGTTATATCGCATGTCGATCATTAAGCCAAAAATTACATATACCTACAGATAATTTACCATGAACCAATAAAGAAATGAGTCAAGCAATAGAACAAATACAAAATATAAATTAATATCGATAGGTAGGTACTACTTACTTTGAAATAAAACCACAAGTTATAATGCAGTAACATGCGAAAATACAGTACTTAAACCTTAAACGAAGCTTGTAGATCAATGGCGAAGAAGCAACAGCAACTACCGCTTGCAAGTAAAGAAAAAACGACGTTGCCAACCGTTGCAGTATTTTTACATGTCAGATCTTATAAACTTTGCTGGAATCTTGTTAGTTGAAATTTTACTTAGTAGTTCAAATGATTTAATAGAATTGGAAGTTTAGGTTATACGCATGCGTAAATTCATTCCATGATTGTACTTTATCCGCTTTGTACGCCGTCCATTTTGCAGGTGTTTTTATGGAAGTTTTTGACACTTCCCTAAAATTTGCAAAATTCTACTTCTTATCTTTAGTTGTGAACGTTAAATGTAAGAAAAGTCATAAATAATAATATCAATATGGCTAGATACGGCCAACGTCCAGAAAATGCGTTAAAACGAGCTACCGGTACGTATTTATAATTCCGCATATGTTATCCACGTTGGAATTTTGAGGTTGTATAATATATCGTTATTTTTAATAGAATTTATCGAAGTCGGAAAACCTGCACGAGCTTTAGATACTTTGCAAGAAGTGTTTCGTAACAAGAAATGGCCGTACAACAATTGGTCGGAATCGGTATTGGAACCGATTATGTTCAAATACTTAGATCTTTGCGTGGAATTAAAAAAATCGCACATCGCCAAAGAGGGGTTGTTTCAGTACCGCAACATGTTTCAATCTGTAAACGTTGGCTCTTTGGAAAATGTAATTCGTGGATACTTACGTATGGCAGAAGAAAAAACTGAAAACGCGAGGGAGCAGTCGGCTCAGGCAGTTATTGACATAGATGATTTGGATAATCTCGCAACACCCGAAAGCATTTTACTGAGGTAAGCGTTTTCTTTTACTTTCTTCAACTTATTAATGTTCATTACAGCGCAGTCTCAGGAGAGGATGCCCAAGATCGTTCAGATCGTACCATTTTGACACCGTGGGTGAAGTTTTTGTGGGAGTCGTACTGCCAATGTCTCGAACTGTTACGTACTAATGCACATGTCGAAACTTTATATCATGATATTGCACGAATGGCTTTTCAATTTTGTTTAAAATACAATCGCAAAACGGAATTTCGTAAGTTGTGCGACAAATTACGAAAACATTTAGAAGATATCTGTAAACTACCCACTCAAGTTGTTAATGTTTCAATTACAAAACCGGAAACTCAACAGTTAAATTTAGAAACGAGACTTTTCCAGCTGGATTCTGCTATACAAATGGAATTATGGCAGGTTTGTTTTCGTACTCTTGCTTTTTTTCACTTATTGTTGTACTATATGAGACATTGTAGGAAGCGTACAAGGCTATCGAAGATATTCACGGGTTGATGAACATGTCTAAAAAATTACCTGTACCTAAAACTATGGCGAATTACTATCAAAAACTTGCTATGGTTTTTTGGAAAGCTGGTAATTATTTATTCCACGCAGCAGCACTTTTTAAACTTTTCCAATTATCTAAGGAAATGAAAAAGAACATCACACAGGAGGAATTGCAAAAGTGAGTTAAGATTGTTTGAAAAATACGCCTGGTATTTAACGTCCGCTTTATAGAATGGCATGTCGTGTTTTACTGGCGACCTTATCAATTCCATTACCATCTGCTCATCCAGAATTTGATAGGTTTATTGAAACCGATAAGTCTCCACTTGAAAAGGCACAAAGATTAGCAGTCTTACTGGGGTTATTACAGCCACCTACTCGAAATAGCCTTTTAAAAGATATTGTAAGTCAACGAACTATTTATTGTTGATACTGAAAGATTCAGTACATACAAATTGTTGACGTGCAACTAATAAATTTGAGTTTTCAATTACATGTGATGAGAAAATTAAATTTTATCTGTTAAGTATCTCGAAATTAATGTGATTGTGGAGTAAGTCGAGTAAAATTCAATTATCCATGTGCGTTACGCCAAACTTCATTTCACTTGACTCTTAAAATTATTTAGTTGTATATTAACAATTTGGCAACAAGTTTGTATATTTCTTTTGCGAAATGGGAGCATAGTTAATTCAATTAATTTGAATAATTCTGATCATCTGACTGTTGTAGTAAATAGTTTAAAAGATTAAAACAAAAAAAAAAGTAAGCGTAGGAGTGAAGGCTAATAATAGAAAATCGTAGTCCTAAATAAGCAAATTAAATAATAGTAGTAGTTGAGCTCCTATTAAAATATACAAGCAAGAGATAAGCCGCATTGACCTATTGATAGGAAGAATCACAGTCGAGCTGTCGAAGAGGGGGTTCATATTAAAGCACACGAGAACTGGAGAAACACCAAATAAAATAAACAAAAAACGTATACAAATGATTTGCTACTAAAACAAAATCAAAATTAACATGCACTACAGATCCTTCTTCTCTCCTTCACCTCTTCCATCCACCCTAAACTCTCCCTTCTGTCCCCAGTATCACATAGAAGGGGCGTTTGACAAAACAACCTTCGAAATAATAGAAGCTTCATTATGCCACCATGATGTAACTGAGGTCGTACAAACCTGAATTGTGCAGCTGCTGAAACTCAGGCCAGTGCACATCAGTGAGGTGCACAGTAGTGAGAGGATGCCCCCAAGGTGGAGTGCTGTCACCACTTCTGTGGAACATAACCGTAAACAGCCTGCTCTGTCGTCTCAACAACAGCGGCTATAACACGCTGGGATATGGATTGAGTTCCTTCGAACTCCTCTACTTTTCCAAAAACACCTCCAGTTTTCAGAGTCAGTGAGGTCACTTGACAACAAACTGGAGTAAGCACATCCACCTGAATGCGGAAAAAGCAAATAGGGCCTTCTGGCAATGACGCCGCGCATTTGGAAGACTTTGAGGTCCACCTCCCAAAGGCTGTAGTGTGGCTGTACACCGCTGTTCAGTTATGGTGCAATTGTCTGGTGGCCTAGGAGCAGACTCACCACAACCATAGTACAGTAGAACGCCGATTATCCTAATGCCGATTAACCGAATCCCCAATTATCCGAATAGGTCCAGTCCAGATATATTTCAATTGTTATGGTTGCAAGCTAGAGGCAAGACACTACATATGTACATGTTTTGCGTCGCGCGGCTTTTCAACTCAATAACATTGAATTACTGTCATTGAGCTCCTCCCTCTCTCATTGTACCGATCGCTGTTTTAAACAGTTATATGATATGACAGTTCGTTTTTCTTTATACCAGTCTATGTCCGATTATCCGAATTTTCGATTATCCGAATCAACCCCGGTCCCAATTGATTCGGATAATCGGCGTTCTACTGTACTTCATAATAACGTGCAAAGACCAGTGTGCCTTGCTTGCACGGCTGCAATGCGACCTAACCGCCACAGCCTCACGGAAGACCTCCTGAGTCTGCCTCCACTTGATCTCTAAGTGTGAGAGCAGGCCATGCTAGTAGCCTTGCATCTGAAAAGTAAAAGGTTGATGAATAGCAGGGGCATTGAGATGGACCACTCTCGAATTCTGGGCAAGGCAATTAAGCGACTGCCTATCCTAGAAGAGCGATCTGACTCACTCATCCCTCAATTTATACTAAGGAAAAACTACCACATCTTCTTAGATGCGGAAGTGGCACCACAACCAGATATATCCATCTTCACGGATGGATGTAAAGCAATGGAAGGAAAAACTCATACAACATACAAATTGTTGATATTAAATTTTTACCGTTCATAAATTTTGTCTATTCTATCTATTGTTTCTACTTGGTATTGTTTTGGGAGTTTTAGTTAAACGTTTCTGTGAAAGTTTTATAGGTAGGTTTGTACTTAGGGGTTACTCTGAAAGCTGAATTGATGTAAAATATTTTCAAAAGCACTTGCGGAAGTAGCTAGTAACTTCGTTATTTAAATAGCAACCTCTATTTGAAAAAAAATGGCGATTGCAGATGGTACTTTGAGAATTCATTACTTGAAAACCGTTGTAGTTATGGCCACCGACTTTTTACCATTGCGCAAAGAAAGAATATGACTTTCTTTTGCGTACGACCTCAGCTATGGGACTCCAAAAATTCAAAAACTAAAAAATAAAAATTCAGTTTTTTAAAATCAAATAACCATTTTCTTACTATTGCGTTTGATAGAGAATCAAAATGGGCATATTTTGATGTTACATACGTATCTTTATAGATTCCTATTTCATTGCATTGATACCATTTTTTTCAAATTTTTTTTAATAGTACAAACTCGGTTACCATGGGGGAGGGATGTTGGAAAGGGAGATGATGGAGGGGGGGATAAGATGGATGGAAGAAGTGTTAGAAAACAGAAGAAGGGAAAAGGGGGGATAAACTAGAGAAGTTGGTTCTGTGAGGAGGTAAAATTGCAATAGAATAGAATAAGAATAGTTGTATATGTTAAAGAAAATGCAATAAACAATTGAACTCGGTTGCCATAACTACAACGGTTTTCAAGTAATGACTTTGCAAAGTACCGTCTGCACCATTGAATAAAGAATAGAGAGGAAGGAGTATAGGCCATACGCTCGGCAATGTCCCTTTTCTCATTAAGTCGTAAATCAAATCTCATTTATAACCCGATCGATAGCTTCATTCAATATGCACCTCTAATGCAAAGTAAAAACCAGTTCCATACGGGCGAAAGTTGTTCAAAACAAATCTTATGGAAACTTGAATACAATAGAACAATAGCTTTCAACTACCTGCCTAGTCAGCGGTTGTTAATAGTTTAATTACAAAGTAATATATCAATTATTAATACAAACATCACAATTTAATAATGAAACTAGTGTATCTTCTATTGAGTACCGCTGCCAGTTAGGTAGTTCAAATCTATTGTTCTATTGTATTCAAGTTTCCATAAGATTTGTTTTGAACAACTTTCGCCCGTATGGAACTGGTTTTTACTTTGCATTAGAGGTGCATATTGAATGAAGCTATCGATCGCGTTATAAATGATATTTGATTTACGACTTAATGAGAAAAGGGACATTGCCAAGCGTATGGAGTATATATGCCCTCGACCTTGAAATCAAAGTGGTGGCAAAATGGCTACTAACATGTTTCCTGTTACATAGAAATTGACAGAAACAATTGCCATATTTATAACTCTAATTGGAGTTCAGTGACTGTAACAATCAACAAATAAATATTTCAAATTTTGCAGGTTATGGTCGACTGTCAACACGACCAAAATGTAAACAAAGATGACTCAACAGTGGTGTACAAATGGCTGAACTTCCGTAACCAATTTTTATGCAGCAATGATACGATACTCCCCTTCCTCTCTATTCTTTATTCAATGGTCTGCACCCCGCCATTGCGGCCATTTTGAAAATTTTCAAAAAACTGCCTATTAAACTTTCCCAAAAACGTTTAACTAAAGCTTCCCAAAAAACACCCTGTATATGGTACTTCCTATAAACATTGCCTCTCTCTATCATTATAAAATACGGCTGTATCCTGTATATCTCGCACACATTGCACTACAGGGTGGTCCCGAATTTAGATCAAAGGTAAAGTATATCTCAAAATATATCGTCCTGAATTTACCTCACCAAATGATTTATTTTCTAAGCTGCATTGTTAGTAGATAAACACCATTTAAATACCTACGATTGTTATAAGGTTATAACTAACAATGCAGCTTAGAAAATAAATCCTTTAGTGAGGTAAATTACGGTACGATATATTTTGAGATATACTTTACCTACAGAAAATTTCTATTAAAAATTGAAAGGGGTTCATAAACCAAATGGGATTTATAAAAATTCAAAACTTAATAAGACAAACGACAATAGTCAGTAAATAAATTTTATGTTATGATAATACAAACGGTAGGTACATTTTTTAATCTGTAAGACGATATCTTTATTATAAATCATACATACATCTGGTGCTGATTTTAAAGTCACATCAGCCTCATGTTGCACTACTACTAATCGGTAAAGATTTTGTTGAAAACAGGGCTCTTGGAAATAAGGTGCTATTAAGTAATAAATTGATGAACTGAAAATTATAAAAAAAATTAATTATCCTTAAGAACGTGTAATTTACTTCGGTAAATGGCCATTTTTTCTTTAATCTGTTGCATTTCTAAATAATTCTGATCAAAGTTTCTTAAAAAACGTAAAGTTTGAGGGTGAGGGATTGGTTGTTTTGGGAAATTAAATAAAATAAATGGAGGATATGAGCCTTTACCGCTTTAGATTATAGTGTCCTCTATCATATAATCAAATCTTTATCTCTTAAGTTGAATACTACCGAAATGGCACCTTATTTGGGAACACTCCAGATAGCATAGCAAAAATGAGCGATGCATCTCTTCTTAAATAAACAGAGTTTAAGTAAAAAATTCAAGCAGTAATAGAGACTTTAAAACTTAATTTGTTACAAACAATTAACCCTTTCCGTACAGGTCGATTTTACCTACAGCTCCACTCAGCAAACAAGATAGTCGGAAAATATGTCAACTAAAATAATGTGTTTGAAATTTTTGACGCGGCAAATTATTTGTCCAATCATATTTGAGAATTCTAAGGTGTACATTCAGAGCTAAAAGTAAATTATTACAGTTTACAGCTGACATTTTCCGCGTGCGTTTTATTACTTAATTCTTTTATTGTGGTATTCTTGTTTGTTAAAATCCAGTCTTTTTGAAGACTTCTCATGCAGCATACAATACATTTATGTGTATCCAACAATACAAATTTAAATTAAGCGCCCAAATATTTTTGTTCGGATTGTACCTTAAAAGCTACTATAGCGCCGGTATCCCCTCTCCAACTATCTTGTTTGCTGAGTAGAGCTGTACATAACTTTGCTACACTGACAGCCCCAGGTAATCAAACCGTATAGACTGATGTCGACTATAGTCGACACTTTTTTTATTTGGTTATATAATTAATAAAGTAATTAAAAATGACTTTAGTACATAACTTTAATAATAATAATAATAATATCGAAATCGTTTGAGCAGCCGATATATGGCGACTGTAGTCGAATGCAAGTAAAGTCGACATCCGTCTGTGGGGACTGTTTAATGTATCGACTATACGCGCCATCCGTCTATACGGAACAGTTTAGTGTGTCGAATTAACGCGCCATCCGTCTGTGCAGCATGTCGTAACAAATTTTAATGTTTAAATATACAAGAAGGGCTTAAGGAGTGCAAAACCATTGTCGACACCAGTCTGTGGGGCAAAATCACAAATGTCGACTATAAGCGTCATCTGTCCTGAAAGGGTTAACAGTTGGTCAAAAAAATACAAATTTGATGTATTTAACACAGATTCTCTGTAAAATGCAGATGGTTTCAGAATTTGTTTCAAAGTTACTGAAATATAAGCTCCTTCTTTCTTCAATTTCATTAGTTATAACAAATTTTCTAAATTGTTTATTTTTGAATAGGTAAGGGTGAATGTTATAAATTTGGCCATACCACAGCTACAAGAGCTATATAATTGGTTAGAAGTGGACTTTCATCCATTACTTCTTTGTTCACGTGTTCAATTAGTTATTTCTGCATTACGAACAGAAGAAAATGTGGCTTTACAACAATACATCCCGGCACTTCAAGACGTTACCCTTGTCCGATTAGTTCGTCAAATAGCTCAAGTTTATCAAACTATCGAATTTAAAAGACTAATCCAATTAGCTAAATTTACAACTACTTTTCATCTGGAAAGACTTCTGGTTGATTGTGTTAGGCATAATGATATGCAAATACGTATTGATCATGGGAAGCAGTGTGTACATTTTGGAATTGATCTTAGTGAAAGTCAACGTGAGGATAAACCTGAAGGTCCCACTCTGCAGTCCATGCCAAGTGAACAAGTGCGGAATCAACTTGTCAATATGTCGACTGTATTGCATCAGGCCATTAACGTTATTAGTCCGCATAAAAAGAAGGTAGTTTCATTCTAGAAATTGACAGCGTTACCCATCATTTTCTTACAGATTCAGCGCGATAAACAACGATCACTTATGGTGACAAACTATCACGAAACAAAAATTCACGAACATCAACGCATCTTGCAGCGTCATAAGATTATTGAAGATCGTAAAGAATACATTGAGCGTCTGAATACTGTTCGCGAGGAAGAAGAGCAGCGAAGGTTTGCAATATAACTAATCGATTGAAACTATTATAATCATATAATTCCTTCTAGGATTGAAGAAATGCAACGCCAACAACAATTAGCTGAACAAAAACGTCTCGAACAAGAAAGAGAGGAACGTGAACGTAAACGTGCCTTAAATGAGATACAACAAATTAAAGATCGCCATTTAAAGGAGAAGATGCAGCAAATTTCACAAACTAGTCATGGTCAAAAAATTCTCAAGAAATTGGACGAGGATGTAAGTTATAATTTTCTAAATGAATTCCTTTCTAAAACATTGTTGTACAGGATATCAAAAAGATGGACGCTGACCAAATCGCTGCTAGAGAAGCTGAAGAACTGCAAAAGGAACGCCGCGAGTTACAAGCGAAATTAAAATCCCAAGAAAAGAAAGTAGACTACTATGAACGCGCTAAGCGCCTCGAAGAAATTCCTCTTCTACAAGCAAACTTGAAAGATAGACAGTTACAGGATCAAACATTCTGGGAACAACAGGAAAAAGAACGTATAGCTGTCGCAATTAAAGAACGTGAATTAGCCGTATCAAATCGTCAACGTTTGGAAAGAATGAAACCCGATAAAGATAACTTCCTCGAAAAATTAATGAAGGAACGAAATATTGTCTATGAAGTAAAATTCAAAATAGTTCCGTGTTTTAATTATCTTAACAATTTATTTTTAGGACAAACTGAAGGAGTTCGAGAAGCATTTAGATGAGGAACGTAGAAAACGTTTGGCCGAACGTAAGAAAATGAGGAAAGAGGAACGACACGAAAAATGGGTGAAACAAAAACAAGAGGAAGAAGAGCGTAAGAGAGAAGAAGAATTGCAAAGACGCGAAGAAGAGAAACTCCGTTTAGAAGAAATTGCAAAGAAAGAGAAGGAACTACAGGAAAAATTGGAAAAGGAGGAGAGAGAAAAGAAAGATCGAGAACGAGCAGAAATGTTGGAAAGAGTCTCCGCAAAACAAAGGCAAAAGGAAGAGGAAGTCGAACGAAGATTGCAACAAGAGCAAGAAGCTTTACGAGATAAAGCACCGAAAGACAGTAATTCGTGGAGAAGTAAAGTGGATTCGTGGGCTTGCGATACACCAAGACGTAGTGAAGGTGGTGACGTCTGGAGAAAAGGCACTTCCGATAAACCAGAAGAACCCAAAAAAGTCGAAGCTTGGAAACCTCGTAAGTAACGCGGTTTTGTTGTTTACGAATCTACATTTAAATTTATTGCAGCCCAATTGCGCGGCGAAAAAGAACCGCTTGATACACGTTCTTCCGATGCTAACAAGACACAGTCGTCTTGGAGATCTAGAGACCAGTATGCCAGAGATGATAAAGAACATGGTGGATATAATGACCGCAATCATGATCGAGATCGCGATCGGTTCGGTAGAGATGATCGTGATCGACGCGATGATCGTGATCGTCGTGATGATCCCGATCGTCGTGATGATCGTGATCGTCGCGATGATCGTGATCGCCGCGACGATCGTAGTAGAGATGATCGTGAACGACGTGATGATAGACGAGGTAGAGATGATCGCGGACGCATGGATCGTGATCGTAGAATTGATAAAGATGATAGAGATCGCCGGATGGACAGAGACGATCGAGATCGCAGGTTAGATAGGGACGATCGTCGCATGGGCAAAGATGATCGTGATCGCCGAATGGATAGGGACGACCGCGATCGCCGAATGGGCAGAGACGATCGTGATCGTCGAATGGATAGAGATGATCGGGATCGACGTGATGTGAGAGATCGGCGAGATGATAGAGATCGTCGTGGTGACGACAGAGATCGACGTGATGACCGTGAGCGCAGAGATGATCGTGATCGCCGTGACGATCGTGGAAAGGACATGGTATGGCGTGGACCTTCTAGAACTAAAGATAGTAGCAGTGACTGGAGAAAGGGAGACGATTCTGCTAGACGAAATCCAGATGAACGCAGATCTGCTCCTGTTAAAGTTGATAAGTGTAAGTATATTTTTGTGTTCAGAAATTGCGATATTAATAATTTTATATCAGAAAAATATAGTTTATTTTTTTTTTTAATTTGAATGTTTTGTGGCAGCCTCCGAACAAACACAATCTGATCGAGAAGAGGGTTGGTCACAAGTAAGAAATAAACGTTAAGAAGCAACATTAACTGCCAATCCACAACCATATTTTAGACAATTTTTAAAAATAGAACTTAATTTGAGCTTTTTTTATTATTTACAGGTTATTATGGAAAATGGTGAATAAAGATACTGCAATAGAAATATCTTGGGGATCATTTTTGTAGTTTGAGAATTTTTATGTTATACTAATTATGTATGTTCTCATAAAACTAATAAATCTACATTATGTCATTCTTATCTTTTAAAAAACCCTACATTCATTCGATTTTACGTTTAAATGAAGGTCGGCACTTTGGAAACTCCGTACAAATTGGAAATTGCAGTTTAAATGATATTTTCCTTAATTTTTATGGTTTTGTCGTGGCAGTTACGTCGTGTAAACGTTATTATTAGTTATCAAAGTGATATTACTAAGTATTGCACAATGGTAGAAAATAGTTTTATTGCTCTCAATCCTTTCAACATACAAGTATTCCATTCAAGGAAGGTATGACGCCGATTTGGTGGAAGCTTGTACGAAATGGCAATTGCAGTTCTTTGTCTCTACCATGTACAACCTGTATATAAAATGTATATCTGCAGAACAAGCCGACCTCCGTTCAATCCACGGCAACTTCCTGCTTTGTCGACCATTTGCCACACGCAGCATTTTTAACCTTTATATATTGTAAATAAATTTGTTTTCACGACACATTCTTTATTTAGCCCATCCAATAAGTAATTGTAGGTACTTTTGTGTTCGAGTTACCATCGAATTAAGCTTTGTGTTTAAGATCGCAACAAAAAGGCTTTCAGTCATACCATTACACCCAAATACGAACTTAGTAATGCGCTGTCTAATTTCCAATGTCCTAGTGGACCGGTTTACCTCATTATATCAAACACTTTTGAAGTGCATTTAAACGACATCGCCTGCGGCGGTTTTACCACAGATGTATACATTGTGGTTTTACTCTCGAAAAGTGTACCTTTATGCGCTCCTCAGCTATCTGTACAACGTAAAAAAGTTGGGCGTAATGCCCTACTTGGGATAGTTTTATTCCTTCTTGTTACATGGTAAATTCTTTCTCCGCTATTATTTTCAATTTCTTTCCACTTCAAGAACAGTCACTATACTTTTCAAAATGATAATATTGTGGTTGTTATTTAGAAACTAAAGATTTTCCTAGCATCAACTACTTTGGTTATCGCCATAAATAGGATTAAGCTGAAGTAATTTCACCCACAGGAAGAAATCTTTAATGCGCCGAAAATCGGAACCTTGGCTGAGTTTGAACCCACCTTGGTCGTGCTGAAGGTAAAAAATACTTACCTACTTTTAGACCACCGAGGGAGCTGAATTCCTTGTTCCTGGAAGACTGTGGTTTAGGCATACAATCTTATTAAATACTTAGTAGATTGTAGACGATCATTATAGATTTGTAAATATTCGTTAAACATCATCTACCATCTGTATGTAATATGTTGGTTGCCTAAGCCACAGTATCAGAGGGACATTACAATGTTTAGACGTTGACTGAACGATTCGTTCAGTCAACGGTTTAGACATGTTTCCAAATCTCCTGACCGTCGAGAAACATCGGCAGTTAAAATGCCATCCTAAACATTTAGAGTAAATAAATATAGGTGTAATTATTTATAGAACTGCTTATTTAATATCGTAGTATCGAGTTTAAATAAATGCCGCCGCGCATCTCACGGGTCAGGAGATTTGAAAACACCTATACAATACAATCAAAGAGTATAGGCACGAATTTCATGATGTTCGTGAGTGAATACAATATAATATTTGGGTTGACATTCTTTCAAAGTTGGCAACTCTAAAAATCAGATATATTTACTAAATTGCCTTAGTAAATGATAGTTATATGTATGTATGTATTGGCATTTAAACCATCAACCCAACCCAACTGGAGAACGGCGATGTCACTCATATAGTCTATCTTGTAGGCGACTACAAATGAAGAAGTGAGTTGATTACCTATTAAAAAGTTTCAAAATTTGTTAATAAAAAAATGCATTATTGCAGTATGTACAGTTATTTTTACTCATATAGTTATAAATAATAATTAATATAACATAATGGCCCCATTTGTTTTTTCTTCCAGTACTGGATATACTGGCGATGTCTCCTTATTTTCACTATTCGCTATATAAATTATGATAATATCCACAAATGTTGCGATTGCCGCGCCTACGACAAACCTAAAAAAACGTAATTTGGAAATTAGTTATACTTAAATTTTCATTAGTTTACCAAAGGAATATCCTAATTCTGCCATTCCTTCCGATGTCCAATTATTGTCTTTATCTTCTCTTGACATTACATTATATTGGATGCATAAGAAGTACTGCGCTGTCCATAATCCAACTGCACAGAGATCAGCTAAAACTAGGGAAGAGAAGAACGAATTTATGTCGTACTTAATTATTTTGTTAATTACATACGTGCTAATAAATTCCATATGTAAAGTCCACGTGCTCCAGCAAAACACGTCGAAGGCGTTGTAGCAGCATTAACAGCAGCGAATACCCCACATATGGCAGACAGCAATAGACCGGCACAAACTGCAGCAATTGTGCCTATCCAAAATCCGTACATCAAAAATTCCGGTTCATATTTGATTAGGTGTATTACTGAAACAAATTTTATATATTTTATACAGGATGTAAGTAGTTAGTTTTCCTTAGGCTATGAGAATGTAGATGATAGAGAAATTAGGCGAAATACTACCAATCAGTAACCGTTCAACAAATTAAAATTGAACTGGATTATAATTTATAACATTTACAAAAAAAAATAGGGCCTTAAGGCTTAAACTGTAATACATCTTAAATGTGTCAAAAGAAAAATGAAGCTGTTTGGTCCATCGAGACGCATATATACCTATTGACATTCTTCATTATTCGTTGCTGACCGCACTAAAGAAAGCATCTTGTTGACCTCAATACCTCCTTGAAGTCAACGGCTCCCTTTAGGATTACATCTACATCGTTTATACTAATGTTACCAAACAGTAGATTTTATGTATTTATCTAACTCGCAATTATCTAACAAGTAAAGAGTTAGGAAGTTAGGAAGGAATTACTCAGTAAAGTAAGTCATCTAAAATTTCTACTGGTAGGATGAGATGTAATAATGTACCTACCATGAGTGCATTACACAATATATTTAAAACCATCAGATGAGTTCCGCATTGCGCTCTATTTCGTTTTATTTAACAACGTTAACTTACACATTTGCGTATGATTTATTAGGTACTTATTAAGATCAACAATTTTGTAATATTACTCGTATTTTTCGATATTATAATTATTAAGTTTCAAATAGTCGGAAAGAATCACGTTTTTTGACACAAACCTTTCTATAGGCTTCATGATCACGGAACATTGCTTTAACTAAGCGAATTTCACTCCCAGAAATGGATCAGTAACGTGCTGAATGGTAGCCCACGGTTTTACTATTCTTGTTTAAAAAGAACGCGGTTATCTAAGGACTGTTTAGATCTTACGGACCAAGTAGTTCAAGTTTTCAGAGTCTATCCTCAAAGAATATCCTCTGGCTGGCCCATATTCTCCACAGAGACAGCAATCGTGTGAAAAACTTGAATGCCTTGCGTCCACTAGCGCAATGCGCAAAACCGTTACGGAGGCTCTTTTACGCCCTCCACCACTTTACATATCTTTAAGTGTGAGAGCAGACTATGATAGCAGTGTTGCTACTAAAAGCGAGGGAGTTGTTAAATAACAAAGGTATTGAGGTAAGACACTTGTATTCTATCCAAGGCAATCAACCAATCCCAGATAGAAAATTGAATTCCCTCCTGGTCTCATGGATAGCACTAGAGGACAGCCTTCTTTCGGTTTAGTATAAGCGTGTCAACAATGACCAGATATGTGTTCGACTGTTCGTTTTGATTCTAATTCGGTCGTTTTGTTCAATGCCTTGCTTTGGATTCTGTCCGAAGGGAGTCTTGTCATTCGACGGTATCCCATTAGTAAATCGATCATAAGATAATTCGTTCTTCCGTTAGACGATACCTTTCGTAGAGCCTTTGGCTTGACTTAACCAGGAATGTTTCGCTAGTATTTATCGTTCCTTTAGAATGGTTTTTATATTTATCACCTCATCTATTCATATGCAAATCAATAGGTCAGAAGGTGTCTTATAAATCGTCCTCATTTGGCGAAATGCACGAGTAGGATATTACATTTCTGCCTGAAATACTGTTGCATTTTGAATGGAGAATGGTTGACAGTCTGCGTAAACAAACTCCCCTGTGAAGGACTGCATCACTTGCAGACAGGCTGTTTGACAAACTTTTCAAGCTCATATTTTTTTGACTTTCAATCCTTCATAGTGGAACTTGAAAAAAAACCATACAGATTTTGGAAAATCACGAAAAAATCAGCACTTTCTTCACTACAACTTGTAGTTGCTCCCTGACATGCATTGAGAAAAGGTGTAGTAGAACATAACATATTCAGCAGTTGTCGATGTTGTTATCTAATTTGTTTTACAAAATTGCTCTGTATCTAATAAATTGGACAAATTATCACAAAAAGGCAATTCAAAAACTATCAAAATAGGTATAGAGAGCTGGCAAACTGCGACGACCTAAAACTAACAAAGGAACTGAAAACTGTAATAAAGTTCCTCTCTTTTTGAGTTGAGTCCCCTGCGAGTACATTCTCGAATAACTATTTCTTATCTAAGGATATAAAATACAAGTGAAATGGGCCACCCTTTATATGTGTATGGTTCCATCTAAAGGATTTCAATGGAGCAAAACAATTCGCCTTTAAGACGTAGAAAGATCAAGTAGGTATATTTTAAAAAGCTTGGAAAATACAAGCCCATTTCAGAATGAAATGGCCCTTTGGATTTTTAGAAAAGGGTCGAAGACTTTGGAAAATACCTAGTATAGGTAGTAGTCGAGTATCTGATGATCGACTTCGATCGATCATTCGATAGGGATAGATAATTGTATAAACTACAAACATAACGCCCCCTTATTGACAACCATCGACATGAAACTAATCATTTTGGCCTGTTGTCATCTTATTACACATTGATATCGTTATTTATACATTCTTTAGGATTGGTGTTACATCTTTAGCAAGCTCAGTACCGGGAAAATGGCAAATTTAGGTACATCTTATCATCTTGCATAAACGTTTACTGACCAATTCTTGCTCCAAACGTAAAAAGTTGGACAGTATGGACAGGGTCGGCGCAAGAGGTTGTGGCGCCCTAGGTAAAACTATTATGAGCCCCCCCCCCCCCCAATTCCAAACCAACCCCCTAATCAAACTACCAACTACGGCAACTATCAACATCAAACTTCCTGGACATAATCACAACTTCATTCTAAACTAAAGTTGATTTAATTTATATTTTTTTAGCGCTCCCCTCTTAACGGCGCTTGGGATCTACGCTCCAGGTGCCCCTCAGTCCCTGGCGCCCTAGGCGGTCGCTTAGTTCGCCAATACCGACCATATTGTATAATAGTTTATTGATAGGATTAGTGGGCACCGAAAAAGACCTAGTGGGTCGAAATATACCTAAGCGTATAAAGTAACTTTGGGAATTATTTTCTGATTATTAAACGTTGGAGAAAAAATGCACCAATTTAGTGAAATATAAACATACATTATGTACAAAACTGTTTGGCGCATTGATTCTTGTAAAAGAACGAGAGGTAAACCACGGGCCCTGAGGGGCCCAACATCATGTGCAAAGCAATTTAGCATTTCGCACTGGTTCCGCGGAACCTACGGAACCATGTTCGGTACGCCACTGGTATGAAGTTGCATAATTATTTAAACAAACTTTGTGTGGAAATTTCAATTATACCTATTATTGTTCTCTCAATGGAGGACGAATTGTCCAAGAATATACGTAACGTTTAGGGTACGAATTTTTCACTGATAAAACTGTCTGGAAATTGTATAAATTGTATAAAATATTGGAAATAAAATATACAACACTTAATTGCCTAGAATATCCAAAACAAAACATTGATCGCGGTTCACCGATATTAAAAATAAAAATAATATTTCTAATTAAATTAATTTAATTAATAGTTTAAACGGAGTTGCATTGAATATTTATGCAGAAAATTAAAAATGTAAAGGAAAATGGTTGTTGTAGGTAAAAATATTTTCTCGCGGTAAACAATTTGCATACAAATGAAGACAATATTGTATTATAAACCCTGATTCTGATTAAAAGATTCATCACATTATTAAATGTTCAGCTTTAACTTTTTACGTGACCTATTATTATTATTATTATTAACACAATGAAAAGTAAAAATTTCATGTAAAATTAGGTCCACAGATCACGTGCAAAATGAGAAGTGACGTATTTTTAAAGGAGTCTGTATTGCCATTCCCTTCTCCCCTATTGATAGTAGGTAGGTATAAATGTAGAATAGACAATAGAATAGAGTACATACATTTAATAAGATTATGCAACTATAGTGGTTTTTCTGATTGTTTGAAAACATCTCCTATTCTAACTTTCCTAACATCCTATTTCTACATGATCGAAAATATAATATCTACCTATAATAATAATAATAACGTATAACGATGTAAAGTACCTAATGCAAATTATTGAGCACGAAAAATAGGGGACCCGTGCTCTACCATCCTCCAGATCCCTATTAGCTCTCTTTTCTGTCAAAATAGGAGGTCCTTTTATTGATTGATATGTAAGTATAGATTATCTAGTAAAGAAAGTAGGTAACAATGGAACCCCTTTTTTCAAATCTAACTGTGGCAATCTAACTGTATATAATCTTATTCAGTGTATTATGAATGAATTATGTAGTGTAGATATTTTTATATGATGATATATCATTGAATATAATGAAACATAATATCAGTATACTAATTACTAATTATCCATAAATAATTGAATTAATAGTAGTTTATATATCTAAGTATATGTATTTGTGCAACGAAATCATTCATTAACATTTATACGTAGACTTAATCCATTCATTTATAGTAGGTGAAATTATTAGTTTATATTGCATGCAGTTATATTCAACCTTTAACTTTAAAGCGTAGCTAAAATTTGAAGATTACCTATTATTGTATAATTTCATTCAGAAATATTGACGCATTCATTGTGTTGCAATATAAAGACTTGCTGCTTTGCCAACTTCTATGACTTAATTGTGATGTAATTTGTTGAATAACAATAAAAAATGAACACGCAAATATCACTTTCGAAAGCCATTAGTGACTTTTATTACTAGGTAGGTACTCTTAATTTGTAGCCGGAGTCAAAAAGTTTCGAAAATATACCTAATCGATATAAAAAAGTTTTAGGTGTTAAAATTGCGGGTATAGTCGGCTATTATGAGGGGATGATTAACTTGGAAGATTACTTTTTTATATAATCGATATATTTCGGTCGTTGGTTTCGACCTTCATCAGGATTACTAAAAATTTTTACAGTTAACAAAATAATGAAGTAATTAACCAGTTATACAGTTCATGATGGAGAAAGAAACAGACTCCAGCGTCCCCTTTTTGGACACGAAGGTTATAAGAACGACAGACAACATCATCACCTTAGATTGGTATAGGAAACCAACCCACTCAGGGAGGTACGTAAATTTCAATTCCAACCATTCCTTAAAACACAAAATCAACTTGGTCACAGCATTAAAACACAGATTGGAAAACATCTGCCACACCAGCCACTTGCAAAAAGAATTTTATTCCAACTGCTACTAGACAACAACTACCCTATCGACCTGCTCCAGAGAATACTGTTTGGTAGAACTCTAAACAAAACGCTCCTACAAAACCAAAACAACAACGAACCCAAGCAATTAGGCCAACTACCCTTCATCCTTGATGCATCAACTTAAGGACGACAACATCAAGATCAGTGTCTTTAATCTCAATCCCCTCAAATCTCTATTTATCCAACTTAAAGACAAAACCCACCCACTCCACCAAAGCGACGTAGTGTATAAAATACCATGCCAAAAATGTAAACTAGTGTACATAGGACAAACCGGTCAAAAACTATCTAAACGGTTGGCAGGTTGGCGGAATGAACTTTCCAACAGTATTCTCCTCCGCCTCACAGGAGTAAAGTGCTTCAGGTGTGGTGTGAGACACATTTTCCAGATTTTATTACATCTTCCTCTGAATTACAGTGTGTAGTCTATTTTGGGGACCAGGGCCAACTGTAGCAATCTTTGCGCCATGAGTGAGTTCGATTGTCGCTGCGGCTCATAGCCGAAAATTTCAAGAAACGTATTGATACTGAGGGTGGCTACATCGAAACCAATTGAGTATTTAACTGCAAAATAATTGCCTTACCAGTGTTTGTTGTTGGTTTGCTAAATTTCGTTTGTTTAATAAATTTACATTTCAAAATATTCAACCTCGCCATTTACTCATTGCAACTTTAAAACACGCGCGTTTTTGAAAGCGCGATTTAAACACGCTGGGACGTGGTTTAAAAGGCTAAAATAGGACACCAATAAAAAAAAAACATTAATGTCCGTGTGGATCTTAATTCCTTTCCGATTTTTATCATAATACGTAGGTACCTACATTAAAATGTAACATCGTGTAATCCTCATTATTCAAGATGATGCGATGGGAATTGTTCTTACTTTCGATTTTTTTTCTTATAAAATTTATTATTGTAGATGTAAAAATTAGATATCACCACATAGATTTGTATTAACATTGATTAAAAGACATTAACAATAATGAAAACGTAAATTTTGAAAGTCGATATTCACAAAACAATAATAAATTGTAAGAAACTACCTACTTTCTAATAGTGTCAATTAATGAGACAACCACTATTTTATGATTCTAAATTCTACTAATAAACACATTCCGGCAGGTCTACTAAATTATTAATGTAGGTAATGACTGTGAACGTACCTATGTAAATGATCTCCATTATAACATTTGACCTTATTAACAACAAAAATAGGTACATATTGTATAATTTCTTTGTAAAATATTTGTCAAATAAAGTTGTTGCTACCAAAAAATATTTAAACCGTTTAGAAACTGTACAATGGAACACTTTCTTTCTGGTTAAAATTAGTTATTAATTACTGTCAAGAACAATACTCTTAATTTTGCAAACAAGCGATTAAATCCTTGTAATACAAATAAAAGATTTAGATCATAACAAAGATGAGAGCCTAAATGGTGTTTAATGTGTCCTGTTGCTACTACCTATTTTACGCCACAAAAATTGCACGATTTTATTTAGTCATTTCGTCCTTCCACTCCTTCCTTATAAAATTTCAACCACATGCTGTTCTCAATCAGTATGCTGGATAGGTACCTATTTAGTGTAAAGGACACTTTTGAATTCGTGAACGCAAGCTGCAGGAAATTCAATTACATCTTAATTAAATAAATTATATCAAGATTAGTAAAGTCATGCACTGCTCTTGTTCGTGTAATAGCATGTAATTTCGGGTAAATTCTTTGAAATCCTTTCGTTAATAAAATTTTTTAAAACTTGCCACTCGTACATTTTAGATTTTTTCGTTCTTTAATTTTTTACAGCTTTTCAGGCGAAGCTTTGACAGTTGAGCAATCCCTTTTCGTATGTGTACAGGAAATGAACGAAATTTAATTAAGAAATGTAGAAAATGTTATTTTTACAGTAAAAAATACGAACTAGGGATATTTTCAGATTCATTTTTTAAGTCAACTGTATCTTTTCTCCTTTATTTTAGGGTTTTTCAATAAATTACCCAATTAGATTTTATTTGTGTGGACAAAGAAGGACTAAGTAATATTATTTCGATATCTATTATTATTGTTTGCATTGTTATATCAAATACCAAAAATATGTCAATTCGTGATACCTATTGGATTGTTTCATTGTGTTGAGGGTTCGAGGCTCATAAAAGGAGTTAAACAGGTAAACTGAATGAAATAACACAAAACCTCCCCTTTTACCAAATTTTAATGAAGACAATGAGGATGAAGATGAAGTTATGTTTTTTGCAAGTATTTAAACTGCTAGATTGTTTACTAGCAGTTTAAATACTTACTGAAGCTTTACTTCATAAAAACCTTACTTCAAAAAACATAATTTCATCTTCATCCTCATTGTCTTCATTAAAGTTTGGTTAAAGGGCTTCTACGACAATTCCTCGCCGACAGTTTAACGCGCGACAATTTGTCGCGGACGATTTCGCGCGGGACAATTTCGCGCTTGCACAATTCCTCGCGTGCGACAATTGCGCGCTAGGTAAATATTTTACAGAAAAAATGGTCTTATAATTTAATTTTTTTGTAATGGGTGGTAATTTTCGCGGTCCCAAGAATTTTCATTCTAAGCCCAAGAATTATTATTTTTACCCCAAGAATTATTTTTTCGACCTCAGCTTTTTAATTATTCTGGTCCCAAGATTTCTGATCCCAAGAATTATTATATTAGCCCCCAAAATTATTATTTTAACCCACAGAATTATTCTTTTGGTCCCAAGATTTTATTCATTTTACTCCATGATTTTATTCGTTTTACTGTTTTTGTATCAATTGAAAAAAATATACTAAACCCACCTCTAACCTAAGCGCCCGAGTGGTAATATACGTTTAAGGTGGTAGTTTTTTTAGTTTCAAATGCTGTTTAGTATCATATTCCCGTTTTTGTATCAATTGAAAAAAAATATGCTAAACCTACCTCTAACCTAAGCGCCTGAGTGGCAATATACGTTTCGGTTGGCATTGTTTTTAGTTTCAAATATTGTTTGGTATCATGTTCTCGTTTTTGTATTTGAATAGAAATTGAATTGAAAACAAAATATACTAAACCTAACTCTAAATATCTTAACGCATTCCTCTGTAAAATATTCCCCTCGCGCGGAATTGTCGCACGCGAGGAATTGTAGCGCGCGCTAAATTGTCCCGCGAGGAACCGTCCGCGAGGAATTGTCGCGCGCTAAATTGTCGGCGAGAAATTGTCGGGAGAGCGGTTAAAGGGGAGGTTTTGTGTTATTTCATTCAGTTAACATCTCAAGTTTCCACAATTTTCTTTGCAGAAAATGACAGAAAAAAAGCACTAAAAATGGCAACTTCTACATACTTAATTCTAAATCTGCTCTTGGATTAACCGAAAAACGGAAGGCGTTCGAGCTTAGCTCATTCAACTTTTCCAAATCAGCGAAATATTTAGTATTACGTTGGAAAATAAAAAAATCCAAATAAGGTTTTTTAGTAGGTAGATAGACACTATAGACATCTTTTGGAGTCAATTTCCAAAACTAATGCAAACAACCTGTACAGTCATTATGGAAGCCCGGTTTGCACGTGAAAGACCAGGCCAGCATCATGAACTGCAACTGAAAACGAAAAGGCGGTTGAATAACAAAGACATTTAGGGAAGACACTCTAGTATTCTAAGTAAAGCGATCAGGCGATTGTCTATTCTGGAGGAAAGATCTAACTCGCTCGTTCCACAATTTACGATAGGCAGAAACTACCATATCTTTTATGTTATCCCAAACTGGTATATCCATATATTTGCGGATGGATCTACACAATGGAAGGATATATTGATATTGAATGCAAAAAACTGACATTCCGCATCCCCCAATTTTCAAGGGGAGGTTTTGAGTTTTTCTCTGTTATTTCCCCCAATAGTAACATCTTAGTTAGAGCTCATATTAAGATGCATGCTCAGCACACGGGAGCATCCCGAAGTTCGGTTACGTATCTGTAGAGGCCTATCAAAGAAGAACCTTGGTTTGTTCGTAGACAAACTTTCTGGACATATGCACCGCATGGACTTGGTCAAATTATATCATTCTGTAGAGAATGTTACATAAACGACAGGACGGTGCGCCACATTTTTTGCGAGTGTGCTACACTTGTTCAATTGAGATGTTGGGAGAATCCTGACTGGACATGGTTACGACTAATGCCGCTCCCCTGACAGCATCCTCAGATATATTCACGTTTGCGAAGTCTCATGATTTTGAATCATGTTCACGCGAATTTCCACCCTCTCTTTAACTCAACCTAAAAGTAAGAAAATCCCCTTGTTATTCTGAGGAATTTCTCAGCTGCGAGAATGTGTGTAGGGTTTCATGGAGTTATGGTAAAACAAGTATTATGAACAAGAGTTATATATGATAATCTTTTTCAACAATAAAACCTCATTTCCATGCATTTGAAAAGCGAAACCCTTGGCTGCACATCTTCCGTTACATCAAGAAGCAGTTTCATAATTGTTTCATGGTATTTTTTCCAGTTCCTATGGAGTGTAAGAATAGAAGAAGACACAGAAAATGTATATTACAATGCACGTGGAGAATAGAAAGAGGCCGCCCAGTTTCTCAGCTACTGGCCCAGGGCATGGGAAAAATATTAAAAATGTGTATAAATGGAATGAACTCATTAACTCATCCTAATCACTTAAATAAATTCTCTAACATATTTTCAGCAATTTTCACAAGAGCTTTGTACCATTGATAGAGCTTTCCGCCATTGTGATATGGACTACTGTGAAAATCGCAAGTCGTTAATCGGAAAATCAATTTATCCACGACTATCAGTGATTAATAAGTTATTGTCATTAGCAACGTGAATAATGAATATTACTCACTGTTATTTTATATATTTCCATGGAAACCGTCCAATACAGTCAATTAGAGAATTTTCAAATAAATATTTAAATTGAATTCACATTTATAGTCGTGGATAAAGTATAGTATTCTACTCGCGTATAATGGCTATTATTCTCTCGGTAATTTATGCCACTCGCCTGCGGCTCGTGGCCATAAACTTACCTCGTGAATAATAGCCATCATTATACGCTCGTTGAATAATATACTATTTCGTAATTGGAGCTATTCTACTTTTTTTCCATTAATAGCAAATCATTTTGAAATACGCTCACTTTCTGAATCAAAAATTACACTTTAACATTTTTGTTTCATTCACCTTCGATGTATTCTCCAAACGAAATAAATACATAGTTCAATGCAAAAATTAACAGTTAACACATTGATATAAACTTGAGTACGCATCATTCTCGTTTCTGCTATGAATGGCATCGATATTCTCTAAAAAATGTACCAAAAATCTAGGTAACAAGTGGATAACCATTTCGTGATAAATCCAAACTGCTTGGCCTAGCTGCTCAAAGAACTACAAAGAACGATTTTTCCGCAGTGCAGGTTTTAGTCTGAGATGAGCTTTAAAGCTTTTAGGAGTGTTGAAACGTTAAAAAGCGCTCTTTTCGAGGCAACGAAATAGCGTTTTCTACCATTTAGGATGAAAATTAGTAATTTTTGAAGATTTCAGGGTGACCGGAGGTAATTGTGGCGGTAAAAGAGTATCAGGGGAGGAGACTTTTTTTATTGAAACAAGGTTCCTAGCCATGATTATGGCGGTTCTTAATTTTTTTTTAAAAAGGATGGTTTTTCTAAAAGAAGTCGATTTGATGATGCTTGAAGACAACCCTTGTGCAAACAAAAGTGGATGGTATGGTGCAAGCTACATGGAGACCATCTCAGCATTTTTCAGCCCTGTATCGGCCGAAATCGTGGCTCAGAAGCCACATGACTCAAGATCGTCTCGTGGGACTCACGTTAATGCATTTGCATCTAAACATTCCACTGATACCTGAAATCATATTAGAAGTCAAAAAATTCAGGTTATTACATAATTATTTAAGTAGGTAGGTATTCTATTGATGTATCTGAAAATCTGATTCTTTTAACCCTCTTCCTTTCCCAGATCAGTACTGGATACGGATCCTATTCAATTCAATATACAATAATTTGAACATTTTTTAATATTTGTATGAAATATGTACCTATGTATGAAACCAAACGATACTGAATGAAAATAAACCGTCGGTATGTGAGGGGTTCAAGTCGTGTTGGACAAAAAAAAGTTATTGCCTCCCCCTCCCCCAACCATAGACAATTTGTTGATCCGCCCTTGGTTAAATTTTCATACCTATAGTAGTGACCGCATCCCAAGATGTTGTTGTGGCCTTTTCGTTCCCGTGAAAATGTCAGAAACGCAAGAATTGCAAAAAAGAAGAGCATGAATACCTTACATAGACACTGCCTAGCTAAGGTATTTCTAGGCCAAACTTCTAGCAACTTGTTCTGAAGGCAGCCTCTCAAGGTAACCTCACTTCAAAATGAACTCTCTCACCTTAGCTTTTTGCTAACTGGGATTTGTGGACAACTGTCGGGTATTGCAGTTTAGAGGTATTTCATAATCATGTTCAGAATATCGCAATATACAGGAAAAATCACCATTTCCCTCACGGTAACTGTTGAAAAGGACACCCCTCGAGTAATTTCCGGTCGTCACAAAACCTCCATCACTTCCTCTTATTCTAAATGGAAGAAAACGATGCTTGATGTCTCGGAAAGTCACATGTAAGGGAGGAACTTAGTACCTCTTAAACTATAACTAGGTAATGGTATAGCCATTTGAGCTACATTTTTAATAAAGCTAAATGGAAGAGGTTTTTGATTCAAATGTTTTTTAAAAATAGAAGATTGATTAATTTATGTTCTTGCTGTTATTGATTTTTTAATAACCATCATCATATAATAAGTCAACCTAATTTTCTATGATATACCTTCTAAAATTTAGATTATCATGTTCATTCTAAAAAACGAGTTTTTGATTTGAAACAATTTTAAAAGAAACTGTTAACATGTCAACCATAATAACAGTAAAATGTCATAAAAAAGTATCGAGTGTAACTTTCTTACTAAAATTTTTAGTTAATTAATGAATTATTCATAATTTTTTTCTCATAAGTTAATAACATTTGCATTCATTGACATTAGGTCGATACCGCCATTACATTGCCCCATTTCAGTTTATTCAAACAGAATTTCATTATTCTGAATCTTTGGACCATACTATTCAAATTATCGACGTGAGTAACCAGTACAATATTTAATGGCTGTTTAATAACACCTCATACCATAGAAATGTCAAGATTAGTAATCACGAATTACTAGAATTGATAATTTACGTTTATATTGGGAAAAACCGTTCATTTTGACCTGACACGGTACAAGTAAAAGTTTTCAACGTGAATTCAAATTCAAAATGATTAGGTATTACATAAACAATAAGTACTTAGTCATAATTTTTTTCTCACCATCAATTTCGTAAGATCTCCATCCATATGCAACATTAAGTTCCTTTTTCCCCTCAAAAAGTCCAAATTGTATTTTTCCATCCGATTCCAAAGGGTTTGTTGTCCTTTTGGCTCTCGCACTAACCCACTGTTTTGTACCCAAACTCGCAACTAATAAAACAATTGCGAAACAGGACCCAAAAAAGGTCACAAAAATCATTCCCCTTTTAAAAACGTGCATTTTTATCACATCACATTTCTTAATTGCGCAGTTTTACTTTCTATTTCAAGTAAAGATAGGTATATAGTTTATTTATTTTTATGTACCTAGTGAAAGGTTAGCTACAACCACATTTTTTTAAAGTATGTACAAGATCCTTTTTGTTTTTATTTAACGATATGCAAAGTTTGCTTGACCATTCAACGTAGCAGAGTTCCTGTTGTAATGCAGCGTTAAAATTTCTCATCATCACACCTATAGATTTTTGGTTTTCATTATAGTTACTTACAAACCGGAATTCGATTACCTTGACATTTTATGCAAGCCTTTTACGATTTACATTGCTAAAATACCAGTCTGAACAATTTCACATTAATTAATACAAACACACAACCAGCCGATTCTTTAACTGGCAGAATAACTATTGCTCGCAAACATTTAAGCGCTACTGGTACTGAATCTAACGCGACAAGAGCAGGTGAAAATTTAAGTGGGATGATTTTTTTGGTAGAGATACGTAACCGATATACCACCTGGAGGTATGGTAGAAATTACTATGTTAAAGTAGGTATCTTGTGTTGGTACAGAACTCGTTTTTACCTGAAGATATTACTCAACAATACAACATGTAAAATCGCCAAGCGGCGAAGATATCCGAACGCGTTTTCCGTTATTTTCAAGTTTTTATTGTCTTTTCATATGAATAATTTGCATCTGAGTAAAGTAAATGACTATCGTAAAAAGCGCATAATTTGCGGAATAAAATAAACGAGGCTCATTTTTGTGCTCGTATGTTCAAAGCGCCATCTATTACTTTAGCCTTGCAGGCTTTTAAATTGTAAATCCTCCACATACTTATTGCTATATAAAAATCAAAAGGAAATAAAACTCATTTTTCTTGTCCTGTCGTAGAAACCAAAGCCAAACAGTTATACAAAGCTATTCTAAGCCACTGTCCACCGTCTTTTCCAAGAGTGTTCTTTGATTCGTAAATTTAACGATTTTTACAAACTTGTTGAAGATGGGGATGCAAAAGATGGTAATGTTTACATATATTACCACCTAAGCATCACCATCTCCTGCAACCCCCATTCCATCTTCATCAACGTTATATCAAAGACTATCAGCATAGGCTATATTAGCCTATGCTATCAGGATAGTCTTTGGTTATATTTATGAGTTAAAGAACACTTCGGGAAAGACAGAAGGTATATAGGTACCTACATATATCTAAGATGTCTTAATCCGCCACACCCCAATAAGCGCCATAAATGGAATTCAATTGTTAATTGGTAAACGTCTTGTCCAATAATAAACAAAACCGCGCTATTGTTAATGACTACGTTTGCGTATAGTCTTTGAATATAATATTCATTCAAAGGTATATAATATACATAGTACTCTTGATCTTGTTTATATGTATAAACAAGGATAGTACTTAGAGTTTGTTACAACGCGAAAAAATTTTCGTTTGCAATGTTATCACTCCTAATCCTTTTGGCATCTAAAATTTGATGGTAGCCCAAAAATCGTACTGTCCGTGAGGGTGGTAGGGACGATTTTAAAAATAGGGGAGACTTTTGTTTTAGCACCTACTTTTCAATGCATAATTCGTAGTTCTAAAATTCTAAAATTCTAAAATTTTAAGTAGAAATGCTCCAGTTTTATACTGTGAAGTAAAAATTGTACAAGACCTTTATTTCTCATCTGAAAAGCGGAAAATGCAATGTTGCTGAACTTGAAACCCACTGATGGCTTCACACATAGGTAATAAGCGTCAATTTACATTTTTGCAATATAAAATCCAAATTAGATGTTTTCAAATCTATAAATATAGCCATGTGTAGGAAAGGACCTTTAATGAATTAGCAAATTGACCTTACTGGTTCGCCATTGAATCCTTGATCATTTTTCGGATCCTTTGGTGAAGTATTTAAATTTGTCATAATCTGTCACCCTTAATAATGAGATATTATTTGGAAATGCGTTGAGTTGTATTTAAAAAATCAAATTTGAGTGGAATTATTGGTTATTTTTATAATTAGTAAAAATGTAATGAAGCTGTAATTTATAGAATGTTTAATAACACAGTTCTCATTGGTTGTACATTTACCCAATAAAGTTGGTTTTTCACTACAAAATGTTTATGCCGTCTAACTTATAAACAACTGGTATGAACAAAAATATATTTTTTCCACAAACGCCAAAAAATGACAAGGTTTGCGCATCGATAACAATACGCGAAGTGGCCCTTTTTTTCACTTACCTACGTTACCATGACAGCATGCCCGAAATGACGACGTCATGCGCGAAGTACGCACTATACGCAAACTAGATGAGAGTTTTGTATTTTAACGTTAAAATAATTGTCAAATTCTTCACGTTTCGTTTGCATTTGTAGAAAAAATGTTGTTTGCAACTCGTGCGCGAAATACTTTTGGTGATCTCGACTATTTTTTTAACTCGGCTGCGCCTCGTTAAAAAAATCAGTTCTCGATCACCAAAGTGGCATTTCGCGCACTAGATACAAAAATAACTATTTCTACAAACGTCAAAAAATGACAAGGTTTGCGCATCGATAACAATACGCGAAGTGACCCTTTTTTTCACTTACCTACGTTACCATGACAGCGTGCCCGAAATGACGACGTCATGCGCGAAGTACGCACTACACGCAAACTAGATGAGAGTTTTGTATTTTAACGTTAAAATAAATGTCAAATTCTTCACGTTTCGTTTGTGTTTGTAGAAAAAATTTTGTTTGCAACTCGTGCGCGAAATGCCACATTGGTGATCGAGAACTGATAGTCGAGATACAAAAATAACTATTTTCATCCTGACAACTGTATTAAATAACACCCACCTTATTTGATAACTGTAGGAAAAACAATTTTTGGGAACTAATAAAATCAAAGTGGTAATTTAAGTAGTAGGTAGGTACCTACATATTTCTTTTCCAATTTTAACTGAGAAATTTACTT
This sequence comes from Pyrocoelia pectoralis, assembly GCA_036250285.1. Lineage (NCBI taxonomy): Eukaryota > Metazoa > Arthropoda > Insecta > Coleoptera > Lampyridae > Pyrocoelia > Pyrocoelia pectoralis. Next base: position 9,247,078 of record CM070077.1, on the reverse strand, counting down.
GGTCTCAGAGCTATATGCCACAATTTTACAAGCAATGCAGCAAAATGCCTTTCCTTTTCACTTTTTCTATTTAACCAATATTTTCATTTTATCGTCACTGAGACCAACTACGATTCTCAGTTAAAATTTTCAGAAAGCTGTGCTAGCAAGCAATCGTTCCCTATACTAGTATTTTTTGCCAAAAACTGAGGTTATGAGAATGGAAATTCTTGAGGTAACCTGCTATTTCCTTTAAAAATAGGAGAAAATCGTTTAGTTGTCATTTGAACAAAATTTGACGCTTCATGCGGTTTTACGAAGTTACCCAATTCGCAGAATTATACTTTCCGTCAATTCAAAAAGCAGCAGTTATTTAATGAAATGGAGAAAAGTTTTCAAAAGGGAAAAGTGTATTCGACCTACGGCCGATCCGAGAAGTTGTAAGGGAAAATCCTATGTATTGCACATTTTGACGGAAGTTCATCCCTATTAAAACCCTTCAAAATGGATGCAATTATTTTGAAAAAATTACATACCTAAAGAAGTTTCGTGACATGTTGTACAGGCAGGTTTTTGAACCGGATCCAGTGAACCATAGGGGTTATTCCGGGATGACAAAGAGCCACATGCAGTTTCATCAAATCGGTTACACCGAACGTTGATCAGTGAAAACTTCAAATTGTCTACCAGTAACGTAACGATTCAACGATTGCATATGCTTCTTCTTCAATTGACGAGTGTCTTCCCTCAGACTGGTGTAAGGTTCTTGAGAAGAACGCTATTAAACATTCGAATGGATGAAGTGAAGATCGACAACGTTATTTACATGCGACATTGACCTCTTTATGACTGTAATTGACATTGGAATTGTTTATATATTTCAATCTGTGTTTTTCACAAGTGCTTGTAAAAATAAAATTACATCGACTTACCGTACGTGCCTGATGGGATAGGTAAAACGCCCAAAATTTGGGCGTTTCTACTTGTTGAATTATTGTTAGCTTAATCAAACTATCTAACTACTGTTAACTTATGCAATAAAGTAGAATGTTTCAATTTAATTATTACAGTTGGTACTTGGAGCAGTGAATATACTTCAAGTTTGATAACACAAATATGAAAGTGGAAGAACTGGAACTACTGTGGCCGTTGAATTACACCAAAAACCACAATTAAAGTTTATCAAATCGAACGCGTTTCGATAGTGAAACTACCATCATCAGCGAACAACAATTTGTTGCGGTTTCTGCCGTTTTCAGTGTTGTTGTGTAACAAATATGAAAGATTTGAAAATTAGTTATATAGATTGCAGTAAAGAACAAAGGATTTGCTAATCATAATGCCGATTGCTTGTAACCTCTGGTTTAGCCGGAAATGTTATTAATTCTTTGTAATGGGACATCCCGTGTTTTTTTAAACTTTTGAATACCTAATAAAAGAGTATGTTCAAAGATGCCAACACGGAATTTGTTGTTTCAATAGAAAATGCAAACAGTTTTGAAAGAAGTGAAACTCTGGTGACCATTGAATCCAACACTGCAAACACCAAAAACCGCAATAAGAATGTATTAAATCGGATGCGTTTTGATTACTTTTTTTTCGATTTCTGATGATGACAGCTATCTGTCGAAACGCTTTCGATTTATTACATTTTTATTGTGTTTTTGTATTTTAGAACGACAAGTTCAAGTAAAAAAAAAGTAAAGTAAAGTAATGGTGCAAAATTCAAAATTAAATGGATCACAAATAAGTTGTTCTTTGCGAACACTTATAAAACCAAAAATTTTTTGTGAACAAAATTGGCAACAGTTCGAAATCCAAATTTAATAAAGACTTACGGTAAATTGTGATTTATTCGAGTATTTATAATATTATTATTAGACTTTTGAGAAATACCTATTGCTGCACTTTTTGGTGGAATTTGATGGTTTTTACTTTACCTACTTATTAAAAGTTGTGTCGTATTAAAGCAAGATATTTGTGAATGTGCGAGTTTTAGCTTTTCAATTTTCCGAATTTCGAAAAAAACTGAAAACACTTCTTTATTCTGAAATAATGTGAAAGATTTTGCGTTGAAATCCCTATGATGCGTTATTCAAGTCGCCACCCCGTAAGGAAAAGAGAACACAAGAGATTTAAAAACCCTCCAGAAATTAAAAGAAATAGCAATATAATGTTTATTATTCAAAAAGGCCCAAGACGCAAATAGAGCAAATACAAATTCAGTCACAAGAAAATTGTTAAGAGTGCATTAGAACAAACCTACAACCAATAGTCTTTGCTACAACTAAGCCTAATGTAATAACACACTATTGTTACAAAATATAGTAAACTGTAATCTAGTGATAAATTTACAATTCTACTATTTGCGGCCATACATAGGTACATTTTAGTATCATATTATAAGTATTATAAATAATTAAAAATAAGTAATCATGTAAAAAGTAAGTTAGAGCTTTCACTCGATGTGCACATTAGTCTAATGACTTAGAATTAAAAAAAACCCAATCTATGTGCTAACATTGAATTTTATAAAATAATATATCTTTTTGAAGAGTTTCAAAATTAAGAAACATGGGAACAAACCACAAATCGTGTCAAAGTTTATAAGTTCTAAGAACACACACACACACACCCACACTAACAATCTTATACCAAAAATTGCACAAAAGATAGGTACTTACTCATCTACTATTTTGTTATTTTATGTATAACCAATTCTAATGCAAACACAAGAACTGCCAGGCAACACCCTATTCCATAAATCACAAAAAATATGTATAACTGACCTAAAGTTAAGCTTTCATCATCAAGCCCTTTTACTTTCAATCGAACATCTTCATCGTACAGTTGAATCAGGTTGCGTTCAGCGGCGGCAAAAATGCCCGATTCTACAAATCTCGTAATCAGTTCATTTACCGCAAGCATCAAATAATGACCTTTTCTCATTACCATAGTCGCTTTAATAGCTCTCACTTCGCCTGCCGCTACACAAGTGTCCTCGATTCCATCAAAATTTCGCTGCAGCCGCCATGTTTCATAATAGAAATCGAGTTTGCCGGCAAGAGCAACACATTCCCGCCTAATAATCGCACGTTCCAGAGGAGTCGGTAAATCCTCGTTAGGATAAAACTTTACTTTTCGCTTAATTTTAGAGTATGTTGTATTTTCGGGCTCACTCAAAATAAAGAAGTCTTTATATGTCATAGGAGCACAAATAGAAATCTCCGCATTTGCCACTTCCTCAACAGTTTTAAACTTATTTTTGTACAATGGGACCGATAGAAGGTTGAAAAGATTTGAAGTGAGTGCAGTTTGAATGTGAATGCAATAAACTGCGTAAATTACCAAAAACAATTTCATGACGGGATTTTTTGGTATTCTACTGATACCAACACCAAAAAAGAGGGCCATCGTGTTACTGAAAGCTTCGAAAAGCTTCGCCACTTTATATCTTCCATTAACTGATATGAGAGAAAACCAGAAAGTTATAATTACAAGTAGCGTAAATATTCCAATAAATGCCCATACCTTTACTTCCAAAATATACCAGAGCGCTTCCAGAAGAGATAATGGAATTGGTTGTGGAGGTACAAAAACTAGTGTCACGTATGAAATCGTCAGACTATTATCAATATCATCCATGCAGTCGGTAAAGATATCCGAATTTATCGTAGTAATTAAAGCCCTATGCTTAACCACGGCACAAAAATTGTAATATTCAATAGGTACGATTGTTAAGTTTAACTGGTCACGAAGAGCTTTCAGCAGGATATAGGCGGCATGACAAAATATTGTTGTGCAGTTTTCCATATTATATTTGAGCAGAGATTGGGATACGGTTATGTAATAGAGGGGGTGGCCTTGAAAATTGTGTAGGTCTCTCTCAAATTGTATAGATGTTAGATTGCTGCTACAGGTTTCAGAGTTGATCCCACAGTTATTTCTTTCGTGAATATTACATGTGTAAAACTCTACGGATGTGTTGCTGTGTATAGCCACAATTATCTTTAAAATGTCGTAACGCCACAAAATCGGAAAAGTGACACTTAGATTTGTCGGTGGCATCACTAGGATATACTTGCTTTTCCCTGAAAAACCTCTGCTCCAAACTGTGCTTGAGCTAAGGTGATCCATAATGTTCGCTAGGGATGTGTTGGATTCGGCATGAATTACCCAATTGGTGCCATAACCGTTATTCATTTGGTGCACCTTTTCAAACGGATTGATCACAATTAATGGATTAGTTATTGGATGAGGAACAAAATAGTTAAGGGGACTGTCGGTAACTACGTAAATAATTTCATCTTCACGAAATACGCGTTTAATCAAGGTCGAAATACAGGATTCAATCATTTGATTATCACCTGAAATTACGCACAACGGAATCAATAGAAAATAGAGTTTAAAGGTTCTCATTTTTGTACGATCGCGACGAAGGGCTACGATATACTAACTGTATTTTATGACCTACATTGTTTAAATTAAAGGACAAAATACAGAGACAATACATAGAAGTAAAGAAATAGTGGCGTTCTCTGTAATTTTCTGATAAACATAAACACAGTAAAATTGAACACGCTCTCGGCTTTGGTATAATGACGACAAAAACGAAGTAAATAGTAAGGTAGAAACAAGTCAAACTATGATTTGGTTTTGTATTCGATTCAATTATAGGGCACCGAAGTAACTTTTTTCTACGCCCGTACAGTGCTTTCTATTATTATTGTTAATAAATTACAAATCAATAACACCTACTTATAACATCTATATTCTCCGTATTATTTAATTCGAGGATAAAAATGGGTGAAATCTAATAAATGGGGGTAGTAATTATAAGTTTATTGTCAGGGAAATATGAAAAATTTATTTATAGGTGAATTTAAAAACAAGTTTAAATTACAAAATAGTGTGAAAAGGAAAAACGAATTCACAAAAGTAACACTAAGAAAATAATAATAAACAGGTAATAGGAATGGAAGTAATAAACTAAAATAATTCAATTTTAGAGAAGGCTTAATATACAGGGTGGCGATGTAAAATGCACACTTACTTGGCCTACAAGGGCTCCCAATTTTTCTCTTAATGCCTCTTTCGTTCCCCCAAAATGAAACGTAGTTCGAAATCACGAACATTTACTGTAAATTGTTACCAAAAATTCAGAAAACTGCCTATTCTTCTACTTTTAATTTATGTTGTTTGTTTAATTGAATTCACTGTTGTTGTAAAAGTGGAAGGTTTAGTATTCGAATTTTTGGACATTAGATTTAAAAAGAGTTGAAAGTTAATACTGCTTAAGGGCGCAATACAGGGTTGCCCACTTGCCCTTCGTTCTTCGATAGTACCTTTGCTATTAATTTTAGGACAAAAGGTCAAGAGACATTTTTTATTCAGATGTTCCTTGTTTACAACCTAAAAATATTTTTAGGTCCGCACTGCTTTCAGTTTCGTCTGTACAGGACCGTACTCGATTATTTTAAATGGAACACCCTATAGATTTTTATATTTTTGAAATCCATATTCGATTCTAGACCAAGTTGGTTTAGCCCTTCATCTACTTAAGTCAACTCATTTAGGAGAAAATAAATGTTTTTTAAAAATTGTCGCCGAAATCAACAATCAGTAAAAAAATCATAACTATTCAATCATTGGCAACAGAGCAACAAAATTTGTGATTATCATAAACAAAAGAGCGTTTTATTCCTCGATATGCTGATTTTGAACGAAATTTGTTGCAAAAGGGACGTACTGAATTTTTGAATTTTTTCTAACGACCACAGAAGAATTGCCAAAAGTCGACTATTTTAAATAGAACACCCTGTATATTTTTTCATGAATGAACTGCTTTTTAAGTTAGCTTTAATTTTTGTTAAATATGTCCTATATCTAAAGGTAATAGTTTCCGAGATAATAACCTTATTTTGAATTATTTTGTTTTATCTCCCAATTCTGAAAATAAAATTAAAGGAAGCAACAAACAATAACACTATTTGTTACTATTTAAAATAATCGAGTACGGTCCTGTACAGACGAAACCGAGAGCAGTGCGGACCTGAAAATATGTTTAGGTTGTAAACAAGGAAAATCTGAATAAGAAATGTCTCTTGACCTTTTGTCCTAAAATTAATATTAAAGGTACTATCGAAGAACGAAGGGCAAGTGGGAAACCCTGAATATTATCCATCTTTTATGTTTTTTCGAATAGGTATTCCGTATTGGGACGATTGCGGAGTTGGTGTACAAGGTCGTAACGTCTTTACTCAATACAAAACGAATTTATTTTAAATAAATGAAATACACAATTTCATTGTTTTCCATAACTTGGTGCAAAACCCGTGAGGGAAATAGAATGCCAGAGATTCAAAACATCTACATTCTTCACTTTCCACAGAAAAAACTGAGTGAGCAAGTATCTGATTTAACCCCCGTAACAGAATTTATGAATGACTTTAAACCATAACTACCCAACAGAAAATTATACTCATTAGGGAAGGTTAAAATATCTAAATTCTAATGAAGAACGTAGGGGTTTTATTATTTATGTCTTCAACAAGTGGTTCAAGAAATTTTCTTCGGGAGATTTCAGCTTAACCGATACTGGGAGACCGCAGATCATAAACGACCAGGATCTTAAACAGGTTTTTAACCCGCGATGAAAAGTGGATATTACTGATTTGGTACAACACTCACACACTTGCAGCCAAACAAGATTTTATTGTGTGTTTGGTGGACAACGACCGGAATGGTTCATCACGAATTTTTGGAAAGGGTCAATCCATCACTGCGAACTTATAATTGTGAACAGCGAGTACAAGGAGCATCCTTCAAAAAACAGCCTTGTTTTGTGAATCGGAAGAAAATGTAGGATTGTAGATAATGCCAGACCGCATATCGCAAGATTGACTCGGGAAAAAACGTCTGAACTTTTCTGAACGTTACTTCACCCTCCATATATTCCTCAGTGACTACCACCCCCTTCTTTGTCTCCTGACAACTACACGAGACATGGATAGTTCAAAACAAGACTTGATGTTATAAACGCATTCCGTCAATTTTTTGATTCAAAATCCATATCATCTTACAAGAGCGACTTACAAAAATTCGTGTTACGTTAGTAAAAGATGATTAATTGTGATGGTGGCTGAGTAATAATACATTATTGTTTGTTAATAAATATTTTTTTTTAAATCGGCCAGAAAGTAGTACTTTCCGGATTATTTTTAGGCCAGAAAATGTCATTTTGTCGGACTAGGCCGGAAAGTTATTGTGATAGTCCGGTAAAAGTTTTACCGGGCTCATTTTTACTTTCCGGCCTAGAATGGTCAATTGTTCTGCCCGTTTCTGGCCGATTTTAAAAAAAATATTGTACGTAATACGTCCCAAAAGTGCTTTTACTGGATTCGTAGGCTTGCAGGACTCGCCTGCGGCTCGTCCTGTAATTTGCCTGCTTGTCCAGTAAAAGATCACTTTCGGGACTTGTTACGTAAACTACTATTATTTTACCATAACTACTGTTTAAGAAACACATGCGAATTTTAACCTATTTATGCCATAACATTTAACGTTCCTTTAACGACTTTTTGCGTTCCTTATATAAGTGGTAGATACAATATTGAAACAATTTTGAAACACTAGAAACATAAGAAAATAAACGGAGTTGGCAACTACTATCAATGGTCGTCACAGTTTCTTCCTGCCAAATTTTTGACTGTAAATCAGGGTCGCCATGTGCCAAACGTATTGGTGGTTCCTTATTCCCTTTCATTGTTGGGTAATTGAGATTTGGTTCGATGTAGGATGTGGCACGTGCAGTGATACAGGATGACAGGGAAGCAAATTAAGAATTAAATTTCAAATCAGCAATAGCATCCCCACTCACCTGTTTAGACGTAATTATTGTGTAAGGAGAAGGATTTATAACAGGATGTGATGTGATCGACTTTGCCACAGGATTACATGTGATGCACGTGGGAGAAATGCAAAATATAAAATGCGGATTATCGTTTACCTACAATATACAAATTGAATGGAATTGTTTCTATTCTACGTCTTACCTTGGTTTCACTTCTGTTTTACTTCGAAATAAATTACTCAATGCTGCCTAATCACAAAGATAATTAATTATATATAGTGTGGACTATTATATCAATCACAAAGCTTTTATTTAATCCAATCGATTTGGAACTCCATTGAAACAGGGCAACTAAAACACCATGATAACAATTGCCATCCTACAAGTAGAAATTACGGGCCAAAGAGGCAACGACGTTCTGGAATTTTTTAAAATTTGAAACAAATTTGGATTTGAAAAACTCCTTACTTAGTTTCTAGGCACCAAATTGACGTATTGAGCTGAGGATGTAATTGAGAACTTACAAATCGTCACTTTTGGCGACTAACAAATTTTTCACTCTCAACATTTTTATTTTACTCAGTGTTACTAGAATTAATCACCCATCACTCACATGCTTAGAATCATCGCATTTCATACTATCCATCCATTTTTTCTACTAATAAATTTTAGAAATGTGGTAATAATAATAATAATAAACCTTTATTTCCCTCAGACAGTCGAGCCACTGTATGGGAAGTGTCGCTTTAAATAGAAAAACATGTAAAATATAAACGAGTTGAGTATGTTGACATTTACAATAATCACAGCATTGGTATTTAAACTATTCTTCTGTATCCTAGTAGCACTCATTCACTAGAGTGTGTCATTTTAAATAGTAAAACATATAATATACACAAATTGGTTATGTAGACGTTCACAATAATAACAATACTAGTATATATAATTAAAATATTCTTCTATATCATAGAAGCACTGGTTCACTAGAAATGTGTACAGATTTGATTTAAATTTCGAAAATTTGTCCAAACTTCTTATGTTGTTTGGTAAAGCGTTATAAATTTTTTTCCCCAGTACTGAAGGCGACATTTCCGCTTTCCTTAATTTAACAAATGGCAACCTGTAAAGGTTTTTGCTTCTTAAGTCGTGGTGATAAACACTACAGTTTTTAATGAACCCCGTCGAATTAATGTGTACATATTTACATAGTTCGAATATAAGCATACTCGTGATCGTCATGATCCTATGTGTCCTAAAGAAGTCTCTACATGATTCTGTTGCCCGTAAGTTACCAATTATTCTTATTATTCTTTTTGACTTATGAATATTTTTCGTGACATTGTAGAACAACCCCAGAAGCTGATTGCGTATCTAATAGAAGCCGCAACTAATGCGTGATAGACTGTTATCAGTTGATCAATTGTGAGTAAGTTTTTTAGATTTCTAAATAGGTATGCCATTGAATTTAACTTTTTTGTCAATTTTTCGCAGTGTACTTTCCAACTTAGCGTCTCATCCACACATAACCCTAAGAAGTTAACGCTACTATCACTTCTCAGGATGTTATTATGAATGTTGATGTTAAGTGTCTGGTGATTTCTGCTCTGGTAATTATGGAACCTTATATAACTTGTTAAATGTTGAAATGTGGTAAGGTGTTACTTGGTCAAAATTCCAGAAGTGAAGGGGTCACTTCAAAATTGCGAAAAGTAGATTTTTCGAGTGACTTCATCTGGCGTACACATTAATTCAATTATTTATACAAATTTACGTAAGAATTATGCGCTCAAGTTTGTTTTCGTGAAATAATATCCAGTGTTTACAGTCATTTTTTCCATTTTTAAAGTGTTGCAAAAACTCGACAATCAAAATAAGGAAGAATGGTAGGTATTTAACACAGGTAGTATGACAATTATGACGTTACACAACAGGTTATTTTTCTAAATATCATGTACTTAGCTTTCTTTGATTATAAGGTACCTAGTGAATAAAAGGCTGTTGGAGATGAATACCTACTGCAAACATTATCCCACGTTACGCCATGCAAATTAAAACACACTTTCGCATCCTAATCATACGTTCTACAGAAATTGGTGACACTCCATTAGGAAAATCTTCACATTTTATTTAATGCTAGAGTAGGTATGTGGAATTTTCGGGTTCCTTGAAAACGAAAAAATCTTCATACGAAATCTTAGAAATATAATATAAAATATACTATAACTTACGTTGTGGAACTCTATAAGTAATTGTAGGTAATTATAAAAACAAATAATTCCATTAATCAAATTCTGAGAGGAATTATTTGCTTTATAATTATAATTACCTTAGAAATGTCTGTTTTTTTACTAAATTTGTTAGATTGATAGAAAATCAAAAAGGTTTGAAGTAAATGCAATGCAGTTTGAATATGGAAGATGAAAAATGTGTAAATTACCAAAAACTGTTCTTTCAAAAATCCTCATTTGAAACTAGTGATTAAATAATTCAACTTGACTGCCTTAAAAAGGCTACTACTTAAAAAATAACATATAGAATATTGGTCGCTTGTACCCCTGTAAACTTTCATAGCATAGTTAAATTAATAATGAAATTCACAATATCACAATTCAATCATATCCAAAAGTATCGACCCTACATAATAATTATACTTACACTAACGGAAATTTCCTACAATCTTACATTGTAAATAGGTTAGTAAAAGCAGTAGCTGAGTCCTTTGTGAATTTATGATTATAGTCAAAAACGATATAAATTGATCCAGCAGTCAAAATGATTTATGTCGTGCAGAGTAAATTGGAAGGTAGGAAAGGGACTATAATTTGATTTCTGTATACGGTTCAATGACAAAACAACAAATTTACTGTATATTTTAGAAACACAAATCAATAGCACTCGCGTACAGTGTGTACAGAGTATTTATGTGTGTGTCAATGCAGAAAAATTAAAAATTCAGCACTATCGCGGTTTTTCAAATATATATCCTTAATTTAAGAGGCCTGGCCATCGATTCACTGTATATGAAATATAATGTTAACGCGAGCCCTTCTGGAGAGTTTATTTGATAAGATATCTTAGCAATTCAAAAAGTACATTAATCTACAAGAACTTCACTTGAAATTCTTCGGAACAAAATTTGACAATAACTTTATATTTCTTTAAAAAACTTCCCTAAACTATACCTACCAAAAATCACGTTGTTACTTTACGATGGTTTAAAGAGTATTTACGAGGCTTCTCAAAATCTATTCCAAAGGATTTGTAGAACATATACACATGAACCTTCATTTTAAAATTTAGCTTTTTATACTAAAAAATAGCCGCTGTAGAAGGGCTCCAGGATTTCCTTGTATTAGGGTAGGTACTAAAGTCACTAGATATCTAAAGGTGTAATTTCGTTGCGACGTCCAGCGGTCGCGTCCCGCGGCTGCGGCTGGCGGTAACGTGCAACCGTCGCGTTCGCATGATTTCGTTGCTACGTCCAGCGGACGCGGTCCATGAAGCTTGGAATACTTTTGTGTGTGCAAAAAAACCCAATGTGGGTCTCGACCGCAAGGGAGACAGTAGTGTCTGTGTATGTGCATTTCAGAAATGAATAAAAAGGTGGAGCTAGCATTACTTCTGGAAGAGACGAAGGTGACGATATAAGACTTCAATTCTTCGACAAATCATTACATATTTCACGCCAAATGTTTTCCCTTATTTGAAAGTCCTTAAAATCCATGTTTTCGTGGTCATACAAGGTTGGAAATTCTCTTACTTTTTCCACGAGCATCTCGTCCTCTGCTTTCGAAAAACGGACATTGCTGGTAAACTGCCGCGCTTCGACTAAGCGGCCGCGTCTCGACATGTTTTTGAGCAGTCGGGACGCGGCCGCTAACGTCCGGCCGCAGAGTCGTTGAGACGCGTCGCGTCAACCAAATCAATTGCATTTAAAACAATGAAAACAAGTGCTTGGCGGCCGACCGCGGCCGCGGGACGCGACCGCTGGACGTCGCAACGAAATTACACCTTAAAGTACCGCAACGTTCGCCATTTTGGGGTTAAAATTTTGGCGGCAATTTCAAATATTGAAGACCTAGTCACTATTAATGACTTTATGAAGTGTTTGATAAAAACTAAACTAACATTAGATACTTATCAATATATTTCTTAAAAATTATTTGCCATTGTTATTAAAAGGTACAGTTTAATTGAAAGATAAAAAATTTGGAACTTTGCCAAACGAACCTAAATACGTTTTTAAAATTGACAGTTTATTTTGTCGTGTTAATACTTCATTTACAATCGTTATTTAATTCACAGAAAAGGATAACTAAAAAATACAGCAAGTAGTGTGTAAGAATAAGAAGACGAGCCTGTCTATGCGAAAACTACAAGTTTATGATGTTTTCAAATTGCCGCGTTTCAAACCAAGTGTCAAACGTCAAACTTATTACTCAATGGTAATAGGAAAATTTTAGACCAATGGTCTAAGAGTAAAATACCTACTAATTTTCATCGTATGTCAAACACAGATGTCATTTTTCCGCCATTTTGGGGTTAAAATTAGCTTTCTCTCTCTAACTCATTGGAACATAAGGTTGCGGTACTTTAGAATATTTAGTGACTTTATAGGGTACTAAAGTCACTAGATATCTAAAGTACCGCAACGTTCGCCATTTTGGGGTTAAAATTATGGCGGCAATTTCAAATATTGAAGACCTAGTCGCTAGAAAATTTAATGACTTTATGAAGTGTTTCTTAAAAACTAAACTCACATTAGATACTTATCAATATATTTCTTAAAATTAGTTGTCATTGTTATTAAAAGGTACAGTTTAATTGAAAGATAAAAAATTTGGAACTTTGCCACACGAACCTAACATACGTTTTTAAAATTGACATTTTATTTTGTCGTGTTAATACTTCATTTAGAATCGTTATTTAAATCACAGAAAAGGATAACTAAAAAATACAGCAAGTAGTGTGTAAGAATAAGAAGACGAGCCTGTCTATGGGAAAACTACAAGTTTATGATGTTTTTCAAATTGCCGCGTTTCAAACCAAGTGTCAAACGTCAAACTTAGTAATAGTAAAATTTTAGACCAATGGTCTAAGAGTAAAATACTAATTTTCATCGTATGTCAAACACAGATGTCATTTTTCCGCCATTTTGGGGTTAAAATTAGCTTTCTCTCTCTAACTCATTGGAACATAAGGTTGCGGTACTTTAGAATATTTAGTGACTTTATAGGGTACAAGAAAATACTGCCACCTGGCAGCGGACGGTACAAGTTATTGAAAAGCACGCCTTGTTACAATCGGTCACCTAATTGTTTAGATTTTATTTGTATTCAATATTTGTCATTAGATCTAGTGCTTTTATAAAATAATTAACTTTCCATTTAACTATTATTTTTATGACAATTATTATCAATATTTATCGTTCATTTCACTTACTGGACAACTTTCATTTATTAATTTAATTATAATCAAATTTTAAGGGTTTTATTATCTTTATCAGTGCGTCTTACCCGAATTAATAGATCCCCGACACATTAGAAATATGCCTATTAGAGAATCTCTGGATTCAATGAAAACTAAAAAAAAAAACGATGTTACAATAATTTTTAATTTTGTATAAACCATTTCATGTAAATATTAATTAATTATATTGTATTATACATTATGAATACGAATAATTTTGACCTTGTCAGGTCAACCCCCTAGTCCCAGCAAACCCTAACTTAAGAATTTAAATAGGGAAAGGGTGTTAAAGTAGACCAGATTTACATTCATTATAATATTACCATAGAATTAATGTATAAGCAATAAATGAATCATTGCAGATTAAGACTGTAGCCAATGAAAATTCAATGAAGTAGACCAGTTTCAAATTCATTGTAATTATGCTAATTATTGGCTAGAAAATAGGTGTGCAATTGTAGCATAAATACACCTTCAACAATTTACCTGCAACTCACCCCCCAAAACTATTACCCCTCAGTCCCTCACACTTAGGTGGTACGGCCTCTTAAGAAAAGGTGAAATGAGTTCATTACAAAACCTTGCTTGCTCCAATAAGGGCAAATTTCGTAGCAATTTTGCAAACCACTTAAAAAAAATCATTCGTCACCTCTTAAATAGTATATTAAAGTATAAGTGGATAAACAGGTCTTTAAAACACGTGCGAGTTTTCAAGCACGACGGCGCAGCCGGAGTGCTTGAAATAGAGCAAGTGTTTTAAAGACCTGTTTATCCACTTATACTTTACGCTATTTTTTTTATTGGTTCACTTTGAAATCTGGTACTAAATTGGAAATAAGAACTAATAATGTGAAATGGTTGAATTCCTAATGTGAAATCAGTATACCTTTCGTTGTCATGGAAATGAGAAAAACGGAAATTAATTTGCAATCTGTCATTTTATTTGACGTAACAAAGTACTCCTGTCAGATCAATAACCAATAAGAATTCACGTTTTTCAAATTGATGATAATGCCATGGCAAATTTAAAACACAAATTTAAACACGCTGGAGCGTGGTTTAAATGGCTAATGTAGCACACAAATAAAAAAAAAACAATTTCATACTACAAATTCCCCCAATTCACGATGATCGAAACAGCCCCAAAATCGAGTCGCCAACTTGAATTTTTGCGTTATATTCAAATAACTGGATTTTCGTTCAATTAACAAGAAAATGTCAAGAGAGCATTTTTGTAGATCTTAGAAAAACCAATGGAGTGAATCTTTCATTTTTATTATTAGTTAAAAAATAAGAAAGTAGTGCACGTTTAATTTTTCTTTAAATTAAACCTCTAAAAAATGAGTAGGTACCTACACGAAGAAAAAGCATGCTCAAATGAGGAAAGAGAAGCGATTTCCAGCACGTGAGGTGCATGGGCGAAGTTAAGGGGGGGCTTGGGGGGGGGGGCTAAGCCCTCCCAAACTTCAATTTAGCCCCCCTAAACATCTTAAAAAATTATATACGTTATACATATACATATACATACTTCTTGATTCTTGAGGTCGAGGTTCATCTCAAAACAAGTGGTAATATACAGGAAAAGGCAGTAAATCTACAAGTGGAGGCTTCGTGTTTTATTTACTGCCTTTTCCTACATACTTTTTCTCATATTATCAGTGGGGCTTGAGCCCCCCCCCCCCCCCCCCCCCCAGATCTGTTCATCTAACTTCGCCCATGGTGAGGTGTACACATTGATGAAGAAAGTTACTTTTTCCACTCTAGGGATGAAAATAAACAGTATTGACAACAGCATTTACCTAACTATAGTGTAACTAATTGAATTGAATAACTAATACTTAGTTATTCAATGGTATTGTATTATACACTTGATCTCATAATGCAAATTTTATGGATATTTTTTTAAATATGGTACCTATGCAGCTTTAGAAAATATTTTGTGTTTATGGAAAAATATTTCAAATAAAACTTATTTGGTATTTAATTTCTAATCAAATGGAATTTTTACTTTTTTTATTTCTTGTAGAAGCGCAGCAGGTGAAAATTTATTTTTTATGATAAGACTTAGGTATCTACCTATTTGATAGAATGTTTTATTCTCTTTTCAAGAATATAAAATATTAATACCCTTGCATCGGAAAAATTTTAAGAAAACTGCGAAAAACTGCATGTAGGTATTATACTGGGTGTCCCATTTTAATCCGCCACCTGCAATAATTCTACAACACTAGGTCGGATCAAAAAATGTCCCGAAAAGTTAACGGTTTTAAGGGGACATCTGATGCTGTTAACCTTGCTTTCCCCGAACCCCCAGGGGGGCGGGAACGGGGGGCAACTTTAAAATTTTAAATGGAAACCCCTATTTTTTATTGCACATTCAGAAAGAAGGTTTTGAAGGTTTTATTTAGGAACTTTTTTTTATTTGCATCAGGTGGCGCTGCAATCGTTAAAATACATGTATTTAAATGTCACCAGTTACAAGAAAAAATGCACTCAAAATGATTAAACGGCATACTGAGAGAAAAGACAACGATTAATTTGGCCAGATATCAAAAGTGAGTATAGGTGCGACAGATTCCGCTCTTCGACACACAATGACAACAGTAGGTCTCATAAATAGCTTATGTACAAAATGGGATTAACTTATTCAATATAGCGGCGGCCGAAATCGTTGAGAACCTTCTCTGTAACTTGTTAATGATTTTTGGCAAAACATCACAAATTTAGAATCTTATATTCGCTAGATTTCAATTAAAATTAATTGAAATATATAATCAGTTTACGTCTGGTAGCTCTCTCATCTTCATTTTCATAATTTTTACGTTTCGGGTTCTGGCTGATCAAGTACTCCCTTAAATAGAGTGTAAAGATACTTGTTGCGTAAAGTAGACAACTCGGTAAATTCAACCTAAAGATAACTTTAAAGAAACGAAATTAAATCAATAAGCCTTACCAGTATGAAAAACCTAGATAACTCCAACCGTTGGTAGTCATTTGGCCCTGAATGGTGTACAAAATTCCTATGTTGCGAATAATCGTTGTGCCGAATATCGTGCCCCATAATGGCAGTGTAACTACTGATCCAATAAAAGCAATAAAATTATAAATTAAAATTCCTCTACATCCAAAAATGTGGAAATTTACATTTTTTCCCAAATTCCATATAGACAAAATGGTAGCGATACTTCCAAAAATAAGAGAGAACCCCAATGAAACAATGGTTGAATAGTATAAACCGGCACTGATGAACATTCTCGTCTCTAAAATTTAAACACAGAGTACTGATGATTCTGGATTTCGAATGTTGCATTACGTTCTTTTATTCCAAGATATTCTAGGTTGGTGTCGACCTGGTTAAGTATTCTGTCAATTGAAGGGCACGAAAATACAACTTTCTCATTGCGATACAATTTCTCAAGCTCTACCCTTCGTCTTTCAGAGGTGCTGGTACAAAGGTAGGCGCAAACATTTTTTGACAGTAAACAAGTGGCTAAAATTGAATGTAAAGACTGCTGTTTTAACAGGATTTCTTACCGTAGAGAGTGTAGTATCTTGTTCCGTCTAAGTTTTGCAAAAAAGTTCCGGAAAATAATCCGTATTTTATTTCACTTAATTGTTCATTACTAAAATCGCTTATCGTGAATTCACCTTTACTAGATACCCAGTTTTCTGTACTTAATGAAATTATGGTTAAAAGCACTGCAACTGCAGATGTAAAGGTGGCAAACAAAACATAACCAGGTTTCCTGTTTGCCATCATTAAGTTTGCATTTACATGGTCATAATTTAATAAAGTAGAAGGTAGACTAATACGTGCGTGATGGTGTAGGTATACTCATGGGGTTTTATCTTATCTTCTGTTTGATAATAGTATATTACATACCGAGTAGGGAAGTGTTTCATTACTGTCGAGAGATTGATATTGTTAATCGAGACGCGTAGCGTCGAGATTAACTAAATCTCGAGACAATAATGAAAACTTTCCTCCGAGGTTTGTATACGATTTTATTTACAACCACATCATTAATTAAAAAGTAGGGACAATATTTTATTTTGAAAATAAAAAAATAAAATAAATATGAGAAAATTTGTCCTTTTCTGTTTTGACATTTCCATATCTAGTCACCGGTATTAGTTTACGCGACTGGTTGCTATGGCGCAAACCTTCAAAATTTTCAAAATAAACAACTAGTGACAGTTTTGAATTTCTCGTTCGTTCTTTCGAATTTATATAACTTAGAAAGCCAGAATGTTCTCGGAAAGTTCTGATAATGAAGACTATTGTAATATTGGTACTCCACCAGAACTTAAAGAAGCTGCAGAAAGAGCAGAAGCCTGTTTACTTCCAGAGAAAAGAAAAAAAGAAACGAGTGAGGGAAATGGGTGAGGGAAGTGGAAGAGGGAAAGAAATGTAAATAATTTGACACTTTCAAAATTTTTAAAAGTCAGTAATGTCAGCATTACATATGTGGTTGTAAATAAAAGTTATTATAATTATATCAACAGAAGTCCAAATATTTTCTAGGAAAGTCTGTAAATAAAATAATGGGTTTAAATGGAAGAATTTTTATTTATTTAAAGTAAAAGTGTAATAACTAAAAAATCATAAGGCCTCCAACATCCTTTTCATTGGCTGCCATGTGAATTCTAATTTCAGGTTCTTGCCGAATAAAATAGTCTCTTAGGTACAGTATAATTATACTTGCAACGTATAGAAGAAAGGTCGGTATTATCAACCTACAAGAAGAAATTAAGTTTTCAGTTGAGTGCGTGACTATATTTACCAATAGGAATAGCCAAGAGTTACGTTGTCTGTTTTCATATTACCCTGTATGGTATAGAAAATGCAAATATTGTACATTATTGTAACTCCAAATAAAACACCCCAAAGTGCCATCGCAAAAACTGAAGCAACACACGCAATTGCATTGTAAATATAAATACCATAAATACTAAAAACAACTTCGATGGGATTTCCGGCCGTATTCCAAATCGAGAGTGTTGCAGATATAAGGCCAAAAATGGCAGAAAGTCCCAAAAATGCAATCGTCGAAATGTACACACCCGCGTTTATGAATTGACGCTTATCTTCATCTTAAAGGTTTGTTTTATACAGAAATACAATAAAAATATGCCTCTACCCACCATCATTTCTGGACACAATTGAACGCTTCGTCCTCATTTTGTTTTCCGGAAACATGTCGCACGTATATGTCAGGTTTTGATTGTCTAACAGTTTCTTCAGATCATTTTGCCGATCGGAACCCGAATTGCACAAATAGCCGCAAACATTCTCAGATATTAAACACGTACCTGAAAAATATGGATAAGTCAAAATTCAGTCGAAAGTTTGCAATACAACCATAAAGCGGTATAACGTTGGATCCACCTAAACGTTGAATAAGGGTACCAGTAAATAGTCCATACGAAATTTCACTGAGTTCATCACTGGTGCTTTCATAGATAAATCGACCATTTGCATTTACCCATTGATCGGTACTAAGTGAAACGATCGATAAGAGAGCTGCCGCGGCAGACGTAAAACTTGTCGCCAAAACATAAGCACGTTTAGTTTTTACCATTTCTTATCTAATAACATTACCGAAAATGTATACTCTACACTCCTTCACCAAAACCCTGTTTCACTGTGACAGTATTTACTATCGTAAAAATGTTGATAGCAGTATCTAATCAAGTTTTTTTATCTTCAGAGGTACTAAAAACCTATATGATTCATTGATAAGCAAACCGAATATTTGTGTTATCAGTACTTATATGGTGTCTTTCTTCAATTTCTGTACGTTTCCAATTAAATTTATCTACTCCTTTAATTCATTCGGGCAAATCTTAAACGAACTTAAGAGTTACTCTGGATACTAACTCTCATCATGAGTTTTCCTTTTCCAAAGTTAAATGCCCCTAACAAATATCACCAAAACGGAATATCTTATCGAATGATAATGTGCGCTAAGTCGAAAATTGTATAGATAATCATAATGATTCCTTAATTTTCCACTTTACGGCAATTTGCAATTGCACCATTTGCACCAAATTAATGACAATTCAATTAACAAATCTGTAGGTACTAGCTAATGCAGGGCCGGCGTGACCTTTTGCGGGGCCGGGTACAAAAATCTTGCGGGGCCTAAATACACATTCTTGACTTATTGATGATCGCAGATAATTTTGTATTAGTTTCAACGGCGAGAAACTACGTTCTGCTGAAGCCACGATTACTGACGTCGACCCACAACGTCACTCAAGCCATCCCACACGTGAGATGAAGCTGAGGATGTTGGAAGGATGAGAAGCGACTCTAATCGTACCCATGTCTGGGCAGGATACTCCCCAACATGGATCGTTTCAGTTGGACAAGTAATTTTACAGTGACCAAGTGTCTACAGGGCAGCCTTGCTATGACTGGAGATTCTAATAGTTTTGTCTGGCGGCAGATCTAGAGGGGCTTCCATGATGACTGTGGGGGTTGTTCGCATTACACCCGTGCACGCAAGTCACGCTAGTCTTTGAACATGATTAAGAAGTGCTATGGTTGTGGAGAGTCTGGTTCTAGGTCGCAGACAGAACATAGGTCTAATTACAGGGCAGCCTTTGGGAATGGGTTTCAAAGCCTTTCAATTGCGCGGCGCCATTGTCACATAAAGCCCTATTTGTTTTTTCTGCTTTGAACTGGACGCAAATTCAGTTTGTAGATACTTCACTGACTCTGAAAATTGGAAATGTTTTTGAAAGAGCAGAGGAGCTCGAAGATCCCCTACCCGTCACTTTCTTGTGAAGAGAACTACCTCCGTTTTTGCCGGGTTAATGGGCAAGGAGCCTTCCATACACCATTCTTCGGTTACTCTGAGAGCTGATTGCATCAGACTGCACAGAGTAGCCTCTATAATCATGTACACTATTGTAGTTTAAATTCTCTAAAAAGTACATTTCTCTGAAATCGTCTGAATTTTTTTATTTAAAGTAGTTTCCCGAATATGAGGATATACACTGAACTTTGATGATTGTTGTCACTCCTTTAAACTGAATCATCACCACTAAAAAAAATGTCTCGCACCTGTTAATGGTATCATCATTCTGTAAGAAGTTAATCAAAATCTGTGTTTAAATTGGGTAATTTTCGTAGACCGCGGGGCCTCTCAAAAGGCGGGGCCGGGTTCCGTGGAACGCGTTGAACCTGCCTTGCACCAGCCCTGAGCTAATGACAAGAATTTTAACGCAACAAGTGCATCAGTTCCTTTTATCTCGTTGTATTTGTTTAATATATTATATTATTTAAGATAATTAGGAGTTAGTAATTAACTATTTGGATAAACATGGCAAATTTGATTTTTGTATGGCAGAACCAATCAATCTCGTTCTTAATTTTTTTGAAAAAGTATGGATTTTCAAGAAATAGTTAGTTAGCGTGGATAGGATATGGAAAGGTGTGCGCGAAATTACGAGCCGGCAATGCATCGAACTATCCTTTTTTGAACAAGGAATACCTTCATTGCTGGGCTAGACGATCCCCATATAATTATGCCGTACATCAATCTCGAGTGTATTTGAGCAAAGTAGTGAGACACGGTGTGCTGGTAGTCCAATTAGATCTTTAATATTACGAATTCGATAGCAGTAAGTGTTCAGGCTTTTTATAAGATGCTCACATTGGGATTTCCAACTAAGGTTTCGATCTATCAACATTCCCAAGGACTGCCCTTCGGTGTGAAAAGATGGTTTTGTATTACAAAGGCTTATTGTTAATTCGTCGGATATTTTACTATTACGACATGAGAATGGAACAAAAAACGTTTTATCGCAATTTAAAAACAATCGGTTTAGATTGAACCAGTAACTGAGTTTAGCAAATATATGTCACAAGCCCGTCTTTGAACATCATCCAAGATTTTACCAGAGATCCAAGCAGTGGTATCGTCTGCATATAAGACTAGACAGTTGAGAAAATTCACGATATCGTTTATAAATAATATGAAAGGGATTTGTCCCAAAACAGATCCTTGTGGAACTCCAACGTTCACAGTAAGTAATGATGATAAAATTTTGTTATCGTACCGCCGTTTTTAAATTTAATCTTGGTTGTTTGAAAAGGTGAGTGTTCACTCTCTCCAACATAGCATATTCGAAAATTTTAGCCAGTGAGGAACTAAGTGAAATTGGTCCTGAGTTTGCCTATTTTATAAATAGGGTGAACCGTTGACACTTTGACTTCCTTCGGAAAAATGCTAAGTACAACTTAAGTACCATAGCAACCATTGTCTCAATAATCGTTGCCATGGCATTTAAGTTCTGCCTAACTTTAAGTACCTATGCCTTAATGTGTATGGTGAAAACGATTCACTAAAGGGAAGCGCACACATACTGCTACAAATATTCGTTGCATTTGTACCTACTGTATAAGTCAGGGTTATGGTTGTTATCGGAGCTAATGCGTTTAACTGAAGGGAATATATCTAAAGGGGCCTTAATGAAATTTTTATTGAACGTATTGGCAACTTCTTGGGGATCGTCAATTAGTTTGCAGATGTCTAAAGCGTGATATTTTTGTCAACCTTTTCTTTGTTACTAAGTGTCGATATTATACCCCACACAGTTTTATTTTTGTTGTTGAAAGCGTTAATAAGGTTCCCATTTAAGTGCCAAATAGTATGGTTTATTGTGTACATTTAAGATTGATTATTATTGGTTGTCGTCAGTAAGGATTATGGTGGTGACGTCACGATGTAACGGAAGCTTTAGATTTGATAACTGACGTGGTAAGAACACGCGATTTTCGGTTCTGCTTAATTTGTATGAGAATGTTGTTACAAACAATTGAACCAGCTGATCCACAATTACAAGCAAGAGAATAAAGCAATCGAAGCAACAATAGAATCCTTAAAAGTTATGCAGTTATCAACAAATAATTCAAAATAGTGGGTTTTCAAAGTCATCAACAAGGGAATTTATCAAAGTGACGAAAAAAATCAACTCTTCTCTTAAGAATTTTGTTGTTATAGAGACCACCGGAACTAATTCAAAAATACAAAGTAATAACAACTTATTCAAATAAATCTTTATTGAGGTAATCGGTATCATTTTATTGGAAATAATTAAAACGGTTTAATGACAAAGAACTAATGAAAAGCTATTGACACCGCCGAAGAGTTGGATTATGATAAATCTCAATATTGTCTTTTTTGGGAATGGTGTGCCAACTAAAGAAGAAACTGTGGACGTCAAAGCATATTTAAAGAATATTGAAAACTAACATTTTTCAAGAAGTTTGTGAACACACAAATAAATGAAATGTATGGTGTTAATATGGTGTTAAATTGTAATTAGGTATGAAGTTTATGTAATGTCAGCACCTTCTTCAGTCCAAAATTCTTTAAAGAACGACAGTACTACCTACATTTAATTTCTGGTAACAAATTAGCACAAAATTGACACCAAATTATAACATATATTTTGTTTCCGTACCTTAGCACCATTGGTTAAGTTGGCTGTGCTAATTTTAAGTTGTTGAGGTGATCCTAAATTTTTCGATAATCATGAACGCGCCAAATTTATTTTTGAGGTAACCATTTAGCACCAAATGTTGGTATAAGTGGAGTAGTTTCAAAATCTCATGGCATCTCGAGATGCGCGGCGGGATTTAAAACAATTTGGAATAGCAGGCAGCTAGGCACGACGTTATACGTCGAGAAACATCGGTAGGTAAAGTGTCATCCTATGTAGAGTAAATAAATATAGATGTAATTATTTATAGAACTTCATATTAGTATCGTAGTATCGCGTTTAAATAAATCCCGTGCGCATCTCGAGCGCCACGAGATTTTGAAGCTACTCTACATTTTATGCATGATGCATGATGCATAATAGCATAATGCATTACAGATTTGGTTGTTCTGGCATTTGAAAAACAACCTACCAACAAAATACTTTGTTACATTCTTACCACTATCATAGTGGTATTTCGATTGTTTATACCTAGTGGCACTAGCACTATGTAAACAATATTGCATTTACTTTAATACTGAACAAAAACAAAAAACAAAACACATGTCCTTTGGCTCTGATAATAAGCTTGCCTCTCCTTAGTCTCCTTCATAAGATTTGAGTCTAAGAAAATATTCTGCTAAGTTTATATCGTTGCTATAAAAAAATGATTGCTATAAAGAAAAGTACCACTTTTCTTATAAACAATGAAGAATTGTAAATATTTTCTTTTTTTTTATTTTATGGGCTAAGAATTTTTAGAGAATTATTATGCAACTTCGAACACAGTTGATGTCTATGTGTTACCTACAAAGCACGTGATATATATTGGTAGTATTATCGTTGGTAGTATCATTGAATAAATATTTATTCAATAGTAGTATATAGTTGCTATGATTGCCATCTGCGTGATCTTAAGCTAAACAATAAAAAGGTTCCCGAAATTGTATAATTAATTCTATTGTTAGGTAATATAGAAAATTTTTCACACGTTTCAGCCAAGATTAGATTAACGAATAGCATTGGTCGATTAGTATTCAACTATTCATAATCACAAGATCAAAATAATTATTAATAAAATAGAATTACTTACAGGAAAACGAAAACCCATAAAACTTTTTATTCTTAAAAGAAATGTTTAAAAACCGGTTCGACGCGATAGGTACCCTTCTCCCAATTCTGTAACGTTTTAGAATCCGTTGAGTAAACACGCGATATTTAGCTTATCAACTATTTACGTATTCTTAATTTTATATTTCAATTTAAAAATACCTTAAAAAACTATTTTTAAAAATTTAAAAAAAGGCAACTCATATTTTTTTATTTCTATTCGGCGATAATGCCTTCAAAAATAGTATTCGTGTTATCAAGTGCTTCAAAGTTGTTTGCGCGGTCTGGCGTTTATTCTACAAACGGTTCAAATTCTCTCATCAGTAGCAGTTCTACTCGAAAATTTAGTGTGACAGCACGTAACAATATGCATTTCGTACAATTTCAATTAAAATCTGGAGGACCGCAACATTTGGGAGCTCAATTAGAACCGAATGGTGACATTTTTGATATCAGTGCAGTGGATTCTTCCATTCCAAATTCTTTGGTGGAATGTTTGGCAACAGGAGATAGTGTTATTGAAAAAACTAAAAGGTAAGAGTAAGAATAAAAAATTTAAAAATTTATTAGTAGGTAATTATTAAAAGTAAATATTATTTGATAGCGATTAAGCAATTAAAGTGAGGTCAGAATTAAATTACACTTGAAAATTGTTTATCGTATCGTTATCGTAGTCCTAATTGAAGTAGAGTTTTCTGTATTAAACTGCTATGCGACATTTCTACGGTAAAGACAAAAAATCTGCTGAATAAAAAATGAAACGTGAAGGTTACATCTTGTACTTACTTATTCAGACAGTGCGTATCATTGCGTGTTGGACGTTGGTTACGCCTATATATTTATCTATTTATAGCCAAAAATCACAAAAATTGTGACGCCACATAAACTATATCCTCAAGTAGTTGCAGATGTGCAGCTAAGCTAAATCTGCGGAGGAACCATTCATTTTTTTTGGTTAACACGTCCTGCCATAAGTACCTATACATTTAATTATTTAAATAATATCCATTATCAATGATAAATGGGCGGAGCCCTCGCGGTTTTCCGGGAAACCGCTGTTGTAATAAACAAAATTCTAATCGATTTTACATCAACTTCGTGAAGGTTTTGGTATGCATTTCGAAAACATCCACCAATCAGACTTAACTGCTGATAATGAGAGGACAATTGAAGTTTACGTAAAGTAAACAATCTCATAAAACTATATTAATAAGTGGAAACGGAATAGCATGATAATTTCGAAATATATGATTGTGTGGGTCAGAGTTGACAGGGATTCTATTTTAGTTGCAATAACGTAAACTATAATGACTATGTTGGTCCCATTTTATCACTTATAACAATAGGCTCGGAGTTGAGCAAGAACATAAATATACAACAACAGTTATCTGGTTAACTATTCATTTATTTCACAACAAAATTTAAAAGAAACAAACTTTTTCTTAAACAACGTAAAAGCTTTTGGTATACGCATATTACTGTAACTAATTATATTAATAATAAGTAATTCCACTCAATTTTTTATTTTAAATATATGTAATTCAATGCGATTCGTGATGTGACAAATTAAAATTAAACAAGGATTGCTTAGCTACAACGTTATGGAAATCCTTGGTGTATTTATTTTCATTAAAAACAGAACAACATCCACCAATCAACCTTCGTTCCACTCCGAAGGCATGACATGAAAACGAGGTAAATTAGCAAGATTAATAAGAATAAATTGTACAGGGCCCAGGGGCAACTGTGTAAAAGATATTGAACGTAAAGTATTTAGTGTTCTAGCGAAAACACCTAAAAACTAAACATATCTAAACATAAAAACATGTTTTTTGTACCTAATATTGAATTGTTTGACCTACTTATACACATATACTTAACTGTACAAAATTGCAAAATCCGCAGGGCGCAGTTCAAATACCAGTTTCATAATGTCTTTTGTCTATTGCGCGACGGTTATACCTTTATATCCGTACTGAAAACGGTAGATACGGAAAGATCTGTTTCCGTACTGTTACAGGGATTTAATTTTTTTAAGTTTGCAACACTGTCAACTAAACCACTATTATTTTTTGATGACAAGACTATTTTATTTTGCTTACATTACTTACAGTTAATTTCGATATTTAAACGTTAGTTTATAACAAAGTTAAAGAATTTTATAGGTAAATATCTGTTGAATTCAGAAACAAATGACTAACTTGAAATTTTAAATTTGAATTGTCAAATGTCAGAATTACCAACAATATTTAAAAAAATCACTAAAACAATTTTAATATGTTTATTTTTTAAAAATTTTGGAGTGAATTCATGCGAAATAGAAACAATAGTATGAAAAACACGTGTGATCATAATTACTTTTTGCCGCACTCATGCAAAGGAATCCTGGAAACCTGGTCTTCGTGCGGCAAAAAGTCTCATTGTGACACTTGTTTTGTCTTTATTAGCATAACAGATATTTGAAAGAGTTGTGTTTGTATAGTTTTAAAAGCTACTTTAAGTATAGGTTTTTTTTGTTAAAGTAGGGCACGAAGGCAATTGAGATCTCCGTAGGCTAGGCCCGGCTATGAAAATCTGTCCTATCTTACCATCTTATTGGGTTTCGGGTTGTCTATCCAATTCCAGGGCCGAACTTAAAACTAAACTATTCCGATTAGATATTTAAATAAATTAATGTGATTCTCGAAAAATCTAATTAGGATGGACCGTAATTAGAGTAGGAGCAATCTATTTGGTAATATAATAATATTGTTATGATGACGTGCAACAGAACTTACGGTAATGCACCTAAAGTATTCCTGAGTACGGACCATACACACTATTAGCATTTATTAACGGGATTTAAATGACGAATTTATAATATTGTTTTTGCATAAACTAAAACTAAAAAACTTGTTACTAAAGTAACAGCTAACTTGTGTTTTGGGTGGTGACAAGAATTTCATGAAATTGTTACCTATGTTTCTCTAAATTTTCAATAATTCTAACAGCTTGTTTTCGAAATTAATTTTAATATTCAAATCTAAAAGTTGATTCATCTATCTTTTTCTAAAATAATATGTAATAACAAAATATCGGCGATATGAAAACTTAACAACGTACTAATATTGCAAAAATTTCTCCATGAATTTTGAAACTCGTGTGAATCCATAGATTTTGGATTTGTTATACCTCTTCAATGGTATATACAGGGTGACCCAACGAAAAGGTAACAGACGGGTTTCTGGCTAGAAAAAATGTTTTTTTGAGAAATGTAAAAATACGTCAATTTTTATATCCAAGGGGACAATTTTCAACGTGAAATGATTCCACCCCTTAGCGCTGTGCGAACGACCCCTAATATTTAAATAGGGATAATGGGGAAAGTGATACGTGATTTAAAGGTCTTTATTTTCTGAATTCAGTGCACTAGGTTTTTTTTATTTTTAACAAATAAATTGAAGTTGCAGAAATGGAAAATGAGGAAAGAGTTTGAGGCATTTAAAAACTAAAAAAAAGCTCGTACTACAGGTCAATTGTTTTTTTTAGAGAAGGTAGGTACTTTTACTGCTATTTAACAACATTGTGTCACCCTTAGATACAGGTTAAACAACCCTTAAATTTTTAAATAAAAACAAGGGTTAATTTTTTCTTGTGCTAATTAATAAAATTAGTTTATGCAAATTCAACCTTACTTTAATAAATGTTCGAACTTCGAAGTGCCTGTCTTCAGCTTCCATGCAATAATACAGATTTTGATTAAATCGTTCCCGTACATTTTGCAACATTTCAGGCGTAATTAATAGACAGCATTCATGTACTATACGATCACGTAACTCCTCCAAAGATTTCGGAGCAGTAGAATAAACTTTACTCTTTACATGCCGTCTAATTACTTCAGAAATGCTGCAAAATATAGGTTCCCTTTGATATAAAAATCGACGCGTTTTTGCATTTCTCAAAAAAAGTTTTCTTCAGAAACCCGTCTGTTACCTTTTCGTTGGGCCACCCTGTATAGTAGTAACTTAATGTTATTTTTCAGTAAACAACTAACAAGAAGTTAAGTAAATGATTTTTTTGTAAAATAAAAATTATAATGTTTGGGTTCGCTATTAACATGAACCCAACTTAAAAGGAATAAATATTGCGAGAATAACAAGAAAATCACTTACATTTGACGCCTTTATCTATTTTTACGGTCCAGCACATTAATTAAACAACGTTTACGATTTAATTATTAATCACACAGGCACAGATTTTTGAATTTGAAATCATGAACGCGACACCGACGAACAATTTCGAAATTAATTTCACTACACTTCCGACCGCCACGAAAGTCTTTAACGTACTGATCGGTAACAACTTCAAAAATTTACACAAACGTCTTTTATCGTTATCAAATTCGTTTATAAAAACTAGTTACTTTAACATTTTAACAAGAATGTCGACTGGAAGTGACCTGACGGCAATGAATCACCTAAAATTAACCAATTTTCACTTACGATTGTTATACGAAATAAAAAATGTTACGAACGTATTGGTATTATTTTAAATTTTCGATCTAAAAATATATGCAATTAGTAACATAATCGTAGACAGTGGTTAACTAACAAATAAGTGGTACAAATTTGCTAAATAAGTCACTTTGTTCTCATTTGCGCTGAACTGCTTTGTAAACATTGCTTTGTTTTGTCTTGCATACCCATTTGCTTATAGCACTTGATACATCTGCTAATGTCAAAGCCAGATTCTCCTCAAAGAACTCCAATTCTTCCTCAATGGCATTGCTTACGCTCACAGTTATCTCTTGATAAGGCTTCATTGATACTACTCACGTAATCATCGAATTTTGTTGGTTTAGGTTCTGTACGTGATTTCCTAATTTGGTTCGTGTTTTCTTGGTCATTTTGACATACAAAATCTTTATTAATCGTGTCAATTTTAAACGTTATCAAGCACGAACTATTTCAAAGATACCGCCAACTTTACATATGGGCCGAAAATCGCCGTCGGCGATGGCAACGAACCCTTTGCGCGAACGAGTTGTTCACCGTAGAGCAAGCGCAAAATTGTCAAAATGATAGAGTATGGTCTGCTAAACCTCCTGGTATCTCCGCAAGCATCGAACACCTCCAAAAACATAAGTCCGTGAGTTTGTTTTCGTGGATCAAGGGAACAAAATGAACTATGGCGTGTACCGCCGTGTAATTCCTGAATCCTTGGTTCTTCCAGCGGCACTTCAGTGACATGGAATGATCTTTCCAACAGGACTTTGACCCGGGCTACAGGTTTAAAATGATTCAGGAGTGATGTGAGGCATATATATGTTTAATATACGTTTAATTTTTCATTATTATAAACTTTTAGTTTAAAAAGAGGTTTTTTTCTTTATCGCACTTCATCTTCTCATTTACAACCTCAGTATTTAATCTTTGAATACACTTCATAGTTGTCATATAAAATGGAATTGGCTTGTGTATATTTAATCATAAGCTCTTTTATCTTTCAGTGTCGGAACTGCGAGTGTAATAAATGTAATAACGTAAAAGTTGCACTATAAATTCTTTAGTTTTCGCTTTCCATATTTTCCTAAGTTCGTAAATCGGATAACATAAGCTGTCAAACGATCAAACGCTAGTTTACTATTGGTGACCGTTTCCACGTTCGCTTGTGTTTCTTGTGGTTTTTTTTGGTGTTTTCAGTCTTGTGTACTCTTCAATTTAAGGTGATAAGAATGCGGTGCGCCACCAAACCTACCACTTGGAGAGAGCCCCAAACTCGAAAAAGGTAACCTACCCCTCGGTTTATACTGGATTGCCGAGAAGCGCATCGGTTCATTCTAAAACCTATCAGGAGGAATCTCAGCGAAAATAATCATATAAAAAACATCAATCATAATTCCCTTCTTACACCTAATCATTGAAACTGTGTAAATTAGAAAAAGTCGGTGGGAGAAATTACATTACAATAATGTACTTACCAGTGCTTAAATTGTAAATTAAAAGGGGCCGGCTCGCGGTTTTACTGAAAAGGGCACATTTTTTACGAAAAAGGTTTCTTTTTATACAGGGTGGCCCAACGAAAAGGTAACAGACGGATTTCTGCCCAGAGGGAATTTTTTTTGGGAAACGCAAAAACACTTCAATTTTTATATCAAGTGGGACACCTTTCGCCATGATTTTCAACCTGAAGTGATTTCATCCCTTAGCGCGGTGAGAACAACCCCTAAAATTTAAATAGGGATGATGGGGCAAGTGATACGTCATTTGAAAGGTCTTTCTTTTCTGATTTCAGTGCACTGGTTTTTTTAATATTTTTTTTATTTTTAACCAAAAAAATTGAAGTTCGAAAATGGAAAATGAGGAAAGAGATTGAGGCATTTAAAAACTCAAAAAAGCTCGGACAGGTCAATTGTTTTTTTCTTAGAGAAGCTAGGTACTTTTACTGATACTTGACAACATTGTTTCACCCCTTGGGTACAGGGTAAACAATCCTTAAATTTTTAAATAAAAACAAGGGTTAATTTTTTCTTGTGCCAATTAATAAAACCAGTTTATGCAAATTCAACCCTTATTTTAATAAATGTTCGAAGTGCCTGCCTTCAGCTCCATGCAGTAGTACACATTTTCATTAAATCGTTCCCGTACATTTTGCAACATTTGAGGAGTGATCAGGCGGCATTCATGTACTATACGGTCACGTAACTCCTCCAAAGATTCCGAACCAGTGGAAAAAACTTTACTCTTTACATGACCCCATAAAAAAAATCTAATGGGGTGAGATCAGGAGGAAGGAGTTAATCAAAATCTGTATTATTACATGGAAGCTGAAGACAGACACTTCGAAAATTTATTAAAATAAGGGTTGAATTTGCATAAACTGGTTTTATTAATTAGCACAAGAAAAAATTAACCCTTGTTTTTATTTAAAAATTTAAGGGTTGTTTACCCTGTACCCAAGGGGTGAAACAATGTTGTCAAGTATCAGTAAAAGTACCTAGCTTCTCTAAGAAAAAAACAATTGACCTGTCCGAGCTTTTTTGAGTTTTTAAATGCCTCAATCTCTTTCCTCATTTTCCATTTTCGAACTTCAATTTTTTTGGTTAAAAATAAAAAAAATAATAAAAAAACCAGTGCACTGAAATCAGAAAAGAAAGATCTTTCAAATGACGTATCATTTGCCCCATCATCCCTATTTAAATTTTAGGGGTTGTTCTCACAGCGCTAAGGGATGAAATCACTTCAGGTTGAAAATCATGGCGAAAGTTGTCCCCCTTGATATAAAAATTGACGTGTTTTTGCGTTTCCCAAAAAAAAATTCCCTCTGGCCAGAAACCCGTCTGTTACCTTTTCGTTGGGCCACCCTGTATAGGTACAATCCAAAACTATGTTATATGTTTCGTAAGCATTCAAGTCATTCAACTATGGATTATTACTGCGAAGGGAGGTAGCACAAAGGGTCCAAATAGGTGGCCTAAGCGCGCGTGGACTACGGACCACCCTCCCATCGTTATCCAGAATCCAGAATCACTGCAACCAAGAGATTTATTTTTCATTTTTATAACAATTTTGAAGATATATAAGATTTATTTCACTCATCATAGCTGTTATACCAATTTAGACTTCATAATTATCTCACTCAAATAATTTCTACAAAATGCTCTTATCAGAATCGACATTTTCTTTGCGAGATTTACTATTACTATCAACAGCACTATGGTTACCGTTTGAAATCCATTTTCGAACATAACTCGATGGGTCAAATAATTTAAGAGATCGACCATGAAAGAAAGACATGCCTGTTATGTGAAAGGCAGAAATGGTTTTAAACTTAGAATATAATTCTATAATCTAAGGTTTTAAATCTCCTTGATCGCAGTTTTAAAATTCGACCTTGAAAAATTGTGCCGTTGGGATTTAAATTAAAATGCGAGCCGGTGAATTATAAATAAGGGTACTTTAGTCGGCTCGCTAGTAAAAAGGGCCGGCTCGCAAGACAAAAATCAGGGCCGGCTCGCAGAGCCGTTTCTTCCAGGGTAGGCCGGCTCTGAGAGCCGGTGCGAGCCGGCACAATTTAAGCCCTGGTACTTACTAGTAATTCCTATAAGGTACTCGGTAGCATAAAAAAAACTTAACTCTGCTAAGCTTCGACGCTAAGTGGTCGGTTTCAAAACTGACTTAACTCCCCTCAATTCCTTTCACACACTCTCCTTTAACTAAAAGGACTAAACCGTTCACCAATAAATGAATTGTCCTGGCTTACTCTCATCCACTCGAAACGCCTGCCACCTAATTCACCCCCTGTGCCATTGACTTACGCAGTACCTTGTAGTAGGATTATTCTTATTCCTCCCCTACACGGGGAGATTAAATTCAATATTTTTCAAAGCCTTACAAAAATTCTTCACTTTTTAAATTAAGCGCCCCTTAAAGTAGGTACCTACTAATCAAAATGTTCACGCCAAAAATTACCCATTTAATTAAAAATCCGCGTTTACGAAATGCATGTGATTTTTTGTTATTTAATTACAACTTGGACCTTGGTAACAAATCTTTCATTTGCACCAGGTATACAAGTAAAAGTAGTATTTGTTATATTATGCGATTGCTCTGATGAAATCGTCAATAGAGAAATGCATTTTAGGCGAGTAAATAAAGCACTGAACCTACCAAATTTTTGTAGTAAGACGGATTCCTCAACTCAATAGGAAACTTTGTACCTACTTTTCATCATGTTTTTTTTTCGAAATTGTATTTGCGCAGTGGAAAATGCATCCTGAGAAATTGTATCTTAATCTTTCTTTAATAGCGATTGTAAAGGTGAGGCCAGGTCGGCCAGCTTACAAATAAATTTTCTTAAATAATTAATCATTCCTAAGAAGATTTGTAATTCTTTCTTATTAGTTGGGTTTTTAATATTCAATATGGCTTTTACTCTTTCAGGATCAATCTTCATACTTACCTTCCTTAGAAAAAATGTGTCCAAAATACTTAACTTCTTTTAGTTTATATTGAAACTTTCTTTTATTGAATCTGACATTATGATTATCAGCACGCTCAAACACTTGTTTTAATATTTTGTCATGCTCCTCTTCATTCTCAGCACATATTAACAGGTCATCACAGTAGATTACTACACCGGGGATGTCCCCAAATGCGTTTTCACTGTATTTTTGAAAGATTTCTGGGGCTACTGATAGACCAAAGGGTAATCTAAGAAATTTATAACATCCAAGGGGACTACTAAATGTACACAGATCTGTGGAACTGTCTGATAGTTTTATGTTATAGAAACCATTTGATAAATCCAGAACCGAAAAAACAGATTTATTATTTAATTTAGTAATTATTTCTTCCAAGGTGGGAATTAAATGGTACTCTCTAATTAAAACATGATTCAAATCTTTTGGATCAAGACAAATTCTTAAATTACCATCACTCTTCTCAATGATAACTAAATTGCTTACAAAGGATTTTTTTTAATCTTGAGTAATTATTTCACTCGATCTTTTATTAATGTTAATTATTTACGCATAGATACTTAAACCGACTGCGCCATGTAGTATTCTTAGTAGTTTTTTATTTAATGAAAATAACTTGTCATACAATCATTTATAATCTGACAACATTCCCTTGATGCCTAGCAACCTAATCCTTAATCTAACGTTCACTACAAATCCAATTTCGGAAAAAAAAACATGATTAAAAGTAGGGTTCAAAGTTTCCAATTGAATTAAGGAAGCGAATGCAAAAAATACCATCTCAATCCGTCTTACTACAAAAATTTGGTAGGTTTGGCTTATTTTAGTGCTTTATTATTTCCTCGCCTATTTGTGCTGAAAGAGGAGTGTTTGTTAGTTGTTACCAAGTGATAAATAAATACCTATCAAATAAAAATGATACAAATTTTGTTAACATTTAATCTATCTCACTGGATTAATAACGAGATTAATGTGTTGAAATGTAGCGTTATAATATTTCAAAATGGGTAATACTAATTGACCTTTACAGTATTTGTTCGCACATTTTTACCGAGTAAGAATATAATTCGTTGCCATAATTATTCGGCATTACGCAATGACGAATAAGTATCCGCTATTACTTAAAGCGCGTAATTACAAAGAGCAATGAAATATACCTACCTACATACTTAGGTATAAAAGACATAATTAAAAATGCTATAAACCTTATACCATAATAGAAGCTATTATATGTTTATACAATTGCATTTTTGTTATTATTCGTAAAGTAATGACCGTTCAACGCATCAGAAATTGCATGTCATTTTATTGTGTGACCTTTGTGAGACTGTATTTTGAAGTAATTTTTTTGTAAAATTGTTTTCATGAAATGACCGATTGTGATTTGCCCTTGATAAATAAATTATTTGGTATATGTTGGAGCAGTATTCATTTAATGCAAATTGCATTGGAATTTCTAAAACTGGAAGAACCAGAACATATTTAGGTATGGCCGTTGAACTGATTCAACAAGAAACACTAAAAAACAACACTTACATACTTACACAATCAGGTTTACAGTTGTTCGCTGATGATAGATTTGTTCTTGAAGAGACATGTCCGCTTAAATAAAAAAGAGTTTTAAACATTTCGATCTGATTAATTAACACCCTGTTTGTTTTGATTTATTAATTTAATTAGGTCGTACCAGGCATCATTAAAGAGTAAAGACATTAAAGTATAATGATTCGTAGTATTGTTTTATGTGAGAACAAGTGTATAAGTACCTATGCGGCTCGAAATTAACTATGTCATTAATTTTAATCTCGGACCAATTAAATAAAACAAACCTTGAGGTGCTTTTACTAAGGAACCCGTGTTTAGGTAACGATTCGCTCACCCTTTTCTTTCATAGGTATACCAGAAGGCTTCGCACACGAATGAGCACCGGGTATCACTGTATCAGTAAACATCTGCTATACTCCATACGCTGGGCAATGTCCCTTTTCTCATTAAGTCGTAAATCAAATCTCATTTATAACGCGATCGATAGTTTCATTCAATATGCACCTCTAATGCAAAGTAAAAACCAGTTCCATATGGGCGAAAGTTGTTCAAAACAAATCTTATGGAAACTTGAATACAATAGAACAATAGATGTGAACTACCTAACTGGCAGCGGTTCTCAATAGAAGATACACTAGTTTCTTTAAGAAATTGTGATGTTTGTATTAATAATTGATATATTACTTTGTAATGAAACTATTGACAACCGCTGACTAGGTAGGTAGTTGAAAACTATTGTTCTATTGTATTCAAGTTTCCATAAGATTTGTTTTGAAC
Source organism: Pyrocoelia pectoralis (assembly GCA_036250285.1). Taxonomy (NCBI): domain Eukaryota; kingdom Metazoa; phylum Arthropoda; class Insecta; order Coleoptera; family Lampyridae; genus Pyrocoelia; species Pyrocoelia pectoralis. The sequence continues at coordinate 9,211,892 of CM070077.1, read as the reverse complement.
AACTTTCGCCCGTATGGAACTGGTTTTTACTTTGCATTAGAGGTGCATATTGAATGAAACTATCGATCTCGTTATAAATGAGATTTGATTTACGACTTAATGAGAAAAGGGACATTTCCCAGCGTATGGACTATACGTAGTGACTGAGCTGTCTTTGCCGTTGTATTTGAAAAACTTAAATTACTCAATTTCGAAGCGCATATATTAAAGTAGATATACATGTAGTAGGTGTATATCTACTTTAATGTCATGTCTACTTTAATGCATGAGATTAAAGTACATATATCTACTTTAATGCGAATTTGTTACGGACGGACAGAGGACTCCCGTTCATTCGCAATTATTATATACTGATGTTACTGATTATAATCTTATTAATATTTTCAATAAATGCATAAAGTTTAAACTACAGAACTACACGAATTAATGTGTCCGGAAAATGAAACCGAGTGTTAGCGACTGACTTACGCAGATTCATGCATCCCTTCAGCACATCACTTCCACCTTGAAATTTCGGATAACGAAAGTTGGGATGGAAACGATCGAGAAAATCAAAGGAAGTGCAGGATTATACTCGAAGTCTGATCCTTTGCCCATTGATCGCCTCGTACGATCTCCAGGGAGAGGGAGTAGGTCTATTCTACTCCTGAACCCACAGGGGATTATAATTTTAAATTCCACGCACTTTGCATTCATACGTATGCTATCTATAATTATGTATCAAAAACGTTTTAATTCAGAACGGCGTCCTAGGCACCTCTACTACAAAAAGAGTAGAGTCGTGTGCCGTCGTAGAAACACACCAACTTATTAAGACTAGAATTTTAGTTTGCAAAGCTTATTAGTACTAGAAGAGACATCAGTACACTGATGTTTCATTCCAGCTTATAAAAAAAAGCAAGCAGTGCTTTATTTTATTTTTATTATTTTTTTAATTCAGTGTTATGTATGGTATTATTCGATATATGTAGGCTCCACAACACTTTTTAAAACTTTTTTTAATTCATGATTATTTTTGTTAATTTGTTATTATGTTCATCATTATAGTTTTTTTGGAGTCGCTTCTATGCTGTATAGTCATTGCAAAAATTATTAATAATAAATTAAAAAAAATAATAAGTTCTAAAAGCACACCTGGTAATACTAAAGGTGTAAGGGAAGAGAAAACGTTCGGAAACAGCCAGTGTGGAAAAACCTGGTTTTTATTTGAAATCTAAAAATATGGAAAAACTACAAAAATGTAGTATTTTTGTAATTTTTGTATGTTTCTAGATTTGTGCTTCAATTGAACCTAGTTTTGTAAACTTTTCTCAGTGAGTGTAAAGCATTAGCATAGCCTTACCCTTACGGCACTACTATTAACACTGAACTTGAAACACGTCAAAGACAATAAAATAGTTTTGGTTATTACTTTCCCTGATCTGAAGCTTATTCTTTCGGTTCTAAAATAAAGCGTTAAAAACTGTTCATTTATAGATATTTAGAAAAGAAGACTTTAACCGTTGAGTGAAACACTTGCATTATTCCTATTCGCGTACATAAGCTTTGACCCTTCTTAGACATTTAAAGCAAACATTTTGCTGCATGAAGGAAAGAATTCCCTTCTAGTATAAGATCAGCAGTAAAACTTTCTGCATGCTCGCCACAATGATTTTCGACAAGCATAAGAAATTCTCATAAACATTTGAATTACAGAATAATAGCAGCGAGAAAGTCAATAGTACCATTATCGGATATTAAGTTACTTGCCCCGATACTCAAACCGAATAAAATAATATGCATAGGATTCAATTATGCGAGACATTGTGCCGAATTGAACGTTCCACCTCCTACAGAACCTGTATTTTTTAACAAGTTTGCTTCCTGCATCATAGGCCCATATGACGACATCAAACTGCCAGAAATGAGCAAGGTTTTGCGGCTCGGTTTATTAAGAGCAAGTGTCAATTCTTAATTTGATTTTTGTAGAAAGTCGATTGGGAAGTAGAATTAGCTGTCGTAATTGGAAAACGAGCAAAGTGTGTAAGGCAAGACCAGGTCGCTCCATATATTTTCGGATATACTGTGGCCCAAGATATTAGTGCTAGAGACTGGCTGACGGGAGGAGCTAATGGTGGGCAATTCTTAATAGGGAAGTGCATGGATACCTTCTGTCCGTTGGGTCCGTCAGTAGTAGTGAGAGAGGACATAGGTGATGTGAATAACTTATACATAAAGTCAACTCTAAATGGGGAATTGCAACAAAATGGCAATACTTCGGAGTTTATATGTAAGATAGATTTCATAGTGTCCTACTTATCACAGTAAGTTTAATTATATTGTATTCATTACGTTAGCATAAATTAAACTTTTTTAGTATCTTTACTCTTCTACCTGGTGATCTGATATTGACTGGAACACCTTCTGGAGTTGGTTTACATAAAAATCCTCCCCGATTTTTGCAACACAACGATGTTCTTGAGAGTGAAATTGAGGGAATTGGAAAAATACGTAATAGAGTAGTTTAAAGACTGGAAACATTTTAATAATGTTTATTGAATAATGTGCTATTCACATTTGCAGCTATGTTATGTTTTATATTTTTTGATATTAAATAAAATTTTATTTTCTACCAATAGTTTGTGTTTACTAATCATTTAATTCGGTTTCTCTTCCATAATGGACAAATATTAAATTTTTCTTTAATAAGAACCCCCAGGTCCTACGCTAACTTCACACTACATTTACAAAATTCAAATCAGAGAGGGAATATTTAGAAATAGCCGCTAAACTAACCTTTCCCTCCTAAACGTCAAAACAAACCCACTCCTAATTTGAACAACCGTGGTAAAAATTAAACTAACCGGCAAACCCCACACAACTCTGGGAGTTGTAACCGGCCCCTGGTTGTGGAGTTGTAGGCTATATTAAGAATATTAAGATGATATTCGAGAAGCAACCAGGACATCATTAATTAATACTTCACCTGATTGAAACTCTGCACGAGAGAAATGCAGTACAAACATTCCAGGTTCCAATCATCCTTCAAAATGGACGTGGAAATGTCAAGGAATTCAATCAAATAGGTATTTAAAATTAATGCAAGAGGTGTCATCGACAGACCTACCTCAAGCAAACAACACATTATTACATGACAATTTCAATGCAGATTCAGAAGCAAAAGATACCATTCTAAACGCTCCAGCTTCCAAGTAAACATTTTAATGGGCTCATTTAATGAAGCGTGGATGTGGCTCAAAATTGTTTTACAAATAAAGTCCTTAAACACTAAATAATCCTGAAAATTTCAAATCAATCCGATAAGCCGTTCACAAGTTATTACATTTTAAATACGAGCGCTTCTCGGTACAGACGCCGAGAGTTGTGACGTCACAAAATGTTTGACCGTGAATCGTCGGTATTGCAACTGTACATTTTAACGCATTTTCATTATCACAAGCCATCGTTTTTGTGCCATTTCGAAGCGGTTTTGTATTTTATAATAAATTGTTTGTTTTAAGAAACATGTGTGAAGCAAATTTTATTAAAGGTGACTCTTCAAATCTACCGGAAGTAGACTTATTTATGGTCATGGAATATTTTAATAAAAGTCACGATTTTATAAGTACAGAAATGAGAGGAGTTAAAATGTAAAACTAAGTTAATATTTTACATATTATTATGTCACAGTTAAAGCTGAAAATTAGATTTCTTGCCCCGTAGTAAATAATGGCTCCACGGCACCTCAACCTTGCAAAGTTGTATATAATCTTTAAAAAATATTCATAGCTGCATAGGAGTTAACATTACACACAATCTGGTACATTTTTGGATTTCTACGCTATCTACTCTAGGGCTACATCAACGTAGGTAGTTAAATTTTGACATGAGAACGTATTTGTCGGTAAAATACACTCATTATTAAGAAACAAAGCTTAGTAGTAAACTAAAAACTGTATTGAAACAAATCTTTGCAGAATAGTATAATCTAACCAGTAACCACCCAGAGTTATTTAGACCTTAGAAAATTTTTCTTTAACATGTAAATAAGTACTAAACAAATTGCAAACCTCGCAAACGGTAGGGTACAAAGTTGTTTAGATTTTTATAATGTGCAGGTAGTCATTTTACGTAGGAGAAAATTTAAAATGTACTAGGCGCTAAGTTGAAGTTATTACGAGTTTTGGATTTGATGAATACAATATTTATAACTATTTTCTTATTATCTGCCATGGCAATATCCAATAAATACCTAGATAATCTTTATAACAAAAAAATTAATTTCGATAAGAAACAGTCGACGTTTATTAACAAGGGTATAACGAACATCGTATGCTGCCCAACTATGAATTTCCATGTAGTGACGTCACAGTGCAATTTCGCGCGAAGCTCGAGCGTTCAGGTTTTTATTATTTTAAAGTTATTTGTACGCCCTGAAAAATTTTTGTTTTTTGCAGGGACTCATAAAATTGTACAATCTTTCGATTGGGCCAATAAAAAAAAAATCGTAAATGAGCCCATTGTACATCTTAGCCGCCTATTTTTACCCCAGATTTAACTCTCAGATACTCATTTTGTGAAGGGCAAATTGACCATGGAGGGAAAAAGGTGTCAAAGTAATTTTGGAGGGGACAGGAATTGAACCAACCTCCTTGAAAGTAGAATAATGCTTAAATTATCCTGTTAACAGTGATTTCTATTTACTGAATGGTAAGGCACGATTCTGATCTGGGATGCTTGAAACATCCATTGCTTCAAAATCTCCACTGTATTAAGTTCTTTTGCGTGGTAAAGTGTTTATGTTCGAATCATTTTAGCAAATTACAAATATATGTTCAAACGACAGTTTTGTTACATTACAATATGATAAAAATTTGATTTTCTTCTACAGGATAATAGCAGCAGGAAAATCGATGGTTCCATTAAAAGATGTTAATCTACTTGCACCAATATCAAAACCGGATAAGATAGTAGCAATAGCACGTAATTATACAGGTCATTGCGAAGAACAACATCTTCCACCTCCCACAGAGCCCATGTTTTTCAGCAAATTCTCCTCTTGCATCATCGGTCCATACGAAAACATCGTTCTTCCCGAAATAAGCAAGGTTAGCGTTTTGATATTTCGTCGTTATTACACTAAAATTGTTTGTTTCAGCGTGTTGATTGGGAAGTGGAATTGGCCGTTGTAATAGGAAAGAAAGCGAAAAGTATTCGACCGGATCAAGTTGAGTCGTACATTTTCGGATATACAATTGCTCAAGATATTTCGGCAAGAGATTGGCAGAAGGAAAGAAATGGTGGTCAATTTTTATTAGGAAAATCAATGGATACGTTTTGTCCGATAGGACCGTCAGTTGTAACACGAGAGAAGATAATCGATGTAAATAATTTGAATATAAAAACAATATTAAATGGAGATGTAAAGCAAAACGGAAATACTTCCGAGATGATATTTAAAATCGACTTCATGGTTTCATACCTTTCGCAGTAAGTTTATTGTGTACATGTAAAGTTGACGATACCTATTGAATTTGTTCTACTTTTTTTTAGGATATTCACTCTACATCCAGGTGACATTATTTTAACAGGTACACCAGCTGGTGTCGGTGTTCACAGAAATCCTCCCTTATTTTTAAAAGTGGGAGATGTTCTTGAAAGTGAGATAGAGTGTATTGGAAAAATGTGTAATAAGGTTGTTTAAATTTAATATTGATACTTATATATTTTGAAAAATACATATTTTTATAGATAAAGTAATTTGCTTGTATGTATAGTAGTATATGTGTTAGCCACTCCCATAGCAAATTAAGAAAGTCCTGTCACATGACATTTACTTAAGAACGATAATATGGAATAAGGCGAGGTTCAGATGAAACCTGTTCTAGTCCATTCAAATGGTTCTCAATGTGCTTGTCTCTATATCCACTATAGCTGTCTATTTGATTAGGGTGGTATACGAAAAAGAACAGCTTTGGACAGCAGTACAATGAATGCGATTTTTATACACAACATTGTATAGGTATAGGTATGCGGAGATACACTTGCAAATATTTACAATACTTATGGATTATGTTCAAGCTAAGTGTTTTAATGGATACCCCAATTGTAAGTGCAAGAAGTACTACAAACAGAAGTTGCAGATGTAGATGGACAGGTCTCGTCTATGTAACACCTAAGCCGCAGTATTGAGAACCTCGCTAATTCGAAGCTTAGATCAAGTGACATTTTTGAAATTGGACATACAATCTGTTTTGCACCAGCATTACAGCGCAGTCACTATACCTACTATAAATTTGTCCGAAAAAATTATAAGAGCTAGAAATCTAATATTTTGCAGGGAGATATGTTAGGTACATGGGATGGTTTATGACCAATGAACTGATTCAGATCACATTCGGTTTTGCGGAGTGAAAGGTCATCAAATTACAAATTAGATTTTTGGAACAGAGGAGTTTAGGTCTATGCGATAGTTCGTTGAGCTGATCATTTTATGGTAATAAGCATCAAGTTACCCAGGTGCCTTTTGCCCGCTAGAGGGCTAAATAACTGAAATTAATAAAGTGCAAAAATTTTTATTGGTAAGGATTATTGTGCTGATGTTAGGTATATCTTATACAGCTCAATAAGGAGATCATATTTGATCAGAAATGGGATTTTATTTTATGGTTTGTCGAGTCCTAAGTCACAGTTTTTTACTCATGTTATTGCGTATTAGTTAAAAGCTAATTGAAATAAATTTGTGACACTATTAATCCAGAAACCACCAACGAAAGCAAACATTTATACTTGGTTATGACAAAAAATATCAAACCATAGATCAACATGAAGAAATGTTCTCTATTTTTATTAACATACATTGTATTTATTGTGAACATATTCCAAACCAAGTTGTATCATTGCCGTAGAATATAATTAAAGGTTGTGTTTTAAGGTTTTATTAAACAACTTGGTAACGAATAGATTTACTAAAGATACACCAGACCAGAAGCAGAGGCATGAGCCAATAGCACATTTGCAGCCTGTTGAGTTTCTAACAATAGTCTTGCTTCATCAATCCACTGACTTGCAGCAATTCTTGAAGCACCATTCAATAAATTCATATATCGCAGCGTTTGTGCAAAATCACCTCGATCAATCCAGTACCTGCAAATCAACGGATAATGCTATCTCAATAAGGGCTTGGCGAAATTACCTGGCTCTTTGTAAAATATCATTGGTACTAAGATCACCAAAATCAACTTCTGCATCTTCAAGTTCTGCTTGTGGTATTGGACTGGCAGTTTTAACTAACAACATCGAATGTAAATATGATAAAAAATGCAATGGTATTCTTGCACCCCCTTCAGGCACTAAAGCTAGATGTCGTGCAACCGTTTCTACTTTAAGAAAACGTTCTCTTAACGCATCTTCGGGAAATACTCCTCTTTCTTTAGCTTTTGCTGGAATTCCAGCTAACACCGTCTTAACCAATTCATCATTATCAGCTAATTAATTCACAATTAATAAAAAATGACATTTTTAATAAATTCGTCAAATACCTGCCGCATTTTTCACTGCAGTAATTTCAGGTTCTAATGGCCTAATTTGTTCCGTCCATGGTACACCTGGACAGCCTGCTTTAAGAGCCCGAAAGAGACTCTGACAAGCACTCCACAATACCTGCGACTGCTTTTTGATTCTGTCCGCCTCAGTTCGAGCTGCAATATAAAAGTATAAATTATTGATGTAAAGTAATTTGTTTTATGCATGACATATCATTCCACAGACACGAATAAAACCGTACCTTCCATGCTTCCATCTTCTAATTACATTTGGCAGCATAGAACAAATAAGTGTATTCATGAACGTCGCTTTTCTATTAAAAGCAGCATAAAGGCAAAAGTTTTTACAAGAGTATAATTATGATTATGACTTTAACACATAATTAAAAGAAATGCTTTAAATTCATTCACATGTTATGTAGAATATTTTGAAGGAGGTGAGACCATGTTGTGTAACTAAAAGATTGAATTTGAACCAAGAAGGGGGCAACTTCGGAGGCTTATTTCAGGGATTGTGGAAGACTGTATCTAAAATTCAAATACATCAAAACATAGCTTATTACATCCTCTTTGAGGCCTTGGAAGACCGATTCCGAAATTCGCAGCGGTTAGGGTATAGTACCAATTTCCGCGAGAGCTTGCAGCTGTCCGAATTTTCCGCAATAATTCCGAAACGGTACATTTTAGAAATAAAACACTTTACATAAAGTGGCCATAAAATGAAACAAGAAATCCAAAAATTCATTGAAAATAACGAAGTTGGTAACTACTTGCTGTATTTCCGGAAGTGCCACCATCATGAAAATATTTTAGTTGGATTCAGAATGGTCGGTTATATTCTCACCTTTCATTAGGATATGATAGTGGGAACTGGGAAGTCAAAAAGTTTCTAACGAACGGGCTACGTGAATCAGCCTGCATATGTATATAAAAAAATGCATAAACAAGCATAAATTTGATTTGTGAATGTACTAAAATAAATATTTGGTAGTGTGATTGGCTAAAAATCTTGCCACTTGAAATATTTCAAATAAAATTCTTTTAGTTCACATATTTTCCGATTATCTTGTTTGCTTCAGTGAGCTGTACATGTGGGAGTAAAGCTATACTACATGATTTAAGCTACATATTTACAAAATGGCCACCCTTACTGAGAAGCAAAGGTATATGGTAAGACAAATGAGAACAACAATTTTTGGTAACAGTTTAGAATCCAGGACCATCTTAATTTTGTGTAAAAATTTTAGGAATGATAGGGAAGGGGTCCCTCATAAGAAAAATGTTAAAATTTTGTCCAGGAAAAAGGGCACTGTGAAAAAAAATTATGTTAAGCACTTAATTGTAGAGTTACAGTCTACTGTTCAATAGGTGGCGTTGTACAGAGTGTTTCAAAAAGTTGTAGCGAGCTATCCATAACCGGATCCTATATATGAAAATAAGTCTAAAATGTTCAGTAACATTTTTATGATTTCGACTTAGTGTAGCCGTAAAGCTGGTGGAATGACAGCACAACAATAATAGCAGATACATTCCAATTCCAATTGTGATTGGAACAACACTTAATGAAACTGCAAAAGAAAGGGAGCAGTGGAGACATTTGCGGCCCACATGGGGCAGAAAAACAAAGCTCAACCTACCATCTCCTAAACTGAAAGGTAAAAGGAGAATGGAATAAATTTGTTTTTAAGGATAACTAAAAAAAATTCTACTAACCTTTGAAAACTTGATCCATTCCTCTTACTCGTCCTGCCATAGCTGACAATTGTAATTTAAATTTACATTTTTCAGCCGTAACCTTTTCATTAAGATCTCTAACAAAATTTTGCTCCAACTCCTTCTCCTTTGTTTGTAAAGCATCCTGTAAATGATCGGCGAATGCTTCTGACTGCGTCTTTAATTGACGACGAAGTTCCTTTTCAGATTCAGCACGCAAAGCCAGACACTAAAACATACTAGATATACAAATTATTTCGGTAGAATTTTTGAGTTAACCTTTTTTTGAAAATCTAGTGCAAGATTTTTTCTTTCCTTATCGACAAGTTGTTCGATTTGGGCCTCTACTAACAAATCCTGGTTTCCCTTACGCGCATTTTCTATAGCCACCTTAACTTTTTGTTGTTCTAATATTTGTAATTTACACAATTCTTTTTGATAAAATAAAACGTTAGAAAAAGCGTGTAAAATAAATAGATCTAATTCGCCGCCTTGCAAATTTAATTTTCTATCGTGAATGTTAACACCGGGGAATAAAATTTCAATTTCCTGTATAAAATGATTTCTAGCTTCCTCAACTTTGGTCCAATATTTATCTGTTAGACTTAAATTCCGGTTTAACACGTCTAATTCTTCCTTAGCTTTGCTAAGATCCTCTTGTACCCTAGTGATATTTAAAACGGCTTGTTGCTTTAGAACATCGGGAGCATCAAAATCTTGTCGATTCAATATAGACTCTAATTTTTTTATGTGCTCTTGGGTTTCTTTATATAACTTTTGTGCCTCTTGAAGAGTTTGCTCTTTTGCTTTTGTCTTTTGTCTCAAAGAATTCCATATTTCGGGATCTAATTTTTCAACCGAACTTTCAATTACTATTTCTACGCTTTTACTATAATTTTGTAACGCAGTTACTGCTTTATTATAAGCTTGAACAGCTTCAGAAGCTGAACTTCCAATTTGAGTCTCGAGTTCCAAGATTTTTTTTGGATGGCTTGGTAATAAGCGTTCTGGAAGTTTTTTGTCGCCACCTGAAAGGTCAAATGATCACAGTGTGCAACTTTAAAGGCCGATCTCCCAACCTAAATGTTCAGTTTAACAACAAACAACCTCCAAACTTCAAGGTTACCTAATCCCAACCTCCAACGATAGGTTTACAACATGTCAGCAAAAGCAATCAACAACTATTAATTACAAACTAACAAGCAGTTGATTGTTGAAATCTGAACATCTTTTTTTTCCTAAACAAACTAGATTCAGTGTTATGTTGAAATTTATAGCTATTAATATAACGAGAATATTATGCGATTTATAATAATCGAGGACATTAGCAACGTCCGAGATGGTATAAATCACTATTCGAGTTATATTCAAAGCTTTATCGTATCATGAAAGCTAGCAAATTTAAAACAAAACACTGATTTTGTTAACATTGAATTAAGAAAATTTGTCAAAAGTTTTACCACGTTTGGTCCTTCCTGATAAAACTAATGGAGGATTTTGGTGTCTTCGATTATTATAAATCGCATAATATTTTCGTTAGCTATATCAGTTCTAATAAATTATTACAATAAATCATATCTGGCTATAACCGTTGACTGAATTCGTTCAGTCAACGCTATAACTAATGTATTATATGTGTAACTAACATGTTATGGGATTTCTATGATATTATAATCCATAATTGTACAGAAAAAAATACTGAAAAATAATAATGGACGGTCACAGGAATAGGAAACTAAAAGTTTGGGAGAACATAAAGCACACACTACTCAGAGACCAACCAACAACAACAACAAATTGAGGCAATGAAAAAGGAGATGAGTCGAAACAAAAATAAAGAGAGGGAATATAAAAGGAAACAGGAGAAAGAGGAAAAGAAAAGACGAAACGAAATATGAAGTAGGGCTAATAATAAGACCAAATAAGCTTAGAAATGTATCAAAAGAAGACTATGTTAAAGAAAGTCTTCTTTTGCTACATTTTTAAACTTATAGACAGCTTTAAAAGAAGAATAGTAAGTGTAACAATGAAGTTAAAGGGATGATTTGATGAGATATGAACAATGATAGTAACATACGAAAAAGATGACAAAAAGTAAAGTGCAAATACAGGAGAGATTATTATTATTATTATTGATAAGTATTGGTGGGAGGAGGAATGTGGTGAGTTAAGAGAGCAGGAGTGAGGTTGGAGGAATGTTGGGAAAAGGGGACGGGATAAAATGGATGGAAGAGGTATTAGAGAACAAAAGAATGAGAAAAGGAGGGTAATTTAGTTGGGTAAGCTTGGGTGGTTGGTTTTGTTAGTGGTTAGAAGTTGAGTTGATCTCTATGAGTAAATATAAACAGGAGAGAACATTGCATTAATTATCAACGCACTTGACGGAAGTTATATGCAAAAGTGGGTTAAAGTAGTGGGGGAACCTTGTAATTTTATCCAAAATTAACATCAAACAATCGCAGAATAATGTACAAAGGTATGCAGACACCATATTTTTACACATAACTGACCAGCGCAAAGGAGTTAATATAATGGCGACTTCAGCGCGTTTGCTGCTATCCCCCACCACTATAGGCTTCTCTCCTGTTTATATTTACTCCTAGGTTGATCTTGTGGGATTAGAATAATGTAGAATATGTTTTATTTTTATTTTGTTGCTCTATTATGTTTTCTAGAGGTAAAAGAGTAAGAATACTTGTATATTTCTAAAAAATACAAAAAATACTAAATATGTATATAAAAGACATTGGGTTTCACAGGCAAGGGGAAATGGGAAGTGATCGCCATCTGCTCAGAATGGAATTACGAATAAAAAATTGAAAAGGCAAGATAAAAGAAGGATACAAAAAAATACAATATTAAAAGTCAAAGAAAAAATACCAAGAAATTGAACATACATTACAGGTGGAAAATAAATGGGAAAGATTTAAAATGTAATTATTAAAGAAGATAAGGTCATGGATTGATGAAAACCACACTTCCAAAACTGGAATAATCTTATAAAAAAGGAGGAAAAGTCAATGTGTAGTTATAGGCGTATAACGCTGGTATCTTCCATACCAGGTAAAATACTGACAAAAATAATAGAGAAAAGATACATAGACAAATATGTATTAGATCAAAACTTAGGAAAAACACAATATGAATTGTGAAAAGGCAGAAGTACTCAAGATCAAATATTCATATCAAGAAAACTTGTAAGAGTACATGTTACCTGGAGAAAAAATTTGATAAACTAAAAAGAGAAGACATTTGGATCACTATTTTTTTTCTTTTTTTTTAATTTCCGCCCCACGTCGTGGCTCGTGGTAATTATTGATGTGGTTCTCGAGCATGAAACGTCTAAAAAATTATGCGCTCTATAAAATATGTACAATGCCGCTGTTAATGGCCATAGTTGTTCAGACATTTCTTTAGCCAAGGAACCAAGGAGGAGTTTGAAGTTGAATATAAAAATAACCATTGGGCCGATTTGAATGGGTTTGGTATCAAATTAAAGCCTGTTTATTTCTATGTTGTTTAGATGTAACAACTTTTTTTTTAAATGCTCCTTAAGACAATTTCTACGCCCGAACGATGCAGTACTGTTTTTTGGGTTTTGTGACACCACACCTAAGTCAACCTTTGTTAATACGAGTGTAAAATTTTATGATCAAAATTTGATTTTTGTAATATCAATAATAAAATGAGACTCATTAACTAAGACACACTTGTTCGTTGCCGAAGCGGTGATGTAAAAACTAATTAAAGATTGTTTTCAAACGTCTTTAATTTAACATCAAGCCCATTCCAATCGGCAAAAACAGTTATTTTTTTATTCAGCTTCTAATTCAAGTATATGCATATGTACTTAACTTACTGCACAAACTAGTACTATCGGAGTAAAAATGCAAGGCCCCTGACTTTGAGTGGTCATAATAAAAAAAACTGGGGGGGTGACATTCTTCTATCTTTGGACAGTATATTAGTCATTTATATTTTAGATTTATATTTTTAACATGTTTAAAAATCAAAATGGTAGAATCCATTGTTTACCTAACTACTATTTTAATTAACAGCAATAAAAACACTGTATTTAGCATTTTCCTGGCTGACAGTCAGTTTTAACTTACCAAATTTTAAAATGTTGTAGCACATATACTTCTCAAAAGTCGAAACCCCATAAATGTTGATTATTGATGTAATTAACTGGTTTTATGAGCTATAATCGAAAATTTACTATTTTCCAATATACTGAAACTAAAGAAAAAATTCTTATTTTAAATGCTAAATTTGTATTACTGAAACCAAGCTGCATTATTCCTTTATTGAAAACAAAATTTATTTTCTTGTAATTCAAAGTAGGTAAATGTTATGATTATCGCGATAGAAAGACACACATATTACCACGAGAGGTAATCTACCACACCGTAAACAGCGAGCGGCAAACCACAACAATGTTAATATTCTTTTGCATTGTACAAAACAATGCGATTATAGCAATAGTGTACGACAACAGCTTCTCCGTGCACTGCACTTCACAGCGCCAACCGAAGCATCCACCCTTTTTTCCAAATTTCTTAAAAAAAAAACGATGGATAATGACATTTTTTTAAAATGGTGTTAGACCACAACATAATTGGTTTAAATTTTTCTGTTACTGTCAATATTATTAATATCGAACTTTGATACTCAGTTACACAAGATGTCGTTTTTTTTATTATAGCTTTAAGACTAATTAACCCATTGGCCTCAAAAGCATCTTATACCGACAAATAAGAATACATTTTTCAAATATATAAGTATCTACCACTCAGTTTCAATAATATAGCCGTAATTAATTTTTAAAGTGGAGCGCTTGTGCGATTTGAGTCATAATTAGCGCTTTTTTGCACATACATTGTTACAGAAAATTAACGATGTGTTGCAAAAATCTAAAACTGTACACCTTGTACGAATAAATGATCTTTTAAATGCACTTTATTTCATTAAATTATGATTGCTAATTACTGAGATAAAAGTTTCTAAAGTCAGGGGCCTTGCATTTTTACTCCGATAGTAGTGCTGCTGTATGATAGTGAATCATGGACAACTACATGGAACACAAATAAAGGATAAACGCTGTAGAAATAAGATTGCCGAGGAAAATACAAGGCAAAACATGAAATGAAGTATGTATTTAGATCACAATTGAAAATTGAACTGAGTGAAAAACAAAACAACAAAAAAGGGAATTGGATGAGAAATAGAACTCTACAGAAAAATACCTACAGGGTGATTATGAAATTTATCAAAACTTTTTATATTTGGGTTTTAAGAAATGAAAGATTTTGAGTTTTTGGTTATGACTAGAGACCGGATTTGTATGCAGTAAAAACTGTTCAAATATGCCATAAAATATGCAATAAAAAACCTTAAAATATGCAGAAAATATGCAGTAAACATTTACATTATATCTATATAATTTAATAAAATATCTTTTTAGTTCTACCTAAGGGATTACAACTCAGTGTGTATCATTTTAAACGATCTCTATTGTTTGAGTGATTAACTGATTAAGTGATTAACTAAAAAGGGAATGGCCCATCTAGGACAACCATAAATATTAAAATTCGTAGAACTGTTTATCCTCTTACAGTCCTTTCTATTTAGGTATAATTTTCTTAGAAGCTCCAAACCGTGCGGATTGTTTTGTGGAGAAATGTATGCAAATAATTTCTTTTCATGCCAGGCTTAGAAACTGTTATTTAATTCGACCTATTTATAAATCTCAGCAACAATTTTATCGCTGCAGTTGCAAACAATTTCTTCAAAATTTAGAGAAAAAGTATAAAATATGCATTAAACAGTATTATAATTCTTCAAATATGCAGTGTAGCATTTTTTGCCCAAAATATGCAAAACTATGCAAAATAAAATTTTAAAATACGTATCTATAGGGACAAATTCGGATAATTACATAATCTCTGGACATCTGTAACCTATCAAAAAGAATATGCACTTGCATACAGATCCGGTCTCTAGTTATACACTTATAATAAATAAATAATAATAATAAGATAAATCTAGTTGTTGAAAGTATTTCTGTTAAAAAAGTAGGCAATGTGAGAACCATATCACATTGTCATTCCAAGATATGTTGGAGGTAGGTACAACGAAAAGGGGACATACTGTACATTTGACATACTTTAAGTTAATTAGAATCTAATGGTTATACCCGATAGTTATCGGTGGGATATGACCATGTCTATTACAAGTTAATGTGAAAGAGTTAAAGATCTTATGTAATATTAAGGTAGAGGTTGTTCATTTTCTCAAGATAAGTGAGATGGTCATGTGACAAATTTGAAAACTCCTAACACAAACATAGGTACATACATACATACATACATGTACATTTTTCTGATCTTTAGATAATGAACAATCTCATTAATTGTACCTTCAAAAATTGCTTACTAAAAACCATGCACCTTATATCTACTTTTCAATTATTAAAATATGAAGTTTCGTAGTTCTGAATGTGTAATAAAATAATTGATTTACCAATTGTAACTTCCGTTTTTTCATTATCGACTTTCTCGACTCGTATTTCGTTATATTGAACTTCATCTTTCGTTGAATCCGCTAGCTTAAAAAATGCAGGACTGGGGGCTAAAAATAAGGTGATTAGTATATAATTATATAATGAGTAACTTACGATGATAATCCTTTGGTATTACTGGAATCTCTGTGGCTTTTGACTTGCGTGATAAAAGAATATCAAGAACCGTTTCTTTAATGGAATCTAACGTATTTGCGATGCTTTGCAAATATGGTTGTTCTTCTTGACATATAAATTTAATTATTCCATCTGAATAAGGTACATTTTCAGCTAACCAGCTTCGAAAATTCGAATCATATTTTGCGTAAGCTATTGTGCCTCCTCCAACAATAGCAACAATTCCAACAGTGTATATTGCTCCTGAGCCCTGTTTTTTGTGTGGCGGAGGACCAATGTTTGACTTGTCGCTAGCGTAACGATGTTGATGAAGACATTGAGGGTATTTTAAACTAGCCTGAAAGCAACATCAATATTATGCTATAAAGTAACAGAGTGACAGAGTTTCCTGATAAAGATGACATAACAGGGTCATGTCAGATATTTTAAAAATTACATTTTAGAGAAGTAAAAGTATTTTTACTTACTTTTCTAAAGGTATTTGCTGAAATTTTAGTTACAAAAATTCGGTACATGGCTTAGGATATCCAGTTTTAATGAATTGTGAGACAAATCCAAATTACTGATGGAGTTGGGATCTAGGTTGCAGAAAGTGAATAATTCTGACTGATTGATGAGAATTTTTAGAAATTTTATATAACAAAGGATTTCGAAATAAGTTTTAAATTTTTCCTGAATATGTAGAGGGTCTTACTGATATATTAAAAATATTCATTTGTGCCCTAATCATAAATTTGCCATACCGACAGCGATTTCATTTTTCACCCTAAATTTTTACTAGGTTAAGTTTTCGCTGTGTATTTCTTAAGTTGGCATTCTGTGTATTATATAATTGGTCATTTTTAAATTTAACTATGATTTAATTCATTAAATGTTCATAATTATTAGTTTATTTAAATTTAGACTATAAATTTTGTTCATAATACTTCTTTCTTGCCTTTTATATGTAATTATATCAAAATTATTCATATGTTTATTGATTAAACAGGATCGCATTAAGTTTAAGTTATGATTTGTATATATTGCAGGGCCGAATTAAGAAATGCCGTGTATTTATGTTTACGTCGCTCACATAACTTTAACCATTTATTACACGTATAATCAATGATTATTTTATTACATTATTACCAAAGAAACATTCGGTTTGTGTTTTTCCACTGAACTCTAGTTAGTATAGAGTTGAAGTTCACTGTGTTTTTCATACAACTAGCGCCCGTGTAAAAATTATCATGGTTTTAGCTCAATAAATCAAATCGCATAAAGAAGTTGACACATATTGAGTCAGATCAGACGCATATTCCATAAAGGCTACAGTCGATTTGACATTATTAGAAATTGTTAAATTTTGAATGGACGGACTATTGTGTGCACCTAATGTAATCTAAATGATTCCTGATGAAAGAAGTAATAAGGTAGTTATTGTTGTGATGTCAAATGATATCAACTCGTTTATGACATTTAATTTCTTCCAACTCAATAAGTTACTCGTGTATAATTAGTAAACTTGCTTTTGCCAGCGTGCATGTGTACAGTGACTTTATACTGATAGTGTGGTCGATGGTCGCCATGTTTCCTCCAAATGTGAATGTAGCGGCATATGGAGAAGATAAAAAACTCAAATCTTTCCCATGGAAACTCAAGTTATTGCAGGTTAGTAGATATTCTTGTATGAAACAAAATGACGAAAAACTGTAAAAACTACTATAAACTAGAAAGATTGCATAGTTCTGAAAGCGGGACTGCGACCTTAAAAAAGTAACGTATTTCATGTTTCCTATGCCCCTAGAGATCTCTTGGAAAAACTTTTATCAAGAAGCCTCTTGCTCTGATCAATTTTTGCATCGATATGCTGAACAGCTGACCATTGTATCAAATTGTTGCCTCTGATGTTTATGTATCAGGATTCTATACATGCATTGCAAGGGTTTGCCATTGCAAATATCAGTAGGGTAATATTAGGGAGTTATTGCAAAACAGCTTGTAAGAGGTTAAGCCTCTTAACTAATACTGCTTTATTTCAATACGGCACAATCTTATTCTTGACGCCAAAAATTGAGTTATTGCAGGACACATAGTTAAGGTTAACACGTGATCTACACAGCGGTGGATGGGGTAACCTAAACCGGCATGGGAAATAGAGGAATTAAGCGGCCCAAAGAAAATATTGATACAGGCCGAAAATATTTATACTAAAATAGTAATAATGTTGATAATAATAAGTGTTTTTCATCAGTATGTAGTAGTTAAAAATATCGTTACTTCGGTAAAATATTGAAATAGAAAAAAAGAGTTTCATTTTATTTAGGCAAGGGCATCCATCATGTAAATTGGTGTAAAATTCCGAAAGTTGCTAAAAAATTAATAAGAAAAATTGGAATGTTGAAAATCTACCCCTTACTTCATGGTGAACCCTATACGTTTGTGTAACTTTTTTTTAATTTCTTTTTGCACAATAAATTAGTTATTATTATGATTACTATTATTATTATTAAATGAACAAATAAACTACAAAAATTAACTAAACCTTACAAAAACAAACCCAATAAATTAGTAGGTAATAAAAATAAAAATCTAAAACTTCAACAACTTTTTCATTAATGGAGACGTCTCAGCGAAATGATTAATAATTTGTGTTTTTTGCATCTGTGGTTTCATATTCTACCGGTCCAATTTTCAAAAATTTTACCGGCCCAGGGGGAAAATTCCCTTTTTCCCCCTGGGCCCATCCACCGCTGGATCTACATTACTTTTAACCTCAAATTATGTCTTAAATGTTGTTGAGTTTTTCTTGTTTGCACTTCCGCTGCTCGTTTTCATTATTATGTAATAAGTTTTCCTTCTCAAAAGCAAATGTTAACAAACTTTGTAGGTTAAGATTATTAACAGCTGACACTATAAGGAAAATAACGTCACCTTAAATTCTTACCGTATTCGGTCGTAAATAAGGGAAGGCAGTATTTTATTAAGGTTCTCTTATTTAATAAAACCTTCTGCGTACGCGACTACGCGTACATGTTATAATAACGCTTGCGTTAATAAGGTAAAGGGTTCATAACGCGTGCAATAATTCCCTATTATCATTCCAAATTAAATAAAGCACTGAATTCTTTTGGTCACTGTACGCATGTGTAAAGTCACTAAAATATTCTAAAGTACCGCAACCTTATGTTCCAATGAGTTAGAGAGAGAAAGCTAATTTTAACCCCAAAATGGCGAACGTTGCGGTACTTTAGAATATTTAGTGATTTTACGCATGTGGTTTTTAAAGCGCCATCTAGATCTAAGTGTTGTAATTTTAAAGAATATAAAATAGAGATCGTAGACACCGTTGTGCGACAACCGAAAACCGTAACTGAGACACTTATGTTTATGTAGACACTTCCAGCCACATAAGTGACATAACCACAAAACACACACAAGACATAACCTCAATTGCAAATAATGTTAAACCTAAGAAGTTTAATTTCATCACTTCGTTGCACAAAATTAACAAGTTTATTCATAAATAGACCGCTTAACCCACCGATTAACCATGTACCTTTAGTACAATCAACTTATAAACAATATTCTACAAGTTTATTAGGAAACTTTCAGCGAACATCAACACTGCTCCAACCTTCTGCACTAATACAAATAAATAATGATATTAATTCACGTACAGTTACAAAATATTCTATAAAGAAAGGCAAAAGGAAGGCGGTAAAAACTGTTTTAAAACGATTTTATAGATTGCATTGGGGCGGTTGGATACGTACAATCGCCGGAAGGCACAGGAGGATATGGGCTAAAAGTTATCCGAGACGAATGAGAGTAAAGCAACATGTATTATGTAACGCTACTCAGTGTACCCTTTTGGATAAAATGGTTACGAGTTACTGGAGAAAACCAAAGTATTATGTAGATGACCCATATGAACCTTATCATACACGTGAAGAATTTGTATTTACGGCTAAGAAACCCAGACCATATTTTCCACCTGAATAATTAAATTTAGTGTATCTATTATACAGAGTTATAAGTAAATAGAATAAAATGATTAGAAATCATTTATGTTTTACTTTTTGTATGGATACGTTTGTGCATGGAACTGTACTTATTCCTTCAGTATTACGTATATAAATTGACATTGCATCAATTAATTAATTAATATTGTTTAAATGTTTTATTCTCACATGTAAGCAGCAGAATTGCATAAAATTCACTTTTTCATGCTTATGCGAGTTTACTGTAGAACAATTTTAAAATTGCTTAAGAATCCAGAATATAAAATAAGTTGTTCATACTTGTGTAGAGGATATTGGCAGTACCCCTTGTAAATGTCAAAGACTCCTTTAGCTTTGTTGTTTACCCACTACTCGTTCATTTTATGAAAGTGGCAGTTTAAAAAGTACCTACTGTGTATGAAAAACTACAAGGAGCAGGAGTCGAACCGTCCTGTGGGATTACATAGTTCAGGCAACACTTACGAAAGAGCTTCCTTCGCAGACACCGGTCGAAAATCCCAGGACACAGTCATTCCAAGATCTTTCTGGAAACCCCAAATGCCTGCATAACATGGGACTGACCGACAGCCCGATATGAACGTGTTGTGGTGAGGAAGAAGCTGGAACGTCATTATCATGTTATTTGCCAATGTGAGGCATTCACAAAGGCAAGGGAACACCTACTTGAAAAGAAAAGAAGTAACGAATATTCGCCCTACTAAAATCATAGAGTTTGTTAAAGATACAGGTACAGGGTAGACAACAGCGGGGAGAACAATTGACCAAAAAGTCGCAGTGCAGGAACCAATTGCTGGGAGCACCCCTAGCATAATATAATAATAATACAAGGAGCACATTTCTTTTACCTGAATCTCTCAGCTGAGATATTGAAGGAGATTCAAATACTTACCTAAAGAGTATACCTACACCTTTAAAAAAACAAATGTACTTACAATTAGGAAAAGAAAAGAATTTGTTCAATGTGCAGCATATATTCATTAGGATTAGTGGCGGTGGTATCCTAGGCGAATGAGTGTATGTGATCTTATGTTAATTTAATACTGGGGATAAAAGACAACTGCTGAATGCACCCAAAGACATGTTGCAGGCCATCCACTTCGGCTGACTGTCGTGCAATGGGCATCTTCTACGAGGAGACAACATCAACAAAAACGCAATTTCCAAGTTGTAAGGAAGATCTAGCCTAGATCTTCCTTACAACTTGGAAATTGTGTAAAATAGTGAAATGACGCCACTGGATCTAGGTCAAAGAATGCGCGTGATTAACTGGACTCCAGTCGCTGCTTCGTGTATAGGACTGCTCGTAGATAGAATTCGTTTCCTATAGTTACTCGTAGGTAGGGCTCATATATATGGATGCCAGGGACTTGAAAAACCAAAACAGTACCTAATACCTAATTCAATCTAACCCTCCCTTGCCATGAAATCCGAGTAGGTACTCGAAAGGGAATTTGAGAGATGATATATAGCTGTAAGTAGGTCCCGCGCCAATGAGAACAAAGGGAGCCGTATTCATAAAACGCCCACCATCATGCAATGTTCACTACGGCCACTTTTGTTCATAACACCCACTTTTAAGCAATTTGTTCACAATGTCCTGATTAAAGTATGTTCCTACAATAATTAATAAAGACAAATAAAAGCATTGGCTGTGCTCATCCGTCTCCTTGATTCCAGTTTCCTGGTCTTTATGACTTTCTCGATGGAACCCGATGGTTATGTCCCATTTGTTACTTTCTGACAGCCTCGGAGAGATGATATTTCCCGCTCGATCATCTCAACTAGTCAGATTCCAATCTCGCCACATGTCGTCGAGTACTGTCGTCAAACCTTTTCCTAATGCGGCGGAGACAACCAACGTTCTTCCCGGACCAGACGAGAATTGCGCGTGGTGTAGCACTTTCTCACCGTGTCTCCTTCTTATTCACGCATGGTCTAAGATTAGGGTTTTAAGCCATGACTCACATGTGCTCCACTTTCCACCGTTGCATGGGTATCCGCCCACATGGTTATCTGTTTCCTTTAATCCACTATCCAAATCAGTGGAAAGATGCTTGCCACCACCAGCATGTCACGCGTATCTACCTATACTGATTGGGGGCCATTCTTAAAGGCATCTGGTCATCTTTGGATCTTAATAACTTGGTTTTGTAATGTCCTGAATTTGAGCGCCGCCCCCCAAACAGAATCATATCTATAGTTTTGTAACAGAATCATATCTATAGTTAATGGCCTTTTTAGTTTCTCCCCTACTCTATATTCACCGTTTACCCATTGTACTTGTAGCTTCCAAAAGGCTGTCGGATGCTGTAGTCGCTATGTCAGCTGCGTATGCTGTTATAATAATCTTCCGGCGAACTTCCAGCCTCAGTACCGCGTCGGAGACAACATTCTATAGAAATGGCCCAAGCGCCTACTCGTACTTTACCCTTCGTTGACTTCTAGGCTATGGACTCGGACGAATAGGTACTTATTTTAACGTCTACCTTCCCGTCTGTCAGGAAAGTAAGCAAGAAAGCTTTAAGGTACATGCAGGCGTTCTGATGTTATATCCAGCGCTCACATTGTCATGGATAAAGTGAGAGAGTTGAAGACGTTGTGCATAACAAACGATGCGATCAAGGAAGTCTCCCATGCGCCCAATTTTGTCATTTTGGCGATTCTATTTATCTCTTGTAGCGCATCTGTCGTTCCTATATCCGTTCGGAAACCTTACTGCCGAGTGGAGGTATCAAAAGGTACATAACAACCTTTGAACGTGGTGGTAACCGCTCCCTCAAAAAGTGGATAGTTTCGTGGCAAAGGCGTAGTCGTTCTGGCGAGACACCTAACACCGGCACGCGCAAAATCGATACAGGGGCGACGACAGTACCAAAAAGTAGGTAAAACAACATCTTACAAAGGTTAAAAAAGAGGAGGGTGGGGGGGTGGAGTGTGGTGACGTTAAGAGGCAACTTAGTAGTCCTGATGACTACATTTTCGTATAGACATCGCCCATACCTAACATTTTTCAGGGTATTGAAAAGGCGGATAGAAATAGGGGAACCTGCAGAGGAACCTCTATGTGCAAGTAGTAAAGCCTACGTTAGTATAATGATCATGGTAGTCCAGATAAATTTACACCACTGAAAAGCGACCACGGCAGGTTTGAGTGCTCATATGTAGATATTGCATTAGGTCAATAACTTTGAGCATAAAAATCTCAGGTTAAGCGCCTAGGGAAAGTTAAAAGATGGGTCATGTGTGACATGGCCGAAAACATTCATAGCCACAACGGTAGGTAATACAACTAAGAAACTCTTGACACTCAAATATTGGAAAGAAAACTTTAGTGTCGCACAAACACATACCTACCTAGGTATTATTTGTGCTGAGTGCTGTGAAATTTCAGAATTGTTTATAGTTTAGGTAGGTGGTCCAAATAGAGAGTAGGAGAAGCTGCAAGATCATGTGCCTTAAACAAGTCTGGAAGGAAAAGTAAAAGGATGTTGAAATCTCATTGAAAGATGGCCTCTAAGGACATTCTTGGGACATAAAACTACAGTATTCATATGTGAATAAGAAGAACAGCTAGTTTCCGATTTGAGAAAGATGGAAAAGAAGGTACCTACTCGACGATAGCACATTTTATGATACTGAGGTTAGTGCGTGGTTACGTAGCAACACAAATCGGGTGGTTTGAGTGCAAAGCTTTTTGGAAACGGTTTTGTTAAATCTACTACATATCGACGGTAATACATTGATTCAAGAAGTCTTATATATGAGAAAAGGCTTTATAGATGATGGTTTGTCGTACCAGAAATTACTGAATAACCTGCCCCTCGGATAGGGACCTAATACATCTTTTGTACATGCAGAAGTAGGTACATAATCAATGCAAAAATTTCGTTGTCAATGATCACGCTGAAGATCATGCCACATCACATTCTGGATCTTTGCACTTGGATGCTTGGGATGCGACGTCATAACAACTATTTGGATTGTTGGGTGATCATTTCCAAACACAAGATTTCACTGGAACGATTCCTCGCGCTGAAAAGCAAAATTAAGCTCAAGTGAAATCCAAACGAGGGAAAACTGTAGTTTTCACAAAAATGTCGTGCAAAAATAAATTTCCTACTGGGAGAACTTTTACCTCGTTTTGCAATATGCCTCATGGTCTAAACCTTTAGAGTCACCGTCTTGCTTCATCTCCTCCTTTCTGTTAAACATATTTCAACGTAACTCGCACTGTAGCGCTGGCACTTGTAATTCAATGTCTCTATACTAAATGCTGACCATCTATGACTTTTAACGAGGAGAAAAGTATACGCGGTAATTTTTTTATCAGAGGTTCACAATTTTAATTTCACAGGTTTGTTACGTGAATTTCGAACATTTTTTGCATTACCTACATAAGTTACCGGAAATTGGCTAATTAAGAAGAACGAGCATGTTTCCATAAAAAGGGCGGCGAATAGTATGAGCACTACAATCAGAGACTGTCTCGTTTGGTAACATTGGATTAATTAAGAACCACAAATATCTTTTACATTATTTGAAGTAGTCAGTAGCTACATGCAAATTCCATAAAAGATCCATATCATTAAATTAGAAAATGATAGAGAAACTCTATTTTATCAACTTCTGCTTGAACGGTATAATGGGATTGGTTAACGCTTCGTTGGTAGTTTCGGAATAAAACCAAAAAATGAATTTGACATGATTTACATCTCAATTCAATCTAAAGGGATGGAGATAGAATTTTTAATGCTTTTTAAATTTCATTTATATTGGACAAGTTATTAACGCCATTAATATGCGTCAAAATTGAAATGTTAAACAATTATAGTCAATCTTAAATATGAAATATAGGTGCATTTTGATGTTATAATTGAAAAACTACCCTCACTTAACTAGAAATAATTACGCTGTATGCCGCATGTGAAAATTACAGTGTGCGATAATATTTTTAACTGCAGCGCAACATTCGTTCATATAAGATAATTAATCGCAGCTGTCGCATAAAGACATTTTAATTGCTTGGGTTTGAATTTTGTTTGGTACAGAAATTACATTCATCTCTTTGTTTTAATATCTCATAGAATGTGGGATGGCTATAAAACTAAGAGGAGGGTGAATATTTTTCTGTTTGTGACGTTCAAGTGCAGATATTATTAATCTTCTGAAAGACTGAAAATGTGCAGGTCGGTAATAAATTGATTTTGGAAACTGATTTTTTTATTTCACGAAGGTTCTAATTCTGAAGCCAAATGATTTACATAAAATTCATAAAAATATTTCATTTTCGTATAATATTTCCGAAGGAATATCAAATTATACACTGTGTCCAAGATAAGGAGGGCCACTATGGGGATCTCGGAAACGGTAAGAGATAGAGTTTCGGTTAAATGGGAGAAAAGTTGAGCAATTTTGAGTTTAGTAAAATGGAATTTTTAAACTGACGAAATTCCGAACCGTTCCGAAGTTATGCGACAAAAAGCGAATTTTCAGGATTTCGTTTTTGACAAATTGTTACTTTGTCGTTGATGTTAACTAAAAAGTAACAGAAGCTTCTACAGGTACTTTTTAACGATCTTTAACATGGAATACAGCAAATTGAAATCCGACGTTTCGTTTTCGAGTAACCATCATCAACTTTGTTTTTTTAAATACGGTCCTGATTTTTTGATTCATAATATTAGAAGAGCTTTTTATTCTGCATTCAAGCATGTATCACACTTTATGGTTTAATTGCGATTTTATACTTACTTTACGATTATCGGAAAAAATCCTAAGTACGAACCTGTATCCCCCCTCAATAACATTGAAACTGAATTTTATTTATAAATGGACTTTTGCTAACTGTGCTTTCCTCATCAAATTAATGAAATGACACAGAATTTTCAATTTTGAACACAAATTTTATAACGAAGTACATAATTACAAACAATCAACAACATGTCATAAATGAACAGAAAACATTTGATGAAACGAAAATTTTAACATGACATACCAATAATTAAAGAAAGATTGTAATAAATGCTCAAAAAGCCCTCCTTCGTTCTCCAATCGTAATAAATAGCATCTTCTAACTGTAGAATCCAAAGCATTCTTTAACATTGCAGGTGTTACAGTTTGGAATGCGTTAAATACAAACTTTCGGAGTTCTTCTATTCCAAAGATATCTTTGTAGACATAATTTCTTCTGTACCTACCCCCAAATAAAAAAATCCAGCGGGATTATTTCGGAAGAACAAGCTGGTCAGGGTGTTTCAGAATTGGTGCTTAAAACTCTTTCGGCAAACATATTTGAAAGGTAATCCTTAACCACCCGTGAATTGTGCGCAGGTGCACCATCCTGCTGAAACAAACAATTGCGTACTACGGCTTAGGGTAAAATATCAAGAGCATCTTCCAAGGTAGATTCTAGTAAATTTAAGTACAATAGTAGAATAAGTATAAAATCGCAATTAAACCATAAAGTGTGATACATGCTTGAATGCAGAATAAAAAGCTCTTCTAATATTATGAATCAAAAATCAGGACCGTATTTAAAAAAACAAAGTTGATGATGGTTTCTCAAAAACGAAAGGTCGGATTCTAATTTGCTGCATGCCATGTTAAAGAACGTTAAAAAGTGCCTGTAGAAGGTTCTTTTACTTTTTAATTAACATCAACGACAAAGTAACAATTTGTCAAAAACGAAATCCTGAAAATTCGCTTTTTGTCGCATAACTTCGGAACGGTTCGGAATTTCGTCAGTTTAAAAATTCCATTTTACTAAACTCAAAATTGCTCAACTTTTCTCCCATTTAACCGAAACTGTATCTCTTACCGTTTCCGAGATCCCCATAGTGGCCCTCCTTATCTTGGACACAGTGTATATAAAATGGATAATAATTCAAAAATAAAGGTTTTATAGCTATTTCATAACATTCTTTATGTTTATACCACAGTATTGCTGTGTTTATACTCTTATCGATTTTTTATTTTTTTATTTGAAAGTAACACTTCTTGCTGTAGTTCGTTTGAACTCTGTTTCAGTATGAAAAAGATAAGAAAAAGACAACGGTGGGTCAATATTTTGATCTAAAGCAAGCGTTCGACTTATTAAACCACAGCATACTGTACGAAAAACTGCAATCATATGGCATTGTGGGAAACGCTCTTGACCTAATCAAATCATTTTTAACCAATCGAACACAAGTAGTCGAAATTACAAATAGAAAAGGTAACATAAAAAATTTTAAATACCAATCATCATAGTTCAGTTCAATGGCATAAATGCCAGTTAGTTGGGATCTCACTTGCGCACGACCGCTCCAAGAGAGATATGGTAGTTCCGCCATAAGGGAAATTGAGAAGAGAGTACAATCCCCTCCCCCGGAATAGACAGTTCCCTGTTGCCTCGCTTAGAATACGGAATTATCCTATTCCATATTTTACTTATTGGACAACCCCTTCGTTATTAGACGCAAGGCTGTCAGCATGGTCTGCACTCGCACGTAATAAATCAGTGGAAGCAGGCCGAAGGGGCTTCCATGCACGGTTGTGGGGTTTTTTAGGATTTCGCCTGTGGACGCAAGGCACACTAGGCTTTGCACATGATTGAGAAGAAGAGCAGGAGAGCCAAAATTGAAAAAATTATAGAAACCGGAAAAGAAATGATAAAATAGACCACTACAGTAAAAATGTAAAAATACATAGAACGGCGCAGAAGCGAACATGCGGACTAACAAACTGACGAACGTATAAGACGCAAACAGAGGCATTTAAAACAAATCTTTTTGTTTCTTTTTTCCGATTTATTCTTGCTTAACTTCAATTACAATCTTTTTTGAGGCGCATTAGATAATTTTTTATTAAAAGATCGATTACTTGCGCTTAGATGGAGTAACAAATGATCAAGTGAAAGAGTAAGCTAAAGGTGTAGAATGTAAAAAATGTGGTTATAATACAACTTAAAATAGAAATTATTGTAAGAGAGATTTAACGCTGTTTTGTATTGCACAAATTATGTTCTTGTCCTCACAATCTTTAAGTGTGTTATTTATTTCGTTTACAATAGTGCAAATAAGTTATTCAAAAGTAAGCTCCCAGTTTTAAATGGACAGTAGGTACTTTGTTAATTTGTGAGATTTTGATAAAATAACAGCACTGTTTAATCTCCAGATGAGAGATTAAGTGTTGTTGGGGGTTGGTTGTGAGGGGTACGCCGTCACTCGTACCAATTGTAGACTATGCATAATGCCTCACACCCCCGTTGAGTAATTGAACAAAATGGCTTTCATTCAAAGACTAGTTTATTCTATAATATTTACCTACAAGTTTATGGCCCGATATTATAAAGCATAGTTAACTACGTGATCAGCCTGACGACGTGGTTAAGTAATGCGATAGGCTAATACGATCAACGACCCCGCCTATGTAACCCGTATTAGCAAATCATGTCGCATTATTCAAACTTAATCACATCGTTAGCTGATCACGTATTTAAGTATGCTTTATAAAACCGGGTGTATATACAATACTTTATTGTACTTTGTTATTTGTTTTATTGTTTCTAAAGAAACTGGGTTTCTTTTGGTGGCGCACCCCTTCACATACACAATGTAATTAGTGCACACTTTCCAAACGGATGGCCTCCTAGATCACCAGATCCAGCTGACTATTGGTTATAAGGTTACTTCAAAGAAAGGGTGTTCCTCACTAGACCTACTTACTCGTAGGGGATTGAAACAATCCATATCACATATCATTGAAAACATTCCACTGAATGCAGTTCATAACATAGAAGAACGACGGTATCTCATTGAACAGAATAGAGGCGGTCATCTTTAATTTTTTCTTATTTGGTCTTCATTAATAAACCCCGTTTCTTTATAAACAAAATAGTGTCTTTATTTTTTCAGAATCTCAAAAATTAGCAGAACCTTGTATATTACGCAACAAGTTTAGAAAAGTGAAGTTTTAACTAGAGTGTGGCTCGTCAAAAGCCATAAGACTCTAGTAAAATAACTTTTCTAACGCAGTGCGTATACTATTTTTTCGCATTTTTTACTCAAATTATTTCGAAAGATTCTTATTAAATTTTGGTTTATAGGTAGGTGAATATTTCGTAGTAACATAGCAACCTCGTTCTAAATCATATTCAGAAACATGAATTTGAATTTGCAAAAAAGAAAAAAGTACAGTGTTCTAATGTGTTTTAATCACAAAATCGTTGCTCTTCATTACTAAACGATTTGTTATTTATCAATGTAGTTTCCTCTCAATATGGATACTTAGCTCATCAAGTTTTCCAATTTTTGATTAAACAATTTATTGCTAAGTGCGTAACGTTTTTGAAGTGGCGTTTGACAACCGAGCTACCTACTTTCATTCGAGATTGTTGCTAAGTTAGTTATAAACGAGACCCACGTGCTCGAAAAATCGCGCGTGTTTTAAAGACCTTTTTATCCACTTGTACTTTAATATACCATTATCTTCGACGTTATCACCTTTAGATATCAAATCAAATCAAATCATTTTTATTGTGCAATAGAGTACATATAGCAATGTTTCTGCACTTGTCCAACAATCACATAGTTATAAAGATATCAAATATTAAAAAAAACGATATAAAAAAAAATGCATAAAAGGAAAAAAAAATATATATGCCATACTATCAGATCAAATTTATCAAAATTAGATGTTTCTAATATTATTACTATTTAAGTTAGATCGTTGATTGAAAAATTGTTAGATTTAATCTTGACTGAACTGTATAAGAATAAATGTATTCTATACATAAATTATATATTATTATTGCGTGTTTGTGTCCCAGTTAAATTCTGAGGATGACGCACTCATTCAGATGGTCCACTCCTCCCTAGTAAAGGTAGCCCTTCACGTTCCGATAAGGCTCGCAGGGTTACCTCAATGAAAGGGTGTTTCTTAGTAGAGGTGGTTATCTTTCATTTTCCCTTTTTGATCTTTATTAATAAACCCCGTTTGTTGCATTCAATTGCAAGAAACTGAACTTCACGACGATGTTACAGACTCCCCATTACAAATACACGAATGTCATCTTCAGTTGATTACTACAGCTACAATTACTTACAGCAAGTAAAGTTGAAGAAGAAACGATAATAGATGGTGAACTTGGCTTACTAGTAAAAGACTTAAAATCAGGTCGAGCCGCGAGCACTGGCGAATTTTCACTACATAATAATATAGTAATGAGAGGCATAAGAGTTGTCATTCCTGGGAGCGTTCAATCATTGGTACTAGCAGAGTTGCACCATACAGTTGTTGGAACGCAAAAATGAAGGAAATTGCTAAAAACTATTGCTGGTGGAAAGGAATTCATAAAGATATCGAAAATGAAGTAAAATTTTGTAGACCTTGCGAAGAAGTAAGGAATGTACCAGCAAAGACTCCGTTACAACAATGGGAAAGACCAAGTAAACCATGGGTACGAATACCTATTCCATATTTGGGTCACCATTTCTTCCTAATAGTGGACACCTACAGTAGGTGGCTTGAAGTTTTCTATACGAAAACAACCACTCACATATCAAGCACTTATACAATTAATTACTTAGGTACGAGAAGTTTTTGTAAGATTTTGTTTTCTTTCAGCAGTAGTCACAGTCTTAAAAGTTTGTGGAGTAAAGTCTAGCTTCATTGCACCAGAAAATCCGTCAACAAACGGACAGGTAAAACGTTTTATACAAACCCTGAAACATAAACTATGGACTATGACGGCAACAAAACAAAATGGCGTTTTTTTTCAGAATTTCAAAAATGAGCAGAGTAATTGCCATTTCAAACAGGGAACTTACTTCTGAATAATCTCTATTACGGAACAAGTTTTGAAAAGTGAAGTTTTACTAGACGAGTGGGACTCGTCAAAACTCACAAGAGTCTAGCAAAAGCACTTTTCTAACGCAGTGCATATACTATTTTTTTCCCTTTTTTTACTCAAATTGTTTCGAAAGATTCCATTTAAATTTTGATTTATATTAAAAAGGCGAATATTTCGAAGTAACATATAGCATTTGGTATTTATCAATGTGGTTTCCTGTCCATATACCTATTTACCTCATCCATTTTTCCCATTTTTAGATAAAACAATTTCTTGCTAAGTGCGTGACGTCTTTGAAGTGGCATTTGACAACCAAGCCGCTTTGATTCAAGATTGTTGCTAAGTTAGAACACTTTGGTAACTAAACGAGGCCCTCGTACTTGAAAAATCGCGTGTGTTTTAAAGACCTTTTTATCCACTTATGTACTATCGTACAATTATCAGGCCCGGCTCTAGCTTATTAGAGGCCAGGTGCAAAATGAAAATGCGAGGCTGGAACTTAAAATAAAAATTTACTCTTGAAAATTAACATAGTGCTTGGCGGCAATAAAATAATAAAAAAACATCAAACGATAAACAAGTTAGTATCAAAAAGAAAAATTCATAGATAGATTGTTCTTGCTTTGGCTGAAGCAAACGCGTCAATGGTTTGTGATGTATCCAGTTCGCGTCCAACTTCGTTCTCTATTGCTAACATAGCCAAACCCACCAGTTGTTCTTGGCACATACCGGCACAAAATAAACAAGATTTAGGTATAATTGAGATGTTTCCACATTACAATTTAAAGAATTTACAGAAATGTTCCCACACAAGGTATTGGGTATAAAAACACATTGCAAATTTTAAGTTTTTTCAACCCCCAGTAAATAATTTCATCTCTGTAACAAATGTTTTATTACTTACGTTTTGACCGTCAAGGGTAGGTTTCAAGATGTCATAAACTTTTACTACAATATAAGAAAAACTTTTTGCCGAAATTTTGATGCGCGCGCGGCCTATAAAACGCGAGACCGGGTACACTGCACCGTTTGCACGTGCCTCACGCCGGCCCTGACTATTATCTACCACGCAATCATCTTTAGATATGCCATACTATCAGATCAAATTTACCAAAATTAGATGCTTCTAATATTATCTATTACTATTTAAGTTTTGATTTAATCTTGGCTGGACTGTATTAGGAATTTATTATTGCGTTTTTGGGTCCTGTTAAATTCTGAGGATGACGCACTTCTCCCTAGTAAGTTTTAGTTGCAAAACAGCTCTCCATGACATAATTCGTGGGGAAGTTACTTTAATCAGTTAAGTATGGTTAAGTATCATTGATAATAAATACTTACAATAGCTATTGACGTAAACTATTCTTTAGATTAAATAATGGAAAGTATATATATTTGTAGTTTCCTTCACGGGTAGTATATTGTATACTTAACGTTTCTTTAAACACGTTATCAAGTAATATTTCGAAAAATGAAGTTAGTCGTTTTAATGGTATTCCTGTGGTGTATTCTCACAGTTAACGCAAGTAAGAAAATATCGTTATATTTAGGATGACTGTTTAATGTACGGGTAATGTTTTTTTTAGTATGCTCAGGTCCCTCTGATTGTGAAGGTAAATGCATGGGCGCATCGTGTTGCACTTGTGACATAAATAGTGGTATGTGCAGAAATTGTTTAGGGAGAAAATCGTAATTTTAATTCGTGTGGAAATTGCCGATGAAACCAATTAGTTTTATAGTAAATTATAAACAAATGTTTAGTATAAGCCATCACGGTGGTTTTGAATTTTAGTATTAAATAAAGATATTATGTAGTGCAGTATCTTTATCGTAAAATTTTTGACTTCATAGAAATATTGGTGAGAGTGGTGCCACAAGCGACTCGCAGTCCAGAGCGATTACTTTAAAATAAAATATAGTTTGACGGTCTATTCAAAAATAATTAGATATAAAGAAAAGTAACGTTAGTGTCATTAATTCGTACCTTGAACTATGTACCTACGTGGCCAACTGTATTCAAAAAAGTTAGCCTCGTTCAGCTGGTCCTCCCGCCACGCAAGAATTAAAAAGAAGGGGGGTTGAGTGATTGTCCCCCCCCCCCCCCCCCCCCCCGTTAAAAACAGCAACGGAGTGTCGCGCATAGGCGCATAATTTAGTGTAGTTTCGATTTTCAAGCTCTATCCCTTACCTTAAAACAACCCCACAACTAGTTTCGCTGAAGAGGTAACTCATAGAAAATACCATTAAATCTATAATATCTTTAATGCATGTAATGCATGTAGTTCCAGTATTATTAGGCTACAAAAATATGTAACACTTTATTTCCAAGTGGCAACCCCTTAGCAGGAAATCCACCCTTTGTACCAAAAATACAAGAGGGAAAATAGAGAAACGGATCATTTTATGACTGTGTATTATCTTACGATTTAGGAGCTTTCGAAATATGTATAAACTGGCTTTCGAGGCGCAGCCCCTTAGCAGGAAAACCAGCCCTCTTGCCAAACACGTAAGAGGGAACTATGTTAAATAATAGAGAAACGAGTCATTTTATGACTGTCTATTATCCGATTTAGGAGCTTACTAAATATGAATAAACTGACTTTCGAACTCCTTAGCAGGAAAACCAACCCTTGTACCACACACACAAGAGGTAACTATGTTAAAGATTCGAGGAACGGATTAATTTATGATGGTGAATCATCTTTCGATTTACGAGCTTACTACACTTCATTTCCAAGTTGTAACCCCTTAATAGGAAAACGACCCCTTGTGCCAAACACACAAGAGGGAACTATGTTAAAGAATCGAGAAACGAATCATTTTATGACGGTATATTATCCTCTGATTTAGGAGCTTTCGAGATATGTATAAACTGACTTTCGAGTTGCAGCCCCTTACCAGGAAAACCACCCCTTCTGCCAAACACGCAAGAGGGAACTATGTTAAAGAACAGAGAAAAGGATCATTTTATGACAGTGAATCATCGTACGATTTAAGAGCTTACTAAATATGTAACACTTCATTTCCACGTTGCAACCCCTTAGCGGGAAAACGCCCCCAGGTGCCAAACACGCAATAGGGAACTATGTTAAATAATAGAGAAAAGGATCATTTTATGACTGTGTATTATCCAAGTTGTATTATACGCCGTGGTATTATCTTCCGATTTAGAAGCTTTTGAAATATGTATAAGCTGACTTTCGAGTTGCAGCCCCTTTAGCAGGACAACCACCCCTTCTGCCAAACCCCTTAAATAATCGAGAAACAAATCATTTTATGAAGGTGTATTATTTTTATCATTAGGTACACATGAGAGTCATTGCGATTTATTCTTTTAAAATATTTATACAGGGTGGTTTGGCTTGCAATGTCCAGACGAAATGCCTAAAGTAATATAACATTACGAAAAAACATTTAAATTGAAAGTTATTGAGTATTACGTATTCTATATTATAGGGCAAACAAACATTTTTTGTAAATTTTTTTTAAATAGCGACAACAATTTTTTTTTATAATTTCAAAAAGAGAAAATTTTTCTGAATTCAACAATATTTTTCAAATTTTGATATTTCAACAAAAAAAATGTTTTTTTGCCCTATAATATAGTAAATATATAGAATACGTAAGACTCAGTAACTTTCAATTTAAATGTTTTTTCTAATATTAGGAAATATCGTCTGGACATTGCAAGCCAAACCACCCTGTATATAGGTTATACATTTGCGGGCGGTTTTATAAAAGCATATTCTCTATTATTTAAGATAGTTCCCTCTTGCGAGTTTGGCACTAGAGGTCGTTTTTCTGCTAAGGGGTTGTAATGTGGAAATGAAGTGTTACATATTTCGAGACCTCCTAAATCGGAGGATAATATACTGTCATAAAATGATTCGTTTCTCTATTATTTAACATAGTTCTCTCTTACGTGTTTGGCAGGAGGGCTGGTTTTCTTGCTAAGGGGCTGCACCTCGAAAGCCAGTTTATAAATATTTCGAAAGCTCCTAAATCGGAAGATAATACACAGTCATAAAATGATCCATTTCTCTATTATTTAACATAGTTCCCTCTTGTATTTTTGGGACAAGGGGTGGATTTCCTGCTAAGGGGTTGCTACTTGGAAATAAAGTGTTACATATTTTTGTAGCCTAATAATACTGGAACTACATGCATTAAAGATATTATAGATTTAATGGTGTTTTCTATGAGTTACCTCTTCGGCGAAACTAGTTTTGGGGTTGTTTTAAGGTAAGGGGTGGAGTTCGAAAATCGAAACTGCACTAGTTTAAGAGCTCCGAAAGAGCTCCTAATTATGTGCATATGCGCGATCCTCCGTTGCTGTTTTTAACACTTTCCCCACACGCTGAACGAGGGTAAAAAAGTTATAATTTGATTGATAAATCCAACATTAATTCTACACTAATCTAAATGCTCTATAAAATATAATTGTCTTCTTAGCTGAAAACTGATAAAATTTTTGTTGTTGAAAAAGTTGTGTTATCTCAAAAACCGATTGAGATTTCGTCGTTTAATAAATAAAAGCTCCTCCATAATTGAACGTAGGTATAGAAACTTCAATCTGATCAGTTGCGTATTAAAAGTCGACGAATGCACTTTGATGCTTAACTGCGATTAACACATTTTTATGTAAATAATTTAGTCCTTTGGAAAACTTCCAGGGAAAGTACAAATCTGCATTTCTTAATTAAAATTTTAAGCCACCCCATTTTTCATTACAAGAAGAAACTCGCGATTTTTCTTTCCACCTTAGATTGTAATTTTTCAACACATTATAAATGAAAGGTGTTGCTAGATTAAAGTGAAAATTTCTTTGAAAAATGTCTCATACTTACAACGTAATCCTTATAATAAATAATTTAAGAAAAAGTAAATATTCTTAATGAACGAGGTTGTAGATCCTTGTTTTTATTTGACCTTTTTAACGCCGTTAAAGCCTTAAGAGGTGAATGTTAACAAGTCTGTTCAGTTTATGCAAAAATTAGTACTGCATTAGTGCGTATTTCACTTAATTTCTTCAGGTCGGATAATTGTACTTCCAAAGCAACTGGAGTCGACAAAACTGTCATATAAAATATAAGAAGTAATTCGATACGTCAATATTTACTTTCAATTTATGAAAATAAGTTGCTTAATGTTATTTACAAATCAATTTCATTATTGAGTAGAAACGCAAGCATTCACCTTCGCTGAAAATGTGTGTTTAAGGCATAAAATATAAATTCTATATAATACTTATTTTTGACAGCTTTTATGTAGAACATAATTCAAATTCAAACCAATTTTTCAATAAGTTGAAAATGGTAGGTAACCACTTACGTATTAGAAAATATGAATTCTTCCATATGCCTTCAATTTTATGAATATATGGACGGACGCCAAGTAAATAAAGGAGATAAACTTGAAGATGAATAAAATGTTCTACATTCGTTTTATTGCGTGCATAACAATATTTATCCTGATCTTTGTGAAACGATACATTTGAAAGCTTCTTTGTTGAGGAGAAATATTCATGTTGAGCAACTTTGATTAATTTTGTGAAAAACTCACTCAGCGGTTTTCTTCGGAATCCAGATTCAATAATTCACAAATTTGTCCAGAATGAAATAATGTAAAAAAGGTATTCTTATTAATAACTACTACTTCGCTTTAGTACATTTACACTCTTAATTTGGGAATGTTAATTGAAGAACCATCGAGATCTTTTAAAATTATATTAATGGTATTAAATTCAATTTCATGATTATATTGCAACATTATTAAATGGAACAAAATTTTAATATCTATTTTGGAATCGAAGGGTCATCGTCATTGATACGACCGAAGGGGTAGCAGAATCTGGTGAGTGGTTCATTTTCGTTTGAATGAATAATTGTGGATTGTGACCATCATTTAGATTCATTCTTATTCATATATAGTCCACCATCTGGATAAGTAGGTATATTTAATGCACTCTATTGTTGTTTTAATGGATTGTGGTGCCTGAATTTGTCCATCTTTTTCAGAATACGGTACTTAATGGAGAAAATGATCGCTGTTGCAAAACGTTTTAAACAAACGAATCCCGGTGGATGGAGTGCATGAAATTTAGAGCGGTTGTTCGAAGTGTTCCTATGCAACGTATGACGTTAAATAATCTATTTTCATGTCTTGATGACTATGGCTATTAGCTATTATGCATGATTTAACCTTACTAACAATCAGCAAGTCTGATGTATTTTATTCATAATTGGTGTCAGGTACAGATATAGCGCTTTCTATATAAAAAATTCTGGCAAGTTGCCACGAAACTTCCCTCGTATTAACACTTTTTTCAAAAAATAAATACTACTGAATTCAGAAAAAAATACTCTTAAACTACATAAAAAACTGCAATTTTATCTTATAAAAAAATGAGTGCCGCCATTTTAGCTTACACCGGAAGTGACGTAATCAAAGGTAATATCAGCATTTTCGTTCTTGGTCCGAATGCAATCGATTGGCGAAAACCGCATTTCGATAACTTTAATAGTTTCTGAGTATCGAGCGTTGCAGTCGATTTTTAATAATTATTTTTTTAACACTTTTTTCAAAAAATAAGTAAGCACAATATATATTGCTGAATTCAGAAAAAAATTCTTTTTTAAACTACATTAAAAAACTGCAACTTTATCTTATAAAAAAATGAGTGCCGCCATTTTAGCTTACACCGGAAGTGACGTCATCAAAGGTAATATCAGCATTTTCGTCCTTGGCCCAAATGTAATTCATTAGCGAAAACCGCATTTCGATAACTTTAATAGTTTCTGAGTATCGAGCGTTGCAGTCATTTTTTAATAATTATTTTTTTTAACACTTTTTTCAAAAAATAAGTATAGCACAATAT
Organism: Pyrocoelia pectoralis; assembly: GCA_036250285.1. Classification (NCBI taxonomy): domain Eukaryota; kingdom Metazoa; phylum Arthropoda; class Insecta; order Coleoptera; family Lampyridae; genus Pyrocoelia; species Pyrocoelia pectoralis. Next base: position 9,174,247 of record CM070077.1, on the reverse strand, counting down.
ATATTGCTGAATTAAAAAAAAATTCTCTTTTAAACTACATAAAAAAAACTGCAACTTTATCTTATAAAAAAAATGAGTGCCGCCATTTTAGCTTATACCGGAAGTGACGTCATCAAAGGTAATAACAGCATTTTCGTCCTTGCCCGAATGTAATCGATTGGCGAAAACCGCATTTCGATAACTTTAATAGTTTCTGAGTTTAGAGCGTTGCAAGGAATGTGTACGTACAGACTACAGACTACAGACTACAGACTACTGACTACAGACTACAGACTACAGACGACAGACGGAAAATTTTTTTTTGCATATTTTGAATCTACGTATTCGGAAACGCAAAGATATGTAAAAATTTCCATAGGTCAAATTTTTTTTTTTGGAAAACTAATACAATACTTCCCTTTTACTTCGTACTCGGGAAGTAAAAAATTCTGGCAAGTTGCCACGAGACTTCCCTCGTATTAACACTTTTTTCAAAAAATAAATACTACTGAATTCAGAAAAAAATACTCTTAAACTACATAAAAAACTGCAATTTTATCTTATATAAAAATGAGTGCCGCCATTTTAGCTTACACCGGAAGTGACGTAATCAAAGGTAATATTAGCATTTTCGTTCTTGGCCCGAATGCAATCGATTGGCGAAAACCGCATTTCGATAACTTTAATAGTTTCTGAGTATCGAGTGTTGCAGTAGATTTTTAATAATTATTTTTTTTAACACTTTTTTCAAAAAATAAGTAAGCACAATATATATTGCTGAATTCAGAAAAAAATTCTCTTTTAAACTACATTAAAAAACTGCAACTTTATCTTATAAAAAAAATGAGTGCCGCCATTTTAGCTTACACCGGAAGTGACGTCATCAAAGGTAATATCAGCATTTTCGTCCTTGGCCCAAATGTAATTCATTAGCGAAAACCGCATTTCGATAACTTTAATAGTTTCTGAGTATCGAGCGTTGCAGTCATTTTTTAATAATTATTTTTTTTAACACTTTTTTCACAAAATAAGTATAGCACAATATATATTGCTGAATTAAAAAAAAATTCTCTTTTAAACTACATAAAAAAAACTGCAACTTTATCTTATAAAAAAAATGAGTGCCGCCATTTTAGCTTATACCGGAAGTGACGTCATCAAAGGTAATAACAGCATTTTCGTCCTTGGCCCGAATGTAATCGATTGGCGAAAACCGCATTTCGATAACTTTAATAGTTTCTGAGTTTAGAGCGTTGCAAGGAATGTGTACGTACAGACTACAGACTACAGACTACAGACTACTGACTACAGACTACAGACTACAGACGACAGACGGAAATTTTTTTTTTGCATATTTTGAATCTACGTATTCGGAAACGCAAAGATATGTAAAAATTTCCATAGGTCAAATTTTTTTTTTTGGAAAACTAATACAATACTTCCCTTTTACTTCGTACTCGGGAAGTAAAAAAGAAGGTAGGAGGCTCTTGAGCTTTCTAGCACGTCTAGGTTAAAGCTGAAAAAGCACAAACGACTTTCTAGCAACGTCGTAGCGCGATTGGAAGACTTTGGGATCTATCCTCAGAGACAATACGTTGATTGGGTTAGACTTATGTTTTGCATCGTTACCATAGCAAGTCATGCAACTGAAGGCTGAAGTATAAAGTGTATTAAGGTAGGACACTCTCGCATTCTAACAGAGGTAATCGACTGCCTATCTTGATATGGTGAAGGTCGAATGTCGTACCTTTTCAATTTATGAAAGGGAGGAACTACGGTATTTGTATCGATATGGAAATGTCACCCGAACCTGATATATTCATTTGTCCGAATTCATGTAAAGCATCCGAATCTACAAGGTACGACTGTCTCATTGAAAACATATGGAACAATGTTCACAGAATCTCCATCTCCATCTGAATTTCCGAATACATTAAACGATTAAACACTAAAACAGGAAACAAAGAGATATTTTTGTATTGATTAAAGAGAATCCTGGAATAAAAGGTAATGCGACGTAATCAAGCTTCAACACGGCTATTTCGGGGTTCAGAGCCAGATTTTCTGTAAACTGTAAACTAAACACGTGTTGAAGAAGAGACCGTGCACAACCATTTTTTGCGAGTGTCTCGCAGTGCCCCAACTGAGAAAAATATATGTTGGGGCAATATTAGTCGGATGTTGCCACGATTGTGGTAGCTTCCCTTGTTAATGTACTAAGTATGCCTCACGTGTGGCATGGATTCAATGATGCTATTGGGGGATCGGACTTTATCTACGTTGCAATGCTAATCCTGATTAGATGAATCTATTGAGTGGTTATAGCTGCTCGTAAAGGGAGTTCCATGGATTATGTAAGTAATAATCCGCAAAACCTCCCCAATGTCTAATAAATATGAAAAGAAGAAATGCATGCTTTACTTGTTTTGACAGTATTCATCTTCAGCCTTATCAAGGGATATGATTACTTGATGATAAAATGAAAGTTACTTGTCAAGTTCGAAATGATCACAATTTAATTTTAATTTTAATTTATTTAAATCATCCAACGACTGAAATATGTAATTAACTTAAAAATCTAATCTCTGATAATATCATTTTCCCCTACCATGTGCTCTTTACAGGTTTTACAAATTATTAGTTACCTACATAGCCTAATCCTGATTCCAAAATCCAGATATTTCATTTCTATTTGAAAGGGGATGTAACGACCTTATTCTACTTGACGATGTGCTCAGAGAAACTAATTTCAAGGGCACAAAAGTGGAGGGTGGCAGACACCGAAGTAAATTTTAATGACCACCGTAGTATATATTTCACAGTAACAAGGACAAACAAAGAAGCAGAGACAAACCACAAAAACGGGACCTTAAGAACGGATAAACACCGGGGATGGATAGAGGAGGACAAGATGCACGAGTTGATCGCCAAGATAAAAAATAAAATAAATAGAGTAAACGAGCACACAAAAATGGCGGAGATAATAACAATCATCAGAGACGCATGTGATGAAACCCTAAAAAAGAGGAAAGCCGCTACACACCCACGGTACAGAAGACATAATACAGAAGCGACACTCGTTTGATGTTCGTTTGACAAATCCTGGTGACCTTCGCCATTTTGTTGTTAGTACTTTACGTGGGAAATTAAAAAACACTTTAGTTTTCAGCATTAATCTACTTCTCTGGATGGCAAAGATATTTCGCAAATGTAAACTATTAAAAATTAAGTTAACATTTGCGAAATATCGTTGCCATCCAGAGAAGTAGATTAATGCTGAAAACTAAAGTGTTTTTAAATTTCCCACGTAACGTACTAACAACAAAATGGCGGAGGTCACCAGGATTTGTCAAACGAACATCAAACGAGTGTCGCTTCTGTATTATGTCTTCTGTGCCCACGGAGGCCAGTGTGTTGGTGGTGCAAAGAGGTCGAAACTGCCAGGAGAAGATACATTACACAACGTACAAATAGGAGAAAATACGGTGAGGCGGATATAAAAGACAGGGAGAGAGCCAGGTGTAGAGCGCTCAAGAAAGAACTAAAACAAGAGATAATAAAGGTGAAAGATGCCGGGATGAGCTTTGCAAGGAGCTAGATGAGGATATCTGGGGGAAGGAGTATCTGATACTCTGCGGTAAATTCAAACTGACGCCGCGAACTGACCGGTAGTGCTGCTAGACATGGTGGGCAAGCTGATGGAGAGGGTGATCAAAGAAAGGTTAATCACAGACGTAGATAAGAAGGGAAGGATATCGCGAAACCAATATGGTTTCAGAAAGGGTCGGTCCACCAGCCAGGCAGTGATGGTAATGAAAAGGATAGCGGACGAGATAAACAGAAAAGCCTATAAGAATAGAGGATTCGCTTTTAATCCAGCTAGACACGATAAAATAATCGAGGAACTGGTACGAAGGAAAATCGAGCCTTATTTAATAAATATCATACAGAACTACCTCGAGGATAAATGGATTAAAACGGAGACGGGCAGGCATGGCCTGTGGAACATGGGCGAAGTTAGGTGAACAGATCTGGGGGGGCTCAAGCCCCACTGATAATATGAGAAGAAGTATGAATATATGTATAACGTATATAGTTCTTTAAGATGTTTAGGGGGGCTAAATTGAAGTTTGGGAGGGCTTAGCCCCCCCCCCCCCCAACCCCCCCCCCCCCCCTAACTTCGCCCATGCTGTGGAATACCACAGGGGTCGGTCATGGGGCTCACCTTGTGGAATATCTTATAAGACCGAATTGGTTGGTAGGTTCCATTCTCGTAAAGGGGGCGAACAGGATCAGTAATAATTCACTCAACCTCCCCTTCAATCAAATTTATTGGTGATAAGACAAACTTCATGAAATGAAGATTATGTTTTAGTGAGAAGTAAAACTGCAATCGATGCAAGATTGGCAGGAGTTAAATTCTGAACATTTCATATTATTAAAGTTTGAATGTCGAAGTTACAAAATTAAAATTTGGATATTAGGCAACATGTTTCGAAACGGACTCGTTTCATTATCAAGCCTTAACGAATATATATATGAGTGAGATTACATGTAGATGGAGACTGAGGGGAAACTAATACATTATATAAATTAATACATTAAAGATGAACTTAAACAAGTAAATAAAGGTTTAATGCAAACCATGATTATATAGATAAAACATATTCATCAAACTAATTTAAAATTGTCACACTTAAGATACGTGACCTAATTACAAGATGGTCGACGATTTGATTGAAGGGGAGGTTGAGTGAATTATTACTGATCTTATAAGACCGAGTGCTGAAAAGCAGCAACACACATTTGAAAAGACAGAGAACAGCTCGAGGGACCCACATACGAAGCACTCAGGAGAGTGAAACTTAAAATAAACGAAATGGGACTAGAAATAAAAAAATCTAAAACAGGAGCCATAATGCATAATACTGGAAAGAGATTTAAAAATAATGAAAGGCAAGGAAGGGGATAGTGTGGGTCGCCGCTGCGCTGAAGAAATTCCCTCGGGGATAGGACAGGGAGACTTCCCAGCAGAATGCTTGGCGCCTTTAAAAGGTTTCGCTCTTCACTTAAAGAAAAACCTACACATATAGATAGGCGAGGAAATAAAGCCCTAAAATAAGCCAAACCTACCAAATTTTTGTAGTAAGACGGATTGAGATTGCATTCACTTCCTAAATTCAATAGGAAACTTTGTACCTACTTTTGATCATGTTTTTTTTCGAAATTGTATTTGTGCAGTGGAAAATGCATCCTGAAAAATGCGTTTTCATAGAAAAAATTCATAACTTCGTTATAAACTTCTAGAATCGACTCAATTCGAGGTCACGGGGGTTTTCGAGGTCGCTGATTCCGAATATGACCTCCAAATTGGTTCATCGCCCAGGATGGCTGAGCAACGTCATCTCCGAAGCTTTTTCTGAAATTCACTCTCAAATGATTCTAGAAATCTTATTCGGGGGTTTTTTGAGTTGCTGATTCCGTCAACGTCATCCTCTAGAGTTTCGCTTGAATTTTCGCCGTAAAACAATTTTCGGTTCCCTATAGACGTGAAACCAGGACACCAGGTACGAGGGGAGGGGGGCGGTTACCGGTGCCTGATTTGGAATCAGCAACCCAGAAGAACCCCGGATGAGATGTCTACAATCAGTTGAGAGTGAATTTCAGAAAAAGCTTCGTAGATGACGTTGTTCAGCCATCGTGAGCTCCAGGTGGGCGATGAGCCAATTTGGAGGTCATATTCGGAATCAGCGACCTCGAACACCCCCGTGGACTCGAATTGATTCTAGAAGTTTATAACGAAGTTATGAATTTTTTCTATGAAAATGCATTTTTCAGGATGCATTTTCCACTGCACAAATACAATTTCGAAAAAAAACTTGATCAAAAGTAGGTACCTAAGAAGTTTGCTTATAGTGCAATGCGCTTTATTTATGTCTTACAAGAATATGGCCCGTTACATGCTCTTAAAATCGTAGTGGAATAATGAATAGATATAGAATTTTTTGTTCCATAACTTTGGAAAAAGGAAGCGTAGCATTTTCCAAAAGGTATAGTTCTTTGAATAAACACTCTACTTCTAACTTAGCAAACCTTTTGAAACTTACTCCGTTTTATCAACACAAGTTCGATGAAAATCAATTTACCTATATAAAAGGATAAACGTATATCTAAAAATAACGAAATATATTTTATCCGTGTACTGTGTATTGGGGTTTTGTAGTTGATAGACATGACATGATGGTAGAGTGGTAATAAATGACATTTTTTTTCATTTCTAACGCCCCTATAATTTAACTAAAATAATCAATAAATTACAATCAACAAACCGCAACACTGTACGGCCTTACATTAAATAAGAGTTTTCATCTATTTTCTGCACTGCAGTCATGTTTAAGTTCACAAAGTATGATAATAAAAAAAGGTTGGCAGTTACTTTCATGAATTTTCAAGTAATCTTCCATTTTACGGCAACCTGCCCTTTTATAACGTTCACTGAAAACCGTCGCTGGATTATTTATTTCTCTATTCTCTACCATATTTAGATCACTTTTCTATTGTAGCTGTGGTGGGTCCCATTTGGTAGTAACTAGATCGGTTTAAAAGTAATCTGCGTGAATAAATCAACTTTAAAGTAATAAGATACGTTTAATCCTCCTCGCTTTGTTTCGTGGTGTACTGCATAAAAGGTGGAAGCAATAAAAACATAATTCAAATTAAACGAACAAAGACGTTTCCTTCTTTATAAAAGTTCCCTATTCTCTATTGAATACACTTTTTAGTGGAGTTGAGGCTTTACATTTTGCTTATTTTAGCGTAAGAGATTCTCTACAATTTTGTCATTTTGTTCATTTTCGATTTTAACAGATGCTTTTCTAATCTCATCAATCTCTTATTCAAAGAGTTAGATATCGATATGTTTAGGTGAAACATATCGAAAATTGTCCAAATAGAATTTCTTCCAAAAATTGTTACAAAACAAACATCAATCATTAGCAATCCCTTTTCAAATACAGCCACTATTTATGTGAAATTCTGGATTATGTGAATACCCTTTGTCAAATTTTAAGAAACTTTTGTTCTGTAGCAATTACCAGTAACAGTTCTGGCCATCCTTTCCAATTTTCAAATTTTAATTAAGTTAAACGGTTCTTGAGCTACACCCTAAAAAGTAAACACTCGGAGAATTGCTATATTGGTCACCATTTTGAATTTAAAAACAAACGAAAAACGGCGTTTTACTTGCAACTAAATATGTCTACTATATTTTCACGAAGGGAAATTAGATTGGGTTCAAATTTGAATGTTTGCTCTCAAAATAACGCCCCTAATTTGGGCGCCTTTGAACCAATTTTGAAGAGAAGCTTTATTTACCGATGAAGTTTTTAATAGGCCTTAGTTTTAAATTTCATCAAAATCGGTCCAGTAGTTTAGGCTGCACAGCCATAATGTAAAATTTACCTTTGTGTAAATTGCGCTCAAGTGCGAGTGAATTGCCTATTTGGCGCCCTAAAAAGAACGCGCCAGTAGATATACTATGTCACTTCTGGACCAAAAAGTCACTAGAAAAGTCACTAGAAAAGTTACTAGAAAAGTCACTAGATTTTCCAGGTTTGAAACTTGGCTAAGGTCAAGCTTCAAGGTCACTTCAAGGTTTGAAACTTGGGTGAAAGGACGAGCTTCAAGGTTATGTCCTCGAAAGATATACTATCCAAAAGTCACTAGAAAAGTCAGGTTTGAAACTTGGCTAAAGCTTCAAGGTCCTCGAAACGGTCCAGGGTCACTAGAGGTTTCAAAGGACGGCTGCAGGGGTGGGGGAACTGCTCCGGGTGCCGACACCACATACGGTTTGCTAGATGTAATTCCGAGAATCCAGATGTCTTGAGCTGCCAAAAAGCACATGACTTGAATTATTTAAACCGGGGTTTCCGGTTAAGAACTTGGCTAAGCGTGTCCGGTGAAGAATTTGGCTAAGCGTGTCCGGTGAAGAACTTGGCTAAGCGTGTCCGGTGAAGAACTTGGCTAAGCGTGTCCGGTGAAGAACTTGGCTAAGCGTGTCCGGTGAAGAACTTGACTGGGCGTGTCCGGTGAAGAACTTGGCTAAGCGTTTCCGGTTAAGAACTCATAAATTTGCTTCAGGTGCTGAATTTCCTTGAGCAGCCAAAAAAGCATGCAAAATGAGATAGGGGAAACAAAAATGTCAATTAAACTTGTCAATTCTTATTGTAAAAGCTAATGAGCACCTGAGCGCCGTACCGCCTTGAATTACAGAAATTCGATTATAATCTAACCAACGTCATGATAATAGTACTCATTATCAAGCCGATCAACTCTAAAAAGTCGATTACGTGCATTTTATAGTAAAAATATCACTTTTACGCTTTAAATTGGAGTAGGTACGGCACAAAATTGCACTACAGTAAGCAGGCATCGAAAAGAATTAATATATTAAAAAATTACTAGACTAAAAAGAAATGCATATTACTAAATGAAAAAAACCCCGATGTATATCCAAATAAAGCACGAAGATCGCCTTTTACACGTAAATATGGTGTTCTATTTTTAGCATTTTCCCCTAATTTTGACGTTATTTACGCAAGTTTTGGTTTTATTTTAATATGAGTTCTTTGAATGTATTCTTTTAGTTACAGAAATTGCATTTACTAAATATCAAATTATTTTTTAAAAAAGAATGCAGGTAGGAAAACCCTTTCTATTTATAAACTCTCCGTTTTACGCTCTGCATTTATTCGAAATATACGTTTTGTAGGTGGATACAAGTTGCGCAAATATTCTAGACACCAAAGATGTTAAATAAAAGGGCGTTATGGTAGAGTTTAATTTTATAGGTAGTAAAAGCTAATTTGCACATTTATTCAAATTGCTTTTGGATAGAATTTTTTATAAAATCTTTCAGGTGAAAGTTATTTTTGCAGCTCTCTCATTGAGTTTATCATTACTTCCCTTAGTTGATATTATAACACTAACTTCTAGTCAGGGAGGTGGTCGAATATTTCTAAAACTGTATAATCTTAACCGGAAACATAATTTTTTTAACTGAAATTTGCTGGATAGGGATTCCCAGAATTGCACATGCGGATTTGTTCCACATGTTGGAGAAATGGCCTGATATTTCCTTGAACTGCTTTAGCTCGTGAATGATTTATACCTCCTGACTCTTAAGTCGCACATGCCCAGATGTGAATTTGTTGTCAAGATGAATGATTTAAACCGGATGTTGGAGATTTATAGAAAACATTTGTTGTCCACATGGGGTTTCATAGAAACATTTTAAACTAATTATTTCAAGCACTGATTTATAAAAAGCAGATGGGTTCTTATGAGCTTTCGTGAATGATTAAATGTTGACTCTTAAGCCGCACATGTGTGTTCCCGCCAGATGGCTCGATAAATCTGTCAGCCTTAAAAATTAACGAGGGTGCAGAACATGTTAAACTAATTATTTCAAGCATTGATTTATTAAAAGCAGATGGGTTCTTATGAGCTTTCGTGAAATGATTAAAACCAAATGTTGGCTCTTAAGTCGCGCATGTGTGTTTCCGCCAGATGGTTCGATAAATCTGTCAGCCTTAAAAATTAACGAGGGTGCAGAACATTTTAAACTAATTATTTCAAGCATTGATTTATTAAAAGCAGATGGGTTCTTATGAGCTTTCGTGAAATGATTAAAACCAAATGTTGACTCTTAAGTCGCGCATGTGTGTTTCCGCCAGATGGTTCGATAAATCTGTCAGCCTTAAAAATTAACGAGGGTGCAGAACATTTTAAACTAATTATTTCAAGCATTGATTTATTAAAAGCAGATGGGTTCTTATGAGTTTTCGTGAAATGATTAAAACCAAATGTTGACTCTTAAGTCGCGCATGTGTGTTTCCGCCAGATGGTTCGATAAATCTGTCTTGAAACGCAGGTGCAGTTACCCCCTCCACTTAACAGCTTGTATATAAAAGGGTGGTTCTAATTTCATTCTTTAGTTCTTCATTTTGCTATCAAGGTGAAGTTTTTGGCAATTATAGTTTTTTGCTGTGAATCAACAATATTTTTCTGGTATGTACAGAGCATGTTTTTTTTTTATTAATAGGTAACAATATAAATTATAGCAATGACTTCTACGTTTACTTCGCTCACCAGTCAAGTTGTAAAGACAACCAGAAGTGCAATGGCGTTAATAAAAACTAAGCAGGACATTCTTAGACATGTGCATATAGTTAGGAAAAATATAATGTTAATAGAGCAATTTCTTAGAATAGATAGTGATAGGAATGAAAATAGGTTAAAATTAGAGAGCAACTTGTGCATTTTAAAAACGCTTCTAGTTAAATTAAAGCTTGCTTTAGTGAAACGAGGTGGTGGAGTAGGTGTTGCCAAGCGTAATTTAGTCTGGCAGGCAGTCGATTCGTGCTTTAACAACAGGCTGCTAACAGGCATCATTGTAAACGATAATTTTAAAGATTCCCTAGAATTTTTAAATAATGCCTATAATATTTTTTCGCGTAAAGTATCTGCAATTGTAAAGAGCACTATGGTCAAAGCGAACGCGGTTTTGGTATGCCATTTTATTCATCCGCAAAATCAAATTATTGATTTAAAAACATTTGCAACTAAGAATGAAATTATTAGTACAGGCACGGACCTTAGTCAGTGGTATCAAACGCACATAGTTGATAAAATTCAGACTAAGATTGAAGAATTTTCTGAAAAAGATAGCGGCTGGGCGCTGCAAGAAATATTACATTTAAAGGTTAATATTAATAAATATATTCCATTGAAAGGTGGCCAATCTACATACGTTAAAGTACCTCACTTTATCGCGCTCAAACATGCTATCGTTAATGTTAGGAACAATGATCCTTACTGTTTCCTGTGGGCAATAGTATCCGCATTACATCCAGCTCAAAACCATGTAGATAGAATTTCGAGTTATCCTCATTTTAGCGAGGTTTTAAATTACAATTCGATTAAGTTCCCGATAAAGCTTCACGATATTAAAAAATTTGAAAAGTTGAATGACCTTACAATCAATTTGTTCTGTATAAAGGGAAAAACTATTGTACCATTTTTATTAAGTGAAAACCGAAACAAAGAACCCATAAATTTGCTGGTTTTGACTCGTAACGAGGGTGCAAGAGATGATGATACTTATTATCATTTCACTTGGATAAAGAACATGTCTGCTTTGTTTTCAAGCCAGTTATCAAAAAATCGCCATAAGAAATGTATTTGTAACCGTTGTCTGAATCACTTTTCATCAAACGCCTGTCTAGAAAAACATCTCATTCATTGCAACCAAATAAACAAATGTTCAGTCAAATTACCGGATGAAACAAATAAATTTTTAGAATTTAAACACTTTGCATACCAGGAAAAAGTACCATTTGTAGTCTACGCAGATTTGGAAAGTATACTAGAGAAATGTGCAGATAATCAGGTCACTAATACTCAATTATGCGAGAAACATATACCGTTTAGCGTTGCCTACTACCTGAAATGCTCATATGATGATTCATTATCCAAATTCCGTTTATACAGAGGTAACGATTGTATTCAGTGGTTTGTTAAAGAACTACAAGATATAGCAAATTGGACGAATGAGATCTTTAATACAGTCGTGCCAATGGAAGCTTTAAGTAAAGAGCAAATTGAGAGTTTTGAAAAGGCCACACATTGTCATATTTGCAAAAACCCGTTTCAACCGGGTGAAATTAAAGTTAGAGACCATTGTCATTTTACTTCAAAATTTCGAAATGCCAGTCACAATGCGTGTAATCTAAATTATAAAGATAGCCATATCATACCTGTAGTGTTTCATAATTTAAGCGGTTACGATTCCCACTTTATTATAAAACAATTGGCGTTGAATATACCAGGTCAAATTTCCCTTTTACCTCTGAATAAAGAGAAGTACATTTCATTTACGAAGTCGGTGGAGAATACAGATGTAAAGTTTAGATTTATTGATAGTTTTAGGTTTATGAGTAGTAGTGTAGATAAATTAGCTTCATATTTAGATAATAATAAAAAGATAATCACTAAACTGAATTGCGCCAATGATGAGGAGTTCAATTTGTTGGTGCGTAAGGGAATCTTCCCCTATGAATACATCGATTCGTGGGCCAAATTAAACGAGCCCAGTTTACCACCTAAAGAGGCCTTTTATAGTCATCTTCAAGGGGACGGTATTAGCGACGAAAGCTATGCGCATGCCAATAAAGTTTGGTCCACATTCAGTATAGAAACGCTAGGTCAGTACTCTGATCTTTATTTAAAAACAGATGTCCTTCTTTTGGCCGATATTTTCGAAAATTTCCGCGCAACATGTTTAAATGCGTATCAGCTGGACCCGCTTCATTATTATACCGCACCAGGTTTAGCCTTTGATGCGATGTTAAAAATTACCGGTGTCAAATTAGAACTGCTGACCGATATCGATATGATCATGTTCATTGAGCGAGGTATTAGGGGCGGAGTCGCTCAGTGTTCTAATCGCTATGCAAAGGCCAACAATAAATACATGGACAGCTACGATCCCAGCGCCCCCACGTCTTATTTAATGTACCTGGATGTGAACAATTTGTATGGAAAAAGTATGGGGGAATTTTTGCCCTACGCGGACTTTTCCTTCGTCGACGAACCCGATATTGATAGCATATTAAGTAATCCCGATGATTCAGACGTCGGTTACATTATAGATTGCGATTTAGACTACCCCACTGAGTTGCACGAGTCCCATAGCGATCTTCCGCTTGCTCCGGAACACATGGCACCCCCCGGCTCAAAATTAAAGAAATTATTGCTCACATTGTATTCAAAACGCAACTATGTGCTTCACTATAGGAATTTGAAAGTGTATTTAGAACAGGGCTTAAAATTAGTTAAAGTAAATCAAGTTTTGCGTTTCAAGCAGTCACCGTGGCTCAAAAAATACATAGATTTGAATACAATGTTGAGGCAAGCGTCAAAGAACGATTTCGATAAAAATTTTTATAAACTGATGATAAACAGTGTTTTTGGCAAATTAATGGAAAATGTTCGCAAGTATAAGGATGTTAAGTTGGTTACACAGTGGGAAGGACGCTATGGGGCAAGAGCGCTCGTTGCACAGCCCAATTTTCATAGTTCTACAATTTTTGATGAAGACATGGTCATCATAGAAATGAATAGATTAGAAGTTTTCATGAACAAACCAATATATGCAGGTTTTGCTGTTTTAGACCTTTCAAAAACATTTCTTTACAATTTCCATTACAACTACATTTTAAACAAATTCAATAACAATGCACAGCTCCTATATACAGACACCGACAGCCTCATTTATTCTTTCACAGTTCCTGACATATACGAATGCATCAAAACGGATATTGATAGGTTTGATACCTCAGACTACGATCCCGATAATGTATATAGAATCCCCCTCGTTAATAAGAAAGTGCCCGGTTTGATGAAGGATGAAAATAATGGCAAGATCATGACCGAGTTCGTGGGATTGCGAGCGAAAATGTACGCCTACTCTGTTGAGGGCAAAGTTACTAAAAAATCCAAAGGTTCAACTTCAGCCAGTGTCAAGCGAATCACAATAGATGATTATAAAAAGGCATTATTTAATTATGAAATTACAAAGCGCCCTCAGCACTTAATACGTTCAAAAAAACATTTGGTGTACACAATTAAGCAGGATAAAGTAGTTCTTAACCCCTATGACAATAAGCGTGTACTTAAGTTCGGATCGATTAGCACTCGCCCCTGGGGCTTTACCCCTCTTCCCTGAAGCACGCTGTTGTAAATATTTTTAAGATTAGTTATAGTTCTCCTTGTATATATTTCAGTTAATCATGAATGGGCAAATACCAAGTAAGAGTTTACAACAAGAACTATTTCATGCTACTTACGCTGTATATATAAAACATTTAAGAAGTGCGCTATTAGACATTCCGTCTGATGAAAATTATAGCATAATTAAGGATATTTTACAAAACATTATTGTGCCCGACAAGTGTTTAAATTGGTGCGCGAAATCACGCAATGTGTGCCAGAAGAATATGAACTTGTTGTGCGATAAAAAACTTGAAGTGGATAATTTAATTAAGCAGTTTGCGCATGTAAATAGTATAGATAGTTTAGCCTTAAAAATGTACATACTTGATTTAGTTAAGCCTAATGTTCAATTTAATGTAGATACTGTTCGTTTTAATTATAAGGATTTTTTATATGTAATGGATGACGCTATATGCACATCAATAGAGTACGCCAATTTTAATGCACTCGAAATTTTATATAATATATGTATGGAAAGACATGTAAAGTACACATTTCAACCTCACGAAAACGCCCGCCATAAACAAGTGTACGAGTGGATTGTGGAGAACGTCCGTAAAGGCAACAAAGATCCAACTGCTACCCTTGGCTGGACTTGTGGTCCCGACGGCCAATTTTGGCCATCAACGTTACTAAGCGATTATAAACAAACGCTAGACATTCTTCATACAAAAATTATGAATCATGTACAAAGAAATAGAATTAAAAGGGGCTTTGTATGGTGATTTTTATATAAAATAAAAACAATATATACCATTTATGCTGACTTTTATTTACTACTGTTTACAATAATTTTACATGATTAAACAACTATATTATTATCATCGATCCATGATTTTTCATTTATTCCCAACCATTTCACGAACAGCTTGCCATTTTTTCGTTGTAGTACCTTTTCCACTAAATATACGTCTGGATATTTTGCTTTTTGCAGCTCTTGCTCGTAAAACCCGCCCAATATTGGTTTACCGTTCGTGTCTTCCAATAAGTATGTAACAGGATTCGTTATCTGCACTTTTACAATTTTAAACAATTCACTAGTCCAATTCGCTGTATAACCCTTGGCAAAAATGCTTTTAAATTTGCTAATTCGCACCACATCGCCGACATTAAAGCGACGTTTTTTGTTGAACAGTGCAAGGTGAGTATAGGCGCTCAGATGTGTGTTGGCGTTAACTTCATTCGGTTTCATTCCAATAGTTCGATGCACATGATTATTGTAGTCTTTTGTTACGCTCCCGAGCACATCAATCCACACGTATTTACCGCGAAGACTAAAGTTTTTATACAGAGCATTCTTCAGAGTTCTAATGACCCTCTCTGCAATGCTCGCCTTCTTCGTACTGTACGTTGAATAATGATTGATTTGCTGCTGTTTCATCAACTTTTCGAAATGCTTATTGTAGAACTCTTTTCCCGCATCGGTTTGCAGATTTTTAGGTCGACGTTCTCGAAAAATAGCTTGCATTGCTTTTGCGACTTCTTCACCCGTCTTTGTCTTCACGCCCTTTGCCCATAGATATTTGGAGAAACAGTCGATAACCACCAGTATATACTTGTAGCCCTTATTCTCCTTAGCATAAGGTATAAATTCGGCTAAATCTGCTTGCCAAAGGTCATCGTATCCCTTAATAATGATATGTCGGCGAGGGAAATTTTTGCGTGCGGCTTTATGTAACTCGTTCACGACCTGCTGCTTACTCATTCTTCTTCGACTCCCTTATTAAATCTTTAAAAGCCTCGTACAGAGCGTCTGGGAGCACATTCACGTGGTTACGAAGATCTTCCAAAGACTTCCATATCGTCTGAACATGCGCCATTAGGAAGCTCTTATTTATAGCGTCACCATCGTCTTCAGCATCGGCCAAGTTAATCAAGCGATTTCCATTTAGATTTAATCTTGTCGCAAGGTAGTGCTGTAAAGTTACAGCATCTTGGGATTCGGTCGGGTCGGCCAAGTTAGTGAGGCGATTTCCATTTAGATTTAATCTTGTTGCAAGGTAGCGTTGTAAAGTTAGGGCATCTTGAGGTTCGATTGGGTTGGCCAAGTTAGTCAGGCGATTTCCCCCCAGATTTAGCCTCGTGTCAAGGTAGTGTTGTAAAGTTAGGGCATCTTGAGGCTTGATAGGGTCGGCAACGTCACTCAATCGCTTATTTCCGATGCTCAAGTTGTTATCGTTGACTGAGAATTGAGGTAATTGAGCTTTAATAGCTTTATGCATTTTAAAGCTCAATTGAGTGTGTCCGAATTTGTCCATGGCCATCTTCAGTATAAACACATCCATTAAAAACGGCTATTTATAGTTTACTGAAAAACGACTGAGTAGGTTTATCTATGTACCCATCCTCGTACAATTCCTCTACGATCGATATTATATCGTTTACTAGCCCAGTATTACCAGCCCTCTTTTCTGACCATAACACTTCTAATTCGCGAATTAGCTCGTGCACGCTATTCCAATACTTGTATTCAATTGGGCGATTGCCTAGTTCTTTGAATACGCCGCTTCCAGTTGTTGTTGTCAATAGAGGTTTAATTATCTGAGTATATTTCATTCTTTTACTGCCCCTTAGCTGTTCCCCGGCATCATAGGAACGTCTCGCTACATTGGTGTCAATTAAAATTTGCTTATAATTCTCTTCGTCTTGTTCAGTTATTAGACTTCGATCGGGCGCGTTCATGATGATCAGCTCATATAGACCCTCCGTACCCTTGTACCGCACTCCTTTAACTAGTAAATCTTCCCCTTGTACATCTATGGGCGTATTACCCATTGTCCATTTATCTGTATCAATGTTGTAATGAATGCCGTAAGTAGTATCGATAGCATTTTCGGTATCTCTTATCATCCGTTCAACATATACACGAGGCAGTGGTGCGTATTGTTCTAAGAACTCTTCTGAAAGATTGAGTAAGGCTGATGGTGACGACGTTGAAGGATGCTGTTTTTCTTCCGGTCGTACCGTCGTATCTAAGAAACGCGGAGGACTTCTGCTAAACTGCGGAAGCAAAGATAATGGAGTAATGCCGGGTATTCTTATCATCCGTGTGGGGGTTACAGTTCGTGGGGTACTTCTAATAATTGGACGTCTTTTTGTAGTCGATTCCTCCTCCTCCGCCTCTCTTTTCTCAGATTTAACTACGTATTTCTGCTCGAAATTTTTTTGAATGTTAGCCAAAGGTTCAATTAGCGGTTTATACGTTTGTACAAAATCCAGTTCTTTATTAAAACGTTTCGCTTTAAGACTGTTGTACTTTTGTTGTATAGCTTTGCGCGCTTGAACGATACGTCGCTTTAATTTGATTTCCTTACTATCCATTGTTCTAACAGGTATTGAACGGAGGATCTGATTTGAACAGGAGTCTTCTTTTGAACAGGGTCTGTTCTGATTTGAACAGGGTCTGTTCTGATTTGAACAGGGTCTGTTCTGATTTGAACAGGGTCTGTTCTGATTTGAACAGGGTCTGTTCTGATTTGAACAGGGTCTGTTCTGATTTGAACAGGGTCTGTTCTGATTTGAACAGGGTCTGTTCTGATTTGAACAGGGTCTGTTCTGATTCGAACAGGGTCTGTTCTGATTTGAACAGGGTCTGTTCTGTTTTGAACAGGGTCTGTTCTGATTTTGAACAGGGTCTGTTCTGATTTGAACAGGGTCTGTTTTGAACAAGGGTCTGTTTGAACAGGGGTCTGAAAAGCCGTTGGGTTTCCTGATGTAGGGTTGATGTGCTACTAAAGTTTCAAGTACCTCTTCACGGTATTATATAGCTGTCGAAGCCTTTTCTAAAACGTCCATTATGTACTTCAGCATCTTTATTGATCACCACAAATCCATACCCCCCTCCACCCCAACATTCGGAGCACATATCGCGAAACGATGCTAGGCTTATAAGGGGACTGACGTGATCTTCATAAATGCGTTTCAAGTTTAAATCGTCTTGTTGGAATAGTACAATTAAATTAGCGTTATCCCGAATCAGCTGCTTGGGTATTTTCGTGTACGTCTGACCCAAGTAGAAACAGTCGATGTCGTTATGTCGTCCCATCGAAAAGTACGATCGAATGTTATCTTGCTTTTCGCAAGCGATATCGTCAAAAATAAAAACTGAATTTGGTTTTGCGAGCGCCGGTTCCATAATGTCCTCATTGTGCGTGAAGGTAAAGTAACCTATACTCTTCATCGGCTGTAAAATCTCCTCCAACAGTCTATACTTATCCTGATTGAGAGATTTAGAGTAGACGTACACATGCTTGAATCGGAGCCCGTTAGGTTCTGTTAGTAAACTGAGCATAGTGTTCGTTTTCCCGCAATTGGAGGGGCCGCATATTATAGCACGTACAGTATTGGGAAGCAGCTTTCCATGTTTACTCTTCCCCCCTCCCCCATTCGTAAGATCATCATGATTTTGAATGAGTAATTTCTCCTGTTGAACGACTACCTTCATGTCTTAAGTAAAACTATCAATATTTTAATGAAACATCTTTATTTATAGAATTCTACTACATTATAATTTCTTTACTTCCCCGGTAAGGGGATTATATTGTACTAAGGCGTCATGAAGAATGAGACAATGCGCAGTGATTCCCGCTTCGAACGCTTCGAGCGACTCCATTTCCAGCTTGACATCCACCGTTGAATATTTGAGTGTTTCGTTTTGCTTCGAACAGTCCATTACAAATATGGGGCATGTCTTGAAATACGAATAGTCGAATAGGGCGTCTTGTTCCTCTTTGGCGTAATATTCGCGTCGAAAATTTATATAATTCTGATAGGCTATAATATATTTGTTGACATTAAAATCTAAATGCATCGCTTCGTAAGGGTAACTTTCCGAATTGAGATGCAATTTTAGATTGCGGATTTTAACGTTATCAAAGTCCGCCGCCCTTGCCGCCTTTGAAAATTTCTTCCCACGTTGAAACGCGACGATGATCCATCGAGGTTTCTCCAGTTGAGTAGAAGTTTTGATTTGCCATACGTCGGATTGTGCTTGTTTCAAAGCGGGCAATTCATACAGTTCCCATTGACGGAACGGTATTGTAATTGCGGCATTTTTGTTAATTTGCTCGAATAGACCGAGTTTAGCGCTATCGCTAAGCATCACGTGCGGCACTTTCCATTGAATTTTACTTAAAGTTATTGAAGCGTCAGCTTCTCCCGCATAACAATCAGCATCGCTTCTAGCCCGAATCATAATTAATTCCTGCCGCATATTTAGAATAACTTGTTTGTAATCCTCCATGCTCCCGAAAATATGTTTTAGCGGTATACAGGCTGCAAAATACTTTTCCAAATCGTTTGCATTTTTAGTGTATTCCACTTGCAGCGGTTCTTTGTTTTTCGGTGACCATCCGCAATGATGTAAGCCATTACTATCGTTAGCCGTATACGATACGTAGCCTTTTAGTGCAGATGTAATTCCAGGATTCCTACAAACGTCCACTTTCTGTCCGCCCAATTCGTAGCGGATTTCTTCAAAGAGAAAAGCGGGGAAATTGTTTGTTAGAGTGCACGATTTTCCGGCGTCTTCATTTTTGCGCCCGATTTTTCCTTCTATGTACAGAAAACTGTCGTATGTTGCAGTTATTAAATCTTGACTCTGTATCAGAATACGAATTTCATCGGAGAGTCCGTAATTGGATGATCCGTACGGGAGATAGGTGTGAATATCTGATTTAATAATGCTTTCATCAAAATGTACGTTTTGAAAGACGTTCAGTGATTGATCGACGGCCATTGCACGCTACTAATCCGATAGATTGCAAGAATTGTTTTTCGCTAGATGTTAATTCTTCTGCTGCACCCTTCCTAGAGCACGGCTGATGATTAATAGTATGTGATTTGTCGTTGTCTTTCTTATTTATAAGAAATGGCGGACGTTGATTAATTCTTAATCCCATGCTCCTTCAGCTCCAGCCGTACCGTAAATGGTTCGTTTTCCCCGAAATCGATGAGTTCACCCTTTTGATCGGCCAACTTAATTGTTATGTTGCTAATAGTGCTTGTGTTTAGTTGCAAGTATTGAGGATGGCTGGGTGTTTTATCTAAACGATAGCCTGGTGGAACGGAAACGTCTACTTCGTATAGAACTTTGGCCGGTTTCCCGTTACGATATGAGCCCTTCACGAGATTACACTCGATATGTATATTTGTATGTTTAACAATTTGAATATCGAGAGCAGATGTATGTAAATGGTTAGCTTCCAATATTCGCGGTTCGAATCCGAGCATGCGCCCAATGGAATCTCCTTGCGTGAAATCTATCTCCAAGCCACTGCTAAGTTCACACTTGAGCGTATTGTTGTTTGCCCTCAAACTGAATTTGCGTGTAGGAATGTGTGCTTTTATATAGGCGTTCAGTTCTTCCAGCTCGTAGGCGCCATGCGGAATGTCGATTACAATTGTGTACGCTGTATTTGGATCCGTCTGCATCCTATAGCAAAATTTATCGTTCCCTTTGTGAATGTTTCTTATGCTGTTACAGCCGTAAAATCCCACCATTGCGATTACGTACTGTTTCTCCGAAGAAAGTTCAATGGGCGGATAGAAATCGTGACTGGCCGCATTACCAACACCCTCTATACTGAATGTGGTCGACATGATTGCACGATTAGCTCCCCCTTACGTCCTATTTATGCAAAAACTTTAGGCACAAGTGTCCGCAGATAATACTGCCAAATTGCTGTTCTTGCTCGTAATTATAGTATATTTTACATCCGCGAAAGTAATCGATGACCTCTTTCGGTGGTCGAATATTTCCGAAGCTATCGTAATACCACACTTTGTCATTACGTTTCTTGTAACAGACCCAATGAGTACCGGCACCCCGTTGACTATCTAAATTAATTATACCCGCTTCATTCTTCCACGGTAATTTGGGTATATTATCGCGCATGAATACATCTCTGAAGTAGGGTACCGCCTTGGCATATTTTCGTAGATCCACATCATTCAGCGCTCTGTTTGGCATTTTTTTTTTGAGTTCAAGTGTAATGCAATACCGCCGCCAGTTTTGTAGGGTTTCATGTATAGCAGACCTCCTCTCTTCTTTCCTATGGCAATCGATTCCATCGTGCGGTTGTGATGCGCCGTTTCTTCGAACATCTTTTTAGCGTCACGTGCCGCATTAACTGCCTTAGCAATTCCTGATGCGCCGCCTGCCAAAGCACCGACCGCCGATAAACCCGCGAATAGTGGCATTAGAAATGGTAAAAAGCCCCCTTCTTTCGGTAGAGGTATTACTCTCGGAACGTTGACATTTCTCTTCCCACCCACACTTTTCACTGCCACTTTTGCCGCTGTAATGGCCGACTTTATAGACGCATTTTTTTTCATTTTTTTAGCAATTGTTCTACGTATATTTGCTAAACTGCTTCTCTTAACCCCCATCCCCAATTTTCTTTTCGCTTTCATTATACTGCCAACAGTTAAAGCTGCTGCTCGTTCGCCCATCGACGCGTTAGATGCCTTTAAACGATTCCAAGCGGCTCGTTCCAAAATGCGATCTGCCATATGTCTACTTTCTAAATCTTCACTATCTCTATAGCTAATATCGTGCTCTTTACAATGAGCGTCTAAGGGATTTATGCCCGAATCGCCCCGCTTGAGTCTTTTAGCTAATTTAGTACCAGGACCGCAATACTGATAGCCTCCCGGAAGATGTAACTCGACTGGAAGCTTATCAATAAGTGTATTTACCAGACCACCACCTGAACTCTTCCGCTTCTGAATTAACATTGCTGCGAATCAATGCGGAATCGAAGTATTTATAGGAGTGGGGGGGTTGAAAGAAAAACAGCATAAGTTTACGAGTTTTATTCATAAATGCGATACATGATATCAGCAGGTCTATAATGCAAAAGTTCCATCATACAAAGTGTATTGTGGGAATTTCTATCATATTTATAATTTAACCAATCTTCAAAATCGCGATAGATGTCATCCTCGTAGTCCTCGTCGTCGTCGTACTGCATCTTGCGAAAGCGTCGGTAGCTCTTTATCTGCGCGATGAGATTGTGATAGAAACTGGGTAGCTGATGCGATTCGAGTAATTCAAATCGATAATTAATTATATCTTTTAGCGAAAACAATTCTGCAATCTCATTTAGGTTCAGCGTACAAATTTGACTGTTGCCGCCATCATGCACCGTTTGCACTGTTATACTTTTTAACATTTTCTCCATGTCCTTAACAGACTCCCAGGCATAGTTCATGACCATTTTGCTGCTAAGCGATTCCTCAGTATGTGAATATTTGATATCTTCGTCTTCGTTAACATCGGACCAATTAATCCGACTTTCCATCTCTTGCGATTGCTTAACTTTCATTTCAATCTCCGTTTGACATTTGAGAAACGTCTCCCAATCTTCTCTTTCCATCACTATTACATCATACCATACAATTCGTAGAACTGGTGCAAGGTCATGAAGTGTACTGTATCCGATTTCAGCGTATTTTGAAGCACATAGATCGTAAGCAGTGCAATCAATTAAACGTCCATTGAATGGAGGTGCGCTCGCAGGTTCATCGTTATCTTCATTACAGCACCAGCACATACACTTAAAATAATTATTATTACAACTTTTTTCAGTATCCATCTTAATGCAACGACGACGATCGCGGTACAACTGATTTGATTTGAACTCGTCCGGTTTTATACTCGAAAGACAGAGAGACACAGAGAAATATTTATTTAATCATGTACATAGCTATTTACATAAATTTTAAATTGGTAGTTTTCCCTGCTGATCCTACGCTGGTAATGAATACATCCTTCTGTGCCAAGGACTGCTTGAAGGTTTCAAGTTGGTCATCTTCGTTGAAGTAATCATAGAAACGTAATGGTAGTACGCACTTGAAATTTTCAGTCTCCAACACTACACGATCCCCATATTTAGTATTAATCGTATCAATACCAATTACTTTATATTTCTCCCCCACTTCCATATCCGCAACATTTTTGAAGCTCTTGCAGAAGGTGCGGGCGTTTAACTTGGTAAGATCCATTTCGTGAACTGATTTTCCTCCCAGCACGACGCTCTTTATATTTCCAATCGATGACCTTGAAATGCGGTATACTTCGACTCGTTTCATGTAAGATGGGTGACAGAATTCTATTCAATTGTTCTACGACAAAACCGATATTTATCCAGAGCCATAGTCTCCCACGGTCCTTTTCTTGCTTCCGCATACGCAAAAGACCACACTACCATCGCATAGACTTTATTTTGTGATTCGTCAAATATGACCTTCATCCTCCACGTTTGACCTTGCATTCGGCCTTGAAAAACATTTAGCCAAGTTCTTAACCGTAAACCTGTAGTTCCCCATCGGAAACCAACCACGAGGGCCTTGAAGTTTCCTCAATGTTTGACCTTGCATTCGGCCTTGAAAAACATTTGACAGGAAACGCTTAGCCAAGTTCTTCACCGGACACGCTTAGCCAAGTTCTTCACCGGAAACGTTTAGCCAAGTTCTTCATCGGAAACGTTTAGCCAAGTTCTTCATCGGAAACGCTTAGCCAAGTTCTTCACCGGACACGCTTAGCCAAGTTCTTCACCGGAAACGTTTAGCCAAGTTCTTCACCGGAAACGTTTAGCCAAGTTCTTCATCGGAAACGTTTAGCCAAGTTCTTCATCGGAAACGCTTAGCCAAGTTCTTCACCGGACACGCTTAGCCAAGTTCTTAACCGGAAACGCTTAGCCAAGTTCTTCACCGGAAACGCTTAGCCAAGTTCTTCACCGGACACGCTTAGCCAAGTTCTTCACCGGACACGCTTAGCCAAGTTCTTCACCGGACACGCTTAGCCAAATTCTTCACCGGACACGCTTAGCCAAGTTCTTAACCGGAAACCCCGGTTTAAATAATTCAAGTCATGTGGTTTTTGGCAGCTCAAGACATCTGGATTCTCGGAATTACATCTAGCAAACCGTATGTGGTGTCGGCACCCGGAGCAGTTCCCCCACCCCTGCAGCCGTCCTTTGAAACCGTAAACCTCTAGTGACCCTGGACGGTTTCGAGGACCTTGAAGCTTCAAACCTGACTAGTAACTTTTCTAGTGACTTTTGGATAGTATATCTTTCGAGGACGTAACCTTGGGGTTTCACCCAAGTTTCAAACCTTGAAGTGACCTTGAAGCTTGGGGTTTGACCTTAGCCAAGTTTCAAACCTGGAAAATCTAGTGACTTTTCTAGTAACTTTTCTAGTGACTTTTCTAGTGACTTTTTGGTCCAGAAGTGACATAGTATATCTACTCGCGCCCGGTGCAGTCGCACCTTCCGCACCCCCTTAGTTGCGGCTCTGAATTGTCTGGAGATTAAATATTGTGTAGATTTTTTAAGCATTGCATTAAACAGAAAGATAAAACGTTAGTCAAATATTTTAATTGTAAAATAATCCGGTTTTTTCCTATATCCATGTAGATGCTGAGGAAATACTCAAAATGGGGTCATACGAGACTAGACAAGAGGTAAACTCTAAACCTTCCCCATATGTTTAAGTTCATAATAAAAGAAAACACATGGGGAAGGTTTAGAGTTTACCTCTTGTCTAGTATGAGTTATAATAATTATGATTGCTCGCCATGTAATCATGTAATCGTAATTCGTAAAAGCTCAATAATAGGTGTTGTGCGCGTGTGCCTATTAAAGTTAAGGAATTCTGAGAACTAAAACAACAACAATAAAACAACAACAATAAAACAATTAATAATAATATAATTATAGTGAAAGATCATTATTCATTAGGAAGCTTTTGTTTTTGTGAATGACTAAACTTTCGTAACAGTCGAGTTCGTTCTGATTATGTAATTACTTAACTAAGAAAATATTGTCTACTATGTGATTATTTTCAAGCATATGATGCATAAATATTTGTAACGAATTTTGAGTGATCTTGTAATTTGCCCAATATACACTTAGTTACAACCTTACAATTCGATTGTTCAGGAAGATGAAAATATGAGGAAATGCTTCCTACGCTATTCGGTCAGCCAAAAACCTCTCGATCACGTTCAAAGGGATCCAAGAAGCTACTAACGCTTGTCCAGTACTACAAGAAGTCATCAAGCTGGCAAAGACTGACCTTTGGCCATGAAACAAATAAAGGAATTTAGGGGTTAGGCGACCTTAAAATTGCCCATAACTGCCTCTTTAGGGGTGAACAAGTAATTATTCTCAACAACCTTCGCCCACAATTCATTACCGAGCTTCATACGGGTCACCCAGGAGTATGCCGCATGAAGTTACTGGCTGCAGACAATGTTTGTTGGCCCAACATCACTCAAAATATTGAAGAAGTAGTAAAGACCTGCGAAACCTGCGCAAAGGTAGCAAAGGCACCAATTAAATGTACTTTGAAACCTTGGCCCATGCCAACCGTTCCATGGATCAGAGTTCACCTATACTATGCCGGTCCCTTTAATGGATTTTATTTCCTAGTCACCGTAGATGCGTACAGTAAATGGCCAGAAAACGACAACCACAACTCTCAACAAAACTGTGGAAATATTCAGCGGGAGGGGTTGCATAAAAATAATAATAAATAATTATATGACGTTTGTGTTTCTGTTAAAATAAAAATTAAAGAAAGTATTGTAAACCTACGATTATAAAGTAGGTACTGGTTTACAACAGATTTTGTATATTTTACCTACTGGCTCCTTGGGGTTACCTAGAAGCTATTGTAGACTACTTTTGGAGTTGTGGCCGTTTGCAAATTTAATTTGGCAAATGTTGAAAATACTGTGCCCGTCAAAATTCCGTTCCCCTACTAATTTTTGAACCACCTGGTATACCCCAACGAAATTTTGAGGACTTAAACAGGAGGTGAAAACTTACTTTTTTAAATTTTCAACCAACTTCAAAAAGTTGGTTACTAAATTCGTCCGGATGTCTGTGTGTCTGTGTGTCTGTGTGTCTGTGCGTTGGTCGATGTTACAAGGTTTAGAAAGCTGGAAGTGGTGTCATCTTATAGGAAATTCTTCACTGATTCCAAATCGCTGGTAAATTTTTTGATCGGATCACCCGTTCGCCGTCGGGACGCCATTAAAGTCAAAATATACACCCTTTAATATCTCGAGAACGACACGTCCAATTACAAAAAGAAAAAAATTCGTTTCCTTTTTTGTTGAAACCTATTGAGTCATGATACGTAAACATCACCCTCACTCCTCCTGTGGGGTGGAGCGGAGCTGAGTTTTGAAAACTTAAATGGGAACACCTATTTTTTATTACTTTTGGATTCTCCATAAAAAACGATACACAAATTGCAAATTTCACCCCCAACTGCAACCCTTTTTTTGGGAGTGGAAAGGGGGAAAATTGCACGTCCGCAGAAAAACAATCTTTTTTTACTTTTTTTCCTCTAACATTTTTTCGTGATTTACAAATTGTCCGTCACCCCCTTAAGGGTGGAAAGAATTTGTGCAGAATCCGGCGTGGTTGTGTCTGAGGTGGGGAGGGGGGTAGTTATATACATATATATTTGTTGATTTTGAGGTTTCCGCGAGTGCTGTACATGCTGCTATTCTCCTTCCGGGTTTCTCCTAGCGTAAAAGCTTTTACGCGAGGAGAAACCCGGAAGGAGAATAGCAGCATACATATATATATATTGTATATAGTATGTATATGCCATAATTAGTTACAGATTTGAAGTTGGTTGAAATTAAAATTCTATAAGAATTTGCGCCTTTTGATACTTGTTTAATTTTAAATTGGAGTGACCTCTTATGTGAACAGCTTTTAAATTCTCTGCCAAACACTATGAATTGTTTGAGTTAAAGCAGTAGATGCATTCTTTTTATAACCCAGACGAAAAATACTACTACAAAGTAAGATAATTTGCTGAAAAAAAAAGATACTTTAACTGAATGTTTGAGGTCACCGATAATTATGTTTTTTTTTGGAAGAAAAAATGAATACGAGTGATACGTATTTGTTTTTCTGCAAATCATATTATGCCAGAGTCAGCGGAGCCATTAAGTTAGACCCTTATTGAAGATCTAGTTTTTCAGCAAGATGTATTGAGGTAAAAATAACTTTCTGAGCCATTGAATTGGTAGGATCTTTCCTACAAAATGGATAGATTTCAAGATTTTACTCAGTCAAACTTATTCTTATGGGCATTGCTTCAACCGAAAATGTCCAATATGCATCTAATGTCATTTGATAATGTACAACAAAAAATTATGAACTGCTGTAGCGATTTACAAAGTATTCTTCCTTGATTTTTAATGCAAACAACACAAGTTTAACAACTGTTCTTGACGTAGTTGGAGTTTGAGTTATTCAGGAAAACTGAGACGAAAACAATACTATCTACAACTAGTGTTACATTAAGGGATAACATCAGGAATCAAGAACTAAGCGACAGATTCGATATACAAGATGTAGTGAGATGGGTGCAATGTAGAAGAAGAGCGTGGAAGTACTACGTAAACAGGATGGCAAAATGAGCAATGAGAGACCATGAACAACCAAGGCCCAAGATTAAATGATGTCTTTAGTTCTTTTATGTGCCGAGGAAACATTTTGCGTTCCAGATTGGAATTCTGTACTGAATGTGGTCTATTTGGATATGACTGCCAATCTATTCCATGAGTTTGCCAAGCATTTGGTCAGGTTTGAGAATTGAGAATTTTACTTTGGGTAACTTGAGCATACAACTAGATGAAACATATTTATTTATTTTTATTTATATTCACGTACGTAGCTTTCATAAAGCTCTCTCAAATTTACCATTAAATTAATCAACTACTACGCTAGTGAATAAAATTTCGATATGATTTGTCACACTTAAGCCTGTCATGTTATTTCTAACACCTATATATTATACATATTATACCGATCTCACATATTTGAGAAGTAGGTAGGTAGTCAGGGAAAATGATGACCGGAGATGGCCTATATTTGTATCATGGGAGATGGCATACTCATTTATAACACTGTTATTCGGGAGGATGCAAAGGCCGGATGAATGTTTTAACTAAAAAGGGTAATTTTACATTTTACTCGTAAAGTATGTTCCATTAAGGTTTCCACCAACTATTCGTTAACAATTCATACAAATGGTGGTTCGTATCTACCGTCCGAATTAAATTTAAATTTAAATCTCATATAAACCTTTGTTCAAACATCTGTGAGTGATGACGAATGTATTTCTGTTGCGTACAATGATGCACTAAAATAAAGCCTTGGATACATTGACTTCTAAAAAGTTGTACCTAATAAAGTTTATTTATTTAAAGCGCTGTTCCATCTAACTATTGTTTATGAGTTACAGTTTTTAGTTAAAAAGCAACAAGAAAATGTAGCAGAGTCGATAATCAAAAGACAATCTACTCCTCATAAATAATATATTTTTGTTATAGGCTTGTGCTAGCATAGTTTGTAAGAGCACCACTCTAGCACAGTAGAGATCCTGGGTTCGAATCCTTGTCTAAGTAAAACTTTTCTATATTTGCATACAATCATAGGTACTTGAACTACTTATGATGTTTGAGATCTAATTCTATTAGATTTAGATATACGGTAAAGTTTAAATCGAATAATACGAGTTGATTACCCATCACAAAATAAGAAAGAAATTAATAATGAATTTTGTCAATCAACTTAGTGCCCATGTAACAATTCTGCAAAACTCCTTGTTCTTCAAATCTATCTCTTTCACAGCTTCTATGACTTCAGAAAATGTATGTTCCTTCCAACTTTTTTTAATTAAAATAAATGGATAGTAGCCCAAACGAGTCAGGCACATAAAATTTCATGTAAAATAAAGAAAACCCCAAGTAGAGCTATTCAGCACATTAAAATTCATAAATCTTATTCAGTAAGATGAATTTTGAAACGTCTCTTCCTGATGATTCATGATAAAAATTGTTTGCTTAAAAAGGGACAATTTTTTAGAAAATCATTCCCCGGTTTAATGGACAGTCTTGATCAAAGAGGATATGTTGAATATGAGAAAAATGTGTGGAGTAAAAACTGTCCTTACGGAAGAAAATAAATGAAAATGTGCTAATCATAATAGAAGGAACCATCAGGTAGTATACGAACTTTAGAAAATCAGCTGTATATCAGCTGCACTTCAATAGGATTACCTTTTGTCTGTGGGAGTAAGACAAAAATCATCTTTTTTGACAATATCCTTTTCACGGACGAAAGTACATTTCAATGCATTTCACAGTTTTAATCATTTACCTATACTGCCGTGTTAATTCTAAAGGGCGTATCTGCAAATTCGACAGAAATTGAGTTAGACGCATTTTTAGAATCCTCTTTAAAAGTACTATGTATGTGTTAAGAAGAGGTTGCGTATCTTAATGTTATATAGGCGAAAACTCGCTTTTAAAGAAATTTGTATCTAAAAATTAGCCGCCTTTGTTAGATTAAAAAAAGGCGTATATGATTTTGTTAGTTGAAACGGTCGTATCTGTACACTGTGTACTCACAGTACTTGCTGCCAGTATTATATTCAATAGTATAAAATTAAAATTCCTCTAAGCATAAATGATTTGATGGCATAACTGAAAATATTAAAAGTCAATTTTCTCAGTTTCTATGTTATTGTAGATACGCCCCTTTGAATTAACACGGCAGTATAGTAATTAAGGTACCTATGAACTAAATAAAGCCTAAGGTCGACAGTGTATAGCCCGAGGGCCTCTGGCCCGACGGATATACGTCAACCGTAGGCGTTATGTTTATAACGCCCGTGGTGCCTTCTTAACTTAATGTCATACTTGCAAAAAAACATAGCAGCGGGCGTTATAAGCGGGCGTTATAAAGAAGTAATAAGGTAGTATGACATAAACAGATAAAGCTACTTTTCTAACTTTTTTTCAGTTTCTCACTGTTGTGCTAAATTTTTTTGGTATCTACCCAATTGTGTTTTGTGCTGTTGAAAGATGCAATTTAAATAATTATGGTCTAGCGGTAGTGAATATCTTACAATGTATAAATATGGCAAAACAGCAGCCTACTTAATTGATTAATTTTTTACATAAAAATGTCAATAACTTGGGAACCGTTAGTGGTAAACCCATTGTACCTTATATCATTTTGTTGGGCATTTAACAAAGAACTCAGATATACAAAAATATATAGGATGTTCCATTTAAAAAAACTCATGTTTAGTGTAGTGTTCGAAAATGGGTCATGCAAGAATATTTTTACAAGGTGCTCCTCGTATAATAATCTGTTATTATTATTATTTTTTTAAATCTACAGTATATGTGTAATTTTCCACTCCCAGATCGTTGGGACACCCAAAAATATACCTATAATTTTGATGTTGCCTACTATTCTTAAGTGCATGGAATGTATTAGTAATGTAATATACATAATATAATGAACATAACCAAATAATAAAATAGATTACATAATGATAATTTTGTTTACTATTTAACATGCAAATTTATGCGAGCACGAAACTTCTGACACACAATTTCAATTTTAGATTACTTTGAAAGACGTTAAATGGCTGTAATCTTTCTTTGTTAAACAAACGACGCCTGTTGGCTGTAGAGTTGAGTGAAAAAATTCTTTCCCTCAACGGCTGTAGTAAACCGCTTTACAAAATCATTTTCCATTTCGTAGATTTGTGTTAAGTGCTTTTGAATTCTTATGGGATTTACCGAAAGTTACTTCTACCAATAAGAATATAATTGTTTTCAGTTTCGTATTTCGTTTTGTTCACTTCTTAGGTTTGTTAAAGTGATAAATTGTTTTTATTATTAGATATACCTACTAAAACGATGGAATTTGTAAAATGTTTACGTTTCGAAAACGTAAATACTACAGTTTGCAATTTGATTACGTTGAAAATTCCTTTTTGTGAACGAAAAATGGGGAATAATTTGAAAGTTCTTAAATAAATTGTAAAAATTTGAACCTTTTTCTTACTAACAGTTCTTCAACACTCGTCTACAATTTCCCAATGTGAGATTTGTTTTCGATCGTTACGTAATTCACCACAAAATCATTTTTATAAGAGAAACGCAAACACATTTTTTGAATGGGAAAAGTGTTTTCGTGGTTTGATGTATTTATGCACTGTTTTTTCAAGAATATTATTACTGTTATCTTAATAAGAAATTGTATGAGAACATTTTCACGTACTGTTTTTAAAGTTTATTTGTTCCCGAACTATTTGAAATTTTCCAATATTGATTTGTCTTTTACTTGATCCTTTGGTCTCTCTAACGTTAATTGGTATGTTCTTCCGCCTATGACACTTTTTATCTGCCATATTCGTAATATTTCCGGTTTTTCTAATCAATCGCGTATTTAAGGAGTGGGTAATGTGGGTAATGGGGAATTACGCCTTTGCTTCTAATTCAGTTTTTGTCAAAAGAATAAGAATCTCCTAAAGCCAGGACGACATAAAATAGCATTATTTAAAAAAAAAACTAAATAAGTATGAGACTGTTGCACTCACGGAATTTAATTCAGTGGTTGTTACTATATTTAACGGTTTTCCACTAGGTATATGTAAAACAAATAACATTTGATAGCATTAAAGGAATTTTTACTGGGCAATACGTTTTGTAAGATATTACCTATGTAATATATAGAATAATTCCGTTTTATGTTTGTCTATACTTTTCTTTGATAGTTTTAACGCACGTACATTGAAAATTGTTGCATACCTCTCTACGTTTATGTGCGAAAGGCACTCACTAATAATCCATGATAAGTCAGTAATACACGAAGGGGGTCAATGATAATAAATAAAACTACTTAGTACCTCCCCTTAGACAATGAATTTAATATGTAGAATTAAGAACTTAGATGAAGAATGGGATGAGTGGTTATGTTTTTTGAGATAAGTATACCGAAGTATACTGAAACATTAGCCCCGAAATTAATCGGCAATCAGTATACTTCGGTATACTTATCTCAAAAAACATAACCACTCATCCCATTCTTCATCTAAGTTCTGACTTAATTCTACATATTAAATTCATTGTCTAAGGGGAGGTACTAAGTACATAGTTTTATTTATTCTCACTAATAATGTAAAAATAAATAAATAGAAAATCGAACTAAGGTTTTTCGCGTTCATCTGACATAATGGACCACTGTGTAATATTGTCCAAGCTGAATTATTACACAACCTGTTAGTGCGTTTGGTATATTAGAGATTATTTTATCCAAATCCAGAGATTATTTCAACTAACTTATGAGTGCCTTCAGTGTCCCTCCTTTTGGTCCTGGAATTTTTAATGTTGTTATCAGTGATATTATCAAGCGTATCCAACAAACTTTTGGAAATATTACAAGCGACCTTAAGCTATTCAAAATAATAAAAAGGACTTGCCACTCGATCTCTCTGCAACAAGACTTGGAATCGATTTATAATAATTAGTTAATTGAGGCTAAATTAATTTTAATGTTGGCCAACTTTAATAATATTCACAAGAAGTACTGAAACCAATTTGCATAGTTATGTTTTAGATAGGGAAAATTTGATTATAAATTAACTTTCATCAAAGAGTATTAAATATATTATTTACTCTTATACTGAGCACTACTTTCCAAAATCTAAGATTTTTATCAGACGGAGGAAAAGTTTAAATTTAAATTTATTGTTTATTTCGTTGATAATTGTAAACTTGTAGTAGGTACGTAGCAATTATTTGAACTCCTACAACCTCGAAAAGGTAGATTTTCTTCTCACACTACCTACTATTCGGTTTCAGTCTCAAATACACAGTTAAAGTTTATTCAATATGCAAAGTCTGAATATTATGGAAAAGATTGTTCAGCTTACATTCTTTGTACTGGTTCATTATAATTGAGAGATTAACATTCAGTAATGAAGCACATAAATGAAGTAGCTAAATAATTATTTAAATTATGAAACTGTTACCTAAGCTGTAATAAAAATTAAGGAACTACAATTGGCAGGAAATTGGAAAATTAAACGTGGTAATACTACTCTAACTAACCTGTAAAGAAGTGCACTGCGCGGTGTGCCATTATTAAGACACAAAAAAATGTTTTTAAGCACTGGACATGTAAAAATGGTCGTATATTTGCGATAAAAGAGTATAGTCGGTTTATTTTTAAATTACTACGGACAAGAAACGCCTTCAAATTGCTGTAGCGAATAGTAAATTTTGTGTCACTTGTTTACCTGCATGTTTATTCAATTCCTAAACACAAACCGAATAAAGCAGAAGTTCTACATTTTTTTCGTATTTCAAGATATAGCACGTTTAAGGAAAAAAGTTAGTTTAAAAAAATGTTGTAGAACTTCTGCTTTTTTTTGTCAGGGTTGAGGAATACTATACAATAGAATTGCAGGTAATCAGGGAGTGTAAAGGAAATTCCATCATAATGCTGTAGTCATATGTACTACTTTCGCTTGAAACGTTTTGTATATGACATTTATTCTTTTATTTGCAACATATTAAGACCAGACAAGCATCGTACCACATTTTATCAAAAAAATTTTTATTTTCTGGGCTGTAAATTATTTAACTCCCTTAGTGACGAGATTAAAAAATGTGATAATGTGATGACATTTAAACAAAAATTAAAGACTTTACTACTATCTATTAATCCGTACACTGTAGAGGAGTACCTTAATAGAATTTATAATTAATGTATGTTAGTGCATTGTTATTAGCGTTATTTTTTTCTGTTTTTTTAAATTGTTTTCTTGTTTTTATTTTGTTACATATTGTTCCCATCATTGTATTTGTATTATATTTACTTGCATGTACTTTGCTTTGACACTGTCGATACCATTTTCATGGTTAATGACAATAAACGATATTATTATATTATTAAGTGAAACCCATTTTATCATTGGCTACAGCAATTTTAAGGAGTTCCCTATCCATAGTAATTTAAGAATAAACCGACTATAGGTACCATGAGAAAATATTGGTAATGCTGTGTCTAACAATTACTAATGGTATAATAATTAAATTTATCTAAGCGTACGTTGTAGAATTTGATTTGTGCACATAAGCTCTAGACAGACTACTAAAAAAATGCGAAAAAAGTGGTATCCATGCAAGTTGAAATATGCTATTAAAGATAGGTATAGGAACATGTACTAATAAAAGTAGATTTTCAATTAATACTTGTGTCCAATGTTTTTTTAACAAATTAAATGAAAACATACGAAATTTGAACTCTAAGAATTCAAAACCGCAATAAAAACCTTATTAATACGTAAAGCTTATTACAATTATAATGAATTTCTTAATGATATTGATTGTAATTAACTATCTACAATTATCTATAAGATTTATCACTTACAAATTAGCCTTACGTGTGCATTAATGTGACGTGTGTAAGCTTCTAAGTATCAACACGAATAAATTATTAAGAAAAATAGGAAATATGCCCATTGTGTTTCTCTATCAAATGTAATAGTAGAAAAATGGCGATTTCATTTAAAAACAAGTATCAAAAGGCGCGAATTCTCATAGAATTCTTCAACCAACTTCAAATCTGTAACTAATCGTACAATACAGGGTGTCTCACGGTGACCGTCTGTTAGAAGTATATCAAAAACTGTAAAAGCTAGAAATTTGAAATTTTGCACATGCGACATGGAGTGTTTAATCTATTAAATAAAAATATTTTCCAAATGGCAGCACTTCCGGAAATACCGGAAGTGAGCATCAACTTCTTTATTTTAAATACAAACTGGGCAATTTTTTTTACATTCTGATGTGTCATAAAATGTTTAGTAAGTATGCTTAAAATAATAATCGGCGTATCAATTTTGATTGTTGAGAAAAAAAATTTTTTTCACTGAAAAATGTCAAAAGCTTGTTTAGGAAATAAAATTGAAAGTCGAAAGTGGTAAAAGTTATGGAAATGGGATTTTAGGTTCTCAATATCAAAAGATTGAGACACAATTGTCTGTTACGGATAATAAAAAATTGCCCCCGGTTACGTATCTATTTGACGTTATTTCCTGACTTAAGAAAAACTTTAAAAAGTCTCTTTTTTTAAATGGAATGCCTATTTAATTATCGGCATAAATAAATTTCCTTTAAATTGATATACCATGTTCCTATACCTAAAATCAATGATTACAGAGTTATTTACATTTTTCTAATTAAATTTATAATTACATACTTTTCAAAACATGGTTGGCTTTGAAAATTTTCAAAAAATTTTTATTCAAATGTTTCTTATGCTTTTATGATTATTTAAAATTCTATCTATGCAACTTCTTGACTATCCAAGGTCTCTTTCCGCCCAACGAACAGAGCTTTCAGGGAAAACATTAAAATATTCCAATACATTGGTTTCTGCAGCGTCATTGGGGACAATTGGCTTTGCCAAACTTCGTGCCGCATTTACTTCGCTCAAATTTAGAAAATTCTTTTCAATCATCCTAATTTTTCGTTCTGTCATTGTAGGTAAATGCGGATATCTTTCGTTAAAGTGTTGAGTGATTCTTTACTCAATAGTTAAAGGTTCTGCAGGTCCGAAAAGTAATACGAGTAGACTCGCCATGAATGTAAAACAAATTTAGAATATCAGCGTTTGTGTATTCCATATTTCCCAATTAAAAATAAATATTAAGCGCAAAAATCAAAATTCAAACAGATAACACTGATAACAAACGTAAATGTAGCGTAAAATTTCAAACTGATAGCTAACTGACAACTGTCATCATAAGAAACAATAGAATAAAATTTTTTTGAAAATTTTCAAAGCCAACCATGTTTTGTAAAGTATGTAATTATAAATTTAATTAGAAAAATGTAAATAACTCTGTAATCATTGATTTTAGGTATAGGAACATGTTATATCAATTTAAAGGAAATTTATTTCTGCATCGAATAGGCAATTTTTTATTATCCATTACAGACAATTGTGTCTCAATCTTTTGACATTGAGAACCTAAAATCCCATTTCCCTAACATTTACCACTTTAGACTTTCAATTTTATTTCTTAAACAAGATTTTGACATTTTTCAGTGAAAAAAATTTTTTTTCTCAACAATAAAAATTGATACGCCGATTATTTTAAGCATACTTACTAAACCTTTTATGACACATCAGAATGTGAAAAAAAATTGCCCAGTTTGTATTTAAAATAAAGAAGTTGATGCTCACTTCCGGTATTTCCGGAAGTGCTGCCATTTGGAAAATATTTTTATTTAATAATAATAATAATAATAATAATAATAATAATAATAATATATATTTCGTGCTACCATACAATGTATTTACACTCGTCAATCTATCTAGGTGTTAAATTATATGCTGATAATAATTAAGGTATTCATTGAAACTATAGATTAAACACTCCATGTCGCATGTGCAAAATTTCAAATTTCTAACTTTTACAGTTCTTGATATACTTCTAACCGACGGTCACCGTGAGACACCCTGTATATTATGGATATAACCATTGTTTTTCTTCCCACCCTTAAGAGAGATGGGCGCGGAGAGGGTGACGGACAATTTGTAAATTACGAAAAAATGTTGGAGGAAAAAAAGATAATTGTTCTCCGCCTTTCCACCCCCAACCCTTTCAACCCCCAAAAAAAGGTTTGCAGTTGGGGAGAAATTTTCAATTTGAGAATAGTTTTGATGGAGAATCCAAAAGTGCAATAAGAAATAGGTGTTCCCATTTAAGTTTTCAAAACTCACCCCCGCTCCACCCCACAGGGGGGTGAGGGTGATCTTTACGTATGAAATGAAGGAAACGTGTTTTTGCTTTTTGTAATTGGATGTGTCCTTCTCGAGATATTCAAGGGTGTATATTTTGACTTTAGGGGCGTCCCGACGGTGAACGGCTGATCCGGTCAAAAAATGTACCACAGATTTGGAATCAGCGAGACTGATCAAACACTGGATACTTTATGTACAACAGCACAATTTTTTAAACAAATTCCAGTGGGTTCTCCTCTTTCACCTGCAATAGCGAATATATGTATACATGGAGGACTTCGAACTCAAAGTTTTACAATCAGCTGAGATGAATTCCTGGATTTAATAATTAAAGGAAACAATGGTTTTAACTACACTGTTTAGGTTGCAACCCCCATCATTATCTCAAACAACCAAATTCCGTCATACAAACATTAATCATCATTGCTTAGACAGTTATTTACCTCCAAAAATTATATTAATCGTCATGTTATTACATCTAACTGAAAACTGTAATCAAAATAACGAGTTATATAATTTAAAAATTTGTCGCGAATTGTCACAAATGCCGACGTAGGGGGGCCGTTATATTACATGGAAAATTTCCACGAATAAGAAGTAACACTTGAAACATCTTTTAAATAGGAAAAATAAATTAAAGGCGTTATTTTGATTTGCAAATACTTGAAGAAAATACGTATTTGAGAAAATGCGGCAGCACGCATAGGGTGAATTAGGGCAAAATTGATTTTCAATTACATTTTAACACCTAATGAAACGTACTATATTCAAACAACACTATAAACAAGAATGTTTAATCCATAATCTGATTCTTATATATTAAAAGATCTTCAGCATTAATCTAATTCTGCTGCAGCTTGTATCGAACATGTAGCATGTTGAAAGACTAATTCACATTTATCATCAGTTGCTGTAATTTTTTTAGCACATTCTTCCGATATCTTAAACGTTTGTTCGTCCATTAATTCTTTCATAGTTGCCAGATTGAATTCCCCAGATGCGTCAAAAAAATGTAATTTCTCTGCAATGCACCTTATAAGGCATTTAAACGCGTGCTCTTCCGACAACACCTTGAGGTTTTTGAAAAACTTATAGGCAACGTCCGGTTGTACACCTGATGTACTTATACACTCAGCTTTATAAGGTTCAACCACTGCATCCCATTTTTGAATTAATTCGGGATTGATCTAAAATAAAAGTTATTATATCTTAGAAAAAGGAAACGGACACTACCTCCACAGCCAAAATTGCAGAAACCCCTACACACAAGAACATAAACACCTTCATGTTTAAATTGTTAGTATGAACTGAACTGCTCATACCTTCTTATAAATAAGCAAAAATAATACAACTAATGAAGGCAATTTTGTAAATTATCATATAGGTAGTAATAACATACACTGGCAATAAATGTCGCAAGGCGATGCAATTATCAATTAGTATACGCGTGAGTAGTTGTAGTCGTTTTTATAATAATTATATTCTCAGATAAGTGAACTTATGAAATCTGTTATACAAGTATAATGAAAGTTACGCAATCCTATCGAAACTCTCAATTTCAGCATTTGTGTTAAATCTGTTTCAGATTCACGACCAAAACTTGTTTAAACTTCTACCCTAATCACATCTTGGCGTTTAAAGCCCAACTTCCTCCACTCACTATATAGTATTTCCCCTATGAAGGGCACAAAGGGTGCAGAGGAAGAACTATTCACTTTGTCAATGAGAAGTAGATTTAATTTCACGAAGTAATGTTTATCTGGTTCACATTAAATTACTTATCTATTAATTAGATTAATACTCGTTAGATTCTTACGTTTACTTTTTAAACATTTCTAAAATTCCAAAAAAACTCGAGATATTAACAGAAATGAGTCTGAATCAAGATGGTGGGAACAGGACAAAATTAACATGTGAGAAGAATAAACTCCTGAAGCGTTTCAACTTTGCCCCGGTTGAGTTAGCGTGGAGAGGAGTCACTATTTCCAGTAAATGTATGAATGTCAGTTTGATTTGTAAGATGTTTATTAATTTTGGTTTTCGTCGTCGAGTGTAGTGCTGTGTTAATACAGGAAAGTTCACGTGATTATTTCTCCGAAAAGAAAATGATCCTTGTGTGACAAAAAGGACCAGTAAGTATCTAGTGAAAGTGTGTATAAAATCTAAACTGGAAATGCTAATAAGCAGCATCCACAAATCAGCAAAAGGGTGAAGGAAAATTAGATAATTCAAACGATGCAAAATCTAAAACAACGCAAACAGTAAATGGAACAACAGAAATTAAGAGAGAATAGAACAATAAAAACTCTCTCAGCCTCCCCTTTACCAATATATTTACAGAAGAATGATGCATGGATGTGACTAATGATTTCTTTTT
Organism: Pyrocoelia pectoralis; assembly: GCA_036250285.1. Classification (NCBI taxonomy): domain Eukaryota; kingdom Metazoa; phylum Arthropoda; class Insecta; order Coleoptera; family Lampyridae; genus Pyrocoelia; species Pyrocoelia pectoralis. The sequence goes on along the minus strand of CM070077.1, from coordinate 9,135,403 downwards.
TTATATACTTAGTTAATTAAACTGTCCCAATGCAAGGGAACGTGGTAAAATGTTGACAATGTTACGATGGAGAAATAAAACCGTAGACATCGTAACAGATTAATTTTACCACCTGTTCCCTTGCATTGGGGCAGTTTGATTAACTATATAAAAAACGAAATCATCAGTCACACCCGTCGCATCATTCTTCTATAAATATATTGGTAAAGACGAGGTTGACAGACTTTTTATTGTTCTATTATCCTGCGACCCTTTTGTGAGTATCGAACCATCATGGAGTCTTCAATTAAAAAAATGGAACACTTAGAAAAAGAAGCAAAAGCAAAAAATATAATAGTCTGTGACATGAAAATAGACACAAATTATCCCAAAAAGTAAAATAAAGCAACGAGAAGCTGTATACAGAAAGAGAACATAGTAGTAAAAATAGAAGAGGCAATAGAACATACATTGCAAAAGCAGAAAGTAAAGAAGATAAAAACGAGATGATGCAGAATGATCACATGATTTTGTTCAGAGAAAGGAAAGTAGGAAAAAATACGACACGGAAATTTAATCATTGCAGACAAAAATCAACATTGAGGTCCAAAAAGAGTCTAAAAACAGTGCAAGGCAGTCCTTTGAATGAGGGTAGAGGTTTATTTAAATTAATTTCAATTGGAAATATATATCTACTATTTGTTGTCGTCAAGGTCTATTACAATTAAATCATAATTTTGTATTTTTTTACATCCTCACCTTTCAACATAGTCATGTGATACTTCAATGAACAGCATTTTTTATGAGAATCGTGCTCATTAAGTAAAAGTTTGACGTGAATACGTGAATTCTAGAAAAGCTAGAATTTTTTGAGTTCATTGTAAAAATTCTCATCTAACCAACGTGGTAATCTTAAACTGGATACACTGTATTCTGGTCCCATAATATTCGTAGTAGTTACTAATGAACCAATCTTAACAAGCAGTTTAAAAATACAGAGAGAATAACAATAAAATGACTTACCTTTTGCGTCACTGTTCCGTTTGAAATGTAAAAAGACAGAAATTAGCGCATCTAGAAAAATCTTTGTAGCACTATCTATTGTTTCTCCTCTTCCAGCACTTTCATTAAACAACGTTTGGCTTTGGGATTTAATTAGTAATTGCACAGGCACAGATTTTTAACCTCGAAAGCACGAACGCGATACCGAAAATTAATTTCGAAATTTATTTAATTTCACTCCCGTTCACTTACTGCAAACCTCGTTAACGTACTGATAGGTAATAGTACTAAACTACCATCGTTATCGTTTTTATTTGTAAAAACTAGTTACTTTCATGTTGTAGTAAGAAGGTCGGCTAGAAGTGGCCTGACGACAATGACTCAAAATTAAACAATTTTCGATAGTAACATTTGCGTATCAAGTGATAACTTAAAATTGTTACACGTAGGATTGCCAGAGTCAAAAAGGAACTATTTATTTAACACATGGTAAAAACGAACACGAAGTCTTTTTAAACGCCAATAAAAGTATCATTTCTGTATTTTTAAATAATTTGTTTAGAAGTAATTCTTCTCTCCTGAAGGAGGATTGAAAATGTTCATAATTTTAAGTTTTGCCAAAACATCTTCCCCAACCGGAAAGTAAACACAGTCAAACTTACATAATAGTTTTATGCATCCGAGAAAGTTTCCATTTTTGGTTAATCCTAACACTTCTTTATCTCCATGAGGAGTAACACTCAAGAAGTTAAAACTCTTACAACGTGTCTCCAATATTGTTCTTCTTCTTCATACGGAATCGTTAGTTTTGAGTCAACCCTCCGGGAAACATTGCTTCATCCCAAATATTTGCACAGAAGTTCTCTGTCTGTTATCATCATTATAATCATAGAAAGTGTTTGGGCCCAAACCGGTACCTTCCCTATAACTCTTCCATGAAGCACAAAATCTCGACCTGTTGCTTTAGAATAAACTTAGTTTTTGAAAAATGAATTTTTACTTAAGTCCTAAATACTGCTCATAATTTTGATAATTTAGAACAGTGAAATATTAACGCAGTTTTTCATTTATTTTCTGTTTAGAAGTTGTTCTAAGGAAGCCGCTTGTGAGTCATCTGTACCTTTAATAGCAGATACTGCCCTTACTTGGCTAATCTCTAAGACGGGACGGTTGTCAATAGAAAATATACGGTTTTTCTAAAGCCAGACTTTTAATTTCTTTAGTCGTTGGCTCTTCGATGACAAGGTGTTGAACTGCACACGTAATCGGAACCTTATTGTGTCCAAGAGCCGGAGTCTCCGGAAACATTGAACTTCTTAATTATGTGCAAAGACCATAACTTACAACCCTTACTTTTTGGGTTTGCATTTACTTGGCAGCCTTACGATTAAAAACGAAGGAACTGTTTAATAAGAGAAGATCTAAAACAATGGGAAGTATAGCCACTGGTTTTTATGCGATGAACTGAACTTTCAACTGTGTTGCAGGCAAAACCAGTACGAAAATGCTTAGTGGAAGGAAAGTTCTCATGGATAACATAATGAACAAAGTAATTAGAATCTAAATAAATTATTTGAGGCTTTCGCGGATCCTCGAAGTGCCAAACTTGTTTTCGGCTTATACCGTGCCGTTATATTTGTTCCACAGCCTGCGTTGAAAGGCTTGCCTTGCCTTTTTCCTTGTGAGCTAAAACAAGGCTTTTTGGGATGATTATCCATCGTCTGAGCTTCCGATGGTGGTGAGTTGTTAAGTCTAGGTTTGCCAGGTCTGACTACTAAATGTGAAACCAAAGGTCTCGCAAGACATCTTCAGAGTGATTATGGAATAGGAAACTTTGGTTACGTTTCGGAATTTATATGGTTCTTTTTCGCTAATTTCGTTGACCGTCTCAATCCTGATTGGTTAGCACTTTCACTAGAAGTCAAAGGGAGTGGTTGTTTTTTAACTTTCACTTTCTCCCAATTTTTCAGTCTATGACCTGGCGACCATGCTCTACTAAGTCTGAACCTATCCTCTCTGTTCATGTTTGGTGGGTGCTCCTCGATCTCTATCGCCCTTCTAATTATTCGAGGAAGGAACTCGTGCCAGTACTTTCGTGTCCTCAAACGCAAGAATTCTGCCGATGCGTGCTCCACTGACTTTAAGGTACGCATCTTCTTACAACCTCCCTGGTATTCTATGGTGCGGTTTTGATATTATGCTTCATAAAAACTTTGCCTATTTTCTCCGTTAGTCCATAATTGGAATCTTCATCAGTGACAATAGAGTTACTTTCCAGTCACTAGGTCACTGCAGAATTACTTTTAGGTTTGCCTCTAGATGTCACCAAATACCCAAAGTGGTCAGAAAACAGTAATCCTTCGAGCTATGTGCAATAGCGCTTGCAAAATGTCAACTGATGCGTTAATTCGACTGGATTCAAGGGTTTGTGATGTCTAGCCGACTCTCCCACTTTCAGTGTTAACTATAAGAAGATCTCATAACTCAAGAAACCCAAGCCTATCGCAAAGCCATATGGATCTATGGTCATGCGAGCGAAGCCTTCAAGGGACCATATCGTAGTCTGGCGCGTTTTTGCACAAGCCTATTAAATAAGAACCTAGCTGACATACTTTCTAGACACTGTAAACTAAACGAGTACTTCCGCCGTTTTCTCCGCCAGCATCCTCAAGTATAGGTATGAGGTTTTTCTTCCCTTGAACTTCGTCCACATTCCACTCATAATCAAGAAATCTGTTTTTGTTTATAGTTGTTTGACAGCGGATCTCTAAATATTGAAAAAAATTGTAGATTTTTTTTCAATATTTAGAGATACCTAAAAATAAAAGTTTATGGGTGTTTTCATTACCTAAGACAGGGGTTCCCAAAGTTTTTCTTAGGCGGGCCAATTTAATATTACCGAAATTTTTGGCGGGCCAAAAAACGGAATAAAATCAAAACAATAACCACCATTTTTGAAAAGAGACACAATCTGTTGGCATATAAGACACGTAATTTGATTTTTTGTTTAATTACAAAATATAAAATACCCTATTTTTCTTTCTTGAAATGTTCGTTTCTCTTGTGGTATTTTGCGCTTTTTTGAATTTTTATTTTTTTTCCATTTTCTACAATAGGTACAAAATATCTTTATTCATATTTAAATGACTTAAACAAAATTGAAATTATTACCTGTAACTAAAAATAATAAAGGTTTTATTATTTCAACAGGTAGCACCGATATAGATAGCAGAGCACATGTAAACACTACTGCGTTGTCGTCTCAAATAGAAATAGAACTGCGCAAAAAACGCATTTCGTTCATAATTACTGTTGTAGCGTGCGTAGGGTTGCCATATTTGGCTCTTCATTTTAGATAAAATATTTGTTTATTCATTAAGGTTCTCTACATAAATATATTTAAATTTATTGCAGAAGTAGTCTTGGTTGGCCAGTCGATTGGGTCCATAATAGGTGATATAATGCCCCAAATCGGGTGAAATAATTAAGGAATGGTAAAAAATTTCACTCAACCTTCCCCATACTTTATATATTAAGTAAAATTAAATTGCTGAACGTTGACACAAAGCACAAAGGGATTAAAGTTAAATTTAAATATACATGTTTCAACTCAAAAGAGTCATCATCAGGTATCGTAGCATGTAATAATTATGAGGTGAAAAATTTAATAATACAGTTGCTAAATCAAAGCTTCATATTAACAGATTAAAAAGTTCAGGTGGAAAACTGGCGGTTGGTTTGTTGGCCCTCAGCCTTCCATCTTAACCTTTTAATCTGTTAATATGAAGCTTTGATTTAGCAACTGTATTATTAGATTTTTCCAATGATTTGCATTGCGCAGTTTCAATCGGGACATTTTAGTCTTTTGTCAGGACGTCGGGACAGAGACCTCAATAACGGTGACAGTCCCGATATATCGGAGCGGATGGCAACCCTAAGCGTGCGGCACGGCGCACATCATTGAGAAAAACCATAAATTCGTTACTGACTCCGTGAAATTGTGTGTGGCATTAGATGCACCAGTTCTGTATATATTTTATTTGTAATATTTATTATTTATTTTACTATTTACTTATTTATTTTTTAATAAAATATAATATAACGTATCGACATCGAGGCCGCCGAGGGCCGCATTCACAGGCTTTGCGAGCCGCACTTTGGGAACCCCTGACCTAAGACATTCATATCAAAGGTGAAATGGTGTCACCGTTGACTGCAGTTTATTCAGTTGAGATAAGGGGGCGTTAAATATATGGATGTTTTATTAACAATAAAAACATTTTCCAATATCTATTACACAAACGTTTACAAAGGATCGTTCCAGAAAAGTGCATCTTCAGTGTTAGTGTTAGATATAAAGTCAATTGTCTAGAAACTTTCTCAGTAAATGCATTTTTAAGTTCGTTGATAAAACTATCTAAAATAACATTTTAAGACAAAAACCTACCATAAAATAAATTGCGGCATTTCAAAAGTAAACTCTAATGTCTAATATAAGTAATACTTTACTGAGAAGAATTTATTGTGAATAAACTGTCTACCAGAAAAGTTAGTAACAATGTTTCAAAGGTGTTATTTTTTAAAAAGTTTGAGTTACCAACAATAGAATCTTGACGTCGCCGTCGTCCTGAAATATATTACCAGATGAAATAAATGCGAAGGGATAATACAGCAAAAAGTGAAACTTGTTAAATTTCGAACAAATTTTACGTTTCATTTATTCATATTATAGTTTAGGTATATGTGACACAAATATTTCTTGTACCTTTCGTCAAAATATTGCAGTTAGAAAGTTATGCTTTGAACTGTTTAAAATTGTCATTATTTTATGAGAAAACGAGAAAAGGAACATTTTTTGTTGTCATCGAACGTCTCGAAATACGACATGTGATTTATTAACGGTGCTTGACAATTTTTTAACGTCACTTACAGATTAATCAGTTGTTGCTGATCAATTGGTTTCATTATTGCCAAATAAACGAGTCTAAGACATAAAACTACTTGTGTCCTCTGTTTTCAACAATTACAATAAACATAGAAACGCTAAATTAATAAAAGAATCGATATACTCAGTGAATTTCAATGCAACAACAAAGCGTACAATTTCTAAAGCTAATTTTGCTTTGCACACACCATTCTTTATGTCATCAGTGTTGGAGAATGTCAACTTACGGAGATCTATATATTTGACAAAACAGACTTGCCTTTCGGTTCCAAATTCTTACGATAAATCAAAGCAATTTATATAGAATACCATTTTCATTGTATCTTCCCCTCTTCTTCATCATTGTTATAAGAACATTTCCATGTGTTAGTGTTAGTAATTCCTTCCACGTATAGAATTTCTATGCTTTACTGAGCAAAGTTGAAAATAATGTATTTACCAATGCGTTCAAATATTGTATTGGTAAAACAAAGCTAATTTGGAAATTAACCCCATTTACGTAAAGGTATTACGTTAGGTACAGCAAATAGTATATTTCCCTTATTCTCTTTGCTTAGTGATTAAATTTTCGAGTCAGGGCGCGTATTCAGAGGAAGGGTGAAGTCACGTCAGTGTTCTCATGATAAATGGTAATTTATTGTTCGCTTTTGATACTATGACGTAGAAATAGCGTTATGAATTTGAAATTATGTCTTCGTATGATTTAGTGCGTTAGTCCAATCAATATCTAACACAGAGTTTCGTTACACTAAATTATTGCCTATTTCGAGGATCATCGCCGTATCTTCACACAGTGCGCAAGAAAAAGGTAACTGGCAACATATTTGTTGAAATAATCTACCATACTATTATTATTATGCATCTAAGGGTGGTCCCGAATGGTTCTTATACTGTGACCTGTATCTTTAATAAAATCTAGTCTAGTAAAGTCTCTACCTACCTCTTGTGTCATCTTTCATTTCCAAGTGTAGGTGTCGTCTTGTTTTTATGTGCACTCTACTGGTCTACACCGGTAGATGGCGTGATATGACGTTTCGTTGTTCCTCACCACGGTTATTGAATAGCCCCATGATATGGTGTTTATTTAAACAAAAGTGACCTGTGACCATTTTCGTTGCAAGTTTGTTACGCTGCTTAATCACCGTCTGGCTTATCCAAGATGGTCTTGGAATAAATTACCCAATCCCCTTTTTGTTTGTATCTGTAATCCCAAAGATGGGTTCGGGTTCCATAAGTAGTTTTTCGCATGCAGCTCTCGTAGAATCGCCCGCAAAATGGTTGCCTGCGATTCTTTCACGCTCAAGTGCGACAGAATTAAACTTGTCTAGGACCAGTTCTGAGTTGTTTAGATACAAATTCGCAGCTGCAATCACTACTTTGTTGCCTGCAACTATAAATATCTTCCCTTCCAATTAGCATGGTCTCTTTTAAAGCTGAGCAGCCACTGCCAGGATCGGATAGATTTCGGCTTGGAACACGGTCTATTTTTGCTTCAAGTTTACAGTCCCGTCCATTGTCACAGTAGACTTCACAACCAGTGCCCTTATGGTCTTGGAGCCGCCTGTGTCATAAACGATTCCTTTTAACTCTACGTTGCTATAATTTTTCTCCCAGTCGCAGAAAAAGTAAGTTCAAGAGAGTCTCCATAAAATTGTAGAGGTCGTTGTGAATGTGACTCTAAGTCAAGGCTCTCCGCTGCACTTTGCTAAGAATTTGTATGCTTCAGTGGATAAATAATAGTGACGCATACGCAATGACTGGTTTAAGAATCTCATTTTTTGTTTATAAGCTTCGTCAGCATGGCATGGTATGTAGATATCCACACACGGTATTTTATTGTAGCACTTTGCTTTCACGCTGTTTTGATACAAGGGAAGTATTGTTGAAAGCACTCTCTCTCTATATCTAAAAACAGCTCACAGGAGATTGCTGTTTCGATTACGAGTGCCACCCTCTGGATGAGAAGTTCGCAGGATTTACATGGTTGATATAGTTAATAGGCTCGAATTTAAGTACATCGTCCCTAATATGGCGTCTGTGGTGTATTGAATGTGGCCCTGTATTTTAGGGTGTTGTTACATATAAAAAAGTAGGCTGGCAATACGCATGTAACCATGTGTGTCATGTAGAAAAATGTACGCTGTTATAGAGTTATACAAATAACAATAATGTAGTTTCTGTTCTGTAAATCTGATTGCTCTGTAGTTACCTTAGTCTTATTATAATAATACCTACTTGCTCGGTGAACCCAAAACGTATCAGCGTCCAATAAGTTTTGCAGTGGTTTCAGAGCATACGACGCTAATCTGATGGGTTTAAACGATCTGGAATGGCCGTAAGAATCTCGTTGAGGTATCGGTATAACCTTCACCTTCCTCCACTGCATGGGTATGTATCCCAACTAACAAGTTGGTCTTGTTGTAGTAGAGTGAGGATAATTCCATTCATCCCTGGGGGATTTATACGGTTGAAAAATTCACTACCCGCCTAATTTTAGTTACACTAGAGCCCTATATCCTATGTTTCCCTTAAAAGGAATTCTCGAGTTATTATAGTCATTTTCGTTAGTTTTAAGGAGAATTATTGATCCCCAGTACCAGTAGTGTGACTGAAGTCAAAGCTCCTGCGTACTCTTCATAGTCTCTGTTTTCCTTTCTATAAGACTCTTTGAAGTATGGGCCTTTTGTTCAATTTCCTCACAGTATCTCTTCATTTTGTCTTTCTAATAGCCTTATTATATTCGTAGAGTGTGATTCGGCATGAACTCCGTCTCCGTGCTTTTTGATTTATTAAAATGTTACTATTCTGTACCAGCAATCGAGAGAGTCCTTCATACTACCAGGGCACTATTCTTGAGCTTCTCCTCTCTGCCATAATTAATACAGAAACAAAACTCGTAAGAAATGGCACTATAAGTCTTATAGTGATTATTTGAGAGGGTAGTTTAATATCAGAATGAGCGGCTTCATTTTTTATTCAAATTAGTTTTTGAAACAGAGGTCACAAATACATTTTTCCGGCAGTTCTGCAATTCATAAATTAGACAGGCCTACACTGTCCCAATTCTCCCCAACAAACGTCATGGAAGTGGAATGAACGTTTTTAAATTGTGTTCAGGAAAGATTATATATAAAACCTAATGGTATGTTGTGACAAATCACAAAATAGGGAAGCAATGTGGCCGTATAGTTGTTATAGAATTAATTGAGACCAAGCTACTAAAAAGAGAGTTTGTAGCCCAAGAAACCAGTGATAATATCATTGTCTTAAAATGAAGATGTGGATATGCCCACAACTAAACACTCTGATCAATCAACAGCCAGTATTAAAGGGATAAAGCTGTGATAAGGCCTGCCATTCGAAACGTGTAGTAAAATTTTGACTAAAGATTAACTCAAGAAACACTTCAAAAACGGCGGTGGAAGATCCTTCCACATCGCCGCTGTAACCTCGACCGCGCTACACCAGACTTCCATTTTGGGAAACATTTCAAGAGTTCAGCCCAAAGAATTTTATGCCAAAGGCATACACTAATTAGAAAAACGATGGTACAAGGGTTGTTGCGGACCGTGTTGAAATGTAGCCAACTTTTGTATTAATGAAATAAACCGCTTTGAGCTATAGCAATTTGTCTCGTTACTTATTGAACGACCATCGTAGTTTATAAACGAGAAAGTTCCGGTAGTTAAAAAATGTTGCTATAGTATAGGTACTTACTTTTCATTGCCGGCTAATCTTGTCTCATAGTCGATGCCCTTAATCTTCTTTTAAGTTCTTTTCTAAAGCTCCTTAATTTTGCAGATGATGATATGTTAACTTTCAATAACTTAATTCTTAATACTTAAGTATAAGAAACCATTGGATTAAAATGGGCCAAATGGACGATAGAACATTCAATCCAATTTAATTACAAATAAAATTTTTTATATGTTTATCAATTCAAGGAAATATTTATTTAGTTTGGATAAAAGATGAAAATGTAGTTTGATTAAACAAAAATACAAAATACTAGTTCCTATACAATGAACATAAATAAAAACTGTAAATCGCGCGCTTCTAACAATGTGTCACAGTTAAACGTTTTTCTTTATATTCTTCCAACTTTTTGCGTACATAAGGGTAGACTGTTTTTTTTTTCCAGTTATGTATTTAATGCATAAACAAAGTGTAGTTGTCAAAACACGAAAGATACTTTTTTAGACTGTAAAAATAGCTGAGTGGATAAAATATCAAAGCGTTGCTATCGATGGATATTAAAGATTAAAGTGACATACTTATAACATCTTTTAAGATTCTAATCATAACTTATAATGGAAACGAGATCAATCTAAAAGCTCATCAACTTTTGGAAATATAAATGTAATTCAATAGGTTGTCACTTTCAATAAACTCAAATCCAACGTCTTTAGCTTTTGAAATGAATGTATTAATTGAGCGGAAGCTTTTGATGGAAATTGAGACTTAATAATAATGCATTGTTAGGTAAATTATTATTAACGTCATATTCAAATTTCGTCAAAAGTAAATGTGACAATTCGATACTCTTAAATGAATAGGGGGTTCCTGTCGACTTCTCGTTTGCCTCAATTGCTTTCACAGAAATTCATACAATAAACAAATAAGGCATTACGTATAAACTTGGGAAATTAAACCTGGGAAATTTGCGCTTTATGGAAAATGTAATTTGGGATAGTTGAAATAGTAATTTGCCACTGGGCATATTATAATCTCAATAATTGAATTTGTCGTGTTTTCAGGTATAGATTTACAATAGATATGTCAAATCCGAATTTACAATTTTGGCACAAGTAGCTCTATACCTACGCGTTTGGACATTTCAATACCGCATTTATTAAGATGAATGTTTCGTTGGAAATGCTTTAATACGATGAATCGCAATTCATGTAGCTAGACAAAATCACGTTGAAATGATTTTGAAGATCTATTCACTTGCGCAACGAATAAGTAGGTATGTGGTTTCAACAGTACGGGGCGCCACAATAGCTTGAGGGTAGATTGATGAGATGTAAAGATCTGTTTCCGTGGACTTAACATTGCTCTATAAGTAATAAATAATAATGAAGTAAGTGTAAGGGAGACTTAATAAATATCGATCATTGCAAAAACAATTAGCAATATTTTGGAAAGCGATTTCACACGGAACCTAAAACGAGGATAAGTTTCATTTACATTAGCAGAGTTGCTGTTGACTTCCGGCAAAAGGGAAAGTTCACAATGTGGATATAAATTTATCTAAGATCATCCCCTCGTAAAATATCCAGCACCAAAGTGAATCGTTCCTATTACATTTCTAACGAAGGTTTCTAGTGACACTCCGGCAAGCGACGTGACGTAGGTACCTAGTGTATACTAAGTTTCCCTTATATTCGTGTATAATGTATCACAAGTAACAGTCTCCTGATTTATCAAATAATTTAAGCTTTTAACCGCGCTATTAACCATATCAATATAACGTTACAACGCTTCTCATTATATTTTCATCGCTTCATCGTAAATTTTACCTTAATATAATTTTAATTCGCTTTCGTTAGGTAATCCTTATTTGGGAATAACTAAATATGGAACTGGGATTCCATTAAGCGATTCAGTTTAGTGTGAATCATTAAACCGATTCCCCTTAATTAATTCCTGTTTCGGTTTTCAGACAATTTCCTTTGAAAGTGTTATCTTCAGTCTTCACAATAAGCTAAATGGAATTACACTTATTAACACGTTGAGCGCCTTGTGAGCCCCATGGGACCAGCGCTAAATTTCCTAAGTGGGCTGCGTTGGTCCCATGGGACCAGCGGTTGTATTGCCTTCAATAAGCCGCTGGTCCAGCTCAGCATATTATCATGCATGCGAGAGGACCAGCAGGGCCTGTGTACAAAAACGAGAAGGGCCCACTTAGCATTTTTTTAAAAATATTGTAGGCAGTCAACGTGTTAATAAGCGAATTGATGCGTTATAACATTATGGTCTTGACAGTATTTCCCTCGAACTTATAAGTATCTTCCGCTTTTCAATACAATTTAATATACCTACTCATACATATACTAAGTAGAAGATGGTACCTAACTCATTTAAGTTATTAATATCGGTATAGATTAATATGCATGAACGATATAGCGAAATCGGCTGGAACTTCTGTACATACAATGAAAATGTAATATACACGCACTTTTGCGGTTTACATTTATCTTACCATTTTCACATATTATCCTGCAACCCTTAGAGTGAGCGTGACAACCCGTAAATTTTTAAATGACAAGTAGGGGTTTGTGATACATCATTTAAAAGGTCTCTTCATTGTCTATTCAACAATGTTATTGTTTCCAAGTTTACTGCTCAATTAACATTAAAAAAAATCGGTAAGTACAGCTCATCAAAAACCCAATAGGCGTCTTTTTGAGCGGTATCATTAAAAAAAATGAAAAAGTTATTTGAAGTTATTGAAAATCCGGAAAAAAGCCAGCGAGAACTAGCAACTCAATATGACATATCAGCCAAACTTCCGTGAATCGAATTTTAAAAAGAAAGAAATTTCATCCCTACAAAATTCAACTGCACCCAGGAGATTATGCGAAACGGGTTGAATTTTGCCAAATAAATTCAGAGAAGAAAGAGATTTTTGTGATTTAATTTTGTGGTCAAATGAGTCGACATTCCACAACAACGGCTTTGTCAATCGCCACAATTCTCATTATTACAGCGATGCGAATCAGCATATTTACAAAGAAACGAATAGACGAAACAAGTGGTCCTTAAATGTATAGGCTGGAATAGTAGGCAATAATATTATTGGTCCATATTTCATAGATGGATCCGTAAATGGAGAACAATATTTCCAATTTTTGAGTGACGAACTTCCCATTCTAACTAGGTGCAGTTCCACTTAACACACGCCGGAGAATATGATTGCAACACGATGGAGCAACTGCTCATTATGGCGTTGCAGTCAGAAATGATTTAAATGACAATGTTAATAACAAATGGATTGGCAGAGGAGGGACAATTCCATGACCAGCGAGATCGCCATACCTACCCCTATGAATTTCTTTTTATGAGGGTTTGTAAAGAACAGGGGTTATAAAGAAGAACCTACAACTCCTGAAAATATTAGAGATAAATTAATAAAAAGAATTCAAATTTATATCAAAAATGAGGGTACACACACGAACATTTAATGTGAAATAAATTTTAATATTTTTTCCTGGTTTTATTCTTGTCATAGAGACATTTATTTAATTTAAATGCGCCCATCAAAAATTTTTTGCTCGTTTAATATTAAAATCAAAATTACGCGGAAATAATCACATTTAGGAATAGGAAGTGTTAGATCATTTTTGTAGCAAATTATCCGCACTATTCGAATCTGCAACTAAAACTAAATCATACGGCTGCCATTTGAAAATTTTGAATAATGTATGATTGAAGTTCGCCATTTTGACTGAGACTACACGGGCGCCCTTACGTAGGGCACCTTGCCAAAAAATGTACTTTCTATCTGTTTTGCAAACTGAGAAAATTAACCCCGAAGCAAGCCCCCAAAATTTCTTTGACAGTATGGGCAACACCTCGACAAGCAAGGTAGTTAGCCAAAAAAATCTTAACAACATTAACTTTATTTTCAGTAACGAATCCAAAAATGTTATTAAATGTAGGGTGTTCCGTTTAAAAAAAATTCAATATGTTTGTGGAGCTTTACTGGTACACCCTGTATAAGTGCAACTAATTTGTTATTGTAACTCTTCTACATTCGTATAACTTTTCCTTTAACTTTTTTCTTTATCTCTTGCCGTTCAGACGTAATCTTCCACCGAGTGCTAGGTAAATCACCCTGTATATGAAAGTTGCTTTGTTTGGCGGGTTACTACTTAAGTCCCTTTGTGTTCAACCAAGAATTTATCATAAAGGCAACTATACCACTTTGCAGAAACTCAAAATATGCAACAAAATTTTTGAAATTAAAGAAAGCCATTAATGAAGTTATACCAAAGAATTACCATTTCTCACCGTAAATCAGCCCCTTGGAGATTAAAAAAGAAGGATTATGGCTCAGTTATGTGAATTATATTATGGAACTTTCTAGTACTGTATAACTAACTACAATATTTGCTCCGTATGGAGATTTTTAGTCTGTCTTTGCATCTTATCAGTTTTTATAAATCTCTTTGATTAAGCTTACATGTTACAGAGTGTTCGGTCTCATGTGTCTGACGAAGGTAGGTATATAAAAACAGGTGCACTATCCTTGACTCATTGTTCGTTGTGCATTGCAAAGTATCACTTTACCGTGTACATAAACATCAATCGTTTACCAGCTACGTAGTTTTTAATTATTGTATGAAAAATATAGAATTATTGTAATAGTTTTTCGCATCGAATACAGTTGTTATTATTATTTGTACTAGGGGTGGTCCCAATTGGTTTCTGCATTGCATCGTCAATGTTCATAATGCTCCATCTTTTGTTAAATAAAATAAAGAAAGAGTTGTAACAATGTATCAAAGCTTTCACGATAAATACTATTAAGGTGCGTATAGACTTGCGAGCCGAGCCGCTCATGAGTAACCTGACCATTTATTTTTTGACTCAAAACGGGACATCGGTTTTTACTGCATGGAAGCCTAAGGCAGGCACTTCGAACATTTATTAAACTAAGGTTGAATTTGCATATACTGGTTTTATTAATTAACACAAGAAAAAGTTAACCCTTGTTTTTATTTAAAAATTTAAGGGTTGTTTACCCTTTACCTAAAGGGTGAAACAATGTTGTCAAATGGCAGTAAAAGTACCTAGCTTCTCTAAAGAAAAAAACAATTGACTTGTACGCGAGTTTTTCGTTTTTAAATGGCTCAAACACATTTTCCATGTTTGCAACTTCAATTTTTTTGTTAAAAATAAAAAAACTAATGCACTGAATTCAGAAAAGAAGGACCTTTCAAATGACGTATCACTTGCCCCATCACCTCTATTCAAATTATAGGGGTTGTTCTCACACCGCTAATGGATGAAATCGTTTTACGTTTAAAATCATGACAAAACTTGTCCCCTTTGATTTATAAATTGACGTGTTTTTGCATTTTTCAAAAAAAATGTTCTAGCCAGGAACTCGTCTGTTACCTTTTCGTTGGGCCACCCTGTATATAAATTGATCAAAATGTCCACCGTTATGTTCACGACACAATTCCACTTTGTTCCAATTCCAATTGTCGAACTCTTTTTCCAGAGTTGCAGGTGGAATTCTTTCAAGTTTCCGCAGTAATTGCTGCTTTTAGTTCGTGCAATGTATGGAGACGGTTTCGAAAAACGTTGAACAGAAAAAAATATAACGGAGTTAAATCTGGAAACGGGGAGTCATAATCCTCTGCTAATTAAACAATTTTCAAATCGATCAACAATTCGTTTCTTATGGTTAGCAAACGCTTGATAAGGAATATTAAAATCGGGGTGCTCTTCCATAAACTGCTGTCCACAGGAGCAGTTCAACTCGCCAATTCAACACCGTAAAAAACACTACGCGCGAAATTCAAACTGTGATCAGTATTAGAGAATCTCCCGGTATTATATACTTATTAATTATTATATTACATATAAAATTATATTAAGGAGTATAATGTAGATTTCCGGTATTTTTTTAAATTATTTTAGTAGATTTTTAGTAAATTCAGGCAAAAATATTAGCACCCAGTCCGCCAATTTTCGCGGGGTTTGTCAAAACGGGACAATTTTGCGCCCCGGGGTTCTTCTCGGGGACACCGGCACGGAGTACCGAAAAAGGGGACGGTCCCGTTCAAAACGGGACGTATGGTCACGTTACTCATGAGCCGCTCATTTCACAAACTCGCTAGTGTGGACGGTGCGTATGGATTTGCGAGCCGAGCCGCTCATGAGCCGCTCATTTCACAAACTCGCTAGTGTGGACGGTGTGTTGAGCGTAGTTTGAGCCGAGCGCGAGCCGCTCGTTGCGAGCCAACTTTTGTCGGTTTTTCTTGCGAGCAAAAAGGGATTCTCAGTGTCAGTTTGTACGACGAAAAAGGCGCTTGCAATTTTTAACGACTTTAACGTAAGTATTTAATTGAAAAGAAAGGAATGGCAGCCTGGAGCGACCACTAATGCTCTGGAACTTCATGTCCAACATTAATTCCGTACCGGTCCGTTTTTTATACATCTCACTTCGCCAATATCGACAGGGGTCTCTTTCTTTTATACAACTTATTATCAATTAATATATCTGCGCCACTTGCAACCATCAACGTAAATACTGCTTCTCGTTCAACCATCTTTACTGAAGTGCTCAAGATTTGCTCGCATAAAAAGGTGGATCACGTAGTGCTCGCGAGCGGCTCGCGTTAACATTTTCCCGCGAGCGGCTCATGAGCGGCTCGGCTCGCAAGTCTATAGTATACCCACCTTTATAGAAGCTCCATCGCGAATGAATAGATTAATGTAATATAATAGACAATCAACACAAATTGGATGATGATTTAAATTAATTATTTTGAATCGAACCTTCATGTTATCTTTGTGAATTATTATTCACAATACCAAATATGTTGTATTTTCTAATCTTTACTCAATTATTCATTAGTGCTTTTTTCTATTCCTCATTGGTACATATAACATTTATGAAGTTTGTAGTGTAGAATACTAGCACGTTTGGTAAATAATCACTAGGACCACCTAAATCAGTTTCTTTTCTTCCTTAACGCTATTCAATTTTTAATTTTAAATTAATAAATAATAAGAGGAAACACGCAAACAATATGGAAATTTTGACCATAAAGAGTAAAATAAACGTGTTATTACTACTACAATTTTTCAAGTACGCCAGTTTGTACAAGATGATCACAAATCAAATACCCAACGTAAATTATTGAGTTTTGGCAGTGAATGTATGGTAGCTTTCTATTATTCCATTTCCTTAAATAAGCGCTGCAAGTGTTCTAGAATGAAATATGTTTAATGAAAATAGGTACTTGTTACTCCATATCTTTGTATTAGGACTAACAGATGAAATGGAAAATACAATGACCATTAATCAAATTAGGATTGCTTAAATGGAGCAGTAAGTCGTCAATTTTCTACTGTTAGCATTTTCCAATTACAAGGTTTATATCAAAGCGCTTGCTTATTTTACGGTTGTACAGTCGATTAATTCCCTTTTCAAAAGTAACAGGTGCGAGGATAACGATAATAAATCTTTTTTATAAGTGCGTTTCTTTAAGGAGGTGGTACGAACGGATAATCAATAAACTTAAAACAGACGATTAAATCCCTTTTCAACAGTAACAGGTGCGTGGATAGCGGTAACAATTTTTCACACCTGTGTTACGGTAACTGTGCCTACGACCCGTATATTTAATTTACCTTAATATAGACGATTAAATCCGTTTTCAATAGCACTATGTGTAAATAGGAAAAGGGGCGGGTGAGCGAAAGGGTTGATTGAAAATTCAATCAACGGCGAAAGGAAGGTCAGCGAAGGTAAGGACATTTTTAAGAAAAGCAAGGTGACAGGGAGATCTCCGAGAAGAAGAGAGGGAGAAGAGGAGAGGAAATCAAACATAGAAGATATAGGGATGGAGGTGATATTTAAGAAGCTCGATAGTATGCATGTGGAGATAAACGTAATAAGGAATAAGGAGAGCATGAGGAGAACACCGAGGAAGTGAAACATTTAAGGGAAGAGGTAAGGAAAATTAGGGAGGAGCAAGAAGAGAAGGAAAAGTACTTGAGGAAGGAAGAAAGATTATAACCAGCGAGATAAGCAATGTTGAAAGGGGCGATGGAAAAGAAATAGAAGGAACAATATAGTAGTAAGGGGAAGCAGTATAGGACAACCGGAGACGGAATTAGGGAGATATACAGTGTGACTCATTTAGATTGGAAACACACTTGTAAAATCTGAAGTTATTTACCGATTTTAATAAATTTTTTTTTAAATGTCAAATAATGAAACATCTACTTTGGGACAAAATTTTAAATGTTTATTCCAATTTTCAGGGCATACTACGATAACTTTTTCGTACTCGGAATGGAAAATTGTTACTAGCGATTTGTTTATTAAAAAAATATCTACGCCACTGGATTGAGAATGCTTCCAAATAGGTGTGACCAAAATTTTGTAAAAATATATTTATTAATAACAAAGTTATGACAACTTAAATTTCGAAAACTTCTAAGCTACCAGTTACAAAACAACACCCTGTATCAATAGATGGCTATGGAAATTATGTTAATGATTCTTTAATTAAACTATTTAAACCATCAGTGGAGAAAAAATATTTAAAGTAACGTAATATTTAATAAAAATCTATCATAACTGTTAAACAGTAACATAATTTCCATGGTAACTAAGATTTAAATGGAAATGTTAGGTCTTATTATTTACTCAATTGTGCGATCGTTACTTTTATTAAATATTACGTTACTTTAAATATTTTTGTCTCCACTAATAATAATATAATAATAATATTCTTTATTGTCCCTGGCAGCTAGTAGGCGCTGTTTGGGATACGTCAAGATTACATTGATACGTACATAAATAAAAGTAAAGTACTGCAGTAACTACGCTTAGGTACTATTGTGAAAAATTCAGAGTCTGTAAGATATTTCGCTCTGGCGATGTAAGTTAATATATTGATTTTTATTTTTTATTTTTCGCGATAAACCGATAATACTCGGCCACATTGTAAAAGCTATTCTCTTTCAAAAGTTTGTTTAACTTTGCTTTAAAAGCCTTAATAGTTGCAGAACATTTGATGTCCTCTGGTAGGGAGTTAAAAATATTCCGACCATTGAAAACGAGGTTTTTTTGGAAGAGGGAGGTTTTATGAGAGATTGCAGGAATGTCTTTTTTGTGCCTTGTATTATATTGATGTTTGGCTGTGCCAAAAAGGGATTTATGTGCATACACATACGAACAAATTTCAAAAATGTAGGTGTTCGCTACAGTTAGTAATTTCAGTTCCTTAAAATATTCCCTGCATGAGCGTCTATTGTTAAGGTTGCAGATAATACGTATGGCCCTTTTTTGAAGACGAAGAATCCTAAGTGTACTACTACAGCTGCCCCAATTGATGATATTGTATCGAACGTGTGAATGGAAATATGAGTGATAGACCGTTAGCAGCACATCTCGCCTACAAACGCTTTTTAACACACTAAGGGTATAACAGCACCGGCCAAGTTTTTGACACACCTGGTCTATGTGATATGACCAGCGAAGATGCATATCAAGTACCAATCCCAGCATTTTCACTGAACTTGAGCATGTGATTCCCAAAATAGAAGGTGTCGCAGAGGGGCTTCTTGCGTGGCGAAAATGGATGATGTTCGTTTTGTCGTGATTGATTTTTAGGTTGTTGCGCGAGCACCAGGAACATAATTTGTCATATACTGATTTTGTCTTTTCTATTACTTCTGGTAGAGTGGGTGATTTTATTAAAAAGTTGGTATCGTCAGCGTAACAGGTCACCAATAACTCCTCTGGGGCCGCACCACTTGTAATATACGCTGGGAGCTCATTTATGAATAGCACAAATAGGGTCGGTCCAAGTATGGAACCTTGCGGCACTCCGGATAGAACCGGGGCACATCTACTTCGCTCCCCAGTTGGAACTTCAACAATTTGTGTTCGATCAGCGAGATAAGACTGAAGAAGGGTGAGAGCAATGCCACGTACTCCGTAAAGTTGTAGTTTAATTTAAGAATTATTAACATAATTTCCATGGCCATCTATTGATACAGGGTGTTGTTTTGTAACTGTTAGCTTAGAAAGTTTTCGAACTTTAAGTTGTCATAACTTTGTTATTAATAAATATATTTTTGTAAAATTTTGGTCACACCTATTTGGAAGCATTCTCAATTCAGTGGCGTAGATATTTTTTTAATAAACAAATCGCTAATAACAATTTTCCATTCCGAGTACGAAAAAGTTATCGTAGTATGCCCTGAAAATTGGAATAAACATTTAAAATTTTGTCCCAAAGTAGATGTGTCATTATTTGACATTTTAAAAAAAAATTGGTTAAAATCGGCAAATAGCTTCAGATTTTACATGTGTGTTTCCAATCTAAATGAGTCACACTGTATAAGTGAATTAAATGACCAGTAAACTGGTACCCAACTTTCCCTAATAACTCAAAAAAAAAATTAATGTAGAGTATGTAGTATAGTTGTAATCAGAAAACGATTTCTGATTTTCCCCTGAAATAATATACAGGGTAGCTCATAAATATTTTTAATATTTTGTTCGTTTCCGGCTAGGCTGGAAGTAAATTGGTATACCTACTTATTATACTCGTATAAAAGAGTCCTCTGCTCCACTGAAAAATTTTATTTCTGAATCTTTGTTAGCAAAAAAGTTATGAATTTTTAAAATTTTCAACATCAAAAATTCATCCCCCTTCCCTATAGGAAATAAAGAAATACAGTGTCAGTAGTTTTTAATGAACTATGTGTACAACATTTCAAAAAATAAAAAAATGCTTCGAGCAGATTTTGAGAAAATCTATTTTTAATTTTTGACCAATTTTCGGCACCAATAAATTGGCTACTACGTTTAATTTTTGTTCTTTACCAATTACAAGTAAAATAATGGCCCTAGTTTGGGCCCCTTTGGGCCGATTTTGATGAGTAGTTTGTTTTACCGATGAAGTTTTTTTATAGGCCTTAGCTTAAATTTCATCAAAATCGGTCTAGCAGTTTGGGCTCCACAGCCATAACGTACGCAACCAACCAACCCAACCCACACACTCACAGATAAACATTTTTCAAAGATACTTTTGGACTCAAGGGGACTCAAAACGTTCATTATACTACTTACTATTTATCAAAATCTCGAATTCGACTTTTTTTTCGATTACGTTACTTTCCCTACGTGTATATTACACGTGTGTAAAAACAGGGGATACAGTACAGTGGAGGTAAAAAGGGCAAAGGTAAATCAATAAAGAGCTACGTAGTGAATTTAAAGTGGTGAAGCTGAGGAAAAGGGAGAATAAAAGGGAGTGAGTGAGGAAGAGGTTAAAGAATACGACGATGTATACAACGACGATTTAACGCAGGAGGAAGGATAAGGTGCAGGGGGAGATAAGAAGGATTGCGAGGGTGGAAAGAGAGAAAGAAATGAGGACTACACACAGGAAGGTATAGATAGGGGAGGTTAAATATATGTAACTTGGACGAGAAAATAAGGGGGTTGAGAGCGAAGGAATATTTATGACAAATAAAGAGAATACTATTTATCAAAGCGCTTGCTTAGTTTGTTCAAAATGTTTCATACACACCATTGATGATGATAATTGAATTGTACGTAACAGGCATCTCCGCATTATATCGCTTAAAGGATTTGGACAAAATACCAGATACTCAACACGATAATAGCAAAGAATTGAACAATTCTCTTGCAGAGTTCTTATACGGTAAATAGAGAACAATAATCTAGGAAGCCAAGGTTGAAGGAAAACAGAACTGGATGTTGCTCCAGAAAGCTACACTTCTTCTTCCGAGGGTAGTAATTCGGTTGACGTTGAGGAAGAAAACCATGAAAACTTAAATGAGCAATCTGAAGATAGTGACCAAAATGCTGATATCAAAACTGAAATTGAACAAGTTGGATATGTTTCATCCGAAAAGAATTTACTTAATGTTGTGTTTACACTTGCTAAATTTGTATATAATATATAATAAGAATAAAGCAGTACAACAGCTACGAAGAAATGTACATTACGTAGTATCGCTAACTTAAAATAATATTTCAGATGATGTTATACATTCGTTTGTAAATGGTGATAAATAGAGGGCGGATTAATATGCACATAAAAAGTCACGTATATATGCGCATATATATGCACCAAATATGTTAAAGATATGCAGTCAGTTTGTTAAAATATGCAACATTATATGCAAAATATGCGTACCAAGAAATAATAAACAACCTGTATTAAACAAAAACTATCATGTGAAAAAGGTTCTTAATGAAATTAAAAAATTAAGTAATTAAAATAATAATAATATATGTGTAATATTAACTACAAATAATCTTACGATCAGTTGGAGAATTAAACATATTATTCTGATCATCGCTTTCTGCCTATACCAATTTACAATAAGGTTTTTTCCAAATTGTTTAAATTAAATCCTTGTCGCGTATCAGATAAAATACATCCCCGTTCGAGATGTAGGGACGCGACTGAGAAATATCGGTAAGAAATGCAAGGCAGCTCCATCTAAATCTCGATATGATTGAATGCTACGCGCGAAATTATAGCAGTGACGCTTCTCTTACCTTCTACAAGAATTTTTAAAGGTTTTCTTTTTTAGATTTTAATCTTTTATTTAAAAAGTTTCATTTACTGTGCTCGTTTGAGGAGATGAGAGAAATTTTTTTAAGTAAAATGTCAGATTTATTTAGAAATGCACAAGTTATGCATTACGAAAATATGAACATTGCTGCAAATATATGCAAAATTAAACTGGTGTCATATAACTCGCATTAATGTGATTCACCTAGATACGGAAGGGTACTTTTACAGCATCAATATTCAACAATATGCATTTTGCATATAATCCGCCCTCTAGTGATAAATTTGTTAGATTGTGTAATACATACATTAAACAAACCAGAAACCAGTACACAATAACGAATAACGCATTCACATTGGTATAAATTTTGTTAAAATTTGACGTCCTTGTCCCTTCTCAGTTGTAATCCCATTAATTAATTAAATGTTTACAAAAATGTTTAATCAAATTTGTTGGAGGGTGAAAAACGGTAACGTTCATTTCATGATGTTATGGATGATGATAAATTACTTAAAAGAATTTGTAATTACTTTAACCGAATAATGCAATTAGGTAGTGATTACATTAGGATAGGTTTAATGATTAAAAAGATTATTCAATTAAATTTTATTTATAAATCTCTAGTAGGTACAATTTTTATTTTTCGTGCACTTTAATGTTTATTCAATGTGAATAAGGTGAATAATGAGTAATTATAATCTAGAAAAACCGCACGTTACAAGCATTACTTCTAATTATCAAATTTAAATTGGATAAAATTGGTTCTAATCGTTACAATTTTAGTAGGTATGTTAAAAAGTAGCACGAAAGCGATAGGTATGCTGTATAATACATAAATCAAAAATTAACATAATCATCTAATTATCTAATAGGATTGGAATGTGCATGTTATCCAATTAACTTGTGCTGTATTGGTCATTCCGTTCAGTGATTAGTAAACGATATATTAACATGGCAGGTAATTTTCATTTCTCGTACTCCAAAGAATGGTTCCTATGAAATTAAATCGATGTAACTGAAAGCGGAATTTTATAATAATTGGCACTCTGTGCACTAAACAGTACAATACGGGGCGAGCTTTTGTGCATGATTTTAGTAGGCAATATCTTAAAATTACATTGAATTATACAAGTTGACTTTACAGGTTACGCGCGTTCTTCTAAGTTTCTGTAATGAGTACCCGAGTTAAAAATTTGGCCCAACTCACATTAAATTCAATGCGAATACTTCATAAGTAATTTCTAACATTATGCTTTAAAAGGCATTTAAAAACTCACCCCGTATACTAATCCTTATTGTTAACGATGAAGTTTACTATAATAGGTAACACTGAATTAATAGTATTTACAGAACATTTTATTATAAAACTTGTTTGTATACTCTATTTTTATGTAATTAAAAATGTTTTCATTGAAATAATGTATGGGCCAATAATTTTCGATCATACCTGCTGAAATGTTAATCTTAAATATGATAGAAAAGAATCGTACCTTCCCATAATATAAATTTTATAGTCGGTTATACGATTGTTAGAATCCTGATCTTTAGAATATAGGTGCGCATTACTTTTACTATAATTTAATTGGTAGGTGGGTATTTTAAAAGCGTTGTAGTAATTGGAAAGGTTTACCTCACTAACATTGATATATTTACCTAATTGTTACATACCAGCTTCTAAATAAAACTAATGTACTTACTTACCCACATGTTTAAGAACTTTTGGAATTGATAACCCCTACAATATACCTATGGGATTCGTTTTAAATTATTTTCCACCTTGGATTTACAGATTATAACGTAATAGAAAGTTAGGGAAGACTGAAAAATGATTTAGAATGTTGTTTTGTTAACCATCTTTTTTTGAAGTGATTGATGGTTTAGTGTATTAAACTCAGTATGGTTGCGAATACGGTGAGTAGCAGTGTTGAACGTATTATGAATGAAGAGTTACAGCCATCTTCATTGCAGCAGAAGGTCTTAGCGCTCCAAGATTCTGAAACAAAGAACTTGAATTAATATACTGAAGAACTTTGTTTTTATTATAGCGGAGTCTTTAAAGTGCCCTTATGAGATCCCTACATAATAAAGGAAAATGAAAATTTAGATTGAAGGATAAAGAGAATTACTCCTCGCCCTGTTAGAAAGCGCAATTATTTTTCGTTTAAAAACCGGAAAATTATGGACGTTATTAACAAGTATCGTCTTTATAATGCTATAAAGCTAAATATTGGAACTTTTGTGTACAATTTCGTCCAATGAGAAGATTATTTCAATGAAAAACCTTTACGCCGCAATCCTAAAAGCTCAGTTTTTCTGCAAACTTTCATAATTAAATTCGAATAATGTATTCCCGTGTCATTGCCATTTATTGGGTAATTAGTAATGGATTTATTTAAATTAATTTATATTCTTACACATTAATGGGCAATAATTAGTTTTCTACAAGTAAGTGGGAAAAGGTGATCAAACATCCCCTTTTCGTAGATATTAGGTTACGATTGCTTGTATGTATTAAACAGATACAAGTTGATATAAAACATAGTAGCATTAAGAATATAGGTAATCGACAAGTCACCTGTAAAATTTACTTTGGACGTATTTATTAATACATTAAAAAGGATAAGATGAAGATGACAGAAAGAAAGAAAAAGATAAATATTACACGAAACTACAGCAAGAAATAGATCACATAGACGGAAACCTGATTTTAGGAAGCCTTAACGGAAGAGCAGGGTATAATAATAAAGGAATTTTATTATAGGAAAAGAGGGAAGAAAGACAACGAAAAACAAAGGAGAACCAATTACCGAAACTTAATTTTAACTAACACCATGAAAACTAACAAGTTTACGTGAGTCTATAATAATTGATTATTATTTTCTAAAGGGTAACCGGCAATTTAAATATGCACAAATGAAAGAAAATATTAAAAGTTATCAACTCAAAGAAAAAAATACCAAGAGAAGATATCAAAAAGTAATAAGTACATGAAAAGCACAAGCATAAGGGGTGGAAAATAAATGAAAAAGATTTAGAGCAATTGTATTAGAAGCCGCATAAGAGAGCTGTGGGATATCTAAGAGACCAAATAGAAATATGAAAAGAACACGGTGGTAGAACAGCAGTAAGAGGAAATGTAACTACTTAAGAAGATAAGATCATGGAAAAATAGTGACCAAAGCAAAAGAAAAAAAAGAAGAAATAATATTAATAACGGATGAAGAAATAACAGAAGCAATAGGTAAATTAAAGTGGGGCAAAGGATGAAGTAACATCAAAAATGATATAATATCTCAAAGCTGTTTGCTATTTGCACTGTGGTGACATTCGAAAACCAACCCAGAGGTAATTTTGGAATGACCTAGTGTCTACAGAACAGTCCTATCAGTTCCGCCAAAAATTTGCATGGTGGTTGGGTGATATGAAAATTCAGTTCCTTGGAGAAAATATCATTGCCTGTCCCTTCTATTGTTTTAGATCCGTGCGACTTCCACTTTAAGGAGAATATGGTAGTTTTCTCCACCATAAGTTGGAGAATACCAGGTAAAACAATATCTATTGCGGTGAAATTAACCCGAAATAGATCCACTTGATTCCACTATTGTATATAACATGGATGTGTACTCTACCCCAAGTGACTCTATAAGGCTTGATGATTTAGACTCCAATTGATCGACAACTTTATATAATGGGATCTTCTTACCAACAGTGAGATTTTCAAGAGTCATTTTCGATAACTGATAGATAGATAGCCCTTTATTTTTTGATATAATAAACGTAACAAACGATTCTTATTTCACTAAATACATAAACCACCTAATTTAATTAAATAATACTCCTCCACCCAAACTAAATCTATTTCTGGCTCCTTGGCATCAGCTTATCCCTTCGCTCCATCACCCCCCTCATCCACCCCACTCCCAGCCCGTTCCCACCTAAGATCACCTTTATTCCTCTCCCCTCTTCTCTCAGCTCTTCACACTCCCTCATCAAATGCCACACAGTCTCTCGTCCCTTACCGCACATTCTACACATCCTCCTCTCGTCCTCCCACGAGTATCTATTCTCGTTCTCTTCATTACCACATCAAAACCTCGCCACCATCCTCTTCTCCTTCAACTCCATTTCTCCCATCAGATACTCGGCCTTCCCTTCTTCCAATATTTCCTGATATCCGCCATTATATCTTCCATTACATATTCTCGCTTTCCTTTCCTGTGCTTCCACATCTTTATCCCTTCTTACCAACTCATCCACCATATCTCTTCCCTCCTCTCTTCTCCCTTCTATCTCTTCCCTCGCATAACCCACTCTCTCATAGAACCGTCTTCTCTCTTCCTGCCCATACCTTATCCGTTTTTTTGCCACCTCTCTCATGCACTCATTTACTCCAACAATATCTTCCCGCTTTCTGATTATCTCCTCATATTTCACCGCCCTCTCTCCTGCCCTTATCCATATTTTCTCTAATTTTACCTCTTCCCCTACGATATACCCTGGTGTCTCCCTGTCCAACCCTAATGTCCACCTCCAGTACTTCTCCTAAATTCTTTCTATTTCTTCCCATTCCTTCCACCCCCATATCTCCGCCCCATACCCCATCACACTCTTCACCAACTTGTCAAACAACCATCTTCTCTTCTCCATATCCTTCCCAAACACTCTTTCCCCCAAACCCCACACTTTCCCCACTATTCCATTTCCCTTCTTCGCCAATTCCCTCACATGTGCCCCATCTTTATTGTCATACCGCACTACATACCCTAGGTATTTCCACTCCTCTACACTCTCTAATTCCTCCTCACCCCACCACCACTTTTGCTTTATACCCCTCCACCCGTTTCTTCTGAAAAACCATCATTTTAGTTTTTTTCACATTTGCTTCTAAATCCTTCCCCTCCAAATATCGCTTCATTACCCCAATTAAGCCCCTCATCTCTTCTTCCCTGTCTGCCATCACTACCACATCGTCCGCATACGCTAGCACCCACGCACCTTTATTCTTCCTATCACCACTCCACCCCTTTGATGTCACCGCAACACCTCCTCCAAATCTCCAATATATAGAGAAAATAGGCTCGGGCTCAACGGACATCCCTGCCTCAACCCTTTCTCCGTCCAAAATCTTTCTCCTTTATCCTCCCTCACTCTCGTCACGCACCTTGTTTCCTCTATCGCTCTCACCAAGCCCTCACTTATCTCGGCTTTCCTTAGTACCTCCCACAGCTTCTTCCTATTCACATTGTCGAATGCTGCTTTTATGTCAAGGAACATCCCATACATCTTCTCCCCTTTCCTTTCCAGCATCCTATTTACCACTTGCTTCATTTTCGATAACTGTCTTACGTACAGTTCGATTAGGATACTTCCCTTCCCATATGTGTTCTTCAGCTTTTCCACGCCCTTTCGGAAGATTGATGCCGTCATAGGATACCCCTTGACGATATCATACGCTCAAATTCCACTAACCATCGGTTATAGGAGATATTGAAACTTATCCGTGCCATGCAGATCTTCATCATCATTCATCTTGGAGAACTATGCCCACCAGGTTAACCAACTAGTCACTTAACTATCGAACTTCGGTGGTTCAATCTTTGGCCGTTGGACTGTTTCTGAAGTCCACTAAAACTCCTAGAACTTATTACACTGCTCCAAGGGCTCACAGGTCGCTCTCGTTCTCTTACTATCAGTATCCACTCGTGATTCCAATGTAGCCCATCTATCACAGTTCACTTCACTCCTTTAATCCCTCTTTAGTGGTTTCCTCATTATCTAGTAATAGTCCCAATTGTGTTCGGTTATTGAACTCTAAATCTTCAATTTAGAATCCACAACAACAGGGCCTGCAACATCTTTCTATAACTCAGCTTCAACTTCGTTTAATAATTTTGTTGCCTGAGTTGCGGTCAGGCCTCGTTCTCGCCTCGATCTATTCATCTTCAGTTGCTTCGATAAGACCCGATAGCGCCCATTGTTACGAGATCGACTATAAAACTACCCGTCTTATAATAACCTTCCAAAAAAATTATCGAGGTAATATATGAATTAAGACTTTTTACTAAATTGCTCTCATATCTACACACACAGAAACTGAGATAATGACACTAATAATTTTTCTATGTAACTCATTACTTCTTCTCGACAGGCAACATCTGTAGACATGTGGTGTTTAGAGGACAAAACAATGGCAAGTCATCACACATTTAACATTACATTTTTTTTAAATAATAATAATTTATTAATGCTTTGTTATAAAAAAAAACATTTTATAATGAAGATGAAATATTTACAACAAAAATGGATAATATGCAAAAAGACTCATCCATGATAAAGGCGATTGTAGCTCTTGAAAAGGAATACATTGAAGCACATAGAGAGAGGAAGAAAAGCAGCAAAAGAACAACAATAAAACTGCCACGAAAGTATAAAGATTACCACATTGGCTGTATAACAGATAGTATATTTAGCGAAAACCATAAAAAGTTTGAATAAGCAGAAGAAGAAAATAGTGGAGGAAAAATGAAATGAGAGATTGTGGCGGCAACTACCAGAAAATGAGACAAGTTGTAGGGTAAATATGGTTTCTTCTTACGCAGAATGTCAAGCAAAAGAAAAGCGTGGAGTACCAACTTCACCCTTGATACGCCACTTGGAGGCACAAACGAAAAAATTAGGGAAATTATTTAGTGCATACATTTTTGCCGGAACACCGCTGGGATATTTACGTTGTTGTAAGGGTTGCTGATAACTGTGTAGTAGCACAAATGTATATTAAAGGGCTACTAAAGAATGCTACCACGTACCTACTAGGTGTGAAGTTGGTATACACCATTTCCTTTGTCGAATATTTATGCAAAGGTGATGGTATCTTCTTACTTTGTAAGCATAAACTGTCGTTGGCGGCCTGTTAACTGTTTTTAGTGTTTCTAGGTTTGTAACCATAACCAGCTGAACGGCCATAGCATGTTTTCCATTCATTCTCCAATATATCAGCATGCTAATTTGTTTAATAACAGGAAGAATATATGTATAGGTAAAGTTTAGGAAAGTACAGAATCACCTAATACAGCCGTTGAATTAAAGCATACGACAAACAAAACTCACAACAATAGTTCAATGAATAGAAGAATTACATAAAATGCGTCTCACCATAAGTAGAATCGTTGGAGCGATCAATAAGAACGAAGTTGAGATATTTACGAAAACCAACGCTTTTTATTGAATAATGGCAACACATTAGATGCATGAGGATTACCATGAGCTTTCATTTTCACCGTAAATATTTTTTTTGGATAAGTAATATAATATATTTAATTGTTGGCCAATGTTGGGATAATTGCCGCTGCAACACGTTCGCCCTATTAAACCGCTTTTGTTGTACTTCACACGCATTTTACGCATTAAACCTTTTCAATCCCTTAATTGTTTTCGATTCAATTAATCATTTTAATTTACTCATAACAGCATTTTTATGTGAAGTGTAATATAAACCCGAAAAAGGTTGAGTCGGGAAATAAATATTCGGGAGTTTGGAACTTAAAACTACTGTAACCCTTGGAAAAGGCTCACGTTTCTTGAATTAATTACTTATTGCGAAGGTTCTGAAAATAGAATTGCATAGGTGTGGTATTACGCAAATTGTTATTACACAGGACCTTCATTTACGGTATCTAAATCGTTATTGACCGATTAAAAAGGAATAACGCCCTTTATTTAATAAGAAAATAGAAATTTGGTGAAATCGTTCCGTTCTTCCTCTCTTCTGAGTAAATAATCACGTGAGTTTATGTTATTTTCGGACTTTCTCTCCTTCACAATTTACCTAAAAGTTGTAGAATAGGCTGTAATTTGTGGTTATTTGCTTACTAAAAGGGCCGAATATAATAGCACAGCTGTGATAATAGTTTAAACTAGAGCACTGACGTATATTATTATATGGAAATAATTTGTCTAACTTTAAACTTAAACAACACAGATGAGAATAAAGGCAATTTCAACAAATTTGAAATACGTGTATGAGAATCTGTGATAGAAGTGCCACTTGAGGTAAAGTGGGTTTCAAGATTGTATATCTACTAAATATGGTAACTAATTAAACAAAAAGGTGATGTGTGCCCTATGTACAATGCAAATATTTGTCTCAATATCCATTCTGCACCATCTTAGATAAATTATAGGTATTTGTTACAAAACTAACGGTTAACAGTTTGGTTAGCTAACCTTATACATAACAATATTACTGCAAAGGGATCCTTACTTTTCGCAATAGAAAGAAACGCTAGTTTGAGAGAAGGAAAGCAGTCCTTAAGAATAAAGACGTAATAAGAGGAACAATGTCTTTGTACAAGCCTCCACACAATTAAGGCAATGTGGTGTATTTCTCTTTTGAACGTACTTGCATAATAGACTCCTTTCTATTATTTGTTAGACGTGAAGTTATGTAATTTCTCATCTCATTAAAACAAAGAGAAATAATGTAAACTGCATAGAAATATGAAGCGAGTTTTGTTTGAAACTCGACGAGTAAAAGCACTTTGATGCGTTTTAATTGGCTATTAGTACATCAATCGACATCTCTACGTAATGCATCTGTCAGCTTAATTGAGTTTGAAACTAATGTCGAATAGGATTATAATTGGAGTAAAATAATACATTTTCTAAGTAGAAAAGCAGTGTTGATGATTATTACATGTTTGCGAATGTTTCTGTTCTGTTCCTATTTAAAAGTGATATTTATTTCTAAAGATGTGGGTAAAAGCATTACTGACAAATTTTTTCAAATAGCTGTTACGTATGTATAAGAAATATAGCTGCTCAAACCCACACTGTGAACAAACTCGAACGATCTAATTCAATTAAGATGAGGAAAAATAATGATGTGATACGTAACGCAAAGATAAATACTATCGAGAACGTTACAAATAAATCTTTACTCGACGAACTCAAAGAAATACTTCCACCCACATAATTGAATCAAGGATCGACAGCGCCTACATCTATTCCCCAAAATCCATGCATCGCAAAAGAAAAGTTCAGTCCAGAAAACAAAATCCAGAATTACATACTACATAAGACATAATAATGGCATGAACTTGGTCAACAAATTTCGTGGTAGGCTCTCCGCGAATAACGCAGTCTTATGCATATTCAAGCCTAACGTTAGCTTTGAACAAGCCACCTGTGATTTACTCGTTTAACTCTTGACTTCAGTAAAGGTGACCATGTCATTATATAATGACGCTATGGACAAGAATAATATACAGTGACTCTATTACAAACAGTGACGACTAGCGATGTATCGATTTTTATTGGCCGTGGTATATTTTGCCTCATAATGGCGGCCTGACTGTGTTTACCTTTGATCAGCGTGTAATTTTTATTTGAATTTGGCACGTTGCTAGGATACCACCGTTGAGTTCATAGAAACCCGCCCAAAATTTTGCCTCCTAATGGCGGATGGGTGGAGCTAATCGCTGCTTGTCGTCACTGTTTGTAATAGAGTCACTGTAGAATAATACTATATTCATGATGAGTGTATCGAAAAAGCAGTTGCCGCACTTTCCCACACGAGCTGTTTGTTTGTTGCTGTTCCGTATGCTTATCATTATAATTATTTCAACAAGTTAGCGTACAGGACAAATTATCAGTTTCAATTTATTGCTAACAGTTATAGTGCCTCTGTCAAATTTATTGATGAAATTCTTTTTTTTTTTAGATTCTAGGCACAAAACTCTTTCAAAGAAACTCTTGCGTTTTAACAATAAAAACTTTACAAACCACAACCATAACTTGTGAAGGTGTTTTTGTATGTTGTTGGTTTAATATAATGGAAACCAAATGTAATGGTTCTTGCTATTTACAGACCACCCAGTTGCCTGGTTTTGATCTCTTTGCAGAGCTTCTTCTATGTGAAAAATGAAAATAAGCCTACCAACTCTCTGATCATGACAAAGCCTTTAATGGATTTTTTAAAACGTATAAGTGAATTAATTACGCCTCATTCTAAAATTTGGTCACTTTATTTTTTACCGTTCCCAATACACATATGAACTCCTGTAACTGTTAGTTGTCCTTGTTGGTTTAGGGACCTTAAAATCAATAGCGTTTGTTCTTAATCTATAAAAAACCCGTATACGATTGGTCGCTTCTAAAAAGAGTTATTGCGAACACCTACAATCGTTTGCAAAATACAGGATACATCAAGGATCGGCAAAGCATGGGTAGTGCGAAGACCTCTCGATAGAAATATTACAATCAATGGAAGATCTCCTATAGATACCCCTATACAAAAACTTGGCCAGGCCTATTACTGTAGTCCATTACTCTGCTTTCTAAGTTCTCAAACGTGCCAAGTTTGATCCACACAGAATAAATCTGACTCAGGAGTAGGTATAAAAATAATATTCAACATAAATATAACAAATGATACATCAAAATTTAGGAAATTTTATTTATTCTCTTTTCAAAAACCCAAAAATATATAGGGTGGTCCGTATGGAAAAATGTAGTTTAGGGTCGTACACAAAAAACCAAACACCCTGTATAAAAACTGTTTACCGCGATTGATTCTACGCAAAAAAGTGCTCTAAGAAAGATTTTGCCAAAATCGCCTATCTTTAAAAATAAGAAAGTTGTGGAGCATTAAAGAAATCGACCAAATTCGAGAAACGCCCCCTAGCGGCCAAACTATTAGAGACAGCTGAACTCTGTTTATGCCAGTGAATTTTTTAATTAAAACTGAGCTCCAGACACCTTGGTCCATTTTTTTCTATCTCTTAAAGTAAAGGGTGTTGCCATAAGAAAGTGTCCCAACTGCTTCTAAAAAGGGTCTAGGCAAGGCCTCCTATAGTAGAGGCCTGGAACTGCATAACGTGACGTCACAGCTGACGATCCATTTTAGTAAAGTTGTGCGTGGGGAAAATGCGTGTTCAAGCAAGATACGGTAATTTCTAACTGAAACCGACAATCTATATGTGTTTTAAAAAGGGATACAAAGTCTTTAACAATTTTTACGTGGAAAATCTGTAATGCCGATTGACGCAAGTTGCTCCCTGTAGGGTTGCAGTATATTTTAAAACAATCTACATCTTTAATTGAACCCTTTTCTTTTGCCAAGCGGTCAGTTTATTTCTTCCTTTTGGAAATTTCCTTTGGTTCTAATGTTAGGATCTTACGTTTTTTGGCAAATTAACAGTCATATAATGGGGAGGATTTTCAAAAATCTTTGGATATGCATCGTCGCTTAATTTTAATTGCGCTCGTGGAACAATTAATACGGTACCATCCTCTCTAACTGCCCGATCCTCGCAAATTACAAGTTTATCTACAAAATGTTTAATGCATATTCTTGAAGATTCTGTAAGTACAATATTTTTGCGATGAATTGCGTGTATCCATTTAATTATTTCTTTTCTCCACATCTTTCAGAAATCTAAATGCCAAAACCTTCTCAGAATTTCTGTAATTGCTTCGGCAGCAAGGTACGCATCTAAAATGTTACAAGTACGTTTTACCAACTGTTAGTTAAGGCCGCGAACTTTTGAACATTTGTGAATTAAGTGAATTAAGGTAGTTCCTCCGCGACAATCTCAACCAAAAGTTTCGTCCCATGTAACCATAGTAACTTCTATTATTAACCATTTTTGTCACGCCAGTGGAAGTACACTTTTTGTTCGGACTGTCCGCGTTGTCATGGAACAGATTGCGTATACAATCATTCGCTTGCCTAAACATATCTAATAATACCAAAAACGTCATGTTTCTCAAGGTTATATCTTCAAAGTAGACGGTAAACAATTCTCAAATGTTTTCACAATATTCGTATAATCCCTCTCTAGCACTTTTTAGTTTTTCATTAAATTCTGACATTTAGTTTTGACAGTACAATTGATAATGTGTCAGTGCCCACATAACACGAGATCTGCAAGGGATGTCCTGTGGCCTTATGCGGACATTCACAAGTTCTCAGAATGTCTTTCGGATGTCCTGTGGACTTATGTGGACATATAAAAGTCCTTAGAATGTCTTTGGGACGCCTTTGAAAGATATGTGCTACGTGGGCGGTGTTTTTTGTATATGGGTTATATGTCAATTATGCCAATTTTAAGTGTAAATATCTCGACTTAGGGACGGTAAACCTCATTTAAACTCCACAGATGTTTGGATAACGTATTTAATAACGTATACGCCAAGTTTGAACAAATTCTGTCGCAAATCGTTCCGCGGAGGAACTACCTTAAGCGCCCCATACACAGAGATACAAGTGTTAAAACTTGCCTGCACAGATCTACATGCGCGTGCAAATACGATTGTCAGTGGGCAAAATAGTCGCAAAACTGTTCAGTTCCAGGCGCGGTTTCGAAGGGAATCAATTGAGGGTTGATTTTTAGAGCAAATGCAAAGTCAAACCCTTGTGTGTGTACGTGCCTGTTGACGCCAAGCCATTGGCCACGTGGTAAAGTGAAATAATTAAGGTTATTTACACAATTCTTCAACTTCAATTGCATTCAAGCCCTCACGACTGACTGAAACAGCTATAAACACTCAAATTAAGCACGTAGCAATATTGCTGTTATACCGAAATGGATCGGCAACCGTGACGTCACAGCAGGAGAGGGGATGCAGTTACCGGCCTTCTATTTTAGGTGGCCTTGGTCTAGGACGTTTCGCCGTCGTCGTTCCGCCGTCGGGACAGTTGGCCGCTTCGAACATATAACAAAAGGAAGGAATATCCCTATAGTTTAGTAGATGGTACAATGTAACGGAAGTTACGCAGGCTTTACGTCACAGTGACGTAACAGTAAACCATTTGTGATTGGTCAAACGGGTGTAGCGTGCAGTTTGTCGATTTAAAACAAAAAAAATTACCAGTAGCGTAGAATTCATTATACGGTTAAGAACATAGAGAATGTGCAAAAAATTAGAAATATGCATACCAAATTAATTATGTTTAAAGGTCAATAAAATTAAAAAGAAAATTATGCATTTTATTTTGTTTACAGCAGGCGCGTAAACATACAAATACAATGCTTAACAGTACACCAATGACTCGACGGAATACGTCACAGTAGGTAGCCATATTGGTAAACCATTAATGTTACTCATTTTGCCATATACATGTTCCTTCCTTTTGTTATATGTTCGAAGGTTGGCCGTTGGTCAAATTCGCCGTAGGAATGATTCGCCATACAAATCGAAAATCGAAAATAACTTTTAATCTTGAGGAACTGTTATTATCAATTGAAAAAAACTATACTAAACCTACCTCTAACCTAAGCGCCTGAGTGGCAATATACGCTTAGGTTGGCATTTTTTTAAGTTTCAGCTGTGTTTGTTTGTTTTCAATAAATGAAACTAGCCATTTATTTATTTGAAGTCAAGTTGTACTGCAGCGACGCGACGATCACTTGTCCCGGCAGCTACTTGTCTCGCGGCCAGTTGTCTCGACGGCAAGTTGTTTCGGCGGCCAGACGGCTGCGGCCAGTCGGCCGCGACCACTTGTCCCATTCCGTTTAATACCTACCTACAATCTACATGAAAAAACAGGTCGGTAGATCTTTCTCCAAACGACTCTTTTCTTTGCGAAATGTGGGACAATTCGAGTGTGATAATCATAAAATATGTCAAAGTCAATTGGGAAATGTTAGATGGGAGTCTTACTTGTCTAGGTTGAAAAAAAAATTCTGTATCTGTTATACTTTTCGTGTTTTCATTATAAATAAAATTTAATGGAGATGACAGAAAAATTGCAAGCATTCTTGTTTGATTTTAAAATTCAACCAGAAGGCTTTGCGCGCGAATGCGCGCCAGCGGATTCTTTGGCGTTTCGCGGCTTGGTATCAGTAAACATTAGTGGTGTGCAACTGATACTCTTTTGAGTATCTGATAGATACTGATACTCAATTCCTCAGTATCTGATACAAAGTATCTGATATTTTGTATCAGGTTGTTTTCGTACTGTTGAAGGTTACAAGTTACAAGTAAATCGTACCATATCTGTAAGATAAATACTGTAGGAAAGCGAATGAGTATAAGAACGTGTTTGTCTTTTAATCACAAATAGAGTTGCATATTACCTATTTTGCTGACATTTCAGCAACATTTACGTCTTAATTTTATAAGAAATTGCTGCTTCTTCCAATTATGAATTTGCTAATCGCTTGTAAATTTGACTTATAGTATGTAATATATACATAAATATAAATAAGACAAGTGATACTGATAACTAATAAAGAAAAAATACACGTAGGCGGAATAAAATGCTTTCAAAATATTGCATTTTGCATTGTTTGCAAAGATAAAGTAATATTAATTCAAATACGCGGACTACTTCAAGTCTTCGATGTATTTTAAGTTCAGTGCTTCGAACATGTTATATGTTCGAAGCTTCAAGTCTTCGAACATATTATTCGAAGCTTCAAGTAGATACTTTGTATCAGATACTTTTAAACGTGAATACTTGATACTTTTACTGCGCATAAGTATCAGATACCAAATATCAAGTAGATACTTTGTGCACATGACTAGTAAACATCTGCTACTGTAGCGACTGAGTTGCCTTTGCCGTACACAATTTCGAAGCGCATGCATTAAAGTAGATACATATACACGTAGTACATTAAAGTAGATAGACATGTAGTACATGTATATCTACTTTAATCGCATGTCTACTTAAATGCATGAGATTAAAGTATATCTACTTTAATGCGAATTTGTTACGGACGGACAGGATACCCGTTCATTCGCAATTGTTATATATGATGGCATCATTGATTTTTCTAAATGCAACGGTTTCCATCGTGGAATTAAGTTTCTCCAAACTTACTTTGTGCACTGCATAATTAATTGGGATAATAAAAACAAGTAATTCCACTAATTTTATATTTTGAATGTAACACTACGGCCACTACGCGTTTCGATCTTGCCATTATCAAATGCAACACATTCTTAATTGCCTAATAATTGTTAACATTCTGTTACCCTTGATAATGGCACATAGTTGGGTTACATTTAAAATTAAAAAAATCACAACCAAACTTATAGATGTTTGCCCATTCCTAAAAAATAAACTATTGTTGATAAGAAAGCAAATGAATTTTTGTCGGGACTTATTGTTTATTTTATTAACATTATTAAAAAATGTTTAGTAGGAAATTTGCCCAGCTAATACCCTGTATAATAAAGCCTTTTGCATCACTTGTCTATTTATTACCGTTTGAAAGATATGGTAAATTTAAAATTTTAAATTCAATTACATAACATTTTTAACACCCTGTATGATAAAGACTTTAAAGAAATGAATTTGGGTAGCTTGGACTTTAGACTCAAAAAAATGTACATACTCTTGTTTATTTTCGATAAAATGAACCGTTTTCGAGATAAAGAATAATAAACGAATTCATGTTACATATAATATGATTCTTATGAATTACTTATGAATGAATGTTAACTTTTATTAGAGAAAAGCCTACGGGAACCGGGCGACGGACACACAGACACACATACAGACAAAATTACTGAAACTTAAAAGTTTGGTTGATTAATGGAATTACTTCTTTTTCTTATTACAAGTTTCCATTTCTTTAATTCTTTCAATTTCAAAATTCAGAAAATGAAAAGCGATGGGCGTACGGATACATATTATGATATTGCTTTCACTATAAAAACCTGAAGAGACTTGCCTCCAAAATAATTACGGAAGTAAATAATTAGACAAGGGTTTCGTATTGTAATGCTCATTTTACGTTGTGCAACTCATAACCAACAGAAGAGCACTGCACATCAGCTACTGTTCTTGCTTAAAAATGTATTTTTAAGCACATTCATATTGTCATATTTATAATTCAGTCGTTGATTCTTTAGTCAATGATTCAGTGCAGGGAATTCAATAGGAGGTTTCTCGTTACAAAATTCCAATCTTCGAAGGTTCTTTTTCGTGAAATGGCAATACGACATGATATAAAGATGAACTTTTCCAGGTAATTTGAAACAAATACCAGATTTATACATAATAATCATTTCGAGTGGATAAAAAGGCGTCTTTGGCTTAAATCATTATGCGAACCACAAAATTAAAACTAAATATCTAAACGCATTTGAACAGAAAATATGGAAAGTTACATTAATTAGTATCTATACACAAAGCACTAATTAATGTAATATATACAATTATAACCTTGTTTTAATTATAGGCACCTACTTATGAGCGATCAAAGGTATCTTCCGTTAATCCTCAATTATTATTATTAAAGTTAGTAACTCTGTAACTTAACTAAAATTAACCCACCTCATATCCAACGTCAGAATTTTGAAAGTTAAATATAAAGTTGTTATGTAACTAGTAAATTTTAGAAACTATTAACAAATATGAAGGGGACTAAAGCCATTTTGTAAACAGAGAGAAGCGAATCTAGTCAATCTGACCAATTTTGTGTTCCTTAACTTTACGATGGAACTAGCACTGCGTAACATTTTATGAGTTTGCATAGATATGAGTTCATAAATAAAATCGTTATTACAATAAAGCTCTGAGGGATCTATTTATGCAAGATAGTTTTAGATTCAGAATAGAAGTTATTTACAATTTGATTTGACTTCATATTACAGTTACAATACCTACCTACTATAGTAGCCGAACTGTGTAGAATGAGGGAAATGAGAGTATAAAGTGCACGTTAGAATGACAGTTATTTGTGCCAGGGTGAGAAGACTGTCCCTCGTGACGATTAACCTATTTTAGCTTTTACCCTTTACATTTACATTAATTGGATTTAATTTTTAATCGAGCATCCATAAAGGGGTAACTCAAAAAGTCAATAACAACAATGGACTTAACGAATTACAGCTTTCATCGTTACTATTTTATTGTAACAAACTTTTAAATAAAGAAACGCGCTTAAGGTTGAAAATATATGCGATAATGCAATGTAAGATGGAGGACAATGTTGTAACGAAATATTACGAACCACTCACTTCCCTCTATCTTTGAATATTCTCGTACAAGCAATGTTACCAAAATTTAAAATGCCAGCTCAATAAAAAAAAAATTCTATTTTCACCTTATTTGTGAGGGAATGCGAAATTTGAAATGTGTAACGCAACCAATTCAGAAAAATTATATAACGTCGTAGATTTTTATAACTGTAAAAATGGTTCACATCTTGGAATTTATTTTCGGGTACAAATTCCTTTTACCACAAATTCAATACCCCTTGCTAGTTTAAAAAATAAGGACGCAAACACAAGAAGGAATACTCGCACAGATCTACAGCAAATTTATTTCTTTGCGGTCCGCCGCGCCCTGTAAATAGCTTTACTAGCAGCTTATTCAGGGGCGCCGGAAGAAAATTTGTTAGGGGAGGGCCCTTACATTTTTTCAAGTAGAAATTAGAATACTTGAAAATTTTTACCTATTTTTAAATTAGTATAAATCAATAGGCTATGCAGAGTCACCGATGGAATAGAACATTATACTCCAAACGTGATTATATTGTGAGCTTTTAACATTTTCTAAAATGGATTTACACGATTTATGAAATTCCAGGGAGGGGCCCGGGCCCCCCCTTGCCCTTTAGTAGCGGCGCCTATGAGCTTATTGACTGATCAAATCTAACTGCTCGCACCCCACGACTTACATGATTGACGCTCGCTTAATCAATTCTCAATTTTATTTTTTACGTTTCTTTTTATAACCTTTCCCCCATTAAAAAGGATTTCGGAGTAGGTAGAACTAATCAAACCCCATTCTCAAATCATATTTATATTATATCAACTGTTTTGGTTATTAGCACTACCCTTACTAGAATTTTGCCGGACTGAAGGATTTCCACCTTTAACCAGGCCCAGGGATCTTTGTACTGCCGAACATCACATCGACATGGGATCTACGACTTTACTTCCTGTCCGAGAAAAAGGCTTTAGAAAAACGGCCACTTCGGGCGGGTTCGAACACGCGCCATTCTGTCGAAAGGTAAACACTGGAATTTTATTCTTCCGGGTGTTGACTCTGTTCAGAGCAGTTTCGACAACGTTTCGGAGGAATCACATCTTCCATTATCAAATCTCTTTGCTTTGCTCTGTGTTACTCAGATAAAACTGCCGTTTTCTGCTTCTTGCTCTTTTATCTACGGTGTTTTGCATTTTGACCACTTTCTTCTTCTGGCTTTTTTTACTTGTTATTATTGGTGAGGTGATGTTTGTAATTCTAGCTTGTCGACGTTGGTTACATAGTTTCCATGAGGGTGTCATCTTGAGTATTCATATTTTGTATGTGTTTTTCCATCTTGTGTTCCACAATGTCTATCATTTTGCTGTTTTTGAAGTCTATTGCATGGGATGTACTAGACACTTGTTGTGCTAACATCCGAAAGAATTAAATTCCACACAACTACCTACTTGTATCGGTTCTCTTGTGCTTCAATTGGTCATCTTAATTTCATCTCATTAAAACGATGAGTCCGCAGAACCCATCTTACAATAATATAATAAGGTAATTTCTCAGACCGTTCGGACGATTATGTCGCGTTGGTGTCAAAGGGCACTTTTTGGTCGAAGTTTCAGCGCTCCCGAGACGCTTCCGGTACCGCCGCGGTCGCATCGAGAGGGAAGCTTTCTTTTCGAAGTTAAGCTTCGAGGACAAGCATCTTCCGTTCGACGCAGCTTTCCACCTCCTCCTCACCGTTCGGCATTCACCATAAGAGCGCGTTTTTTCGAAATCGCCACAATTTTCGACCTTCGAGGCGTCGCTTCTGTGGCGTCGGCGTCGGCGTCGCCGCGGGGTTCGTATCGGTGCTGTCGTACAATATTAACAAGCGATTTTACCATTTTATCTTTTTTATGTGATTTTTCAAGGATACGCATCCACATAATATTGTTACCATTTACTTATTAAAAAGATTCAGGAACTTATAAACACCCGTCAACATGCCTCCTTTTAGTTTGTGAAAATCTTAAGTTCGATGATACTTTAACTTTTCTAAAGTTTCCTAATTCCCTTTTAGACATATATTCCGTTTTCC
Organism: Pyrocoelia pectoralis; assembly: GCA_036250285.1. Taxonomy (NCBI): domain Eukaryota; kingdom Metazoa; phylum Arthropoda; class Insecta; order Coleoptera; family Lampyridae; genus Pyrocoelia; species Pyrocoelia pectoralis. Next base: position 9,094,144 of record CM070077.1, on the reverse strand, counting down.
ATTTAAAACCTTGACGTTCAAATATATTTAAACGTCAAGCCCTTTAACGTTAGCTTAATCACCATTTCGTCTAGTAATTATTTTACGTCAACTAATAGGCAGAAATAAACGTCTAATCTAACAACACCATGTAAAACCGAAAACATTACAGTTTTCATTTACTTGTTCGGTTTTTACACAAACAAAGATTCCTCATTTACACACCTATATCGATAAGTATAATTAGAAGAACCAAAGATATAGTATGAGAACAGTTCCATAAATTGCAGTCCATAGATTCGTACTATTTACATAATAATTAGTGAAAAAAAATCACGCGCGGTACGAAGTGTATCAAGCTTGAAAGTGAAGATGCTTTAATTTACCCTCGCATATAATATTATCCTAAACACTTTCGTTTCTACTGAAATTATTTTGCTGTTCATTAATGATTAATTACGTAATGTGCTTTGTGTATAATACTTAAATTACACATTCTGATCACGTGCAAGGATGCTGTTGCTCAAAGAGGTGGAAAAAAAGGTGTTGTATTTCTCTTGAAAATCGTTAGGTTTATTTTAAATTTAGCTGAGATTGCAGGGCAAAGCAAAGCATTTTCCGCATCCGATGTAGTGGTAAAGCATAATTTAGTCTAGTGAACCCTAAGGGTACAATTCTAAAGATTTTTATGTACAATTTCATTTAACGAAGCAAAATGAAATAGAAAAACGACAAAAAATCGTGCTCGAAAAAAAACCGTAAATATAACGAAGAAACCAATAAAGCATTTATGGCTCCTCGAAATATACTACCTATAGTAAATAAAGGAAAAGAGCTAATTTCTCTTATTATTCAGGAGGACTCGGATAGGTTTTTATCTACAACAAAAACAACAAAGAGTTGATCCGTCACTGAGTTGAATTCAAGAGTGGAAGCCTGTAGTGAAAAGCTTTTATAACTAGCTTTGTTAGGTCTTTAGGGGAAGGTTTTACTAGTTTAATCGCAGATGGTGGTTCTATAATTCCAATTTAATAGTTTGTCTTTAACGTAAGTTGAAACTTTACTACGAGATACTCAATCGACTCGAGGAATTGAATTTTCAAATCAAGTTTTAATAATCTTCCCCGTCACAGTAAGGACCTCGTTTTCGAACAAAAGCGTTTTCGTAAATTGATATTAACGGAAGCGGAACCCGTTGACATGCCTTGAATATTTTGGTAAAACATAAACGATAACAATAGCCCTTGTGTAGGATGGGATACAGAAACAATTCCTCGAATTTGTGTATAAACCACGGACTATTCCTTTAACGATTTCAATTTTACACATAGACCGTTCATTTATGTGCACCTGAAAAGTATATTGAAAGATTTCAGTACTAAACCTTAACACTTGCGCAGAATGAGAGTATTTGTTTGTATCCCATGGGATCTACAATAAAGTTGATTTTCTTTCAAAGGCGTCACTATCAATAAGCAGATTCTATTCTGTTAGAGAACTTCAACGTGAAATTAAATGTATAATAGCAATATGAAGCATAATTTGACATAAACTTTGTAAACTGTGAAGTTTTCAGCACATCTGACTTCTGCCATGTTACCGATGACAGTTACTTCCTTTAATGTGATTATCAAATAATTACGTTATCCAGGAAGGTTATAAATTTGGTATAAATAACAGCTTTGTCTTTATTAAAAGTTTGTTAATTTACAAAGAAACGACGCCGACGTCACAAACTTTTTGAATTCAGTTACAAAATTCGATTACTATACGTTCCTGAACATTTTATCGAGAATTTGAGATGCATTTTCAAATGTAAATTAACTACTGAATCCACCGAATTCAATCGTGCGTATCTGTCGAAAAAATACATTTCGAGTTCTAACGTAAAAGCTCTTTTGAAATTTTTATAACATAAAACAGTTTTCTCACGTTTAAACTACCATTATTTATTCTACCCTCTCTTGTTTTTATTATGTTTTAACACACATTTGTTAAAATAATGAGTTCTGTGAATAAATTAAAGGATAGGTAATTAGAGACTCGACTTGCTCTGATGTAATTGGTGAATCCTTAATTCTAATTAGTAAGGTATTTAAATCATTGCGAAGAAAATGCTTATCATTTAAACAAATTAGGTTAATTGAATTTTTTTTTGCGCAAAACACTAATTACGAGAACAACTGAGAATCACTTTGGCACTTACCTATTTTATTGTCATTAGAAGTATATTATTATAATTATTAACAAATGTTAATTATAATCACGTAACTTGATAGCTTATGATTGAATAACATAAGTTATGTATCATTAAAAAACATGTGAGATTTGCACAATGAATTCTCGTTTACACTGATATATTTTTGATCAAATATGAAAAGAAGCAGTTATGTTAAATAAGCGAACTGTATCCCACATGGCAAATGATACAGTATGCGCCAAAATATACAGTACTGACTTTCGCGTAGCCCGCATGCGCATGGCTGTGCGTCTGCGTGTTGTTGCATCACCATTATGTATTGCTAGTTGTATAAAGAACGTTGTGCTCTGTGACAATGGGTCTCGCCACGGAGGAAAAAGTGTTCATAGTAGAATATTATTTTCGCTCCTACGGAAAAGGTTATCAAGGCGGGCCGAGTTTAAAGTTAGTGGCGGGACAAGACAAACACGTCTCGAGAGGTCAGACGTTACTGTATAGAAATCGCTACATAGTGTGTGTGTGTGTGTGTGCGGGTGTGCGGGTGTGTGTGCGGGTGCGGGTGTGTGTGTGTGTGTGTGGCGATTTGGTGTGCAGTGTCAGGAAACGGTGTGCTAGGTCCGTATTTACAGTGGTTCCAACAACACGGAGCGACCTGCCACACCGCTCGACAGTCTGTGGCTATGCTGCAAGAAACCATTCCAGGATGAATCATTTCCCGTAGGACCGAGTTCCTCTATCCATGACATTCCCCAAATCTGACACCACCACACCACATCAATTTGCAAAAGAAGCAACAAATACGCTTAATAGGAACAATAGCTGCACGAAAGGTAAAGAGGTAAAGAAATGGGGTAACGCAGTCGCGTTGTACTTATTTCACTATTAGGTACTCAGTGTTGTAACAGATACATTTTTTTCAGCAACTAGATACAGATACAGATACTTCAAGTAAAATATATCTAGGTATAGATACTGCTTCAGATACATTTTGTTATATGTATCTACTAGTATAGATATAAATACATATGCTAACAAAATGTATCTAGATACAACGAAGATACTTTAACGACACTTTTTGAACAAATAATTATATTCAAGGAGTATAAAATAAAGAAACAATATAGCAAGTTACAAAATAAAAAGTTAAAACTAAGAAATTAATATATTATTATAGACATGCTTTGTTCTTTTTTCATATAAGATGCATCTCAAATAACTCATCTGACATACGGTTCTTTCGGGTAGTCAAAAGTTGACCTGCGCTACTAAAGAGTCGTTCCACTGGAGCTGACGATGAAATAATGCAATTATAAATACACAACTAAGATCGGGTAGCAAAGCACTACTTCTTGCTGTCTTACTTAGCCAGCTCGTTAATTTCGGCCTCGCAAGCTATCGCATTTTCTTCATCTGATGAAAAATCCATCTAAAATACCGGATCTCACAACGGAAGTAAACAGTTTTTGAACAAAGTTAAAACGGATACCCTTGTTTACTGCTTTTACTATAGCAACGTATTTCAAGCGGCTTGATACATCTACTCAAGTTTATGCGATATTTAAATTATTTGAGATAGATACTTAATCTGTGCATAAAATAGTGATGTGGCGTAACTTGCTTTTATGGCCCTTTTATCGCCTTTTCCTAGCCCTCGCTACCCGCTCGGGCTTGAAATAAGGCTTTGGCCCATAAACGCTTCTTTACGCACTTAATGCATAAATAACTATTGGAAGACACGAGACAATTGTTACCCTTACGTTACCATTGATTGTCTTTATAATTTGTTAATTAAGTATGTAAAAATTATTTGCAGTGCGAATGTATCTTGTATCAGATACTCCAAAAAAATATCTAGATACAGATACAAAATTTTTCCTGTATCTCAATTGTATCTCGATACTCAATAAAGCATGTAAAGTCCATGCACGTCATTATTCGTGTACCAATACTATAATTACAATTTACTAAACAACTTTAATAAATTTGCATTAAAGCCAAAATGTCATCGTAAGTACAGTTGGTATTAAAAGTCATTACTCGTGTAGGGTTAGCGACCATATTTTATCCTTGTCGCGCACTTTGCAGTTCGTACTTACAACTTAAAACGTAGTGCGAATATAAACTCATAAAATTTCTCGATGTTGTCACGTCAAGTTTTGTTTACTTTGTTAAATTCACCGGTACGCACTTAAGCTATTTTTTTTTAAATTGCCTTACTAAAAACAGTACTTATCAGTACTCTTATTTTGTTTATGTCTACATTAGTTGTTGTATTTTATTATTACATAGGTATACAGTATCTATTTGTTCCTAACCTAAAAATGTCAGTCTGACAACACGTACATTTGACAACGCTGATTACACGTCATCGATTTAGTAAGTTTTAAGCTATGACGTGCAACGGCTGGTGACTTGAACAGGGTATACTACAATTGATTGACGAAGCGATGTTAATTTTGGTGTACAGTTCACTAGGATATAGTTCATCTCGCAACGAAAAAGCGCAGAAATTAAGACGAATGATAACTCGTATCAACATTAGAACGCAAGACAAAAGGAAGAGGTAGAGCAAAGTCAGAAAGAAGTGGGCTTGTAATGGAGTGTTAGGTAAATCGCTCAACAAACCACTCAGGTTGTGGTGGCTGCTAAAGCAGAAGGACTTTATTATAACAAATACCTAACCAAAAGAAATCTATCCCTACGACCCTTGAAGTTAAAAAACCTAATGCCCTTATTTCATACCGGTCTATTTGAAAACGCATTCCATTATTTTTGGGACTGTGACCGTCGAACGCTCATGCCCGATTTCAGTCTTTTTACTTAGAAATGTTAAATGTTTTGACTTTTTGCTATTGATTGCTATTATTTAATATTTATGTATTGAATCTTTAAACAATTTAGTGACTTGCGGTCATTATGTTGTAGCTTTTCTTAGTCGTCTGGTAATACTCTCTTATAGGGGAAAAGTTGAAACGGCTTGGTGCATGGCCCCGGATTCTTAAATAATTTTATTTATTATTTGCATATACAACATTTATATTTAGTTTTTGTTTAAAAACAATTGACCTCCACCTCCACTCCGTCGATGTTCTAGGGGACCTAAATTTAATGATGATGTACGTTTGAGGATTCAAGGGGAGGTAAAAGTTTTATTTTCAGGCAATAAGGTGGCACTGAATTATGCTGTAACAATGATTCCGGTATCGTAAGGAATTATAAGATTTTTGTAATTAAAATCAACAATAATTTCACAAATTATCGGCTTACTTTAAATTTTCTGGCCGGTATTGCCATTTCTTACTTATGTAACATGTATAAGCCAACGGCTAAATAATTCTACTTGTAGTAGTAGGTATAATGCAAAATAAACTACCATAACTATGTGATTAAGAACACCTGCTGTAATTACGTAATCTTATGTCATACGAAGGAAGCATGAAATACCTTTAGGGTACCGCGAAGTGATAAAGACATTTACGTTGTGTTCGATAAACGTAAGTGCAATGAAGAAGTACCTTTTGGCTTTTTTATTTAAAAGTAAAGAAATGTCGTTATTTGCCAACTTTGTATTCAGAACGTATACGAACCCTTCTCAGATCTGCAGTGGTCAACCATTGATTTATTATACATCTCATCTAAAAAAAATTTTAAACGTTACGCACATAATTTGACGCTTAATGTGTACCTATTACAAAAATTTGCAGCCGGAGGAAATAGTATTGACCGAAAGAATTTTCAGCTTTTGAATGTATCAGAGTAAGGTGAGCCTTCAGGAAGGCCAAATAAATAAAAATCTTTAGGCTTTAAAGTTGGAGTGTTTTGTTCTTGTATTTCCCCATTTCAAATAAATTGCTTTTTTAAGTTTGTTTTCTGCTTAGGAAGCGAAATGTGAAGGCAACCTATTTCTCGCTAGTGCTCTTACTAAGATCGCATCGGCAGTCGAAGAACGATTAATTTCTCCTTAAAGCTTCCGTATGCGATACATCTACTCTTCTTTCATTGCAAGGGAGTTAAATGTAATAAGTCAAAAATAAGGAAAATGCCAAGATTCGCCGGACACTGTCCACAAGTATGCGATAAACGTAAATATAACTTCCTAATATAATATTTTGGCGTGCTTGAGTATAGTATATAAAAATAACCTTATGAATTTTGTCAATGCTTACTTTATGGAATTCCATTTTTATTAAAATGTAGTTTCATTTAAAACTTGAAAAATAACGAAGTACGTGGGGTCTTTAAAGAAATATTTCAAATAAAAAATTGATTATTATTAAATTATTTTAATCTTATGAATATATAAAACTTTCTTCTTGTTTATACGGGTGTTTAATAGTAAATATTTTAGGAGGTGGTAGTATAGACGAATTGCAATACAAAATTCTATATAACATGTGTCCAATTTACAGAGATACAGGTAGCTGTTAGTGTGTAACCCAAACAAACAAAAGGCCAATGGGACGTTCAAAGTTGATTTAAAAAAATTCCACCACCACTTTTGACTTCTTTTGATAACACCACATGTAGCTCTTCTGAGGTCGTCTTGGCGTTCTTTAATGGGGGCTGCACTGTTCATGATCCTAACGATCAAATCCGCTCTTCTGTTTACTTTTCTTTGTAGACTTCGCCTTTCAGCCATCCCCACAGGCAAAAATCTAAAAGGGTAAGCTTCAGGGACCTCGGTAGCCAAGAAACGTGGCCCTCCATCTTCCGGGGAATGTTAGGTTTAGATGATGTGTCACCTGACGACTAAAATGTGCAGGAGCCCCGTCATGCTGGAAGAACATACGCATTCTTGTAGCCTTCTCTTCCAATAATGTTGGAAGCTCGTTTTCAAGAAAGTGTAGATAACGGGGTCCTGTCAAACGATGCGGTAAAACAACAGACTCAATCAACTGAATGTCTATCAAACCAGACTACACATATACGCAAAAGCGTTCTTGAAAATGTGTCTCCACAATGGTATGTAGGTTGTCTTCGTACCACTGATATTAAATACGAGTGTTATGGATGCCGTCACGAGTGAAAGTGGTTCCATCAGTGAAGATTACAAATGGGATTACTTGTCGATTTTCAAGCATCCAACAAAATTCCAATCTTTTATCTGTATCTCCTGTTCGAAGGTGTTGAATGGGTTGTAAATGATACGGATGGAACCCGTGCATACGTAATGTCCGCCATACTCTTGTATGTGTAACACCGATACGTGTGCTTGTTGAAGGCCTATCTCCTACCGACTGAATAATGTCTTCTACTTCATCCACAGTCCTGTTCATTTACACGTTCAGATGAAATACGAGGGCTATTTTTTTTTGCAAGGTCCGATCGGTCACAAAATTAAAACCGCCTGAAAATAAACTTTTTTTTTATTTGTAACAAGTACTTGCTATTTTTCTACATAGTCGCCACTCCGATTTAGATATTTGTCGTAGCGTGGTACCAATTTTCCAATACCCCTGTCATGGAACGTAGCCGCCTGTGTTTTCAGCCATTTATCAACGCTGGTCTGCAGCTCGATATCTCTGCCAAAATGTTATCCTCCTAGCCAGCGTTTCATGTGAACAAAGAGGTGAAAATCGGATGGAGACAAGTCCGGGCTGAATGGTGGGTGATCAAACACTTCCCAACGAAAACGTTGCAGGACCATCTTTGTTACAACTGCAGTGTGCGGCCGAGCATTGTCGTAGAGAAGGACAATGCCTGGTGACAACATTCCTCTCCGCTTATTCTGAATTGCCCTTTGTAGACGTTGAAGAGTCACAACGTATGAGGCTGCAGTGATGGTCGTACCACGTTCCATGAATTCCACCAAGAGAACTCCATTCCGGTCCCAGAACACAGTATCCACACACTTTATGTTAGAGAAGGTTCCCTTGCACTTCTTTAGTTAACTGGGAGAATGAAAACTGTTTGGATTGCTCTTTTCTTCCTTCAGTTTCGAAATGGACCCATGTCTCGTCCCCTGTGACAATTTTGTTCAAAAAATCTTCTCCTTTATTGTAGTAGCGCTGGAGAAACGTTAGGGAGACGTCCATTCTCTTTGTGTTGTGATGGTTGGACAACATCTTTGGAATCCATCTCGCACACAGTTTGCGGTACTGAAGTCTCTCACTCACAATGGTGTAGATAGCCGACATTGAAATTTTCAGGAAACGAATCACTCAATACAGAAATTGTGAACCGACGATTTTCTCGAATTGCCTCATCCACTCGCTCAACGAGATCATCGGTTGACACTCGCTTCCTTCGCTGACTACCTGCTTTAAAGTTCCTGCACCATTGTCGCCGTTTGCTATCACTCATTGAATTTCGGCTGCACTACACCCCTCAGCCTGAAGAAATCGAATTACCGCACGCACTTGGCGGGAGATACTATTGTAGTTGTTTAAACTAATTATTGCTTCGCCTATTGGTTAGGCAATACCTTATACATAAAGTTACCAGTTTAGTTACCGCTCAATTTCCGTTACCTTTCGGTTTATATCGTTTTTAGATTTAAGCTTTGTTGGATGCTACAAAAGGGCATTCCAATGTCATTTTTGAGTGTCGTTACTTAAACTTTAGTTGTAGTGTTGTAGAATAAATGTTCACATATGCGCAAAGGTTCATCCGATATTTGCGCAGGTTTCCACTTCGCGACCGATCGGGCCTTGAAAAAAATAGCCCTCGTATGACTGCTAGACACTGCACCAGCGTCGCGCAGTGTATTGAAAACACGAGTAAACACTCTTGATCTGGTAGTCTGCGGTTAGGAAATCGTATGCCGTATTCTCTACAAGCAGTAGCACTATTTCCATAATGAAAACCAATACACAAATACCATATCGGCATAATCAGCATGTGTAAATACGTTACAGTAGACTTGGCCAACAAATCACACTGACAGTTGAAAAATTACTGTTGACAATCGATAAATACGCCCATAGCAAGGTATAGCAACCGGTGTACCAACGCACGAAACAAAAATGCATTTAACTCAGTGGTGGTATGTTTGAAAAGAAAACTTTGGCTTTTGTTTCTTTGGGTTACACACTAACAGCTGTATCTCTGCACTCAACAAAAATTGGACACGTTATGTGGAATGTTGTATTGCAATTCGTGTATCCTGAAACACCCTGTATATCGAACCAATGAGTCGACTGTTGAGGTCAATGTAATTATAATTTTCACATTTCACACAGTAATGGACTACATTGATAAATACCAAATCGTTTAGTATTGAAGCATTTTAGTACAAACTTTTGACATTAAAACACACTTTGATAGAACACTGTACTTACATAGAACTCATGGAAGTATTTTCATTAGAAATATTAAAAACATAATTACTTTTCTCTTCTTGCAAAGTTAGATTCATGTTTCTGAATACGATTTATTTTATTTATTTATTTTATTTATTCGAAATTGATTGTTATTAAAAACAATTTTATGTTTGCTATGTTACTACGAAATATTCACCTACCTATTACTTATTTAATATAAATCAAAATTTAAATGGAATCTTTCGAAACAATTTGAGTAAAAAATGCGAAAAAATAGTACACGCACTGCGTTAGGAAAACGGTTTTACTAGACTCTTGTGGCTTTTGAATCACACTCGTCTAGTAAAACTTCACTTTTCTCATGCGTAAAATACTATTTCTTATTATTCTTGTCATCCATTGATGATCATGAAGTGAAGTTATATTTCACTTTATCAAATAAATTATATTTCAAAGAAACCCTCTCTCATTTTGCGACTCGGTGCAAGAAATGAATGGGGAGGAGAAACGCCCAGCATAACCAAAAGCTAAACTTGATTGATAATTACAACGTTTACTTAAGAAATTCTTCCACCCCGGACGTTGATCGATGAATGACTTTGTGCGGTTAATTGCATGACGTTGGAAGGATTTCAGCACGGTGAGTAAACTTGCATACATACATAATTTAGAACTTCACCTAAATGTTCATTGATTATTCAATTCCATAACAATATTGTTTAGCTTTGTGACAAATATGTAAATCTAACATGAACGTTCGGAATTTATTACTCTTAACAGTAAGGCTTTATTTAAATTCCATCCTTATGCGGCGGCAGTCAAAAGAAAGGTACATAAATAATTCCTCATTGTGGTTGCGCTTATTTAAAACTCTTGTTTTACTCACACTTTAAAAATTAAACGAGCACGAACGTGCTTTTTCCGAACTTGAATAAATTTAACCCCCAATGCGACAATTGTCGCAGCTTCATATTTTATTTAAACCTTTCTGTTTTTCGTTAATTTATTTATTAGACGCCCTTTGAAAAGGAAAAACCTATCTTCGATATTATCACTTGTAATATAAGAAATTAATTTAATACGCTAATTAAAATAAAGCCGAAATCCACCATTTGTGGTGAAATAATTTTCCTTTTAGTTTTAAATTTTGACGCATTTAATTAAGTTTTGGGGGGTGAGTTTACGTTATGTATAAGGCTGCAAATGATACGTTGCTCTTTTAGAAGTTTTTATTTTCTTGTATTCCACTTTGTTCGGTAATTACCTCCAAATTATAAAAATTGTTGTTTGTGTAGCAATAAAAAAATTAAACCTTACGGTTTTAGATGTCGCTTTCCTTTTCAAACTTACGGTGATAAAACAAGGTTTTTTTAAAGCGTTTATTACCTAAAAGTGAACTTCAATATAGCACTGACTGTTCGAACAAAGATCAGACGTGACGTTCTTTAAAGTTCTTAAAGATTTCCGGTAACTTTCAAGCACAAATGATGCATGTACCGTTCATGTTTAGAGTTTAGAAATAGAGTTTTCCAATCTCTATACGTCGCACAATAATTAATTTAATCCCAATATTTTGTACGATTCCAAAAGACATCTCTTGATGAACTATTATACAAAAATTTATTATTGACGATATTCAGTTTTACCAACTTTGACGTCTTTGTGAGATCAGCTACATTTCCATACGGTAAATGTAGCGTAGGTAAGTGTAACAATTCTTGCAGCTACTATAAATATTACAGCGAATCTGCTTGTTATGCGAAAGGTAGTACGGTAATTTACGTATCCCCGGAGAAGATACGCTAAATTCCAAAAATTCGTTAACAATAAGCTACGTGGTTTTCTTGTAAGAATCTTTGCTTAAACACCCCAAAAAGGCTAGCTCGTTTACATAACGAAAGGTACGATAGGATGGTATGCTATCGTCTCTCACCCACAAAAAAATGACGTAAAGTTTTACTGTAAATACAAATTAGTTCTGACATAATAGATCTATTATGGTTCTGATGAAGATACCGTAATATGGCAATAAATTGTAAGATTTTGACGACTTTTTATTGATTCAATCGATAATATAGTTAACAGTATTGTATCTAGTGATGTAGATTCATTAGATTTTAAGGAATTGAGTGACCTTTCTGTTATTTTAAAGAAGTAAGTTATTGGACAGTTAGAAAACGAATAAAGTATTAGTAATGCATTTTGTTTCTATAAAAGTGCAGAACCGAGCGAAGAATTTTGGCTTTAGGCGACCATTTTGGAATTCGATACACTTTTGAAAAACTACATATTCAAATTAACCTATTTATTTGGAAGAAGCGGTATCGAATTATAAGACAATTAAGGACGTTTTCCAGTATAATTTCAATCTATATGTTAATGTAATTGCTAATTTTTATTTATCTTTTCTACCCTAGAAATAATAGGCACAAAAGTGGACCGTATTCATTTATTTTTAATCGTCAACCACCACGACTCGAATCATTCTCCTACATTCTCTTTTCAACCACTTATCAAATCCCACACCCAACCTGCACCAAAAAGCAAGTTTAAAATACTCTTAAACATATAAATTGTCGAATGTTCTCAAAATATAAGAAAATAGGGAAACGATAATAAATGTAGATGCGAAGCTGAAAAGCTTTACTTAAAAAAATGGAAAGCCAACATCGTTAATAAATCACTCACGTCCAAAGGCGAATGGAACGATTTAGCAAATAATAATCGTAAGATTAATATTTAACTACAAATTCTTCCTCGGTACACCTGAATGAATAAATTTTACCAAAAGGTGGAGGTTTCCTAATAGAGCTAAACGAGTAAGGGTGAAGAAATATTAAGGGTTTACGCACAAATTTGTCAACCAGTTAAATGTTTAGAACATGACGTTCCATTTATTTTGGCAAGAAGGAATAACATCATTATGAAAAATTGGCCTTGTCTTGAATTTGGCCTTTTACAAAATAATACACTGAATGAGAAATTTTCGTAAATCCTTATGGGTTAAAATTAAATAAAGGTTAAGTTAAGCAGTAGTAAATGGCGGTGCTTAATTACACGAAGTAATTAGATTTATACGACAAAATAGGATTCGGTAATCCTCTTTAAACTTTGTGTTTCCTAAATGACTTACTACTACTTCGCATTCAACTACTCAAATAAATGTCAAGTCTGTATGAGCATTTTGGACATATTGTCGTTTATCCCTACATTTGTTTCAGAAGTATCGTGAAATGGTTGCACCCCGATTCAGCGGTTCCCGATTCGGCGGTCCCCGTTTCAGCGGTCCCGTTTCAGCAGCCCCCGTTTTAGCGGCCACCCGTTACAGCGGTTCCCATTTTAGCGGTCACCCGCTTCAGCGGTCCCCGTTTCGGCGGTATATCTTTTTCGGAGCCCTTTACACTGTTTCGTAGTAACTTATGATTAACGAGAAAACATAATGTTGAAAAAAATAATTTTAAACGATGAGCTCCCATCCTTTTACACCCTTACGAAATTTTACTATAAATATTTCTTTTATATCAAAAAAGCAGTAACTTTCTGATTAAAAAATTTGTGTACCTTTTACAATAAATCAAATAACTATTCAAAAATGAATTTTTCGGTTTCTTTCGTTTGTCTTCAAAAGCGCTTGGAATTTTTGATTTTTAAGCACCATTTGAATCGGTATGCACTGCACAAAACGAATCTACGACAAAAAGGCAAACAGGTCGTCAAAAGGACGCCGCGAAAAAAGAATGTGGTTTACTCCATCAAAAAGTTGATTTGAAAGTATTAACACGTGAACAATTAATTAAAATTAACTTATTCATATGGAATATAACCAATAATTACATGTTGTGACAACACTATTCTTTTTTCTGAACAACCAAAGTACTTGATAAGTTCATTCATTTTTATGCTAACGCAACTAGGTCCACTTTTTGGCTAAAGTGGGCTCCGCTGAAACGGGGCACCGCCGAAATAAACGGGGACCGCTGAATAGGGGGCCGCTGAATCGGGGTTATGCCCGTGAACTATAAACAAAACTGTGTTTTATTGCAAACATTCTTTAGGCAATTTTATAGATAATAGTAATTAACTTCCTTTTTGTTCATTATTTGAATCATTCATGCCGATCATTGTGTCTTCTCAAGCTGAGCTGAGGCAAGAAGCTCTGTCTCATTACAATGGGACGGAATAAAGAGTTAACGTAGTATCTATACTAAGAGAGTGTTTGATGGTTTACCAATACCGAAGTAAAGCACATTTTTAAAAGAATTAAAGAATTGAAGAAGTTCTACCATTAAGCCACAGATAAATTAGTGTAGGTACTTTATGTGTTATTAAACGGTGCCCAGAAATATTTATGAGGAATAAAGGTCTCTAAGAGAACAGTTATTTTGGACGAAACTGACTTCTTTTGTAAATGTATGGTTGGAAGCTTCGTTTATATTTGTAATAAATGTGTTATAAGGCTTTTTGTGTTCGAACTTGCCCGGTATCGCCTAAATAAAAGAAAACTATCCCACTGTACTCACCGTGCTCCTAATTACCATTTTAAAAGTTTGTTCCACGCTCGAATCCTGTCCCTCAGGAACGTTTTGCTCATATTTTTCATCCACCATTTCACTTTGTTTTTTATTAAGTAAACCTCTTTGACTTTGATTGTTTTTCTATAGAAATGGAAGACGAAAATTTTGCAATCATAGTAAGACTTGCGCACAACAAGTTCCTAATAGTATATTATACACCAAGGTGGTGAAGACTGTTATTATTGACCGAGCACCAAGATTATTTCGCGAGGGGCTTTGCCCCGAGCGGAATAAGGTGCGAGGTCTTTAAATGGCTTCACCACCGTGGTGTATATACAATTTTTTCCACTACTAGTCAAATTTAAGACACAAATTAAAAATAAAAAAATTTCTTGTAAAAATCAAGTAGGTAGGACAGGAATGCAAATTCCCATTATTAACCTAGGTGAATAATATAATAGATTATTAACCACTAGGTAGAGAAATTAAACTTCTCAGTTGTCTAGGATACGCAATAATTGGGTTAATTCACATAATTTTTTTATACGCTTAATAAATGCAAAGGTGTCAGATGTCTTCGATATTGCAAAAATAAGCGGCGTTAGAATAATTTAAACAGCTTTTTTTCACATTTTAAATCGCGAAGCGTCGAAACTGCACGACAACTCAGCGACAGGTGCCGACTACGGCATGACGTCATATACTGGTGTTTCAGCTAAACTGGTATTTACGAATGATTGTTTGGCGATCATGGAGCCGTCGAAAAGGTGTTACAAGTGGTGTTTTGTGCCTATGTGCACTAATACGACTTTTACAACACCTGAAAAGACATTTTTGACAATGCCTCGAGACGTAAAAATTCGAAAAATGTGGTTCAAAGCAGCTAGAAGAGATTATTCTAAAATAACTTCTTCGGATTTCTACTGCTGCGAGGATCACTTTGATGTAAGATTGTAGTTACTTACTAAGCAAACCTAAATGTTTAAGTAATTGACAAAAATAAATATACATGAGACGTGGTAAACGAGTAAAGTAATGCAATATGCAAAATATCTGCGTAGTAAGAGTCTGTCAAGCAAACGAATTTCACATTGTTAGGTTTTATTCAAGCTTTTGCTCCACGAATTTCTGCAGAATTAAATCGATCATCCTTCTTTAAGAACTCGGCCAACATAAAAACATCTACTCGAGGAAGATTATCCGACATAGCTTTCAAATAACCTACATCCACCATCGTAAGAATCAGTTTCAAAAATGCAACGATAGCCGACTGACAGTGGGCGTTTCCCAGTACGTGACGTCACTATCTGTTTTAAACTGATTTAGCGCGAACGCTCATGTTTGAACACTTCAATTCTATTTTTCTCGGAAATGGTACATTTTATTTAACTTTTTTGAACTGCAATAGTTTACAAACACGATTCAAAAGCAGAATCTTATGTTTATTTTGAAATTTATTTTTATGAACTAACCCAATTGTCAACTTCACAGCTAGTAGTGGAAAAAATTAATTAGCGCACTCCATATAAATAATGAAACGTCGACTGACGGTCATTAGATCTAAAACCACAATGAGTTTTGTCGTGTTTTCCCCGTTTTATTGTAATCAATTAAACATCGAACTGCTGAAGTTAATAAGTTTTCTCTTAATAATATTAATATAATAGCTATTAAAAACAATTGGTTAAACGCGTAACGAGGTAAAGAAAGCACCTACTTAAAAATGAAACAGATCATAAACGCGGGTTATGTCAAAATGTGAAGCGTTCAGAGAAAATTGTTTCATTTAAGAGTTAACGCAACGTAAAATGAGAGAAGTTTGTAAAACCCTTCCTTCATTTTATGAGTTTTCCTAATAACATTTTTGTGAGAAGTAAATTTCTATTTATGTTAGATATACTAATGAGAATTCGTTCAGATAAACATTTATAGAATTTAAATATTTTTTTCGATATCTCTATTTTTTATCATTTGATCAATTTAAGTTTTTTAGTGTTATTGTGGTTAAAGCTTTATCTTACGATCCTAACTTCTTTGTAATGTTCTAGATTGGACAACTTTTTCTGAAAATAATCGAACAATATTTGGAAAGAATATGTACAGCAACCAAAAAAGTACATGCAGAATCTGCTTACATAAAAGATACTGTCTCTATACTTTTCGTAGGTACATTATCATACCTTTCATGTGAGGAATGTTTACAATAAAAGGAAAAACGAACATGAAAACTGAATGTATACGGAGGAAAACAAACGCCAAATAAATAAAGTTTCCATTTTGGAAAATGCTCACGGTAGGCTATGAAAAAGGTTTTAGCTTTTATGGTTAGATATGTTTGAAAATCACAAGTGATTGAATGTGTCTGAGATAGTTTGAAATTGGCGCCGCGCACAAAATTTTTATATTTATATTTTATAACACACAATCACGCATCCTTTGTCAATTATCTTATCTTTGCACGATGTTTCTTAATTCGCTTTTAATCTTTCATTGTGCCTAAGACATTTCACTCGCTTGCCTGATACCATGAAATTAATTTCTCGTTGAAATAAAGGATTTTATACCTATTTAATTAATGGCTGTTCCGAGCGAAGTTTACCTTCAAGGATTAGAACCATATTAGAACCAAACGATATATTGAGCTGAAACAAGTCGCCATAACTGTAATTTTATTTATTTTAAATTTTAGAAATAGTTCAAGAGTTTTACTTGATACTATACTACAAGAGTAGAGTCAGATTTATCAGAGCGATTATGGTATCAAGCGTTATTGGTGTGTTAACATTAGGCTTTCGCCTATAGAAACATAAGATACTTATCAAGGTGTACCGTAGGGACAAGGGTAATAAGAACGACCCATGCAACAGTTATGGGGACTCTCTTCAACCTACCGGCTCTAGCCTCTAAACCTAGTATTTAAGACGGATAAGGTTGCAGAGGAATACAATATTAGAAAAATTAAGTGTCGCACAGTGACTGTCAACGAATTCTGTGTGAGCCATTGCGCAACAAAATTCGTGCCTCAATTGTTGACTGTAAATCAAAAAAACCGTCGCTCCGCCGCTTTTCATAAGTTGTTGAACAAGGTCAACAGAAGAACATGATTTTTTCTCAAAAGTTGTTATTGGGGACGAATCGTGGTGGGGTATGACCACGAAACGAAATCACAATGGAGCCAATGCGAATTCCCTAAAACCAAAAAAATTGTGAATGTTGAGGTCAAATGTGAAGACAATACTCATTTCTGAAGTGATCCCCCGTTGACCAACGTAGCCTTTATTCACTTTAAACTTTCTAGGACGCGAGCGTGGATTGGCAACAGCTTGTCTTAAAGGGCCAAGTGGTTTTCTGCAGGGTTTATTCATACTTAACATAATTTAGGAATCTGTCCAACAAATTTAGCCCCATAGGGTGCCGCTAAATATTATTGTACCCTTCAAAGTAGCAAGCCGAGCGGTACCAGGCACGAACCGACCGAAACGTGTTTTCTGCATAAGACGAAGAATGACTCTAAGCCAAACTTGCTCCTTGTCCATTGCTATCCAAAACCAGTCTAGTTCTATTAGAAAATCTATCTTACCAGACCAGGTTTATTAAAACTAGGGTCGGCCAGCTTGATGTGCTAGCTATATTAATAAGAGAACCTATCTACAATTATGTCTTAATAAGAGAATTGTTTTAAAGTATAGCGTCGTTCCAAAAACACTTTGAATTGCCAACCACGGTGGAATTGTGACGAGGCATTTGAACAACCCTCAACAGATGAGTTTGTGTTTTTAGCCGGTGCTGTAAGATATCAAGAGGGTGTTTGCTAGAGATTGGCTACACGCATTCAGAATATCCTTACCACCTGACATGCGCCACGCATGTCGAAAACTTTAACAAGAACTCAGTTGCCAGTACATTGATGAAGGCATTTTTTCTTCGTGCAAAAGATAACTGTGATGTCTGCTCTTGAAAATTCTACAGAAGCTTTATTTGCGGGTCAAAACAGAGTGGTCAAAATTGCGATGAAATGGCTTTTGTCAGCTCCTCGAGGTGAAAAAGTTACAAATCGGTATTGCATTCGTGGGATATATTGAAGTCGTTCACAAATGGGGAAAGTTGAGAAATGAGCAAAAAGTGTACGAGAAGGTACGTTAAATAATGTGGGTAATTCGTCACCACACCTCATTCGCGAAATGTGACTGGACTGAGCTTCGTCACTATTGAGATTAAGAGCCTCTCATTAGCTTTAGGGCGTAATTTCGACACGGAGTCAGAAATATGTTCGATTTTGTTAGACGGTTCACTCCCTTGGTTGTAGTTTAAAAATAGCCAAAAGAGGGTATTATAAGCGTATACAGAAACGCCCCTATAATACCCAGAACGTAAGTTTTGGACAGCAGTTGAATAATTATTGGATGAAAATTCACCAGTGACCCAGAAATGGTGGGTAAATGCGAATTTCGAATTACTTGGGAACGTTTCTACGTGAAATCATTAATTAACATTTTAACACAATCATAAAATAATTCTTCTTCTGCAATTGGATAACGTTAAACTTACTTTTTATTGTAAACACTTAGTATAATGGGTACCAATCAATATTATTATTACTGTCATTATGAATGTTATATGGTGTCTATTAGGCACCACTATATAACCTTTCAATTAAAGGCGTACGATACACTTAAAGAACACTTTAGTAGTGTAATATATGAAACTCGCTTATACATCGTAAGGATCACGTAATAAAGTATGGAAGGGACGTCTAATGAGACCATATTACTTGGGTTATTTCCAAATGTAACTCTATTATTAACAAAGACAAACACTGGAAGCAGTTTATGAAATTGATTGAAATGTTGAAGATAATGGAGGAAATAATCAATTTCGCTGTTCGAAACAGCCGCACGATAATAGCAAATAATTTTCGATTGACAATTTCGTGAGGTAAAGAAAAACACTTTCCTATATTATATAATAGGGGTGAAACATATTGCATCATCTCACGGAAATTGAATACAAAATCGACAAGAAAATTATTATTTTAAATAAACCTAAATAGTAAAAAGGTGATTGTCGTATTAAGTTTAGGACCGCAGTTGTTTCGTAATACGTTTTAGATAGTATAGTGTTGAAAATAAATGGCTCTGAACTGACAAAGTAGTTCTACGCAACTTCTGGTTGCCAATGAAAACTCTTTCGGCTTGCAACATTAAGTTGGATATTATTATTTAGATATACAACAGTTTATAGAAACTTTTCGAATAAATCACTTAAAAAAACGTTTTAACTAGTATCCAAACTAAATAAAAGTTGTAATCTATACCACTGAAATTATTCACTCTATGTATAAAAAAGAATGACTGTTTTTCCGTAAGGTTTGGTCCGTTGAAAATGTTTCCATTTTTTGTACGCCGATTTATACCTATTTATTTACCTTTGACATCTGCTGTACTCTTTTTATTTATTTATTTAACACGTCTTCATGAATCAATATCTCGCAGACATACCAGACGTGGGTGGAATATTACTTCGTTCTTATATTTTTTATTTCAGTAAATGCTATGCTTGTTTTCCAGTTCACTTCCCTAGTCCTACATGATTTACAGTTTACGTGTGATACCTCCTTAAGAGATAACTGTACCAAAGATGTTATTCTTATACATTACTTAACCATTGCTGGCTAGAATTGGTGTTACAAAGTAGTATTTTGGAATAATTGTAGAAAAAGTAGAATTGGTGTTAACACAGGGTAGGTGAAAGAAACTAGACACTAAACATTTTTTATATAGTCCGCATATCTAATATAAATTTATTGAAACAGTTGTGCATGTTCCTTAAATGGTTGAGGATCGAACGTACTAACAGTCCTCGTTTGGGATATTACTGAAAATCTCGTGAATCCATGCGTTGTTTTCCACACCTCCTTCTTTACGTAGGATAGCACGACAAGGGATGAGATCCGGACTTGGGGGCCAAAGTTCGGTAAAATATCGGTCTAACTATACAAAGATAAAAATGTGGTGATGCACCATCCTGCATGAAAATATAATCTCCAATGTTATCCAAGCCACATACCTTAGGCTACACGTAATCTTGAAGCATCAGAAAGTAGCGGTGTACATCACGAGCTGCTTGACCTGTTGTATTTTTCGGGCCTTCGTTAAACATTTCCTGCACTGTTGTGAATTTGCTCTTTTATATGACGGATAACAGCATTTAATAAAGCTTACTGTATGTCTGCAAAGACTTTTCTCTGACAATAATCTTTTTGCTTATAGTCCTAGTTTTACATGAATATTTCCTTTCATTTTTGCTGCAGGGTTTTTATTTGACGTCACTAATTTTTTTCTCTGATGCGTTGTTCTTTGTATTTTTCATAATGATTTTCATTCCTAATCATTAATGCCATAATCTATTTTTGATTGATCATTAATTTCTGGACTACATTTTCCTGCTTTTATTCACTCACGCATTCCGTATATTTTTTTGCTGTTTGTAGAGTAGCTTCTTTACGTTTTCCTTCTTGTTTTGGAAAATCATTATTAAGGTAAACTGCCTTGGTGCCAACAAGATTTTTAGTTAACCTTCCTTTTCCATGACTTGTATCTGTCTTCCTTACTTGACACGCCCCTTCATACAACGAGTGAGTTCTTTCATTTCTGGAAGGCCAAATAGTCGTAATCTATATACAGGTGTTTCTACTGAAAGTGGACAACGTAATAGAGGTTGTACAACTAGTCAAAACTAACACTTTTTTTAAGTACATAATTATTTTCATTTTGGCTTTTGTTTTTGAATTATGGACCTTTTTTTGTTTTTTTACACATCTTTATATCTCCATTATTTGTAGTCAGATTTCAAAATATCAAGGTTTTTTGGAATCAACAGTTTAATATCTACGTTGGTTCAAAACTTTTTTACAAAAAAATTAGAACTGCAAAATGGTGCTCATTTTAAATTATAGTAGTAGAGTAGATTTTGTCCTATTCAACTTAAAATGACAGCCATTTTGCTGTTTTTTGTGAAAAAGTTTTCAACAAACGTTCAGATATTAAACTGTTGGTTCCAAAGAACTTTGATTTTTTGAAATTCGACCACAAATAATGGACATATAGAGATGTCATAATTCGAAAACAAAAGCCAAATAAAAAAATTATTTTAAACAACTTGTTAGTTTTGAGCTTTTGATGAGTTCTATAACCTCAATATTAAATATTAAATATTACGTTGTCCACTTTGGGTAAAACTACCCTGTACATAAAAATGAATCGTTATTTCGCTTGGTCACGCAATAACTTGAGAACGACTACAACGATTTCATTCATCTTTTTTTTTAATATTTCTAATACCCCGTAGAAGGTTTTTACGGAAAGAAAAATTCAGAAAATTGCGCACAAATTTGGAAAATTTCAGAAAACTTAACGCGTTTGACAGTTCGTGTGTTTGACCAAGTCAAATTGGCGCCATTGGTACTGTCACAAGAACCACTACATTCATTGGTTTCCGAAAATTGGCCAGATTCAATACATTTTTTCTCATATCCAGCAATAGAATACAATAAGTGCTTTCAAATGACGTCATTTAGCGCAACAAAAGTTAGTCGAGATAATTTTATGCCTACTTTCAAGGTATAAGTATAATGGGAAACAATAATAAATAAAACAACTCCAACCTCCACTTAGACGATGAAATTTAATGAGAAAAGTCAAACCTGATGGAAAATGAAGATGGTTATGTTATGTTAACAGTCAAACTTGATGGAAAATAAAGATGGTTATGTTAACATAACATAACCATCTTTATTTTCCATCGTCTAAGGGGAGGTTGGAGTTGTTTTATTTATTAATATTACCCCCTTTGTGCTTCTGACCTACAATGGATGGGAAACAATAAACTTTTACCATCATGTGTTTGGTGCAAAATACCTTAGCAGGTTTCAATTGACATAGTGTAAAGTTCGTTGGTAGCTCTGAATTGCCAAAAGCAAGCTGAAGAACTGAAGAATATTCATATTTGAGACAGGGCAACGTCTGTCGGGTCAGGTACTAATTACTATAAAATTTTGAGGTGCACATATTTTTTTGCACATCCTTTCATAATGTTCTGTTAATATTTCATTCATTTACACATGTTCCCATATTATATTATCCTTTATCTTTCGTAATCACCCTCAAATATTTTTTTTCAAAAATACTTTGCAGCTTGTATTTTATTATAAAAATAACCATTGATTCAACTACTTGTTATTGTATATGAGTACAAAACCGATATTCTTTTTATATAATATAAGAGAAAAAACAACGGTATTGAGCTTTTCAATATTTCCCTAGTCCAACACTGAGCGGCGACATTGATACCTACGAATGAAATTACTAAAAACAGGCAACTTGAAACCTTCGAGTTAGCAAAATATGTAGGTATGAGATTATTAGTTTGTAATGTATGTTTAGTGTGTGGTAAATCCACGCCCGAAAACTCGCCCGCATAGTATTTGCCGACTCCACGAAAAATTTGGCCAAACGCAATCTCGCCTGTAAGAACACCACTTCTCCAAGAAAAATGTGCCCTATAAAGCTCGCCCTTGTAATGACTGCTTATGAAACTATATTTTTGCAGTACCTATGCAATTTTAATTTTTGATAAAGAAAGTGTACTTTTGGCGTTCATTTCAACAAAAATTTGCAAGAATCTTTCCAAAATTATATTTAATAATTATCAATTGCATAAACTTGCAATAATTTAAAACGTCGCGAATTTCGGCTAAGACTTATTATAATTATTTCACTCATTCCCCATAATTCTGTCAAAGTCAAATAAATTACTATAACCAATAGTAGGTACATGTGTCTATTTCTATAAGTAATTGCCCTAATATGGAGCTCATGTTGATCAAGCTACCAAACACCGTGAAGAACATACGATAAGGAACCTGATAATCGTTGTATTTCGTGATGATGAAGCTTCAATTTTAGGCGTGTCTATTAGATCAATTAACTAAGTGAAGTGCAAGAAGTTATTAATTTTAATTAGTTTGGCGTTTGAAAATCTTTACTGTAATATGCTAAATTTTATGTATTTACGAAGTTCTATTATAGATATAGATATGGGATGATATTAAAAATCCGTTTTATCTTAAGAGCTATTAATTTCAGTCGGGTTTCTGATCCGAAAAATAGAAGTAGTTAATGTGTTTCCACAGTATTTTAATCCGTACCTATCCTTCCCTAGAAGCAAAACTTGTTATCACAGACTTGAACAAAATAACAAAATAGTTTCTACAGAAACTAAAACACGAAGTTTATGTGCGACGTTATAAATAATTTGGACGAGATATCTACGTCTTAAAATACGGTATTTTTACAAAAGTTACAGCAAGCACGTATCATAAAACATGACATTTTATCTATAAAAACGGAAGCCCTATAACACTCCCACGTTTCTTCGTAATTTTCTAATATAACTAATGCAATACCCCTGACATGCCACGGTATAGTTGCACCATTTTGGTATAGTTAAAACAAAATTGCTGTTTTTTCATCATTGGTAGAACTGTGCACAGTATCGATGTTCATTCATAAGCAATACGAACCTATCGCTTGCAAAATTCAATTTTCATAATTTATCCAAAGAAACTACTTCTTTAACAAACAATAATAACTTTCGTGTGTAGCTAACCTACTTTAGAACAACCCAGCGTAAATTAATTAATTAATTAAACTAGAGAAATTTCGAGGTTTCGTAATTTACCTACTGTTTGGAAAACAAACATCAAACGTACGATTCGACGAGAAGCCGACATATAATTAAAATGTAATTAATTTTACGCCCACTTGCAAAACTTCCCATTTTTACATTTTGTCCAAGTTCAGTTTAATGAGAATTCTTCAGTCCGTACAATTTGAAAAACTTAATATTAATGCCTTTCTAAAAGGATGACGATGGAGGGGTAAGAATATTAACAGTACTAAATGACCTTTTATAAAATCTTGATGAATTTTTATGCGTGGAAATATTAAAAGTTTTCGTAACTTTTATAATTTTAATATGGAAACTTTTTAGTGGTATCGAACATAAATGTTTCGATTATATCTCAAACATTCGTTTGCCGTAAATTATTGTATAACACAGTCACTGTGGTATCGTTTTTTTTTTATAATAGCGAAAGTAAAACTCTCAAAAGTTTCATTACAATGTATACCGCTGTGGGGTAATTAGAAAGTTGAAATTAAGCCTTAGTTAAGTGCAAACTGGCCAAGTAACAATCACCGTAATATAACTAACACTACTGGCCAGCAGTTATATAAACTTGTATCATCGTTTAAACTTTATACAACCCCAATAAAACCGCTACTTTGAATATTTCTAACAGAATAGAAACACGATTATGGCGGAGATAACATACGATTCTTCCTTTACTACTTATGCATGCGTTTGGCTTAAAAAGACTTTTTAATTTAACGTTTTAAAGGAATTTAGATAAATATATACAGGGTGTCCATTTAGTAGCCCGTTCTTCAAGTACGGCTTTATTGTTAAATTTACTAAAAAATAAATATACGGGATGGCAATTAGGTTGGATGAAGCACATTTGCAAATTAGTTAGACACATACAGGGTGTCTCCAAAAAGTAGGGTGCATAAAACGTATATTTTTTTAAATGGAATGACCCACTTTTTTAAGCGCAAATGTAGGGGCCTTGGGTGAACTTTGTAGTCGTACATTATTTTTGTATTAATACACGGCGTTGCCAAGTTATTAATTAATACATATTTTTTTGTTAAAAATCAACCCTTCCAATATACGCTTGTATTTTTTTAACGTCTTGTTTTTGTTTTTATGTAAGTTTGGTGGTGGACTTGGGTTGAATGAGAGTATTCAACCGTGACGAAACATTAAATTATTTCATACAGGATGTTCACTTTTTTTTGCTCCAAACATCGACATTTTCAAACTCATTTTTCTTCATTACTTTAAATAGCACACCCTATTTATTATTGCATTGGAATTCCCGGGAAATTTTAGTGCAACTTTATTAAGCTTACCCTATACCTAAGTGCGATAGTTTTTTCGTAAATTCAGATTTTCTATTCCTTACGGCAGTAATTAGTGGCGCGATGGACGAGGCAACGCATAGGCCGGACACTCGAATCGAGGATACCGTTCAAAATGTTTGCCGTCTTGTACTAAGTACGAGTCTATTCTTTTTGGTGACAGATTTCATCACTTCATTCAATATAGCTGGAGTAATGTGGTGAAAAGACTGTTGAATCCTCTCCATCATGTTCTATCTAGTTGTGGCACCATTACGATAAATGTATTCACTAATTTGTTGCCTGGCTTTTATGGAATAGTGAGGCGGAGTTCCGTCCAGCTGCAACCACATTATCTCCGTAATGTAGTTAGGAAGATGCCGAGTTAAATTTTGAAACTCTTCTATCAAGAGATTTAAAAAGATTTGTCCTATTAGTGGATTTTCAAAAAAATAAGGACCAAGTACATAGCTATGTACGATTCCTCCCCAAACGTTGAGACTCCAGTTATGTTGGAAATGGTTGACGCGGATAATGTGCGGGTATTGCGTGTCATAAAAGTGTAAGTTGTGTCTGTTTACAAAACCATTTCTATGTAACGTGCATTCCTCCGTAAACAGCACATATTAAAAAAAATAAATGAAACCTTATTTCATCGCATCCTCGATTCGAGTGTCCAGTCTATGCGTCGCCTCGTCCACGCGCCTTAACCATCGCGCCACTATCTACTGCCGCGCCGTAAGGAATAGAAAATCTGAATTTACGAAAAAACTATCGCACTTAGGTATAGGGTAAGCTTAATAAAGTTGCACTAAATGTGCTTCATCCAACCTAATTGCCATCCCGTATATTTATTTTTTAGTAAATTTAACAATAAAGCCGTACTTGAAGAACGGGCTACTAAATGGACACCCTGTATATATACCCTTCTATTCATTTCTACATCAATAAACAATTTTAAGTTTGTAGATTTACAAAGGGGGGGGGGGGGGGGGTTTAAGAACTTTTTTCGATCCAATATTGACCCTGATTTCTATCGCGTTGAAGGCCTCCAAAGCTCTCTTACGTCTGCCCAGTTTGGTGTTCTTCTTAGCCACCTTTCTTTCACCTGCACGCACCGATCTTGGTTTACGTTGGCCCATTCCACTGAGGAGATCTCTACGAATGTGTTTGATGAATTTCGAAATTTTCGAATAATGAGAGCAATTTACGAGGAAATTTAGCCTGAGGTAAAGAGTTGTGATGGAACGACAATTTTTCCTGCTAGTACGCCAAAAGTTCACTGGCCATTGGAAAATACTCGGGCTTCATTTTTTTGAAAACTCGCTGTGACCACTGTATTGGTCGGATTATTGACTTTTATATCTGAAAATGACCCCAATGAACCCTCACGTCAGTTATACCTATCGATATCGCATTGGGATGTGTTATTTCTATTGTAATTTTGAAAGAATCGCAAAATATCGCAACAAAACAGTATCTGTCTCACTTTGACACATCCTAGACAGCTTGAAACATTATACTCTTTTCTAAAACTAGGCATATGAGCCGTGGCATGCTCTTAGGGTCATTTTGAGACATAAAACTCCATGATCGGAGCAAAACTATGATCAGAGCGAGTTGTCCAGAAATGTATGCCAAAGTCCAATTTTATCATCGCTTTTATATGGGAGTGCGATTATGAAATTTTTATTGCTTAGGACAATTGCACCCCTTCTGTGTAGAGTTTGGTCATAAACTGCACTTAAAGATGTGACATACTCCGTACAGACAAAGTTCATTATGAAAACTTACTTACAACAGCAACTTTGTACAAAATGGTTCCAAAGAAATTCTATTAAAGTATGTGAACCATGTTTCGCCTTGAATATTACAATCTAAACACTAACAGTTACATTTTTTGCAAGAAATATAGCTATATGTATAATCCACTTGCCTAAAATTGTTTTTTTAAAATCGGCCAGAAAGTAGTACTTTCCGGTTTCCGAAAGTTATTGTGATAGTCCAGTAAAAGGTTTTACGGGACTCATTTTTACTTTCCGGCCTAGAACGGTCAATTGTTCTGCCCGTTTTAAAAAAAATATTGTACGTAATTTGCCTGCTTGTCCAGTAAAAGATCACTTTCGGGACTTATTACGTAAACTACTATTATTACTGACAAGTGAGTTACACGTAATGTTGAAAATACTGTTTTATCTGATTTGCAATGTTGCAACCATGTTTTATGAAATTTCCTGATTTCCCGAAACATTTTCTTTCAGAGCTAAAGCAAAATGTTGGAAGAAGGAGTTTTGCTTTTTTCCTAAATATTGTTTCATTTTCTTCTTTCCAGCGTCAGGTTAAATATCGCCTTAAATAGTCTCCTTATCCAAATCCCAGATTTTTTCAACATTATCTCCCTCATTACTATTACTATTACGCCATAGTTTTGTTAAAAATCTATAGAAGCTGTATTTAGTATGAATATGAAAAATACTTCATATTAATAATAACGTACATTTTCAAAAACGCTACTAAAGGCGAAGCGTTTATGGAAATTTTTTTTCATATTTTTAAACAAGGTATAAACTTTCGCGTTACATTAATTAATATAGGAGTATAGCGAGCGAGACATAGCAAAACTTGAAATAATAAGAGACAACGGACAAAGCAAAATAAGTTTCGTGATGGGAGGCAGTGTGGTCCTTAGGAAGACCCAGTCAAGCTGCACAAAAATGTACAGCGTATTAATTTTTTACTAAGATTGGAAAGTGTTTTAAAAGAAAAGTAAGGGCGGAAAGTATGAATGATCCTGGTTACCAAAAAACCCTCACACAAATAGATGAAAATGTAATTGCACAAAAAGTTGGAACTTGGGGTTTTCTATTTTCCTATTTAGATATTCAACGGATTTTAAAACTCGCTATCCATAAAAATGGTTTTATAAACCAAATTTAACAAAGACAGATTAAAAGTGAAACCTCGGTAAGACTAGCAAAGTAAAAGAAGAAAAAGTGTAGCTAATTAGTGAACCGAGAGAAACCACGGCAAAATTTTTTTTTGGAAAGTTACTAAAATGAAGATGAGAAGGAAAAGTGAACGAAATTCCGTAGAGGAATATAATTGAACGATGCTTAATAGGTTATAAAACTATCCGTTCACTTCATCTGTTCACTTGCGCCATTTAAATTTTTCCATATTTTATCCATTTCATCCCCCATAACCGTGGCTCTTCAAGCATTTTGAGAAACCTTTTATTTTATCAATTTATTGTGATTTTAACTTTTTGTCGGTGTGTGACAAAAGTTTTACATTATCATTTTATGTGATTAGTTTCCCCCTCAGCTTTAATGTTCATTT
This sequence comes from Pyrocoelia pectoralis, assembly GCA_036250285.1. Taxonomy (NCBI): domain Eukaryota; kingdom Metazoa; phylum Arthropoda; class Insecta; order Coleoptera; family Lampyridae; genus Pyrocoelia; species Pyrocoelia pectoralis. The sequence continues at coordinate 9,065,829 of CM070077.1, read as the reverse complement.
GTTATTACTTAAGATAATTTTATAACTGGCTGGAAAATGGGATTGGATAATGCCGAAACATGTCGCCTGGTTTTATAACCTGTTAATCATCGTTTAATATTATATTTATCGTTGAAGGGGAAGGTTGTGCGTATTATTACCACTACATTATTAGATCCCCACCTTAAAATCATACTAAATACAGCTTCTATAGATTTTTAACAAAACTATGGCGTAATATGAAAGGGACAAGTATACCAAGTAATGAGGGAGATAATATTGAAAAAATCTGGGATTTAGATAAGGAGACTATTTAAGGCGATATTTAACCTGATGCTGGAAAGAAGAAAATGAAACAATATTTAGGAAAAAAGCAAAACTCCTTCTTCCAACATTTTGCTTTAGCTCTGAAAGATAATGTTTCAGGAAATCAGGAAATTTCATAAAACATGGTTGCAACATTGCAAATCAGATAAAACAGTATTTTCAACAACATTACGTGTAACTCACTTGTCAGTAATAAAATGATTTAATCTACTACAGTTCACTGGTATGTAGACAAGAAAATCCTGACACCTCAGATAGAAGAAACCTAAATTTGGGAAAAACTTAAAAACACCCTGAAATAAGCACAATAAATTGCTTGTTAGTAACACTTTCAAAATTGTTCCCTCTATAATCTAAGATTAAAGCTTCAAGACGTATCGATACGTTTTCAATTTTCGAAATTACTTGGATCGCTCTAGAAAGTTGTTCATATTTTATTATACTTTATTCCAACGATTTAGATGTCGAAGACGAATTGTTATAATGTACCTACTGATAAGGTGAAACTGCTTCATCTGACGATTTCTTTCTCACAGTCAGGATTATTAATTGTTTCACGTAAAGGTTAATGATTCGGCATTACTCACTCGACATAAAAATGCAGACGTTTCCACGATCAAACGAGTGCGAATAATAGCCATGAAGTAAAGATTACAAGAAAAGGTCGTGAAGTGATTTATTTAAGAAGTTCATGTGCATTAGTTTAGAGACACTTCTTTTAACCTTGTCAACTTGACATGATGAACGCCTTTTTAAATATTTACCATTTACGGCTGCTTAAAATATTAATCGTTTTGTTAATTTTAATGCCGAATTCAATACTCTTGGTTTATACGAAAAGTTCCTTTTTTGAGCAGTTTAAGTAGTACGACAAAAAGGCAAAGGTATATAAATTGTAAATTTTTTCTGCCGCATTGTGATCTTTTACATATCTATTTGTTTGAATTTTGTTTATATTTTTCGGGGTATATATGAATTCGTTAAGTTTGGCATTTTTGTGTTAAGGAGTTCTAAAATTTTGGCATCAGATTCTGAAAAAGCATAAAAACACCGTCAAAATGGCAGTCAAAATATAAAAGTTTGCTAAATATAGACATACTTATGGTTATGACATTATACAGTGTGTCCACGGATTGAGTTCACTATAAATGTAAATGACCAAAAATTTTGGAATTTGAAAACGATTTTTTCAGATTCTGCCCTGCTTCATTGGAAATGAATTTTCATCATATTTTTAATTTTTTTAATTCAAAGCCGCCTTGATCGTGGAACAAAAACTATTTTCTTTGCAGGTAAAGTACTTTTTTGTGTATCATAGAGCAAAAGCTGTTATTTTTATATTTTATTAAGTCAACTGTCATCGATTAAATCTAGGAATCTATGCATACATTTCAAACAATACATTGTCATTTGTTTACAAAAAATACTGATTGTCATTCTGTTACAATGATAACTCTTCAACAAAGAATTTACCTTGTAAACTATTCAATCAAAAATATCCAGACGTACACATTACGGTTAATGGAATAAGAAAATTAATAAAGAAATTCGATGAGACGGGATCTGTTGAAGTCAAAAAGAAAGGGAAAAAGGCATACTGTGAAGACGATGATGCTGCTATACTGCCTTAGCCATGCATTCTTTATTCAAAAATCCCAGGTTGAGTTTACGAAGAAGAGCAGCGGAGGTTGGTTTTAGCAAAAGCCACTTAAGGAATATATTTAAAGAAAATAAAATTATTCTCTTCAAACCAACATTAATTCACACCCTAGGAGCTTGTGATTATGACATTAGACTTAATTTTTGTGTAAACATTGGTGGAAAAATTATAGATGACCGTTTTTTTCACTATAATATTTTATTTTCCGATGAAACAACGTTTACGTATTTTCTGGATGAGTCGTTAAATCAGGAAGTTTATTTGGAGTTGCTGGACAACTTTTATTACCAGAATTAGAGAACTTTCCCTTGGAGCAAAGGCGTAAAATGTATTTTCAGCATGATGGCTGTTCGTCACATTCGACTTTGTTGATAAGGGGATAGCTGGATGAATATTTTCCGGATCCATGGATAGGACGATATGGATCGATATTCTTTCCGCTCCGTTCGCCAGACTTAACAATTTTGGATTTTTTCTATGGAGCTACCTAAAACAGAAAGTGTACCAAACAGATATGAACCACAATATTGAAAATCTTAAACAAGCAATAATAAATGCCCTAAGTGAAATAACTCCGGCCATGCTAAGAAATGTATACCAAGAATTTCGAATTAGAGTGGAGAGATGTTTTGAAGTTGCTGGAGGCTACTATTCTTTTTACTATTTAATGTACGTTTTCTTTTTTAAAATTATTTTTGTTATTGATTACAAATAGACGTTACTGATATTGTTGTTTGAAATGTTGTATGCATAGATTCCTAGATAGAAAAATAAGGGTTTCATGAAATTATAGGGATTATTTTCAAATTTTGCACTGAATATAATTTTTTGATTCTGAACAGTTGTTCTTAATAAAATTTTGTTCTATGATACACAAAAAATGTACTTTACCTGCAAAGAAAATAGTTTTTGTTCCACGATCATTCATCAATATTAAACCATAAAGTGTGATACATGCTTGAATGCAGAATAAAAAGCTCTTCTAATATTATGTATAAAAAAATCAGAACCGTATAAAAAAACAAAGTTGATGATGGTTACTTGAAAACGAAACGTCGGATTCCAATTTGCTGTATCCCATGTTAAAGAACGTTAAAAAGTACCTGTAGAAGCTTCTTTTACTTTTTATTTAACATCAATGACAGGGTAACAATTTGTCGAAAACGAAATCCTGAAAATTTGCTTTATGTCGCATAACTTCGGAACGGTTCGGAATTTCGTCAGTTTAATAATGTCATTTTACTAAACTCAAAATTGCCCAACTTTTCTCCCATTTAAGCGAAACTCTATCTCTTACCGTTTCCAAAATCCCCATAGTGGCCCTCCTTATCTTGGACACAGTGTATAAACTTCAATGTAACTCCTGTCCGTGTTTCTATATCGATCAAACGGGTAGACTCTTCTTCATTGGATTTAAAGAAACACCTCCTTGCTATCAAAAACAGCAATTTAACCCCGCAATCTACTTTCGCAGAACACATTCTTTATACTGGCCATTCGTTTAACCATAATTGTGATTTCAATATCCTCCACTTTTGCCAGAAAGGTCACCTCCTTAACGTTCTGGAAACATTACAAATTACTAAATATAAAAATAGTACAGAATTAGTGAATGAAATTGTTGACCTCCGTAACGATTATATTAGCCTAAGTTTCATATAAGCATTATTTTTCTTTTGCGCTTCACCCTGTATGTCTTCATCCTTGCCAAGGTTAACTGTCATTTTCAACGCCATCTACATTCTTTTTGTAAAACTGTTGTTTCAATCGGTTACTTGTCACGTGTTATAAATGTTGTTTAAATTTATTGCTTTGATATTTATCTTAATTAATCAACGGCCATCTAGGCCTTTAATCATAAATTAATGTAATTTTTTAACTTTTTCAAAATGTAACTTCATTATTCATAGTTATTTCATTTAAAGTGTTGGTTTTTTCCCCTCATAGGTAAGTGGGTTTGTCTCCTATTATTAGTTTTACTTATTCTAATGTATTTTTAGCTTTCATTCTTCATTTAATTTTATTGGCTTGAAAATGGAATAGTAGGATTCCGAAACATGTCGCCATCGCCCTAAATTTATTCATAATTTTATTTTCTCGTTTCCGATGTTCACAAGTTTTTGAACAAGGAACGTCAACTTTTATCCCTAGTTGGTTTGCATTGCCACTAGTTTAAATACTTCTATAAAAAAAATAACATAACTTCGACCTGATTTTTCATTAAAACATTTAAGGGGAGGTTGTGAGACTTTTATTTTAATATTATAACCTATCCCCCTTTGAGAGAATGGAACCGTTCAGACATTCCATAAATGTGCATGTGCCAAAAGTACAGAATTTTCGGTATCTGCCATTTGAGTTACGGATTAAGGATCGTAGTGGCCCCAACGAAATCAAAAGTGTTATCAGACCAAATTATTGCGCTGTTAGCTGTTTGATACGTCCATTAACTGTCAGTGACAAATGAATGGTACCTTTGTTTCTCCGGTAAAATGTTTGGCACAAAGAGGGTTATCCAATTATCCATCTAAGTGGTAAAAGTTGCATTCTAATTTAAAGAGCGCTCGGAGCAAATGAGCACGTTCTAACTATGTCCAGATATATATCTTGATAAAAACCCCAACAATTGGGTTAGTATCTCACCCCATATCCTGTGTAACGTACAAAAACCCTTGTAAAATGTAACTCTAGTTCATCTCCACTACTCCTAGCTAAATAATGACTGTAATGATTCTAATAAAAAATACTCAGCTACAGTGTTTTGAGAGACAGAAGAGAAAATTCCATCCGTTAAATGATGAAATCAAGATTGACGTTAAACGCAAAAGCATTAAATGCAATAGGGTTTTAAAAAAAAACAAAGTTATTCCATTACATGTTGGTATAACATGGGAAACGGAAAGAATCCAGATAAGTGAAGCTGCAGCCCAAATATGCCCTTGAGTGGTTCCCGTTTTTCATCGGTCATTGGTAAACATTCAGCAAGTGCACCATTGCTCACACAATTTGATCTAACAAACAAAACTTATTTTTGGAACGTGAATAATTTATTTTAATTAGTTCAATTTCGACTTTCTTTGAACAACTTTTCGAAAGTGGTTTCACATTTTACAACTTATAAACCGCAACAGTTAAAACTTGCTGTCTTGATACTTAAATAGACCAAAAAGAAAATGAAATAATAATACACAAATGAAAATTACAAGACTCCGGATACTGAATAGCAAATATCTAAGTTTGAAATTCCACTTAATTCTGTTACGTAGCTTTTGAGAGAAAATTTCCATTCACGATACTACCTAATTTATCTTAATTGTGTTTGCGGAAGCTTATGCAGGTAGGATGCGTGTTCATTTACCCCTTCGGTAAATATTCTGTAACTACATTGAAGATTAAAGGTTCGCGTCAAAATTCGATATCACCGTTGGTTCGATCATGTAATTTGATTACATGAGATAATTGAATTACAATCGAGTTTGTTCCAATTTCTTTTCGGAAGTTTCTTTGAGAAATTCTACGAAAATTAAATAGAAGAGAGAAATAAGTTTTTAGGACAGAAAATATATTTGAAGCGTAATGTTACATTTCCGAACACCCCTTTGTTGTTTACTAGATATTATTTTATATAATCAATCTTGTTCTGTTGTCAATAAATTGATTGTCAAGCGAATTCTTTTCGTTTATATTCGTGTGATGTAGGTGATTATTGTGATTGGTAAATAAAGGTTTACCTTAACGAGTAACGTACAAATAATGTAATAGTATATTATTCAACGAGCATGTAATGATAGCTATTACTCACGAAGATGTAATTTGCCACACGAGCCGCCAGGCGAGTGTGGTAAAACATCTGAGTGAGTAATAGCTATCATTACATGCGAGTAGAATATACTATACTTTTTCTAAGACTTGCTTTTTCTAGACCGAAATATATAGTAATTAAAATAGCGTTAGTTGTCAACAAACGTCAACCAGTTATCAACAAACGTCAACCGATAATTGTTCTGTCAGATAAACCACGCCCTTTTAAAATCGCCTAGCAACCTTTCAATCCATGAGTAATAGCCGTGAGTAATGAATTCATAACTCACGGGTAGGTAAAAGGTGTTATTATCTATTCAAAACTAGCGAATAATAAGCATACAGTCATAGAAACAACATTTTATTAACTGGCCACAGATTGATTTTTTAAGAGTTTTTCTATTAACTTTATATAAAATTTGACGTTTCCAAAGTTATGTCATTTTATGTTGCTATGGTAACATTTCCATTCGGGTACAAAATTTCTAGTGCGGTAAATACGATTTACTAGACTCGAATGAGTCTGGTAAAACAGAGATTAATATTCAGTATGAAATAAACGTTATTCAATCGCGTTCCGTGTCACTTCCAAATTGTTGTTTAATCAGATGTTTCAGATGAAATTTCCGAATTTTCCTTGAATATTTAGAAAATTAACTCATCCTAAAAAGAGATGGGTAAAAGAGTCTCACAGCTAATACTAATTGGTATGTGGTAATACGTTTGGCAACAGGCGTTTAAACCGATTTAAATAGGATCAGCTTTGAATTGACCATTGTTTGAATTTAACCTTACTGCTTCAATGTTAAATACTTATAGTCATTATTTGACTAATCATTCTCAGCGGTGATCGTATATAGTAAAATTTGTGCTAAAATGTACAAAAACTATAAATAGCGAACAGCGTTCCTTTAGTAAGCATATTAAAACCAGATTTATGGTACTTTAGTTCTTGCCAAACGTGATTCATGACCATAAATTCAAATGCCACGCAATCAGATCGATAAAGTAAGCAAACTTGAATGTAGAATATAAATGAGATTAATTCTCTATAAACCAATTGGGCCGTTTATATTCGTGTGAAGTTAACAGGAAAGTGGTGACCCAATTACACTCCATCGAACAAAATACTGAGGTTGGGTGACATCAAATTAATCACGATGTAGGTTTATGCATATAAAACTGTTGCTTTTAGAGCAGCCTGTGTAAAAAATAATATTATCACGAAGAACAGGTGTATGGAGAAGCTATACGCTTTTTATGTGCTAAAAAATAGCGTGTGTTAGTCGATAGTACTGAAATTGCATCGTTGCGTCTAATTGTTCAATATATAAATTAGCTACCCTTATAGGATCATTTAAGTAAAGATTCTCACAAGACAACCACGTAGGTTATCAGTGTAAACCCATTTTGGCGTTCAACGTAAACTCTCTTGATATACATAAATTAAGCACCTCGTTTAAACTAATCTACACCGGTATTTTTCGATGGTAGATGTTCACCGTCAGCCTCCTCAAGCAAACGACAGTCTTCAGCTGCAAGGTAAAGCATAAAAGCAAAGGTTCTCACAAATGCTGTGTATTTGGCACAAAACACGGGTTCTTCGTTGTTAGAAAAATGCATTTTCATCGCGATATGTGTTGGTATTATGACTGGTTAGCTTTACAGATGTCCAACTTATAAACAAAAAAGACAAGGCGCAGCTTTAGACATGTATGTCGACTACCTTAGAGTCCCTTCATATATAGGGACTCTAGACTACATCAGAGTCAGTAGATTATACTGACTCTGGACTACATTACAGGACTACATTAGAGTCCCTATATAGAGAGAGTACCGCAATTGACGCCATTTTGACTCCAGAAAAGGGCGGGTAATTTGAATTGAAGGAAAGGTATTGGTTTGATAGAAAAATTATTACAACTGACAGCTGACAACTGACAACAGCTGATCCCTGACAAGACAACCATAATATGCAGCCGCCATTTTAGCTCCAAAGTAACGCCCAAACCAATTGCGGTACTCTCTCTATATAGGGACTCTAGACTACATGTGTCGTTAGCGCCACCCATGTGTGAAACCCAGAAACTAAGTTGTGTAATATCATCGGATGCTGCCGGTCATGAAAATTTACATAGGTAGCGTCTTCCACATCAGTATAAAAAAGTTTACCACAGGCATTTTATAATTGCACATAAGTTGTTCAGAGATAAATCCAATCCAAAATTTAGTTTACAAAGCTAAAAATAATTTCGTTGCATGATTGTCAAATTTAATTAAATCTCATTTTTTTATTTTGAAAATTTAAGTAGATCTCTAATCATTTAATTTCCCATGTTAATTCATATCCATCTGTAAAACAAAAAACCTTATTTGATACAACATAATATAGAGAAGTCAGTTTTCTATCTGAGTAGGTACGTTCGTCACGCACTGTCCACAGTATCTGTCATCTTTTTTACAAGATAACAAAAAATATTTGTGCAACCTTTTACTCGCAGCCTCAGAAACAATAAATTCAATAAACAGAAAATAAAACCACATTTCTCTTTTTTTTATAACGTGATTCTCTTACAACAAATATTGTTTAAAGTAACTTTCTCCATGCAGACACGATCTCTTAAAAAAATGAAATAAGCGCACGGTGTAAAGATGTACAAAAGCATCGGAAAAGAACTGACTAAATGCTAATTATTTTGCTAGGGTCTCCTAATCTCGAATTACAAAAGAAATTGCCCGTCTTTGATACTAAATGAATGCAACACGGTAATTTTGGCTTTAAATATACTCCATTGAATTCATTCATAAACATACCTACAGTAAATTTATTCAATCAACGATAAAAGATAGTAATGACATCAACGCAAATGTTTAGTTGCGGTAGCACCTCCCTATTTTAATGTACCACAAATAAAATCAATCCTCTCTTTAACTGCAACATTCAGCAAATTAAACAATTATTCAATTTATCGGTGTAAATACTTTGTAGCGAACGTGGCGTTTTTAGCCAGTGTGAAGTCGTTCATTTTAGGTCGCTTTATTCTTGTAAAAATTTGTAATGAAACTCGTGAAGTCGTGAATACATTTTACAATTCACTGTTTACGAAGAATAAAATTGGAGTAAACGAAAAACTGTTTTGAAACCGAAAAGATAGTTTCATACACATCGTGTTCAAAGATAAACGTGGTATCTCCGTTATTATTGGAACTACAATGTCGGTTAAATGGGCAAATTGATATCATTTTTTCCGCTGGTTGCAATGGTGACAACAGAAAAACAATATTCACAAAAACAACTTTTTTAAATCAAACACCCTGTATATTTTTCACATTTCGAAAGGAAATTAAATTTTGAACAAAAAAATGTTAATACATAACCACCCTTAACTTAAAAATAAATACTTAATCAATAATAAGCACTTAAAACTTTTAATGTTAAATGTTACAAAACCCACATAGCAAAAATTTGACAGAAAAAATCTGCAGAAACACAAATCGCCAAACACCAAATGTGCACTATTGTTTGAGATTATACAAACAATTCAGAAACAATGAACAAACAATTAAGAAAACAAGAAGCATGATGAACAAAGTGTGTGAATATCTCGAAAACGAGAGGTTCAATTGTTCTTCAGTTGTCACCACTATAATCGGCGGAAAAAATGACATCCATTTGCCCATTTAACCGACATAGTGTATACACCAGCGTAAAGTTTCTTTACTAAGGCATCGGAATTTTAAATTAAAGCTGTATGAGGCAGCTACTTTAACCACCAAACTATGTCCACCAATCAAACACGGCAAAATTTTACAACAACAATAAAAGCTCCCAATTCTTAGGATCCTCTAGGATTTAATAGAAGACTACCCTTATTAAAAATATACACAAATCAACTATACATAGGTTATAAATTATACAATACTGCATACTACAGTGCTGAATTCGAAACGCGTATTTGTATTATAACTAAATGTTACATTTCAAACAATATTTTTGGTTTCTGTTAGAGATTTGTTTGAGTAGCATCAAGGAGAAGTTTACTACCCCAAACACCCACACTAAGTATAGGTACACATTTTTTTAGTTCCTTCTAAATATTCTTCAATCTCTAAACAAAGTTGCAAACTTATAGACCACGATTCCTCGAGAGGAAATATAAAAGCGTTTTGAACATATCACATTCTTACAAAGTCCAAGTTTGGTTTTCAGAAAGGGGAAGAAATCTGATAGAGACATTACGACTATAAGATGGATTAGATTGACAACACTAAACTACATTTATTCATACGGACCACCCTATATATTTTGGGGTTTTCGAAAAGAGAGTAAAATTTCCTAAATTTTGATGTATCATTTGTTATATTTATGTTAAATATTATTTTTATGCATTAAAATATTTTGCTTGCAAACATCTAGGTTTCCATAGTTAACAAAAAACGGCAGCATGATTTAAAACGACAATGCCTTAGTTATCTGGAAATTTTAATTGGCTCGAAATATTTTTAATTTGAAATACCAATGTATTAAATGCATAATATTTAACATAAATATAACAAGTGATACATCAAAATTAAAAAAAATTTTACTCTCTTTTCAAAAACCCCAAAACATATATATATATATGAAAAAATGTAGTTTAGAGTCGTACACAAAAAACCAAACACCCTGTATAAAAATTGTCCATCGCAATGGATTCTACGTAAAAAAGTGCTCTAAGAAAAATTTTGACAAAATCAATTATCTGTAACAATAAGAAAGTTATGGAGGATTAAAGAAATCGACTAAATTCGAAAAAGGCCCCCTAGTGGCCAAACGATTAGAGATAGCTTAATTCTGTTTACGCCAGTGATTTTCTCATTAAAATTGAGCTCAAGACACCTAGGTCCATTTTTTTCTATCTCTTAAGATAAAGGATGTTTCCATAAGAAAGTGTCCAATTTGGCCCACCCTGTACATAATAATGGAGTCTATCAAAAAAACAAAGATATTAGAGATAACTCCTCCAAAGATTCCGGAGCAGTGGATAAACTTTACTCTTTACATGCTGTCTAATTACTCCTGAAATGCTGTACGGGAACGATTTAATCAAAATCTGGATTATTATCGCATGGAAGATGAAGGCAGGCACTTCGAACATCTACTAAAGTAAAGTTGAATTTGCATAAACTGGTTTTATTAATCAACAGAAGAAAAAATTAACCCTTGTTTTTATTTCAAAATTTAAAGGCTGTTTTAGTTTTTAAATGCCTCAAACACTTTCCTCATTTTCCATTTTTGCAGCTTCAATTTTTCTGCTAAAAATTTAAAAAACTAAAAAAACTAGTACACTGAATTCAGAAAAGAAAGACCTTTCAAATGACGTATCACTTGCCGCATCATCCCTATTTAAATTGTAGGGGTTGTTTACACAACGCTAAGGGATGAAATCATTTCAGGTTGAAAATCATGACAAAGGTGCCCCCCTTGATATAAAAATTGACGTGTTTTTGTATTTCTCAAAAATGAAAATTTTCTGACCAGAAACCCGTCTGTTACCTACCTTCTCGTTGGGCCACTCCGTATAGTATACAGAATTCATTCAATTTACTATTCAATTCATAATATTTGTAAATAAAGCAATGTAGACCAAAGCAGAAATAAATTACTTATTATTATTAATACAAATTTTATGTACTTTCGCTTGCGCTAAAGCTGTGGCTATAGTTAATGTTATATTCTTACAGTGGTAAAAACCTAATACAAAGGAAGATAAGCGATGTAGCTAAATCCACCACAAACATCTCATGCCTTAAAGGAGTACTGATAAAAACGTCAGATTTAAATTCCGAATTCCAAATTCAACAAAAGGAAAATCACTGTCAGTGACTACGGTCGATCTTAACTATAGTAGAATTGTTGACACTTTGAGCACCATTTTAATACTCAATCATTATTCAACGCGAAAAGGGAGTGGCACGATAACCTTTTTCACGCAACGTTTTTTGCGATGCGATGTGAATTTAATAGTCTCCTCGTGGATTTTCAAAAAAACAATAAATTATAAAAAAGCTTGTGATAAACTTTTATCTGCACATTTAAAAAACACAACACGCTAAGGTTGTGTGAAAGCAAAAATCGTTTGCCGTTTGCACAGACATCAAACTCCCGAAAATATCTCGGGTACATGAATTTATCTACTATGCCGCGAGAATAAATTATAGATGAAAACCAGAACATTCCGATTTTACATGAACACAAACAAACGATTATATCTGCATACGTCAATACCATTCGCTAGCTCATCTATTTAAACTGTAAATCCTCTCTAAATTTAAATCGTTCATCTCCGGTTAGTTCAAACCTCAAAATGTGTTAAGAATTTGATTATTAGATAATTAGATTTCTCCCAGTATAGATCATTTCGAAATTAGTCCACGTATGATGATAGTTCGTAGGGGTTACAAACAGTTAATGAATAATTTATATTTGCATCTAAAAAATAAAGACCGAACTTTAAAAGCCGTTATGTGTATCACTAATTAGATTAGTCCCCCCTTAAAGTGAAACTAACAATAGCTTTTGTAGGGTAATATAGGTAGGTACATTAGGTACGTTCATAACATAATTTCATTATGGTTTTTTCCCACAAAAATGTTATTACGTCTACGTAACTTCACATAATTTTCGTTCAAAAGGAGCAGAATCTTCCCTTAATTGAATTACATCCGCGATTTTTGTTGAATTCCATTTGGATTCCGGGACAATATAACACAGATTGAAAAACACGAACCGCATCTTAATTTTTCCAAAAGAATGTATCATTGGCAGATGCAGAACCGCGATTATTGAAACTGAACGTATCACTAGACAAACTAAATGAAGTTTTACATGCAGAAAAGTTGCCAGACTTTAAACGTTGCTTCTTAATTATACGTTAATTAACTAAACTGCTGTGGTACTGTGACCTAAAAAATTTGGAAGAGATGCCATTTCCATGTTTTCCTTTACTTGATATTTCTTTTCCATGGCACAGTGTCTGTGAATATATTTTCATTTTCGTAGCTCTATTTAAATTTAAATTGAAGTAGTATACGTAAGCCTATACCCTACAGAGCTCATATTCATTTATTACTATATTCAATTCAGTTTTAACAACCATGATTTACATTTGCGCTTTTAGGTAATTATGCGTAGACCAAAATTAAGAATTTACGATAACCGATAAATTCGAAAACTACCTAGTCATGAGAAAGGCGTCGTAAAGGAGAAAAGGTTGGTTCTCAAAATTTATCTACGAGTCTGGTAACGTTCACTTGAAAACAAACATAAATAATACATATCACATGGAAGTCAACGCCAACGGCAATGAAACAGTAATCACGTTTACACTGTTTCTAAAATAGAATAAATGGCCGTTTCATTAAAATCATATGTACATATATGATCAAATCAAAGTACCCCAAAAATACGAAACCAACGAGTAATTACTAATTGACAAACGCATCAATTTTTCCATAGGTTACCAATGCTCTGTAAACATTAGAAAGTCAAAGGAATATTTTTGTAACTTGCCTCCATTTCCATTCTTTAATTGACATATTAACGAACGCGACGTCATCATCTGCGATGTCCTTATGGCCTTATTAATTCAATGAACACTATGCGAAAGTTTTTAGGTTGTTGATGTGGAATAATCTTGTCATGCATGACAATTTAAATTACAAAATATATCAAGAACATTCCGCAGATAATAATTTATCAGGAAGCAAATTTGCAACCGTATTTTTGACAAGTTTACGTGTTTCAGGGGGCGTACATTACAAGATTATCTTCCATATTTGTGTTTTGTAACAGAATTTGGTTAAAACAAAAGGCGACTAGATCAAATTATTAATTTTAAAATTAAAAAATCACAAAAATCCATGAATTGAGTAAAGTAAAAAAATTGTTTGAAAGCGACATAAAAAGGGCAAATTATAAAAAGTACTATAAAAAACACGTCTCATAAGACCTTGAACCATTCATTCTTTAACATAACTCGTGGCTACGCCACTCGTTTTTTACACTTGAATTAGCGCTTCAAGATTGGTCTTATGAAACTTTTTTTTAATATACTATAATTAGCCCATAATAATATTCTAAATCTAGCAGTTTATTGGATAGACACGAATATTTTGATGAAAAAACGATACACGGGATGCAGAACAGCATTTAATATCCTCTTTTTCACTTATGTAAGAATTTTTTACCTTGTCGATGTTGACGACTGGTTAATTATTTTTAGTTTTACCAAATCTCTAACAGTGTTGTTATTTGCATACTGCTTTGTTCGTATTTTGTCTTTTTCATTGAGATATATTCAGCTGCAGATTTTCGTTTGATTTTCTGGAAGGAATTGACATTACTTTTAGTTCTATTGCAGAATCTGATGTTGCGCTGCCTTTGATACTCATTGCTTTGGCAATAGCTATAACATAAAAACAATTGTTTTTAAAACGACCAATATAATTCAATCATCCCCATTGCTTCTAGTTCAACCGACGAGTGTGATTCTACTTGGGGGTTGGGTTATTCTCGTTAAATATACATTTCCTTTTTTTTAATTTTCCATGGAGAGTATACGTCTAGTGCGGGTTGAGGAAAACTGATTGGGGTAGTGTTTATTTCCATTTAACAATAAGATTGTATAGGAATTGTTAGCAAGACAAACTACAGCCAAAGGAATAGAGTAAACAATACGAATTGATGATTAATTACAAAATTCGTCACTATAAAAATTAATATATTATTATATTATTTCTGTTTATTGCTTATATTTATTATACCTACGTTACATCAATTTTTTATAGGTACGAACTTGGTAATTAATCATCAAATATATTATGAATTAATAAAACTACTTAAAACCTCCCCTTAGACAATGATATTTAATTAATAAATTCAAACTACTTATACTTATAAATATATTATACTAAATGTCAATTCCAAAACTTGACGATGATGAAACCGGAGAAATTGGATTTTACTAGCAAAGACTGAAATTTGTTAACATACGGTTGCATTTCAAATTCAAAATTTCAAATTATCACCAATGTATCATCGGCATACCTACATTTTAATTTCTGTGTAACACGATTGTTTTCATTCATCATAAAAACAAGTTAAAAATGTTCTTCTAGCATTGCCAGACCGAAAAAAATTGAAGTGCAAATATCGAAATAGTTATCACTAATAAATGTTGACGCAATAGTCATGGCTATCTTTTATTCAAAAACTTTTTTATAAATTTCGTCAAAATAAGTTTTAAATGTTATATTCGTTTTCAGCGTTAAAAACTTTTGTATTTTGACCGGTACAGCGAAGCACATCAAGATCTAAGCTTGCTTTTTGATGCTCTTTCAGAATTTTAAAGTTCCTTAACACAAAAAATTCACACACAGACTTAACGATCAAGAAAGAAGGCTTCCAGGTCGCTAGGTCAACAAGGACAACTTATAGGGATTCGTGTGGATCGAGAAAAATTCTCTCATTTAGCAACTGCATTCAGAACCCTTCTATTCCCGTTGAGTAGTCGCCTCTTACGACACGCAGTGCCCCTGCGGTAGGATTATTCTTACTCCGACCTTACACGGAGATGATTAAACTTTATATCGTAACAAACAAATATCAAGGATTCCAAAAGAATTTTCGTCACCATTATTTTTTCAGACATATACTGTAATCACTGCAAAAAAGAATGGTGTCCATCCAATATTTTTGAGTAGATCTCCCGCGCCTTTCTAATATTGAATTGCTACAAATCAACTTAAAATTTGTTTTTCATAGCTAAGATTTGTATTTATAATTAACGAATTAAACAAGTCCGTGCAAGTACAATTAGTACAAGTTTACGCTGCCGCCGCCTTTACCAAGCTCTGGCAGTGGCGTCGTTAGATCCTTTTTGGGGGGGCTCGCGCCCCCTCGATATGCTTTGCGCCCCCTCAGAATAATTTAACAAAAACACGTATAATATATGTATTTGATAAATTTATATATCTAACTAGATCAACCAATGATTATGCCCCCCCCCCCCCCCCCCCCCGCCCAAAGCACCTTTTCTAAAGACGCGGCTGAGCTCTGGTAGGTACAAGTGTAGGCTAGCATTGCTACTTCATTTATATTGAAACTAGTATCAAATGCGCAAGTTTCTAGAAGCGTTGGCGAATAGTCTACTTGCACAATTTAATGAAACATTTAATTAAATAATATATAAATGCGTGTAGTAAATAAAATAATTGTTTACTATAAAATAATAATTCTTAAAAACAGTGTTACAAAAATTTTAACAAAATTTTTACAAGTTATATAGGTAACTTTTATGTCCCCGACTACCATAAGAAAGTACAGTACATATGTGAAATATTGCAGGAAAGCCAAACTTTCAGCCACAACGACCTGCTTAAATTGGATCCATTCCCGCGGAGGGAGGTCATTCAGCAGAATGTTTCGTAACACTGTAGGTACCTACATTAATAGGGAAGCTTTGACTCTTCATAAAAGCTATGTATACGATGTAAATGCCCACTACTTAAACGGTATTGTGTTCAATGGGTTCTTAACTCGCATAATTATAGTACCTTTCAATAAAAATAGCGCTACTTCTTCCTCGTCTATGTCTTCTTGAAGGCCATAAAAATATACCACTAGGTAAATAGAATTTTACAATAAATTGAAATACGCAAGCTGTGTAAAATCGTCTGATTTTTCACAGATATTGCCATTCATTTTCTTCTCTAACCTACTGTTTGGTTGTAACACGGAGTGGATAAAATTACTAAGAAAATTTCTTAAAGAATGGAACATACTAAACTGCCAAATACAGTACACACTTAATGCAGGTTAATTCTTTGAAAACTACAAGGATATCAATTCCGTCGTATAGGTACCGTCTCACGATATAAATATTTGGTACCGTCTATTGCAGATGCCAGTATACGCTTTACTTTGATTGTAGAAGATGTTTGCGGCAAGGAAATTGTCTCATATTTACCAAAAGCATACCTTGGAATGCACCTGGTCGAATGAGATTGTCACCTTCCCACATAGGTACCTTGTTGGCGATAAAAGCTTACAGTCCTCAAATTAATCTTTTAGTCAGGCCATTTCTCAAAAAGAACTAACGTTAGACAAAAGAAACTTTCATAGTGTGGACTCTTCACAAAAAGTTTCTAATACTCAAAATTATGAGTCCTGAAATCAATGATATTGCAAATTCTGTACCACTATGTAAGTGGGTAGATGTTGTCGTGAAGAGAAAATGCTGTAAGTAACGAACTCGGAATGAATGATCCCTATAGTCAGTCTAGTGTCCAAAATTTGCCGTACAATTCAAAAATGTCATTATATACAGGGTGTTCTATTAAAAAAATTAATGATGAATTTCTTATGTCAAAAAATTCGCAACTAAAAATACTAATCGACGTGTCCGAGCGTTTTTCCACAAAATAATTACCTCAACTGTAAACAAATTTGTTCCTTTCATCATGAACACACTGTACTGATTATGTTGTTAAGTTCATAAAGATCACAACGTTCAAATTCTTAAGATAAAAAACGAACAGGCGGCATCTCCGAGTTTTTTTGGGAATTATTCTTGGAGAAATGTCAGAGTAAGTTTGTGGCAGTTACCGGTTTCCCTTTATTGGTAAGGTACATTTCCTTTTAATCTATCTATGTATCTTCCTACGAATTTCATAAACAATTTTCTGCCATGTCACATTTTAATTTAATAGTTCGCGATTTATTATACTCTAGTTATACGGAAACCATAATTTAAATTCTTAATGCCTAAACAACCAATGGGGGAATTTTATCATAGAGCACATTAATCTAAAAAAGGGACACAATACACCAAAGGACGAATTCACAAACGCTTGCGGTTACAAATACAAATGTGTGTCACTAATAGATATTTGATTGCGATTTGCGTTGCAAATGTCTCCAATAAAAGTCAGTCAAACAAAAAACTAAACACAAAATAACCGGAAGGAGTGTAAGCTTTCTCTCCTAATTTAAATTTGAGGTATGTGCTAGCAAAAATCAGGATGTTGGTCAAACCATGTTTTATAGATATACACCGTAACAAAATTGATATTTTGTACGAAATTCAGTAAATTGCATGCATTCACAACGAAGTTTCAGCCAATCAAGTATCCTTCACGCACTGTAAATCTAATTTAAAAAATCCAATATTTTACACTTTTTATTTTGTTGAACGTATACGTTTGGTCTGCGCTGTCACGAAACTTAATGAACTGTTCACGGTTTTCCGTAACCAATTAAAATTGATGCTAAATATAAATGCAACTTAATGCTTTTAAAAGCAGCTTTCAAAACTGAAATCGCTTTACTTCGATTGGGACTGTCGCGATAAAAGACTTCGATATTTGAAATTGAGCAATTTTCTTCGGTTGAACTAAAAAAAAACTTGGGAAATATCTATGAACCCTACAGGATAAGATATTTCTAACCTCGCTTCGAGAAGTGATTAAGTGAAATGGTCTCCATTCGAATAGTATGTGTTCGTCAAATATCTATCTAGATAGGTATTTGATTTTATTATCTTCATCCATTATAGTTAGATGCGACTTAAGGTAAAATTTTCAGAAACCTTTTCAATTTAAGATTTGTTCGATATATCTAATGCGACCCTTATTTCGTATAAGAAAGTGGCAATTGTATTGCTTTAACTGTCTTCCTTATCTTAAATGAACCCCGTTTAGGTAATAGAAACTGTTACATTTTGTTAATCATGCCGCCGTCGGCGTCGTCTAGGTTTCGAGTCGATTTCCCAAAAATAAATGCAAATTCGTTCCTTTCTTTTTCGGGGTACATAATAATTTTAAGTCAATTCGGACATAATGGGGGATATCTCAACTGAAGTTGAGGCCAAATTACGGCACGTAAAAAATAGCCTCATAAATTGTCTTGAAATTGTATGTATACTTACTGTCGTAAAAAATAATGCATTTAAAAATTTGTTTCCATATCACTATATCAATATCACTGATTTATTTATGGTACAATTTTGAGGAAAATACTAAAACACTAATAACAAAAAGTCTTATGGCTCCACGAAAATTAAATTACAATATGGTTTCTTTAGTTACCATAATATGTACTTGTAAGATTAGGAAACGAACACAAGCAAACTCTTTTAACTCAAATAGTTCGTTGCAGTTTATACATAGTGACCCATCGAAAACAGCTCAGCAAGGTTTACGGCTTTGTATGTGAAAATGAAAAAAATCCTTCGACCCGTCCACTTTTATTTTCAGGGGGTCATATTTACACATTAATTTCATCTCTATAACCTCAAACTCTAAGCGGGGGCGGCATCTACCTTTATTTTTTCAAATGGGATGGGGTATCTTCTGATATATTCTTTGGAAAGGGCATTAAATTTTCTTTAAAACGGTGCTTCGTTTTTTAAATTTAAAGTGTAAACCTTGCTGGACTGTTTTCGATAAGGCATCCTGTATATTACCTCTTGTAATGGCCTTTGTCGTGAATTCCTCCCACCGACATAATCAAAAAAGTTTAGATATAGATTGGATCAATATTTCGTAGATACAGGGTGTTAAAGTTTCTAAAAATTAATAAATTATTTTAAATATCTCACGTGCATCAAACTCGGTACGGCTCATTAACATTAAATTATCTTAAAATTTAAAATCTGTCCATTTCCTCCAGAAGATACATCGTAAAACGGCGGAGGGGTGATGGCAGTTATGGTGGTTGCAACAGCAGCGGAGGGGGAGGGGGAAATGGTTATGGCGGTAATGACAGCTATGGTGGAAGTTATGGAGGAGTGGATACGGAGGTGGTGGCGGCCGTGAATCAGGCGGGTTTGGTGGCCGTGAAGGTGGGGATGATCGCAAAAGTGGCGATCTCAGGGGAAGTTTTGGGAAGTGGCAGTGGCTCTGGTGAAATGATCGTGCAGCAAGATACAATCTTTGTTTCAGGTTTCAGGGTAAGCGACATTATAAAGCGAATATAATTTGCGTTAATTCACACAGCAATAACTAATAAGTCACACCCGAGCTCTTGTGGGACAAACTATACCTAAATATTTTTCAGGCATGTTATACATCGTTGAAAAGCTCTTTTTAAAGACTATCTAACCAACCAAAAATCCAATATGGCCGCCATATGAAAAACAACAGATAGCACTAATAACTTAAAAACAAATGACAATCGGGGGCTTCTGATTATATCAAATAATTTGTCTTAAAAAAGTGTCTGAATAATGTAAAACTTTAAAAGAGGTGAGATTAAGCGTTAACGAGTTATTGAGGAAAATTAAAATCGATAAATTTTGGTTTTTTCTAAATATTTTAAAAATTAAAAAAGTTAGGTCAAATTTGAAATGATATTTGTCGTGAGTATTAAATTCTGCAAAACTTTCCCCATTTAACTGTTGCCCTACGTCTTCTAATAACCGAGATACCAATGGTGAGCATCGAAATTGGGACACAGTGTATGTATGTCTATTAGATGTAAATTCTTCTATATCTGTAGCACATTAATTTATATACGTTTTATGTGTATATATTTACATAAAAAATATTAGTTGTAAAATCCTTGCAATGACCAAATGGCAGCTACTCGAGCATAATGTAATTTTATTATAAATGTAAAAAATTATTTAAGCAGTTCCATACAAAAAAATGGAAAAACTACATTTTTACGTGCAACTGTACTTTTAATTATATTTAACTTAATTGCCACATTTCATTTAAAACAATAGTATCAAAAGGCGCAAATTCTTATAGAATTTTAATTTCAACCAACTTGTAACTAATTATGGCACATATATATACAGGGTGTCTCACGGTGACCGTCGGTTAGAAGTATATCAAGAACGGTAAAAGCTAGAAATTTGAAATGTTACACATGCGACATGCCGTGTTTAATCTATTAAATAAAAATATTTTCCAAATGGCAGCACTTCCGGAAATACCGGAAGTGAGCATCAACATCTTTATTTTAAATACAAACCAGGCAATTTTTTTTCACATTCTGATGTGTCATAAAATGTTTAGTAAGTATGCTTAAAATAATCGGCGTATCAATTTCGATTGTTGAGAAAAAAATTTTTTTTCACTGAAAAATTGGAAAATCTTGTTTATGAAATAAAATTGAAAGTCGAAAGTGGTATGGGATTTTAGGTTCTCAATGTCAAAAGATTGAGACACAATTGTCTGTAACGGATAATAAAAAATTGTCCGCGGTTACGTATCTATTTGACGTTATTTCCAGACTTAAGAGAAACTTTAAAAAGTCTCTTTTTTCAAATGGAATGCCTATTTAATTATCAGCCCATTCGATGCAGAAATAAATTTCCTTTAAATTGATATAACACGTTCCTATACCTAAAATCAATGATTACAGAGTTATTTACATTTTTCTATTTAAATTTATAATTACATACATTACAAAACATGGTTGGCTTTGAAAATTTTCAAAAAATTTTTATTCAATTGTTTCTTATGATTCTTATGTTTTCATTTTTATTTGACAGTTGTCAGTTAGCTATCAGTTTGAAACTTTACGCTACATTTACGTTTGTTATCATTCAATGTTATCTGTTTGAATTTTGATTTTTGCGCTTGATATTTGTTTTTAATTGGGCAATATGGAATACACAAATGCTGATATTCTAAATTTGTTTTACATTCATGGCGAGTCTGCTCCTATTATTTTCGGACCTGCAGAACCTTTAACCATTGAATAAAGAATCACTCAACACTTTAACGAAAGATATCTGCATTTACCTACAATGACAGAAAAAAAATCAGGATGATTGAAAAGAATTTTCTAAATTTGGGCGAAGTAAATGCCCTACGAAATTTGGCAAAGCCAATTGTCCCTAATGACGCTGCAGAAACCAATGTATTGGGATATTTAACTGTTTTCCCTGAAAGGTCTGTTCGTTCGGCGGAAAGAGACCTTGGATACTAAAGAAGTTCCATAGATAGAATTTTAAATAATCATAAAAGCATAAGAAACAATTGCATAAAAATTTTTTGGAAATTGTCAAAGCCACCCTTGTTTTGTAAAGTATGTGTTGGGAATGTATAAATGTTTCTTGACAACCGGCTGTATTGGTAGATAGTAGATGATATATTGTTTTTTTGTTGATTAGTGATATAGAAATTTTTCATCTCATGTAACAACGTTTTTCTTCTGGTACTTAATTAATAGTTATAAACCGTTTTTGCGTTTCTTACTGATTGTGTAACTTTTCGAACACTGCATAATATCTCTAACAGGTTATGGGCCCAGGGATAAAGTTACGCAAAAAGAGTGATCCGAACTTTTGAAGTTAAGTGAACTTTTTTCGTTTGAAGTTGTTTTTTCTTTCAACGTTTATTAAAAGTGGAATAATGAACGCGAATGGTGTTGTGCGGTTTAAACCGTTGAATAAAGAAAATTATGACACCTGGAAAATCCAGATGCGCGCAATTTTAATAAAAAATGACGCTTGGTCATACGTTAATGGAGGTTCTGTCAAACCTGAAGTTTTGGAAAATAATGCAAACTCAATCGAGGCTGCAAGACGTTGGACCGAGGGTGATCTCAAGGCTCAGTCGGACATTATTTTGTCAATAAGTCCTTCGGAAATTAAGCCTGTAAAGGGATGTGAAACAGCGCGTGAAATTTGGATTAAGTTGGAAGAAATTCATCAATCAAAAGGACCAATGAGAAAAGTTGCATTGCTGAATCAACTAACTTCACACAAGGTAAAGGACGGTGATGATGCTCGACAAAGTACACAGGAGTTTCTCGATATTGTTGATAAACTGGCCGAGATGGAAATTGAAATAAACCGCGATCTCCTGACGGTAATGCTTTTACGAAGTTTACCTGATTCATTTGATAATTTTCGGTGTGCGATTACTTCGCGAGACGAACTTCCGACGCCGGAAGCATTGCGAGTAAAAATATTAGAAGAGTGCGAAGCTCGAAAGGCAACTGATAAAAAGCATTCAGTTCAAAACGCGTTATGGGCTCGGAAGTACGGAAATCAAAAGAATGAAAGTGAAAGCGATGAAAATAAAAATCAAAAACAGTATCGGAAGAAAGTTTTTAGGTGTTTTAAGTGTCAAAAACCCGGTCATACTGCGAAACAGTGTAAATCGAAGACAATTCAGTCGGAAGATCAAAGTGCTGGGCATGCTGACGATTTAACCCTAGAGCTACTGAAGGGTTACGGGAGTAACCCCGACATGTTTCACCATGAATATTGAAAAATCTGTTTATTGTAGAAAGCTGAAATTTTAGGACATCTTAAAGAAAGTATTTGGCAACAGTTTTCAGTCATTTCCTATTTATATAATTTTTTAGATTTTTCAAAAATTTAATTTTTCCAAAACCCTATCCAAAACTATATAGTACAGAATACGGATGGTTACTCCAGTAACCCCAAGTACTTTAAGAAATAAAACACATTATTTATCAATTAAACGTGAATAAATCAACGGATTCGCAGCCCTAAATTGAACGTTTTCCATACTAGTGCTCTGGCCAATTGAGTCAAAAAATGTTTTCGGTATTTTTTGTTGACTTCATGTGGATCTAACTCCTTGTAGGCTATGTAAGACGCAAGAGCTGCTACATCCAACATTTTGAAAAAAGCCGCTAGTGGCCATCGATTTGTTTTGCGCTTACATGTGTAGTTGCTCAACACCGATCAAAAATGTCAACGCCTCCCTTCGTGGCGTTATAATAGTCATTTATCTCTTCAATGACTTTTCTTTATCACGAACCATCTTACGTATGGAGTATGATATGTACGATGCATGCTGCGCAGGAGATAAACAGCACGCCCTTTTTTGGTGACGACATAGTACATCGTTCCCAAAAAGTATACGGGCTCACACAGTAGCATATAAACAACACACCTGCTTCAATTAATCGTGTACTATTTCTATTTATAGTGGGGTTACTCCCGTAACCCTTCAGTAGTCAATGCTAAAACAACAAGAAGAAAATCGTCCGTAGCTCTAGGGTTAAGTTTGTTTGCAGCGCCAAATTTGCGCGAACGCGACGAAGCTCTCAGTGCGGAAAAAATAGTAAAAAGCAGTGAATGGTGTATTGACAGTGGCTGTACCGCACATATGTGCAAAGACATTGACGCATTCACGGGGCGGAAAATTAAACTTAGCAAACAGTTCATGTACAGAGATTGAAGCCAGAGGTGTCGTACCAGTGTCAATAAATCGTCGGTTTGGTATTATAAGGTTCCATGTAACGCATGTGCCATTTTAAGATAGAAGCATTTAAGTATTTTGATAGTGGTGAAAACTAAACCATTACCGATTTATTTCTAGTTTTCCCTAACAAAATATAAAAAAATAAAACTTCTAGGAATATTGTTGAACAAATTGAATTTGATCACAAAATTGATAAAATATTGAATAAACAAAAATTACATGCAACTTTGCGATTGTTTTGGTTAACACTTCATTTCACACATACAACTTTGTTTTACTACAATGAAATAAAAACTCATTAGAAACCAACGAGGTAAATTTACCTCGTTGTTAGAAACGCTACATTTTTATATTAAAGAAAACAAAACGGCATTAGTACATAATTTAAGGTTATTATTAACAAAAAATTCTAATTCCTATAGAGTAAATGTAAACAAAGCTACATCCAAAAAAGGCACACTGGAACTGTAGCCATATTAAGTTGTTTTTCTTTTTTGGCTAGTACTTGCATTGTTCTTTTTGAAATTCTTTGGCAGTATAGCATTATAATACGCTTTATCCACTGTAGGCATCCATCGATACATGGACAGAATAGAGTCAACTTTATTTTGTGGCAATTCATGTACTGATTTGGCGGGTTTTGGCATGGGTAAAGTTGTTGTTACAACACTTTCTTTTCTTGTTTTCATGCAATGTTTTATGCTTACAGTCTCAAATTCAGTAGTTACATGGGAGGTTTTATATTGCACTTCGAACTCTGAATTAGTGAATCTGAGTTGTGACACTTTGGTGTACGGAATTTGGTTGTACTTTAGCTGAGACGAACATTCTTGAAAATTTTTGAAATCTGGTAAATGCATTTGAATTACTTTGTATGGTGTTTGCCGGTTAACTTGAAGTAGAAGGCGCATTAAAGATAATGGTGAAAAATATTCGGATTTGGAGAGGACTCTTTCTATGCAGCTATGTACCGCATCTATTTCTTGTACGCAGGAATGGCCAGGAGTTGAAAACTTCATTGTAATTGCTTTCAGGTTGGGGTGATGTTTAATAAAATCAGCCATAGCAAAAGAAATTATTGAGTTCCTGTTCTGTGGTACACAGCTATCACTCCACATAATTAAAAACTCCATTTCCGGATTGTCTTCTATAACTTTTTCCAATATTTTATAAACTGCACTCGCAATATCAATTCCGGCTCTACCAGATAATGTTTCTGGCCAAACAGCACAGTACACTTTTTTCGTTGTTGACAGATGGGCTGTCATGTTGTATACCGTGAACTTGCTTTTATAAAAGAAAGAACTTATTTCAGCCTTAGGACAGCTGAGAACGTTTTCTAAATCAAAGCAGAGTACTGGTATTTTCCCTTCTCTATCACTCTTTCGTTCCTTCCGCATTGCTTCTTTTTCTTTCAAGTGATCATCGTACACAACTTCTTGTTCTTCAGACAATCTATTCTCTTTTTTTAATAATTTAACTTCTTCGCAAAGATCACATCTATCCTTTTTGGGAATGTGGAAGTAAAGATTAAAATTTTTGCAAAATATGGCTCTGTATGCAGATTCCTTTAATGGACTTTCATTTTTTTCTTGAATCCAGGTTTTGTATAGTTCGTACATTTTGCGGATACTGAGAGATGACTCTAAATATTCTCGTTTTGAATTTTTCCTGCAATAGTGCGACTCAACGCGCGGGAACATGTTTATATGCTCTTTCACGCGATTGGTAGATTCCTCTGAAATATATACTTTTTGGTGTTTACCCATTGTACTCCTGCTAGGTGTGTTTGCAGAATGATTTTTGTCATTATGAGCATTATAAATTGGCTTTTGACTTACAGCGAGTGTTCCCGTGTAATATTTTTTGCAAACCTGAATTCTACTTGAGTTGACATTAAAAAAATAGTTGTATGTTGCAGTTCTTTGAGAAGTTTCAGCCGTATTTCCCTTCCTGCGCCGTTCAGGAACAAATTTTTGAGTGGTTGAAAGTATAAAGAGACGTTTTTCAGCCCTAGTCAACTTATAAAATTCGTTGAATATACTTTGTCTTTCTTCCTCTGTAATTTTCCTAGCGCATTTCCTCAAGCACCTATCCAAACAATCTTTCGTATTCGTTATTCTCTTGGCAGGAACTTTCTTTTTCCTCGAAGGTATGTACTCGAGGCCTTTGTCATGCAGTTTTTTTCTTTTGTTACATTCCCAGTTTTCAGGATTTCTCCCTCTCTGTCTTTTTTCATGAGGTTTCCCCTTTCTTTTCTTTCCTTTTTAATTAAAAAAATACAACTGTTTCAAACTTGATGAATAATATCGAATGGGGGAACACTTACCACCAGTACTACCTGTGTTAGTCACATTGATTTGCGCATTATTGTGCGTTTCATTAGGGTTGGCATTTTCGGTACTACTGTCCGATTCATTTTGTTTGTGTTGTTCGTGAAAGGGCTCTTCAAACAATTCATAGTGCCTAGGATTTTGAGATGAAAATTGTTCCATAACCTAACTTGTACATACCCGCCGTTATTTTGATCATCTTCCTCGGGAACAAAGTCAGGATCTTTCACGGAATCATCACTGTCCTCTTCAAAATCAGTATACATCTTTTATTGATAAATTGCAATGTTTATTTATTGTAATTTTATAATTATTCACTGAATACAATATCAGAAACTAAAAATACATAAGATGGGAAAAGTACAAAGTTGCATGCAGTTGAATGTGTACTAAAAGGTAGATACGTCCCGTCAACTACAAAGTTGCATGTGACACATAGAACTCTGTAACTCAACTCAACTGTAGAATTCTACTTGCATCCAAGTTTTATTGTTTGTAAATCTGATTTGATTTGTGCTACCATCTTTTGGAGACTAGTTATAGATACCTCTACCTACATGCAACCTTGTAATTCAAAAAACGTAAAATCCGAAAAAATGTTACATGCAACCTTGTAATACCAAGCCGACGAAATGTTGACGGGTATGAAAAGAAAGTGAACTTTAATGATACTCTGTGCGTACCGGATCTTCGTACGAATCTTGTTTCCGTTAGTAAGATAACCGACAAGGGTTATACGGTGGTTTTTAATAAAGAGAAAGCCGAAATAATTGATAACGTAGGCAAGGTTGCGCTTGTCGCGGAACGAGCGAACGGCTTATACTACATCCGAGGTGGTACCTACAAGCGATAGTTGTAAGGCGATCAACGAAACCGTAAATTCGTTAGAGGATTGGCACAAACGACTTGGACATTTAAACCTACAATCTTTGCGTGATGCGATCAAGAAAAGGACGATGCAAGGTTTGCGCGTTGAAAATGTGAATGCGGACTTCACATGTGAGATCTGCATTGAGGGGAAGATGTCACGACTACTATTTCCTAAAAAGTCTGAAAGAAAAACAAAGCTTGGAGATCTTATTCATTCAGACATTTGTGGACCCATGCGTGTAATGTCAAACTGGAAGAATCGTTACATAGTTACTTTCATTGACGATTATTGAGGATGGTGTGAAATAAAATTTATTAAACACAAAAGTGAAGCTATCAAACATTTTGAGGATTATAGAGCCATGGTTGAGACTCAGAAAGGAACAAAAATCAAGATGTTTCAAACTGACAATGGTCTCGAGTTTGTAAATAAACAGTTTGACGAACTTCTCCGACAGCATGGAATAACACGGCGTTTGACAGTGCCGTACAACCCAGAGCAAAATGGCGTGGCCGAAAGGCGAAATAGAACTCTGATGGAAACAGCGAGGTGTCTCCTGATTGAGTCAGGATTATCAGCGTCGTTCTGGGCAGAAGCTGTTAACACAGCGAATTTCATCAGGAACCGGTGCCCAACAAGCAGATTGAATGGGAAGACGCCTTACGAGGCGTGGCACGGAATATCTCCAGATGTTAGTTTCCTCAGACGGTTTGGTTGTGAAGTACACATTTTGAATACTAGTCCATATCGAAGCAAACTTACACCACGATCAAAGAAAGGAATTTTCGTGGGCTATAGTGAGAATTCAAAGGGGTACAGAGTTTGGATTCCAAGCGAGGGGAAGGTCGAGACGTCACGGGACGTAAAGTTCTTGGAGAAAACTCCGGTGCAGACAAGAGAGGGATCGGCAGATTTCTTTCCGTCGGAAAACTGTTCCAGCAAATCAGAAGTAAGTGACGAATGCACCGAGCTGCAGCTGATCAGAACAAATTCAGATAGGTTGGATGGGCAAAGCGACAACAAGGCAGACAGTGGTAGGGAGTCTGACATCGAAAACAATGTCGAAAATAACGAAGACGAGTTTTCAGACGGATTCCCGTCTACAGACCCAACGCATGTTGTTAAACGCGGTCCTGGCAGACCACTTAAAGTTTTAACAGGGTTACGAGGAAGACCTAAAAAGAAATACAGCGTGGCCAAACATGCTGATAGCGGCGATGATGTCTACACAGCATGTCATGCCGAGGTATTAGTGGAAGGCATTGATGTTATCAAATTGTCAAATGATAACATTGGCACTCAGAAACTAGTTTTGAATCCAGTTTACCACTCTAGGACAAAACATATCGACATCAAACATCATTTTGTTCGCGAGACCGTCGAATCAGGAGTGGTTGATCTACAACATTTACCATCGGAGGAGATGCCTGCAGATATATTGACGAAGGCATTAATCAAGCAGAAGCATTTGAAGTGTGTTGAATTACTTGGTTTAACGAAAGGACTCACCTAATTGTGCCGGTGGTCTCGAGGGGAAGTGTTGGGAATGTATAAATGTTTCTTGACAACCGGCTGTATTAGTAGATAGTAGATGATATATTGTTTTTTTGTTGATTAGTGATATAGAAATTTTTCATCTCATGTAACAACGTTTTTCTTCTTGTACTTAATTAATAGTTATAAACCGTTTTTGCGTTTCTTACTGATTGTGTAACTTTTCGAACACTGCATATCTCTAACAGTATGTAATTATAAATTTAAATAGAAAAATGTAAATAACTCTGTAATCATTGATTTTAGGTATAGGAACATGTTACATCAATTTAAAGGAAATTTATTTCTGCATCGAATGGGCTGATATAATTAAATAGGCATTCCATTTGAAAAAAGAGACTTTTTAATGGAAATAACGTCAAATAGATACGTAACCGCGGACAATTTTTTATTATCCGTTACAGACAATTGTGTCTCAATCTTTTGACATTGAGAACCTAAAATCCCATTTCCCTAACTTTTACCACTTTCGACTTTCAATTTTATTTACTAAACAAGATTTTCAAATTTTTCAGTGACAAAAATTTTTTTTCTCAACAATCGAAATTGATACGCCGATTATTTTAGGCATACTTACTAAACATTTTATGACACATCAGAATGTGAAAAAAAATTGCCTGATTTGTATTTAAAATAAAGATGTTGATGCTCACTTCCGGTATTTCCGGAAGTGCTGCCATTTGGAAATTATTTTTATTTAATAGATTAAACACGGCATGTTGGATGTGTAAAATTTCAAATTTCTAGCTTTTACCGTTCTTGATATACTTCTAACCGACGGTCACCGTGAGACACTCTGTATAACTACTGGATGTAGCAAGGCGTAGTACTTTACATTGATCCGATTGAAGCCAAATTGTGAAATAGAAATAGTATTGGTATTGGTATTGATGAGAGAGAGATGGGTACAGAGTTTCTACTAAAAACAATACGCAAGCTTATGAAGTCGCAAAACACTGTCTATCTCTTTTTTTAGCGTCACGTTTTATACATCCAGTACATAGTTATATGGTATAATCAAAGGTGTAAGCCTTAGGTTATTAAAATTTAATCTAAGGTGTAAGCAGAGAAAAAAAATTGTACAACTCCATAATCTTTAAAACGCGTTATAACTATTAGACGTTAAAAACAAATAAGATAAAACCTTAATGAGTAACAGTACCCATGAAAAACTTGACAGAATGTGCATTATTCAATTTTGATAAAAATTGTAAAATTTTGAAAAATAACCAATGAGTTACTTAGCTCCCTCTACTATTAAAATGTACAACCTGTTTTTAATCCTTAGAGAAATCTTTAATTTATTCTTAAATAATTCTAAATGAAACGTTACAATTCTCAACATGTAAAAAATCGTGTAACTTCGAAACGGGTTTCTTAAATATGTCAAGATTGGTCTCGATGTAAAGAAAAAAAAGTCCAAAACCACGACAATTTCTTATCTCCGTTTACCAATAGAGGGCGCACCAACAAAACGGTCGACTTTTCTGAAAAAATTCAAATGGTACCAAATATTTTTTTCACTGCTATTGGAAGGAAAATTAATAAGGGAGTAATTTAAAAAACTAATTATGTCGATAGCTCTTATTTCCGTATACCGTATACCGTCATGGCGACTGGTGTAAACCCACTTGTGATCACTGAACTAAATAATAAATAAATTAAAAAAGAGTGAATTAATTGACATATTAATTTCCGAAAATATACCTACAAGTCTCAATAATAACACAGTGTTAAAAGAATTTATCGAACTAAAGTTTGCAACTAAAAACGTACAAAAACAGTTCAATAGTGTAGACGGCGAAAATATCAGTCACGACATAGTTGTGCATGATGGTGAAAATTTGGAATGTGTGCATATCAAAAGGGAAAATAACTTTAGGAAAAGTGAAATTGCGTCCCTAAGAAAACTCACGTTTCATCTGGAAAAACGAAACGAGTAAGTGATCAAGAAGAAATAAACAATTTACTAAAATTAAATTATTCTCATAAAACGGTACAAACACCGTCGTCTATAAATACGAAAACGAACTTAAAGAATAATAATATAAATAAATTTCCTATTGTAAATGATAAAATAATTCAAGGCTATGATTTAAACATAAATAAACCTCAAATTTCTCAAATTTCTATTGGAAATACGGGAAAACCAGTTGCAAACGTAAATAGTACCTCAGGTACGCCTAATAATAATAAACAACCTGATACATCTAACTAAAAAATAAAATCGTTAAAGGCGTAAATCAGACAGCTCAAAAAATTCAAGGCGTTGAAAAGTATGCTTATGTATACGTAGGACATATAAAGGGACAAATAGAGGAGGATGTGTTGGTTGAATTCTTAAATGAAAACTGGCCAAATATTCAAATGAAAGTTAAAAAACTAACGAATAAAGGTACCTAATAATAGTAGCTTTAAAATCAGCATTGCGTCAGAAAATAAAAATCTACTTTTTGACGCTAACAAATGGCCGGAAGGGGTTTTTATTAAAGAGTACCTATGTGTTTTTTCGGGAGCCGGCAGACGAAAATTAAACACTTGTGCAAAACTGGAATAGCACGGAGGTGAAACGTTATTTGACGGTTATGTATCTGAACATACAATCAATTGCTAACAAAATTGAACAACAAGAACAATTTTTGTTCTTAAATAATGAATATGACGTCGTTTGCATAAGCGAACATTGGCAAAACTCACTCTTTTTGAAGCATTGACTATAGATGGATATGTGGTTGCAACGGCATACTGCAGAAAAAACGCATAGACATGGTGGAGTATGCATTTTTATTAAAAATTCTATTGACTTTGAATTTATTAGTGAAATAAATAATCTAAGCGTAGAACTAAATTGTGAACTGTGTGCAATTAGGTTGGTTAAATCTAATACTGTGATAATAAATGTGTACCGTTCCCCAAATGGTGATTTTTTGAAGATTTTAGATGTCCTTGGAAACGTTTTTACAAATCTAAATCTAATAAAAGATACACTAATAGGTGGAGATTTTAACATTCACTTTGAAGATGTAAAATGTATAAAAAACATTCATTCTGTGATCTAATCGGTTCTTATGATTTGAAATATATGATTCACGAATACACGCCAAGGAAGCTGTATTGATAACATTATTACTAATTCAAATGTTATGTGTATAGGTAAATTTGCAGTGCAGTGCACAATGCGGGCTTGTCCGATCACAAAGCTGTTTATTGCTCCATTCCATTTTCGTACTCCAATAAAATTGTAAACAATAACATTTGTAAAATTCGTCCTATCACCAAAGTAGGTTTAAACAAATTGTATAAAATATTGCAACTTGAACAATGGGATTTTGTTCAATGCAATATTGATATTGAAACCAAGTTTAAGTTATATTTTCATTAAGGTTTCCACGGATGTATATTCTGTTTGTATTTTCTTCTGGAATTTCTCCGTGTTGGTTTTTGTGTAGAAAATGTCTACGTTTCGATTCCATCTATAGAATCTTTATCAAGACGTTTTTATTAATTCTGAAGTTTATCAAAATTTAATTTAAGGTCTGTTGATTTTTATAATATCAGTTGTTATCAACAGATCGTTGTAAGCGAGCTTGACGTCGTGTAATAGGACCTAAATTTCTTTGAATGTTTGTAGTTGGAAGGTCAATATTGCTTACAGATAAATTTGGAGAATTTTTGATTCGAATAGTTGGTGTTGGAATTTTGTGTATGATAGATCTCCAAATAGTGGGTAACCGTTGACCATCATCTCTTTTATTCATTGAATTCGGCCTCTTTTCAATTTCAATAGCTTCCCTAATTATTCTTTTTTCTAATGTGGTTGCCGGATGTAAAAGTTTGATGTCATTGGTATCAATTTTGTGGCCAGTTTGGATTACATGTGTAGCTAATGATGAAGACATATTTTTTTGCTTAATGGCTAATTTGTGTTCATTAGCTCTAGTAGATATCCTTCTGTTACTTTGGCCTACGTATGATTGCGAGCAATCACAACATTGAATCTCATAAACACCTTGGCTTTCTCCGGGAATTGTGTCTTTGGGAGTACGAATAAATTGTGATAGGGTTTTATAAGGCTTGAAAACAACTCTGAACTCATTTTTGGGAAATTTTCTGGCAATTTTGTCAGTGACGCCTTTTAGGTAAGGTAAAATTAACACTCTTCGGTCGTCATTTACGTTATTTTTCTCAGAATGTTTGTGGCGAAGATTCTTCCTAATGATAATAATATTCGAATCAAAAATTCTCCAAATTTATCTGTAAGCAATATTGACCTTCCAACTACAAACATTCAAAGAAATTTAGGTCCTATTACACGACGTCAAGCTCGCTTACAACGATCTGTTGATAACAACTGATATTATAAAAATCAACAGACCTTAAATTAAATTTTGATAAACTTCAGAATTAATAAAAACGTCTTGATAAAGATTCTATAGATGGAATCGAAACGTAGACATTTTCTACACAAAAACCAACACGGAGAAATTCCAGAAGAAAATACAAACAAGTTTAAGTTATTTATAGATGTAATTGTGAACGCAATTGACCTGTCTTTTCCAGAAAAAAGTACATCACGATCACAAAATCACTCTAAAACTAACATGCATTCGTTTAATGATGAATTGAGAAACATGAATAATGAATGAATAATAACTTTATTTAGTTAAATAATAACTAATAACATCTTAAAATTGACATCATGTTATGTCGAATTTTACCTTTTTACTTGCTTATTTACTATTAACTACTTACTAAAATTTGTTTTTGACATATACTTCCGTTTCGACTTTGAAACATGAGGAATACAGTCCAATTGTTACGGGACGCAGCAAAGTTATATCCGACAAGTAACAACATCAATGATTGATTACCACTCTCTCAAAACTGAATATAGAAAAAAATTAATTCTAACAAAAAAACAAAGCTACACAAACTATCTAAGAAATTGTAATTATAATCCAAAAAAAATGTGGGGCATAATTAATAAAAAAAAAAAGAAGCTGTCAATCCTAATGGAACTGTTGATATTAACGCAACTGACTTTAATGAATACTTTACCAACGCACCCCTAAAAATTTACTTTCTAAATTAAAACACCAAAATAATACAAATACGTTCAAAGGTCTTCTGGGGAATCAAGATGATTCAAACGCAACTTTTACTTTTACCGACATAACTTATATCGAAATGAGGGAGATTTTTAACAAGCTAAAATCTAATTCAAGTCGGGATATCTATGGCATAAACAACAACATTATTAAATACATCAAAGATTTAATAATCAACGAACTTTGTTCGTTACTGGAATCAATATTCCGTCCGTGCGTCCGTGCGTTGCAAGAGATGCGTATTGTCTACAACCGAGTTAAGATATGGATCTTATGTGAAATGTTATGCTGATTCAAGATCTGGTCCCAATTTTTCGATTTCTCAAATACTTTTAGAAATATACGACTTTAAAGTCGAAATTTCGAAATTATCAAATTTTGTCTTTTTGATAAGGCCAGATTTTTTTTATACTTTCGTTACTGCGGTATTCGAAGTTCGTTTTGTAATCCAGGGATTCAACTAGTTATTATTCCTTTCACTAAGCTAGTTAATATCTGCATAGGAAATAGTTTATTTCCGGAATGTCTCAAGATTTCCAAAGTTATACCAATATTTAAAAAAGATGATGACAATTGACAAATTAATGTCTAATTATCGACCAATTTCCTTGGTTCCGATCTTCTCAAAGATCTTGAAACCGCTATAAAAATTAAAATGTACAATTATTTTGAAGAAAACAAAATTTTCAATCAGTCTCAGTTTGGTTTTCGTACAAAAAAATCAACATCCTTAGCGATCAATTGCTTAACTGAACAAGTAACACAAAATTTTGAACTTGGTAAAATTGTCGGAGGTACCCTCTGCAACCTTAGTAAAGCTTTTGATTGTGTATCTCACGAAATACTTTTACATAAGCTTAAACATTATGGTACCACTTTGGGCACAGTAAATCTAATAAAATCATACCTGAATGAACGTAAACAAATTGTATATTTTAATCAAAAATATAATCATAATATAAAATAAAACTATAAATGTAGGGGTTTCACAAGGTTCTGTACTGGGCCCCCTCCTCTTTATCATAAGTATATATTAATCACATAATTAATTGTGATAATACTGCAAACTTTGTACTGTTTGCAGATGATACCATGTTTATAAATACAGGTATTAACATAAATAACATTCTGAAGGATATGAGGCGCACGCAATCGGAAGCTGACAAATGGTTTTCAGCAAATAACCTTTGCTTAAATATTAATAAAACGCAAAATATGCTGTTTTCTTTAAATTCATTAATTGATAATACCGGAGATGTCAAATTTTTGGGTGTTTACTTAGATTCAACTTTAACATGGAACAAGCATGTCGATTTTCTCACTAGTAAACTGTCAAAAAATATATATCTATTAAGAAACTTACAAAAAATAGTAGACTTAAATACGCTGAAAACAGCGTATTACGGAATTTTTCAAAATATCTATACTTATTCAATATTGTCATGGGGACATTCGCCACACTCACAAAGAGTATTTGCACTGCAACGTAAGGCTATAAGAGCAATATTGAATATTCATTATAGAGCGGATGTTCGAAATCATTTTATAAATTTAGGTATAATGACCGCACCGTGTATGTATGTTTGTTGTACGTTTTTGAGTTTTTGAGATATACTCTTCATGCGGATATACCTACACATGCATAACACCAGATATAAAAATAATATAGAAATAATTAAAACGAAACTTAATAAAAGTAGATTTTCAATTAATTACTACTGTCCAATGTTTTTTAACAAATTAAATGGAAACATACGAAATTTGAAACCTAATGAATTCAAAACAGCAATAAAAACCTTATTAATACGTAAAGCTTATTACAATTATAATGAATTCCTTAACGATGATGTTTGTATTTAACTATGTATCTATCACTATATAGATGTATCAACTTATAAATTAATGTTAATTTTACTACCTATTACTAATGAATGATGTGTGTAAGCTTCAAGTATGGACACGAATAAATATTATTATTATTATTTATTGATTCACACTTACATAGTGGTACTTACAGTAATTAAATTTATGGGGGATAACATCCAACCACAAATTCATTTTTAAGGAATCTTAAAATTAAATAAAATTATATTATATTATCTACTATTAGTTTATAAGTGAAATTAAATTAATTTATATTAAAGAATTTTCGGACAATGTGACATGTTTGTAATAAAACAGCTCGTTGTATTATCACAAATAATTTTGGATTCAAATTTAGTGATGTTAAATAAGATTCAAATTTACAAGAAATTACACCTGTTGCCGAAATAACAATTGGAGTAATGTAGATTTTAGTTAAATTCCAAATTGCCATCATCTCAATTGCCAATGCTTCATATTTTCTGCGTTTCTCGTTTTCAGTTTTTATAATATTTGTGGATAATGGCACAGCAACATCAATGATGACAGCATGTTTATCAATTTTATTAATTATAACAATATCGGGTTTATTGTGTGAGACTTCCCTGTCTGTTATAATTATTCTATCCCAATATAAAATGTACGAATCATTTTCTAATATTGGTTCCGGAATATATTTATAATAAGGTTTAATACTGTTTATTAACTTTAAATTTTTTATTATGTACTTCATAATTATAATTATTATTATTATTATTATTATTATGTACTTCGATTGTTATCGATACTCAGGCCAAGCCTGGTTAACTAATCGCACGGATCGAAATCAAGTTACGATTAGTCCTACTAATACATATATCTATACAATATAAATTTGAAGTTGCTGTTAAAAAGTGAACATACTAAATACTATACACATATTATGTTCATTAAATTAAATGACGTTGATAAAACCAACGCTGATCACATTTTAGATAATGTATTTGTTTGAGAAACCTCGGTGTATTTGATCCCAATTTGTAAAAGCCACGTCCCGTCGACCCTCTTTCCGCGAAGGCATTAACATGAACGCAGCGTCGCGCATCAATAACAAAAAGAGACCCTATATTCCTAGGCTTCTCCGTTGGCGTCACTTATTCGTGACTTAGTGACTTTTTATAGAAAAGAAAAAATGAACATAATATGTACGTTTTGAAAAAGTGTTATGGTTATTGTATAAGCGTTTTTTGTTGTTTAGCTCGACGCATAGGTTGCACTCGAGTGGGTAATGTGTTGTTTGTGTTTTGTGTTAATTGCGAATTATGATACTGTGAGTATATTGTGTGTTTACGTTTGAGTGCATGAGAACGAGTTAGAGGTGTTACATGAGTGATTGTTGAAGTGTTGTGTGTTGGTAATGGACTTTCTATAATGTAATGTTGTGTATGCAACAGAGTTTCAATTTGTGAAGGGAGGATTGAGTGTTGTGTTTCATTTTGTGTTTGAATGGTATTAGTTGAAAGTGTGTGATGTGGTTCTGAGTGATGTGCGGTATCTTCCGTTATGTTTAGAAATTTTCTAACTATGTGGCAAGTGTTGATAATGCCTGCCTTTTGTAATTGTATGTATATGTTCTTATCTAACCCTAAAATGTGCAAACTGTGATGTATTGTTTTTGGTATAACTCCGGTTGCACTAAGAACAATGGGTACTGTAAGAGCAGTTCCCATTCTCCATTGCGTTTTAAGTTCCTGAGCTATATCAGTGTATTTGCGATGTTTCTCTGCGTGTGTATTGGCCAAATTGTTTGTGTTGGGAACGGCAATATCTATTATATGTATATGATTTTTTGTGTTTTATCTATAAGTGTTATATCTGGCCTATTGTTATATACAGTTTTATCTGTGAGTATAGTGTCCTATCCCAATATAGTTTGTGTGTGGTGTTTTCAAGTACAACTTGCGGTGTATATTTGTAATAGGGTGTGTTATCAGTAGAAAGGTTATGTTTTGTGGCAAGTTTTTGGTGTATTATCTTAGCTACCTGATCGTGTCTGTGTTTGTATTCTGTTTGTGCTAGACGTGTACATGCTGATATAATGTGTTGTATGGTTTCTGGTCTTTGCGAACATTGTCTACAAAGATCATGTGTAATTGTCCTATCTTTAATTATGTGTTTTCTGTAATTTCGTGTGTAAATGACCTGATCTTGTATGGCAAACATGAAACCCTCTGACTCTGGGAAAATATCACATTTGGTTAACCAAGCATGCGTTGCTATAATATCAACACAGTCTTCGTTAATCTCCTGTGGATATCGTCCGTGTAAAGTCTTTTGTGTCCAAGTTTGTATGTTATGTGTGATGTACGTATCTCTACTCATTGGTGGTGTGATGTTTCTATTACTCATATTTAAGGGTGTGTAAGATTTGTCTGCAAGTGTGACTGTTTTGTGTAGCGCTGAAATGTGTGATTTGTTATAAAAGTATTCTCGTAGTTTGTGTATTTGTGTTTGGTGTAACAGGGCTATGTCTGTTAAGCCTCTACCTCCTCGTGAACGAGGAAGGTATAGTCTTACTGTTGAGGCGTGTGAATGATGTATTCGGTGTTTAGCGAGTAATGTACGTGTGTTTCGCTGTACCTGTTCTAAATCTGTATTGGTCCACTTTAGTATTCCAAAGGAATAAGTAAGGGCCGGTGTAGCGTATGTGTTAATAGCTTTGATAGTGTTTCTACCGTGTAGTTGTGTTTTAAGTATACTGCGTAATCTGTGTAAATATTGTGTGATTAGATTTCGTTTTATTTGTGTATGTTTTATGTGTGTGTTTTGCTGAAAACCAAGATACTTGTAAGTTTCATTCTCGTCCATGGATCTTATATGGTCACCATGTTCGAGCTCAAAATCCACAAATTCTCTCTTACCAGTAGTGATGTGTTGTGTTTTGCATTTGTCAATACCAAACTCCATGTGTATATCATGTGAAAATGTTTCAGTGATATGTAATAAATGGTTGAGTTTTGTGCTTGTAGAGGCATATAATTTAAGATCATCCATGTAAAATAAATGTGTAATGTTATGATGTATTTCGTGATTGTGTTTTAAGTTATAACCAAAATTTGTGCTATTCAACATGTGTGAAAGGGGATTAAGAGAAAGACAAAACCAAAGTGGACTCAAAGAATCACCCTGAAAGATGCCCCTCTTAATTTGTAATGTGTTTGTGATGAGTTGGGTATCATTTAGTGTAAGTGTTAGGGTGGTGTTCCAACATGACATTATGTGAGTGAGAAATTGTGTGATGTTGTTGCTAATTTTGTACAGCGATAGTATTTTTTGTAACCAAGAGTGAGGTACTGAATCAAATGCTTTTTTGTAGTCAATGTAAGCTGTGTGTATGTTTCTTTTATTGAGTCTAGATTGTTCAAGTATTACAGAGTCTATAATGAGCTGTTCTTTACAGCCTCTGGAATACTTGGTACAACCCTTTTGTTCCTCAAATAAAATGTTGTTGTTAGTGCAGTGTGTGTATATTTTATGTGTAATGCATGATGTTAGAATTTTATATATAGTGGGAAGGCATGTAATGGGTCTATATTTAGAGGCATCGTGTGTATTGTTATCTTTT
This sequence comes from Pyrocoelia pectoralis, assembly GCA_036250285.1. Classification (NCBI taxonomy): domain Eukaryota; kingdom Metazoa; phylum Arthropoda; class Insecta; order Coleoptera; family Lampyridae; genus Pyrocoelia; species Pyrocoelia pectoralis. The sequence continues at coordinate 9,026,492 of CM070077.1, read as the reverse complement.
GGAAGCATATAAGTGATTCCCTGTGTGAAAAATGGTGGTGTAGTGTGTGGTGCATCTATAAATAATATTGTTGTGAAGTGTTGTGCGAGGTGTATATGTGTACAGGTGAAATATTTCCACCAAAAATTATGAATGTTATCTATGCCTGGACTTTTCCAGTTGTGTAGGTGTTTGATGGAGTTGGTGATATCTTCTAAAGTGATTTGTGTATCATGCATTGGTATTATGTGCTGTGTACGTGTACTTTCCGAAATGATCCAGGGTACATGTATATTATGTTCAATGTTTTTGGATCACAAATCGGACCAGTAGTGCTCTAGAGATTCTAATGTGGGTAATGAGTATTTTTGTTTGAGTGTTTTGTTGTGTTAGTGATCTATAAAATAGTTTTTCGTTGTATTTAAATTGTGTGTTATGACGTTTTCTATTTGCCGCTTCCCTATACCGTCTCAATCTGTTTGTGTATACTGAAAGTTTTTGTGTGAGTGTATCTTTGTGTTCATTGTAATTCGTGTTTGGTTCTCGTGAACTGTGTGTGTTTAGTTTTCTAATGATGTTGTGTACCTGGCGTGTTAGTTTGGAAGAGGTTGTGCCTTGTATGTATTGTGTAATTCGACCTAAGTCACGTCTAATTTCATCTACACGATTCATTAGACGCTTCTCCCAGGCCGGAAGTGTTGTTTTCTTTGTGATGTGGTGTTGTGTTGATATTATGACCTTGGAGCCGTTACACCTTGAAGCTGCAACAGCACCGCAGTACACAATTAGGTGTAATTGATGTAGTGATATGTTGTTTGTAATATAATTGGGTAAAATATCGGTGTTTAATATTTGAGTGATTTTGTGTAACTTGTTAGTGTCTTTTTGTTTCGGTATTCTATATCTTTGTGATGGATCTATGTTTGTGAATTCTGTAAGTGCAGTATCAAATTCTGTTTGAATTTTTAATTTAAGTGTTTCGTGTGAGTGTTGGGAGTTATTATCTACATCGTTATCTTGTGTATCTAATGTACTTTGCTGTGTCATAAGTGGATGATGATTGTTATTAGGTGTACCTAATGTGTTTTGTTGGGTGTTGATAGTGTTATTTATGTTTAAAAACCTTTCTACTTCGTGTTTAATTTGTTCTTGTGTTTCTACTTAAAGAAGCGTGTTTTTTATAATTACCCTGCGTTGGTCTGCTATGCGTTGTTGTGTTAAATGTGAAAGATGTGGGTATTGTGTTGTGAATGCTGTGTGAATCTTGTCCCTATACATCATTTTGTCCGTTTCTATCTTCGTTACTTCCAGGTACGTACGCAAAATGAATCGATTCATCTCCTCAGTCCATTTCATACGCCGTCTGGTAGACTCCTTTGAACTGGTCCCATCCGTTAGCGGTTGAGAAGCAGGTACAAAGGTCTCTTCTTCATCTTGAGTCTGTTCTTCGGTTGTCGTACTTCTTCTTCTTCTTAATCTTCTATCGGCTGTACTTATTTCGGGTTTCCCGATGGGTGGCCGCCTGATCACCTCCCCATCACCACCGGTCCGCATACTGCAACGTCCAGCGGTGGCTCTAGACGTGCCCTGACGATCCTCAGGTAGCGGCTGTTTTCCGAGGCTTATTTCCTTACGCTCCATTTTCATTAATAAAATGGGATGACTAAGATCACGTGAGGGCGTATTATTATTATTATTATTATTATTATTATTATTATTATTATAGTACCGAAGATATGGTAAAAATGTGGTAATGTAACAGACAATTTGAGGTACAAACAAATCGTGCGCTTAAAAGAAATAAAGTAGGCTATGAAAACTTTAATTTCTTTCAAAATTTCTGTGGTCCCGCAACAGTTGCATTTTTAAGCACAGATAAGTCCAGGTAAATTCATAAAAATACTCGAAGCCTCCCTTTATATCATTTAATCTCCAAAATTAAGTTACGTGGTAAAACAGTGTTATGTTTTTTAATTATAAACATAACAACGTCATCTCATCCCATCGTCTATCATCACACTCAGTGGCGTATTTAACGGGCGTGCGAGTCGTGCGCCGCACGACTAGGCCCTCGCAAAACGAGGCCCTCAGGCCCTCCAAAAAATAACATTAATGATAATAAATTATACGTAATATGTAAGAGACATTAAATTTTGTGTTTTTTCCATAATATAATAACTAGACCTTTTTTTACCACCTATATAATGTGGCCCTCCCTACTTTTGCACGACGAGGCCCTGGACCTTAAATACGCTACTGATCACACTGTTTTACCACGTAGCTTAATTTTGGAGATTAAATGATATAAAGGGAGGCTTCAAGTCTTTTTATGAATTTACCTGTTCTTGCTCCCTTATTTTGAGTACCGAACCACCCTTTCATGATGCACATCAGATAAGTCTGTGCTGTGATTTTAAGCGTACGATTTGTATATTAAGTGTATCTTTATGGCATCAAAGGTAACATGTGCCTTAAGTTTAACCTGAAACAATTGTTACATTTCTAATGCGTTGAAGAATAACGTTACAAGATTACAAAATTCTGTAATAATTTTGCTTAAGGGAGCAAGATGAGATATTTGTTATCTAAACCTTTACTGGCATCCTTCTCTGATATTTACACGAAAAAATTAAGTTTTGTTCGTTATCTCTCAATAATTAAATTCAATTAAAAAACCATGTATATTATTAAGTGCAACTTGCAAGGACAATCATTTTTATTTTTATGTAAAAGAGACCCCCCCCAAAGATATTCGTTATGGAAAAATAAGCAAAGATCGAACATCGAAAGCTGTGGTTGAAAATGGCTGAAAGACTAAAAAACTTTAATTGTGATCACTATTTGAATGAATACCTACTTAAAAGCCTTGATTAAATTTTATGATTATTAAATATTACATGTTTTATTAAAAAAAAAATGATATTATATTAGTTTGTTCATAGATACGAATAAATTTGCGTAACATATTTTAACATTTTTGTGGTATAAGTACATTGATTTGCAGTAGGTCTAGTACGTAAAATACCTGCAACATCTGGTTATTTCTAAGAGGTTTTCATTTTTTCAAATACGTTTACTAGGTAAATAGCAAAAATGGATGTAATGTTGATTGCCTATATTTCAAAATGCGCGATTTTCATCAATGCAACGGCCACCTTATTATTATTATTATTATTATTATTATTATTATTATTATTATTATTAGTTCTGGGAGTGGTCCCAATAGGTTCCCGCACTGCGACCTTTTGGTCTATTGTGCTCCCCGGTGTTGTCTACCCTTCAAGAATACCTGTATCTTTTACAAAGTCCAGGATTTTAGTAGGGCGAATCTTCGTTACTTCCTCTTGTGTAATTTTTTCATTTCCAAGTAGGAGTTCCCTTGCCTTTATGAATGCTTCACATTGGCAAATGACGTGATAGGGCGTTTCATCTGCCTCACCACAACCCCTGCATGTCGGGCTTTCAGTCAGTCCCATGTTGTGCAGGTGTTTGTTCATGCGACAGTGGCCCGTGACCATTTCTGTCGCAAGTTTTATCTTCGTCCTGCTTAACTTTAAGATGGACGTAGCTAGGTCCCCGTTTCTTGGAATGACTCTGTCCTGGGATTTTCGACCAATGTCTGCAATGCTCTTTCGTGAGTATTGCTTGAATCTCCTTTTTGACTGTGTTATAAGTAATCCCACAAGCCGGTTCGGGTCCTATGAATGGTTTTGCGCTTGCCATTCTCGCAAGCTCGTCAGCAACCTGGTTACCTGCGATTCCCGCATGCCCAGGTGCCCACACTAGTGTGACTGAGTTGCACTTACCTAGTGCGTTTAGCATTTGTGTGCATTCAAAGACTAGCCCTGAATTTACCACATATGAGTCGATTGCTGCAATCGCTGCTTTGCTGTCTGTCACTATAAAGATTTTCCTTTTGATAAGGTTCTCTTTTAATAGTTGAGCGGCCACCTTAATAAATGGTTCTTTCGTCAACCGCTGCGCACTTCACTGCTCCAGCATTTCGCTGTGACTTCTTGAGAGAATCACAAGAACTAAGTAAAAAGACGGATTAACTGAGAGAAAGAATGTTGAAGCAAGCCACCTACTTTTTCACACTCAAGGAAAATCCAACTATTAACTATTAACTATTAACTATGAGGGAACAGAAAGAGAAGAGGCATGTAATCTGTAGGATTGTTACATAATATTCTTTCATGACGTTTATTTTTAAGTGTACCTTAATATTAATTTTGATTGGTAATACATATAAGGAACTTCTGAGCTGTGATTTGTAAACTATTTTCAAAACGATTTTTCAAGATTTAAGAAATTAAAAAAATTAATAAATTTTCACACTTTAAAGATTAAACATTTTTAATATTTTTTGCAACGACGTTTCCAAATTTTCATCAAACAAAGCGAAGATAAAATACGATAATTTTAAGATTAAAATTAAATTAATGGCATTTTATTTACTTTACACTTGATTATTTAATTTACCTATCATGATCAAACAAATAAAAAAACACGTGTAAAGAGGATAATATTGGTAAAATTACTACAAAGAGAAAAAGTTTTGCGAAATTTGGAGATCAAATACCATAAAAAGATTTTAGACGAGGTACCAAAAGAGAGAAACCTTATGGGATGTTACTAAGCACATTAGGTTTTCAAAAATTTTAACTTCCCCATGTAATATTGTCGATAAATTTAGGCGTTGTGCCACCCGCTATCGTCTACCGCTCAAAGACCTTTAAGAAAGTTCAAGATTTTAGTGGAGTGAATCTTCGTTGCTTGCTCTTGTATAGTTCTTTCATTTCGAAATATACGTTCCCTTGCTGTTGTGAATCGACCACATTGGCAGATGACGTGGTACAGCGTTTCTTCTTCCTCGCCACAAATGAGCTGTTGGACAGGCTCATGTTCTATAGGTACCTATTTATTGTATTGTGACCATCGAATAGAATAGAACTGTCCTCGATTTGTGACATAAGGATTTACTATTGCAGTCGCTGATTTGAAATGGGCTCATTTAATGAACCGTGGATATGACTCAAAATTGTTTTACATATAAAATCCTTAAACACTAAATAATCCTGAAAATTTCAAATCAATCCGATAAGCCGTTCGCAAGTTACTACATTTTAAATACGAGCGCTTCTCGATTCAGACGCTGAGAGTTGTGACGTCACCGAATGGGAAGCCGTGAATCGTCGGTATTGCAACTGTACATTTTAACGCATTTTCATTCTCACAATCCATCACTTTTGTGCCATTTAGAAGCGGTTTTGTATTTTATAATAAATTGTTTGTTTTAAGAAACATGTGTGAAGCAAATTTTATTAAAGGTGACTCTTCAAATCTACCGGAAGGCGGAAGTAGACTTATTTATGGTCATGGAATATTTTAATAAAAGTCCCGATTTTATAAGTACAGAAATGAGAGGAGTTAAAATGTAAAACTAAGTTAATGTTTTACATATTATTATGTCACAGTTAAAGCTGAATGAAAATTAGATTTCTTTCCCCGTAGTAAATAACGGCACCTCAGCCTTGTTCATAGCTGCATAGGAGTATAACATTACACACAATCTGGTACATTTTTGGATTTCTACGCTATCTACTCTAGAGCTACATCAACGTAGGTAGTTAAATTTTGACAGCGTGAGAACGTATTTGGCAGTAAAATACACTCATTATTAAGAAACAAAGCTTAGTAGTAAACTAATAACTTTATTGAAACAAATCCTTGCAGTATAGTATAATCTAACCAGTAACCACCCAGAGTTACTTAGACCTTCGAAAATTTTTCTTTAACATGCAAATAAGTAATAAACAAATTGCAAACCCCGCAAACGGTAGGGTACCTACAAAGATTTTTATAATGTGCAGGTAGTAATTTTACGTGGGCGAAAATTAAAAATGTACTACTATAGGCGCTAAGTTGAAGTTATTACGAGTTTGAGTTTTGGATTTGATGAATACAGTATTTATAACTATTTTCTTCTTTCCTGTATCTGCCATGGCAATATCCAATAAATACCTAGATAATCTAATAATAAAAAAATTAATTTCGATAAGAAACAGTCGACGTTTGCTAACAACGGTATAACGAACCTCACGTATCGTATGCTGCCGAACTATGAATTTCCATGTCGTGACGTCACAGTGCAATTTCGCGGCGAAGCTCGAGCGTTCGGGTTTTTATTATTTTAAAGTTATTTGTACGTCCTGAAAAATTTTTGTTTTTTGCAAGGACTCATAAAATTGCACAATCTTTCGATTGGGCCAATAAAAAAAAATCGTAAATGAGCCCATTTTTCCTTTTGTTAAGGTTGCTTTTAGTCCCAGGTTCATCCTTATTTGCAAAAAATTGAAGAGGAAATTGCAACAACAAGATGCGGAAATGATTTACTAATGTTGTTAGAGCAATCCTTTTCTGGCACTACCATTACTGAAATCATACTTAAATAACAGACAACAGCACGTACTTTACAACAGAACAGAAAGTGACAGTAGGGCAGTAACATGTGGAGTACCTCAAGGCACTGTCTTAGGGCCACTACTCTTTAAGTTATACATAAACGATCTACTAAACCTACAGTTAAATACTTCCACAATTATTTCATTTGCTGACGATATGGTACTAGTTGCCACAGATACATCTCAGGACGCTTTATTTAACAAAAATCAGCAAAATATGTCCTACATTAAACACTGGTTAGATTGTAACACCTTGTCACTCAACGTTAACAAAACTCACTTCGTGCATTTCTCACTTTACGACAACAAGCATTCAACAGTAAACAACATACTCATTCATGACATTGACTGCAACGTGGCACCTTGTGATTGCAATACAAGCATGGATCGAGTCAACAAAATAAACTAGTTTGGGTGTGATCATCGATTCTCATCTTAGGTGGCACGAACACATTAATTACACAACCAACAAAATTAGATCGTTGACCTACCTATTCAATAATTTGAAGAACTACATGCAGGGGCGCCGGAAGAAAATTTGTTGGGGGGGGGGGGCTTGCATTTTTTCAAGTAGAAATTAGAATACTTAAAATTTTTTACTTATTTTGAAATTAGTAAATCAATAGGCTATGCAGAGTTACCGACAGAATAGAACATTATGTTCCAAAAGTGGTTATATTGTGAGCTTTTACCATTTTATAAGATGGATTTACGCGATTTATGAAATTGCAGGGAGGGGCCCGGGCCCCCCTTGCCCTTTAGTAGCGGCGCCCATGACTACATGCACTTTAAATCACTAAAAACTATCTATTTTGGATTTGTTCAATCAATACTTCAATACGACATCTTGGTGTGGGGTGGTGCTGCAAAAAAACATTTAAATAAATTAATAATCGCTCAAAAATTACTGGACAAATTCTTACTTAGTTTAGTAAAATTGTCTATTGCTGGAATGCAGTTAGTACCTGCATTCTGTACTGGCTATTGTTAACCATCCGGTTATTATTTACCTGCCCTCAAGAAGGTTTAAATAACCATCCGGAGTTCCGGACCCAAAACTGCATCTTTTTTCAAATAACGTTTATACAGTTAACATCACTTCACGATTAATAAAATACATAAAACGAATCAGCTAATTCAATCCACTACGTCGTTTCTCCATGGTCCTTCGAATCCGAATTGTTATTATCGTGCGTGTATGTGTGTACCGAGAAAAGATCAAGAAAAGCGGCTACAGTTACGTTTTCCTGCTCATCGCCATTTAGAAGAAACGAAACGAAGGGTTCCCGATTATTAAAATTCCGTAAGTTCCCTTTCATTTATTAACTGTTGTCTGTATCTGCATGCATTGTGTATAGGGTTAGTAGAAGAAAGGTCGTGATTTGGCTAACCGATTTTATTGTTCAATTTCATTTTTAAAATGGGAGATAAGAAACCGTTAGTAAGCGCACGCGGTGCATTAAAGCATCGGTTGACGTCTTTTACCAAATATCTGCAACCTCTTAAAACTAATTACGATGAAAAAATTAATATTAACGATTCACAGCTAGCTGAATTAAAATTGCGTATTGTCGCCATTGAAAATTTAGATAAAGAGTATGAGGCTGTACAGTTGGAAATTGAAAATTTATGTGAAAATGATGACGAAATTGAGAAACAATACAAAGAGCGAGAAGAGTTTTCAGAAAAATACTTTTCGTGCCGATCACATGCACAATTAATTATTGAAAACTCCTGCATTTTGCGCCACTCTAATCTCGACTCAAATTGAGCTTCCCAAGCGAGTTCAGTAGAGTCATCATCATTTAATAATGTTAATAATGTTAAGTTAAGCTACCGCTACCCACAATAAACTTGCCCATTTTTGATGGAAATTTATATGAAAAATGGATAGAATTTAAAGATTTTTTCGTGTCCTTAATTCATAATAATTCTAATATAGATGAAATACAGAAATTTCATTACCTTCGGGTTTCATTAAAGGGGGATGCACTAAAATGTATTAATGCACTGGATTTTAAATCCCACAATTTACAATTATCAAATTGCCTTTGAATTACTCATGAATAGATATGACAATAATAAAATCCTAATTAATAACCACATGAAGGCTTTGTTTAATTTAGAACCTATTGCTAAGGAATGTTGTTAAATGATGAATTTTTGCGTATTTTACGTTCGTTAGAATCGCTTAAGCAACCAGTTGAACATTGGGACACAATGCTAATCTATTTACTGATGACGAAGGTAGATCGTATAAAATAAGCAGAGTGGGAAAAATATATATTTGAAACCGAACAACCCTAATTAAATCAATTGAAGACCTTTCTTAAGTCGCTGGCGGAATTGTTAGAAACGTTAGAGTCCAATAACACAAAAACGGTTAACAAAGAACGACGAATTAGCACCGCCGCAACTCAAATATCTTGTTATTTATGTAAGGAAAACCATGCAATTTATCGTTGCGAACAGTTGCGCTCTTTATTACAGACAGATTAGCAAAGGTAAAAGATTTAAAATTACATATGTAATAAATGTTTGGTAATTGGTCATAATAGCTTTGGGTGTAAAGGTAGAACTTGCAGTAAATGTAAAAGGCGTCATAACGTATTGTTGCACATAGATGACGAACTAGCAGTAAACCACGCCAGTTCACAAAATTTTGTCCTTCTGTCGACAGCAAAACTGTCAATTTTTGATGATCAGGGAATTGCGCACACTTGTCGTGCACTTTTGGACAGCGGATCACAATCTAACTTTATCTCGGCGAAATATTCAAAATTACTACGCTGTGCCCTAATTGACACAGAAATCTCAATTCTTGGAATAAATAATTCCACGTCCAGAGTTTCAAAAAAATGCGATATAACAATTTCAAACGGTAGAAAGTTTACCCATTTATTATCGTGTTTGGTAGTTCCTAAAATTACTGACAGATTACCGAACCAAAATTTTGACCATGAGCCTTTAAAAATACCCTCAAATGTCAAATATCAATCTAGCTGACACACTATTTTTTAAAAGTAATGATATCGATCTATTGTTGGGAGCCGAAGTATTTTGGGAAATCTTAAAGACCGAAAAGGTCTCATTAGGGAAAAATATGCCAGTGTTACAGAATACTGTGTTTGGGTGGATCATATCAGGTTCCTTTACTACCGCGGGGAAGTCAACGTGGTGTCATTTTGCCAATCTACAAACCGATTTACAGAAATTTTGGGAAATTGAAAATCAAACCGATATACCGCTACCGATCCATGATGATGAATGCGAAGCTCATTTTAAAGCTAATCATACGCGTGATGATGAGGGACGATTTGTTGTAAAAATTCCACTTAAGTTACCAATTGAGAAATTAGGAGATTCATTTGATATTGCTTTCAAAAGGAAATTAAAATTTAATAACGCGTTAGAAGTACAGTATCGGTCATTTATGCACGAGTACCATCACCTTATGGCACATGTCAGTAGATAAAAGTGACAGTCAGGATAATTCACATTTTTTACCTCATCACGCCATTATAAAAAAGGACAGTTTAACAACAAAGTTGCGGGTGGTCTTTGATGGATCGTGTAAAACTAATTCGGGCTGGTCATTGAATGATATTCAGCACGTCGCGTCGGGCCAAGCATCCAAAATGATATCTTTAATATATTAATAAGATTCAGGCAATACAAAGTCATTGTTAGTGCTGATGTGGCAAATATGTATCGGCAGATACTGGTTCATCCTCAGCACAGGAAATTACAAAAAATTATTTGGCGCAATAACGATCAGGAGGAAATTCAAATTTATAAGCTTAATACGGTCACATATGGGACAGCGTCAGCGCCGTATCTCGCGATCCGCTGTCTTAAGGAATTGGCAAACCAAAATAAGCAATTATACCACCAAGCGTCAGCCAAAATTTGTGATGACTTTTATGTAGAATTGTAGATGATTTGATCATAGGTTTTGATGACGAGGAGGAAGCGAGTGTAATTTCAAAACAGATCAAAGATATTCTTAGACTCTGCCTGTTTTCCCTTAAGGAAATGGGTATCAAATAAACCGCAGGTACTTACATTCAATGCGGACGCGTGTGATCCCTTAATAGAGTTATGTCTAGGAAAAGACGACAACGCCAAGACATTAGGTATTAAATGGAATGTTAATTCGGATACGATTTCTTATTATGTTACAAAGGACTCAAGTGATGAAATGACTAAAAGAGCCATGCTGTCAACCATTGCAAAAATTTTTGATCCATTGGGGTTAATTAGTCCAGTTGTTGTTGTAACAAAGGTTATGATTCAGAAGCTATGGCTCGCTAAGTCGGGGTGGGATGATCCAATTCCGGCTGAATTAACGAGTAAGTGGATGCATTTAAAGGCTCAACTGCCCCATTTAAATAAAATATGCCCTAAAAGACATTCCATCCAACCAAACGCAGATTCGGTAGAGTTGCACGGGTTTTGCGATGCTTCAAATGAAGCCTATGGAGCTTGCATTTATTTGCGAAGCATAAAGGACGATAGTATTCATGTCAGCTTGTTATGTGCTAAAACGAAGGTAGCTTCAATTAAACCCATGACCCATAATAAGGTAATGTCCGCTTTAACCATTCAACCAAAAACATTCATGCGGGCGGATTCAAAAATTGTGTTGCATTGGAGTAGAACGGAGCCTAATTTACTCCAATCTTTTGTAGGTTATTTATGTCTTTTTGTGTGCTTCTCAATTAAGGCAATTCATATAGAAATTGTTAGCGATTTAACGACAAATGCGTTTTTAGCGGCTCTCAAACGGTTTATCTCCAGGCGCGGGAAGCCAAATGAAATATTTTCAGACAATGGCACTACATTTGTCGGAGCCAACAGAAAAATTACAGAGGTACAGAAACATTTGGTAAAAGACAAGCACTGCATTGTAGATTTTTGTAGTAATTTGAATATTAATTGGAACTTTATTCCCCCCCCCCCCCTTATGGGAATTCAATATTAAATCGGTAAAACCACACATTATGCGGGTAGCCAAAGATACGCCTTTCACATTCGAAGAATTTTATACACTTTGCGTGCAGGTGGAGGCGATAGTTAATTCCCGCCCTATCCAAAAATTACACTCCGATCCCAATAGCCTAGAACCTTTAACTCCTTCACATTTTTTGATCGGAAAGCCCTTAGTGTCAATACCGGACCCAAATTATGTAGACCTAAAGGCAAATCGTCTAACGAGGTTTCAGTTAATTCAACAAATGAAGCAAGGGTTCTGGAAAAGGTGGTCTCGGGACTACCTAACTCAATTACAGTCTCGAGCAAAATGGAATACGCCGCAACAGAATTTCGCAGTTGGGGATCTGGTCCTCATAAAAAATCAAATGGCCACTTGGGAAAATAATCGAGGTGCATCCTGGGGAAGATAATATAGTACGGGTTTCCACGGTGAAGACTGCGAGCAGTACCTTCAAACGCTCATATGTAGGCTTCCAGGGATAACTGAAGATTATGAGTGAGAGGGAAAACCTACAAAGTTAGTGTCAAAATTCAATTAGTTAACCTTTGTATTTTAATCTTTAGATTGTCACAACTCATAACATTGATATTTTTCAGTTTAACAACATACAGTAATTCATGGCTGGAATAAAAAAAATTACCTCAGCGCTATCACCAGATGATATCGACTCGACACTTTCGATTGACACTTAGACACTAATTCATGTACCCCGAACTTCTCACTCGTACATTGTCCACTCAAACAGAACAACACAGCAAAGTTAAGCTGTTATAAGCACAAACTGTGAAACAACAAATCACAGTTTGTACAATGCACGTGCATCATCATCAATCATCTAAAATAGTATAGATATGTATATTAGGTATTCTTTGAAACATTATTTTATTGTACAATTACGTAATTTATCAGTGTCACCAAGATCAGATTGGCAATAAATGGTTATTATTATTATTATTATTATTATTATTATTATTATTATTACTTTTCTGATCCTTTCGCATAATTAACTCTTAGCGTTTTAGAGAAAAAATAACCCCTTCTTCATAGAATTCAGCCTTCGTACAAAAAAATATCTCTTTACCAGACTTACCAGAAGATAAGTACTGAATTGTTGCATTTTAAAAGATGGCTTAGAGGGGTATCGAATCATTTAATTTATCACACTTACGAAGAATTGGGCGACTTTACCCTTTCGTCTACATTTAGACACGTGGAATGTATTTAAAGGTTATCATCTGATCTTCGATTTAGATGTGACTTAATTGCTTTTGTTTTGTCATTTTTGTCTATCTATTAAATTTTGTTAATTAATCGCTTATTATTTACAAAACACTTCATTGCTTAATGGAAATATAATGATTAGCTCTTCGCTATCACCAGATAAGTTTATTTTTTAGAATCAATTACGTCGCGATTATGTAACGATTTCAAAATGGGCTCCTTTTTCGGAGCAAGGTTTTTTAACGTTTACTTTACCCAGGTCACGTTTCCAGTCGTGTTGATACAAATCAATAAAATTCTCCTTGTAAATTTGTCGCCTACACAGTTTTTGCTATCGATGTGAGCTGTTTGGTATTCTTGATACATAGTACATCGTGCCGCCACTTTGCTCATTTCCAATTCTCGTAAAGAATTAAAAAGGAGTTAAAGTATTATACTCCATACGCTTGGCAATGTCCCTTTTCTCATTAAGTCGTAAATCAAATATCATTTATAACGCGATCGATAGCGTCATTCAATATGCACCTCTAATGCAAAGTAAAAACCAGTTCCATACGGGCGAAAGTTGTTCAAAACAAATCTTATGGAAACTTGAATACAATAGAACAATAGATTTGAACTACCTAACTGGCAGCGGTACTCAATAGAAGATACACTAGTTTCATTATTAAATTGTGATGTTTGTATTAATAATTGATATATTACTTTGTAATTAAACTATTAACAACCGCTGACTAGGCAGGTAGTTGAAAGCTATTGTTCTATTGTATTCAAGTTTCCATAAGATTTGTTTTGAACAACTTTCGCCCGTATGGAACTGGTTTTTACTTTGCATTAGAGGTGCATATTGAATGAAGCTATCGATCGGGTTATAAATGAGATTTGATTTACGACTTAATGAGAAAAGGGACATTGCCGAGCGTATGGCCTATAATAGTAGTTTACGTAACAAGTCCCGAAAGTGACCTTTTACTGGACAAGTAGGCAAATTACAGGACGAGCCGCAGGCGAGTCCTGCAAGCCTGCGAGTCCAGTAAAAGCACTTTTGGGACGTATTACGTACAATATTTTTTTTAAAATCGTCCAGAAACGGGAAGAACAATTGACCATTCTAGGTCGGAAAGTAAAAAATGAGTCCGGTAAAGTAAAAATGAGTCCGGTAAAACTTTTACCGGACTATCACAATGACTTTCCGGCTCAGTCCGTCAAAATGACATTTTCTAGCCTAAAAATAATCCGGAAACTACTACTTTCTGGCCGATTTTAAAAAAAAACACTTATTTCCGATATTTCTATTTCTCTAACAGCAATAACTGAAACCTTTACTCGACGGTCAGTCAAAATCACGGTCACGTTACCAATCTTGTTGATAATTCCTTCAGTTCGTGTTTCCAGAGGACTTTCTCATGTTGGTTTTACCGTTAAATGTTTCGCTTCTGATCTTTATTGTAGCTACTTACTTCCCCAGGACAGGTTTCCAGATGTTCGGTAACCTTTGGGTATCCCCTTTGGTGTTCATGTTTAATTATCGTTTCTCAATGGCTCTCGATGGCTATCCGAATGATGCAATGAATTGTATTTTGTAGGCATTTTCAAAATCTGTGGTATGTACCATGTTTCTTACGTGTTGAGTCAGTGACGATGTGGGTTGGCTTTTCTGTACGGTGTCGCGATACCCTACCTTTCTTACACTGATGCGCACATTGATTTGTTCGATGAATGTTTGTGTGTAGTCTTAAACTTTTGAAAACCTAATGTTCTTAGTATGTAACATCGCATAAGGTTCCTCTCTGTTGGTACCCCCGTCTAAAATCTTTTTATGTTATTTGATCTTAAAATTTCGTAACATTTCTTCTGGTGTAGTTATTACACAATTTTTCCAATATTATCCTTATCTCTTTACACGTATTTTTTTACTGGCTTGATCAAGGTTAAGTCAATTACGCTTTCAAGTGTAAAGTAAATAAGTACCGATTAATTTAATTTCGATCTTACGAATTATCGTATTTTCTTTCCCTTTGTTTGATAAAAGTTGGATAACGTTATTGCAAAAAACACTTAAAATACATTTACAAATTTAATCTTTTAGCTTCAAGATTTATTATTTATTCCGACTTTTATAAACCTTAAAAAAATTATTTTGAAAACAACTTTACAAATCACAGTTCAGAAGTTCCTTATATTCCCAATAGAAATTAATATTAAGCCAAACATCGCATCCTTTTAGTTGAAGGATTCCCTGTCTCTTCTCTTTCTGCTCTCTTAGAGTTTTTGGGAGCGTTGGATTCTCATTGAGCATGAAGACGTAGATGAATTGGCCAAACATTCTTGCTCACCGTTTATCCGTCTTTTTAGTTCTTGTGATTCTCTCCTAGACTAATTCACTCTGGGCTTGGAGGCCTTCCTCGTTTTACTAATACAGGGTAAGCCCTTTGAACACGTAGGTATAGGTAACGTTGGACTGATTAACGTTCGCCTACATACCTTCTGCATTTGTTTTTCTACGAAAGCTCTGTATGTAGATCTTGTAAGTGATTTAACAACGAACGCGTTCTTGCCGTCGAGGGTTGCCCGAATGCATCTACTCGTACAATGGATCCAATTTTGTTGGGTCCCGAAGCTAATTAGAAGGTTCATTTTTCTTTCTAAAAGATAACGAAGATTTTTTAATAAATATTGCGCGTTAAAATAAATACGGTGGCAATTACTTAATCCTAGCAAGTTTATCTCATTTTGGAGGCACAGGAGAAGGGACAGCAAAACGCGTTAAGATGAACTTTGATAAAGGTTTTTGGCGGTACGTCATTGTCGTTAACTCACGAGGAATTGCAAAAGTTAAAACAAGCAAAAGGTCTTTCGCCGAAGATTGGCGATCCAGATTACGTGATCCATGTGGAATACCAACCTACTTAACATCATTACAAGTTCGCCAAAAATAGAATAATGGTTGTGAAAATATAAAAATATAGATTTTAGTTCCGATTAAAAACGAAAATGATCTGCTCTTCAATGCCAATTGAGGTATCGTTGAAAAAAAGGACGTGAATGGAGTTGACTATGTCATTTTTTTTATATAGGTATACATAGGTTTTATATATACAAGTATAATATTATTTCAATAAACGTTATTTACCGAGATAAAAATTTCAGCGTAGATTAGGTACATCATATCAGATAAACTTATCGGTGATAATTAAGAATCGCTATAAAAGAGGGCAAATTTTCTCATAAAATCAGAACAATCGTTGAAATTTCAATCAAGATGAACAAGTTAATTATTTTGGTTTTGTTTTTATGTCTGTGTGTTATGTTGGCGGTAACACTTCCGACTGGTAAAAAATATTTTTTTTTGTTAAAAACTAATTAATTGTGATATTTGTTATTTGTAGCTGAAGAGGCGGCAGAGTCTATTCGGATAGACCGAGAGAAATGCCTAAAGCACTGTAGGAATTTGGGTTATTTTTTTTGTAATGGTGTTTACGTTGCGCCCCCCCCTGAACATATATATTATAGATGTGGTTTCTTAGTGTAGGATAAAGGATTGTCTCGGGCTCGGATTCTTAAAGGGAACCGCATCGCTAATGGGCTCATAATAATTAGTTAAATTAGTATATGTATAGTATAGAATAGATTTACCATTAATAATATAGTATATTGTTTGTTATTATACAACAAGTGGTTCTTCTGATTATTTGAAAAAATATCTAATTATGGAATGTAGTAAAATATAAGTTATGAGCACGAATATAGAGTTGCTTCATTTGTGTTGTATTATTTGCTAAAAAATATCGGTATAACACTTCAAAGATATAGGTATTTAAATATGTGTAGGTACCTTATGACAGGCCCTAAGGATGTAACTTACTCACGTTCACGTATTCTCGGGATACTAATCCCATCATTCTACTCTAATGGCACAATTTGTGAAACAAAAGGAATAGATTTTAAATGAAGTAGGTATTTAATAAAACATGAGAAACTTGAGAATTACATAAAAAAACGTTCACGTGAGTGAGTGACGTCACACTGTATGTCTGTATTACTGTCAACATAATATACCTACTGCAAAAGTACCTTGCTGTTAATTTTGATCTCAAACCTTCTGTTCGATACTTAAGATAATTCATTTTAATTTTTTATGTCTACTAAACCAAACCTTCATATTTAGTCAACCCTAATAGTTCTTAAATTATTACCTTAACACCAATAAATTGCAGTCTACCCTTTGTTAAAAAACGTCAATCATACTTAAGTACGTGTTACCGATTAGTTCTCAGATTACATGAATCTAAGTTCACACCAATCAGAATATTGTATTTTAGGCCCTTTTTTTTGTTTGTCCCGATGCATTAAATACGGTGTAATATGCATTTCAAAGGGATTCCTTACTCCAATCTTTGCCAGATTCTTACTTAGGTATACTTTTAAGTAAATGCACTTGTTATCAATTTATTAAATCAAGCTTATACATACAGGGTGTTTTTTTCATTATTTCTATGGGGATCTTGGAAACTAGCAGAGATAGAGAGACGATTAAATGGTGAAAGAATTGCAGTTTTACCAGCACATTGAAATGAGCTTTTCGTTTTTTGGAAAAAATGCATGGCTAACTAGATATCTGAAAAAAATCATTTTTTCGTTTTTTTATTTAGTGCCTATAACTCTGTTATTATTGACTTTAGAATAATTAATGTGTAAAGGAAAAAGAAAAAAAGAAAGGTACCTACTTATTAATAAAAAAACTGAGATATCTTTATTGTGGCCCGCTGAATAAATTCAATTAATAAGATATTTAACTAACAAAAACCAACGTGTAACTCAATTCCAAGAAATAGTACCTAAAACTTCAAGTTGTTTTAAATCCTTATTTGCAAAAAATTGAAGAGGAAATTGCAACAACAAGATGCGGAAATGATCTACTAATGTTGTTAGAGCAATCCTTTTCTGGCACTACCATTACTGAAATCATACTTAAATAACAGACAACAGCACGTACTTTACAACAGAACATAAAGTGACAGTAGGGCAGTAACATGTGGAGTACCTCAAGGCACTGTCTTAGGGCCACTACTCTTTAAGTTATACATAAAAGATCTACTAAACCTACAGTTAAATACTTCCACAATTATTTCATTTGCTGACGATATGGTACTAGTTGCCACAGATACATCTCAGGACGCTTTATTTAACAAAAATCAGCAAAATATGTCCTACATTAAACACTGGTTAGATTGTAACACCTTGTCACTCAACGTTAACAAAACTCACTTCGTGCATTTCTCACTTTACGACAACAAGCATTCAACAGTAAACAACATACTCATTCATGACATTGACTGCAACGTGGCACCTTGTGATTGCAATACAAGCATGGATCGAGTCAACAAAATAAACTAGTTTGGGTGTGATCATCGATTCTCATCTTAGGTGGCACGAACACATTAATTACACAACCAACAAAATTAGATCGTTGACCTACCTATTCAATAATTTGAAGAACTACATGCAGGGGCGCCGGAAGAAAATTTGTTGGGGGGGGGGGGGGGGGCTTGCATTTTTTCAAGTAGAAATTAGAATACTTAAAATTTTTTACTTATTTTGAAATTAGTAAATCAATAGGCTATGCAGAGTTACCGACAGAATAGAACATTATGTTCCAAAAGTGGTTATATTGTGAGCTTTTACCATTTTATAAGATGGATTTACGCGATTTATGAAATTGCAGGGAGGGGCCCGGGCCCCCCTTGCCCTTTAGTAGCGGCGCCCATGACTGCATGCACTTTAAATCACTAAAAACTATCTATTTTGGATTTGTTCAATCAATACTTCAATACGACATCTTGGTGTGGGGTGGTGCTGCAAAAAAACATTTAAATAAATTAATAATCGCTCAAAAATTACTGGACAAATTCTTACTTAGTTTAGTAAAATTGTCTATTGCTGGAATGCAGTTAGTACCTGCATTCTGTACTGGCTATTGTTAACCATCCGGTTATTATTTACCTGCCCTCAAGAAGGTTTAAATAACCATCCGGACCCAAAACTGCATCTTTTTTCAAATAACGTTTATACAGTTAACATCACTTCACGATTAATAAAATACATAAAACGAATCAGCTAATTCAATCCACTACGTCGTTTCTCCATGGTCCTTCGAATCCGAATTGTTATTATCGTGCGTGTATGTGTGTACCGAGAAAAGATCAAGAAAAGCGGCTACAGTTACGTTTTCCTGCTCATCGCCATTTAGAAGAAACGAAACGAAGGGTTCCCGATTATTAAAATTCCGTAAGTTCCCTTTCATTTATTAACTGTTGTCTGTATCTGCATGCATTGTGTATAGGGTTAGTAGAAGAAAGGTCGTGATTTGGCTAACCGATTTTATTGTTCAATTTCATTTTTAAAATGGGAGATAAGAAACCGTTAGTAAGCGCACGCGGTGCATTAAAGCATCGGTTGACGTCTTTTACCAAATATCTGCAACCTCTTAAAACTAATTACGATGAAAAAATTAATATTAACGACTGTTACAGGGATTTATTATTTTTTAAGTTTGCAGCACTGATGTGAGTGTTCTCAGTTCTTTGACACTAAAACTGTCAACCAAAACATTAAACAAGACTATTTACCTTTACATTATAGTTAATTTGGATATTTAAACGTTAGTTTGCAAATTGAAACAAAGTTAAAGAACTTTTCTTAAAATCGTATGCATTATGCATAGTTAATTGTACGTTATTAACGTATTATAAAATATTAATTGTAGTGATGCAGTGTGACCTGTAAGTAGATACGCCAAGAAGTGTTTGCATAATTTAATGTATAACTTGCATTTCAGATTCTACAAGGTTAATTGTTTCTTTTGGGTACTGTCCTTGTACTAGAGCGGCAGCCCATCGTCATTTTAGGTAGTGATCTGACCGCGTCTGCGAATCTTACTACGTTGAAGGTCATGTCACATATTAATAGCATAAAAATCGTCGCGAGTTCTGAATCTGGGGATAACATGTTCAAACAACCCTTTTTTTCTGCATAAAAAATCACTGTTTTAAAGTGATTTGACCGTGTATAATTCTTGTACGAATCGAAACGACAAATTAAAAACGTCGTCAAAAATGTATTTGCAGACGGTTTCGGTGGTGCAATAACCCTGCAGACGATGTTGAAGGTGCATTATTTTTATTATTTTCAAAGTAATTTGACCGTGTCTGCAATTCAGGTTAATGATTTTTCTTCTTGCGTATGTTACGAAAAAAAATTGCAGACAAGTCGGATGGGGATAAGTACTTTAATTAAACAATTAAAGATGCATTCATTTTCGTCGAATTCAAAGTCATTTGACCGTGTCTGCGATTGAAATCATAAATTGTCGTTGATGAGTTAGTGACAAAAAATATAATTGCAGACAGTTTCGTGTTGGCATCAACCCTCCAGGCGGGGTTGAATTTACAGTATTTGTAAGGTTGTAAAAGTAATTTAACCGCGTTGCCAATTCAGGGTAATAAGATGAGATCATCTTTTATTTGTTCAGTGTTTCTACAAAAGGTGAACGAATTACGTAAAGGATACGGATAAAGACTAATCGTTACAAAGCATTCTCAAGCGTATGATTAATGTTATTGTTATTACTTGGTGGCTGATTTTTATGATATGTCATCTTTTTTGTGATAGTAAATTGCAAGAACGGAAATATTAAGTTACTTATGATTTAATGCGTGAACGCTAGTGCTTATATTAGAGAAGCCATTAAATACATTACAAAAAAAAGAAGAGTTTGTCAGTCATTTTTTAAAAATGCCTGTTCCTTTCATTGATGAATGCAGCAATTAGACTGTTCGTGTTATGACTCATAACGAGCATCTTTACGAATGAGGAAAACAGATCGATACGAGATCATGATTGTACACTTGGTATACCTACATATTTTGCGACCAACTCGTATTACGTTACCGCCAGTTATTGCAGACATTGCAGTAATCTAATAATAGAAATTGAATGATGCAATTTTATGCATGAACTTTATTAATCATAAGAGGAACTCTTGGTGCAAAAAATCTATGACACAAAAAGGTATAAATAAATAAAATGTGTATTGTAAAAATTGTTGTTCCTTCACGTTACTGAATCGGAAAATTTTGTTAAAAGAATTCTAAACTATTGTAATTATTTTCAAATGTGCATGAAACTGTATCATGGGCATGAAACAATGACACATTACTATTTTTAGTGGAAAACAATACAGGAGAGGATGACGAGTATCTGATATTCCAATTTACAGATGACAGCGAGGAAAGTGAAAATAGTTCGGCATACCGTAACGTGACCATACGTCCCGTTTTGAACGGGAATCTACATTATATCGCATAATATAATTTCATATGTAATATACAGGGTCCTGCAATAGTGCGTATTTCTTTCCTAATAAGCTCATATCTCATGAGAGATATAAAAAAACTTCTTAGAGAAAATTTCAACTACTCGAGATGACGCATTAATAGAAATTATTTTTGAATATACAGGTAGTTCCATTTTTGCGGTGTCACTAAAAGAGTAATTTTTTTAAATGGAACACCGTGTACCTATATTTTATGACCTTTCGATGTTATCTGCTCAACTCTACATTGGTAACTATTTACTTTGTGATTTGGTAGCAGGGTTGCCAACTTATTAATTTTTTGCGGAAAAATCGTGCGTAACTAGGCTTATCTTCAAAAAATCCTATCGGCCTTGTGTTTTGAAGTTCTCAAGTAGGTATCGGCAATAATGTTAGTATGGGTAAAGAGCTGTGTGTTGAAGTTTAGAAACTAAAATTTGGTTATACAGGGTATTCGGAACAACATGTCAAACTTTCGAAATTTCAAAGTGCCATAACTCATTATTTTCAAATACAACTGCCATATTTTTTTTCCGCTACCCAGAGGCATTTTTTATAATCTTCAATTTTCGTAAGGGATGTTAAATGTCTAAACTACGTAGTTTTTACAATACTTAATATTTTTCGAAAACGCACCTATTTAGTTACGAGCTTAGGCACCAAAGTAGGCCGTGAAGAACCTTAACGTCAAAAGTAAACAATGCTTAGTGTCCGAAATTAATACTTGTTATTAATAAGTACTAGATTGTAGATAATTTCAGAAGTTTACTGAATAGATTTGTTGAGACGGGAACGGTGAAATACAGTAAATTAGAACGAGCAAGAAACGTTGTTAACGAAGAAAATGAATTTAGAGTACTATTAACTGTAACTGAGCACCCGCACATGAGCCAGCGAGATATCGGTGAAGCAAGCGGCGTAAGTGAAAGATCAGTGCAACGCATACTGAAGAAACATCGATTTCATGCATACCACGTACAATTTCATCAAGAATTGACCATTCTTGATTATGAAGAACGATTTGAATTCTGCACCTGGGCAAGAAGACAAATACAAGAAGATCCGATGTTTTCTCAGTATGTGTTATTTTCGGATGAGGCCACATTCCACAAAAATGGAGCCGTAAATAAGCATAATATGCACTACTATTCAATCGGAAATCCCCATTTTATAAGACAGGTTGACCACCAGCAACGCTGGTCTTTGAACGTCTGGGGAGGAATTATTGGAGACCAAGTAAGTAGGTCCACACTTTATCAATGGCCATCTTAATGGGCCTATGTATTTACATTTCCTGCAACATGATTTACAGGACTTATTAGACGATATACCTCTGTGAACAAGAATGAGGATGTGGCTACAACATGATGGAGCTCCAGCACACTATGCGGTAAACGTAAGGGCCAACCTCAACCAAGTTTTTCCCTTTCAATGGATTGGCAGAAATGGACCAATTGCGTGGCCTGCCAGATCACCCGATCTTACAAAACTTGACTTTTTCCTATGGGGTTATGTGAAGGAAAGGGTTTACAATGAGCCACCTACAACGGCAGAAAAATATGCGACAGAGAATTGTTGACGCTTTTAGAACTATTACACCTGCAATATTAAGAAGGGTAGGTACAAATGTCTTTTGAGCAGCGAATTGATGCGTGTCTAGCTGAGAATGGACGACATTTTGAACATTTATTGTAAATAAAACAATTTTATTAAGTCTTATTTTGTTTTCTAGTTATTTTTGCCTAACTTGTAGTACGTGAGTACTGCAAGTTAGAATTGTAGAATTGTTACTTTAAAGTATATTTTTTTGAAATTATTTCCTGTTAATGAATGAAATCTATAACATTTCTTCAATAAAATTGTTAGAAAATGGCATTATTTTTCTTCACGGCATCACGGCCTACTTTGGTGCCTAAGCTCGTAACTAAATAGGTGCGTTTTCGAAAAATATTAAGTATTGTAAAAGCTACGTAGTTTAGACATTTAACATCCCTTACGAAAATTGAAGATTATAGAAAATGCCTCTGGGTAGCGGAAAAAAAATATGGCAGTTGTATTTGAAAATAATGAGTTATGGCACTTTGAAATTTCGAAAGTTTCACATGTTGTTCCGAATACCCTCTATAACCAAATTTTAGTTTCTAAACTTCAACACACAGCTCTTTACCCATACTAATATTATTGCCGATACCTATCACAAAGTAAATAGTTACCAATGTAGACTTTAGCAGATAACATCGAAAGGTCATAAAATGTAGGTACACGGTGTTCCATTTAAAAAAATTACTCTTTTAGTGACACCGCAAAAATGGAACTACCTGTATATCTATATTAATAAAAATGAATCTGCGAAATGTATGTAAGCGCATCACTTCCGAACGACTGCACGAAATTGGATAATTCTTTTTTTGTTGTGTTCGTTATTTTAAGGAGGTTTGAATAAAAAAAAATTAAAAAAAATCGAAATTTAAAAATGTAAAATACGAAATCCGCCACTGGGATTCGAACTCGAAGCCTGATATTTATCCCTCAGCTACGATACTTGATATCAATAAAAACGAATATAAAACAAAAGTTTTTAAAAAGAGTGTGAGTGAATGAGAAAGAAGAGTGTGATAAATCTCTCAGTCTGCAATTTATTAACTTTAAACGGACCATATGTCATAATTAAAAGGTGTTTCGTGTGTTGTTATGTGTATTTAGGTTTGTCGTCTTTATTGTTTTAATAAGAATTATGCCACCTGTGAGGCGTCAAAATATCGGTCGTCTTTTTGTAATTCGATGTGTCGTTCTCGAGATATTCAAGGGTGTATATTTTCACTTTAATGGCCTCCGGACGGCGAACGGGTGATCCGATCAAAAAATTTACCAGAGATTTGGAACCAGTAAAGAATTTCCTTCCAGCTTTCTAAATCCTGTAACATCGACCAACGCACAGACACACAGACATCCGGACGAATTTAGTAACCAACTTTTTGAATTTGGTTGAAAAATGAGTGAGTGAATGAGACAGAAAACTGTGAGAAAGTGAGTAAGTGAATGAGACAGAAGACTGTGAGAGATCTCAGATTGACGTTCAGTTATTTAGTCAGCATTTGTTAACTTTAAACAGACCATACGTCATAATTAATTAATTAATTCGTATACAATTACGTAACAATTACCTATGAACGTTTGGCGTTCAGATATGATAGAATGTAACATTTCCGGAGAGAGCGGAGAAAAACTGAAACGCGTCTTCTTCTCGGATAGGAAGTAAAATCGTAGGTCCCGTGTCGATGCGATATTTGGCACGATAAAGATCCTTGGTTGAGGGTGAAATTCCTAGGCAGATAAAATTTAAGGGTATTTAGTGCTAATAACCAAAGCAGTTGATGCGTGGAAATTCGCTGTTCCTAGATCTCGGCCCCTAACATGAATAAATAAAATAAATAAATATATGGAATTATTGATAATCCAACTATGTACTTTAAATTTACAGGAAGTGTTACATTTCCTTAGTCCGCGACTGTACGCTACCCGTGTGAAGCGGAGGCGGTCATAAATAGTAAAATAAATCTTTTAGGAATTTATGGCGGTACGGAGTGCGCCGGGTCGGCTAGTTCAAAAATAATTTCTATTAATGCGTCATCTCGAGCAGTTGAAATTTTCTCTAAGAAGTTTTTTTATATCTCTCATGAGATATGAGCTAGGAAAGAAATACGCACTATTGCAGGACCCTGTTTAATACCGGGTGATTCTCTAATACTGATGACAGTTTGAATTTCGCGCGTAAGTAGTGTTTTTTACGGTGTTGAATTGGAGAGTTCAACTGCTCCTGTGGAGAGCAGTTTATGGAAGACCACTCCGACTTTAATATTCCTTATCGAGCGTTTGCTAACCATAACAAACGAATTGTTAATCGGTTTGAAAATTGTTGAATTAGCAGAGGATTATGACTCCCCGTTTTCCAGATTTAACTCCGTTATATTTTTTCTGTTCAACGTTTTTTGAAACCGTCTCCATACATTGGGCGAACTACAAGCAGCAATTGCTGCGGAAACTTGAAAGAATTACACCTGCAACTCTGGAAAAAAAGTTCGACAATTGGAATTGGAACAAAGTGGAATTGTGTGGTGAACATAACGGTGGACATTTTGAGCAATTTATATACAGGGTGGTCCAACGAAAAGGTAACAGACGGGTTTCTGTCTAGAGCATTTTTTTTGAGAAATGCAAAAACACGTCAATTTTTAAATCAAAGGGGACAAGTTTTGTCATGATTTTCAACCTGATTAGCCACTTTTATTTTCACTTGGGCCTGAACATAGATCAGTTATACTGCCTTCAGGCCCCTTTATGACTTATGACTTATGCTATTGTAATTACTGATGGATGAATAAATAAATAAATAAATATGATTTTATCCCTTAGCGCTGTGAGAACCGCCCCTATAATTTAAATAGGGATGATGGGCCAAGTGATACGTCATTTGAAAGGTCTTTCTTTTCTGAATTCAGTGCACTAGGTTTTTTTAGTTTTTTTATTTTTAACAAAAAAATTTAGATAAGCTATAGGTACTTTTACTGTCATTTGACAACATTGTTTCACCCTTTAGGTACAGGGTAAACAACCCTTAAATTTTTAAATAAAATCAAGGGTAAACTTTTTCTTGTGCTAATTAATAAAACCAGTTTATGCAAATTCAACCTTAGTTCAATACATGTTCGAAGTGCCTGCCTTCGGGGCTTCGGCTTCCGGGCAGTTATACAGATTTTGATTAAATCGTTCCTGTACATTTTGCAAATGCAAACCGGTGTCCCGTTTTGAGTCAAAAAATAAATGGTCAGGTTAGGCATACGATGTGGAAAGTGACTCTGGAATGGAGGACGAGTCTATGTGATTACCTATGTTAATAATATGATGTTATGTTAATATACTTATAGTATTTAATTACTTTAAAAAACTTATCCCCATTCAAATGGTGTGGAATGTTATGTTCAATTACGTTACATATACTTATAAAAGGGTAAAAACAAAAATTTTGTTACGGTTCGAGTACCAAAACATTTTACCCCAAAGTTGTGTATTATTTTGTAGAAAAGCTGGAAAAAGGGCCGTCAAAAATGCGCATTTGTTTTGTTTTGGAAGGAAAGTGTAGGAAATTTCCCTCTTATTTTCCCAATATCTTTGTCAATTTTTCTACTTTCGCGGAGATTTTCACAACCGAAGAAAGGACGAAGTTTGCCCTTCCCAACGATGCGAAAAAGGGGGGGGGGCTCGATTTTGATTTCGAGATAATGGATGACAACCGTAGCGCAAAATCGGACGGCCCTATTGCCAAACAAAGGTATCGTAGGCGGCCGCGACCATTTCGGCCAAAAACATTAAGAAATTTTTCTCGAGAAGTGCGACTTTTCGCGATTTACATTCTTTACACTTTGTAATATTGTTATCGCGGTCGCAAATGGAAATTTTTTGTTCCAATTTTTCGATTGTTTTTTTTGCCGGGAGCGCGCCGTACAAAGAAACGATTCCGCGAAAGTTTCGTCAAAATCGGTCGACGGATGGAACAGTTACGCCCAAGGAGGTGGGGCAACAAAATCGCCAAATTTAACGACCCCTCCGTGGGGGGATCAAATCGATTCGCGTCGATTTGTCGTAGGGGGCCCAAACGTGAGAGTAACGCACTACAATTCGTCCTGATGCGACCTACCGTTCGGCCGCAACGCGCGTTGGAATTTCGAAAATTTGAGTACCGATGAAGGTCGAACGGTGGATATCGAAACTTCGCTGCGTCTGGCGTTCCACTAGTCCTACCCGGTAGTACGTGCACGCGAAATATGGTGTCGCTCGCATTCCCATTGTAGTTATAGGACGCGGCGATGAAAGATGCGGTCTCGAAAGGGGAATCGAAAGCAAAAAATTCTGGCAAGTTGCCATGAGACTTCCCTCTTTTCAAAAAAACAAATACTACTGAATTCAGAAAAAAATTCTCTTAAATTACATAAAAAATCTGCAACTTTATGTTATACAAAAAACGAGTGCCGCCATTTTATCTTACAGCGGAAGTGACGTAATGAAAGGTAATATGAGCATTTTCCTCCTTGGCCCGAATGCAATCGATTGGCGAAAACCGCATTTCGATAACTTTAATAATTTCTGAGTGTAGAGCGTTGCAGTCATTTTTTAAAAATGATTTTTTTAACACTTTTTCCAAAAAAAAGTATAGCACAATATATATTGCTGAATTAAGAAAAAATACTATTTTAAACTACACAAAAAAACTGCAACTTTATCTTATACAAACAATGAGTGCCGCCATTTTAGCTTACAGCGAAAGTGACGTAATCAAAGGTAATATCAGCATTTTGGTCCTTTCCTTGGAACGAATGTAATCGATTGGCGAATACCGCATTTCGATAACTTTAATACTTTCTGAGTTTAGAGCGTTGCAAGGAATGTGTACGTACAGACTACAGACTACAGACGACAGACGGAAAATGTTGTTTTAATATTTTGAATTTACGTATTCAGAAACGCAAAGATATGTAAAAATTTGCATAGGTCAAATTTTTTTTTTGGAACACTGATACAATACTTCTCTTTTACTTCGTACTCGGGAAGTAAAAACCGAAAACCTATCGATCACCTCTTCGTCCCACCGTCGCCGAGCAAACGTCGCCGAGATGAGAAAAAACCGGCGATCCCGTTCTCGATGAGATATCACTCCTCCCAATGCGAACCGTCCAGATGGAACCGTCGGCGATGAACTCGTATAGAAATGAGACGTTGTTACCGAAAGCGCCATCAAGATCTAAGGGAACGTTTGGGATTTTTGTTTCGCAATTTTGGGATTTCCAACCCGCGTTCCTCGCTTGTGAAGCGTCGGAGGGTATTTTTCTCCCCGGGACGAAAGACAGCCACGACCCTCAGCTACCTAAAAATATGTATGCTCCGAGACCGTATCTCGCACCGTTCGGTTTCCGCGAATGTTTTCGCTCAGGAGAGGGTGGGGGGTGAACCGTGGAAAGGATTTTCAACAAACCGCATACCAAAGAAGCGCCGTCGGGAGTTATTGAGGTATTCGAAATTTTTGGAAAAGTAATAAAAATTGAGGAAGTTATTAGCGAAATAGACGTTAACGAATGTTAACATTATATAGTATATCGTACCTTATATAAATAGGTGCGCTACGCGTAGCTATATAAACATAATCCGTAATTGCGGACGCGCTCAAATGACTTTTAATGTGCTACAGAAGATGGCACTGCAATTGTTAAATTAAAATACTTATCCCCGTGCAAATGGTCTGCAATGTAATTTTTCGTTAATAAAATACCAACATTAAACATTACCTAAAATTGCAGACGCGGTCAAATGACTTTAAATTTGGTAAAATAAATGGTACTTGAATTGTTAAATTAAAATATTTATCCCCGTGCAAATCGTCTGCAATGTAATTTTTCGTTAATAAAATACCAACATTAAACATTACCTAAAATTGCAGACGCGGTCAAATGACTTTAAATTTGGTAAAATAAATGGTACTTGAATTGTTAAATTAAAATACTTATCCCCGTGCAAATCGTCTGCAATGTAATTTTTCGTTAATAAAATACCAACATTAAAAATTACCTAAAATTGCAGACGCGGTCAAATTACTTTAAATTTGCTAAAACAAATGGTACTTCAATTGTTTACTTAAAATAATTATCCCCATTCAGATCGTCTGCAACAATTTTTTTCATCACGTACATTACAATAACAAAATAGTGTACTGAAAATTAGCCACGGTCAAATGACTTTGAATTCGATGAAAATCAATGCATCTTTAATTGTTTAATTAAAGTACTTATCCCCATCCGACTTGTCTGCAATTTTTTTTTCGTAACATACGCAAGAAGAAAAATCATTAACCTGAATTGCAGACACGGTCAAATTACTTTGAAAATAATAAAAATAATGCACCTTCAACATCGTCTGCAGGGTTATTGCACCACCGAAATTGTCTGCAAAAACATTTTTGACGACGTTTTTAATTTGTCGTTTCGATTCGTACAAGAATTATACGCGGTCAAATCACTTTAAAACAGTGATTTTTTATGCAGAAAAAAAGGGTTGTTTGAACATGTTATCCCCAGATTCAGAACTTGCGACGATTTTTATGCTATTAATATGTGACATGACCTTCAACGTAGTATGATTCGCAGACGCGGTCAGATCACTACCTAAAAAGACGCTGGGCTGCCGCTCTATACTGCCAATACTGCTTCACAATCGGCTGAAGTTGAAGGTTTGATGCAGTGCCGGATTAACCACGTAGCAAGAGTCAGCAAATGCTACGGGCCCCGCACCTGCGGGGCCCCGCGCCTGTGCGCAGAAAAATAAATTTTGGGCAAAAAAAAGCTTGCGATTCACCTGAGGGCTCAGATTTTTTTCTCTTCTTTTTAAAACATGATTTTTCCTACAATAGTAACAAAAAGGAGCACCATATTCTTTTTAAAACATTTATCTACTTTATGACCTTATAATTTGCAAAATTCACAAAATTCGTTTGCCATAAAAGCTACAGATTGTTTATCAATTTGGGGTTCAGAGTTTCTCAATTCCTCAGTTCATAGCCTTTGCTGAAGTACTGATAGTGTTCTTTCCTTCTTGGGGACACTTTCCCAAGCGCTTATAAAATGCTTATACAATGTATCAGGTAATACCATTAATGTTTTTGTTATTCTTATCGATTCAGAAAGTTCCTCTTCAGAAGCTTTCAATTTTAAATAGATCTCCTCCAACCTGCGGGGCCCCGCGCCTGTGCGCAAAAAAATAAATTTTGGGCAAATTTATGCAAAAGAATTGCATCGATAACAGAAGTTTATGGTAATAAAATACCCGTAGTAAATAAAGTTTTGTTTTGGTAAAAGGTGATAAATTCTTATTTTACGAAACTGGTCTCTACTGTAGTGCAATAAGAATTTAATTACTTGTAATTAGGCTTTCTGAAAACTAAGTCAAAGCGGTTCTTATCTAAAATATTTATTAAGATATGTAATATATACTCGTGTGATGATTGTGTTTCTATTATAGTTATTTTGCCATTTGCGCTCTTAATAAATAAAAATAATTATTACTGTTGTGAAGAAGTTATAGTTACCGATCGAACTTGAATTGAAATAATAAAACATAAGAATGAACGTAGAAAATGATTTACTTCGCAATATTGATTTGACTAGTGTTATCTCCAAATTTTCTCACATTAAATCACGAAAAGTTTTTTTGTAAATGTGTTGTTTTATTATATGTATATAAACTTTAAAACTAAATTTTTTAGGCTATTTTTCCCCCTTTGTAATGGAGGCCTTCTCGTGGAGTTGGTAGGTACCAACTCCACGAGAAGGCCTCCATTACAAAGGGAGAAAAATAGCCTAAAAAGTAGTATAATTTGGAGTGTACACAATAATTTAAAACTAAACTTTAATACCTAAAGCAAACCAAGGGCCCCTTGTTCACATTTTGCTACGGGCCCCGCGCTGGCTTAATCCGGCGCTGGTTTGATGTTCGGAAAGCTTACTGACCTAATTAAACATTAAGTTGAATTTTTTATTGATGGAAGTAATTTTAGTTTATAGTTCAGTTAATTTCTATATTTAAAGGTTAGTTTATAAATTAGAACAAAATGTAGGAACTTTTAATAAACGCTTATCCATTATTAATTGTACAATTATTGTAAATTTTAATCGTAACAGTGCAATTGTCACCTGTAGAAATAGGTACGCCAGGAAGTGCTTGTATAATTTTTGTGTTTTAGATTGTATCTCTACAACATTAATTTGTTCTGAAGTACTACCACTAACACAGACATTTACATTATCAGTGGTACCGCTATTCACATCTTCACAAGCTTCTGAAGTTGAAGGTTTGACAACCGTAAATGTTGCGAAATGATGTGAAAGCTTTTGTGCAATTTCGAGCTTCTTTTTTAACATAGTATCGATGTAGGCCAATGTTTGTCCTACGAGAGCTCAAGTGTGATACCTAAAAACCATTTTATTGCAAGGTAATTATTATCATTGGCATCGATGAGAAACTTCTCGATACGTTACTTTTAAAAATTTCGAAATGTCAATATTTTTTTTAATGTTAAGACAGGTTTTAGCATCGAATAATTAGACCACATAGTAGATAACTTTTTCGAATGCCTCATGTTTTCAAAATATGCTAACACTACATTTTCCGAAGTTGTATTTACACAACGTTGATCACACCAAGTTATGAAGTTCTCTTTTTCATATTTCGGAGTGGATTTTGTTGGCATCAAATTATTTAAAGCTTTATTCGCTAATTCTTTTACTTCGGGCGGAGTGCAACTCATATTTTCAGATTCCTTTTTATAGATAAAACAAATTCAGAAACTAAACAAATTAATGCTTGAAATTTTAAATTTGAATTGTCAAATGTCAGAAATGCCAACTTAAATTTAAAAAAAAAAATTCACAACCAATTTTATTACCTTTATTTAATAAAAATTTTACAGTAAATTCATGCGAAATAGAAAAAATAGTATGAAAAACACGTTTCACAATTACTTTTTGCCACACTCATCCCTTTGCAGACCTCCTTTCAGTCGGTCTGCAAACCTGGTCTTCGTGCGGCAAAAAGTCTCATTGTGACACTTGTTGTACAAATTACTATTTCGTGCCGATCACATGCACAATTAATTATTGAAAACTCCTGCATTTTGCGCCACTCTAATCTCGACTCAAATTGAGCTTCCCAAGCGAGTTCAGTAGAGTCATCATCATTTAATAATGTTAAGTTAAGCTACCCACAATAAACTTGCCCATTTTTGATGGAAATTTATATGAAAAATGGATAGAATTTAAAGATTTTTTCGTGTCCTTAATTCATAATAATTCTAATATAGATGAAATACAGAAATTTCATTACCTTCGGGTTTCATTAAAGGGGGATGCACTAAAATGTATTAATGCACTGGATTTTAAATCCCACAATTATCAAATTGCCTTTGAATTACTCATGAATAGATATGACAATAATAAAATCCTAATTAATAACCACATGAAGGCTTTGTTTAATTTAGAACCTATTGCTAAGGAATGTTGTTAAATGATGAATTTTTGCGTATTTTACGTTCGTTAGAATCGCTTAAGCAACCAGTTGAACATTGGGACACAATGCTAATCTATTTACTGATGACGAAGGTAGATCGTATAAAATTAGCAGAGTGGGAAAAATATATATTTGAAACCGAACAACCCTAATTAAATCAATTGAAGACCTTTCTTAAGTCGCTGGCGGAATTGTTAGAAACGTTAGAGTCCAATAACACAAAAACGGTTAACAAAGAACGACGAATTAGCACCGCCGCAACTCAAATATCTTGTTATTTATGTAAGGAAAACCATGCAATTTATCGTAACGAACAGTTGCGCTCTTTATTACAGACAGATTAGCAAAGGTAAAAGATTTAAAATTATGTAATAAATGTTTGGTAATTGGTCATAATAGCTTTGGGTGTAAAGGTAGAACTTGCAGTAAATGTAAAAGGCGTCATAACGTATTGTTGCACATAGATGACGAACTAGCAGTAAACCACGCCAGTTCACAAAATTTTGTCCTTCTGTCGACAGCAAAACTGTCAATTTTTGATGATCAGGGAATTGCGCACACTTGTCGTGCACTTTTGGACAGCGGATCACAATCTAACTTTATCTCGGCGAAATATTCAAAATTACTACGCTGTGCTCTAATTGACACAGAAATCTCAATTCTTGGAATAAATAAGTCCACGTGCAGAGTTTCAAAAAAATGCGATATAACAATTTCAAACGGTAGAAAGTTTACCCATTTATTATCGTGTTTGGTAGTTCCTAAAATTACTGACAGATTACCGAAGCAAAATTTTGACCATGAGCCTTTAAAAATACCCTCAAATGTCAAATATCAATCTAGCTGACACACTATTTTTTAAAAGTAATGATATCGATCTATTGTTGGGAGCCGAAGTATTTTGGGAAATCTTAAAGACCGAAAAGGTCTCATTAGGGAAAAATATGCCAGTGTTACAGAATACTGTGTTTGGGTGGATCATATCAGGTTCCTTTACTACCGCGGGGAAGTCAACGTGGTGTCATTTTGCCAATCTACAAACCGATTTACAGAAATTTTGGGAAATTGAAAATCAAACCGATATAGCGCTACCGATCCATGATGATGAATGCGAAGCTCATTTTAAAGCTAATCATACGCGTGATGATGAGGGACGATTTGTTGTAAAAATTCCACTTAAGTTACCAATTGAGAAATTAGGAGATTCATTTGATATTGCTTTCAAAAGGAAATTAAAATTTAATAACGCGTTAGAAGTACAGTATCGGTCATTTATGCACGAGTACCATCACCTTATGGCACATGTCAGTAGATAAAAGTGACAGTCAGGATAATTCACATTTTTTACCTCATCACGCCATTATAAAAAAGGACAGTTTAACAACAAAGTTGCGGGTGGTCTTTGATGGATCGTGTAAAACTAATTCGGGCTGGTCATTGAATGATATTCAGCACGTCGCGTCGGGCCAAGCATCCAAAATGATATCTTTAATATATTAATAAGATTCAGGCAATACAAAGTCATTGTTAGTGCTGATGTGGCAAATATGTATCGGCAGATACTGGTTCATCCTCAGCACAGGAAATTACAAAAAATTATTTGGCGCAATAACGATCAGGAGGAAATTCAAATTTATAAGCTTAATACGGTCACATATGGGACAGCGTCAGCGCCGTATCTCGCGATCCGCTGTCTTAAGGAATTGGCAAACCAAAATAAGCAATTATACCACCAAGCGTCAGCCAAAATTTGTGATGACTTTTATGTAGAATTGTAGATGATTTGATCATAGGTTTTGATGACGAGGAGGAAGCGAGTGTAATTTCAAAACAGATCAAAGATATTCTTAGACTCTGCCTGTTTTCCCTTAAGGAAATGGGTATCAAATAAACCGCAGGTACTTACATTCAATGCGGACGCGTGTGATCCCTTAATAGAGTTATGTCTAGGAAAAGACGACAACGCCAAGACATTAGGTATTAAATGGAATGTTAATTCGGATACGATTTCTTATTATGTTACAAAGGACTCAAGTGATGAAATGACTAAAAGAGCCATGCTGTCAACCATTGCAAAAATTTTTGATCCATTGGGGTTAATTAGTCCAGTTGTTGTTGTAACAAAGGTTATGATTCAGAAGCTATGGCTCGCTAAGTCGGGGTGGGATGATCCAATTCCGGCTGAATTAACGAGTAAGTGGATGCATTTAAAGGCTCAACTGCCCCATTTAAATAAAATATGCCCTAAAAGACATTCCATCCAACCAAACGCAGATTCGGTAGAGTTGCACGGGTTTTGCGATGCTTCAAATGAAGCCTATGGAGCTTGCATTTATTTGCGAAGCATAAAGGACGATAGTATTCATGTCAGCTTGTTATGTGCTAAAACGAAGGTAGCTTCAATTAAACCCATGACCCATAATAAGGTAATGTCCGCTTTAACCATTCAACCAAAAACATTCATGCGGGCGGATTCAAAAATTGTGTTGCATTGGAGTAGAACGGAGCCTAATTTACTCCAATCTTTTGTAGGTTATTTATGTCTCTTTGTGTGCTTCTCAATTAAGGCAATTCATATAGAAATTGTTAGCGATTTAACGACAAATGCGTTTTTAGCGGCTCTCAAACGGTTTATCTCCAGGCGCGGGAAGCCAAATGAAATATTTTCAGACAATGGCACTACATTTGTCGGAGCCAACAGAAAAATTACAGAGGTACAGAAACATTTGGTAAAAGACAAGCACTGCATTGTAGATTTTTGTAGTAATTTGAATATTAATTGGAACTTTATTCCCCCCCCCCCCCTTATGGGAATTCAATATTAAATCGGTAAAACCACACATTATGCGGGTAGCCAAAGATACGCCTTTCACATTCGAAGAATTTTATACACTTTGCGTGCAGGTGGAGGCGATAGTTAATTCCCGCCCTATCCAAAAATTACACTCCGATCCCAATAGCCTAGAACCTTTAACTCCTTCACATTTTTTGATCGGAAAGCCCTTAGTGTCAATACCGGACCCAAATTATGTAGACCTAAAGGCAAATCGTCTAACGAGGTTTCAGTTAATTCAACAAATGAAGCAAGGGTTCTGGAAAAGGTGGTCTCGGGACTACCTAACTCAATTACAGTCTCGAGCAAAATGGAATACGCCGCAACAGAATTTCGCAGTTGGGGATCTGGTCCTCATAAAAAATCAAATGGCCACTTGGGAAAATAATCGAGGTGCATCCTGGGGAAGATAATATAGTACGGGTTTCCACGGTGAAGACTGCGAGCAGTACCTTCAAACGCTCATATGTAGGCTTCCAGGGATAACTGAAGATTATGAGTGAGAGGGAAAACCTACAAAGTTAGTGTCAAAATTCAATTAGTTAACCTTTGTATTTTAATCTTTAGATTGTCACAACTCATAACATTGATATTTTTCAGTTTAACAACATACAGTAATTCATGGCTGGAATAAAAAAAATTACCTCAGCGCTATCACCAGATGATATCGACTCGACACTTTCGATTGACACTTAGACACTAATTCATGTACCCCGAACTTCTCACTCGTACATTGTCCACTCAAACAGAACAACACAGCAAAGTTAAGCTGTTATAAGCACAAACTGTGAAACAACAATAATCACAGTTTGTACAATGCACGTGCATCATCATCAATCATCTAAAATAGTATAGATATGTATATTAGGTATTCTTTGAAACATTATTTTATTGTACAATTACGTAATTTATCAGTGTCACCAAGATCAGATTGGCAATAAATGGTTATTATTATTATTATTATTACTTTTCTGATCCTTTCGCATAATTAACTCTTAGCGTTTTAGAGAAAAAATAACCCCTTCTTCATAGAATTCAGCCTTTCGTACGAAAAAATATCTCTTTACCAGACTTACCAGAAGATAAGTACCGAATTGTTGCATTTAAAAGATGGCTTAGAGGGGTATCGAATCATTTAATTTATCACACTTACGAAGAATTGGGCGACTTTACCCTTTCGTCTACATTTAGACACGTGGAATGTATTTAAAGGTTATCATCTGATCTTCGATTTAGATGTGACTTAATTGCTTTTGTTTTGTCATTTTTGTCTATCTATTAAATTTTGTTAATTAATCGCTTATTATTTACAAAACACTTCATTGCTTAATGGAAATATAATGATTAGCTCTTCGCTATCACCAGATAAGTTTATTTTTTAGAATCAATTACGTCGCGATTATGTAACGATTTCAAAATGGGCTCCTTTTTCGGAGCAAGGTTTTTTAACGTTTACTTTACCCAGGTCACGTTTCCAGTCGTGTTGATACAAATCAATAAAATTCTCCTTGTAAATTTGTCGCCTACACAGTTTTTGCTATCGATGTGAGCTGTTTGGTATTCTTGATACATAGTACATCGTGCCGCCACTTTGCTCATTTCCAATTCTCGTAAAAAATTAAGAAGGAGTTAAAGTATTAAAAACACTTATTTCCGATATTTCTATTTCTCTAACAGCAATAACTGAAACCTTTACTCGACGGTCAGTCAAAATCACGGTCACGTTACCAATCTTGTTGATAATTCCTTCAGTTCGTGTTTCCAGAGGACTTTCTCATGTTGGTTTTACCGTTAAATGTTTCGCTTCTGATCTTTATTGTAGCTACTTACTTCCCCAGGACAGGTTTCCAGATGTTCGGTAACCTTTGGGTATCCCCTTTGGTGTTCATGTTTAATTATCGTTTCTCAATGGCTCTCGATGGCTATCCGAATGATGCAATGAATTGTATTTTGTAGGCATTTTCAAAATCTGTGGTATGTACCATGTTTCTTACGTGTTGAGTCAGTGACGATGTGGGTTGGCTTTTCTGTACGGTGTCGCGATACCCTACCTTTCTTACACTGATGCGCACATTGATTTGTTCGATGAATGTTTGTGTGTAGTCTTAAACTTTTGAAAACCTAATGTTCTTAGTATGTAACATCGCATAAGGTTCCTCTCTGTTGGTACCCCCGTCTAAAATCTTTTTATGTTATTTGATCTTAAAATTTCGTAACATTTCTTCTGGTGTAGTTATTACACAATTTTTCCAATATTATCCTTATCTCTTTACACGTATTTTTTTACTGGCTTGATCAAGGTTAAGTCAATTACGCTTTCAAGTGTAAAGTAAATAAGTACCGATTAATTTAATTTCGATCTTACGAATTATCGTATTTTCTTTCCCTTTGTTTGATAAAAGTTGGATAACGTTATTGCAAAAAACACTTAAAATACATTTACAAATTTAATCTTTTAGCTTCAAGATTTATTATTTATTCCGACTTTTATAAACCTTAAAAAAATTATTTTGAAAACAACTTTACAAATCACAGTTCAGAAGTTCCTTATATTCCCAATAGAAATTAATATTAAGCCAAACATCGCATCCTTTTAGTTGAAGGATTCCCTGTCTCTTCTCTTTCTGCTCTCTTAGAGTTTTTGGGAGCGTTGGATTCTCATTGAGCATGAAGACGTAGATGAATTGGCCAAACATTCTTGCTCACCGTTTATCCGTCTTTTTAGTTCTTGTGATTCTCTCCTAGACTAATTCACTCTGGGCTTGGAGGCCTTCCTCGTTTTACTAATACAGGGTAAGCCCTTTGAACACGTAGGTATAGGTAACGTTGGACTGATTAACGTTCGCCTACATACCTTCTGCATTTGTTTTTCTACGAAAGCTCTGTATGTAGATCTTGTAAGTGATTTAACAACGAACGCGTTCTTGCCGTCGAGGGTTGCCCGAATGCATCTACTCGTACAATGGATCCAATTTTGTTGGGTCCCGAAGCTAATTAGAAGGTTCATTTTTCTTTCTAAAAGATAACGAAGATTTTTTAATAAATATTGCGCGTTAAAATAAATACGGTGGCAATTACTTAATCCTAGCAAGTTTATCTCATTTTGGAGGCACAGGAGAAGGGACAGCAAAACGCGTTAAGATGAACTTTGATAAAGGTTTTTGGCGGTACGTCATTGTCGTTAACTCACGAGGAATTGCAAAAGTTAAAACAAGCAAAAGGTCTTTCGCCGAAGATTGGCGATCCAGATTACGTGATCCATGTGGAATACCAACCTACTTAACATCATTACAAGTTCGCCAAAAATAGAATAATGGTTGTGAAAATATAAAAATATAGATTTTAGTTCCGATTAAAAACGAAAATGATCTGCTCTTCAATGCCAATTGAGGTATCGTTGAAAAAAAGGACGTGAATGGAGTTGACTATGTCATTTTTTTATATAGGTATACATAGGTTTTATATATACAAGTATAATATTATTTCAATAAACGTTATTTACCGAGATAAAAATTTCAGCGTAGATTAGGTACATCATATCAGATAAACTCATCGGTGATAATTAAGAATCGCTATAAAAGAGGGCAAATTTTCTCATAAAATCAGAACAATCGTTGAAATTTCAATCAAGATGAACAAGTTAATTATTTTGGTTTTGTTTTTATGTCTGTGTGTTATGTTGGCGGTAACACTTCCGACTGGTAAAAAATATTTTTTTTGTTAAAAACTAATTAATTGTGATATTTGTTATTTGTAGCTGAAGAGGCGGCAGAGTCTATTCGGATAGACCGAGAGAAATGCCTAAAGCACTGTAGGAATTTGGGTTATTTTTTTTGTAATGGTGTTTACGTTGCGCCCCCCCCTGAACATATATATTATAGATGTGGTTTCTTAGTGTAGGATAAAGGATTGTCTCGGGCTCGGATTCTTAAAGGGAACCGCATCGCTAATGGGCTCATAATAATTAGTTAAATTAGTATAATTATGTATAGTATAGAATAGATTTACCATTAATAATATAGTATATTGTTTGTTATTATACAACAAGTGGTTCTTCTGATTATTTGAAAAAATATCTAATTATGGAATGTAGTAAAATATAAGTTATGAGCACGAATATAGAGTTGCTTCATTTGTGTTGTATTATTTGCTAAAAAATATCGGTATAACACTTCAAAGATATAGGTATTTAAATATGTGTAGGTACCTTATGACAGGCCCTAAGGATGTAACTTACTCACGTTCACGTATTCTCGGGATACTAATCCCACCATTCTACTCTAATGGCACAATTTGTGAAACAAAAGGAATAGATTTTAAATGAAGTAGGTATTTAATAAAACATGAGAAACTTGAGAATTACATAAAAAAACGTTCACGTGAGTGAGTGACGTCACACTGTATGTCTGTATTACTGTCAACATAATATACCTACTGCAAAAGTACCTTGCTGTTAATTTTGATCTCAAACCTTCTGTTCGATACTTAAGATAATTCATTTTAATTTTTTATGTCTACTAAACCAAACCTTCATATTTAGTCAACCCTAATAGTTCTTAAATTATTACCTTAACACCAATAAATTGCAGTCTACCCTTTGTTAAAAAACGTCAATCATACTTAAGTACGTGTTACCGATTAGTTCTCAGATTACATGAATCTAAGTTCACACCAATCAGAATATTGTATTTTAGGCCCTTTTTTTGTTTGTCCCGATGCATTAAATACGGTGTAATATGCATTTCAAAGGGATTCCTTACTCCAATCTTTGCCAGATTCTTACTTAGGTATACTTTTAAGTAAATGCACTTGTTATCAATTTATTAAATCAAGCTTATACATACAGGGTGTTTTTTTCATTATTTGTATGGGGATCTTGGAAACTAGCAGAGATAGAGAGACGATTAAATGGTGAAAGAATTGCAGTTTTACCAGCACATTGAAATGAGCTTTTCGTTTTTTGGAAAAAATGCATGGCTAACTAGATATCTGAAAAAAATCATTTTTTCGTTTTTTTATTTAGTGCCTATAACTCTGTTATTATTGACTTTAGAATAATTAATGTGTAAAGGAAAAAGAAAAAAAGAAAGGTACCTACTTATTAATAAAAAAACTGAGATATCTTTATTGTGGCCCGCTGAATAAATTCAATTAATAAGATATTTAACTAACAAAAACCAACGTGTAACTCAATTCCAAGAAATAGTACCTAAAACTTCAAGTTGTTTTAATTTTGTTAGGGGGAACAAATTGTGAGAGAAAACAATGATTTTACTGTACTGTAATAATACTTATTAGAAAAAATACAGTTACCATACAACAATAACGTTAAGTAAGCCTAACAATGTAAAAGTGCAAATGTGACTATGATTGTGCACAACTTTTAATAGAAATTCCCTTGCGAGTCTATTAATAGGGTGGCACCATTTGTAAAGCAATTCCTATTAATTAATCAGTCGGTTTCATTACTAATTTAGTCCCAACAATTAAAATTTACCTATCACTAGCTGACCCCGCCAATAAAAGTTGTCTGAACTTCCAAAGGTAATTGCTACATTACAGCTTTTAAGTTTGACAGTAGGTAGGTAATAACATTGCGCTTTTGTTTACAATGTTTAGGTACTAATAAAATCAAAACTCCATAACAAAAACACGGTAACTTTGAAACCCATAGGGGCGAAGCCCTAAAATCGTAGGGCTTATTTCTCACCTTTAAAACCTTCCTTGTACTTCTACAAATATTTTAAAAGCAAAATTAGCCAAATCGATTCACCCGTTCTCGAGTTTTTATGAGACACAAAAAGTCAATTCATTTTTATGTATAAAGATTTAACAGGTTTAGTAAAGAATACGATGCTAAATTTCGGTATCAATGGCTCCAAAAATTATTTATCTATGTATAATAAAAACACTGTAAACCAAATAATTGTATAAATTTATTAAACATAAAGTTAAACAAAAAAAGATATACGCCATTAAAACTCTTATCGTATGGCTTATTTTGCAGCTACATTCATAAATGCTATCTTTCATTCAAATAATAATTTGTGTAAAAGTATAAAAGATAAATGAAATGTTTTCTTATTTACGTTTTAAAAAGGGGACAGGTAGTTAGCTCGGTTTACCTACCTGCTTTTTCGATTGAATGTGTGATGGTGCTTAACCGCTTGTGGAGTCTGAAGGAATGAAGAATAAATATTTGCACAATTATGCCCTCTTTAGTTATATGCCTTGAACTAAATTCTCATTTTTGGCGACGTATGGTTTTATGTTTTGAAAACTCACCCCCGCTCCACCCCACAGGGGGGTGAGGGTGATATTTACGTATCATAACTCGATAGGTTTCAAAAAATAAAGGAAACGTATTTTTTTCTTTTTGCAATTGGACGTGTCGTTCTCGAGATATTAAAGGGTGTATATTTTGACTTTAATGGCGTCCCGACGGCGAACAGGTGATCCGATCAAAAAATTTACCAGCGATTTGGAATCAGTGAAGAATTTCCTATAAGATGACACTACTTCCAACTTTCTAAACCCTGTAACATCGACCAACGCACAGACGCACAGACACACAGACATCCGGACGAATTTAGTAACCAACTTTTTGAAGTTGGTTGAAAATTTGTTGGTATAGTCCGTAAAATGAATGATTGCGAATTTTGGCTAGCGCTTTATTTGGCGTGCACACTTGTAGTTTGTACCTATTTCGTTCTAACATCCGCAGCGACGATAATGTACACATTCCATTCTCTCTATGTATTTCCAAATATTGTGTGTTAGAACGAAATAGATACAAACTACGAGTGTGGACAAGGCCTCGTGTGGACGCCAAAAAAAGGGCTAGCCGAAATTCGCAATCATTCATTTTCCGGACTACTTAAATTTATAAACCCATAGGTATGGCCTACGTAAATTAAATTTTATTAAGTGAACCGGATGAAAGCCAATTCTTCTTCTACACTCTGGTAAAAACTTTGATGCCATAACTGCAACTGCAAGTAATGAATTCTCAAAGTTTCGTCTCCATCCTCCATTTTTTTAAAAAAGGTGAAAATTGCTAAAAATCGGGCTCCCTCATTCCTCAATTTATAATAGGGAGGAACTACCTCCTCGATGCGGAAGTGGAATCCCAACGTGACATATCCATCTTCACGTATGGATCTAAGACAATGAAAGGAACAGGCACCTTAATCTACCCCAAAGAACTGAACTTCCACTAGGCAAAATTCCAACTGTCATGCAGGCAGAACTAGTAGGCTGGTTTCCGAATGTTATCAAGTACAAAGCAAGTGGTAAACAGCAATACTCTGGAGCTCGTATGGGTTAAAGGGCATCTTGGAACAAAAGGGAATGAAAATGCCGATAAGTTAGCCCGACTGGCCTCAAAACAACCGTTTTATGGCCCAGAGTCAGCTCTTCCACTTACAGTAACAACTGTAAACAACTTAATAACCCAAGACACCCAAGCCCAGCACGTGGCTAAGATATTAGATTGTCGTCGTGCCAGGCCCTCAGAGAACCTGCGACTACTTGTGGATATACTTCCTGGGCACTGTAAATTAAACAAGCACACGCACCGTATGGGCTTGGTCGAATCACCATAATGTAGATTGTAGAGGATGCTACACAAACGACGAGACGGCGCACCACGAGACGATCCATGTTGGCCAGACATGGCTACGATTAGAGCCGCTTCCCCTTCCAGCATCCTCAGGTTTATCTCACGTGCGGGAGGGCTTTCCCAGAAACGTTAACTAAAGCTCCCAAAAAACTGCCTGCATACGTAGATTATTTCCTAGTAACCAGACGTACTTCTTGAGTTGTATAATTCATGAAAAAGAGTGGTAAGTGAGTACAAACATTTTAATTAGGTACCTATACTTTACTTGTATTTAATATCCAACATTTTTATGTTACACATTTCGGAGATCTCCGTTGGAGGATTCAATATACTAAATTTCAAGATGATGTGATAAAAGGAGTTACACCAAATATAAATTATTATTGCTCCTCCTATAAACTAGCGATTTTAGACTTACTAACTTTTTTCATTGCACGCCAGGGTGCCCTTTAGTCCTCGTAAAAACGAAAAGGAATTTTAATTTGAGGGTGGCCGTCCCTCCGTTATCCTTGTCGTCATTGATGTATTTTTGAAAACTAACACCGACATGTCCAGTAACATTGAATTATTTACAAGTAAAGGAATTCCGGCTTTATAATTTCAGATCTACCTGCGAAACATCATTTCCATGTCCCCAGAGCGATACACCAGGCCACTAGCTGCCTAAACTAATAAGTAATATCATCGTAACGTTTTAAATTAATAAAACATTCATACACCTCTAACTAAATATGTAACAGGAAAGAGGATATTATTGTAAACGACGTAAAATCTGCCAACGCTACAAATTTTATTGCTCTTATTGTAATTTGAAAATACCACCAAATATAAGCTTTACGATAAACTTGTGTAAACTTTGACTCTCGATTGCGTATAAGATTTGAATATTCCCATTTAAGCGTATAATTTAAATATTTAATTGAGTACGAATTTTGTCGCAGCGAATAAGCACATTTAAATTCCGCGTACGCTTACTTGCCCTATTATTGACATGGAAGAGAAAATTTCACGTCAATTAAATGCAGCACACTTCTTCTAATACTGCTCGTCGA
Source organism: Pyrocoelia pectoralis (assembly GCA_036250285.1). Lineage (NCBI taxonomy): Eukaryota > Metazoa > Arthropoda > Insecta > Coleoptera > Lampyridae > Pyrocoelia > Pyrocoelia pectoralis. The sequence continues at coordinate 8,982,846 of CM070077.1, read as the reverse complement.
AATGTTTTTGTATCAATTTAAAACGAATTTTTTCCTATAACTTAACTCGTTTCTGTTAGGTATTGTAAAATATTATAATAGGGAGCAAATTGGTATCGAATTTCACTTATAAAACAATATTGATTCAAACTGCAATACGAAATGTATATCCAATTATGTTTCGCTTGCCAAGCGCTCTTTGCACAAAATGGACGTAATTTAATTCCGTTTCCGAAAAAAAATGGTTTTCATCTTCTAAAAGGCAGGTTATTCATTTTATTCGTGCGTAATCCGAATAAAAGTTGAAATTATCTTTGTATCGCAACCCCATTCTACCATTGTAAATATTGTCATTCAGTGCTCATTGCATTACAACCGTTCTAATGTTATTCGCATATTAATTGGGACGTAACAATGTAGAATAACAATAAAAGCGACCTTGGCAAATGTGGATAACAGGGATTAAAGTTGTCCATGTATCGACAGAAGAAGCATAATATTTTTATTTTTCAGCGTGATCTTATATTTATTTATACATTTAACGTATGAAATTCATTTGGATAATATTTTTATTGCAATGGATTTAATCTTTTGCACATTTTCCATAAACGTCCCGAGTGAATCCACTTCGAAAATAACATAAAGTAAAATTGGCAATTATATTTTACGTTCACCTTCGAAGCTCAATTTAGACTAATTTTACAGGGGTGGCAAAAAACATATTTACACCCTTCATGTAACCTGATATTATATTAAATATTAATTACCTATAGATAATTGTGACTTGTTCACATTAATTTTTACCCAAAATCACTATAACATGACTTTTAATGAGACAGGGGATTAGATAATGTTGGAGACTTGGTAGGTTTTGAATCTTCCGAATTCTGTCAACATTCAAACAATAATATGAGCATCTTAACAAAGGAAACTATTTTTTTTAATACGCTCACAAACATCCATGTCGCCAGAGGTATTTTTATCACCAACCGGTCGGGATCCAAACCCGAAACCGCCAGGCGTCGTTTATTGGTATACGAACGGTACATCCACTACACCATGTACGGCCACAAAAAGGAAACTAATGAAAGAAAGAAAGGAAATGAAATAATAACATTCTAATCGGAGAGATAACATAAAAATATAACAAATTAAACAATATTACTTTCAAAATGTTAGGGTGTCATAGAAAAGATGATAAGTCTACATGACTTCGTTTAATTGCTGTTAATGGTCGTATTTACTTATAATTAGTAGTTGATTTCTACACAGGAGAACTATATCACCAATCCCTTAACTTTCCCTGTGTAGTCTCTTCCCAATAACATCCAATCGTCGCCAAAATTTAGTTCCTAGCATACCGTTCCACTGAATGGCACATAATCATTAAAAGTTTTATAGTAAGGGCGAAACTGTATTAAAGTATATTTATGATTTCAATATTTTACTTGACACGGCCCTATGGCCCAGGATTTCATCGAGTCGATTTGCACGCAGTTATATACTACAGTGGAATGGCTACTTACCAACATAGAAGAAGAAGAAGAATCATACTCTTGTTTATTGACAGATGCAGAAGTGCGTTTGACAAAGTGACAGGAAGCAATACCTATACTACTTTTGTTATTAAATTATACAGGATGTCCGAAAAGTATGGAATATCGAATACATCTTTGTCCATTTTATGGAAAAATGTTTCAAATAAAAGTTATTTGAAATTCAATTTCTTTACTTTTTTTATTTTTGTAAAACAAAAGCCCAACAGATAAAATTTTTTTTAATGACAAAATATATCTTTAGCCAGCTTATTTGATAGAGTGTTTGATTCTGTTTTCAGGAATATAAAATATTAATATCCTGGCATTGGAAAAATTTTGAGAAAACCGCGAAAAACTGCATAAAGCGAAATGTGATGGTACAGTGATGTTAAGTTTATTTTAATAGTCTCTGTCAAAGATTTACCAAAAAATGGCAGAGCTGCAGCTTTAAATAACGAAGAAAGTGAAAACTTGATGTTGGCCATCGTGGAAAATCCACATGTTTCCGTTACACAAATTGTGCGAAATTGTACACTGTACAGTGTACACAGCGTCCTAAAAAAGGAAAAGTTTCACAAAAATATTCTGTTTACTGACGAGACAAATTTTTATTTAAACGGCACAGTTAATAAGTAAAACGCACGGTACTGGTCTTCAATATCCTAATTGGTATTTGGAAGGACACATCCAGTACAAGCAGTTAATGTGTGGGCAGGGATGATGAAAAACCACATTTTAGGACCTTTGAGGGCAATTTAACTGCTGAGGTTTATCTAAATTTTCTACGATTTGAGGTAGTTCATGCATTCCAGCTGTTTTATACCCAAATGAAGGCAATCCGGATATACCCCACGACGGAATATGCTTCCAGCAAGACGGGGTCCCTCCACATTTTAAGATTATATAATGTGCGCCACTACCTTACTGATACCTTTCCATATCGTTGGATAGGCAGAAGAAGTTCAGTAGAATGGGCAGCTCGGTCATCATATTTAATTCCGCTGTATTTCTTCCTTTGGGGTAACCTTAAAAGTAAGATTTACGTAATTTGCCCGAGAGACATTGAGAGCTTAAAAAATCGCATTCGTCCAGAGATGAGGGCCATCACACCGGATGCTGTGCTATTGCTGAATTTCAAAGCAGAATTTATCACTGCCAGGCTGTAAACGGTGCTCAATTTGCACCTTTATTGTAGTTTCCTTTTTTTGTTGTGTCCAAATTAATATTATTAACTTAAAATGAACTTGTTAGAGTTATTTCAGATTCGTTATTAGTATCTAAACATAGTAGATTGCGTAATAAACTTAACATCACTGTACCATCACATTTTTGCTTTTAATTGATTTTAATACAATTTAAATTAATTCATTAATAATATAATTAATTATTTAATTGTTTCAATAACTAGATGCGCATAAAACGGTGATGGGGCCCTAGATTAATGAGCATTGTTGAACGTTGTTGAAATACGCAGTTTTTCGCGGTTTTCTCAAAAATTTTCCGATGCAAGGGTATTAATATTTTATATCCTGATAACAGAATCAAACAAATAAGTTGGCTAAAGATCTTGTCATTAAAAAAAAAATAATTTTTATCTGTTGCACTTTTGTTTTAAAAAATAAAAAAGGAAAAAATGTCATGTGATAAGAAATTAAATTTCAAATAACTTTTATTTGAAACATTTTACCATAAAATGGACAAAGAAATACCTATACGATATTCCATACTATTCGGACACCCTCTATAAGGTGAAGTTATCAATTTTATGCATGCATCTGATATAATAACTGTATATTTTGAAAACATGCTTACTGATAATAATAATAATAATAATAAAATAATAATGATATTTATTTGTGCTTTTGCATACTAAAGTATTTTTTGCACTTGCCATACATTTAAGTTGTAAATATAAAAATATAATATACAGATATAGGCAACAGACTATAGTACATAAACACAATACATTAACGTTAAGATAGCCTTACAAAAGGGATTACTTTCGCGTAAAAGATAAACGCAAGCTTCTATATACACCATTTTTATGTATCTCATCTTAGGTAGGTATACCTCATGGAAATATTTTTATGGATATTTGCGAATATTGCTATATTACAAAAAGGATCGTAAATGTCGCAGAATAATATCAAAAGGCTATTACGAATAAATTGCATTTAAAGCTTCTTTTTCGCATTTTAATTCTTTGTGGACGCACTAACATCGGATTTTATTCCTACTAAAAGGTTTAAATTTCTAATACAACATTAGATTTTAAATTATTCAGTTGAAAAGGTGCTATTCTCCTACAGGGTTTGTATCTGTAATTAACAAACCGTGTTATTGGCGTTACGGTTAAAAGCTTTTTAGGGTAAAGTGGGGAAACCTGTGAAATATAGTCTTGTTTTATCAATAGCAAAACGTTTCAATTATGTTTGTGTATAAGGTATACCTACACATTTTAAACGTGCCAAAGTTATTTAATGTATTTCGCTTGAGCTAAATTGTTTATTTAACCCATAGACCGTAGTTTACAATTAATTGGAGAGGCATTTCACTCGTAGTTCCTGCAGCAAGGGAAATACAGTGGAGAGTCTGCCTGATACGTAGTAGGTACATATGTACAAACATTTTCATTACGTATATAGCCACTATATATTATCAGATATTTGGTATATTTTAAAATACACGTAGCGCCGCAGTTGCGTCAAGTCTGAAAAAAAGTAAAATATTTTCGAACAATAACAAATTTACTGCTGTTTGCCAAATCAAACCTCATAACTGGACGTTCAATATTACCCTCGTTCAGTAGTTACTTTCCATAGGAAAAAGTGCCATATAAGGTGCTGAGATAAATTGCTTCGGCTACTAAATTAGCACGTTTTAAGATACACGAATCCTTAACTTACTCGATCACCATTATTGTCAATGCATTGACAATGAAAAAATCTCATTATTTTTCAGGAGTAAAATTTACACAAAGGGGGAATTTTCAATGTAAACGTACGGTTTGAGAATAATATACACACATGTAAATTTATTCTGGTTGAGCCGGATGAACAATGGTGTTTGCATAATTGAGAAGCGGATACTGCAATTCATCCCCTTTCCTTCTAGCAGACAGAAAGCTAAATTGTCTAACGCTACCTTAAGTCATTAATCTAAAAAGATAGAGTGTTGTGCAAAGAACTGAAAAATAGGTTGTAAATAAAAGAACTATAAGATCATTTGTGCTATATTCCAAGCACATGTGTGCAGTTATTAGTTTAATACTGTCACATTTCTCTGTAAACTCTTTGGCTTGCTGTAGATCTTTTTTGGTTTACCCCTGAATTTGACAGATTTAGGTCGCACTAATGAGATTAAACTAATCTTTCTATAACGCTTTATAGAACTAAAAGATCGTTTGAGACTTTACAAAGTTCCAGAGGTTTTCAGCTGTTGATGATAAACATTAACCGTAACTCATTGATAAGGTAATAGGGAACAAATAAAATTTTCCCGTCACGTAAAGACATAAAGCAAAATGCAGAAGACCGTAATCAATTGTACTTCCTACATGACATTCATAGATCAAAACTATTGAAAAAAGAGAAATCATTTTAAGTTGGCAATCGTAAATTTTGACGGCGAAGAGTTATTGATATAGAGAAAAAAGGGTTGTTTTTATTAGGAATCCTTTTAAGTATGATATAAATGAAATAAAACTTATAGCAAGTTGCGAATAAGGTTTCTGAACTTTTTATGTGTATTGAGATGGGGACAAATAAAAAAAAGGAAAAGTAAAGTTATCAGATTAGTGAGAGTAAGATAATAGAACTAATTTTTCAATTTTATTTCACAATTCTGTTTCGTCTTTTCATTTAATGTCTTGAAAGTTATAGTTTATTCAGAAAAGTCGATTTACAAACTGAATTTGTGACAGGATTCCAGCATTCTAGTAAATGATGTAAGAGATGGTGCAACATTTTGGAAGAAAAATAAAATCAAAGAATCGTTGAGTAAATCGCTTCATGCTTTCCAAATATATTTTTTAGGGATTTTCCTTTGCGATGGGAAACTCTTGTAACGCATTCACCATTTCCTTTAATTTCAACAAATAGCAAACATTGATTTAACTTTTTCTAACGGTTCTCTAAAGCCATAGTGCAACATGAATGGTTTTTCTGAAAATATCAAGCAACCATTTCTTCTACCTTCATTAATGCACCACTTTTATGGAGTTAGGTAGAAATTGCAAATTGTTTGACCTACGTACCGCATTGCAAAACCTATACTAAATTCCATTATGTCTTGTGAGTAGTATAGCAATACCGGTTTTGGACCACTTTGACCTTGATCGTTTCTGGACCAGTGCGACCTTGGTATAATTATGTCATTTCTGGACCACTTGAAGGTCACGACACTCTGGTGGTGACTTTTAAAAGTAAATAGAGGTTATTCGTAATGTGGCGCTTCTGGACCAATTTGCCCTTGATATACTCCGTAACGATTTTCATATTAACAACGTATTCTTTGTGTTAAAGTGTAGATAAAAAGTTGCTGACTCATGAACACCTGCATAAGATATCATTTCTAGGAAAGAGATGTGTGTAGAAATAACACCTAACCGGATCTGCATAATAATAAAGTATTCTTTGTGTTCAAATGTTGATAAAAATGTGCTTATTCACAATTTTAGCGTGCACGTGCAGATACCGTAACGATTTTCATATTAACAAAGTGTTCTTTGTGTGTTAAAATGTTGATAAAAATGACTTCATAATTTGTCATTTCGGGACCACTTCATGGTCACGACACCCCTGGTGGTGACTTTTGTAAATAGAGGTTATTCGTAATGTTGCGCTTCTGGACCAATTTGCCCTTGATATAATTATATAATTTCTGGACCACTTGAAGGTCACGAGACCCTGGTGGTGGCTTTTAAAAACATGTAGAGGTTATTCGTAATGTGAGATTTTAACTCACTTCACGACGCACCCTGATGGTGACTTTTAAAAGTAAATAGAGGTCATTCGTAATATAAAACGTTTATGAATAAATCGTAATTCTCAGGCAGTCGTGCTTCGACTCATGGACAACTGCAAACTGCAAACGAATTCAATGAATATCGCCATAAAAACTGTACATGTAAACGTATTCTTGGAACTGATAACTGTATATTTAATTCTATATTTAGATCACAATTTGAGTGTAAATTGCTGACGCTGTCTTAAACGCTTATCTCTACTTCTTCTGGGAACGGTGTAAGGTTATTAATAACTAACCTTTCGATGCATGAAGGTTATGGATGCCATTTAAAGTTAACGCCGTTTGCCCTCTAATTTCTTATCTCTATTCCCGGAATATAACAATGCGCACTGTAAGTAATGGTCACCTTGGCGAGGGTGTCATCAAAAGTGAACTTGCGGATGTAAAGTTATCGATGCCCAATGTCATTGCATACCTACATTCTGGGGAATTGTTTTATGATAGGACTTTATTACAGATTACAATAAGTAAAAAAGCTAAAAGGATAATAATTTTAAAACTGCTCTCGTACGTACATTAACAGCTTCGGATAAATACAAACGAAAATGTTCGCAAAATTAGCATGAGTTCTCCTGACGTAAAAGCATACCTACTATTGTAGGTACGTATAATGCGAAAAAATTGTACTTTCCTAAAATTTAGTTCAGCTATTACAGATTATAATATGTAGTTAGTAAAAAAAAGCAAAAAGGAAATATAAAATGATAATTTTAAAACTGCATTCGTACGTACATTAACAGTATTGCATAATCTATTTATAGAATAATACCCATATATTACATTAGCTTTTAAGGTAAAAATGATGCAATTGCGTTTTCTGACTGTATATTTTCATAATTAAAGCGGTAATTTTGGTGAACTATTTTAAGTTATTAGAATATTAATCAACGTATCTATTTATAACATAGAGATAAAATTCCTTTCGTTACCTACCTATAACAATAGTTTCATTCATTGCATAAATAAGTTTTACAGGAAATATTCTTATAAACGAGAATGAGAGTTTACGTGCATCTTTTATTAGTGTACATGTAAATAAAATACTCAGGATAAAATTGCGTACACTTTAAATAAACATCTTTATTTTGTTATTAGGTATTAGAGGTACTTAGATGAAAATAGTATCTACACAGAATATAACGAATTCCATCGGTCTTGTTTTCGTATTTGATACCTAGAGAAGGAATAACAAAAATTCATCTTGAACCGAATACTTTTTTCGACGTAAGAGAGTAACGCACATGATTTTCAAATTAATATTGATTGTTACTCGAATATTTGGTATGTACGAACCTCATCCATTTTTATTAAACAATTGACTTGCAATTTAAAATATTTGCTTATTTATGTAAGGGTGCTGTTATTAACATTTCTTAGATGCGGAAAGGATGCATTATCTTACTTTGTGTGTATGAATTAAGTCTACAAGCTAGACCCTTATAAACTACAATCCCCTCCCCCTGCACCTCATCTTCAGCATCTAAAAATAGTTTGATCTTATATCGAGCTCTGAATGTCACCTTCAATTCCCCTTGGAAATTTCTTTTCGCACAATCTACAAACACATCTACTTCTCAAGGTCGTGACCTACGACTCGCGTATTCATTTAATACCTTTTTTGCTGACACCTGCATTTTGACGGGTTATAAAAAGGGGTGTCAATAAATTTATTCTTTAGTTAGCTGAGAATAGCTGAACCTACATTTTTTGCCTCTGTAGTGAAACTTATTGTTAAAGCTAGTGTTTACTCTTCGGTACGTTTATACGGTGCACCTATACTTTTATTTTGCGATAACGATTCTTGAATAAACTGTCAGTGTGCATTCAACAATACTCTTCGGTACGTTTATACTACGGTGTTTTATTTTGAGATAACGAGTTCTTGAATAAATTACAGGATTACCAATGGACGCCAAGGCGTTTTCTTCTCTAACGAGTGAAGTGGTGCAGGTAACTGCCAAAATATTGCCGTTATTAAAAAGTAAAGAGGAAATAATGAGACATATTTGTATATTAAGAAAGAATATTAGATTGTTAGAGAAATTCATTAGAACTAATTTAGATGATAGGAATAATAATATGTTAAAACTAGAAAGTAACTTATCTCTTTTAAAATCATTTTTGGTGAAATTAAAACAGTTAAAGCGCGCTTCAGAGAAAATAGGAGCCGGTACCTCTCATCGTAACCGTGATTTAGTTTGGAAAACCATTGATTCCTGCTTCAACGATAGACTCCTAACCGGTGTCGTTGTTAATTTAAATACGAAAGATCCTCTAACATTTTTGAAAAACGCTTATAATAGCTTTGCAAAAAAGGTTAATCTGATGTTGAAGCAATCGATGTTAAAGGTCAATTTAGTTTTAGCATGCCATTTCATTCAACCTCAAAATCAAGTAATCGATTTAAAAACGTTTGCAACAAAGAATCAAATTATCGACGTCAGTACCGACCTTAATCAATGGTACGAAACACACGTACGTGATAAAATTCAAACAAAATTAGAGGAATTTGCGGAAAAGGATTCAGGGTGGGCACTGCATGAAATTTTACACTTAAAAGTGAATATTAATAGTTTCATTCCTCTGAAAGGTGGTATTTCAACGTACGTTAGAGTACCACATTTTATAGCAGTCAAACACGCGGTTATTAATGTTAGAAACAATGACAATTGTTGTTTTCTGTGGGCCGTCGTATCGGCTTTATATCCCGCGCAAAACCATGTAGATAGAACTTCAAGTTATCCTCATTATAGTCAGGTTTTAAATTATAGTTCCATTCAGTTTCCCATTAAACTTAGCGACATTAAAAAATTTGAAAAGTTGAACAACCTTAAAATCAACTTATTCTGCATAAAAGGCAAAAATGTAGTGCCATTTTTATTGAGTGACAACCTAATCAGTAATAGGGAACCTATAAATTTGTTAGTTTTGTCCTGTAACGATCGTGCAACTGATGAAAGAAATGATACCCATTATCACTTTGCGTGGATAAAGAACATGTCACGATTATTTTCAAAACAATTGTCAAATTATGATCATAAACATTTTATTTGTAACCGATGTCTAAATCACTTTTCCTCAAATGCTTACCTAGAAAAACACCTCACTCATTGCAACGAAATTAACAAATGTTCTACTAGATTACCTAACGACTCTAATAAGTACTTGGAATTTAAACATTTTTCATATCAAGAAAAAGTCCCCTTTGTGCTATATGCTGATCTAGAAAGCATTTTAGAAAAATGTTTGGACAATCAAAATAGCAATACGCGATTATGTGAGAAACACGTACCTTTCAGTGTGGCTTACTACTTGAAATGCTCGTATGATGACTCATTATCGAAATTTCGTTTGTACAGAGGTGAAGACTGTATTCAGTGGTTTGTTAAAGAACTACAGGATATAGCAAATTGGGCAAATGAGATCTTTAGTACCGTCGTCCCAATGGAACCTTTAAGTAAAGAGCAAATGGAAGCTTTTGAAAACGCCACGGTTTGTCATATTTGTAAAAAACAATTTCTACCGGATGATATAAAAGTTAGAGACCATTGCCATTTCAGTGGAAAGTTTCGAAACGCTAGCCACCAAAATTGTAACTTAAATTATAAAGATACGCATATTATACCGGTTGTTTTTCACAATTTAAGTGGATACGATTCGCACTTCATAATTCGAGAGTTGGCCTTGAACATACCCGGTGAAATATCCCTTTTGCCATTGAATAAAGAGAGATATATTTCGTTTAGTAAATCGGTAGAAAATACCAACGTAAAATTTAGATTTATTGATTCCTTTAGGTTTATGAGTAGTAGTATAGATAAGTTATCATCATATTTGGACAATGAGAAAAAAATTATCACTAAACTAAATTGTAATAATGACGATGAGTTCAATTTATTGGTGCGCAAGGGTATCTTTCCTTATGAATATATCGACTCGTGGGATAAATTAAGCGAATCTAGTTTACCTCCAAAAAATGCGTTTTACAGTCATCTTCATGATGAAGACATTAGTGACGAAAGCTACATACATGCCAATAAAGTTTGGGATACATTTAATGTACAAACGTTAGGTCAATACTCCGATCTGTATTTGAAAACAGACGTGCTTCTTTTGGCAGATATTTTCGAAAATTTCCGTCTAACATGTTTGCGTGCGTATCAGTTGGATCCTCTTCATTATTACACGGCTCCCGGTCTAGCATTCGACGCGATGCTCAAAATTACACAAGTGAAATTGGAACTATTTACCGATATTGATATGGCAATGTTTATCGAAAGGGGTATTAGGGGAGGAGTTACACAATGTTCCAACCGTTACGCCAAGGCCAATAACAAATATATGGGTCATAATAACTACGATCCTAGTGTCCAAACGTCATTTTTGATTTATTACGACGTAAACAGCCTCTATGGAAAAACAATGGGTGAATTTTTGCCATATGGTGAATTTTCTTTCGTCGACGAGCCCGATATTGAAAGCATATTAAATAATCCGGACGATTCAGACATCGGTTACATTGTAGATTGCGATTTGGACTATCCACCAGAATTGCACGAGTCTCATAGCGATCTGCCTTTGGCACCTGAACACATGATACCCCCGAGCTCAAAATCCAAATTGAAAAAGTTATTGCTTACATTGTATCCAAAGCGTAACTACGTTCTTCACTATAGGAATTTGAAAATGTATCTGGAGCAGGGATTAAGATTAGTGAAATTAAATCAAGTTTTGCGTTTCAAACAGTCACCGTGGTTAAAAAAATACATAGACTTGAATACAATGTTGAGACAAGCGTCTAAAAATGAATTCGACAAGAATTTTTTCAAATTGATGATTAATAGCGTTTTTGGGAAACTGATGGAAAATGTTCGCAAATATAAGGATGTGCGTTTAGTCACCCAGTGGGGGGGCCGCTACGGTGCCCGTTCTATGATAGCACAACCCAATTTTAATAGTTGTACAATCTTTGATAAGGATATGGTGATAATCGAAATGAATAAATTGGAAGTTTTTTTGAACAAACCTATATATGCGGGATTTTCGGTATTAGACGTTTCAAAAACCTTTTTGTACGATTTCCACTACAACTATATTCTGAAGAAATTCAAAAATAATGCAAAACTCTTGTATACAGACACGGACAGTCTTGTGTATGACTTCTCTGTACCCGACATATACGAGTGTATAAAAGAGGATATTGATAGGTTTGATACTTCAGACTATGATCCCGATAATGTATATGGAATACCATTAGTTAATAAGAAAGTTCCGGGGTTAATGAAAGACGAAAATAATGGTAAGATCATGCTAGAATTCGTCGGACTGCGTGCTAAAATGTATGCCTACTCTCTTGAGGGGAAAGTTGTAAAAAAATCTAAAGGTTCAACTTCAGCCAGTGTTAAACAAATCACTATAGAGGATTATAAAAAGGCCTTATTTGATTTCAAAATTACAAAGCGACATCAACACTTAATAAGATCGAAAAAACATTTAGTATTTACCATTAAACAGGATAAAGTGGTTCTTAATCCATATGACGATAAGAGAGTACGAAGGTTCGGATCAACTAATACTCGTCCCTGGGGGTTTAATGCTACCTAAATTGGTTTTGCTGAAGCGCGCTTTCATTTGAACGTAATTATAGTAAGTAAAACTGTACATATTTTTAGATGGTTGTACTATTATTATTATTTACTTTTTAAGATGTAGTTGTGTATTGAGTTCCAAAAATTATATTAACTATTGTAGCATGACTATAAGCGTGTAATAGGTATAGATTGTACTGAATTGACCGCTCAGATCTTCACCTTGTACAAAATGTGCATCTAGATATTATTAATAGTTTATAGGTTGAATTATTATTATTATTATTTACCTTGTAAGATTTTGAGGTATAAAACTGTAAATATTTTTAGATGATTGTGTGTTATTATTATTATGTATTTACTTTTTATTGTATAGATTGTACTGAATTGACGCTCTTCAACTTGCACAAAATGTACATCTAGATATTATTAACAGTCTATATAAAGATTGTTCAGCTGTTGTTTAATGATGCTAATTTTACTACAACTTTTTATCCATGCATGTAACGAGAAGAAGAACATGCGTAATAAAAGAATCAAATCTGCAATTCTGAGATGGAGTTGAGGACCCCCCACCCCCGTCCGTCAACGTTGTTGAGTGGACATTCTTCGTAAAATTATGAATAGCAATAAGCGAAGGAATATTGTTACTTTTTTGTATGTGGTAAATAAACGATTAATTTGCTGTGTTGTTTTATTTATAAAAAAAACATGTTGATTACATTTTACATATTTGCTTATTAAACTATATTATTTTTATCGATCCAAGAGTATTCATTCAATCCCCACCACTTGACGTACACTTTGTCGTCCTTTCGCCGAAGTACCCTTTCTACCAAATACACGTCTGGATACTTCACCTTCTGCAGCTCCTGCTCATAAAATCCTCCCAATATCGGTTTCCCCTTCATGTCTTCTAACAAATATGTTACAGGATTGGTTACTTGTAATTTCGCAATTTTAAACAATTCGCTGGACCAGTTTGATGTATATCCCTTGGTAAATATGCTTTTATATTTGCTAATTCGTACCACATCGCCGACATTGAAGCGATGTTTTTTGTCGAACAGTGCTATATGAGTATATGCGTCGAGATGTGTCTGGGCGTTCACCTCACACGGTTTCATTCCAATCGTTCGATGTTTACGATTATTGTAGTCCGTTGTTACGCTCTCGAGCATATCAATCCATACATATTTACCGCGAAGACTAAAGTTTTTGTACAAGGCACTTTTAACAGTCCTAATGACTCTTTCGCAAATGGCCGCCTTTTTCGTACTATACGTTGAATAGTGATTGATATGGTTCTGCTGCATCAGCTTTTCGAAATGTTTATTGTAAATTCCTTTCCCGCATCGGTTTGTAGATTTTTAGGCGTCCGCTCTCGAAATATAGCTTGCATAGCTTTTGTCACTTCCGGACCCGTCTTTGTCTTCAACTCTTTCGTCCATAGATATTTGGAGAAACAGTCGATAACCACCAGTATGTACTTGTAGCCTTTATTCTGTTTAGCGTAGGATGTAAATTCGGCTAAATCTGCTTGCCAAAGGTCATCGTATCCTTTAATAATGGTACGCCTGCGTGGAAAATTTTTGCGTGCGAGTTTATGTAGCTCCATCACCACTTGCTGCTTGGACATTCTTGCTGTTGTTGTTTATTAATTCTTGTAAAGCCTCTTTGGTTGCTTTCAAATCTTCTTCTAGCACCTGCACGTAGTTACGAAGACCGTCTAAAGGTACTTGCGCCATCTGAAGGCGAAACATTAGGAAGCCTTTATTTATGGCGTCGCCGTCGTCTTCTGGATCGGCCAATTGAGTCAGACGATTTCCTTTTAGATTTAACCTCGTCTCAAGATAGTATCGCAAAGTTAGAGCATCTTGAGGTTCAACGGGGTCGGCGACATTACTCAACCTCTTATTCTCGATATTTAAGTTGTTATCGTCAATGGAGAATTGAGGTAATTGCGTCCTAATGACTTTATTCAATTGCACGCGCGTATGAGAACGTCCAAATTTATCCATGGCCATTGTAGGTATAAACTCCTCGTTGGAACGGAACGGGTATTTATAGTTTGCTTAAAAACTGTTGAGTAGGTCTCTCTATGTACCCCTCCTCGTACAGTTCCTCCACGATTGATATTATGTCGTTTCTTAGTCCGGTATTACCGGCCATTTTCTCTGCCCATAAGACTTCTAAATCGCGTATAAGTTCGGATACGTTATTCCAATACTTATAATCGGTCGATCGACCGAGTTCTTTGAATAAACCACTCCCAGTTGTTGTTGGCTGAGGACCGAATGTTGTCAATAGACGTTTAATTATCTGTGTGTATTTTTTGCTTTTACTACCCCTTAGCTGTTCGCCCGCTTCATAGGAACGTCGCGCCACATTGGTGGCATTTAAAATTTGCCTGTAATTCTCTTCGTCTTCTTCACTTATTAGGTTTCGGTCGGGTTCGTTCATGACGATGAGCTCGTAAAGACCTGCAGTACCCTTGTACCGCACTGATTTAATTATCATATCTTCCCCCTCAATGTCTATGGGCGTATTACCCATTGTCCATTTATGCGTGTCGATGTTGTAATGTATACCATAAGTAGTGTCAATCGCATTTTGGGTATCTCTTATCATCCGTTCAAAATATATACGGGGAAGTGGTGCGTATTGCTCTAAGAACGTTTCCGCGAACACATTTCCTTCTTCCTCCTTCTCCTCCTTCTCCTCCTCTTCTTCTTTCTCTGTTTTTTCAGATTTAAGTTCGTATTTCCGTTTAGTTTCGAACTTTTTTTGAATGTTAGACAACGGTTCGATTAGCGGTTTATATGTCTGTACAAAATCCAGTTCTTTATTGAACCGATCCGTCTTGAGACGATTGTACTTTTGCTGTATAGCTCTGCGTGCTTGAACTATACGTCGTTTTAAGTTCATTTCCTTGCCATCCATTGTTCTGTAGAACTGCTTCTAGCAGCGCTAACAAGTATGAACGGGTAATGGACAGCTAATGAACAGGTACGAACGGCTAATGAACAGGTATGAAGGGCTAATGAACGGCCAACGAACAGCTATGAATGGCTACTGAACGACTAATGAACAGGTATGAACGACTAATGAACGGCTAATGAACAGGTATGAACGGCTAATAACAGGTATGAACGGCTAATGAACGGCTAACGAACAGCTATGAACGGCTAATGAACGGATAATAAACGGAGTAATGAACAAATATAGCAGTTTGTGCAAAAATCCGTTTGAAATTAAAGCTGTTCTGATGATGATGGCCGGAGCTGATCAGTTTGCTTCCTACTGCGTTGTTGATGTACTACTAAATTTCTAGTACGTGTTTACGGTATTATATAGTTATCGAACCCTTTTCTAAAACGCCCATTATGCACGTCGGCATCCTTATTTATCACCACAAATCCATACCGATTCCTCCAACATTCGGAACACATGTCACGAAACGACTCAATGCTTATAATGGGACTGACGTGATCCTCGTAAATGTGCTTCAAGTTCAGATCGTCCTGTTCGAATAGTATAATTAAATTGGCATTGTCCCTAATCAGTTGCTTAGGGATTTTCGAGTACGTCTGGCCCAAGTAGAAACAATCGATGTCGTTATGGCGCCCCATCGAAAAGTAAGATCGAATGTTATCTTGCTTTTCGCATGAGATATCGTCAAAAATAAAAACCGAATTGGGTTTTGCGAGCCTCGGTTCCATAATGTCCGCATTATCCGTGAAGGTAAAATAACCTATACTCTTCATAGGTTTCAAAATTTCCTCCAACAGTTTGTACTTATCCTGATTTAACGATTTTGAGTAGACGTACACATGTTTAAATCTGAGACCGTTAGGTTCCGTTAGTAAACTGAGCATAGCGTTAGTTTTTCCGCAGTTGGATGGACCGCATAGTATAGCGCGCACAGTATTGGGAAGCAACTGCCCATGTTTACCGCTGCCGTTAAAACCCCCTCCATTCGTGAGATCGTGATTTTGAATAGGTAATTTCTCTTGCTGAACAACTACCTTCATATTCATCTCACTAGTGTGTGTGTGTATGTTTCTCGTCGTCTGGTTTAAGTAAAACTACGTATATTTAACGATGCACCTTTATTTATAGAAAATTCTACAATACTTTACTACTACTATTACTAATACTACTACAAATTACAGTTTCTTTACTTCCCCTGTAAGAGGATTATATTGCACTAAGGCGTCGTGAAGAATGAGGCAATAAGCGACGATTCCAGCTTCGAACGCTTCTACCGCCTCCATTTCCAGCTTGACATCCACCGTTGAATATTTTAGCGTTTCGTTTTGCTTGGAACAGTCCATTACGAATATTGGACACGTTTTGAAATGCGAATAATCGAATAAGGCATCTTGATCCTCTTTAGCGTAATAGTCTCGTCGAAAGTTTATATAATTCTGATAGGCCGTTATGTATTTGTTGGCATTAAAATCTAAATGCATCGCTTCGTAAGGGTAACTTTCCGAATTGAGATGCAATTTTAGATTGCGGATTTTAACGTTATCGAAGTCTGCCGCTTTTGCCGCCTTTGAAAATTTCTTTCCGCGCTGAAATGCGACGATCGCCCATCGAGGCTTCTCCAGTTGAGTAGATGTTTTGATTTGCCATATGTCGGACTGTGCTTGTTTCAAAGCGGGCAATTCGTACAGTTCCCATTGGCGGAACGGCATTGTAATTGCGGCATTTGCGTTAATTCGTTCGAATAGGCCAAGTTTAGCGCTATCACTGAGCGTCACGTGCGCCACTTTCCATTGAATTTTGCTCAATGTTATTGTGGCAATCGCTTCGCCCTGATAACAATCTGCATCGCTTCTAGACCGAATCAGAATTAATTCCTGTCTCATGTTTACGATAACTTGGCGATAATCCTCCATACTACCGAATATATGCTTTAGTGGTATACACACCGCAAAATGCTTTTCCAAATCTTTAGCGTTTTTAGTGTATTCCACTTGCAGCGGTTCTTCGTTTTTCGGCGACCATCCCAAATGATGCAATCCCTTGCTCTCGTTAGACGTATACGATATGTATCCTTTTAGTGCAGATGTAATTCCTGGATTTCTACAAACATCCACCTTCTGCCCTCCCAATTCGTAGCGTATTTCTTCAAAGAGAAAAGCGGGGAAATTGTTTGTTAGACTGCACGTTTTTCCCGCATCCTCATTTTTGCGCTCTATTTTTCCTTCGATGTACAGAAAACTGTCGAATGTGGCCGTTATTAAATCTTGACTCTGTATTAGTATACGAATTTCGTCGGAGGGTCCGTAATTGGAAGATCCGTACGGGAGGTAGGTGTGAATATCTGATTTAATTATGGTTTCGTCAAAATGTACGTCTTGAAAGACGTTCAGCGAGTCGACTGCCATCTCTTTTTTCGCACGCTACTAAACCGATAGATTTCAAGAAATATTTTTCGGCAGATGTTAATTCTCCAGGTGCATCCGCCCTCGCATGCGGTTGGCGATTGATAGTACACGATTTGCCATCGTGTTTCTTATTTATAAGGAATGATGGTAGCGGGCGACCCCCCTGGTTAATTCTTAATCCCATGCTCTTTCAACTCTAGGCGTACCGTAAATGGCTCGTTTTCCCCGAAATCGATGAGTTCGCCCTTCTGATCGGTCAACTTAATCGTTATATTACTAATAGTGTTTGTGTTTAGTTGCAAGTATTGAGGGTGATTGGGAGTTTTGTCTAAGCGATATCCTGGTGGGACGGAGACATCTACTTCGTACAGAACTTTCGCAGGTGTTCCGTTGCGATACGATCCTTTCACGAGATTACACTCGATGTGTATATTTGTATGTTTAACTATTTGTATATCTAGAGGGGATCTATGTAAAACGTTAGCTTCCAATATTCGCGGTTCGAATCCGAGCATACGCCCAATGGAATCCGTTTGTGTGAAATCTATAACAAATTCGCAGCTAAGCTCGCACTTGAGCGTATTGTTGTTTGCCCTCAAACTAAATTTACGCGTAGCAATGTGAGCTTTTATATACGCGCTCAGTTCTTCCAACTCGTATGCACCATGCGGAATTGTAATTGCTTTTGTGTTCACGCTATTTGACTCCTCCTTATAGTGAAACTTATCGTTCCCTTCGTGAATGTTTCTTATACTGTTACAGCCGTAAAAGCCCACCACTCCGATTACGTGCTGTTTGTCTGAAGGAAGTTCAATGGGCGGATAGAAATCGTGACTGGCAATGTTACCAACACCCTCTATACTGAATGTCGTCGACATGATGACTAATCACGATACCCCCCCTTACGCGCTATTTATGCAAAAACTTTAGACACAAGTGCCCGCAGATAATACTGCCAAATTGTTGTTCTTGCCCATAATTGTAATATATTTTACATTCGCGAAAGTAGTCTACGACCTCTCTCGGTGGTGGAATATTTCCGAAGCTATCGTAATACCAGACATCGGCATTTCGTTTCTTGTAACAGACCCAATGCGTACCGGGCCCCAGTTGACTATCTAAATTAATTATGCCGGCTTCATTCTTCCACGGCGATTTAGGCATATTATCGCGCATGAACACGTCTCTAAAATAGGGTACCGTCTTGGCATACTTTCGCAGATCCACGTCCGTCAGCGGTCTATTTGGTAATTTTCCTAATTTTTTTTTTTTTGGTTCAAGTGTAATCGAATACCGCCGCCATTTTTGTAAGGTTTCAAGTATAGCACACCACCACTCTTCTTTCCTATAGCAATCGATTCCATCGTGTGATTGTGACGCGATGTTTCCTCTAACATCTTTCTCGCGTCTCGCGATGCATTAACTGCCTTAGCAATTCCAGATGCACCGCCGGCCAAAGCACCGACCGCCGATAGACCGGCGAATAGTGGTATTAGAAATGGTAAAAAACCGCCTTCTTTCGGTAAGGGTATTACTCTCGGAACGTTGACATTTCCCTTTCCACCTAAATTTTTCACAGCCAGTTTTGCGGCTGTAATAGCAGACTTTATCGATTCTTGCGTGTTTTTGCTTTTTTTCATTTTCTTAGCAACTACTCTACGCAAATTTGCTAAACTGCTGCGCTTATTGGTTCTCTCTCCACCTCTTCTCTTAACCCCCATCCCCAATTTTCTTTTCACTCTCATTATACTGCCAATAGTTAAAGCGGCTGCTCGCTCTCCCGCCGTTGCGTCTGCTGCTTTCAAACGATCCCAAGCTCTTCGTTCCAAAATGCTGTCTGCCTTATGTCTACTTTCTAAATCTTTATTATCTCTATAGCTAATATCGTGTTCTTTGCAACTAGCGTCTAAGGGGTTTATACCGGGATCACCACGTTCGAGTCTTTTAGTTAATTTAGTACCAGGACCGCAATACTGATAACCCGGAAGATGTAGTTCGAATGGAAGCTTATTAATAAGCGTATTTACCAGACCACTACCCCCACGTACTTTACTCTTCCGCTTCTGAATTAACATTGCTAGGAAATAATGCAGGATCGGGATATATATAGGTTGTTGGGGAAGTGGGGGGTGTTCATCAAAGAAAACATCAAGAAATTGTTGTTAGCGTTTATTGTTATAACCTACGGTTCGTACATGTGATAGATTATATAAGAAGGTCGATAATGTAAGAGTTCCATCATACAAACTGTATTATGAGAATTTCTATCATATTTATAATTTAACCAATTTTCAAAGTCACAATAGATGTCATCGTCGTAGTCGTCTTCGCCAAACTGCATCTTACGAAAGCGTCGGTAGTTAGTTATCTGTTCGATGAGATTCTGATAGAAACTGGGAAGGTTGTACGATTCCAGTAATTCGAAGCGATAATTAATTAAGTCTTTTAGATTAAACAATTCTTCAACCTCGTTTACATTCATCGTGCAAGAACGCTTATTGTCACGTGTTATTTGCATTGTTACACTTTTTAATATTTTCTCTTGGTCTTTAACACATTCCCAGTTATAGTAAATCGAAAATTTACCGCTAAGCGATTCCGCAGTCTGGGAGCTTTCTATATCTTCCTCTTCGTTAACCTCTGACCAATCAATCCAACGTTCCATCTCTTGAGATCGGAAAAAATTCATTTCTAGATACGTTTGACATTTGAGAAGCGTCTCCCAATCTTCTCTCTCCATCACTATTGTACTGCCACATACAATTCGTAGAACTGGTGCAAGGCCATGGTGTGTACTGTATCCGATTTCAATGTATTTTGAATAATTCTCCCATAGATCATAAACGGTACAATCGATTAAACGTCCATCGAACGTAGGTTCGGATGGGGGAGCGCATGCGGTTGTGGATCCATCTCCGTTGTCATCGTCGTCGTCATTACAACAAAAGCACGAGCATTTCAAATAATTATTATTGCAACTCTTTTCTGCATCCATGTAGAGTTTTTTAAAGGAGTTCATTAGAGCAGTAGCAGCATCAACAACAACTACGGTGACGATCACTGTACAACTGATTTATTTGAAAAAATTGAGCGCATTTTTATAAGGAAATGAGGGGGGAGAGAAAGAGAGAGAACGCAAGAAAATTAACATACATTTATTTTTTAATGTTATTTACATAGTTCCTTATTGGCTATTTACAATATTCTTTTTACATAAATTTTAAATTAGTAGTTTTTCCCGCCGTTCCAGCGCTTACAATGAATACGTCATTATTCGTTAAGGATTGCTTGAAGTCTTCAAATCGATCGTCTTCCTTGAAATAATCGTAGAAGCGTAACGGTAGCACACATTTAAAATTTTCAGTCTCCACCACTACCCGCTCCCCATATTTCGTATTAATCGTATCGATACCAATTACTTTATATTTCTCCCCTACCTCCATATCCTTGACGTTTTTAAAGGATTTGCAGAATGTGCTGTCGTTTAACTTGTTAAGATCCATTTTAACTAGTTCACAAAACACTAACGGCTTCGCGCAATACATTACTTTATATATAGCCATCATACAATCCCCCACTCCTGTTATCCATAACCTTCAACCCCACCTCCATTTAGTTTTGAAAGTCACCACCAGGATGCGTCGTGACCTTGAACTGGGTTAGAATCGGCCTTACATTACGATGACCTCTATTTACTTTTAAAAGTCACCATCAGGGTGCGTCGTAACCTTGAAGTGAGTTAGAACCGGCCTTGCATTACGAATGACCTCTATTTACTTTTGAAAGTCACCATCAGGGTGCGTCGTGAAGTGAGTTAGAATCTCACATTACGAATAACCTCTACATGTTTTTAAAAGCCACCACCAGGGTCTCGTGACCTTCAAGTGGTCCAGAAATTATATAATTATATCAAGGGCAAATTGGTCCAGAAGCGCAACATTACGAATAACCTCTATTTACAAAAGTCACCACCAGGGGTGTCGTGACCATGAAGTGGTCCCGAAATGACAAATTATGAAGTCATTTTTATCAACATTTTAACACACAAAGAACACTTTGTTAATATGAAAATCGTTACGGTATCTGCACGTGCACGCTAAAATTGTGAATAAGCACATTTTTATCAACATTTGAACACAAAGAATACTTTATTATTATGCAGATCCGGTTAGGTGTTATTTCTACACACATCTCTTTCCTAGAAATGATATCTTATGCAGGTGTTCATGAGTCAGCAACTTTTTATCTACACTTTAACACAAAGAATACGTTGTTAATATGAAAATCGTTACGGAGTATATCAAGGGCAAATTGGTCCAGAAGCGCCACATTACGAATAACCTCTATTTACTTTTAAAAGTCACCACCAGAGTGTCGTGACCTTCAAGTGGTCCAGAAATGACATAATTATACCAAGGTCGCACTGGTCCAGAAACGATCAAGGTCAAAGTGGTCCAAAACCGGTATTGCTATACTACTCTTGTGTTTTGCCTTTAGCATACACTTTGAATTTCAAATGTTGGAGTTGGTTTTAAAATTTTAAAATCATTTAGATTCCAAGAATGCAAATGTTATTCCGCTACCAAAAGATGCAGTTGACATAAATAATTACAGGCCTATATCTACTATATAAGTTCAATCTCAATAGTCATTAAATTTAACCAAATATCTGTTCAAATACAACCTAATAATTTCAAATTAGCATGATTTTAGAATAGGAAGAAGTATTGAAAATGCCTGCTCTGAATTCACTGAAGTAATCAGCAACAAGGTCGATCAAGGCAACTATGTAGTAGGTTTATTTTTTTGCTTTAAAAAGTTTTCGAAGCGGTTAATTTGAATATCAGACACAACAATTTAAAGCATTTGGAATTCGTGGAGTAGCGGCTAAGAATTACGGTAAAAATATAAAGGAATGAACTCAAATTTCTTTGACATAGAGATGGAAGTGCCTTAAACATCGGTGCTGGGCACACTACTGTTCTTACTATTTATGAACGATATTCCTCAACACGTAAGACATTAGACATGGACAGGTCATAATATTTTGTGGCCATGATTCCATTGTTCTCTCGTCTAAATATTTCTTCAAAAATGGCGGTGGTATTTAACAATATAACTGGGAATTGAACAATAATAAGCTAATATTAAATGTTGAGAAAACTATAATAGCAATTTTTCAAATGAAAAAGATTTCTGATGTACTTGACACTCTCAAATTGGAAAATTTCTTTCATCATCATCTAAACATTTTGAAAAATATTCTCATACTCGAAAACCTTGCCCAGAAAGACTACTTGGACAAATCCGTCAAAGATTATTTTCCTTGAGGTCTCATACCATTATCGTTTTTGCATAGAAGAAACACCTTCTTCTTCATGAATTCTTTACGAATAAGTACATTTTCTTGGAAACGAGCTTTACTATATGGACGCTTTCTTCTCCTTGGTTTTCAGAGGTTCTTCCATTCTAATTTTTACCACTTTGATAGTTACTCATAATAAAAAACCAAACGAACTATCATTGATTGCATTCTTTTTTTGAAGAAACTCGGTGACTGGAAGCTACGTCCCACTTGGTAACCTTCGATGAATGACTATGTTTTGCATGAAGCACTTGTGGATTTTCAATGGCCAAATTGGACTCAATATATTAAAAGTTTGCTTATCCTCACCTCTGTGAAAAAAGTCAATCCTGTATACTGCTTGAATAGCCTCTAAGGAACACTCAGGCTTCGCTCGTCCCTTCTCTTCCTTTAAGAATTGGTTGCAGCTTATGAATAATTTTGTTTGAGCTTTTTCTTCCATGAAAAGGTAACAATTGATATGTGCTGCTCTATTCCAAGAATTCCTTTTTTGACCCTGGTGCAAATACTGGTGTTTTAATCCTAGTGATAGTATTGTCAATGACACTTTACTCCTACTTCTGTTACAATACATAACATATGTTCCGTACAAAATTAAAATAGCTAAGAAATTGTTAGGTACTTTCGTGCTCCATCCTGTAAATTAGATATTTATTATAAATCGAACGTATGGTACGCAATATAGATGGATGTCATCGTGAAGTACACACTACACAATAATTATTATCTTTCATTAGTAAGGCCTAGACATGCTTGTTTATTGTATTATAGAATTTAGGACGGTAATTAATTACCATCTTATGTCGGCCGATTTGCCATTTTAGCAATTTTGATTTATGTTACAATTTACTACTTACACCTAAATTAATGAGAACTAAAAGCTCGCTTGGGCTTATATAATCACATTTACTTGTCCAATGCATTAAGGTGTCATAAACAGTAGTGTATAACGCCTAATCAGTTTCCCATTAATAATAATAATTGATTTATGGAAAACTTTGGAAAGAAATGCGCGTTCTCCCTTGTTGGTGGTAGAAATTAAGTAATTTATCACAGCGCAACTGAATAAAGAATTAAGTTACAAGTTTATTTAGTCTTTAGCCCACAGAAATACGATACAGAAAACTTGTCCGTAACATTATTATCTAGTAAATACGCAATATTGTATTTCTCTTAATTTCAACTAACCCTTTTTATGGGAATGTAAATAGGTTATATTCGTATTCCGACCCTTAATCTGTCTAAATAATTTAATATCTAGGTATGTTTTCATTTAATTTTGCATTTTACGTAGAGCTTTCCGGAGAATGTATTAAATATTCTTGCTGAACAAAAAAAAATACGCTAACTATGAAATATCGCAATCACCTTTATCAATTAAATCTTCAACAGAGATAAGCTTTACAGATTTTCTTATTCGCAAATTTTTCCATTTATAAAAGTACTACAATTGGAAGTTTGGGTTTACATTTTAAAGCTTTTGATCTCATTTTATTACTATCCTGTCAAAAGTATAGGATTAAGAGCTTGTTTATATCGAAAAATCTCGAATAAGGATTTAATTTTTTTTTATTTTAACGTGGAAATTAAAATTAATATTAAACTGAATTCTTCGATTCTTTCTTAAGACTTATAATGAAATATTTGCTCAGGCGCGATAAAGTCTAATTATTTTTCATCGTGTCTTCTTTGTTCGAAGAAGTTCGTACAATGAATGTGTAAATGCGAGAGGCACACTGATATTCAAGTTAGTTGGCGGATTATTACAACCGCAGACAGATTTCATTAATATTATATACTGAAACGGAAATCGTTGACTGATTATGACGTATATCACAAACTTTGAAACAAATGACACATTTCTTAATGGTATATAAAGCTAAAATGTTGTTATTTAAGCTGTATTGCACGAAAAGATAAGTAATTAAGTGATTAGCTGAAACTACGTTACCTACTGAAAATTATACTAACATCATTTCTGAGAATGAGAGGTAGATTTACAAGGGAGAATTTTCAAACGAAAACTTATCTTCGCTTTATTCACAATTATTTTTACAAAAAATGTAGACAATTTTCGTTTCTGATTATTGAATCCTAATATAATTTTTCAGCTGCCCAAATCTGTTAGATAATATGGACCACTTTTTAAGTCTTAGGTTTCAATTGGAGAATGAAAGTGATTAAAAATAAATTATCCATTCCAAACAATTAGGACCTTATAAATATCGTGTCAATGTCTATGTTCTGATATAGGCATTAAAGCAACGATATTTTGGGTGGTGTTGCCTATACAAAACTTCTTTTAGTATTGGGTATTGTTTCTAATATTTTGGAAATTTCTGAAGCAATCTTTAGATTTTCAAACATGCCACAAGTTTCAACATTGACATTTCAAATTATAGTTTCAACTAACAAAGAGTTTTTCCTCCCTCTTTATAAAGTAAAGGTTAATTTACAGACTTCTTGGAAGGCATCATGGAACGATTGTTTTCATGACATTTCCTCCTCGAAAACGAAAATTATTTAAGATGTCTTACTGTTCAAATAATGGATTTTAGAAAAAAATACCTACCTATGGTCGAAAAAAATTGTTAGGTAAAAATATATCTTCTTCACACAAGAAAGAACTAGAGAAAACGTATATAATAATGTAAATTCATTCTTATACAGTTGCTACTTGTTTTTCAGTAAGCGGAGATAGCGTTGTCGTTGGTTTACACATACGATAAGGAGTGGACGGTCGAAGATCCAGAGGTTACGAGACTATTGCAAGAATTTAATGGAGCCTTCGAAGGTCACGACAGACATGAACGAGAGTAAGCACACCAGCCAGATTTCTGAATATATGTGGATCCATTGATGACTAACAGGAAACACACCAATTGAAGCGCAGAACGTTACTCTGGGCTTACGAATTCATGTACGCCAAAAAGGTTGTTTTGGAAACCAAAATTTAGTATTGTGCTAAAGAAGGTTGACTGAAAAAATGTGAACTATTTGCGATACAATACTGTATGAATGTTACTGTCACAAGACCCAAAACACCTTGACATCTTCAAGAACAAGAATCCGTTTATCTGTCATCTGTCTCATGATAATTGTTGACAGATGAAGAAAAAATCAAACCACCTGCCAAATGTAAGGAAATTGCATGGAGCATTTCTCACATATATTACATTGAACTCTGATCTGATCTTTCAAGAGACCATTTGTATGTATAAAACATTAGGATCAACTTTGCATGAAAACAAATTGATGTGATAGTTCTCTTCGAAAGATGAAATGGTGGGTACCTATATTTTCCAACAGAAGATAAAAATAATTGGGATTGATGCATACTTTCCATTAAAGTCTAATTATACGCAACCTTCGCTAAAA
This sequence comes from Pyrocoelia pectoralis, assembly GCA_036250285.1. Lineage (NCBI taxonomy): Eukaryota > Metazoa > Arthropoda > Insecta > Coleoptera > Lampyridae > Pyrocoelia > Pyrocoelia pectoralis. The sequence goes on along the minus strand of CM070077.1, from coordinate 8,956,571 downwards.
CACGTTCTTTTCCAATCGAATAGGATAACAAGTTGTTCTGTTTTGTTCGCTACTAGGCCCCTCTCGGTTTGTGAATACTGAGGGTCTAGGACGTTCCGCCGAAATACCAAAACGGTGACACGATTTTTTATGGTCCAAAAAACACCGACCGAATGTAATATGCAACCATTATGCCGGCCGTGCAATGCAGTATAGAACAGTGAGTTATTATATTCATACAGGGTCGCCATAGAAAAGGAAACACGCCTGTTTTGGGACACTTAGACTAGTTTCACAAAAAATGCTCGGACAGGTCGATTATTGAATTTTGGGGGACAACTTTTGATATCAAATTTGACATTGGCACATCAACCCCCTAGCCCCAGCAACCAATAACTTAAGAAATTAAATAGGAAAAGGGGGTCGAGTGACCCCTTATTTGACGCGTCTTTCAATTTTCTATGCGACAGCATGGCCGAAATTAGTTTTATTCTATTTTTTATTGTCTCCATGAAAAGCACCCTCTAGGGGTGTTGTTTAGGCTGCTGTGTCAATGTCAACTTTGACATCAAAAGTTGTCCCCATCACTGTTTCTAAACACAAAGAATAAGAATAATAATGTTAATTTTGAGATTACAGCTGTCATGGATGGACCGAGCGCCGATTTTTGGCTATATCTGGCTGGCGTGTAGCGTAAACATAAGTCCTATATCTGAATATACGTCCAAATAATAAATACCCTAAACTGAAACTCAGGATGTATACGGGTCGATATACATAATTACATATACAGAAACTAGGTAATAAAAATGATTAAACAGTTCGAACGTCCGTAATAAACCGACACCCATAAAGATAACAGTTTTATATTAGGTAGGTACATAGTTTGAATAAGCGGAATTAATAGTATATTATACACCAAGGTGGTGAAGACTGTTATTATTGACCGAGCACCAAGATTATTTCGCGAGGGGCTTTGCCCCGAGCGGAATAAGGTGCGAGGTCTATAAATGGCTTCACCACCGTGGTGTATATACAATTTTTTCCACTACTAGTCAAATTTAAGACACAAATTAAAAATAAAAAAATTTCTTGTAAAAATCAAGTAGGTAGCACAGGAATGCAAATTCCCATTATTAACCTAGGTGAATAATATAATAGATTATTGACCACTAGGTAGAGAAATTAAACTTCTCAGTTGTCTAGGATACGCAATAATTGTCAACTTCACAGCTAGTAGTGGAAAAAATCTATTATTTTCGTTTACATAGTGTCAGCATTCCGGTAAATCTTATTTAAGTTTATCTACGTAATTATTAAGCACTTCCTGTCTTATAATATGTCCATTAAAATCAATAGATCAATTAAAATCGATCCCGAAGAAATAATCAATCGTCTTGCCCGTTCATCAAGACGTCTTAACTTTGTTATTTAGGTTATTATTATTTTAAAAAAATTCTTCTTTTTATGTTGTTTTTAATCCCACCCCCGAACGAAAATCCTGCGTACGCCCCTGAGTTTGTTTGCTGTTTTCTATAAGTTCAGTGCATTTCATTAAAAACCCAATTTTTCTTTATTTAGATATAAGCAATAAATGGGCATTCGGAAGTTCTTTCACTGTACACCAGAATCTTCCACGATTCGCGAAAAAAAGCCTAGGACTTGGACGGAGTATGAAAATGAGGACGAGTAGGAAAGGAAAAGTAGTGCTCATAATTTAGGTGACTATATATAGAATCATTACGAAGCATTAGTGATTCAGAAAAACGTATACTCCTTAGCCGTCCATATGTACTCTTTGGAGAACTACAATTTTAAAAAAGATGCTCTCGGAAAGAAACGTTAATTTCAACGAGAATGGTTAAACATTTACGAGGGGATGGTTTATTCCAAGAAGTTAAACGGTGCACTTGTATTTAAACCTCTCGTTAAAAGAGGACTGCAAGGAGCTTTTATTACTAAAGAGTATACAGGCATAACTGCTGGGATAAGTTGCCATGAACATATATGGTGAAATGCCCTGTTTTTCAAAATAAGTACCTCAAAAACTGTAACGCCGCAAAACTCGCTTCATGTGGCGCATTTGAGCGCATAACTAACACGTACGTATAGCATTAAGAATGTTTAAAAAAGTGCATTTTTTTTTAAACATCAATTTGGCCCCACCCACCTTCTATGTTTCGTTATGGCCATACGGGAGTGGCGCAAAATTTTTATCAAGTGGAGCATTTGAGCGCATAACTATAGGGATAAGTTGGCATCGACATACATAGTGAAATCCTTAATGGGGGGGGGGGGGGGGGCTGAGTGAACTTGAACCCCCCCAAATGTTTTTCAAAATATCTCAAAAACTGTAACGGCGCAAAACTCACTTCATGTGGCGCATTTGAGCGCATATCGAGCGCATTATTACATAGTAATATCATAGCGAAATCTTGATTGGGGGGGGGGGGGGGGCAACTTAACCAACCCCACATACTCCAAAGTAATGGCGACCGCTTGGATTCAATCACACTTGCGAGTGTATGCGACGTTATCACCTTTAGATATGACAATGACATGCTATCAGATCAAATTTACCAAAAATTAGATATTCCTAATATTATTACTATTTACATTTAATCTTGACAATGTATTCTATAAATTATTGCGTTTTTGGGTCCCTGTTAAATTCTGTGGATGGCGCACTCTTCCCTGGTAAGTTTTAGTTGCAAAACAGCTCTTCAGGATATAATTCGTGGGGAAGTACTTTAATCAGTCAAGTGTGGTTAAGTGTCATTGATAATAAATACAATGACGTAAAAATGGAGAGTATATATATTTGCAGTTTTCTTCACGGAGAGTATACTGATACTGTATATATGTATTTAACGTTCATCAAATACGTTATAAAGTAATATTTCAAAAAATGAAGTTAGTCGCTTTTATGGTATTCCTGTGTTATATTCTCATTCTCACACTCAACGCAATGAATATATTACATACCAGATCAAGTAAGTAAATATCGTTATATCAAGGAGTACGTATATTATAATACTTCTTTGGTTATATTTAGGGATTTAATACACGAATAATGTTTTCATTTTAGTGTGCTCAGATTTCAATAACTATACCTGCGCTTCAGGTAGTTGCGGTCTTGGCGAAACGTGTTGCCAATGTGACTTACATGGTTGGTGCCAAGTATGTAGAGGTTTGGGACAATAATTTTAACTAACATTGAAGCTGCTGACGAAACCAATTAGTTTTTAGTTAATTATTAAAGAAAATGTACCATAAGGGAATTTGAATATTAGTATAAAATAAAGGTATTATGCAGTGCAGTATAACATTTTGTTGTAAATTTTTTGACTTCATAGAAATATTGGGAGAGTGGAACGGACGTAAAGTAGGGTGGAGCGAAAAAAAAATTTTTTTTATATCAATAAGCTTGGGAGTGCAAAAGTTGTTACTATACAGGGTGTCCCACTGCTCCGTAATCGGTCGATAACTCAATTTGGGTTGAAGATACACAAAAAAGTTTCAAATAAAGGTTGCTTTGATTTGAAATGCGCATCTTTTAAAAATATTCTTATATCTACAGTGTGTTGCATTTTCACGTGGCAGGAAAATGTCACTTTTTTTTAAATGGCACACCCTGTATTTTTTTCTCTTAATGTATCGACCAACCATATTTATATCACGCCTGAAATTTTTTTTGATATTGGATGTGCGGTTGCCAAGTTATTAATTATTTTGTCAAAATTTGGTATACTACAACGTCGTTCATAACTAAGTTATTCTTCAAAAAAGGAAAAATTTTTTTGAGGAATAATATTACCCTAATGTCGTGTTACTCTACAAAAAAAAACTAAGTGATTAATTTTATACCGAGTGTTTAAAATGAGAATTCAAACTTTGTGAACTTTAAATAGAATTTATACGAATATTTTAAATGGAACACCCTATATTTTTATTTGCCATCAAATTCTCGACAAAAAACCCTATTCAACGGTGTATTATTTCCTGGTATTATTTTTTGTACTTTTGTTAATATTTACGATTTTTATAATTTTACGTAAAAAAAATTTTTTAAAAGTAATTTTTATTTAATTATTATTACAAAATACCGTTTAAATAGTTGGTATCAACGCAAAAGAACAAAACTCAAGTCCTGTGACTATTTTAAATTCTAAATAATTAAAACAAAATTGTTAGTAAACGGTATTTCTCGAATTTTTAATAAACGGTGTTTCTCGAAAATTAAAATAGAAAATAAATACAATATCTCTCATTAACATTAAACTAAATGTTCAAAATGTCTTCCACTTTGATCAATGCACTTGTGAAGCCTAACCCTAAATAATCTCACATTGTTTAAAGTCATAGGAGTAATCGGTTGAAGCGCCTCTCGAATTCAAATTTTCATGTCACCTCGTGTTGTGGTAGCTGTTGATATATTTGAGATTTAACAGTTCCCCAAAGATAGTAATCCATAAAGCTAAGGTCCGGTGACCTTGGCGGCCAAGGAACAGGGCGTCCTCTACTTTATTAGGGTACAGTAAATCCAATTCTCGCGCGCAGCTCTGACTGTTGTTTTGCTTTAATTATTTAGAAATTAAGATAGTCACAGGACTTGACTTTTGTTCGTTTGCGTTGATACCAACTATTTAAACGGTATTTTGTAATAATAATTAAATAAAAATTACTTTAAAAAAATTTTTTTACGTAAAATTATAAAAATCGTAAATATTAACAAAAGTACAAAAAATAATACCAGGAAATAATACACCGTTGAATAGGGTTTTTTGTCGAGAATTTGATGGCAAATAAAAATACAGGGTGTTCCATTAAAAAAATTCGTATAAATTCTATTTAAAGTTCACAAAGTTTGAATTCTCATTTTAAACACTCGGTATAAAATTAATCACTTAGTTTTTTTTTGTAGAGTAACACGACATTAGGGTAATATTATTCCTCAAAAAAATTTTTCCTTATTTGAAGAATAACTTAGTTATGAATATTATAGTCCGACCTTGTAGTGTACCAAATTTTGACAAAATAATTAATAACTTGGCAACCGCACATCCAATATCAAAAAAAATTTCAGGCGTGATATAAATATGGTTGGTCGATACATTAAGAGAAAAAAATACAGGGTGTGCCATTTAAAAAAAAGTGACATTTTCCTGCCACGTGAAAATGCAACACACTGTAGATATCAGAATATTTTTAAAAGATGCGCATTTCAAATCAAAGCAACCTTTATTTGAAACTTTTTTTTGTATCTTCAACCCATATTGAGTTATCGACCGATTACGGAGCAGTGGGACACCCTGTATACCAGTAGATTGCCATTAATTTTTTTTTCCAACTTTGACAATTTTTAACGGTGCCACAACGACCTTGAATCTTTCCTAATGAGGATAATAGATTTAATGAATTAATGTTTTTTTAAATAGTTGTTGATATCAAATTTAGTTTAACTTGAGCCAAAAATAAGTACTCAAAGGTATGAAAAGGAACACAAAAAAAAATTAAACCAGTGTCGTATCATCTTGAGGTGCCACAAAGGGATTCAAATTTGGTAAAAATAATGAAAAACACATTAAATTAAAATCAAGTTTAATTTTCTTCTACATAAGGTAAGCTAGTCTTTTTTAGTTTTACAAATTAGTGTTATTTTATATATTTTATTTAGAACTACTTTTAACTAAAAATATTTTCATTCCATAACAGTGGCGTACACAAATAACATATATAAGGTAAATTAAAGAAAAACAAATTTAAAAAAACGTAATATTATCACTCAAAATTTTTAAAAGTAAGCTTAAGCTACATATTGCATAAGTTTGTATTCCGATTTCTTATTGAATTTCGGCATGATAGATCTAGACTTCAGTCTCGGTCGAATGTAACCATCTCTTTCTAAGTCTCCTACAGCTGCCGCAGCTTCAGTCACCAAACGGATGCATCGTTCGACGGCTTGAGAGTGACACACCAGTTTGGGAAACGTTATCAATATCATTTCTTCTCTGTCAGTTAAGTAATTTTTAATTTCGGCTGTTGTAAGGGATCTTCTTAAGGGGGGTTCAATATTTTTAAACGACTCAAAATTTATCATGTCGTGGTATTCTTGGGTCTCAGTCAAAATTTAAGACAGGAACTTTAAACTGGCGTATTGAGTTAGACTTCTCTTGCTCTTTTGCACGTATTATTCGACAAAGGGCAGTTTTCCGAATGATTGGTCTTTTATCTTTGATCATGGCCAATAATATGTTCTCCGGGTGCGCGAAATATGCGTTTCTTTGGATAACTGGATCAACTACATCCTTCAAATGTTTTGGAAGATACCTAGTTAATGAGATGAGTTTCCACAAGTGTCTTGGACCTTCCCAGCAAGCTGATTTAACTTTAATCCTAAACCAGACGGGTGCATACACATTTACTACGTACGTAGCTAAAATGAGGAGATTTTGTGAGGGTTCATTTGAGGAGACATATAAACGAAGTATTCGACTGGCAGTTGTGAGCCAGCGAGAGTCATATTGGCCCAGGTTGAATATTTGCATTTCATTTATAAATAAAAGATAAAACTGGAAAATGTGTGTGATATTAGCGGTAATTCGTCGACATTCAGTAATGTTGTGGCACCTCAACGAATCTGTTTGCAGTTACCATATTTTTGTAGGACGTTACTGATAACATAAATATTTAATTTTTGTCCCAAGTTAAACTACATTTTGAACAAAACAAAAATTAAATAAGCATTGATTTTTGCGTAATTTTGATTTTTTTTACAACTTTCAAAGTCGCCGTGGCACCTCAAGATATAATTTGATTTATTTTAAATTCAAAGGTTAAAAACAGCATACCAGGTAACAACTTTTGACAAATTTAGAAAAAAATTAAAAACGCAATATTTTCGCTCCACCCTAATGTAAAGGTCCATCATCTGATCTTGAATTTATCTCTTATCTGTTTGTCATTTTGTCTTATCGGTACATTACTATCAAATCTTGTTATTTAATTGCGTATTATTTACAAAACCCTTCAGACCGTCTTTATTGAAAAAAATAATGATTAGGCGATTGATATCACCAGATAAATTTATTTTTTTAGAATCATTTACGTAGCGATTATGTAACGATTTCAAAATGGACTCTTCTTTCGGAGCAAGGTCCGTGCGATTTACCCAGATCACATCTCCAGAGGTCATACTCTCCTCGAAAATTTGTCGCCTACACAGTTTTTGTTCTCTGCTAAGGTGCTTATGATATTCTTAATATAACATCGTGCCGCCACTTTACTCATTACTAATCCTCGTAAAATATTTAAAAGGAATTAAAATATTAAAAACACTTATTTCCGATATTTCTATTTCTTTAGCAGTAATAACTGAATTACTCGACGGTCAGTCAACACCACGTTACCAACCTTGCTGATGTTCGTGTTTCCAGAGGACTTTCGCAACTTGGTTTCACTGTTCCAGTTGAATGTTTCACTTCTAATCTTTGTAGTAGCTAGTAATTTCCCCTGGAAAGGTTTCCAGATGTTCGGTAACCTTTGGGTATCATCTTTGCTCTTCATGTTTAATGATCTTTTTCAATTTCGATGACTATCCGAATGATGCGCTGTATTGTATTTTTTAGGTTTAGTATCATCTTGGCGTTTTCGAAATCTGTGGTCTGTGCTATCTTCCTTACGTGTTGAACCAGCAGTGACGATGTTAGTGGATCTTTCTGTACGGTGTTGCGATACCCTAACTTTCTTACACTGATGTTGTGTGAATGTCCCCCCTTGATCTACAATTTTGCTGCGCATTTGATATCTTCTTGCGGGTAGTGAAGATGTTGTACTTCTTGAGGATTCTGTGATCTTGTCCGTTGTATCTTTCACATATGGCATGCAGCTTTTTAATTTTGTTTCCTCTTCGTTTTCCTCCTTAGGTTGAGAAGTCTCTTTCTTCTCCTTCTGCTTGTTCTGGAGAAGCCATTGTATTATTTTTGTGTTGGCTATTTCTCCAACGTATTGTTTTGGTCTGTTAGTTTACTTTACTTTACTTTACCATCCTCCTTCATATACACCGGTAGGTACGTTTAGGAAATATTGCAAAATAGATAATTAGTAATTACATTCTAAGTGTAAAAATTAATCACCGTAGTTTTTTACTTAAAATGATAGACATATGGCCAAAAGTAAGTTAACTGCGTATTTTTAAAGCAGATTATTACAATTGCATGGTAACAACAACAAGGACCATCTTTGCTTTCTAATTATAAAACTGTTTGAAAAACCCTTCGATACAACAACAACAATACCTATCAACCTGTCATAAAAATAAATCTAAATCCTTTGGGATTAAAATTTACAAAAATGTGTAAAGGTTACATCACCTTACATTTATACGATACCTTACCAAACGATTATTTACGAATTTCAAAAATCTCTTATACAACCGATTTGAAGGAAAAATGTACAATAGGTAACTATTAAAATGTAGTGGCGAAGACTTAAATTGAGGATTAGCAAAAAGTATCTAGGCATTTCCTATGCGTAGAAAGAAATCGTCAATTATCATCCTCCGTATAAAAAAAAAGATTAAGATCCTTTTCTTATTATCCCGCACATTTAGGTAATACTCGTTATAATAAAGGACTCGTCAATTAACTGCTCGTTATTAGCTACACATACACTTCATTGTATCATTTTCTTTCGCAACAAATTTGATTTTAAACGACCCAGTTAAAAATCCATAATATGGAAGAAATTTAGTAATATATACGTTCTCTCTATCCAGGTTCAATTGCAAGGCGTACACAAACTCCGTCTGATATTTAAGCTCCTTTAGTTTATTAACTTCTTGATCCTTTGACGTCTTTGATTAAATCCTTACATTAGTAATAGAAACTTATTATTAATAGATTTCAGGCCCGTGCGCAAGGGGGGGGGGGGGGGGTTTGGGGGTTCAAACCCCTCCCATAACCCCTTGAAATATAAGGAAATATAATAATATATTGTGTAGTTATTAACGTACCTACTTTATAAATACATACCTAATTATGTATTTAAAAATAGATAAATATTGAATACCTACCCAAATTTCAATGCTTTAAAGAATATGTTAAGGAGGGGATCAATTTTCCTAAGTAACCAGAATTTTATAACCCATGTTAAAATTGGACTTTGGCATGCATTTCTGGACAACTTGCTGTGGCCATAGTATTGCTCCGATCATGGAGTTTTATGTCTCAAAATGACCCTAAGAACATTCTACGGCTCATATGCCTAGTTTTAGCAAAAAGTATAATGTTTCAAGATGTCTAGGATGTGTCAAAATGAGACAGATACTGTTTTCTTGCGATATTTTGCGATTCTTTCAAAGTTACAATAGAAATAGCATACCCCAATGCGATATCGATAGGTATAACTGCCGTGGGGTCATTTTCAGGTATAAAAGTCAACAATCCTACCAATACAGTGGTCACAGCGAGTTGTCCAAAAAATGAAATCCGAGTCTTTTCCAATGGGGAGTGAACATTTGGCGTACTAGCAGGAAAAATTGTCGTTGATGCATGACAACTCTTTACTTCAGGCTAAATTTCCTCGTAAATTGCTCTCATTTTTCGAAAATTTCGGAATTCATCAAACAAATTCGTAGAGTCAATATGTTTTCAGTGCAATGGGCGAACGTAAACCTTCAAGGCGAACTAATATTGATAGAAATCAGGGTCAAAATTGGATCGAAAAAAGTTCTTGAACCCCCCCTTAACCTAATTTTATTATTGGGAGTATCGCAACCTAGTTTATGTTTTATGAATGTTTGGGCCCGTTTGAGGCGTTGATTGAAGTCATTCAATCAACGTTTGAGGTCTTCCCTGTTCCCAACCCAACCCCTCCCATGGACAAATCCTGCGCACGGGCCTGATAGATTTATGATATCAAACTCCATTTTGCGAATTCCGCTCTCTTATAAAATTTATAGCTTTGTTGTTTTCCCTTTTTTGAACATAATTAAACTATAATGAACACCAAACTTATAGAATAACCGAACATCAAATATTCATTAAGCAGGGGCCGTAAATGGTTTAGAAAATTTAATTAAGCTGCGCAAGGCAATAATTATCTTGTCAAAAAAAGGAAATACAATTTCGCCTTAAATTATACCTGGCAAACATTTTTTTTATGTGTATATATCTTCATTAGTTACCGTTACCTGCAAACCCATAAATTTGATTCGTCAATAATTCAATTGCCTTGGTGGAAGGGTTTTTCACAGTAAAGTCGAGCCGTCAATATAATTCGCAAAGAAATACTATTAGGATTGTCCTTTCGAGGCAATAACTTGCTCTTCTTTATTTCTTAGTAATCTTATGAAATATTAAACGGTAGCATTAGTAGATAAATTGGAGATTTTCAATAAATAGTAGGTACAAATAAATCTGGACTTAACGGTGAAATATGAAAACCTCACTTTATTTTATTATACGTTTTACGTTCCATAATTCCGAAAGACTTAATTGACATTTTAATCCTTAATTTAATGTTATATCTCTGGTTTTGTGCAACAATCTACTAATAATAAATTATGTCGACTCGCTTACAGCAACTCCTCAAATCTTATTTTAAAAATGCTTTCGGTTAGATTATTTATACGTCAACATCAATTGAATGATGGAAACTTTTCGAGCAGTTAAACTTTCATATCTTATAAATGGAAAATGAACGTTTTCGACGCCTACAACCAAGTGACTTTTTGTTACCTACATAAACGCACAGGTTAATAGTTTACTTAAAAATATAGGTTGTAAAATTAACTGCTTTTATTAATAGGCAATCAATGAGACTTTTCAATGCCTAAACGGACGTAACGATCTGGTATAAGTAGTAAAATTTTATAACAGCATCATTTCAGCCAAACTGTACGTGTTTCATAGCAGATCGCCTGAAACGAAATTGCAAATGATAAAGTTTGACGCGTGGGTTAAATTGTAGTAAACATAAAAGTTAATTATCAAGAGGGTTGTTAAAAATTAATTGAATTTGTTAGCGATTCTTACAGGAATTAATACATAAGCCATGTATCCATTAGAGATTTGATGCTTTTGCTCACTTCCTTAGTGAAAATATATAAAGCACTCGTGAATGTACTGAATATGCGATATAGCAGAGTAATAAAGATTGCCGATTTATTGTAAAGTGTTTAATGTTACTTGTTACGTATAAGAAAAATACTTTTGTGACTTTAGAGCTGGTTATATATGCACAAGGATTTAGAAAAAGTTCGTTATAAACTTACTGCATTCGTAAATATAAAACAAACTAATAGAAATAAAAATTTGTCTGTATACCTAATTGCTGACAACTTTAAAAGTAAATTTAAGCGGATGCTGTTTCTCACTTTGAAGAACAGTTAGCAAATACATATAATAATAAATAGAAAGATGTATCAATTTTACACATTAATATTCAGTCTCTGGCTTACAAATTCAATGGTTCGGAAGCTTTTGTGTGTGATAAAAACTTTGACTTAATTTGCGTAAGTGAGCGTTGGCTTATTCAACGTGATCAACTTGCTGCTCGTAACACTGGAAATCTTTTTAGTGTAGAGTTACAGTAGTGTGTAAACCAAACATATTTGTTAAACCATTAAAGCTTATAAATGAGCTTTCTATTGAATCACATTGCAGAATTTGTTGTGTTCATTGTAGGTTTAAGGTAGCAGTCATATACATTTGTTTGTGAGACTGTGAGAAGGTGTACGAATTTTTACACACTAATGTATCCAAACATGAGAAATGAAATTCTGGGTCAACATCTGAAATATCTCCACAATTGCGGATTTGCAGCAACTTTTTCTAGTAAGTGGATTTTCCATCGTTTTTGGGTATATCTACCCAGTGTCAGAAATGTATTATTGGGAGAAGATGTACGACTTTTTGCACACTAACATATCCAAACATGAGGAATGAAAATCTACATCAACATCTGAAATATATCCACAATTTGCGGATTTGCAGCAACTTTTTCTATCGCATGATGTGAATTTTCCAACGTTTTGGGGTATATCCACCAGTGTCAGAAATGTATTATTTGGAGAACGTGTACGACTTGTTGCACACTAATGTATCCAAAGATGAGGAATGAAAATATGCATCAACATCTAAAATATCTCCACAATTGCGGATTTGCAGCAAGTTTTTCTATCGCATTAAGTGGATTTTCCATTGTTTTGGGGTAATAATAATAATAATAATAATCAAACACAAAATGAAACACAACACTCAATCCTCCCTTCACAAATTGAAACTCTGTTGCATACACAACATAACATTATAGAAAGTCCATTACCAACACACAACACTTCAACAATCACTCATGTAACACCTCTAACTCGTTCTCATGCACTCAAACGTAAACACACAATATACTCACAGTATCAGAATTCGCAATTAACACAAAACACAAACAACACATTACCCACTCGAGTGCAACCTATGCGTCGAGCTAAACAACAAAAAATAACCATAACACTTTTTCAAAACATACATATGTATTATGTTCATTTTTTCTTTTCTATAAAAAGTCACTCAGTCACGAATAAGTGACGCCAACGGAGAAGCCTAGGAATATAGGGTCTCTTTTTGTTATTGATGCGCGACGCTGCGTTCATGTTAATGCCTTCGCGGAAAGAGGGTCGACGGGATAACAATCGAAGTACATAATAATTCGGTTCCTATCGATACTCAGGCCAAGCCTGGATAACTAACCGCACGGATCGAAATCAAGTAACGATTAGTTCTAGTAATACATATACCTATATAATATATTATGTTTTTTTACAGCTACTTTAAATTTATTTTATATAGGTATATGTATTACTAGAACTTGATTTTGATCCGTGCGGTTAGTTATCCAGGCTTGGCCTGAGTACCGATAGGAACCGAAGTACAATAATAATAATTTATTGATGCTTTGTTATGAAAAGAAAACATTCGCATACGTCACATTCTGATCCTTATATATCTATGGTTCTAGCACTAATTTCAAATTCTTGCAAATTGTAGAATGCATTTTTCAATAAAAACGCTTTGATCTTGAATTTTATTGTTGTTAAGTCTAGTTTTCTTACTTTTATTGGCAATAAATTAAAATATTTGGTGGATAAAGATACAAAACTCTTATGTGTTTTTTCTAAACGGTAAAAATTTACAGAAACGTCGTTGCAATTACGAGTATTATAATTATATGTGTCACATCTTAATATATAGTCAGTGGACACCGACTTAGCATATAATATACAATTTAATATAAATACACTAGGAAGTGTTAATATTCTATGTTTTATAAAGAGATGTCGGCATTCGTCTCTATACCCAATTCCTCCTAAAATTCTCACAGCTCGTCGCTGTATTGCAAAGATTCCTGCCGAGCTCGAGCAATTCCCCCAGATAATATTGCAGTAGCACAGATGGCTTTGTATAAGCGAAAAATACACTAACTTTAGTGTGAAAGTGGAGACATTCTCAGCGAGTCGCCGTAAAAGTTATATATTTCTATTGAGTAATTTAGCAAGAGAATCGTAATGTTCTCCAAAGTTTAGTTTGGGATCTATTTTTACTCCCAAAAATTTCACAAACTTGGGATTGTTGTAAGTATAATGTCTTAAAGACAAAATCATGTGTTCCGTTTTATTTTTATTTAAATTTAGTTCGTTCGAATTGACCCACTCTTCAGCCGAATGTAATGCTTTTTCCGCATTGATTAATATTCGCCTTAGGCTATTGTTTCTAATAAGTAATGTGGTGTCGTCCGCATATTGTATACATTCGGATGATTCTATGATCTGGTGAGAGAAATCATTGCTAAATATTAAGAAAAGAAGTGGACCCAGTATTGACCCCTGTGGTACTCCTGAGCTTAACTGTTGAAGATTAGATATGCTGTCGTTCACTTTTACTACCTGGTACCTGTTTTTGAGATACGACGAAATAAGTTTGCAGCTATTACTATCGAACTTATACAGATATTTTAATTTTTTTATGTGAAACGCAGTCAAAAGCACGAGTTAAATCCAAAAAAATTGATATTGAGTGATCGCCAGGGGTACCTATAACTACCAGTGTCAGAAATGTATTATTGGGAGAAGATGTTCGACTTTTTGCACACTAACATGTCCAAACATGAGGAATGAAAATCTACATCAACATCTGACATATCTCCACAATTGCGAATTTGCAGCAACTTTTTCTATCGCATTAAGTGGATTTTCCATCGTTTTTGGGTATATCTACCACTGTCAGAAATGTGTTATTGTGACAAACCTCATTACGCGCCTTTCTGTACAAACATTAAATAACTTTTTCCGATAGTGGTTAACACTTTCACAAACAAATTAAAAAAGTAAATGTTGAATTTTTTATACGAAAATACAAAATACTGATAACTTAAATTATTAAAATTAATTCATTTTGAAAAAGAACGGTCGTGAGCGCGGCGATAATAATATCCGCGAGAAGAATAAATTTGAACGTGTAACTTGTGGAAAGCTTGAGAGTGAATTTATTTATTCATATTTAATTGTTTTAACATTTTTTACAGATTTTTAAATTTGCAAATGTTAGGAGGAATCGATTTGGCAACATACAGTCATGGCCGTATGTTTACATTGTAATGTGAGATGTGACAGTTCTGTCATACGTTTTGTAATTGATATTTTTCGCTGCTTTTTGCTGTGTACCTACTAAGAACCGTCGCTTCGCTATGATCTTTTCTTTCCGGGAGTATGCAGGGCCGGATGCTCCGATGTTCAGATTTCGTCAGACCGTGCGCATGACGTCACTTGTAGAGTGAGTTACATTTGCGGAATACTCATTTGATGTGTTTTTCGTCTGTACCGAGTTTATTTTTCGAGATACAAAAAATTTCATATGATCAAATATGCTCCTTATGATGTCTTTTATATGTTAAAAATAATAGGGCAGCTCAATCTCTCTCAGTTAACCCGAAAAATACTTGTATAAAGTAGCATAATTACATCTGATGGTGTTTGCGCCGCGACGGCACAAAAACGGTGCTAGATAGAGGAAAATTGCATATGAACAAATTTGTAGAGCACAAAATTTACTAAAGAAAAGTCCGCGAGAGGGTGTCACGATCTTCGATAGTTTAAGAGTTACAGGCGTCCAAAGTGATGCAAACCTTATTCGCGCAACTGTCCACGCCGTTTTTTCCCAAACTAATGGAGATAATTACACCCTCCCGCGGACTTTTCTTTAGTAAATTTTGTGTTCTACAAATTTGTTCATATGCAATTTTCCTCTATCTGGCACCGTTTTTGTGTCGTCGCGGCGCAAACACCATCAGATGTAATTATGCTACTTTATACAAGTATTTTTCGGGTTAATATTTTTTTTATTGGTTCCCTACTTTACCTTTTTTTATTGGTGCCCTACGTTACCTTTTTTTATTTCACCTTTTTAAACTACGCCTCGGCCTGTTTAAATCGCACTTTCAAAAATGCGCGTGTTTTGAAGTGGCCACGGCAACATCACCAATTTAAAAAACGTGAAATGACAATTTTTTGATTATTGATCTGACAACTTACTGTACTTTGTAACGTCAAATAAAATATTAGGTACCAACAAATTCAAAACCTTTATTCAAACATTATTTAACAATTGGATATTAGAATTCATGTTTTGTAATTCAGTTACGAAATGTCATAATTTTGACATTTTAGTGAACTAATTTTTATTTTGTCACTGAAAACTATCCAAACTTCACATCTAGTGCAAGAAACACGTTCATTTTGCAACTAGTTAGGTATATAAATAGCTATTTAAACACTTCGGTAACAACGAAATCAATCGTTGACGAGATTTTGCAAATTGATTTCTGTTTTTCTCATTTTGATGATAACGAAAGGTATACTGATTTCACATTACGAATTCAACCATTTCACATTATTAGTTCTTATTTCCATTTTTGGTAGTAATAACACCGGCATTTATGATTTCAAAGTGAACCAATAAAAAAAAATGAGCCGCGTATGTACGTCTTACAACGAAACTTACAGATGTTTGTCCTTTCCTAAAAAATAAACTATTGTTGATGAGAAAGCAAATGAATTTTTGTCGCGAGATTTATTATTAACAGTAATTATTAAAAAATGTTCAATAGCAAAGTTGCTCAGCTTAATACCCTGTATAATAAAGCCTCTTGCATCACTTCTCTATCTATTACCATTAACGAGATATGCATACCTACTATTGTAATTACGTCTATTGTAACAAAAACTATACTAAGAAATGTTATTAGTTTTAAGCTGTGTTCAGTAAATAAATAAAACGGTACATTTTTCCATCTTGTGTTATGGTGTTCATGTTTGTGCAGATCAACAGGTAACCATTTTTTTTAATGTAAATTACCACAAGGTGTCAAAAAAATAGAGTTAAGTGCGAAATTGTCTTGAATCCATCAATGAAATCACCCAGATCTCCTAACGCTTTCTCCTCGAACGCTGCGAAAACCGCTATATATTTAGACAGAGAAAAAATGAACTGAATCAATTTTGTAATGCACAAAATTTACTACAAAAAAGTCCGCGGGAGGGTGTAATTATCTCCATTAGTTTGGGAAAAAGCGGTGTGGACGGTTGCGCGAATAAGGTTTGCATCACTTTGGACGCCTGTAACTCTTAAACTATCGAAGATCGTGACACCCTCCCGCGAACTTTTATTTAGTAAATTTTGTGCTCTACAAATTTGTTCATATGCAATTTTCCTCTATCTAGCACCGTTTTTGTGCCGTCGCGGCGCAAACACCATCAGATGTAATTATGCTAATTAATACAAGTATTTTTCGGGTTAACTGAGAGATATTGAGCTACCCTATTATTTTTAACATATAAAAGACATCATAAGGAGCATATTTGATCTTATGAAATTTTTTGTACCTCGAAAAATAAACGCGGTACAGACGAAAAACACATCAAATGCGTATTCCGCAAATGTAATTCACTCTACAGGTGACGTCACGCGTCACATTTGCGGACCGCCCACCATGCGCAACATCCTATCTTTAGTATTTATATCGTGGGGAGTATGCTGACATGGTGTGCTGGTGTTTTCATTGATGTCAGTGTTGCCATTTAATTTTTTCTCGCAAATCCGACATTTACGTAAATAGATTTTCGTCTCAGAATTGTCCACAGAATAACGCCACATGTAGGAAATACGCCAATTACCTACACCCTGTATAGTGAAATTACTTGTATTTATTATTACAATTAATTATGGAATTCCACAAGAGAACATTAATTCTAATAAGTGCTCCTTGTTTCTAAAGTAATGGGTATTAATCACCAAAATGGAGTCACAAAGTAAATATGGTAAATTCCTAAAAAATTATTTCAAGTGATAAAATGTATTGTTTATTGTGATTGTTAAGGGGCAGAGAGAATGCAGTTCTGCGATTCGAATTAGGTACAGCAATTAAATTTTTTACTAGCGAACGCTAGACATGAAGAATGAAAAATTAAGTTCCCCACTTTTCCGTGTGTTAAAGATATCCAAACAGAATTTATTCATTTAATTCATGCACTTACGTGAAATCAATTTTGTGACAACGCAAGCACTTTAAACAATATCGATATGCATGATTGCATAGCTTGAAAGCCATTTGTCAAGTTGGAAACCAAAACAACGCTAAACTTACACAAGTTTCTCATAAATTGATTATGGTTCAAATACTAAAAATGTGCGTTTTATTGTTTGAACAATTATTGATTTCTAACGGTATAACTTATACCCCAAATTTGCCTTCGTCAAGTTCAATATAAAAGTTCGAACGTTAAATTATAGACTTAATTAAAGAATTATTTGAATTTCCCGATTGGTATAATGAAACCGGAAAGTAAGGAAAAAATCAAGCCAATTCTCTATCGATTAGTCACAGGCAAATCCAATAACCGCCAATTTCAGTGTAAATGAGAAATACTTCTGTAAGCTATCCCACTGCTAACTCCCAAAGGATCATTTTACTTTTTGCTTAATTTTGCTCGTAGAATTTATTAGCATTTTTAACAGTAATATATTTTCATAGAAGGAAAACACTTACCTCGTTCCGTACAGTGGGCGACGCAATCTTTCACAAGGGAGCCCTCGCTTATATATTTCTGAAACAAAGAATTCACATTCTTAGACTTATAACCACAAAAATTTTTATTGTTCTTTTCGAAATTTATGTAATTGCCACTAGCGGTATAATTCACGTTACCGATTTTAACATATAAAAAAAAACTTTTCATTACACACCAAACGAAAACTCTGAAAACTCTTTACTTTTATGGCTAACGCATTCCTGCATCAAAAGTTACAAACCTTTTTCTTCCCCTGCGTGTCTGTCTAAAGCTTTAGAAAGAAAAACATTTCGCAAAAGTGTGTATATATATGTATAATGGAAATGCGGTTGGGAAGGACAACTAACAAAGGTTTGAATTTGAATAATGATGAACGTTAACAACTTTATCATATCACCGTTAGGGTTTTATTAAGGTTGGGTTTGTTATGTATTTATGTATGTAATTATACGATAGGAAGGATAACGGATTAGTCCATTAAAAAAAAATGTTGGAGAAATAATAGAACAGATTGCGTAAAATATTCCCGCTGACTGCGTTTTATGGTTAAATTCATGTTAATTTCCTACATTTCACCTTTTATTTAAAATTTATGACAAACATAAACAGATTCGAGTAATATATCCGAAAAATTCCCAATTTGTCAGTTTATCTTCCGCAGGAACTTTCAACTATAAAAAGGGAGAATATGAAGGGTTTTATATTAGGTCGACTTTCTATGTGAAAGTGGTGGTGCGGTGACGAACGGATTGTGTACTTAAGGGTTTATACGAATAAGAACGTCAAAAACTTAATAAATTAAATCCTCGACCACAAACTTTAATGAACAAGAAATGATCTACTTTTATGAAGTTTTAGAGTAAACAAAAACCAGGTTTCTGTAAATAACAACGTTTTAATTCTCTTTAGACATGTGTTACCGATTTTGAAATAGATGTTTATTAATTTATAATTTCTCATTATGAGAGATGAAATCATTGCTTTAACAATTTTCATTCAAATAATATGAAGAAGACTACGAAATGTTTACCTATTTGTCGCTGCAA
This sequence comes from Pyrocoelia pectoralis, assembly GCA_036250285.1. Lineage (NCBI taxonomy): Eukaryota > Metazoa > Arthropoda > Insecta > Coleoptera > Lampyridae > Pyrocoelia > Pyrocoelia pectoralis. The sequence goes on along the minus strand of CM070077.1, from coordinate 8,937,428 downwards.
TAAACCATTCCACAAAAAATGAAAAGCTTATAATGAGGGTTCAATTGCGGCATTAAAAGCCAGTATTGCAAAAAGCTGAGTCGTTAATGTTGCCATCGGTATTAGAATGTTGATGTGTTTCGTAAATATTAAGCCAAATTAAGGTAATCATAGTAGAAAATGGATCAAACACTAATAGGGTTTTGTAAGTTTTCGGCAGTTTTCGGAAACCGTAGAACAGATGTGGAAGAATTGGAATTATTAGATTATGTGATTGATGAATTTAATACGGCGCATTTCCATAAAATTATTTCGTTTCTGACTAAATTCGATCCATTCATCCATTTTTAACGACGAAACGAATCATATCAAGAAATTCAGTGATTATTTGTAAATCAAGAGGAAACTTATCATTCTCAAAAATATAGAATAAAATCTTATTTAGCCAGCAGGTCCCATGTTAATTCCAATTAAATTCGTTACCCTACACAAAATTCTTTAAAAAAACGTCAAAATTCTCTCTAAACCTTCGTTTTGGCCATACATAGGTAGTTATATTATGAGGAGAGTTCAAATTTAAACCGGAATATGGCTCGCAACACTGAAATAGTTGATTAGGGAAGCAATGGTGTGAAGTGTATCGAAGACCACTTGATCCCTACAAGCTATAGGAAGGATGCTTCCGGAAAGAGTGCAGCCAACTGTAACCGTTATAACTCCTCCCTGCATGAACTGCGAGCAGATCTGGGTTTTTTTGACGTACAATCGGGGTGTCGTTAGCAAAATCGTCTAATCACCAATAAACAGTCTCGATGTAGACTACCATGTAGAACGTCAACGTAAGTACTCGGTTTCTCACATTATTCACGCCACTAAAAACTTAAAAAAATAGCGAAAACCGCAAAACGATATCTCTATTTATAACGAAGGTATTAACAAAAATGTTTAAATATCGTTTTACGGTTTTCACTATTTTTTTAAGTTTTTAGTGCTCTACTTATTATCGTAAGAAAAAATATATGATTTCATTTAACCTTTTAGAGATATTTAAAGAAATAGGGTAAGTTATAAATCAACGCCCTCTCGCAGAACAATGGAAAAATATATTGTTGTTTTATTTTTATACAAAAATACTTCCAAAAATGCTCTTTTAATCAAAAGTTGTTTCAGTAAAATCGGCCAAGCCAAACTGACACTACAAGCATTTTTCTTTTTCGGGCTAAAACCTTCCCCCACCACTTTATTTGACAGCTGTCAAAAAAATTGATGTAAGGTTTTTTGTTCAAAAATGATCGTAGATTGCCATGACAATATTTTCAGACCCACTTCATTGGGACTTTAAGCGAGAAAATTAAGCTTTTATGAACTATTGTACCAATTACGCCCCTAGCGGCCATCCTAGGAACTCGAAAATAATTTCCAGAGTTTTTTTATGGCCACATTTATAATAATAAAAAAAATTCCATTGTTGTCAGATGAGCAGGTCCTGAGATACAGCCGCTTACCTCGCTTATTTGGCCACCCGGTACATAAGCTGAAATGTATAATGTATCAGTGCGCTCGCTATATTCTACATCACAGAAGGCGGAGTTGTTAGTTCGCCCGATAAGAAAATGTGCAACACGTATTTAGTCGACTGTCGCTTCTGGTTCACTTGTGTTTTATTCTGTGGTAGTAGCGTAATTCCCTTGTATGCATGCTTCGTTGCGATTTTTATTGTGAATATAGCGTTCATCTTCTCGAGCTAGATTAATTCTTTCTTAATTTAGTAAGTGTGTAGACTTTGCTACACTTGTCTACCGGTTTAAATCAAAGTACTCCTTACCGGCGCTCAAAAGCAAAGACGGAGTGAGATGTCAACTGCGCTTCTGTTCTGTTATGAACGTGAAGAAGAAGCACGCCGACTCTGATGTGCACGGGAGCAATGAACGGTGCTGCAGAATCTCTGTAAGTTTAGGACAAAAGTAAGGAGCTTGCTAAAAGGAAAATCTTTAGTTGTTACAGACAGCAAAGCAGCAGGATACATACAGGGTGAGGCATTCAAAAGGAAACACGCCTGTTTTGGGACACTTAGACCGGTTTCTTAAAAAAACGCTCGGACACGTCGATTCTTGCTTTTTGCGGGACAACTTTTGATGTAAAAGTTAACATGAACACATCAACCCCCTAGCGCCTGCAACCCCCTAACTCAAGAATTAAATAGGGAAAGGGGGTCGAGCGACCACTCATTTGAAGCGTCTTTCAATTCTCTATGCGATAGCATGGCCGAAATTATTTTTATTCAATTTTTTTTCGTCCTTATGAAAACCACCCCCTGGATTAACTAAGGTGGGGGTGCTGTTTAGGAGAAATCCTGAAACACGCCACCTTTGTGCTTGTGAACGGCACATTTTGATGTCAAATTTGACTTTGTCAGGTGAACTCCCTAGCCCCAACAACCCCAACAAAAACAAAAATTGCGGTAAGGTGGTCCAGTGACCCCTCATTTTAAAGGTCTCTTGATTCTCTATGTGAGTGCATGATTGTTTTTAGGTTTATAAAAATTTTAGTGTAGAAAAAAATTTAAGCATCAAAATTCAACACCAGAAGAAATTTTTATGAATTCAACAAATGATCAAATTGTGCGCCAACAACCTCCATACAATGATACAAATTCTGCTCGAAACGTTTCCTTACATTTTGGAGGATCTGTGGCGTAATTTGGCGGCATTCTTCAATAATGCGTCGACTCTTCCAGAGACCCTGGTTCCGTTGCTTAAGTTTTACTAAAAAATTGAATATGTAAAACTAATTTCGGCCATGCTGTCGCATAGAGAATTGAAAGGCGCTTCAAATGAGTGTCCGCTCGACCCCCTTTCCCTATTTAAATTTTTGAGTTAGACGTTGCTGGGGCTAGGGGGTTGATGTGTTCATGTTAACTTTGACATCAAAAGTTGTCCCCCAAAAGCAAGAATCGACGTGTCCGAGCGTTGTTTTAAAAAACCGGTCTATGTGTCCCAAAACAGGGGCGTTTCTTTTTCAATAGCCCACCCTGGTGAAATGCAACACGGCCAAAAAGGGCATTCATACAATACTCCCAAAAGAGCATTGGTTGAAAATTCCAGGACTGAACTATTCCAAGATCTTCCTGGAAAACCAAAAAATTTAAAAATTAAGTAGGATAAACATTCAGCCACTCAATAAACAACATGCAGGGGTTTTAGTGCTGAACGTCACACACCATAGCACGTCATCTGCCAATGTGAGATATACATGAAAGCAAGGGGACGCTTACTTGGAAATGAAGATTATACAAGAAGAAGCTTCTAAGGTTCCCCCCACACTAAAACTGTGTACTTTGTTAAAGATGCAGGTATCTTTTAAGGGTATACAAAGGTTACAGTACAGGAATCATTCGGGGCCACCATTAGAGAAATCATAATAATAGAGGTACATATAAGTAATAAACTAATAGCCTAATGGGCTATCCAAAGTAGGCCATACCTTATAAACTAGTGGGAAGTGTGACGAAGAGTTAGGTTCTATGTAGCCACAAACAATCGGAATCTCAGCACTTACATGGGCGCAAAAAAAAACTCTCAAACACATGACTCAGTAGCTCCCCTCTGTGTATTTCGCTCTTACAAAACTGGATGAAAAGCCAAATATGAGTGCAAAACAGTGGGTGTTAATGCAACTTTCCCTGTTCACTTTTTAACTACGGCAAGTGATATTTGAGAAATTCTGTTGGATAAACTTTTAGTTATTTCTAGTTTCATGTATCATTAATTTCTTATGATTTATGTACTTATGTACAACTCTCTTTAAATTTCAGTATTCTCTTGTGAAAATTTGTTATAAAACGTAAATTTGATAACGCACGGAAAACCCCAATCGACAGTATCCTTTTCATTTCCCTTTCCGGTAAGTAATAGACAAAGGTAATTAAACCATTTATATGCAAATTTTAAACTACCTTCATCTCGAAAAACGTTTATAGTTAAAGAGCTATTTTGAAAAATAAAATACTATCTAAAAGATCGCGACTTTCCCTGAACCACTTCCATAAGGAACTTTTAACATAATTACCAGGAAAGTGTAAAAGACATTAGCTACAAACGAAAAATTTACTGTATTTCTGAAATTCAAAATTTCTTTAACTGAAAACGTTCGAGAGATTCGAAACATTACCTACCTACATTTTTGTGGATCTCTAACTCTTCCCGACAGTGACGTTAACTTTAATAAAGTGCAGAGTGCGTAATAATCTGATAAGTTAATAAGAAGAACTTGATTATTACAGAAGTATTGAAATCGGCACAAAAACAAAACATTTATTAATGAATTTTAACGATGGAAAAGCGTAATGGTATTCGGAATATAGTTACAGGTGCTTTACCGTTTCCCCAAAATAGTTTCGAAAGTACTCTTTGATATTGCTCGTTATTTACACATATCGCCTATACTTCAATTGAGAAATCTATTTACCGACTAATTATTATGTTGGTTGGGATCCACAAACTGGTCTCTGTTACAGAACTAGCTTTACTTAATTTCAATAGATTATTACTCTCAAATACAAGAGATATACCATATTATGAACAAGTTTGAACGTAAATAATAACAAGTGAATATGTTTAGGTACTGAATTTGAAATTACGCATACACTTTTTGAATAGAATGTAAATCATCCAGTTGTAAGAATGAATGCGACACTTTTATAACAGAAACTTACCTTAGATATTGCTATACTCCATTTGGTTGACCGAATTTACATCGTAAACCGAAATATGAAGTGAAATAGGACATAAAGTTCATCCATGCGGAAGTCGGTATTGTAAAAATCATACTGGAAAACAAGGACTATTCAGAGAAGGTTGAATCAATTTTCGAGACCTTTGTAATTCAAAATATATTCAGTTTCCACATCTTTTGTAGCCCTCGAGGATTAGTTTCCCGTCTTGTTAGACTTGATTTTTGTTACTTCCTTCCCACACTGATTGACTCCTGTTTTGATTTCCTTTAACTTGTCATAAGCGAATGATGATTAATGATAAAATAAAAATTAAAACGCGCTTTATAAAATTATACCAGTTAGAAGGTTATTTTTGCAGTGTCTATTATTTTTGTTGAGAATTGTCGAATTGTTCTCATTAAACCAACGATAAATATTAATTTTTATGTTTTACGCTACTTAATAATTAAACGCCCACATTACTACCTTAATGGACAATTCCCTAAGGAATTTTCGCATAAATGCTAATGCTGAAAAACGTACCTTATTGGCGCACTCACATTAACTTTACTTTTCGTTGTTATGAAAATACGGAAACATTTTCCAAATTAGTCTCTCAGGAACATTTTACTTTATATCAATTTGCAATTAGATATTATATAATCAGCTATAATCCGGAGGAGACAATGTTTTATTACCGTAATAAATATAATATAATCTTCTTTACAAGGGATCATCTTAATGAGCATTATCATTCGACCTCGATGATTCCCATTTAATTTCGTGTAAGGAAAATCTAAATGCATTAATTGCGGTAATTTATTTAATGATGCTTAAAATCTCATCACTACGTTTCTCGGTGTAAAGAAAATAACCCTAACTGAGATTAGTTTGGCACTATGACATTGAGCTTTAACAGTTTATATATATTTTTTTTATTGTCTTCGTAATATTGCCCAAAAATTCAATGAAACATCGCCACATACTTTAAGAATTCTGGAAAATGTATCTGGAGATACCATAATACCAAAATATGGATAGTATTGGGCTCATGGCTACTTTACTGTTCCGCCGGATTATGTGCTGGCTTCCTCCTCTTGATGAAAGGTACAAGCACGGCTTTACAAGGGTTTATGTATAATTCAGCTAAAGTGTTTTGCTAAGTTCCCATTAAGTGAGCAAGTGCTTTCCCATAATAATCACTACCGTAGGATTATATACATAACCAGTCAAAGCTTGCTCCCCCCAACAACTTCACCAGAGAGTTCATCACCAGCATTACTGAGATAGTAGCTAAACCAAATTTGGCGCTTATTGTACTACCATCGTACATTTTTCTCTATCGTCGCTTCATCAATTAAATGATATGTGTAATAATTCCATATTTACTTCATCAGTCATGATAAAAACCAGAGCAATTCAGTTCTATACTGCAACGTCTGCAACTGACCTTTCCAGTTTATTACCAAGAAATTCTCACCAATATGGTGACCCAAGGTCTTTTTAATAACTTAACGGTACCCAAAACTTTACAGGTTCAACTTAATTTATTGTGTATTGAAAATCTACAGACATATTCTAAACATGGTTCCTGTATCATGCACATTACCAATAGAATAGTATATTACAGTACAAGTGAAGAAACTAAGAATTTCGCTCACGCATATGCCGTTTCGCAAACGAGGCGTTAGCCGAATTTGCGAATGCATAAAGTGAGTGAAATAGTTTCTTCACGCGTGCTGTATAGCGTTTTGTTCAATCCTGCTACTAGAATTTCAAAAATCTGTTTTTTAAATCTCGCAATTTTGACAAGAGCGGAATAATTTTATCTGTCAACACGTTATTCCAGTGGGCGAAACTTTTTTTCACCCACAAGTGAGTGAAATAATATTTTCGCCCACCCGTTGCTATGAGTGAGGAAAACAAACGCTTTCGCGTTCCATATCCAAGTAAGAAACTACAAGTTTCCATGGTAGGATTGAACAAAAGAAGTTTTCGTCTAGTTAAGTTCATTTTAAAAACATGGAAGCAAGCGATTTTCCTTCGCTTGCTTCCATGTTTTTAAAATGAACTTATGAATGAAATTGTTATTATATTATAGTAATAGTTAATGCGTTGTATCAATGATGGGGAATGTGTACAGGTACATTGTCTCATTATGTAAGGCATGCTGAGAGAACTGCGCGTTGGCGTCCTTACGTGTTAAATGCTTCAAAAGTTGTAAATCGAAATACCAACGATTCGATTTTATTGTAGAAATCCAGTACGACAACAATGAAAACAAGGAAAAGTACTAAAGAGTACGTTGTCAGTTCTCAGATGATGATGATAATGAATACGGTCATAATGGGGATGATAGTTCGATGGGTTGATAATGTAATGGTTAGAGAGCTGGACTGGGATCCTACAAAAAAATCATGGATGAGGTTGATAAAAGGATGCATCTTATCCAGGGGCGGTCAGGCGCACCGTCTTATTTAAATAATAAAACCTGTAACAATAATTTATACTATTTACGTCTTTAGGTACGAGACCTGTTTCACTAATAATATATTATTATAGGCAATAGTACCAATTTGCCTTGAGGGATTTATAAAGATGGCGTAACTAGCATTAAATTGCATCGGGCCATGTTGAAGCGTCATCATTTCCCTCTAAAAATCAGTAAGTATGTGTCATGTCGCTGAAGTGTAAACTACATACTTTCTTTGTGCTTTAACCATGTCAACCTTTGTGCCAACAAAACACAATTTGCGGGAAGCGCTTCTTTTTCTGTTTTAATTTGAAGAAAAGTGCAGCTGATGAACATCGAGTGCCGTGTGAAGCATATGAGGAACATGCTCCATCAATAAAAACATGTGAGTACTGATTCCGGCGTTTTAAAAGTGGTGCTTTTGACACCAGCAACAAAGAACGCGAAAGGAGGCCAGTAAAGTTTGAAGACGCTGAGTTGGAGCCGTTATTGGAACAAGATTCATGCCAAACTCAAGAGGAGCTCGCTGAAGTGACTCAACAAGCGATTTCAAACTGAATCCAAGAAATGTCGAACGACGGTTTTTTCACATGCGAACAACTGTTCCAAAGGCAAAACCGCAAGGGTTTTTTGCACCGAATCGTGACGGGGGACGAAAAGTGGATCCACTACGACAATCCAAAGCCTGGAGTAAGACCGGCCATGCACCAACTTCAACAGCAAAACCGAATATTCATGGCTGTGTATCTGGTGAGATCAGTTTGGAGTGATCTACTATGAGCTACTCCAGCCTAATGTAACCATCACTGGGGAACGTTACCAACAACAATTGATGCAATTGAGCAGAGCATTGAAGCTGAAACGCCCGCAATATACATGACAAAGTGACCTTACAACACAATAATGCTCGGCCACTTGTTGCAAAAGTTGTCAAGGACATTTTTAGGTATATCAATGGGATGTCCTACCCTACCCGTCCTATTCGCGAGTTATTGCTCCTTCTGACTACCACTTATTCCGATCTATGACTCATGGTCTGTCCGAACAGCACTTTATTTCTTACGAGGAAGCCGATAATTGGGTAGATTCTCGGATCGCCTCAAACGATGAGAAATTTTTCAACGCGGAATCCGTATGCTGCCTGAAAGATGGGGGAAAAATCATAGCTAACGATGGACAATACTTCCAATAAACATTGTACCAATTTCTCTGAATAAAACTTCAAAGATACAAAAAAAATTCTCAAAACTTATTTATACTCCGATAATTAGCATCCAACGTCTTCATGTGTTACAATAAATAACTCCTCCAGAAATCAAACGGATCGTGTTCACAATCTATTCATTAGTAATATATCATAACAAGGATTATAATTATCGTTACGGGACTTAAATAATCTTGCTATGGTGGTATTATTCTGGGATAATCTGTCTATAACTAAAATTAGCATAATACTATAAAAAGCTGGTTTTTATTGAAATTATTTGCAGCTTTTGTCATCAAGTTGATCATAATTCGAACTGACTTTCCTTTTAATTAACTTATTATGTTTTGTAGCCGTTTGTTGTGTAATTAGTTGAAATAGGGGCGTTGATAAGGCTAAATTTTTTGCACAATTATAATGGCTTTTATTGTCGAAAATTACTTCTTAAAACAGGTTGCCGTGCAATGATAAATATTGGTCGCTTAGTTTAATTCCTTTTAATCTACTTTACTTTGAAGTAAATAAAGTCCGAAAGTAATTGAAACTTTTTAGCATCCAAATTCAAATGTTAAGGACAGTTTAGATGTCCATCAATACAGCATCCAATTTTGAAACCCATTTTATTCCTCCAATGACACTTAAAACCTTCTGATGAGGTGATTTTTTCAACAGTAAGATCATAAGTGCTCAACTCTTGTCGGCAAGATTTTTATTTTGTATGAGCACTGGTTGCTTGGCAATTAAACGAGATCAAATTGACGAAAAGACCCGAGCGCAGAGCGCGAGGGTTCTTTTCCCAAGAATTTGATCGAGTTTAATTACCTTTTAGCAATCAATGCAAATACAAAATAAAAATCTTGCCTGACAAGAGTTGAGAACGAATGATCTTCGGTTGGAGAATTAACTGAATGAAGCGTTAATTTACTTTTGTCAAAATGACATTTGATTTTTTAAAATATTAATCAATACCTACTAAAACAATGAGGTAGCGGCAAGAAAAGTAGCATACATTCTTTTCAGTTAAAGAAATTTGTGATTGGTGCATGTGACACTGTTCTTAATGTCTCATTGGTCTACAATACTATGAAGTTAATTATCAAATATATTTTAATAAATATTGCATTTAATGCACCGAATAACAAATTTTGAGAAAAAGAGGGCAATATTACATTGATCCTTTTTTCCAGAGCTGTACCGTTTTTAACAAATTGCATTTCGTTGCTGTTCATTTTATAGTTATAGTTCTTCAAACACAAAACGTTACTTACAATCTATGCCTTGTATAAATAAACAAAAGTTTGTTATAATAAGTTACCCTTAAATAACGAAACAAGCTAAAAGACGGCTTAACAATATATTAACTAATAATTTATCAGTTATGGTGACGCTCATAAGAATTCACAAGAATCAGGCGTTGACATTGTTTGCAAAGCTTTAGTTGGCTACGTTATCGATATATTTTGCAGGACAATTGGTCGGTGCAAAAAGTCGGTGCTATAAAAATTAGAAATAACTAATTTGATTATTGTGAATTTAATTTAATACCAAAATTGTTTTTGAAATTCAAAATTCGATCTAGTATGAAATAAAGCTGATTAACACTACCTACATGTTTCACTACAGTAAGTACTCGTTCAGAAATTCATCTCACTGTGTACTGTAAAATTTGATTTACCTTGACTTTTAACGTTATTATTGAATAAGCACGCCATGACTGGAAAGTAAGGCATAATACAAGGCGGGAAAGGTTTGGTGTATTTGGAAATTGTCAAACCACTACCTAAATTTTATCCATCACAATAACGTCGGAATTCATTCCCATTTAAAATTAATCATTTCCAAAGATGAATATTACATCCAATGAAATGTAAAGCTTGATAAAGTATTCAAAATAGCTCCGTCATAGTTTCCATTCCAATATAAAATTGTCAATTAACAAAGCCACATATTGTAATTTAAAATTACCTATTTGAATCGATTTTGAAAATGAATGAGGGAAAAATGGAAAAAACGTAATTGACATTTGATTAAAACTTGAATATTTAATGTTAAACACACGTGTATAACCTTATTCGGTTTTGATGAAGATTGTTATTAAAATAATTAAATATTTAAGAAGAAGAACGACTTGAAACTTTTAAGTAATTGTTTCTCGTTAATGTTAAAATAGTTTCGCGAACGGAATTTTTATACAAAATTTTATTAGGATTGCTTCGTGTCGAATAATTTGTCAGAGAGCTTGTTGTTAAGTTTCTCGTTCGTTCCAGCGAATTAAGCACAAGCACAATCATCTAAAAATTTCAGTAGTTGCCTTTTAACGAGAACATTCCTAATTCCTCATTCGGTTACAGTTATTTAATTTTACTATAAATGTGTACCTACATTCTTTTTCATTACCGTAAAAGAAAACGGAAACGGAAAAGAGAACTACGGTGTTTGAAGAGTGTGTAATATCCCTTTAATGAAACTAAGGTCTACTGAGGGATGTATTTCATAATTTATAACTGGCATAAGTACTAAATCTTTCCGGGAAATGTACTTATAAAAGGTAACGTTGACTAAATCATTTCTTTTATTTAAGTGTCCCATTTTGTTACACTTTGACGTCACTTTACTTACTACATAAAGCATAGCATCGAGGTTTTGATCAATTATTCAACGTCCACTGCGCGACAGATTTGCATAGGTTTTCAAGTACCTACTTCCTTTAGAACATTTTTCTTTTCGAAATTTATGCACATAAAATATACAACACGTTTTCAACTGCTGGAAGACGTAGGTAATAGAAATTTAATGACCAAACGTTAAGGTTCACCATCAACGTACTTACTAACACATCCATCGCTTATTTTATATTTTGTAGGAAAATTTAAATATAGTAATCATAAATAAATACTATCTCAACAGTTTAACTGTATTATGATAATTAGGAAAAAATTACCCTTATTTCTCTTTTTTTATATTCGTTAATTAAACTTGCTCCCTAGAATAAAGGAAGTATAGGTACCTACTTCTTTTAATGACGTTGTGTGAACACAGGGCATTCTTCATACAATATACGGAAATTTTACGAGTTAATTAAGAGAAAAGTAAGTTACGAGTAGGAATAATATTAATCCAGACTGTCACTTTTTACGCTCCTCCGATGTTGGGTACGTAAACTCCCAAACAACGCTCAACAAACTAAAAAGGTTTAACGAAAGCCCGTCTTACTTTTATCATTTAAGTATATTGTATCTCATTTGTAAGTCCTTATAGAACTTAAGCACGAAACTTTTGTAAATCAGTCCCAATGTTTTGCTCTGTTTAATGATAATACGTAATACATACCTAAAGTAATTATTATTAATTATGGTGAATCTGGTTAATCTGGAAATATTATTTACTTAATTCAGTGCCCAACCAGACTATGACTTCTACTTATTATTCTAAGTTAATTTTAATCAGGTGCAATAATTCCTTTTTAGAAGAAAAAACAAGCAACGCTAGGGAGACTGTTTTACCTAGGAACGGTTTTTTAATTCTTTCTATTAAACACTGACCAAAACAAATGTTTTTGATTTTCTTTGCCTTAGTGTAACAAGTATTTGTCCCTTTAACGTATGAATAATTGAAATCAATCAAAAATAATGTTGATTCGAATTACTGAGTTAAAAAAAATAAGATGAAACTTGTTCCAGATTCCAGACTCACGCGTACTTTCAAATGTGCATAGGTTTTAAGTGCACTTTTAATCAATATTAGACAAAAAGTGTTAATAACTACAAAACCGCTAAAGATAGGTATAGGGATACCTATAGCTTATCGATGCCTAAATTAAATCGTCTTCCAAATATGTAAAAATATTCAGGGTGTTCGATTTGAAAAAAACGACTTTTTGGTGTTTGAAGTTTTTTAACTTTGCTACTAATTTTGAACGCGCTGTATAATCTATGATAGGTTTGTAAATACATTTTGTGAACCCTTATGGTTTTACTTCGTGTTTGTAAAGTATGAATGTTTTGCGTTCAAAGAAGAGCAAAAGGTGGGCTATTAAACATCCCTCCGCAAAGCGCAAATTTTTCAAACAAATCATAATATCTCAAAAACAGTTGAAGATAGGTATAGGATAATCTAATACATATTAACGCAGAATCGATTGTATAATCCAAAAATGCAATAATATACAGGGTGTTCCATTTAAAATAAGAAGATGAATGGCGATTTCCGGTCTTTCCGGAAGTTGTACAACATCGACAATATTTTAGAACAAAAGAAGGCTGTGGGTTATCCTTAACCTGAAAGTTTCAAATTCATAAGTAGTAAGGGACCCCAGAAACTTCTAATGAACGGGTTCCGTGGTATACCCTGTATACACATAATTCACTAAGACCATAACATTCAATTTCTATCAAACAAGACCATCTAGAATGCCACGAAAAATTATTTCAATTACCAATAGACCTCGATGCAGTTGAATCGTCATTTAGACGAACCACTAGGAAAAATGGTGGAGTTACCATCTTAAAAAAGAATTCGTACGGCCTAACAACAAATTTTAAAAACAGCTATTGCTACTTGTGAATCTATTTGCTCTTAACGTTGATTGAAAATATTTCAATCAACGCTCTTAACGAGCCTACGTGTGTCCACTTAACATAGTAGTACTAAGATGTTAAAAGGTTAAAACCTAACGGAAGAGCCTTCTCCGAAGACAACTACGCACGTGTTCTTATTATCAAAAAAAGGACATATTATAAAATAAAAATTCTAAATTTTTCTAAAAGGCCAAAAATCACATCAGAAGTTGTTAATTCTCTAACTAACAAAAGCAACCAAAAATCGGCACCTATAAAAATTGTTAACGAAGGCACGGTTGGTAATTGAGAAGCTGCAAACTGCTTTAGTGGCCATTTTTGTAAATCATACAAGCACGAAGCACATCAGTGCAAATCGATCATTCGTCTCATCTCACCGTGTATCTTTGTTTCGTCATATTTATTTTTTAATCCACTTATTCCAACTGATATAATCTCCATAATCAATCGCTAAAATCATATTCAGCTTACGCAAAAGACGAAGTGTCCACAACTACCCTGAAGAATTGCAAATATGTGATTGCTACTCCACTGTGCTTCACAATGAATCTATTTTTTCATCTGATACCTATTCTTCCAACTAAACTTCAGTACTCTCTGGTAAAACCTCTATTTCAAAGAATGACTGGCATTACTTTCAAGCTCCTCTAACTTTGAATACGGTATCAACTCATTATCTTCAGCGCTTTACATTATCAACCACTCCTGTTTTGTGAAAAATAAGTTAACTGACATGATGCCATCGGGAGAATGTAGTAGGTATGTCACATCGGGGTACCACAGGTATCTATATTAGGTCCAACTTTGTTCACTGTGTTGGCGAATGACCTTGCAACGCATATCTCCGATGCCTCCCCTACAACGATGGCATATTCATAACTTGCAACGCTGGTGAGACTAATATTTGAATTAAATCAAAATGCATAGCTGACGTGAATCTATCTTGTTCTAGATTCGACGCTTGGTTTCACCGTTGATTCAACACTTCTCTGGTCACCGTGCCTGTTTGAAACTCCAAAGGTGTTGTTACACTTCAAGTGTTCTTAGAAATGTAGTCCTGAACCTGAAGTGTTACTGATGATTTACCACTTATACTTTGATTCATACGTTAGGTATGCGCTTCAAAAGCGTGCAATGCGCATAATACTCAAATTGCATAGCCGTCAGTCATGCAGCGAATATTTCAACGAACCACAAATTTTAATCCTTGACATTACGTATATGCACACCAAATCTTTGTTTAAATGTAATCATTCATCTGCATAACACCCGCAATAAGAATACTTCGGCTTATTCGTCGTTATATTTGTTCCAAAGCCTGCGTTAAAACGCTTTCCTCGCCTTTGTCCTTGTGAGCCATAACAAGGATTTTTGGGATGATTATCTATCCTCTTAGCTCCCGATGGTGGTGAGCTGTTAAGTCTAGGTTTGCCAAGCCTGAGCGCTGAATCTGAAACCAAAACTTCTGACGTTTTGCAAAACATTGCAGCTTGCATCTTCAGTTCAGAGTGATAGGGAAAAGGTAAGGCAAACTTTTCAACACAGGCTATATGAAACAAATATAACGACGCGGTATAAACCGAAAACTAATTATCTTGACAGTTCAAGGAACCGCGAAAACCTCAAATTATTAATAATAATAATTAATAATTTCATTGTAGTTTTTGATGTTTTCAGTGTTGTGTCCAACGGCCACAAGAGTTCCAGTTCTTCCACTTACATGTTTGTTAGGAAATGTTAGTTTGTCTATTACTATTCACTCGAAGTAAATCTTATAGTTTCAATTGACATTTACTATTTTGTTTACGAATATGCTCTTCTAAGTCACGTATTCGGCCTTTTTTTATCAGTCATGAATATTTATCGAGTCAAAAAGAGATATCAAAATTTAATTTAGATATTCGTACTCAGCGTTAAAAAACACATAAAGTTGATATATCTATATGTCGCGGTAATAAAATTGTCATATTTCAGACACTTGAAAGTGTTCCTGAAGAGCTACGTCGAGCGGCATAAAAATCCTAGCTTAAGCTTTTTGATGCTTTGTCAGAATTTGCAGTCAGAATTTTAAAATTTCAAACTACATATACACAGAACGAATTCAGATACCGAATAAATTTATTCGGTGAAAATTCGTCCAAAGAGATGATCGTTTGTCAGTGTTCCTCTAATATGTTACTAAAAGTTAGAATCTAATCGTACTGAAATGATTTGTTAACAATGCACCCCAGTAATTCACTATTAAGGCCAGTTTTGTCAAAATAAAGTAAACCATTATAAAAAACACATTTCTGCTGAACGCTCATGAAGTCTCGTGAATCGTTCAGAAGAGAAATCTTGTTAACATGTAATAATCATGAATCACACATTTTTCTAGAGATTTTGTCATATCAAGATGGAATAGTTTAAAGTTGAGTCATATCAATCATCCAGGTAAATCTTTATCGATATGTTACCGTTAAAGTTCAGTTAGTTTCACGAAATAACGTATTAAGCACTGTGTCAGTTAAAGTATTAAATAAATGCATAATTTTACACTTTACCTAGTTATTCTATGAAATAACTAGTTATTCTAAAGTTCTACTGAAATATCGAACCAAAATTATATTACACGTCGCGTCGATGCCGTTCTTTCGGTAAACATTTAAATCTAGTGTTAAATGATTGCGATTTCTCGTCACCAAAGAAATAAATTTACACATTAAAGAAAATGAAAAGGATCGGATTTCCGAGAAGTTCTTTGTCGTTCCGGTAAAAACAAGTATAGGTAGTTTTCCTCGTTCGGATCCATCAGATTCATTCAAGGCGTTTATTAGTTTTAAAGTTTATTCGAGAAGCTCGAATAGTATTAGATTCGACTTAGATAAAGGATTTTCGAATTTGAAATGAGTTTGCCCTTAGGTATCGATAATATTTAAATACTGCGCAACGTTGCAAAAGATAACTAAATAAGTTCCATTTAAAATAAGAAAATATTATACATACTGGTAGATTGACTATGTTATTAGCATGATCGGCTATTATGGCCGATATACATATTCATAAGTAGAGGGCGGATTATATGCAAAATGCATATTGTTGAATATTGATGCTGTAAAAGTACCCTTCCGTATCTAGGTGAATCACATTAATGCGAGTTATATGACACCAATTTAATTTTGCATATTTTGCATATATTTGCAGCAATGTTCATATTTTTGTAAAATGTGTATATTATTGCATAATTTGTGCATTTCTAAATAAATCTGACATTTTACATAAAAAAATTTCTCTCATCTCCTCAAACGAGCACAGTAAATGAAACTTTTTAAATAAAAGATTAAAATCTAAAAAAGAAAACCTTTAAAAATTCCTGTAGAAGGTAAGAGAAGCGTCACTGCTATAATTTCGCCGTAGCATTCGATCATATCGAGATTTAGATGGAGCTGCCTTGCATCAACTTGATCGAACGGGGATATATTTTATCTGATACGCGACAAGGATTTAACTTAAACAATTTGGAAAAACACCTTATTGTAAATTGTTATAGGCAGAAAAGCGATGATCAGAATAATATGTTTAATTCTCTAACCTAACTGATCGTAAGATTATTTGTAGTTGTAGTTAATATTACACATATACATTATTATTATTTTAATTACTTAATTTATTTAATTTCATTAAGAACCTTTTTCACATAATAGCAGTTTTTGTTTAATACAGGTTGTTTATTATTTCTTGGTATGCATATTTTGCATATAATGTTGCATATTTTAACATACTGACTGCATATCTTTAACACATTTGGTGCATATATATGCGCATATATGTGACTTTTTATGTGCATATTAATCCGCCCTCTATTCATAAGTATAGGTAGGTGCAGATCAAATATTAGATTGCTTCTGGAAGGCACTGTTTATGATTTCAGTGTTTCAAATGTAAAATTAAATGACAAATGGAGGGGAATGGTGTAGGTACATTATTTTAAAACAACTGCTTTGGAAAATAGTATTTTCTTTACTAAACGAGTGAAGAAAGTTACATTTTCCTCTCTGGAGTGAAAGTAAACAGTATTACCGACACTATTTATCTACTGCAGGAAAACAAGTTAGTCTTCAAATGAATTGCTTATTATGGAAAATGAGCATTAACGCCTCATCTTTTAAACTTAATTCTAGAACAACGGTGGTAATTTATAATAAAAAATTAAAATTTTCAATAGACTAGGTATACACGCGAACTGCCCCTACATAATTTCAAAATTCTATTACCGATACATTTAATCTACTTTAAAAGAATTTTTTAATAAGGTTAATAATGAATTTGTGAAGGACGATCTTTACCTTTCGCTTTTTCCCTAGGTAGGTACTCTAAAATGTTTGCATTGTGGATTTTGTGCAAAGGCGGGATTTTGAAAAAATTACAAAGAGAATGAAAATAAGATAAATTTAGGGGTGTATAAACACGTTTCGGTGCACTTATTTATGATCATATTTTTCTCAGAAGCAAGCATACTATTAATCCTCTTTAGAGGCCGAACTTTTTTGGTTTCATATCCGCGCCAAATATGTTTTTACGCAGATTCAGTGCGTACAGAAAGTTAAGATAATCGTAAACATTACGGCGTTCTTTATTTAAAGCTTTTATAATAATCAAACCATCGCAAAGTGCAGTCGTAAACTCGTAACGTTGCTTTTCGTACACAATAGTGTTTTTATATCACTGCATTTTTCGGAACTTAACATGAAAATGGTAGTGTATTAATTCGACTCTTAATGGTGTGACCGAATTTATTGTATTAGGTAATCATTTATTGAGATTACTTCATATTTTTGCATTTTTTTCTATAGAGAGGAAGCTCGAGTCGAAACGAGACTCCTCGAGACGAGATGAAACCGAGACTAACCCTTGTTCTCGTCTCGCCCCATCCCTAGTTATCACTAAAAAAACATTGGCTAATTTTCTTTATTTTTTTAATTTACGTAGATTTTTATTTGTGTAACTAGACACGAGAAGAGGATCAGGGTTTATAAAATTAAATACATACCAAAATTAGAATGGATGTACTGGCGTATAACACGTAATGCGCAAATGTTAGGATAGCTGATCACGATAGAAGGCACCAAGTGAGGCCTCACGCCTATTGTGAAAATATGGCGTCACTGATATGTACCACAACCCAAAAAAAGCCAAATCTATGGAAAAATCTAGAAAAAGGCTCAACTGAAGGAATTTTAAGCCTTGTGGCCGTTGAACACAATAACAATTAATTGTGTTTTTGATTTTCATATATTTTAATGGAACGTGAAATTTTCTTTTATTCCTTTCTACTTAAGAAACACCACCCATACTGGAAATGCGGACATCAAAGGGAATAGTGTAATGGAACAAATAGGATAAAAACTGTCTCAATTGTGAAAAGTGAAGAGAAGAGAAACAGCACCAAGAACTGCAAAGAAAACGAGTATTGTCTCTTACACGAGAAAGAGAGGTCGTAGCAGGGAAATGTCCACCAAGGAAAAACGGCCCAATGTCGACACACATGAATTAGGTATAATAACAGTAACACTCTCAAGGATAAAAGGTCTTCAACTAAATATAAACACATGCGAAGAAGTGCACAACGTACTCAAACAAGACTTTAAAGATAAAGAATACGCAATGAGTCTTCGTCGAAAGTAGGTTAAACGCGAAGTCTTTCATATTAGGATCATCCGTCATCAATGACAAGGAAGACATAAAAATGGTAAACCGAAATATAGACTAATCAGTAAACTGGAAGGCCCTGTACCGTGAGCAAGAAACAAGTGTTTTCGAAATAGTGAGGTTATTGTGCCTGTTCAGAGATTGTATTGAACACCATTAAATCATTGTTCTTTAAAAATATGGTAATTCTGTCAAGGTCGTGACAGGGTTTTTTTATTTTGTAATTGATTTAAACACAAGCGAGGGGAATATGAAAATGATTGAGCTACACGAAATACCCCGAACTCTGGTGAAATTTCCGCTGTGGTGGTGAAACATATTCTCAATAGAAAGAAGCGATCAAACGAATGCTTAAATACAGGGGAATTTCCAAGAACGTCAAATTTGAGAAACCAAATAAGAAAATCTAATTAGGGGTACACACAAAGCGAGGATTGGTTATTGGTTGTAGTAGTATGTTCTGCACTACCTCGCCCCATTAGACCAAAAGCGGTGTCTTCCTTGCGAATCAACAATAACAACATTGTTTTTTGTTTTTCTTTAGCTATTCATGAGTTTCCTCTTTCCACTTTCGTTAAAAATTTACTTCATCTTCGCGGAATTGTGAAAAGATTTAAATTTTCACATCGAATTTCGTTATAGCGGACACCCATTCTTCATTAGTTAGCATATAATTATTAATAATCCTAAGTTGATGATTGTTCATTGCTCTAATGAAATATGTGTATCGATATGAGAAAATGAAAGAGAGAGGATCGCGAGTGTGTGAAATCGCAACAGTACTAATACACGAGCTCATCCACGTAGATGATTTGGATATCCCAGCGGAGAGTGCTGAACGTACAGAAAGACCTTTAACTGTATGGAAACGGGTACTACAGACTATAGGAATGTGTTTAGAAGTAAACCCCGTTAAAGGTGAAGTAGAAGGTTGAAAATAATAAAAATCAGGCTAGGAGAGATTGTAATAAGAGAAGTGAATAAGAGCGCTACAAAAGCTTACTACTACAAGGAGATAGCATTATTGGGGATTCTGGATTCGACGGGAGGGTGGGAAAGTCCACGCGCACCTAGCCCACTTCTTCGGGCCCTTTGTGCTACCACCCTGATTAGAGTCGTTCGACCCCGCAACGTCACTCAAGTCATCCCACACATGAGATAAACCTGAGGATGCTGGACGGGGAACCGGCTCTAATCTTAGCCATGTCCGGCCAGGATTCTCCCAACATGGATCGTCTTAATTTGACAAGTACGGGACATTCACACAGTATGTGTTGCGTCGTCTCGTCGTCTGTGTGGCATCCTCTACACTCTACAAGATGGTGAATCTACCAAGCCCATGCGGTGCATGTGCTTGTTAAGTTTGTAGTGCCCAGAAAGAATACCTACAAGTAGCCGCAGGTTTCCTTTGGATAGCCCTGTACAGAAGCGCGCCAGGCTACGAGATGGTCCTCTCTCGCGTGGCGGCAGTCTAACATCAAGTTCCACCTAGCCCCGTGCTGGACTTTGGTGTCTTGGGTGTTAAGTTGTTTACAGTTAATACTGAAAGTGGAAGAGCCGGCTCTGGATCATAAAACCGTTGTTTTGAGGCCAGTCAGGCTAACTTATCGGCTTTTTCATTGCCTATTATTCCAGCATACCCTTTAACTTAACCCATACAAGCTCAAGGGTATTGCTGTTTGTTAGTTGGTGCCTGCAGAGCAGCTCTGCTGTCACTGGAGATTCTGATGATTTTATTCTTTATTATTTTATTTGTATATCTATATTATTTTAATTTGTAATATGTTATGTCATTCTTTCATCCCTGATACAAGTGATGTAGAAGTATTTGTAAATTGGCAAGATTATAACCCAACAATTTATTAAAAATAATTTGCCGTAAATTAACTAAATATCAAAGAAGATGTGGTAGTTTTTCCCTAGTATATAAATCGCGGGATGAGTGAGTCAGATCGTCCTTCTAGTATAGGTAGTCGCTTGACTGTCTCTCCCAGAACTCGAGAATGGCCCACCTCAGTGCGTTTTCTGTTCAACAACCCTTTATTTAGCATTCTTAGGGGAAAAAGGGATCTCTAGATCTAGAACAGAGATCTTAGAATAATCCGATAATTGTGAACACTGTCGGCGCGTGTGCGTGCGCCGATCTTTTTGTTTAGGAAAATGTAACGTGCAGTGGTTTAACGGTTTTTATATTAACGAGTTTTAACGAAAGAACAAATAACAATAACAAATTAACATGAACGCAAAGTTAAAGAACGAATGTACTGCACGCACTGTCTTCGTGGGTCGAGTAAATGCAGGGGTCGGCTATGAGGTTCACTGTAGCAGGGCCCTGTGTCGAGGTCGATTGGAATCAGCTTCCAAGGTGGCCTCTTTGTAGGCGTTGGCGGCAACGGCGTAACGATAGGTGGCACCGGTGGATAACGTGGTGGACTGGACCGCAGCCGCTTGACTGGCGTACGTGGTAGCGGTGTAATGATCGATGGCACCGGTGATCGACGTCGGAAGTTCCTTAGAACATTCTTCTCGTGGCGTCGATGACGACTGACTTCAGCCTGCACCATGAGCGGCCTGAGAAACCAGTAGCTGCTTACAGAACGCAAGTAGTGTTTATCCTTAGCCAGGCTATTAACAACTCCGGCTTCGGACGGTGCCCCGTGGAACCAGTGCTATTAACAACTCCGGTCACGGGGTATGAGACTTCTTCCAGTGCTATTAACAACTCCGGAAGAAGAGTGATTTCCTGATCGAAGCGCGCACGCTTTTATACCCTGCAGGGGCGCTTCGTCGGTGCTCGGTAGCGCTTCGTCGTGGTTCGGTAGCGATGTTACTCGAACGCGCATTCGTGTCTGTCATGTGGGGGTTTGACGTCACGTGTGGGCGCGACTACCGAGATCGGGGTTCGGCGCGTCATCGCGCGGACTCGTTTTTGCCGCCATGTTCCCACACACCCCCTTCCTAGTGACGGAGTCATACGTTAAATCTTACGGGATGGTTAATTCTTCTCCCAGAGCGGGTTCTTTTTTCGTCAACCCCTTGTTGGAGTGTGTGACTTTGTTCTTCTGTGAAAGCTGGTTTCACGCGTTCTGCCGTCACTGTGTATGGCGTTCCATCTTTGTTTAACGTGTATGTTCGTTTTCCTCGTTTTAAGATTGTGTATGGTCCATCGTACGGTCGCTGTAGGGGTTTTTTAGCTGTGTCGTTTCTTAGAAAAACTTGCGTAGCTTGACTGAGTTTTTGGAATACAAAACTTTTGTTTGTACCATGTGTTGCCGTTGGTACTGGTTTTAGTGCTTGTATTTGCCGTCGTAGTTGCGCTACGTAGTTTTCTGGTTCTAATGTTTCTTTTCGGTGTTCGTTTAAGAACTCGCCCGGTATTCGAATGGTTTCCCCGTATACCATTTCTGCCGCTGTTTGCATTTTTCGAATGCTAATTCTGCTTCCGTATTCCACTGTATTGGTTGATTTCCTTTTAATTTTCCTTTTAAAAGGTCGTTTAGTGGTGCTTGCGTAGTTGCTGCGTTTGGTATAAAGCGTCGGTAGTAGTTGATCATCCCTAATACTTGCCGCAATTGTTTTGCTGTTTTTGGCGTTTCGAATTCTTGTATCGCACGGACTTTTTCTGGCATGGGCTGCGTTCCTTCTTCTGATACTAGATATCCGAGGAATTTTACTTGCTTGCTTCCAAATGTGCATTTCGCTGGGTTGATAATGATCCCGTTGTCTTGCAATTTTTGAAACAATTGTCGCAGGTGTACCTCGTGTTCTTCTTCTGATGAAGATGCCACTAGTATGTCGTCTATGTAAGCGTAACAGAAATCCATGTCTCGTAATATTTCATCCATGAACCTCTGGAATGTTTGCGCTGCATTGCGTAGTCCGAATGTCATATAAGGGAATTCAAATAGACCAAACGGTGTTGTTATTGCGGTTTTCGGTATGTCTTCTTCTGCTACTGGAATTTGGTGATACGCTTTTACCAAGTCGATTGTACTGAAGATTCTTTTGTTATGAAGCGTTTGTGCGAAATCTTCAATGTGTGGTACAGGATATTGGTCTGGTATTGTTCGTGCATTTAATGCTCTGTAGTCTCCGCATGGTCTCCATTCTGTGTCTTTCTTGGGCACCATATGTAAAGGCGCTGCCCACGGACTGTTGGATGGTCGTGCGATGCCCAGTTGGATTAATAACCTGAACTCTTCTTTCGCTTTTTTAAGTTTGTCGGGCGCCAGCCTTCGCGGTCTGGAAGATACTGGCGGACCGTTTGTTGTTATTATATGATGTTTCGTGGAGTGTTGTGGTCGTGAAGGTAATCCTGCTGGTTTAGTGATTGCTGGGAACTCCTTCAAGAGCTCGCGATACTTCTGGCTCTTATTTACCGTGCTTACTCCTTGGTTAGTTTGATCGTTCGTTATACGCCCTTCTGTCCTGAGATTCGTGACCGTGTCGTGGAGTTTTAATTTACGCATATCCACTAGTAATCCATAGAATGATAAAAAATCTGCTCCTATGATTGGTTTATCTGTTTCTGCCACGATGAATCTCCATGGGAAACTTCTTCGTAATCGGAGATCAAGGTCTAGGTTTACTACTCCATACGTGTTGATCTCTGTGTCGTTTGCTGCGTATAGTTTATAACGAGAAATTTGTCGTCTTTCCTTCAGTAGTTTTTTTGGAAAGATGCACACGTCGGCTCCGGTGTCGATTAGGAATTCTATTTTGGTTTTCGCATCGGTGACGAAGAGACGGCGTGTGTGTTTTGGGGTGTCGCTTGCCGTCATGAGCGACTCCTCTACTCGTTTCCCTGGCTGTTTGCTTTGTTGCAGGGTGGTTTGCATTTTTTCGCATTATCACCGAACTTGTAATGGTACCAACATGTGTCGTAGGTTTTATTTCTTGAACTGCTTCGTGTTCTCGTCTTGCCTTTTTCACGATTTGTTGGCCTACCTCGTAGTTCTGATTTTAATTGTGCTACTTGATCCACTAGATTTTTTATTGTGTCGTCTAGTGTGTTTACCGCTGGTCCCAAGGGTGGATTTGTTGTACTCATGATTGCATCTGCTAGGTCGGCTACTTTTGTCAGGCTAGTGTCCGCTTGTGTTGCAAGGATTGCCCTGACGTTTGTTGGTAGACGGTTTGACCAAATTGATTTCAACAGTGTTTCTGGTACTGCAGCTCCCGCTAACTGTTGAAGGTGTCGTAGAAACTGAGAGGGTTTGCGGTCTCCCAATTCCTCCAATTCCAGGAGTTGTTTCGTTTTCTGCTCCTGTGTGATGCTGAGTCGTCTTATTAATTCGGTTTTAATAGTTTCGTATTTATTTTGTGTTGGAGGTGCCGTTAGAATATCTCGCACTTCGCTAGCGAAACGGGCTTCCAAACTGCCTGCTACGTAACTATATTTCGTTCCATCTGTCGTGATGCCACTGAGCTGGAATTGGTTTTCTATTTGAGCGAACCATAGCTCCGGATCGTTTGGCCAGAATGGTGGAACTCGCATCTGGATGCGTTGCACTTGGGTAGTTTCTTCCGTCATTTTTCACTGTAGCACTTTTTAAAAAAAAATGTTTATTGTATTCGCGACTGTTTACGTTTTTTGTTCGCGCGCGGATATTGTTTTCCACTTTTTTGCACGTCGCGGATATTGTTTAAACTTTTCTGCACGTCGCGGGTATTTTTTCCACTTTGTCGCACGGCGCGGGTCACCACTTTGTCGGCGCGTGTGCGTGCGCCGATCTTTTTGTTTAGGAAAATGTAACGTGCAGTGGTTTAACGGTTTTTATATTAACGAGTTTTAACGAAAGAACAAATAACAATAACAAATTAACAAGAACAAATTAACATGAACGCAAAGTTAAAGAACGAATGTACTGCACGCACTGTCTTCGTGGGTCGAGTAAATGCAGGGGTCGGCTATGAGGTTCACTGTAGCAGGGCCCTGTGTCGAGGTCGATTGGAATCAGCTTCCAAGGTGGCCTCTTTGTAGGCGTTGGCGGCAACGGCGTAACGATAGGTGGCACCGGTGGATAACGTGGTGGACTGGACCGCAGCCGCTTGACTGGCGTACGTGGTAGCGGTGTAATGATCGATGGCACCGGTGATCGACGTCGGAAGTTCCTTAGAACATTCTTCTCGTGGCGTCGATGACGACTGACTTCAGCCTGCACCATGAGCGGCCTGAGAAACCAGTAGCTGCTTACAGAACGCAAGTAGTGTTTATCCTTAGCCAGGCTATTAACAACTCCGGCTTCGGACGGTGCCCCGTGGAACCAGTGCTATTAACAACTCCGGTCACGGGGTATGAGACTTCTTCCAGTGCTATTAACAACTCCGGAAGAAGAGTGATTTCCTGATCGAAGCGCGCACGCTTTTATACCCTGCAGGGGCGCTTCGTCGGTGCTCGGTAGCGCTTCGTCGTGGTTCGGTAGCGATGTTACTCGAACGCGCATTCGTGTCTGTCATGTGGGGGTTTGACGTCACGTGTGGGCGCGACTACCGAGATCGGGGTTCGGCGCGTCATCGCGCGGACTCGTTTTTGCCGCCATGTTCCCACAACACAAAGAAGCTAGGAAGAGATTAAACGTAGACTCGGTACTAGAAATTAAAGGAGCGGTTTATGGTATTTAGTGTGAGGACGACAGACAGTAGGTAGTGAAAAAAGCATGAAACATGGAAAAAGAGCAAGAGGAAGGCCTAAAAACGCGAAATGACGGCATGATGATGGAATTAAATAAAAGAAGGAATGGAAGAAGTTTCATCAAGGAAAGCAACGGATACTCAAGAGTAGAAGACGTCGAGATTAAGCAAGTAAATAAATAATGAAAAGAAAAAGAAAAGAAGTTAATCGTTAATGTATATGTAACCTAATATGTAATATATAACCCCACACCTTTTCCTTAGTTTCTTTCAACAAATCGCCTATACGTGGGGCAATTTTCACAGTTGAATCGTGCTCAACCAATCTAAGATCGTAACATATTCTTAAAACATTGTTCAAGTTAATCACGTTTTGATTCAAATTTACAAACTTTTCCAACTAAATTACGTGTTAATAACAAACTTTTCTGAACGATGATCGTTAGATTTCATAATCTTATAAAAACTAATTTTGAAAGTCAAAAGTTATTTCTTTTTGAGTTAGGAGAATGATTTTAATCAAAGAACAAATAAGTGTACCTATTTGTGTTAAATAAAGAAATGCAAATGTAGCAAGTTGACTGTGGACAATTTAAAGTTTTTCTATAGTTGATTATACAAAGCAAACAGTATCGAGTATTCGAGTTGGAAAAAAAATCAACAAAGAAAATTCATTCCACAAAATTCTAGGTCGTTTCCTTTGGACTGGTTGTCGTTTTGAAGCTGCATTTACATAAAGTCATTTATTTGTATTAACAATTGAAGTTTTTCCAATTGGAAGTGTGGAGGTAATACACTCATTCCAATAAGTTAGTGTGATCAACACATTTTACTTAAGTATATAACTTTAACCTGATTTACAACATGCAAAAAAACATTTTTGAAAAGGGAATTTAAATTTAAAAGAAGTTTGAAATTCCTTCTAATGAAAACCGCCTTCCATTTCTACTATACCATCACACATTTTCTTGTGATCTTTAACGACCTCTCGTTCTGTCGCTGGTATTTCAGTGTTGGTAAAGTTAAATAAGGTCCAAATGAAAGATATTTAAGATGCGTAAAATTTAATTAAGATTTCGAAACTCGACTCATTTATATTGTTCTATTTGGAATTTTCAATAATGAAAGATGAAAACGATAAGATTATTTCTAATTGAAAATCAAACGAAATGGAAAAAAGTAGACTTTTGCGTTGACCACGAAACCGTTACAAATCGATACAAAAGGATACATACGTATGCTTAACGCGTTAAAATGCAGAGGAGAAACAAAGAGATTAGTGAGGTTGAGGTTAAATTGAATTGTGCTAAAGCAGTTTTTAGAAAGTTTCTGTCTAAACGTAAAGCCTCGGAATGCGGAAAAGGTGCAGCCCTTTTTTTCTATATAGCTGTTTCCACACAAAGAAAAATAAATATTTACCTAAATATAAACGGACGAAAAACTTTTTAATTGAATAACAAAGGCCAAGATATTAACAAAATTGTTAGAAAAAATAATTAAATTTATGATGTTTGCGCGTCAAAATTGTATTGTATATAAGAGAATTGTTTTCTTTCCGTTAAACCAATCTAACAAACTACAATACATTTTAAGCTTGTTAGTCACATTTTACAAAGCTGCATCGCCTTGAATGCAGTTCTAGCACTAGGATAGATTGATATCTAGCTTGAAGGGTTGTATATTTTATGCTACATTTAAGACAATTCTTGAAGTTTCGAAAACAGGTAACCATTATAATATGACAGGATGTCCCGATCCAGTGCATTTTTTCTTAAAGCGCAACAATAGAAAATTATTAGAAAGGTACCCAAATATATCTAAAAATTATAGTAAAATCAATAAGATTAACAAATAAAAGTGTATGTGCGAAACCCGTCGTTTGCTTGAACATTTCAGCCTGTTTTCGCTTAATGAATGCCGAATGTCTCATAGTATTTGCAAACAGTCTACTCATATTTTAATTATGTATCGGGAATCAGTTCTGCACGGTTAATGTAATTCTACCAGAAATCGAATTTTAGTTTTGTGAAAGAAGGTTTCTGTCCATAAAGCATTTCGCAATAGTTTAAATGCGTATCTACCTTGAAGATGGAGAAAACCTTTCGCCACTGTAATTATCGATTGTACCGCGCCTTTTGTTTGATTCTCATAATCTCGATTTGTGTATAAACGTGGTTGAATAAAAAAAGATATATTCTCTTAGGTACCTATAATCGTTTGCTTAATGGTAAAGAAGTACCGCAATCTGGTATTCTCTCGTTTATTGGTTTACTAATAACTTACACTTTAGTACATTAATTTACAAAATTGTATCCCTTACCTAATAACGACTTCCTTATGCTAATCCTTGTCTTAATTAAGATAAGTATAACATTACCGGCCTTAGTTCGCTAATTTGTAACCAAAAGTGAAAATGTGCACTTATCCTATTTGACCCCTTAACCACAGATAAGTAATTATCTGTGCCTTAACCTACATATCTCTCTAATCCGTACTCGATTTAATTTCTCGTTTGGACCACATAGCGGCCCCTATATTTACATTTACGAATCGTGCACGGATTTTACAGGTATTAATTATTAACATGTTTGCTGCTATAGGTCCCTATAAATGTGGTTTTGCTACAATGGTACTCCTCTTTCATGAAATGGATACACCATGGTGAAGAGTTCTGTTAGAAGGTGGACATTTTTTATCAAGAAATACAAATTTTGGAAGGTATAGGGGGTTAATGATACTGGAAAAAATAAAGGAGAAAACAATTAAAGAAGATCAAAAATGTTTACATGTTATATAAATGTTCCCAGCTGTTTTGCTCGTGTTAGTTTACATACGCAATACGACTTTTCTGCATTCTTGTGCTGTGAGATCAAATGCTTCTTATATTTGTAGACAGCGGTTTTTAAAACAAGCCCTAATAAATTATTAAGTATAGTATCTGGTGAGTCAAAAATAAGTCAATTAAGTAACCACTCACGCTCACTGTCAACTTTTTGTTACCGTAATTAAAGGTATTCAGTGAATAACGCATTGTGATTGAATTTTCGTTCATTTCAGTAGAAAACCATCATCAACAAAATGTTATGAAAATCGGTCAGAAATAAAATTATCTATGTACCACGGGAATTAATAGGTCTCAATTACCTCGGGCAATTGCTGTCCCTCGGGCCGGCCTTCGGGGCGCAAACTTTGCCCTCGGTAATTAAGACCCTTATAATTCCCTGGATATACAGGGTGTTTCAGAATAAGATGCTGATCCTTAAGAGTGTGAATCCTTATGTGATTTTAGGAAGAAAAGTTCAAATAAACCTATGTCCTAAACCTCTTAACTTTTGAGCTACAAGGTGTTAAAGTTTTAAGAAAAAAAGTGTTTTTTTATCGTATCCTTAATAATTTCCTAGATATTTTTATCAAATTTGGCACACGCCCTCTAAGCATCAACAGCCATTTTTTGATAAAAAAGATTTTTTAATTTCTTAACCAGTGGCGTCCGTACAGGATGTGAACTAGATATTTTTGAAGAAATATTATGCACGCCACTGCTTTTTGTTAAAATAAAAATTATTTTTAAAATTCCCATTCATTTTAGGGTAAATTTGATTTTTTGACTTTTTTCGTCCGACGAACGGTTTCCGACAAAAAAAATAAAAAGCATTTAATGCGCATGCCGCTATGTGCTTATGATTTCTGAAAAGGAGGCTAGAAACTTTGTTGTCAAGGAAATAATTGCAATGACAAAATAAAATTTGTTTATTTAATAAATTTTACCATGAAATTAAAAAAAACTAACATTAGATAACCTGAACAAAAACGAAAATAATTTAGAGGAGCTGTTGAAACTTTAAAACCTTGTAGCTCAAAAGTTAAGAGGTTTAGGACATACGTTTATTTGAACTTTTCTTCCTAAAATCACATAAGGATTCACACCCTTAAGGATCAGCATCTTATTCTGAAACACCCTGTATGTACATACATATAAATAACTATTATTACGTGCTAGTCATTACGTATCAGTATTTGTTTTGATCTATTTACTTAGCAATCAAAGAGTGGGTAATATGCAATTTACTAGCATGAGAGTAGAACATAATATTTACACCTGATGACATTATTACTAGGTATACCAAACACTTTTTTTTCTCGCTACAAGTTATTCTGTAACAGTATTTTGCTCCCCCTGAACTTTTGTAAAAATGGACTAAATGTAATTTGAAAGTCTACTCCTCTTTAACGTTTGACGTGCAGCGAACATTCGGCGACTATGTTGCTCCGAAAGCAACAATCTGCCGTTGGGTTGCACATTTTAAACGTAGCCATATGAGACTCGAAGATAATGAACGTCTCGGGTCAATAAAAACGATACAACAACATGATCATATGAATTATGTCGTTTGGAGTAACCGATGAATATTGATGGGATAGGTGGGCCAATAGACATTGCATACTTAGGTGAAAAAAATTATCAAACTTCGAATTCCTAAAGATGTTAATTAATTTATAATGATCTTTAAAATTAGTATCCATAATTATTGTTAACCTTAAAAAAATTTAGCGTACCATAATATCACAGATCCATGAAACATTTTTGCAATTTAATAACTTAAATCAATTCATGATGTTTGATCTTATATCTATCATCTTATTATCTTTATCTTATAAATCTTTCATCTTAAATTGTCAATCGCCTTCATCAATTGAGTTCACGAAGCTGATAAACAACTTTGAACCTGAAATCTTTTGAAGCTTTTCAAGAAAAATTCAGTCGACTTTTTGCGTCGTTTTGTCACAGTCAACTGGTGGAAACTTCGTGATAGGTACTCCTCTTCAAGTTCAAGAAAAGGCGCAGTTGTTTCTGTCAAACTATCAAGAGTACAGACTATGCTATGCCTTCCGCAGCGAGTCGATTTTGCTCAACAAAAACAAATTTAAGTACCTAGCCCATGTGTGCTACATTATATACCTTATTTCCTCTTCTTGTCTCTTCTTTTATCCAACTCCGTTTTTGGCTCTTCCAACCTTTTCTGTTTCCACCCTACGTTGTTTATCTATCATCTAATCTCGTAGCAGGTTGGGTTTAACTTTGTTACTTTTTTACCTTGGTAAATATACAATATGTTTACTCTGTAAGTATTAATCTGAAAATTTCACTCACTGTCGACCAAACATGGTTCGACTACAATACCACAGAATCAAAACGTTAGTGGAAACTTCGTGATACTCCTCTTCAAGAAAAGGTCGAGTCATTTCTGTGAAACTCTCAATAGTACATACCATGCTGTGCCTTCCTCAGCGAATCGATGTTGCTCAATAAAAACAAATTTAAGTAGGCCCAAAAAAAATAGTCCGTATGTGTTATATTATTTACACCTTTTTCTCTATTCTTGTCTCTTTTTTTATCCAACTCCGTTTTGCATTCTTCCAACCTTTTCTGTTTCTGAATTTCAACCCTACCTTGTTTATCTATCATGTAATTTCGTAGCAGAGTGGATTTAACTTTGTTACCTTGGTAGGTATACAATATATGTACTCTCTAAGTATTAATCTGAAAATTGCACTCAGAATTTCACCAACTAACACTTTAAATTAATCTTACATTATTATTTATTTTTGCAATTTTTTTACTCTATGGTATAATTTAAATTTCCCACAAACCTGTAAAACCAAACGCTGCCATGTTATACTATTACCTTCATCTCAATCTAACTGTACAATTTCATTACTTCTTTTTGACATAATTTATTTTTAAGATCATAATTAAAAGTTTTTTTTAATGTTACTATACCATCAGTGATTAGCATACTTTTCCCTGTAAGTAATATAAGATTTGTTACCTAATCAAACTTTTTAGCTTAGTCGATTTATCTATTTGATATAGGGAGGTACGTCATTAAAAAAAAACAAACCAAAATCAAGGTTTTGTGTGCCTTATTCATCAAACAAAGAATATGCCCATATAATTTCCGTCTATGGTTTTTGCAATTGGAAGTGGACGTGTTGCAGCAGAGGAGTACCAGAAGATACCCAGATCGAATTGTTCCTTATCATACCTACAATATTTTCCAATGTCTTGAAATCTGCTAGTTTTTGTTCGTTACCTTTTTGTGACAGGTTATTGAAGCACCCTGTATACGTCAAAATATTTTCCTGAAATGTGCCATTAACAATAAATAACATCTGCGTTTGAATGAAACTTCTAACTTTTTTGGTTTCGGTACCATTAACCATAGAGGAGGACACCGTATACATAAATAGACATTTCAGGAATATAACTATTGTAAAGTGGCAGTAATGAAAAGACAGTAGACGCATGATTTGGGAGAAATTTGCCACATCTAGCACCGTGCTGCTTTCATCTGCTTCCTTTTCGCTTTTCGGTATGAAATTTAAGTCGCATGAGAAAGATAATGCTGCGACGAGGCAATAGTTTGATGGCTTTGTTACAGATCATTATAAAGCTGGTATAATGTCATTTCAGCATAGCTGATCCAAGTGCATTCATATTCAAGGGGAGGGGAATATTAATATTGCGCATTTCGAATGTCAAGTCCCCTCAAATCATCCTTCTAACAGCTATGTGGTTGGGAGATTAACGAGTGAACCTTTACAATGCTTATGCGATAATATGTTTTGAAAAGTGAAAGGATGTAGGTACTTACTAATAGCGACGAAAAATTTAGAAAAGTGTCAAAGAATATCCATTAAGCAAGAGTAAAGACTATAAGATGTCGACGAAAGTTTCGTTGAAAAGTAATTAATTACGTTGGAAGTCTTATTTTGAATTTGAACTTGTGACGTTGATTTGAGACATCCAGAGACACATCCAGAGTCGCTTAAAGTTTTAAAATCAAGTTTAAACTTCTTTAATTTAATTAATTTTGTTCGTGATTATTAACGGCACGAATTTAGTAATATAGGATTGTTTTTGTTTTACCCTGAAACACAAATGAGTTCTAGACTAATTTTACAGAAGGTTGGCAAATTTTGTAAGAGTCGCGACTAAATATAACGGAAATTGTTGTCATTTTACTTTAAGGTCGTAATTCTCCAAGTTTGATTATTAAGATTATTTGTGAGCGTATCGAGTTTTAAATTGAGCTTTAAATTTTAATAACTGTGCACAGTTCGCTTAGAGCGCAATAAAAATGGTAGATTAAATTGAGAATGTGTACAATGACTTTTATTGGTGCAATTTTCAGTGATTTTAGAGAGAAACATTTTATAGTTTTGCTGTAATATATTCTTATGGGATAACTATATTTAACTGAAATCAACTGCAAGTGTTAATTGCTGTTGGGAGCAAACAGTAC
Organism: Pyrocoelia pectoralis; assembly: GCA_036250285.1. NCBI lineage: Eukaryota > Metazoa > Arthropoda > Insecta > Coleoptera > Lampyridae > Pyrocoelia > Pyrocoelia pectoralis. The sequence goes on along the minus strand of CM070077.1, from coordinate 8,904,853 downwards.
CTACAGGAGAGATAAAATTCATTTATCTTTTCTAAAACGAGCCACCTGATACTGCAAATAAATCTTACATTCGTTGTGTAGAAAAATGGCCATAAGTTTAAGGTTAAGGCACGACATTTAACAATATTACAATATTATTACTTTAAATTAATCAATTGTGGACTAAATCACGTTGGATATCAACCGAACTACTGGTTTAACTCTTTATTGCTTGGCGCAACAGCTTTATATCGTCTGCATACGATAGAGCAATATTTCAGAGTGATAAACTACATTGACTATTAAGAGCAATCCAACACGAGACTTCATTGTAACTGCTTGTAAGCTTTTGATCGTAGAATTCCTGAGACTTCTATTCTTACGTATATGTCAAGTATCTTAGAGAAAAGACAATCTAAGAATCTGTAGAAACACGTTTTAAAAAATTTGATTAATGCAAAAGTTCACGTTTACTTATTTTTGGCTATTTTTAAAAACTGATATTTCTAGTTTATTAAAGAAACATTGCAACAACAAAAATAAACTAACGTGAAAATTCCGAAAATTGATGAACCGATACAAGGGCGTATTACTCTACTGTGGATACGAATTATGAACTCAAAACTATTTTCACACATATAGTCATAAGCTCATAAGGATTGCTACACAGGCATTGACTTTTTCAAGATTCCGATTTAAATACACATAAATGCCGATGAGACAGCTAACTGAAACAAAACAATCCACCTTTTGATGTACGCAATGGTACAATGACTGATAGTGTGATACTATTTGACTCGTTAATACGAATCATCGACTCATTTTTAGGGTTTGTAAAGAGTCAAGACTACAGCAGTAAAGATTTTGAAACGAAAATCTTAGAAATCTTGGAAGATATATTGACACAGATTTAAAAAAATGTCGTGAACAAGAGTACGATAGAACCGCTACCAAGGAAAATATGATGGGCCTGGGATACAGACAAAAACAGTACCAACAGCAGATGTACACCACACTGCAAACGACTCAGGTTTCGACGCACCTGACCTCTACAAAAATGTGCGTTCTGTGTGATGCAAGTTTACCTTGTAGACACGAGTTCCAAAAGCAAATAGAAATACATGATGGTCATCGCTCATGAATATATGGAAAGTAGCTTCCTTAATATTACACTCATTAGTGGTTAATGATTAATGGTGGAGTTTGTTCTTCTTTAATACGATGCACACTCACTCAACATGTTTCTAACAGAGGTGGTGGGATCGATATTAACGGCAGCTAGGACATTGGTTTGGTATGTTTTAGAACGAACTGCAGTAAAGGAACCACTTTGTCGATGATTTTGCCCAAGTCGGAAAAATAAAGTTAATGTGAGGCTACTTTCTTTCGGGGTATAAAATGGAATATTCGGTTGCAACAGCAGTTGAATTACGATGACATCGTATGTACATATATTACAAACGTGTCAGTTTTTTCAAAATTTGAAATAATAATAATTTTGAATATTATAGACTAGCTAAAGATACAGTACACCTTCTTCATGACGCAATTTACCCTTGTTCTAGTTTATTTCGCATCCAATTTAAACTTCCTATTACGCGTTAAAGCTAGTATACCACTTTCTATTTTTTTCTATTTTATACAGAAAATGGTTATGGAATCTGATCCTTAAATTAATAATAAATAAATGGAAACTGTTAAAATAAATTCCGAATTTGACGAAAGCAAACGAAGATACTGGTGATCAAATGAATAAAGAAATGTAGGAAATTCAAAGAGAAAACCAACATATACGTCAAGAAATAGGAGAGAATAGAGGCAAAAGCAAAAAAAAAAAAAAATTACCTAAATGATATGAAGATTATGACATGACCTTTATAAATGGACTAATGACAGAATTTTCAATTGAATATTGTGCACCTGACGAAGTACCACATTCATAATAATTATGAAGATGCTATAAAAGTAGGAAATTGATGAATAAGTAAAGAACGTAAGACTAGTGGCTCGTAGTTATAAACAATGTGACAGAAATTATAAAATGTACACACTTGTCATTCGCATGATTACACCAATATTGTTTGTTTTAAGTATTCAAGAAGGTATATGTATATGCCAGTCAACTAGATGTAAAGCGCGCAGTTCTAAATGTTTAACTAACCGATTAAGTGAAGTGCAGGGACGATCCGATAGGGGGGTGTTGGTGGGTGCAATCCGCCCCCCCCCCAAAGGTTTTTCAGTCGGCAAATTTTTATAGAGCCGTCATTATATTTATATATTTAGTAATTCGATTATTAAAATCAATCATTACGTTTAGTACATAGTATTAATTATAATTTTATCTGCTACCTACTCAATAACAATGAAAGCAAATGCAGTGTTTAGAATGTGGCAGCAAATTTGATGATGATTACCGGAAGCAGCATGAAAATAAAAAACACGCAGGAAAACGGGTAAAAGTGCAATTAGTTGGAACACTCGCAAATCCTTTTGGAGCTGTTAAAAAATCGGAATTTAAGGACTTTCAGCCAAAACCCTCCACAAGTACAAATGCTGCAGAAATTATAAACTTTCTGTCAACGTGAAAAATTATGGGCAGAGATACCATATGTTTACCAATGAGTATCTATTAATTATTAACTATAGATTTTTTTATTTACAAGAACTTGCAAAGAACTAGTTTTATTTATTTCAATTAAAAATAAAAATTGTTTGGTTTGTGCTGTGTTTAGTTTAGTTTCTATTTTTTAGACTAATTTAGAATTGACTGAAAAGAGTGATGGCTCAGTAATTTTCTGCGAAAATGAACTGAAAGAACAAGATGAAACTAGAAATCTAAGTTAAAAAATGTTCGTGAAAATTTGAGTAACTTTTTTTATATTAAATCTTCAGAATAAAGAAGGCCCTAGTAACTGGGCCGAGTGCGTTGCTCAGCTGACTTTTGTGTCAAAATTGCCACAGAGTTGCTGTTCGTTTCCGAAGCGTGTATGTAAAAACTAATTAAAAATTGTTTTTAAAAAACAGGACAAAATTTTGGCTCCTAAATAGTCTCGTGACGTTCGTGTAATGCCCCTGCGACCTACCATTTCCGAGAATGCAACGTGCTACAAAATCATCTCTAGCGTCTATAAAAATCAAATTTCAACATAGGTAGTTGAATTTACGATATACTAAAATTTCGTACCATTTCAGCCCGTAGTTTTACTTTTATGTAACTCTAAACTTAGCTATGGCGTCGTAAACCCCAAAAAACGAGCACTTTGCATCCTGCGCCCGTAGAAATGGTTCAAAAAAATTGTTAAGGTAGGTACCTAAAATAATATGTTGTCTCTGTATTCTTTGATATAACTCGAGCTTTTGACACTGTGGATAAATCCTCTATATCCGAAAAATTATATAACCTAGGAATCCGAGACTGCATTAACAACACTGGTTCGTGTCATTTTTATCCATATACCTCCTCAACCTACTAAGTTATACATTCACTTAAATAAGGACAACCTTTTGAGGCACTGCGACATTCATAGCCACAACACCAGGCACATAAACAATTTCGTAAACCATTATACATACAAAACTATTGTACTTACTAAATCACCAAACGTTTCCGGTATAAATTTCTTTAATAAGCTTCCGTGTGATTTAAAAACAGTTGCAAATAAATAATGTATATTTAAGCGAAAGTTAAAAACGTTACTACTCAATAACTGTTTTTACAATATCAACGAGTTTCTTACTTTTACAGTTTTACTGCAAATCGTTAGTCCGTTCATATTATAATGTATGTATTCCATTCCTACCCTGTTCTATGTATATTGTGTATATTATGTTGACGAACCTTATTCTGTTGGTTAACGCAAAAAAAGGCAAGTAAATAAATTTCAATTTCAATTTCAATTAACAGAGGGGTTAGGATTAAAATTTGTATAGACAAAAGCATCTCAAAATATTACAAGGTATTTATGGAAAAGGGTGTCAGCTTGGCAGAGTAACTGTATCTAATAATGTTATTTTATTGAGTAACAGTCGTATACTTAATTTATATGGTTTTCAGACGTTTCGCCATACTTTTTGGCTTTTTCAAGTCTGTGAAATTAAAAGAGAACTAAAAAATATTTTTTACAAGCTTTTATGAATATTTTTGTTGATTAGAGAAAGAATTAATTAAATTTTACTACTACCTACTCACCAATGTCTCTTTTAATTTCTTGAAAAATCCAAAAAGTGGCGAAACGTTGTCCGAAAATCATATAAATTATACCACTGTTACTCAATAAAATAACATTATTAAATACAGTCACTCTGACAAGCTGGCACCCTTATCCATAACTACAATTAAAATTACTTGCTGTTATAAAAACCAAATTACAATATATGATCACTGCTTATGATACTACTGATTCTAAGACCAACAAATGCGATAGAAAAAGTATTTCCGGTTTTGCAGTTTGGCTGAAATGTGACGATTATTGTTGAAAATGTTATCTTTACATAAAAACTTATTATAAAAGCTCTGTCTGTAAAATCTGTCTCTCTGTCTGAAGGCGATAAAGTCAAAAACTACCAAACGGATTGTCATGCGGTTGTTACGAATTGATGGAGTGATTCATGAGGAAGGTTTATAGGTGTATAATTCATTAATTGGTTGGTTGAAGTATGACGATTATTAAAAATGAATATTATGAACAATTGCCGAACATAAAAAGTGGCAGTTGTGAACAACTCCAAATACCGACCGCGAATTATGAACAGATTACTTTCAAAAGATAAAATTGAAATCTTAAACTGAAAGATCCTAAAAGCAATATGGTGCTGAGTAATGAGATCACACAACCTTCCCCATAATTACGTTTAGGTATTAAGTAGAACAAAAGGTTAACGCAGATAACAAACAAGTTAAGTGACCTTACATCATATCATACATTATCGACTCAATTAATTTCCTAAAAGCAAGATACCTGTTAATGTCCATTATTTCCTAAAACTTGATCAATTTAATGTTTGATAGAAAACCGAGCAATAAAGAACAAATGACTCGCTTCTAAAAGTACGAATGATAATATGTAGTTTATCTCTGGATTCAACGAGTACTACATTTTTTCCAATTAATTTACATAACAAAACCATTACCTACATTCAGAAAGACACTCATTATAAGGTTGCAGTAGTTCCATTTCTTATGGCTTCATTCAATTTCCCTGATAAAAGAAGTATATAAAAGAAAAAAGGGATCATCAACAACGAAACATTTCTGTTAAGGGTAACCGCAGCAGTGAGGTCGAAGGTGTACAAAACGGATTACATTGAGATCTCTTACATTGCAAAAAATTCTGGAAACCCACGACTTGTACTTAACCATAATTGGAGAGAGTATTCTAATTTTTTCCATTTCTTAAGAGGAATAAAAATTCCAGACAGACAGAAAAAATAATCGCTTCTTACAAACATAACAGTATAAAACCGGAAGCGAGGCGAGATTGTATTTCTAAGACTCAAAAGAGAAAACACTTTAAATTACTATAACATAAAGTAAACAAACTTTGTTTAATTAAATTTCGCGTACGCTGTTAATTCCTAAAACTAGGTAGCAAAAATATTACCCACTCCGCAGAAATCCCGCACTCTATGCGGAAGAAAAATGGTAAACTATACGTATTTTTCAAGAAAATCCGAAATAGGCATATACTAAAATCCTATAATATATGAATCTAACAAGAAAAAGGATTGTTGGGATGCTCTTCCTTTTAAAACGTCTCATAAATCACAAACTAGATATCAAATTGAACACTATTTCTTTCTTAACTCTAAATTTTTGGAGTTTATAACGCTTGTAAAATATAAAGGAATAAGACTAAATCATTTTGAAGATAATTTACAATTTATTTCGGTTTTAATTTATGCAATTTATCTGCAATCTGCGAATTTGTTTTGTTTAATTGAAGTTTTTTAAAGTACACAACCACATCTTATCGCCAAGCATTACTCGTCATTTGTCAAAAGGTCATTTAATTACCAAGCTCATTAAATCGATAATAAAAAAATATAATTAGTAATGAAAATCACTTACAATACAATAGGCTTGTTCCTTAAGAGGGCATTCCTTCAATTGCATATGAGTATAATTAATGCAAGGCGTTATAGATCCAACTCCATCATTGTATTGCCCGCATAAAAAACAATGTAATGCAAAAGTTGATGCGAGGAAACTAAATGTTAGGTATAGAAAAAATGCGCAATTTACGGCCATTTTTTATGGTGTGAAATTAATTACTAAAGAAAAATTAGTAATCTCTTCAAATGATTATTACGTAAGTATCGCGCACGAGCGAATTCGCTTTGGTATATCTTCACCGTGCAAGAACTTTCGGCAAACTAACTTTGAAAGCGCGCCCTAGATGAGGTTGGCTCCTGCCCTATCAATAAAATACAGACTCTGAAAAAGGATGCCGCAGATAAAGAAATTTCTGAATTTTTGTATACGATTCTTCTACGATATATCCATGAACAGTGCATTCATAACACCAAATGGAAATATCGATGAACTATTATTTCCAATTGCTGTAATTGTTATAAATGTTAGAAAGTAATGTATCGCCATCTCTAAAATTGAGTGTAATTTATATAAGTTTTAGTTAGGTGACAATTGCGACATTCATCCCTTAACGTTAGCAAATGAGAATAGTTTTGCTAATGTCCTGGAATGGTCGCGTACCTACCTTCATTATTCATACATTAAGTTAAGTAAAATGTTGTACCTATGCAATTTGTTTCAATTGTTAGTAGCTAAAGTCGAAAATACACCAATCGTGTGGTGAAATATTTGTGTGTATCAAAGGAGATATGAATTAGGCTAAAAATGTGAGTTAAGGGAACAAAAGTGTTTTTGTCGTAATTGCAGACGTTAAAAGATCGAAACCATACACTAAGAACTTCAGTATTAACATTTTTAACAATGCTTAAAGCTCCTCTACACACAAGCATTCCACGTGCATTATTACACGGCTAAATTATATGACCAGAGGGTTTGTGTTTTCGACGATGTAAATACCAAGAGCTCTCTGTAAAGAGGGTTACAATGCAGTAAAACCCTTAGGCCGGTTGTTAAAACTGTATAAAACCTACGGTTGGCGAATCTTATTAGTGTAATATTTCGCTAGATATTCATATCTTTAAGTATGCATGACGTTCTACTGTAACAAATATTGAAAAATAAATCGGGTGTTAAATCCTGTTGTCAATTGCATACGTCCTGTCTAATAGCTGCAAAGATGTTCGAAAAGTTCGAAAAGCATACTTCAAATAAAATGTTGGAAAGTATTTGAGGTCAGAGAAGGCACCTCACTGAAATAGGACGATAAGCAAGAAAAAGACGAACATCCAAGAAACACGGTTTTTCTCTGAAGTCCAAAAACTTTGCCCACCTCGCTGATCACAGAAATATCACGAAAAGATTTGATCGAAAATAGAAAATTGAATGTGCATGGTTTCATTAAAATTATCTGAATGCAGCCAAATGGTTTTTTTCCCCCGCTACGTTACCTAAGACTAAGAGTGAAGTACGCAGATGGTGTAGGCTAGAAATTAGCAGCAAAAAATTCCCATGTTGTAACAACTACATTAAGACAAAGGTCGCCTCAAAGTTAAGGATCTTTCAAACAAAGCTTATGTTACTTGAATAGTGCCACCCCTCAACCACCACCTGAGCATACTGACGGAGCAGCGCAGGGGTTATAATCTTAGCCATGAAATGTACCAACATGCATCCTCCAAACCAACAACGAAATCTGGTCTCATCGCCTAATTCCCATGGTGATTTTTGCAGTATCTAGAAATCAACCCTTTGTTTAAAAACGCTCCAGATTACAAGATAATAATCTCCTAAAGACCTCAGTTTTGTGCTGTGATTAGGTGTACTGAGTTGCTTCTAGTTTTTCGTGAACCTGAACCAAGGTTTCGCAAAACAAGTATCTTGCCATTTAATAAAAATGTATTTGTAATTTGCACCTAGAACGAATAAATTAAACTACGACAGCTGAGCAGTTCATACCTATTGAAGCTGCTACCGAGCTCACTTCCAAACGAAACAAGTATCAAAAGGCGCAAATTCTTATAGAATTCTAATTTCAACTAACTTCAAATTTGTAACTAATTATGGCATATACTATATACAATATAATATAACAACCCCCCCTCCCATCTCAGACACAACCACCCTGGATTCTACACAAATGAGTCATTGTTTTTCTTTCCAATCTTAAGGGAGATGGGAGGGGAGAGGGTGACAGACAATTTATAAATCACGAAAAAATGTTGCAGAAAAAAAAATAAAAAAAGATCGTTTTTCTCCCCCTTTCCACCTCCAAAAAAGGGGTTGCAGTTGGGGGTAAAATTAGCAATTTGAGAATAGTTTTTAATAGAGAATCCAAAAGTGCAATAAAAAATAGGTGTTCCCATTTAAGTTTTTAAAACTCATCCCCTCACCACCCCATAGGGAGATGAGGGTGATGTCTAATAGGTTTCAAAAAATAAAGGAAACGTTTTTTCCTTTTTGTAATTGGATGTGTCGTTCTCGAGATATTCAAGGGTGTATAGTTTGACTTTAATAGCGTCCTGACGGTGAACGGGTGATCGGATCCAAAAATTTACCAGAGATTTTGAGCAAGCAACGAATTTCCTATAAGATGACACCACTTCCAGCTTTCTAAACCCTGTAACATCGACCAACGCACAGACACACAGACATCCGGACTACTTTAGTACCAACTTTATGAAATTGGTTGAAAAATAAAGAATTAAGAGACGAGACCTCAGGAATCAACTAAAACTAAACCTATAACGTCAAAGAAATAAACTTGTATCTATTGAAAATGTTGGCTGATTTACAAAAGATTACAAAAAAGATTCGGTTGGCTACAAAGACGCTATTAGATACCAAATATCGTAGTGATAAAGAAGGAACGCGAGAAAGAAAGGATATGGAAAAAAAGGCAACGAGAAGAAGAGTTTGCCAAGAAAGTACAGCGATTGTGAAAAAGCAGGTGCTGACACAAACATAGAAGATGAAAAATGATCAATATCGCATTTATTGCAATGGTCTTTATTCAAGATATCACGATGATTTCGGACATTTCGGTTAATATTTGGTGAAATAGACGGATTGCCTTCTGTGGTACCATCAGAGGCGGTAGCGTTGGGGGGCCAGAGGGGGTCATCTGTCCCCGGGCGCGGACTACGGGGGGCGCCGAATTTCAAAATGACAAAATCAAATTTTATAGGAATCTTGTACATTTTAAACATTTTCGGAAATTCGACTCCATCAAACAAGTAAAAGCAGGAGTAACAACATTGCGGTAGGCAATACAGCGTGACTTTTATTTTCGCCAACATTATACAGCCTGTTTCAGAGTAAGCGCTATCCCACGCTATGGGTACCTACTACTTTCAGAATATTTGGCAGTAATATGTTTCAGGACATTCTCTACACGATGGTGATATCATATTTTTAATTGAACGAATTATTTCAAAATGGCGACTTTCAATTGTTTTTTTTTTAATGGAATGATATACCTAATTTTTTTGTACTATTGGGATCCTAAAAACATTCTTTTAACGATAATATTTCGTTTTTCTTAAAAATTCATTTGTTTCCTATCAAAAAGCAAACTAACATTTTAATCTAGTACTGCATGAATGTTTTACACACGATGTTATTTTTGTCCAAATATCAAGTACCTAACGGTAGATCCTTCGATCTATTGGCACCATTCGACGAACGACGTTTCAATTTATGTATTGAAAAAGAAGGAAAACATGTCGAGCATTTTTTGTAAATACCTACCCAATTTTTATTTTATGTAAATTTTTTATTTTGAGTTTCAAAAAGTAGATGTTTATTGCAAAATAAAGTTTAATTGTTTGTTTTATGTTTACCGCTACTTGATATTTGGACAAAAATAACATCAAGTGTAAATATTCATGCGTTACTAGATTAAAATGTTAGTGTGCTTTTTGATAGGGAAACAAATGAATTTTTAAGAAAAACGAAATATTATCGTAAAAAGAATGTTTTTAGGATCCCATGTAATACAAAAAAATTGTATCATTCCATTTAAAAAAAACAATTGAAAGTCGCCATTTTGAAATAATTCGTTCAATTAAAAATCTGATATCACCATCGTGTAGAGAATGTCCTGAAACATATTACTGCCAAATATTTTGAAAGTAGTACCCATAGTGTGGCTAAATAAAAATAAGGCGCTTACTCTGAAACAGACTGTATATGTGGCGATGTTATGTAAATCAACAAGGTTTTTCGGCATTTACATGGGGGGGGGGGGGGGGGGGGGGCAATTCCGGACGCGCCCTAGGTGCCACAAAGACTGTGCTGGAGCAAAGAAAGGCAAATTTCATGTCTGTGCTGTGGTTTGTGCAGTTTGCAGAATTTATATTCATTTTTTAAATGTTTTTATTCATACTTTCTTTTAAGATCATTGCAAGTTAGATGTCATCAAAAAGCATCATAGATCATAGACTAATGTGTTCCTATGATGCTCTTTTGCAACATACCCTGTTTCTGTGGTCTAAGTTTCATGGCAAACGAAATAAGGTGCGAGTAAGCGTTGCCATCAAAGGAGAATTCCCCTTCCCCCATGTGTGACAATATATCCTTTTGCAAGAACTTCAAGCAAAGGTCACTTTGGGAATGAATTGAAATTGAAAAACACCGCAAATTAATCAAAAAATGTGAAATTACAAGAAATCTACGGGAGATAGATACCGAAAAACTCATATCGTTGGAAAGGTAATAGAATTTTACATTTGATACAATAAAGAAAAATTGGCCATGCTATTTGAAAAAATCGAGTTACCTTTGTATAGAATTTTTTTTAAATTGACGTAGTAATTTCTCCGAACACAAGAAGAGTTCGGATTTGACCGTCCGGTCTACGCTAGTACATTTCATGCTTTAGTAACATCGCTTAATCACGGCCATCTAAGTTTTGTGATCTCTGCGATATTCAATTTTTTTTGACATCTACTTTTTGTAAAAATGACATATTGCGGCTAAACGATTCGTTTTAGGTACTATGTGTGATAAAGTCGCACTAGAATTAACCAAGGAAACTAAATATGCAATCATATACAGGGGTTCGATTTAAAAAATGCAACTAAATATTTTAGGTTTGTAGCCTTAAGGGCGTCCCACCATATCCCAGCAACTGAAATGTTCGTTAATAAACCCACAATCTTCCATCCACGCACTATTGGGCCACCCTGTATAGCAATGTTAAAAAGCGTTTTGAAGAGGTTGATTTGTTGTTAAATCCCGTAGTTTTTCTACGCTGCGTAGTATAAAAGTTAATTTAAGGGTATTATATCAGAAGGCAGTGGATAATGGAAATATTAAGTAAAAATTTGTAAATAATAACAATCTGTGACTTTGAAATGCATTAAAAATAAAACCATTATTGCCAGGTCTTAGCTTTTTGCCTCCTAAAAACGATTTGGTTCCTAGATCCCAGTATTTTTCTAGGTATGTATAAAAAGTACGAATCACTTCAACATCTCTTAACGTAGATTATTGCCAATGCTTTAATATTTAGAATAGGTACTAATGTTACTAATAGCAATATTGAGTGTTATACAGGGTGAGTTTTTTTTCATTATTTTTATGGGGATCTCGGAAACCATAAGAGTTACAGATTTGCTTAAATGGGGAAAGATTTGCTTCTTTGGAAAACTAATCCAGATACGCTTTTGTTGATTTAAGAAAATGCATGGCTTGCTAGATATTTGTAAAAAAGTAAAATTCTCCAAATTCGTTTCAGCCCTTTAATTCGTTTATTTCTAAAGATAGATAATAATTGTTTAAATACAATTTGTAGATAATTTTGTGCCGAATAACGTCACCGTTCTAGTTTTCTAATTTTGCTTAGCATTTTGAGGTTATGAAGCAAAGTTGAATTTTTTTTAATGGAAACAATAGTTGGCTATGACGTATTTCAATAGTGCATTTTTTTCTGATTGTAATGATGTAAGGGTTGTATCACTTATTTTAATAAATAAAGGCACAATACACGTTTTCCTATTATTAGGTCTACCAAAAATCACATCCTGCCATGGAAAACAAAAGAAATTTACAGTAAGTGATCGAAATGTACACAATTATTATCGACACACCTTTAGACTTTTTTGTATTTGGAGGAATAAAAGATGCAGGAGCTGCAGGAAGTTGTTATTAATGCGTTTAGCAGATTAGATGTAAATGGACGTAAAATTGGGAAAGCTGTTAACTCCGTGTTGAAAAGGTGTCACAATGTGTGTCGATAATAATTTCTTTTGTTTTCCATGGCAGGATATGATTTTTTGTAAACCTAATAATAGGAAAACGTGTATTGTGCCTTTATTTATCAAAATAAGTGATACAACCCTTACATCATTACAATCAGAAAAAAATGCACTATTAAAATACGTCATAGCCAACCATGGTTTCCATTTAAAAAAATTCAACTTTGCTTCATAACCTCAAAATGCTAAGGAAAATTAAAAAACTAGTACGGTGACGTTATTCGGCACAAAATTATCTACAAATTGTATTTGAACAATTTTTATCTATCTTTAGAAATAAACGAATTAAAAGGCTGAAACGATTTTGGAGAATTTTACGTTTTTGCAAATATCTAGTAAGCCATGCATTTTGTTAAATCAACAAAAGCGTATCTGGATTAGTCTTCCAATGAAGCAAATCTTTCCCCATTTAAGCAAATGTGTAACTCTTATGGTTTCCGAGATCCCCATACAAATAATGAAAAAAAACTCACCCTGTATAGCGTAAAAAAACTTACCTCTTCCTATCCTATCCTCTCGCAGGATCTGTAATACAAAAGTTATAAGTTATAAATAACTCTCAACGTTAATTTAGGGACAAAACCCAAATACAAACTACAGCTCTTCTAAGGAATAGAGAGGTATGTTACTCAAAAACTCATCTGATAGCAGATTTAGAGTCCTCACCAACACAAAACTGTTCTATACATATAAAAACCCCGCGATATCGAATTGTATTTGTTACACTATCACTCTTATTACTTGCACGCGAACATTTAAACTGAATTTGTTAGAAAATCAAGTAAGGTACCTACTTACACGAATTTGATACAAACATGTATTAAAACTGGTTTCCAATGAATAATCCGCCCCTGAACGTTCCCAGATTGTTGCTAAGGTAGACGGCAGTATAAACACATGTTGATTATGTTGATAACAAATCATCATAAGTATCTACTACTACCCTTTAATGACTACGTTTACACGAAAAACTAACACAGGTTTTAGCAACTTCGGTTTTATTAACAACGCGCTCCACCGGCTCTTTACACGGACGTAACCTTACGTAACAAAGTAGCGTTATCAACAACGGTTTAAAGCAATGAATGTTTAAAGTGTGTGACGTAATCGGCGTTATAGTAACACTCAACACTACTACCAATAGTAAAATAACGAAATTTACTATCGAGATTTGGGGTCCTATGTACCAAAAGCTTAGATATAGGGATATCAATGTAAATCTAAAAACCTTTTTGTGACTATACTAATTAACTCTAAGTAAAGGTTGATATCTGAAACTATGCACCTCAAATAATTCTAGGTCGGAGATACATTTGTTTTATAAAATTTTTTATAATACTTGGATTATTTGATAATTAGTGTAAATCATAAAATCCATTTTATGTTCAAACGCAACGGAATATAGGTAATAGATGATGTTCCCTCGATGTAGAATTTCATTTTGTAGCGCGCTGATTTTTTTAAATACAAATAAATAAATTCAGAAACAAATAATCTAATGAAAACGATATCATTTTTAGGCAACTAACCTCACAATGTAATTTCAGTGTGTGGGCATATTTGCCACTTGGCATGATGTCTAGAAATAAGAAAATGTTGACAGGTGTACCTGCTGTGTTAATCCATAATCTCGCTTTTGCATAGTAGGACCTTCCACTCTAAACGAAACAATGAGATCCTACCTGAAGTTTTATTTTTTGTATACTTATAACAAAGAGTATATAATAATATTATATACTCTTTGCTTATAATAATTACGTACTTTACGTGGTACTTTTAATTATTTCAAATACATTAATTTCATTTAGTAGTTTAGTACAGAACCACACTCGGTTGAAGTTCAGTAAGGTATCCCATCAGCTGTGAATTGTTTTTTATTTCAATAGACTAATTAAAAATAGTGTTGTATACAGTCGGTTTCAGAGTAAGCGCCTTATTTTTTTACCCACACTATGGGTACTACTTTCAAAATATTTTGCAGGAATATGTTTCAGGACATTCTGGTGATATCCGATTTTTAATTGAAAGAATTATTTCAAAATGGCGACTTTCAATTGTCTTTTTTTAAATGGAATGATATAATTTTTTTGTATTATGTATTAGGATCCTAAAAACATTCTTTTCACGATAATATTTCGTTTTTCTTAAAAATTCATTTGTTTCCCTATCAAAAAGCAAACTAACACTTTAATCTAGTAGCGCTGAATGTTTACACTCGATGTTATTTTGTCCAAATATCAAGTAACGGTAGACACAAAACAAACAATTAAAATTTATTTTGCAACTTTTTGAAACTCAAAATTAAAAATGTACATAAAATAAAAATTAGGTAGGTATTTACAAAAAATGCACGAAATGTTTTCCTTCTTTTTTAATACATAAATTGAAACGTCGCGTCGGTCGTCGAATGGTGGCAATAGATCGAAGGATCTACCGCTACTTGATATTTGGACAAAAATAACATAGTGTGTAAAACATTCATGCACTACTACATTAAAATGCTAATTTGCTTTTTGATAGCGAAACAGATGAATTTTTAAGAAAACGAAATATCGTAAAAAGAATGTTTTTAGGATCCCAATAATACAAAAAAATTATATCATTCCATTTAAAAAAAACAATTGAAAGTCACCATTTTGAAATAATTCGTTCAATTAAAAATCTGATATTACCATCGTGTAAAGAATGTCCTGATACAAGTTGCTGCCAAAAATGTTGAAAGTAGTACCTATAGTGTGGGTAAAAAAATAAGGCGCTTACTCTGAAACAGGCTGTATATGTATGTAATTTATTCTACATTCTCTATATCGGTTATTAGTATATTATTCATCGAGCATGTAATGATAGCTATTACTCACGAAGATGTAATTTGTCACACGAGCCGTTAGGCGAGTGTGATAAAACATCTGAGTGAGTAATAGTTATTAGATACATGCGAGTAGAATACTATACTTTTTCTAAGACTTGCTTTTTATAGATCTAAATATATAGTAATTAAAATAGCGTTAGTTGTCAAAAAACGTCAACCGGTAATTGTTCTGTCAGATAAACCACGCCTTTTTAAAATCGCCTAGCAACCTTTCAACCCGTGAGTAATAGCCGTGAGTAATGAATTAATTACTCACGGGTAGGTAGTAGGTGTTATTATCTATTCAAAACTAGCAAATAATAAGCATATTATATTATACAGTCATAGAAAAACATAATTACACAATTTTTCATAATCTTCAATTGAAAATTATTTGTAAGTAAGGGTATAATATCCAGGTATTATTAAAATGTGTGCATCCGAATGTTACAAACGTGTTTATTTTTTCTTTACCTGTAATTTTAACAGGTTGAAATAAAAGTATTATTTTTGGGCAGGTAAACATTATACTTTGACTTTATCTGGTTACTGCAGTACCACCCGTGGAGAAAAGGGTGTCCACAATCTTTTAATGAATTTGTGTATTGTGAGTTGCATACTCAAGAAAACGAGTTAGTCTTTCACTACATAGGACCCTTAAGTTATTTGTTGTTGTGAGTGTTGCTGCAATTCGTTTTTTTAAAATGTCTCAACAAATGCTTCAAACTTATTAGCAACTGCAATAATTTCTATTTTGAAGAATCCACCGAAACCGAAACAGGGGAAAACAAGCGCCAACAGGCGTAGCTTTACTAAAACATGCTTTACGTAACGTGTAACGGGCAAATAATAGTGGAACTTGTCTCCGACATACTTTTGTAAACCCTTGTACTAAAATACCTCAAATATTTCTTTTTGTCTCCATCTGGTCTTTGTTCTTTGAAACAATTTGATTTTGGGAATAATTCGAATAAAAGTTGGTGATTTTCAAGTTGCTAAATATTTCTTCCATGTAATTACTTTTGCCATGCTTTTGATATTCTCTGAAAATTTAATGTGACATTCAAGTTTCCGCACTAGACTATAATTCTTTTTTTCTAATCCATGGACTAATCTTCCAGGACCTCGCCACCTTACACAATTACAAATTACGAATTTTATTACATTGTGTAGTTTTATAAATTCCCGTGCCCGGATAATTTAATATACAGGGTGACTCAGGGTTGTGTGATTGGTCCATAACTTTTTTACTATTCAAGATATCGACATGCGATATTAGCTTCATTTTTTGAAAAAATAGCTTAACCTAGTTTACATGTGCAATGTGCTCCTGAGTTCTCCTCAAGTTTGCCGTTGTAGCGAAATGGGGAGGGCGCTCTACTTTTCCTGATCGGTCAATTCTTTACGATTATTTGGTTGACGATTGTTCTGTTCCACTTTCGGTTCTGGTTCGACCGTTGTTATTCCTTCCTCCATGGGGACCGCACATTTCGCCGAATAACCAAAACGTCGACAAGATTATTAATGGACCAAAACGCCGATCCTGACCAAAACGCCGACCAGAACCATTTTGGCGAATCTAATATGCTCGTTTAGTATTCTGCCAACATGGATATCCTCTCAGTTGGACAAACCCGAACAGACAAGCAAAGTATATGGCCCGTGATCAGTGTAGCAAGTCCTACACGGTGGTGCTTCGACAAAGCCCATACGGTGAATATGCTTGTTTAGTTTACAGTACCCAGAAAGTATGACCACAAGCGGACGCAGTTGCTTTTTTGACAGTCCTGTGCAAAAACGTATCAGACTGCGAAATGGTTCATTCAAAGCCTATCTCGGGCGACGATAGTCTAACATCAAATTGCACCTGGCAGTCTGCTGTGCTGGGATGCTTTGAGCTATTATGTCGTTTATGGCTAATATTACTGGCAGCGGAAGAACCAGCTCTGGAACATAAAAAAAACATGTGTTTTGGCGGCAGTCTAGCTAACGCGTTAGCTTTCTAAATAGAAGAGAAGTTAAATCATTGATTTCATGCGGTAAACTGTTTCTAAGTTTCAATATTTATTTGTGGATTATCTGCGAGCTTGTAGGCTTTATATTAACTTTAAGTTTAAAACATTTTGGAATGACTGAAGGCTGCTGTGGAAGTAGAGATCTATATTCAAACAAGGGGTTTGTAGGAAACAAACGGCCATATCTAATCGACAGTCTAAACTATTCCCCTTTCAGAAGTACACTACTTCAGGACGTAATCAGCCTCTCTGGTTAATAAGCTTTATAGGTCCTTACACAGAATAAAAAAAATGTATTTTCTGTCCATATTCTGCTAAAGTAATGCCAAATGATACGAAAATGCGGCCGTAAAGTGATCCAATACGATCGCTGCCAAGGGAACCTCATTGTACGAAAATGCGGCCGTAAAATTATCTGATACAACCGGTGCCAAGGGCAACCGCCAAAGTAACTTAGCAGTTAGCAACGATTTCCAATCAAGCAGCTTAGTTGTCAAACGTCACTTCAAAGATGTCACTCACTTAGCAGGAAATAAATAATTGTTTTATCTATATGGACAGAAAAATGTAATATTTGTCTCGCCCGTCAAGTGTCAATATGGCCTAAACCGCCAGCCGGCAACCGACGATCGCGGGCGTAGTGACGTCTTTGACGGCCTTGATAACTAAATAATTATTATTCATTTATTTATGTGACGTTACACGCTCTCTTCATTATTGAACCCCTCGAGCTCTACAACCACGTCAAGATAACAACACTGAGGAGGCATCCAATATACCGGGTGAATAACACCACCCGTATCAGTCTTTTATTTAAAGAACGGTGAGTCGTAGAGAGGTGGGGTAAAAAAAGTGATTATAAAAGCCATAATAAAGAATCGAATGGTGATATCATTCTTTCTCGGAAAAGTCAGCATTCCTCCAGAAGGCCTCCAACTCCAAAATTTTAAATGGCAGCATAAGTCGAAAAAGGTATTGTTTGAAAGATTGTTAAAAAAGAAGAAAGTTTTATAGGAAAAATAATTTTATTACTGCCACCCCTTTTAAGTTATATTCGGCTAGTTATTAAATTTGAAATTCACTCTTAACCTTCGAACATATAACAAAAGGAAGGAACATGTATATGGCAAAATGAGTAACATTAATGGTTTACCAATATGGCTACCTACTGTGACGTATTCCGTCCAGTCATTGGTGTACTGTTAAGCAGGGTCGTAAATACAACATTTGTATGTTTAGGCGCCTTCTGTAAACAAAATAAAATGCATAAATTTTTTTTTAAATTTTATTGCCCTTTAAACATAATTAATTTGGTATGCATATTTCTAATTTTTTGCACATTCTCTATGTTCGTAACCGTATAATGAATTCTACGTTACTGGTAATTTTTTAATTTTAAATCGACAAACTGCACGCTACACCCGTTTGACCAATCACAAATGGTTTACTGTTACGTCACTGTGATGTAAAGCCTGCGTAACTTCCGTTACATTGTACCATCTACTAAACTATAGGGATATTCCTTCCTTTTGTTATATGTTCGAAGCTCTTGAAAAGTCGACTTTTAAAATCTAGTTACCAATGTTACATGTGTTCTTCCCTTTCAAGAAGTACTTATTACAGCCACTGATAGTGTACCTAGAAGAGCTCAACAGTGCTTAGCAGTAAATGGAAGATATTTTGAACACATGTAACATTGGTAACTAGATTTTAAAAGTCGACTTTTCAATGTTTCTGGTTAACAGTAAATTTCAAATTTAATAACTTTAGTCGAATATAACTTAAAAGGGGTGGCAGTAATAAAATAATGTTTCCTATAAAACTTTCTTCTTTTTTAACAATCTTTCAAATAATACCTTTTTCGACTTATGGTGCCATTTAAAATTTTGGAGGCCTTCTGGAGTGGAGGAATGCTGACTTTTCCGAGAAATAATAATATCACCATTCAATTCTTTATTATGGCTTTTATAATCACTTTTTTTACCCCACCTCTCTACGACTCACCGTTCTTTAAATAAAAGACTGATACGGGTGGTCTCATTCACCCGGTATGTGGATGTGCCTATCGCCATATTGTTGATAAAATTCAGTACCTACACCTTCTAAATTTAATAAATGAAGTTAAAAAGTTATATGAAGTTATTTTGAAAATATACAATCGGCGATTACTGCTGTTTTAAACCAACATTGGTTTTATTATGTTACAGATATTTCGGTATTATTTGCCAACTTTCTGTAAAATCGAAGCGGCAAAAAGTACCTAAATGTACTTCTACTTTCTTAAAATTGCTGAACGCAACCTTCATTATACGGCAACCACAGACCATTAAAAATATGGTCTGTGACGGTAACCACAAAACAGTGAAGGTAACACATAACCACAGATCATTCACCACATAACCTTACCTATCATCGTTTTTACTGTTTATGTTAGTAATTACCTACGTAGAAACTAATTTTAAGTAAATTTCATTCGCAAAATGGTAAAGTTGACCGCAGAACTAATACAAAACTCCATGCAGTATATAAATCCTGTAAAAGATCGTGAACTAGATTTAAGAGGTAAGTTTCTTTAATTGAGGTTATGTGATATGTCTTTCATATTTACCCTTTCAGGCTACAAAATACCGGAAATTGAAAATTTGGGAGCCACAGGAGATCAATTTGACACTATAGACTTTTCAGAAAATGACATTCGTAAGTTGGATGGCTTTCCATATCTCAAAAGAATAAAATGTTTGTTGATGAACAATAACCGCATTGTGTAGGTGTATGAAGTCCTCTTATAGCCCTTTAATTTACAAGTTATTACAGGCGAATCGGCACCCATTTGGAAGAACACATCCCCAACTTAGAAAGCTTAATTCTAACTGGAAACCATATCGAGGAATTGGCCGATTTAGATCCCTTAACCACATTGGAAAATCTGACCTGTCTGAGTTTACTCCATAATCCGGTAACCGCAAAACCTCATTATCGATTATATCTCATTTACAAACTACCACAATTACGTGTCATTGATTTTCGCAAAGTAAAATTAAAGGAACGCGAGGAAGCAAAATTGCTTTTTAAAAGTAAGAAAGGAAAGGAATTACAAAGAGAAATTACAAATAGAGCGAAGACGTTTATTCCCGGACAAAGTGTACCCGCAACAACCAAACGCCTTTCTGATCAAGAAGTGCGTAAAATTCGAGAAGCCATTTCTAAAGCAAGTTCGTTGGAGGAGGTCGAGCGACTCCAACATCTTTTACAAATGGGACAAATCCCTGGACAAGATACGCAAAATGGTCCTTACAATGGTTGTATTACTTAAGACGAGAATGCGTTTTAATTTAGTTTTATTTTTAGGGGAGAATGGATTTGAACCAATGGAAACCGCACCCGGCCAGTAGGTATTTACACAAAAAGGTATTGATCCATTTCTTTAAGTTTCTTTATAATGTAAATTTAAGTTGATAAGTTCTTGTACTACATGAATTCTAATAAACCGTTTATTTTGCGCCAATTGGTTGTGAAGCGATACTAATAAAAATTTTAAAATAGAATTAATAACAATTTACAATTTAATACATCCTAAAGTAACTCCTAACGTGTACAGTGTTGGAAGTAAAACTGGAAACTTCATTAAACTTAGGGTATCGGGCCGATTTGCTGGTTCCAATTGTAACATTACTTCCACTAAGTATTGTACTCCCATGTCGTACAGTGACGAATTAATTAATTTTTTTCTTCCAGTTGATATAGAGTAGACCACATTAGCAACCTAAAATGTATTTATTTGCAATAAATTTATAATGCAAACTTTGTTTTGTACTTACCGGTCCATCAAACATACGTTCTAAAGCACAAAGTTCATACAAAATGCACCCAAGTGACCATATATCTGATTTTGTATTGTACGGTTTACCGTGACACATTTCTGGAGCCAAATAATTTGCTGTACCAATAAAGGTCTGCGTTTTTGTATCGCTACAAAGAGACTACTAACTACTTTTATCATTGTTTATTTAAAACTACTATAATTTTGTTATATGGACATTGAATGAAAGAGATATTCAATGATATGGAGAGACTGTCCATAAAGTCAAATTGAACACCTTGGATGAAAAGCAAGAGTGAATTAAAAGGATACAAGGAGAGATAATATATAAATAATTAATTGACAAAAGGAACAAAAAAAGAGATAGGAAGAGAAAAGAAAAAAGCGATGGATGGGAAAAGGTGACGATCAAAGTAAAAAAAAAGTACATATGAATGGAAACAGAAAGAAAAGAGTAGTCCTGTCAATGAATACATTGTGCATGGAATATGCTTTTTTTTGACTTCCGGACTTTGTTAAGAGTAGTTAGTACGTAAACATAGTAAAAGTCTCTGCCCCTGCGAGGTGAGCTTAAGGTGGGAAGAGGAGGGAGGCCATTTTTCGATTATATCTCGGAAAAATTCTTTTAAGTGAAAATATGAAAATAACATATCTCGAAAACCGTTGGAAATTCGACAGATATGTATAGAAATAATTTTATAGGAAATTTAATTAGCTTTCATTTTCATTTAGAATATTTTTTTCTACAGTGTACTGTTTCCGAGATATAATCAAAAAACCCAAAAATGGCCTCTTCCCACCTTAAAAGCTCGCCTCCCAGGAGTGGGGATTTTAGTATGTTTACCTACTAACTACTCCTAACAAAGCCCTGAAGTCAAAAATTTTCGCCTATTCCATGTTCTCTACACCCCTCTTTTGAACACTCATTGACTCAACTAGGAGGGAAGATAAAAGGAAACAGAAACAAAAACGTTTAATGGCAAACTTAATGTAATATGAGGAAGAGGAAAAGAAAAGCTCGAACAAAATATGATGAAAATGAAAATAGGCATGTGGAATATAAGAAATGTAAAGGGCAAAGAAGAAGAGATAGTTGAAAGAATAATAAAACAAGAGATTGAAATGCTAGAGAAAGGAATAGGTTTAAAAATGTAAATGGTTCTAGCTAATCCTGTCCGGTGTAGAAGAAAAAAAGAAGCAAAAGAATAATAGGGAATAGCAAAGAGTATAAATATACTCTTTCCTAACAGTAACATGAAAAAAATGATGTCAAAAAAGATTAATATTAGATAGGTACATGGGTAATACAATGGTATTTGATTCAACCGTCACTATTGGTGTTAGACTGACAACAAATAACTGCAGATAGAATTGTCGTTTGTTTTGAAGCTCTGCTAAGACTCACAACCATCGCAAGAAATTGAATGATGTTAGTTGACTGCACAAAAAACAGTAGATATCTTAAAAAACCATGGTACCGTTCGAATGAGAATAAAATTGTGCATCAGTTTATGGAGAAACATACAGGGTGTTCCATTTGAAAAAACCAAGTTATGATGATTTGAAGTTAACTGAACTCGGCATTAAATTTCCACCACCCTGTATGCAATTAAGCCACTTTGAAAGTATGGATGGGAAGCTTAGGGGTCTAGCTATCACTCGTATGAATATGGTTCCTTTATCTTTCTTGCTATAGATTCACATGGTTTTAAGATAGTGTTTATTATAATTTTTATTAAAAAAATTAAATATCTCGGAAACGGTTAATTTTAGAAATAGCAAAACTTAATAAAAGTACCTAAAATTTTACGTGGAATCGAAAATCGGAATAATAATAGGGTGTTACATTTAAAATAACAAAGTTGGTGTCATTTTCAGAAAAACCGGAAGTGTTACGTAGAGGCCATTATTTTATTTGAGGAGGCCATGCCCGAAAACTCTATTGCCCAAATTGTTAAAATTCAGATCAAAGTAGTCTCTGAAATATTCTAATGGGCGGTCACCATGAGACACCCTGTATAAACAATGGTAATATTTCACAGTTTTATTTCCTTATTCTTGTAATTTTATGTCTTTTGCTCCCTTTTTCACTTTTCGTATGAAGCACATAATCATATAGCTTTCTTATGGTAAACAAGTGAACCTTTCATATGGAAAAAATAGGGCTATTTCGAAGTTTTTTAAAAATTAAAAAAATAAAAACCGAGTGTTATGTGCAGGGAGTATTTGTTATCACCATCATCTAACTGAAGTTCTATATTTGTGATTTCAATTTTTATTTTTTTATATGCTGCAATTGTTATCATTAGTTGTTTATTAGTGTACACTCAACCTAATTAGAAATCAGATGTGATGTGACTGATTACTGTACAATCTGAGTCAAATTATAATGTTTTCCCAAAAACTGTTGTTATAGTTGCAATTTTTGTGGTTGATCTGTTTAAAGCGTTTTCACTTATATGCAGGGGAAAAAGTTTGACTTTCCTTAATGCAAGTGACAAAAGTGAATGGTTGCTGTAGGCACCACATAAATGTCGGAATTAGTTTTATGATTAGGTACTCACTTTTGTAGAATCTTTGATATACCAAAATCTCCAATTTTTACTACATCAGATTGTAATCCTGTTAAAAATATGTTTTCGGACTTCAAGTCACGATGTATTATATTTTTCGAGTGAATGTGATGTAACCCATTTAATATTTGGCAAAAGTAATTTAATACAATCTATAAGAAAGCCCATTAATGCATATATTTGCACATTGTTTGTAGACTTACCTGCTGTTGTAGAAGATTGGGTTTGTTGTTTTTAATGAAGTCATATAAGCTACCTTTAGTTGCATATTCCATTACTATATAAAAAATGTTATCAGACACAAAACTATCATAATATAAAACAACATTGGGATGTTTAAGACATTTTAAAATTGCAACTTCATTTTTGGCACTTTCTATTTGTTCGCCATTTAAGTCTGAATTTACTTCTTTGACAACAACTTTGAGTTTGTTATGCTTTCTCTCACACAAGTATACGGTACTAAAATAACATGTGTATCAATCAATTATTGGGAGATTAACATACCCAAATGTTCCTTTACCCAGTTTCTGTAAAATATTGAATGAATGCATGGTACGAAATATTTAATAAAACTAAAATGTGAGTTGGTATTTCTTTTCTCTTATATGCCTATCGTATTTCAGATAACTGTATGTTGATAAATAACAAAGAATACTATCAAACATTGCATTTATTTTAAACAGTAATTTATTTTTAGGTTTGAATATGGAAATTTCGATGCACTTAAATAGAAGTTTTTTTAAAAAAACTACAATATAATATAAAGCCCAATGCCGCACCATGATATACGCAAAATGAATTTTACATGTTTCGCTGTGTCTATGCTCTAATTTTATATGTCCAGATAAGATATGCATTTATTACATGGGGCACGGTTTTATTTATTTATTTAACCAAGCACAAATTACATAACTACCACAGAAATAAACATCATTATTTGTTAATGGGGCTGGTTTAAAACTTAACCTAGGAAGGCGTTGACTGAACGAATGTAATTTCAGTCAATGAGAAGAGACTGTATTTATTTTATTTTTTATTATTTCAACTGTAACTGTAACTAAAAGTAGACAGAGCGATTGTGGGGGAGGGGGATCATGTACGGCAGGAGACTATTGGAAGCATACAGGCCTTGTTTACCGATAGTGCTTCTGTTCTATTCTGCAAGTTCAAGATTCCAGGGAGGATTCTATGAGTTCCGCTCAAGCTTTCTGTAAAGCAAACTGTCTTGTTTTCTGCTTCTTCTACCTGCCTGTTTGATGTTTTGAAAGTTCAATTTCTTGAAACATGTTGCACTAAACATCTGTGTTTGTATTTATTTCAGCATTCTCGTCTTGTGTACTTTCTTATGTAATACTTAATAACTCCTACCATATGGTACATCTACTACATCATTGCAATTAATTAATTAATTGCCTAATATTGTACTGAAATTAAAACTACACTATAGAACATTATTATTTTCACTTATCAAAGCAAATTCATTTTGGTGTGCTATATTTGATGACTGTAGTAACCCATCTGTATACGTATTATTAGCAACTTCCAGGACTTAAAACTAAGTCTATAGGCTGAGCTTGTATTTGTAAATCATTTGCGCACCTACTCCAACTGAAAATGGTTATATTTTAAATTGGGTATGTGTAATACTGAATACATTACCTTCGACCTGTTATATCCCTCAGCATAACTTTGTGTACCAACACTACTTGTCTTACTACGTCTGCCCCATTATCATTGCCATCAATAAATGGATAGTATGCAAAAGATCCCTTCACATTTCCCGTTTGTATCAGATCAACCGCATCCATCACTGATAAACCATACAATGCTTTATGAATACCTGTACTACAAAATTTTTATCTAGGTAAATAACCGCTTCATTAAGATAATTAAGCCATACCCAAAAATTTTGAAATTTGAACTACTGTTTCCTTGTTGAATATTGCAGCGTACTTCTCCATTTAAAGTTTGTTCGGCTTCTGTCAAGAAAATACTCATATGTACCTGTACTCCTAAAATAATAGACAAAAGTTTTGAACTGGGAGTTCATTCGTAACGTTACCACAAAATGGATATTTATCTTTTGTCACCAAGTACATAATTCCCTCCCCTTGAACATCGTCCCCCATTCTTCCTAAATCTGTCCTGTGGCTGATATCTAATGATGACTTAAATCTTTCAGTCATTGATGCGAAACATTCCCCCTGACGGTATTCTTCAAATCCACCTCTACACTTGTAAGCTGTAAACGAGCACTTTGGTGCTTTGTTCACTTTTATTTGTAAAGTTTCCTTAAATAATTCCCAAGCTCTTAAGTGACTACAAGCGGTTTCTTTTGTTATAGTTTTCTCTAAAATTGATAGTTTCAAGAGGAGTTTGAAGAAAACGTTATAAAAATACCTAAATGACTCATAACCACAGACGCTTTTTTATCATAACAACCGGGCTGTTCAAATCCACCGTTTGGGAAAAAATCTACATGACCGATTGGTTCCAATAGACCGAAGCCATCTGTAAAGAACTATCCGAAATGTAAGACACATAGAACCTTCATGTCAAACAATATTTGAGTGAATAACATTGAAGAAATAAGCAAATAACTATACAATGAGCAAAACACGACAAAATTGCAAACTCAAAAACTTTCACAAAAAATACAAAAAACTGATGTTAATATGGAAACGGAATAGAGACACCATACCATTTCTGGTTGGCATAAAGAATCAAGGATCTTGTGGTCAAGGAAGCAGAGCACTATCAGAAGCGCACAGATCCTGATAGTGACAACTACCAAAGCCTTCTTATCAGAACAACCGAGCTGGTCAAATCCACCATTTGGGAAAAAATCTACATGTCCAATTGGTTTCAAAATTGACTGAACCCATCTGTAAAGAACTGTTACGGAGTGTAGTCAGACACTTGCAATCTTAAACCTTTCCCTGCCCATTATTACCTATTGAATTATTGTAACAATATTAAATGAATAGCAATCATAACAAGAATAAGGTGTAAGCAGAGATGGTGAGATGGAAACGTTTTGACCTGAAGCTTTTGGGTAGGAAATGCAGAAGGAGAAATGATTTTTTTGTATTCTCGTGTTTTTTGACATTCTGAACAAGAATCTGAGTTTTGCCTATAACAACTCCCGACGCTTTAAATTATAGTACGAGCTAAATACTCTGTGTATCCTAAAATTCTTCTTCATTTTGATTGTCTTGTTCAGTTTGAAGTTCCGGCTATTTCAGCATTATTAAGATAAGTTTGAGTCCCTAAGTGCTTTAACTATTATATCACCATGAACCACATCTTCTTCGGCTTGTGCGCAGGTGACAAGCGCACACTCATATTTTACCATGAGCCTTTTCTTGTTAGTTGCGTTGTACGAACAGGTGGAATGCGTTCGCTCGCGACAACAATGGACTGTTTTATGTTTATCATTCCTTTGCTGTCCAAATTTTTGTTCGCAAACCTCAGATATGTGTTCAGCGCCCCCAAAAACATGGAGGTGGAATAAAACCATTCACATTTTTCCTCACCTATATGTATTTATAAAAGGTGTAGTAGAAAGAAATTCATTATTTTTGCATGAAATTGAAGGCTTTCATTACCATATAGTTAGAATGATCCGATTTAGGTCAAATATGCGCTGCTTGGTTTGATAACTTGTTACCCTTTTGAAGCTAATTCCATTATGCCCCTCTCCCTATTGGCAAAAAATTGAGACTACATATTATCACAAGCCTCTCTTGAGGTGAATTTTTCACCAGCAAAATCGTTCGCCATGGACAGGAGGAGGTGGTAATCACTTGGTGCCAGTTCCAAACTATAAGGTGGATGCATAAGAACCTCCCAACAAAGCTGCCTGAGCTTCTGGTTAGTCACTATCGATGTGTATGCCCTGGCGCGTTGTCCTGATGGAACACAATTCCTCTCCTATTGGCCAAAGCTGGTCGTTTCTGGGCGATTGCTTCCGCTTACCGTTGCCGCAAGTGATCCACTTTTCATCACCACACCATCCGTTTCAGAAATGGCTCGATTTTGTTGCGATTCAGCAGCAATGAAGCAGATGAAAATTCGGTCCATGAGATTTCTTGCGTTAACTCGTGTGGGACCCATACATCGAGCTTCGTCTTGTATCCAGCCTTATTCAAATGGATGCAAACGGTTTTTTGTGCAATCTTTAGCTCTTGATGGGCTACAATTGCTGATTGCTGATTTGCTGATTTTTTAGGCCTTAGGGAGTAAAAGACACTAATTACACGGCAAATTACTGCGTCAATGATCTAATTTTAATACGATTTTACAACAAAATTTTGAGTGCGAAATCTCTCTCCAGAGTCAGTAGATTACCCAGAGTACCGCAACCTCCGCCATTTTTAGTCCTTTCCGTGCTTCACTCACTACACGCTCAGTAAAGTAGATGATGTTTTTGACTAAATTTTTCGGAATATAATAAAACAAATACACTTAACGGCACAACAACACGGCATTTCATTAAAAATTACGCACTTCGTAAGTATATTTTATGTATATGGACTAAAAATGGCCGCCAGGGCGGCATTTGTCGCGTCAAAGGCTTGCGGTACTCTGTTAATCTACTGACTCTGTCTCTCTCGTCTTTCTAACGCCATCTAGTGTAACCCGATTATATAACGCAAGATTTAGAGTACAGTGACTGTATTACAAACAGTGACGACAAGCGTGGTATCGATTTTAATTGGCCGTGGTATATTTTGCATCTTAATGGCGGCCTGACTGTGTTTACCTTTGATCAGCATGTGATTTTTATTTTGATTTAGAACGTTGCTAGGATACCACCGTTGAGTTCATATAAACCCGCCCACAATTTTGCCTCTTAATGGCGGATAATCGCCGCTTGTCGTCACTGTTTGTAATAAAGTCACTGTAATTTAGAGCAGAGTCAGGATTTAGAGTAGGTACTAAAGCCATCTATTGGACAAATAATGGATTTCTTTTTACTACACCTTTTATTATCCCAACAACCTGGACTAATGTAAGAACGATTCTTAGTAGCAGAATTAATATTTCTCACCGGACTTGAATCTGTGTGTACAGCATCAACTAAAAGTGCGTCACTTCTATCTAGCTTTTTAGATTTATCTCTGATGTGACTATGACGAAACAGTGGACTTGCGGCATCTAAACCTGAAAAAGAAGGTTGTACATGTACTGTACACATTACCGATCAAAGTATACTGTACCTGTGATTCTTCCAATCATAAAACCATTGTTTTTTAGCAATTCTGAGGCACAACCCGCTATATGAGCACCAAGTGAAAATCCTACTATGTGAATTTTTCGAGGATTTAATCCGTTGTTAATCATATGGAGCAGTAATATTCCCAACTGGCGACCAACTATTTCGGTATTAGCTGCCGCGTTTGCATAATGGGGTCCTTTTGCGCCTCTTTCCCAATCAAGTAAAATAACGTTACACTTGCACTATTAATTTTAATTAATTGATTGAATAAGGAAAGATTTGGTGTTTCACTTACAATTTGTGTGTACAATTGTGCACCATCCAATGTACCATTATCCCTCCAGCTACCCATAAACCCATGAACGATCACCTTAACATTTTCTCTCTCATTAAACTTCGACTGTTTGAGGGATAATCCATTATCTTCATAATACAGTCTTTGCGGATGGGATAACTTTAAATCATTACGAAAAAGAAAAAATTTCGTATTTAGTACGGACGGACTTTCCGGCCCCTTTTTTAGTGGAGACAATTTATGTGGTACATCAAAACATCCTACAATATCTAGAAAAACCACCCAAAATGTTAAACACTATAAGTAAATGTAGCACTTAGGTACCATAGCAAATTTGATCGGCTCTTCTATTTTGCTGAATTAATATTCTTCTTTTTAGCTTAAACGTTTCGGGTTTTTTCAACCTTCTACTACTTACATTGAGGTCCCCATAAACGAAATAAATCAAAAATAGTTTGTAAATCAGCATTTCACCAATTACATATTCACACTGGTACCTCTATCTTTATTTTAAGCGCTATACCTAATTATCTAATTTGGTCATGCTTAGTGGTGGTAAACAATGATGTCCACTGTAATTTGCTACAAAAAATTCACTTTCTCTTTTAGCCGGGTATTAAATAAAATGTTTTTTTTGTAATTTCACACAAGGACACGAATATTGCCCAATTTCCTTTTTTGATTGAGTACTACGCTGTTATTGGTACCTACATTTACGTATGTTTTTATTGCATTAGTAGGAAAGCGTAGTACCTATATATTGACTTTTTACATAACAATATACCTACTTTCTATAATTGTTATTCATAAATGGGGAAATAGTTATAATCATCTTAATAGCAGGTTTAGCGTAAAGATTGAAAAATTCGTGTTTCAACACTCGCAGCAAATGTTACACGCATCAAGGAACCTTCAATTATTCAACATTAAGTATAGGGTAACATACTTTTATAATTAATCAATTTTAAGAACAACCAATACCATTGCTACCTACGCTGCGTAACAAATTACATCGATTTTTGTAATTTACCATCAGATGCTGTTGCAGTTGAATAAATAAAATTCATGAAAGAAAAGTAAAATATGTATTTATTTAAAAAAAAATCGATTGGTCCATTCATTCTACCAGCCCATAGCCTGGCCATCCCACTGATAAAATCCTCCGTTATGTTTCTCATTTAAAGCTAATAAAAACTTAACAATACTAGATGTACTTTCTTCTATTTCCATGGGAGCGCCGTTACCACCTAAATCCGTTTTTACCCAACCTGGATGTATGGACGTTACAATAATTCCATCGTCTTTGAAATCTACACTCATCGATTTTGTGGCCATATTCAAAGCGGCCTTTGAACATCTGTATGGGTAATAGCCTCCTATTGTATTTAAGTCAAAGGATCCTAACATTGAGGACATATTAATAATTGCGGCTTTTTCAATTCCATTAGGTTTAGATACATTCTTTTTCGCTGCCATTTTTAATAATGGAGATAAAACCTAAAATTATAGAATAAGATATAAGCTTATCGAACGAGTTTAATTATCTTATTACTTTGGTTAACATAATGGGTGCCATAGTGTTGGTTATATATGTGTCCATAAGTTGTTCTGGTTTTACCAAGTTTAAGCGTGTGAATTTTGGAGACATGCCGGCATTGTTAAATAATACGTTTAAACCATCATCTTTCACTATGTTTGAAACGTTCTCGGAAAATTCTTTGTACTTGTCAAAGTCCTTGAGATCTGTAAGAAATTATTCTGCTTATTTTCTTAACAACTGTATAATATATTGGCAAGAAAAAGAAATGGGAAAGGATCCATCTGCTGCAGATTTTATTACTTCGATACTATAATTTTTTTGCCCCGTCCGTACCACTTCTGCGGTTGTCAACCACTCTACTGGGGGGAATTCTTCTAAAGAGCTCAAACTTTTTGTAGTAGATAGTCTAGATAGGTACCTTGAAATATCTATGTATGTGTGTCAGACAACATTTATTTTTTTGTATTTGAATTATTACTTGAGGGTTGTTTTAACGACTGGTACGTAAATAACATCTAGATACACTTATTAACTTTTAGGGCTTCGTTGGCTCGCGTGGTTTATATATAATAAGACACTTTGCTTTGGTGCATAAATAATGTATTTACAAATAATACCTATAACATAACTGTATGATCACTAAACAACAACTAACCAAGGGCGTTTGTCTAACCAGTTCCAGTAACAGAGTAACACTCACTAGCATGAAGTTTGAACTTACCTCCCCACTGGTCGGGAGGAAGCTCCTCTTGTCTCCCGTACCTGTTGAGTGGGGGCAACGGATATATGGGACAGGCGCGAATATTTAAACGCGCTCGCCACATATACCCCCTTGCCAGTAATGAAGTTACGAAAATTTTACTTTACAATTTGTAGATGGAATGTATTACTTACTAGTAGTCCTAGAAAACAAATTACATAACACATAAAAACTACAGCATATCACCCCCAGAGTAATGGTATGGTGGAGCGACTACACAGGCAGCTGAAGGCATCCATAAGGTGTCACGCCAACGAGTCGTGGGTGGAGAGCCTACCGCTAGTCCTACTAGGCTTACGTTCTTCAATAAAAGAAGACCTGAACGCAACGTCTGCGGAGCTCGTGTACGGACAAACCCTTAAACTGCCAGGCGAATTTTTCGAGACTGTCAACGTGAATGACACATCCGAATTCGTAAGCAAACTTCGTAACCACTTTGCATCACTCAAACCAACTTCTCCACGTAACCATAACGGACAGAAGCCGTTCATTTTCAAAGAGCTGAGAGATTGTTCACACATATTCGTCAGAGATGATACAGTTCGTAAACCGTTGCAGCCACCATATGATGGTCCATTTGCTGTAGTATCACGTCGGGGTCACCATTTTAGGGCTTCGTTGGCTCGCGTGGTTTATATATAATAAGACACTTTGCTTTGGTGCATAAATAATGTATTTACAAATAATACCTATAACATAACTGTATGATCACTAAACAACAACTAACCAAGGGCGTTTGTCTAACCAGTTCCAGTAACAGAGTAACACTCACTAGCATGAAGTTTGAACTTACCTCCCCACTGGTCGGGAGGAAGCTCCTCTTGTCTCCCGTACCTGTTGAGTGGGGGCAACGGATATATGGGACAGGCGCGAATATTTAAACGCGCTCGCCACAAACTGATTGGAGTTAAGGGGATACTCTTCGTAAATACCGATATAGCTATTTTACAGAAATAATCAAATAATATTAATGTTGGAAAAGCGCTTGCGATTGTATTTGATTCCTGATTATTAATCGTATCAAAAACAATTTTAATTTTTAATTATATCCATAAATAAAGAAAATAGGTTTTTACACATTTTCCAGAAAACGAATAAGAATTTTGAATACATCCTTGAATAGCTTTATAAATCACACCGTTAATTCTGTAGGTCATTTAATAATATGATCACTTTATATCAAGTAACCAGATCAATATAACAATTTGAATGAAAACTCATAATTAAAATAACGACTTGGTGCAAGGCCTCCTTTAAGGCTTAGAACTGCACGACGTGACGTCACAGCTGACGATCCATTCTAGTAACATTGTGGGTGACGAAATAGTTATTTGCACTACAAGTGGCGGTAAGTGATTTTTTTTATTCGAGGTGGGAGTTTGTGCACCGAAGCGGAGCTGAGGTGCATAAACCCACCGAGAATAAAAAAGAAACTTACCTACGCGTTGTGCATTACGTTTTTCTCACTACCACAGGGATTAACTCTAATAATGTGTACAAAATATTTGGGTATATAATAGATAGTAATTACGTATAATTAAAAATTTACTGGCATAATCGAGTATGCTGATTGATTAGTTGCTGTAGTTACGACAAACAAACAAATTCAGTAGAAAAATTTTGATCAGAAATCCGTTTTCTAATCGATACCATAAACAAATATTTGTGATCAATATAATGAGTGATTCGAACGAGGTTGTAGATTTTTTTGAAATTGAAAGTAGTGCTAATGCAGCTCGAGCGTCGTTACTGCCTGAAAAGTCAAAGGCTCGATATGAGCGAACATATACATATTTTAAGGAATGGTGTAATTCAAAGAATGTTAAGACAATTAATGAAACTGTGCTTTTGGCATATTTTAACGACAGGGCATCGAATCTAACGTCTCCAACCAGCTTATGGAGTGAATATTCTATGTTGAAATTAACGCTTTGTGCTAATGAAAATCTTGACATTTCAAAATTCAAGCAGGTACGTATCTAAGTATATCAGATTTTAATTTTGCTAAATGTATCCTACCATTTTATAGGTGATCTCATTTCTCAAGAGAAAAAATGATGGGTATATTCCTAAGAAGGCTAACATTTTTACCAAGGAAGAGATAACGAGGTTTCTGTGTGATGCTCCGGACCACGCATTTCTATTGATGAAAGTTGCGATGGTTTTGGGAGTTGCCGGTGCTTGCCGGACCGATGAACTTTATCATTTGAATTACGAGGACGTTGAAATTAAACCTGACGTAGGGATTGTTAAGATTCTGCAATCCAAGAACAAAATCCCACGATCATTTGTGGTAACTGGTTGCAGTGAAACGGTTAATTGGCTCAAGATTCTTGAAAAATATATGAAGTTGCGTCCCTCTAATACCAAAGAAAGTAAATTCTTTTTACGTTATGGTAATGGTAAATGTGTACGGCAAGTAGTAGGCAAGCATACTTTATCCGCGATACCAATGAAAATAGCAAAATTTTTAAATCTGAACCACTGCAAAGACTACACGGGCCACAGCTTTAGGAGAACCTCCGCTACTCTTTTGGCTAACAGCGGGTCGGACGTCCTATCTTTGAAAAGACACGGAGGGTGGAAATCCAACACCGTTGCAGAGGGGTACGTTGGAGATTCTTTAACCCATAAAGTCCATGCGGCTAACAGCATTTCCTACGGAGGAACCGTTGAAAATTCTAGTAATGCAATTGATATAGTTAATAACGTTATTTCTGTTACGAACAAGGAAGAAAATGATGTTAAACAATTTGTAAAGATACCCGGAATTAACATTCAAGAATGTTCAAATTGTACTTTTAATATTAATATTAATAAATAAATGAGTCCTCTATTTAGGTATACATGACAAGTGTACATAGGCGGAAAGTGGTACATAGGCGGTAAATCGTTTTTTCACTCCTTAGATACCATATGTTTATGTATCTAAGTAACGGTTTTACTTTCCATTTCTGTCGTGTTTTTATCAAAGTAACGTTGATTTACCAAGGTGGTAGTGAGAAAATGCAGTTTTATAAAGTAAATGCGTGCTGAAGGAAGATACGGTAATTTGTAACTGAAACGACAATGCATTTCACAAAGTCTTTAACAATTTTTACGTGAAAATCTGTGATGCCCTGATGCCGATTGACGCAAACTGCTCCCTGTGGTATATTTTAAAACAATCTAAATCTTTAATTGAACCCTTTTCTTTTGCCAAGCGGTCGATTTATTTCTTCCTTTTGGAAATTTCCTTGGCTCTAATGTTAGGATCTTACGTTTTCTGGCAAATTAACAGTCGACGATTTTCAAAAATCGTTGGATATGCATAATTGCGCTCGTGGAACAATTAGAATGGTACCATCCTGTCTAACTGCCCGATCCTCGCGAATTACGAATTTATCTGCAAAATGTTTAATGCATATTCTTGAAGATTCTGTATAAGTACAACATTTTTGCGACGAATTGCGTGTATTCACTTATTTCCTTTCACTACATCTTTCGGAAATCTAAATAGGTACCGAAACCTTCTCAGAATTTGTGAAATTGCTTCGGCAGCAAGGTACGCATCTAAAATAATGCAAGTTTTACCAAATGTTATTTAAGGCCGAGAACTTTTGATCATTTGTGAATTAAGTCTTAAGCGCCCCATACACAGAGACACAAGTGTTAAAATTTGCCTGCACAGATCTAGATGCGCGTGCAAATACGATTGTCAGTGGGCAAAATAGTCGCAAAACTGTTCAGTTCCAGGCACGGCTCGAAGAGAATCAATTGAGGGTTGTTTTTTAGAGCAAATGCGAAGTTAAACCCTTACCTATGTGTGTACGTGACTGTCCACCCCAAGCCATTGGCCACATGTTAAAGTGAAATAATTAGGGTTATTTACACAATTCTTCAACTTCCATGGCGTTCAAACCCTCACGACTGACTGAAACAGCCATAAACACTCAAATTAAGCACGTGGCATAATTGCTGTTACACCAAAATGGATCGTCAATCGTGACGTCACAACAGGAGAGGGGATGCAGTTACCGGCCTATAGGTGGCCTTGCTTGGTGCAAGGCCTCCTTTCTTGGTGCAGATTGGTCAAACGGTGTGGCTTCCTATAAAGGACAAACACACACACAATATTAGATTTTGAAAGTGAAATTTGTGCTCGCTTCTCAAATTTTAATACATACTTGCAGTTTTCCAGTAAATTTCGGTTTTATATTCGAGCGTTTCTTTAAGTAACTCTTTAATTTCGCTTGAAAACTAGAGTCTTGTTTTGATTTATCAAATATTTCCTAAAGTAGTAGAACAGGAGTAGAGAAATATGAATGAAAAAATCGAAAATATTTTAATTGTTGAATCTGTATTTACTAAACAATTTTCTTTCGTAAATTACTATACTTATTTATTATTCATAACACATCGCGAATTTATGCGCATCCCTTATCTTAAGACACTATAGTACGTAACAATGTAATGTTGGGAGTTACCAAGCGTGTAAAAGTTTGGCCCCCCCTCCAGGATTGTTATCAATGACCCATTGAACAATAATAGAGGGGGGGGAAAGTTGAACGGCCGCCATCTTGTCCGCCATCTTGAAAATGCCCGCGAACCTATTTTTGGCTATATCTTAGCAACCGTATGTCCAAATCGAACGTACGTAGACTCTAATTGCACAGTTTTGTATTCCTAAGATAAATTGTTATATAACCGAAATTGATAATCCTAGCGGATTTAATGTTTTTGGGCTTAAAAGCTTAAATTATGGAATATGTAAAAAAAACGCTAAACAACATATCACTTTTTATTTTATTATTATTAATCTTTTAGATCTCGCTTTTATGAATAAAATGCAAAAACAATCAACGAAATCCGAGCACTGGTTACGAAAATATACAGGATTTAGGAATAGGTAGCGCACCTTTGCTGGCACAATAATTGGTTGTTACAGGTCAAATTGAAAATTTCATAAGTTTGTTCTCTATAAAATATGCGAATTACTATTAAATACACACATTAAATAAGTGTAATCAATTTTTGAAGGCTTATGCCCCATTCGCGATTCCCTCAGTAATGATCGCCGTGACATGAATCACATCGGAAAAACCGTACCGGTGAAGAAATCGAAAATACCCGAATTAATACAAATTTTATAAATTAATAATTTTTTGTGCCGCACCTTCTCGTTTATTTAATTAATTAATTTAATTTAGGCTTTTAGGAAAAAGAGGTGAACATCAAATGAAAATTATTATACGGATTAATTTACACAAGGACATTTGCAAAGAGCAGTATAGTTTGCACGTCCATTGTTTGTCACTCTTACGGGTTGTGACTCCACTTCCTCACTGCGAGGACGCTCTAAAAGTCTAAAAGGACGGAATTCAGTGCCTGGAAAAGGAACCCAATAATTCAGGTCATCGTCCAAATGATGGAAAATCCATTCGCAGTGATGAAATTTGGAGTCTACAAAGTTCAAAGCTTTCAAGTCTTTCTTTATTCAAGTTTATGCAGGCGGTGCAGAATCCATTAATCAACGACGAAAGTTTATATTCTGTCACCGAAACAAAAGTTTAGAAATGATGCACCCGACACAAGACGCTCTCCTATTACACTGCAAGTGAGCAGCTTACCTAGCTACCATTTGGAGCAGGGCACATAAGACTGAGCTTCAAGCCCCATCCAATTCAACATGGGTGGAAGAAACTCGATCACAGATTCCTTCCCGTGTGGATAACAATTCCGGAAGTCAGCCCCGCTTGCATTGAGATTCTTAAATGTGGTTGCAAGCAGAATTGTGGAAACCGATGCAGGAAAAAATCATTAAATTGCACTGCTCTTTGCAAATGTCTGCGTAAAGTGGTCCGTATAATAATAACTGTCATTTGATGGTCACCTCTTCTTCCTAAAAGCCTAAATTAAATTAATTAATTAAAAAAACGAGAAGGTGCGAAACGCATAATAGTAGTTTACGTAACAAGTCCCGAAAGTGATCTTTTGCTGGACAAGTAGGCAAAGTACAGGACGAGCCGCAGGCGAGTCCTGCAAGCCTGCGAGTCCAGTAAAAGCACTTTTGGGACGTATTACGTACAATATTTTTTTTTTAAATCGGCCAGAAACGGGCAGAACAATTGACCGTTCTAGGCCGGAAAGTAAAAATGAGTCCGGTAAAGTAAAAATGAGTCCGGTAAAACTTTTACCGGACTATCACAATAACTTTCCGGCTCGGTCCGACAAAATGACATTTTCTGGCATAAAAATAATCCGGAAAGTACTACTTTCTGGCCGATTTAAAAAAAAACTTTTTAAAAAGATATAAAAAATGATTAATTTATAAAATTTGTATTAATTCGGGTATTTTCGATTTATTCACCGGTACGGTCTTTCCGATCTGATTCATGTCATGGCGATTATTACTCTTATGAGGGTGAGGGAATCGCGAATTGGGGGCATAAGCCTTCAAAAATTGATTACACTTAATTAATGTATGTATTTAGTAGTAATTCGCATATTTTGTAGAGAACAAACTTATGAAATTTTCAATTTGACCTGTAACTACCAATTATTGTGCTCAGCAAAGGTGCGCTACCTATTCCTAAATCCTGTATATTTTCGTAACCAGTGCTCGGATTTCGTTGATTGTTTTTGCATTTTATTCATAAAAGCGAGACCTAAAAGATTAATAATAATAAAATAAAAAGTGATATGTTGTTTAGCGTTTTTTTTACATATTCCATAATTTAAGCTTTTAAGCCAAAAAACATTAAATCCGCTAGGATTATCAATTTCGGTTATATAACAATTTATCTGAGGAATACAAAACTGTGCAATTAGAGTCTACGTACGTTCGATTTGGACATACGGTTGCTAAGATATAGCCAAAAATACGTTCGCGGGCATTTTCAAGATGGCGGACAAGATGGCGGCCGTTCAACCTTCCCCCCCTCTAATATTGTTCAATGAGTCATTGATAACAATCCTGGAGGGGGGGCCAAACTTTTACACGCTTGGTAACTCCCAATGAAAATTATATGGAGATTGTTACGTACTACTAGGTATTACTGCACGCTTTTATGTGAATCTCCTTCCAAGTCTCGATTTTATCTTTCTCGGTTAATTTAGTGGGGAATATTTCCAAGAAAGGGGTACTGCATTGCCTAATTTCTTTCGGAATATTAATTTTATTGTTAAATGCAATTGTCTTAGACATTTTGATTATTTGTTATAACTTTGCAACAAGTGAAATTTGCCTTGCTAATAGTAAATTAGGTATACAATATTTGCGAAACTTCTGTTACTTTCTACTTGTAATTACAAGTTACTTTTTTTAATAAGTATAATTTTGTAAGATGCCAACGGAACGATAAACAACTAAAACTGTAGTGGCACAGCTGCACAAAGACAAAGAACGAATCACTGTAGGTAAACAAAATATAATGTATTGCAATGGTACTAACACTCTCAATCAGAATTACCAGAGCTGCAGCAAAACTAATGACACAGAAACGAGGATTTCCAATTATTTCGAGAAGAATCACAGAACCTAGGGAGGAATTACGGAAATTTTTGTTGAACTTAAAAAACCTGAAGACGATTTCATGTAATCTAACAATTAAAAAACCTGCAGAGGTATAATTGAATGTTTAGAAGCAACTCAGTCAAATTCTGGAGGAAAATAGAAATTCGCCGCAAAAACCTAGAACGACTAAATTGGAAGGTTAGAATCAAGTTATCCCGATTTTTCTAGATATTTTCAACAAAACCAATTCCAATTTTTTTTGCTCAAATTCATTAACAGGAAAACGGGCCGGGGCACACGTAAAAGAAAACGTGAAAATGAGAGAATGTCAGTGGAAATGTGGATTAAAACAATAATAAATATTTTTTTAAACAGTTTAATTCGCTTTTTAGAAATTAGTTTAAGGACACCGTAGGTACATAATTTGACCTTGATATTAGACAACACAAATAACTCTAAAAAAGCTTAATTTGTTGCTAACTGTAAACAAAAGGAAACCTCTACGCAGTATCGTTTTCTTTGTTTCTTATAAACAATTAGTTGTTTGAACGGTTATTACCTGCATAGAAATAACCTTTAAATTATTACCTACTAATAACAATTGGCGAAGAACTACATTTTGTTATTAACTTTAAACAAATGAAAAAAGGAATCATTGTCGGCTCCATTGCTAAAGTAGAAAGAAACCAAAGACTTTCTAATCTTTGGTAGAAACAGCTATTATAGTTCCATTTTAATTCAAGAAAGGGTGACATCATTGGCGTAATTGTACCTATTGTTTAAAAATCAAGGTGAAATTATGTGCAGTGTTGGCCCTGTGATAATTAAAGCTGAAAATAGAGACAAATTATCCTCTAAATATCCATTGTTATTTTAGAGCAGTATTTTTAACCTTTTTCGTCGTACCTACCCCCTTAGAAAGAGGCGAGGATTTCCGCGACTCTCTCACTCTCTAGTATTTCTAGCATGGTGTATTTTT
Organism: Pyrocoelia pectoralis; assembly: GCA_036250285.1. Taxonomy (NCBI): domain Eukaryota; kingdom Metazoa; phylum Arthropoda; class Insecta; order Coleoptera; family Lampyridae; genus Pyrocoelia; species Pyrocoelia pectoralis. The sequence goes on along the minus strand of CM070077.1, from coordinate 8,864,977 downwards.
TGTTGTTGGAAATAAGTATAAAAATGCACCCATTCATCCGTATTGATTTTTTAAAAATTAACACAGCTACAGTGAAGAGATTGTAGCTTGACCGGTGAGATCTAATCAAATCAAATTTAACAAATTGTATTGGTTCTTAAATACGCGTCATTATTTTTTCAGTTAATGGAAGTGTTTCCTAGGCTCATCTTTTATAATTTAAAAACATCTATTAACTCTTATTGCTAAACATGGACAAAGAAAGCACAGCATGAGGATGAGAAATGTCATAAATAACGTCTTAAAACCTATACGAATCGACAAAGTTTTATGAAGTTGCCGCCCCACCAGCATTAACGTAATTTTTCAACCCAATTTTCGAATTTGTGTAGGAGTAGAATAATTTAACGGTGTAATATAATCAACGGATGTTATAAACGGAGAAAGAGAAACTGAAACGCAAATAAATATATAATCTATTTACACCATAATTTCAGATGCCATCTGCAATTAACAAATCGAAACAAGTTTATAATTTATTAGAGTTACATACATAAATAAATAATTATAATACATTAATTTAATAATGTACAAAAATTATCAGATGTAAATTGACCTACTTAGTACTTACCAATTTCCAATATGTGAACATTATTATGACTTTCCGCAATTTTACGAAGGTCCTAAAATAAAAGAGAAAAGTTATTATTAAGTAGATGAAGTTTAAGGAAGGCAAATTTTACTAGCACATGAATAAATACGTGTCGAATAGTTTATTTGTATTTCAGCATTTAACGGGATAAATGAGTAGATAGGTAATTGTGTAACTTTTAAAAAAATTATTTTTCTTGTACATTAAAATTACACTAAATAAGAAACACAGAAAATCATGCAATCAATACATTCGAATAAAGTCGATTGATAAAAAGTATTCAAATAGACCTCCATTTTAAAAATTACTTCTCTCAATATAATATTACCCATGATACTGTATCATGAATATTACCCATTAGGTACGTTTTTACTAATAAATTTCAACTTGGAAAAGAAAGACCCTAGATGTGAGATATCAGCGGCCACAAGGCGCAGGTCGTGGCACAGAGGCGAAAACAAAATCATTCCCACCTAATAATATTGCTTCAAATATGGTAGGTAATACCACATATTATAATACTCTTTGATAATACTATTGAATATTTTGGTGCTTCTGACATCGAAATAAGCAATGAAAGCTTTGGTAACGCAACCTATTGATTTGTACGACATTCCATTATGAAAAGAACTTTAGAAAGACTATTTTTGGATTTCTCTTACACAACAGTATAATTTCAGACATAGTAGCCAATACATGTTCACGAACGACCAAATAACAAACAACTAAAAGTAAAGTCTCTGTAAATTTGGAAGCTAAAGGGCTAACGTCACGTTTTGACTTTCATTATTATAGACACTAATAAAATCGACAAAAATAGCCAAAAAGCACCTACAAACAACCAACAAACTAATGAAAATAAGAAATTGTAAATTTTGAAAATTCGGTTTACTTGATTTTCTCGCTGATGTCCGAATTGAATTGAATTGAATTGAATTATGGGCTCCATGTTATCTGAGCCGTATTTTGGGGGCCCCGTTTAACTGGAAAGTCTGCTGCAATTAGGAAAACCTTTGCCGAGAGTCGACGAACATTACGACCGTTGTGCCAAAGCTAAATGATACAAAACCAGTACCCTTTTCTTAAACAATTTGGGGATACTTTGTCAGACTACCATAATATACAAGATACAAAAAACGATTCCTAAGGTAGTCGAAGAGTGCAGTCCACTATCTCTGTGAAAAACTTGACACTACAAGGAGGCTCTGTGTCGCGTCGCGTCGTATGGAATAAATACACTTTTATGCAAATGTTGTTATGAAGAGGAAATTACCTAATCAGTAGGTATCAACGAAGTAGGTGACAACTTGTTTACTTAGGCGCAAAATATCCTGATGTCCGTCATGTGCGTACAGAAGATGATTTCTGCCAAGGTTTATTAAGTGAATAAACCTTGGATTTCTGCAACAGTACCTTTCGCTGAACTTATTAAAAAAATCTGTCTGACTGATTTATTTTCGTGATCAAAGAGAAAAACTTTTTGTCAAAATGTACATTAATACCGAGTTCCATGAAGAACAAAAGTCATGAGCCTTTAATTTAAGTCGAATGCGTACCTATACTTAAAATGGGAAATAGAATTTGTTTTAATTGGCAAGGATGTAGCAAATCAGAGAGTTGCTAGCGAATTATTTAAACCGTCTACCATTAAAAAAAACTACTGCATATACCTTCGTATTCTATTGTTTAAAAATTTAAAATAGATAACCAATTTCTGAAATTTTCACACATGCGTTAAATAATACTAGTACGATAGATTAGGGCAAGGATCGCGCTATTAATGATAAAAGCACCAAAATTTGAGGAAACGTTCATTTTGATATAAGGAACAAAATAAAACCGGGCGGCATTCTCAAAAACCCCCCTGACGGATTCGGCAGGGGCGGAAAGGGACGGAGGGGGTGAAGCATGGTCAAATGCGTATTGCAAGCAAACGGTAAGAGCTGGAGCTTTCTAATAAAAACCAGTAGATGCGTAATTAAAATGTCTATGTATTATGTTTCTACAGTTTATCCAGCGAATCTTTGCAGATATGGCCGCCGTCCAAAGTGTATGAATCAAGATAAAATATTAAATCAGCAACTACTTTCATGACCTGTCACAAAATATATTAGTTTGTCAACAACAAATTTAACACAAAAAATCAAGGAACAAATATAAACAAATCAAACGTCAAAGAATGATAATGACAAATGTCAATTTATTCGGCGGAAGTGGTGTGGTAACACTACTGAAGTCAAAATAGAAATGGTATCCATACAGCGTAAGCTCAGACAAACTAATTAACTTATGCTTCTATCTACACACAAACTAAACTGGTATCAACGTATTTTGAGGTTGCAACACACGCATATAACAAATACTGTAGCATCTATTTTTGTTTTTGGTGCGTAATAAGAACCTAAATTGTGAGGACGTATATTGTTGTATATTTCATACATCGGCAAACATTCGCTGGACAAACTGTAGTATATTTTTCGTATATGTACAGGATGTCCTAAAAATCACCGATATTCCAAAATTCGGCATTATCGCAGCGTTAAAACGGTCCAATATTTCGCGATAGAATTAACGGGCCAGTTAAGTAGTTTTTAAAAGCATAATTGCATTATACAGTTATAGAGTAGCCTTTCTCATAAGTGTACAGGGTAGCTCAAACATCAAATGCAATATAACTTTTCAAGACAGTTATGAACAAGTGAATTAGGCCCTAAAACAAAAAAAAATGCTGAAGAAACAAAGACTATTCACTAAGCAATTTTGTACACTGACCTGTAATGGTCTTATTAGAGTTGTTGTTGCTAGGGTAAATTGAGGTCATCACCACATTTCCCTTGGCAGACACAGAGAGTTGTGCATAGGATGTTGGCTTTAGCACATTTACAGTTGAAGGCGCAGTTGGTCTTGCAGCCACATTTTATTAACTCTGCACAGCTTTTGGCAACAGGTTGAAGTTCGGTCCAGAAGGGCTTCCACAAGCTGGTTTCTTTGTCCTTGGTCCAGCCCCAATGCTCTGGTGACGGTACCTGAGGATCACTAGCCAGCTGCTGACCCCATATGTGAGCGCCCTGTAGAACGGCACGCTTCAAGTGTTGCATAAGTGCTGAACGTGTGGGCGGAAGAGATTCAAACAGTTTGTTTCCTTTCGTTGTGCAGATGTGCTTTCTGTAACTGTCGATGTCGGTCTCTGCGCTGGTTCTGTCGTAGATTAGGATGACAAATCTCATTACTGTATTGAATACGTGAGTTGGAATCGTATCAGGTTGGTCATACAGCTCCATGAATGTGCTTGTGAGTTCTGGCATGGTTTTCCCCACGGCAAATGCTGTTTTCTTTCCATGTCCAACGAATGCTGAAACGGTGTCACAACCTGTGAAGGCATGAAATAATGGCAGAACTTTGCACATCTCTGGCTGAAGTCGATGAGTGATTTCATGAATCGATAAGTACTTTATGTGATCTCCCATGCCAAAACAAACGTACAGCCTCTGGATTTTAAGTTCTTGGTATGCAGCTATTGCAAGCACAACAACATCAGTATCAACTGTTCGGATCATGATAGAGTTGTACCCATTATTTGCAGCATGAAGAGCATGAAGCAGCATACGGGTATCAGCTTCCTCGTGAGTACATGGATATAGACCAGGGCCGGATGCTCCGACGTTCAGATTTCGTCAGACCGTGCGCATTACGTCACTTGTAGAGTGAATTACATTTGAGGAATACTCATTTGATGTGTTTTTCGTCTGTACCGAGTTTATTTTTCGAGATACAAAAAATTTCATAAGATCAAATATGCTCCTTATGATGTCTTTTATATGTTAAAAATAATAGGGTAGCACAAAAACGGTGCTAGATAGAGGAAAATTGCATATGAACAAATTTGTAGAGCACAAAATTTACTAAAGAAAAGTCCGCGGTAGGGTGTTACGATCTTCGATAGTTTAAGAGTTACAGGCGTCCAAAATGATGCAACCCTTATTCGCGCAACTGTCCACGCCGCTTTTTCCCAAACTAATGGAGATAATTACACCCTCCCGCGGACTTTTCTTTAGTAAATTTTGTGCTCTACAAATTTGTTCATATGCAATTTTCCTCTATCTAGCACCGTTTTTGTGTCGTCGCGGCGCAAACACCATCAGATGTAATTATGATACTTTATACAAGTATTTTTCGGGTTAACTCAGAGAGATTGAGCTACTGAGATTGAGATAATTACACCCTCCCGCGGACTTTTTTGTAGTAAATTTTGTGCATTTTTTCTCTGTCTAAATTGTTAAATAATATTTGAATAAAGGTTTTGAATTTGTTGGTACCTAATATTTTATTTGACGTTACAAAGTACAGTTGTCAGATCAATAATCAAAAAATTGTCATTTCACGTTTTTTAAATTGGTGATGTTGCCATGGCCACTTTAAAACACGCGCATTTTTGAAAGAGCGATTTAAACACGCCGAGGCGTGGTTTAAAAAGGTGAAATAAAAAAGGTAACGTAGGGCACCAATAAAAAAATATGGTAAAATTAAGATAAAATTCATTTTGTGTCTTTCATATCTTAAAAATAATAAGGTAGCTCAATCTCTCTGAGTTAACTCGAAAAATACTTGTATAATGTATCATATAATTACATCTGATGGTGTTTGCGCCGCGACGACACAAAAACGGTGCTAGATAGAGGAAAATTGCATATGAACAAATTTGTAGAGCACAAAATTTACTAAAGAAAAGTCCTCTAGAGGGTGTAATTATCTCCATTAGTTTGGGAAAAAGCGGCGTGGACAGTTGCGCGAATAAGGGTTGCATCATTTTGGACGCCTATAACTCTTAAACTATCGAAGATCGTGACACCCTACCGCGAACTTTTCTTTAGTAAATTTTGTGCTCTACAAATTTGTTCATATGCAATTTTCCTCTATCTAGCACCGTTTTGGTGCCGTCGCGGCACAAACACCATCAGATGTAATTATGCTATTTAATACAAGTATTTTTCAGGTTAACTCAGAGAGATTGAGGTACCCTATTATTTTTAACATATAAGAGACATCATATGGAGCATATTTGATCTTATGAAATTTTTTGTATCTCGAAAAATAAACTCGGTACAGACGAAAAACACATCAAATGAGTATTCCTCAAATGTAATTCACTCTACAAGTGACGTCACGCGCCATATTTGCGGACCGCCCACCATGCGCAACATCCTATCTTTAGTATTTATATCGTGGATATAGACTTTGTATTGGCTCGTTCGATGTGCAGAAAGCGGATTCATCAGATGTCACTATCAAAGTCTTATCTTCCACTTTCATGTTTCGCAAGTGATTGGTGAGTAATTGAATTAGCTTTTTCTTATTCTCTGCATTTTGCAGAAATTTCTGCCAGTCCCGAGGAGCAACATTACTGCCATTAACCGTACTGCGAACACCAGTTCCTCGTTTTGTCCTGGTTTGGCATTTCAAACTGTCTGGAATGTACGTGTTCCATACAATGTCCAAACGGCTCGTGGTGTTCAGTTGTGATCGAATGTATGGCTCAACAACGTTAACTGCATATTCACTGAATGTTTCGCGAGGATTTGGTTTGAGCATGTGTATAAGTACACTACCCAAACAATAAGGAAAAGACATCAGTTCATCAGAAATAATCAGCATTACACTTTCATTGAACTTTAACCTTAAGATAAGAAACGATTTTCATTCAACAATGTTATTTGAGCAACACAATGTACAATCATTATCATTGCATGAGAATACCAAGAATCGGATAATTCTATGAACCTTATTTTCAACTTCAGTTGGCTGAATGGCACCAGTAAGCGATTAATTTTATTAACAGATATTTGATTTATATCTCCAGTTATTGTCAGTAACTATCAAATCGGGTTTCATTAGCTGAGCCAATGCCGTTTATTCTATTACGATACATAGGACCGTTTTTAAGCGCAACAAAGGCGATTTTATTGGGTTTTTCGTGATTTTCGTGACATCCTGTACATATACGAAAAATATACTAGAAACATATTACATAGACACTTTAATTACGCATCTACTGGTTTTTATTAGAAAGCTCCAGCTCTTACCGTTTGCTTGCAATACGCATTTGACCATGCTTCACCCCCTCCGCCCCTGCCGAATCCGCCAGGGGGGTTTTTGAGAATGCCGCCCGGTTTTATTTTGTTCCTTATATCAAAATGAACGTTTCCTCAAATTTTGGTGCTTTTATCATTAATAGCGCGATTCCAGCAAAAAATGTCCTTAATCTACCGTACTATACCCAAACGTATACACTTGCTGTCTCGCATGCAATTATCCAGACGCTTTAAATAAAAATAATTTAAATTCGGTAGCAACACTCCTATAAATGATCTATTTATTAATTTAGCCACACCATTTGAATACTTAGGTGCATTATTCTTCACGTTTCAATTTCATTCTTAATTTAATTCGCAATCATACATTTCTCATCTGTGCAATTTTGCAATTAACCCACTTATGAAATAATTTTACTTTACACTTAAATTTAAAGACTATTGCTTTATAATAAAACATCTAAAGCTACTCTTAATGCTAACTTACCAAACTCTTCGCTTTATTTATAAAAGGAAAATAAATATTCATTAGACGTAATATGTGCTTCGTTGATTTATTATTCCTCGGATATTAAAATACAGTTTTCATCACGTAAAATCCTTTTATTTATTAAAACCAAACATTCCGCCAAATCAAGTGAGAAGAACAAGTTTAGGATACATAGTTAAAAGGCTATTTTAAGGATGTAGGTGTTGTACCTACACTATATTTGTTGCCAGCATATGCCAACTGCTTATAAGCAGGCACTTTTTCCGTACCTATTTAAGTTTGCAAAGAAAAGGCGGAAGTACATTTCAAAGCATATAGGAAGCTTCGGCTTCCCCTAAACATGCGAGGTATACTTATAGCAAAGAGTATATAATTATATACTCTTTGCTTATAGCAAAGTGTATATACTCTTTGCTTACCTATAGTGTCTCGAATCCATTACTTCTACTGTCAGTGCTCTGCTGTACGAGTTTTCACAGAAAAAAAAAAGTGATGCCACGAATCTCATAATTCGTCAGCCGATAGTGACCATAAAGAGAGTATGGTTACGAGGGATATTATTGCGATATAAAAGAGACCCTCAACCACTGCCATTGTTTGGACTTTCGTGCCACCGAATTCAGAGGTCTTTTTGTATTGAAAGAGCATATCTTCGACTCGCTGTATGTGCAGTAAAAGGTGCAGAATCTCCTGGTTATGATAGGCAGGTACGTTAGGAATTTTCCTTGCTGATATTAATTATTCTGTTAGAGTAAATTTATCACTTAATAAGATTAGGTTGTCGAGTATCAGCACTTGTTTGAAATTATTTTTATTTACTAAATAATTTTTCAATTTACTAGTGTTTCTTAGCAATGGTCCTTTTTAATGAAGGAGGTGTAGATTACAAATTTTGGATCTGACCTAGTGACCTTATTATTAGGTAAGTACATTCTTAAAAACACTCGTTTAACTTATATGTACGTCATTACTTTTCTAACTGTGTAATAAATGGCTTGATGTTTATATGAAATATAGCAAAAGTCGATTTCTGTCGTAATGTTCCATAAAATGTATTTTATATTGCAAATAATATTGATTTTTTCATTTTCTACAATTTTCTTGCTTAGAAGAACTTCACTCACATGGGTTCTTTTAAGAACATCTTAATAAATCTTCAATGCATCCAATCGAGAAGACCATTGGTTTTGAGACCGGTCTTCTGTCTTGTACCATTCTCCATTGTAATATAAACTAATGGCTCATCATCATTTTCCGAAGAAACATTCGTTCCGAGAAGACTTAAACGTCTCACATGCTTTGTAAGATTTTCAAATTATTATTTTATATTCTTAAAGTCTTAAATTTATTCTTACATAAAGGGGCTGAAATATGAAGAAGATCGTGGGGCAAATAGGTACCCCTTTTTGGTTGCTTAGGTTACTCTTCAAACCGCCCTCGTATGCCCAGCAAACACATTTATATATAAAATACATATAAGTTATATAAAACTGGAAGAAAAATAAGAGATATTTAATGTCAGGATGTCAGCAATTTTTAAAATAATATATATGTCTATTAGATGTAAATTCTTTATATCTGTAGTACATGAATTTATATACGTTTTATGTATATTTTATGTAATATTCACATAAAAAATATTAGTTGTAAAAGCGTTGCGATGACCAAATGGCAGCTACTCGAGCATAATGTAATTATTACCAATGTAAAAAATTATTTAAGCAGTTTCATACAAAAAAATGGAAAAACTACATTTCTACGTGCGACTGTACTTTTAATTAACTTAATTCTTGCACGAACCCGTTTTTACCTGAACTGAAAGCCGACAGTTTATTATGATCTTGAAAAGTGTCCCTTAACCGGATTCGAACCGTTGCGGGTGGGCGTCACAAATTCCGAAATCTGACATGTATTTCCTTTGTATCCGCATTGTACCACTGCGCTAATCTGAAACATTTCTTTTTTTTATTTCGTTCTTCCTAACTTTGCCCTGTTTCGCGAGTTTAAATTATGTTTGATTATATCGTTAAGTGAAGTCTTATTCAATGATTATACCTACCTTTATGTTAAAAATGACCAGGATTTAATTTATTTTATATTATTTATTTTCTATATAAATTAGACGCATTTTAGTCGATACGGATCTAATATTAAAGGTACGTGAACTACAATTTTTGGCGTTATAGAAAACCCGCGCGTGCGATTAATTATGCGGCGCAATTAGAAACGGACTTTTATTTTCGACAATATAATATATGTAATGATAATTTAGAATTATATTTACAGAAGGCATACATAAAAAATATGTAATACTTCTTACATATAAGAGTTTACATATAACGTACATAAATCTATTCATATAAATATGACAGCACATAAATTTCATGGGTAATATGTAATTATCTATATGTATATATTATATGAATGTCTGTATACAGAATATCCGTAAGTTTATATACTATTATGTAAAATATACGTAATCTGTTACATACGGTATATATAAATTTTTAAAGAACACTTACATACTTGATATATAAAAAAGCATATGTAGGGGTATTTACTTCAATCTTATATATGTTGTATGTATATTTTATATGTGTGTTTGCTGGGTGTGCTTCTTCTGATATTTGGTGTAATTATAAGATAACCAAAAGAATGATGTAATTACGAAGAAATTCCCGTGTGAATTGTGAATACATTATGTGTGATTAGAAGCAACGGATAAAGATAGAATCAGTAATTAATTATACATAACTCGATTTGTGCACATTAACATAATGTAGGTATCTACTTACAATATTGATCTGCAGTTAAGTGTAAAAGGCTATGAAAACCTTTAAATAGAAAATGAACAGTTAATAATTATATGACTCTATTTTTAGCCATGATTACCTTATTGCTACCTATTAATGGTAAGTATAGAAACCAAAATTGATTGAAATTGAATTATTTTAGTTGTTATAGTTTAATCAACACTTGAGAGTTCTACCTTTGAAAATTGGTTGAGTCACTTATCAGCGCACTATTACTATTACATATTCATTTCCACCTTATCATATATAAATGATAATCTTTTTACGCGTTACTAATGGAAAAACCGCATTCACGATTTTTTCGCCAAGATTTTAAAAATCTACTACGTCATTGATTTATGTAAATCAGATACCCAGAATACAGAACGATTATAATTAAAAAGTTGACTATCATCGTGATGATTAAGACTGCATTTATTAGGAACATTACCTAAAAGAAGCGAAAAAATGACAAACGTTGCAAAAAAACTGCAATCATTTATTGAAAACGCGCGGTACCCAAAACTACCCAAAATTTGTAAACATTTGAGTTATATAATCGCATTTATATTTCATAAAGAGAATAGGTAATCGATCTGTGGGATACAAATGAGTTTATAAGGCGCCTCCCCTATATAGAGGGCGCTTTCATAATAAAAAACTTCATTATAATTCAAATTGTAGCAGTGTTCGCGTGTGCACGCAAAACGTTCTCTTTAACATCATGTCCATAGACTGTGATGGTAAGACATAATTTAATTTTCTAACTTTCATAATGCATACACTTTTCAAATACTATAAAACGACGCTCATTTTGTAAACCAAATAATCGCATTCGGTAGTCAATTTACCGCCGCGTTATTAAGCGCCATCTACGTCTTTGTTGGAGAATGAGAGATTTTCCGAAATTATTTACGTTTAATTTAAGGGGGAATATTATGGAATATCTGAGAAATACAAATCTATTCATATTATCCATGAGACAAAGTTTCAGAATTAAATATACAGGGTGTCTCACGGTGACCGTCGGTTAGAAGTATATCAAGAACTGTAAAAGCTAGAAATTTGAAATTTTGCATATGCGACATGGAGTGTTTAATCTATTAAAAAAAAATATTTTCCAAATGGCAGCACTTCCGAAAATACCGGAAGTGGCCATCAACTTCTTTATTTCAAATACAAACCAGGCAATTTTTTTTCACATTCTGATGTGTCATAAAATGTTTAGTAAGTATGCTTAAAATAATCGGCGTATGAATTTTGATTGTTGAGAAAAAAAAATTTTTTCACTGAAAAATGTCAAAATCTTGTTTAGGAAATAAAATTGAAAGTCGAAAGTGGTAAAAGTTAGGGAAATGGGATTTTAGGTTCTCAATGTCAAAAGATTGAGACACAATTGTCTGTAATGGATTATAAAAAATTGCCCGCGGTTACGTATCTATTTGACGTTATTTCCAGACTTAAGAAAAACTTTAAAAAGTCTCTTTTTTTAAATGGAATGCCTATTTAATTATCGGCCTATTCGATGCAGAAATAAATTTCCTTTAAATTGATATATCATGTTCCTATACCTAAAATCAATGATTACAGAGTTATTTACATTTTTCTAATTAAATTTATAATTACATACTTTACAAAACATGGTTGGCTTTGAAAATTTTAAAAAAATTTTTATTCAATTTTTTCTTATGCTTTTATGATTATTTAAAATTCTATCTATGCAACTTCTTGACTATCCAAGGTCTCTTTCCGCCGAACGAACAGAACTTTCAGGGAAAACATTAAAATATCCCAAAACATTGGTTTCTGCAGCGTCATTGGGGACAATTGGCTTTGCCAAATTTCGTGGCGCATTTACTTCGCCTAAATTGAGAAAATTCTTTTCAATCATCCTGATTTTTCGTTCTGTCATTGTAGGTAAATGCGGATATTGTTGTTTAATATTTTAAATTACACCGTATAATTAATCAATGATTTTATTTTATTGACTGACAAATATTCAATTAATAATAACACTCTTTTTTTTTAGCTAACTTACTTGATACTTTATACTAAATTATACATAACAACATCCTCCCTTATGAATTAGTATCAAGTCTTTGTCTCTTAGCACATTCCCGCACTTTAATTCTTTTTTTTCTGTTTAGAGGTTCCTTACCCTGAGGAACATCTACTAATTCCCATGTTCTGTTGTATAGTTGAGATTGTATCTCTTTATCCATCGCATGTTTCCATAGGTCTGCATCTGGCCTGTTCATTGCTTCATTTACCGTTGTTGGATCAGAGCTGTCATCAGATCCCAAAAAATATAACAAAAAATCTTCCATACCTTTTGGTGGATTTTTTACTCTTGTACTTCTCCTTACACTTACTTCACTGAGTTCATCGCCAGTGTCCAAATTTGGATGTACCTCATCCTCCCTGGCTGCCTCTGGGTCAATCTTCTCATTCTCGGTTGTTTTCTCAGTGTCTGAGAAATAATAGAAATGAGAATTGCCTTCCTCACGACGATTTTCGAGATAAACACTTCCCTTCTCCCCTTCCGAAAAAATGACATCTCGCGAAATGATGATGTTATTTTTAGTAGGATTAAATAGTCTGTACGCTTTTTGCTCAGTACAGTAACCTACAAATGTACATGGAATAGACCTCGGATCCAACTTTTGTCTTTTTGCAGAAGGCACATGCGCATAGGCTTTGCAACCAAATGTTTTTAAATGAATTAATGACGGTTTGTTTCCCGTCCAAATCTCTTCTGGAGTTTTTTCTAACACCCTACAAGGAGATCTGTTCAGCAAATACACCACAGTATTTACGGCTTCTGCCCAAAAACGATTTGGAAGTTCAGATTCTATTAAAATACAACGTGCACGGTCTAAAATTGAGCGAAAAAGGCGCTCTGCTTTCCCATTTTGCATAGGACTATATGGACATGAAGTTTGATGCACTATACCAGCTTTACTGCATAGTTGAGCCATAGTTGAGTTACAATACTCTGTACCACCGTCTGTACGTAAAGTTTTGATGCTCTTTCTAGTCTGATTCTCAACCAGATTTTTAAAATGTTCAAATTTTTCAGCCACTTCGCTCTTTTGTTTGAGAAAGTATACAAAAGTTTTATGGCTATAATCATCTAGAAAGGTTAAAATGTATCTTGATCCTGCAATGGATTTGATTTGCATCGGTCCAGCTAAGTCGGAGTGAACTAATTGAAGTAGATCAGTTGACTTAGTATTACTCAGTTGGAATGGAAGTCGGTGACTTTTGCCTAGTAAACATATTTGACATGGTTCTATTGCTAAATCGCCACACATATTATCAAGTCCATGCACTAAATTTTTTGTTTTCAATGTTTTTAAACTGTCAAAACCTATATGAGCCATTCTTTTATGCCATAAAGTGACTGAAGCCGCTACACCTGTTGTCAATGGCATGTCCAAAACAAACAAGTTATTTTTGTGAGTAGCTGTTGCTATCACGTCACCTGCATTATTAAAAATTTTGGCTCCTTTTTTTGTAAACAAAACATCATTATCTTTGCTTACAATTTGACTAACACTCAACAAATTGATATCTAAAGTCGGAATAAAATATACATTACTTACAGATACACTTGAATTTGAGCCAGATACACTTACTGGAAGCTGCATGTTACCCACCTTTTCTGATAACATCTTATTACCTTCAGCTGTTGTAATACTTAATTGTGTAGTTTGTTTTACATTTGTTAATAATTCATCATTATTTGTAAGATGTACTGAAGCACCGGAATCTAGAAAATATTCTACATTTGCTTTTTTCTGGGCAGAAAAAGCAGTAAATAAACAGTTATTTTTAACACAAGATGCGCACTTATCACCCTTTTCATTCTTATCGTTTTTGTTCACGTTATTTTTAACGTCTTTGTTTGAACCATTCGATTTTTTAGGACAGTTCTTTGATAAGTGTCCGTAACCGTTACAATTGTAACACCTGGGACCAAACTTCTTTTTATTAAACTGTTTATTGCCGTTTCTGTTAAAACGACTTTCACTTTCTGTGGGTTTTTGTTCAGAACCATTATTTAAGTTTTTTGAACCACCGTAACCAAACATTGCTTTGTTACCTGCCTTTGTCATTGTGACATCTTGAAGAATTTTTGTTTTTATGGAATCCGTGGTGACCTTTATACCTGAACTTTCTATTCCCATAATCATTGTTTGATAATTTTCCGGGAGTCCGGCAAGCATAATTGTTCCAGTCCATTCGTCGCTAACTGTCAAACCAATACTTGATAGCTTAGACGCTGTGTTTATAATGACACCGACAAAATGTTCAACAGAATCACAATCTTCTAACCTTGTTGTAGTTAATGATCTTAACAGACCAACTTTTCTGGTTAAACCTGAGTCTTCAAAGGCATTCTTTAGTTTGTTCCAAACTTCTTTTGCAGTTTTCGTGTCCCTTACATGCACGAAAAGATAAGGTTCTATTAGAAGGATGATTTTGGACCTACATTTTTTGTCCGTCTTCTCTACATATTTGTTTACTGGAACTCCTTCTACATATTCCCATAATTCCTGATCCTCCAAATATGCTTGAACCGCAAATGTCCAATTATTATAGTTATCCCGTCCACGTAATCTTTCAATTTGATTTTGGATTGATGACATATTTTTAACGGATGGAGAATAAAACGGCACTTAATTAATCACACAATATAATCTAATTTAATGGCCCATAACCTGTTGTTTAATATTTTAAATTACACCGTATAATTAATCAATGATTTTATTTTATTGACTGACAAATATTCAATTAATAATAACACTCTTTTTTTTTAGCTAACTTACTTGATACTTTATACTAAATTATACATAACAACAGATATCTTTCGTTAAAGTGTTGAGTGATTCTTTATTCAATAGTTAAAGGTTCTGCAGGTCCGAAAGTAATACGAGCAAATTCGCCATGAATGTAAAACAAATTTAGAATATCAGCGTTTGTGTATTCCATATTTCCCAATTAAAAACAAATATTAAGCGCAAAAATCAAAATTCAAACAGATAACACTGATAACAAACGTAAATGTAGCGTAAACTTTCAAACTGATAGCCAACTGACAACTGTCATCATAAGAAACAATTGAATAAAAATTTTTTTAAAATTTTCAAAGCCAACCATGTTTTGTAAAGTATGTAATTATAAATTTTATTAGAAAAATGTAAATAACTCTGTAATCATTGATTTTAGGTATAGGAACATGATATATCAATTTAAAGGAAATTTATTTCTGCATCGAATAGGCCGATAATTAAATAGGCATTCCATTTAAAAAAAGAGACTTTTTAAAGTTTTTCTTAAGTCTGGAAATAACGTCAAATAGATACGTAACCGCGGGCAATTTTTTATAATCCATTACAGACAATTGTGTCTCAATCTTTTGACATTGAGAACCTAAAATCCCATTTCCCTAACTTTTACCACTTTCGACTTTCAATTTTATTTCCTAAACAAGATTTTGACATTTTTCAGTGAAAAAAATTTTTTTTCTCAACAATCAAAATTCATACGCCGATTATTTTAAGCATACTTACTAAACATTTTATGACACATCAGAATGTGAAAAAAAATTGCCTGGTTTGTATTTGAAATAAAGAAGTTGATGGCCACTTCCGGTATTTCCGGAAGTGCTGCCATTTGGAAAATATTTTTATTTAATAGATTAAACACTCCATGTTGCATATGCAAAATTTCAAATTTCTAGCTTTTACAGTTCTTGATATACTTCTAACCGACGGTCACCGTGAGACACCCTGTATATAAGTACAGATGTAAAGCAAATACGATTCCAATGTAAACATTTTCGGTCAACTGAGCAATCAAAATACCTAGCTACAGCTAGTTCACCTTAATTAAATTTTCTCCGTGGGCCAGTGTCAAATTTTCCTTGACCTATTGACGCCTATATAGGTATGGTATAATCACTTTTTAAGAGTCCATCACCAGTTGGAATTGAAACTGATTTCATGGGTGTCGCTGTATACATAAAATTTAAATAAAACATGGTTGTATAAACACAAAAAAGGTGTCAATGGATAGAGGAAGGTTTATTGTAGGGCTCTCCTGATAGGGATTTTAAAATTTTTCACAAAGTTTTTTGTAAAATTTGTTTGAAGTTGCTTAACCCTCTTCTTGGCAAGGTGTCTTGTGGCGCAGGAAAAAAATATTTTTCCATCTTTTCTGTCTGCTGCAGTGGTCCTTTTCAAAAATTTTCAAAAAAAAAATTTTTTTTTCAGAAGCTTGTATGATATTTTGACCTGTATCTATGGAGATACACTACCCAGTAGAGACAGATTTCAGTTTGTATGTTACAGTACACGTTGCTATGTTAGTGGGCTGTTATATTTTCTATCAATTATATGTGGAAATGCATGTAGAGTGATACATTATACTGAGAGAATAGAGTAATAATTCTAATGAAGATTTGTTAAGATTCATTTCTGTAAGTAACAACTGTAATTGTCAAGGGGGGGCCAGGGGAGCCATTGCCCCCCCCCCCTGGGAAAAAGAAAAAAGGCAAAAGTTATTAAAAATAAAAATAAATGTTGTACCAAATCTTGAAAAAACGCCAGAGCTACGAACCCCCAATAGTGCTTGCCCCCCCCCCCCCCCACCTGGAAAAATTTTCTGGCGGCGCCCTTGGTAATTGTTGTAATATTTCTTTACGGAATATGAGAATATGCATTTCTAGCAAGCCCATAGATCAATTTAGTTCTCTTGCTCATATTTAGTAACTGGAAAAGAAACATAAGAAATTAACATTTACCGTATCAAGGCGTCTGCAAAATCCGGCAATGTGCATCGTAATATACAATAAATTACAGTTTATTGCTTAACTTGCAGTGTATGGTGTAGGATACAACTACGAATTTCTAATAAACGGGCAACGTCTCTTCCGAGATACAAACTATTATAGGACGTGCTGCTGAATTATAATGAAACACGGTATACGGCAAATGTTATGCAAATAGTAATCTTACATATCTGAAAAAATTTTAGAAAATACAGGTTTTTACTGACAAAAATACAACATTTCTTACCTTGGCGTGCTCGTCAAACGTCACTTGCGCGCCATTTACCCCACACAGACGCAGACTTTGCGTTCCTAATTCAGCAAATTCCCATTTAATCAAATAAGAACTACACAAATACCTTCAAATAACGTGTCTTAGAAGATACATCGCCAAAGAAGTGACTAATTATGAAATCTGTAGGCTAAATTAATTCTTATAGAATACGTATCTAACAAGATACATTACCAAGAAGAGGATTAATATTTATTCAATTTCACGAATATTTTACAAGAAATACGAACAAAAATGCAAAATTCTAATACACGAGAGCCCTACAAGTACCTTTCCTCTTTGCAATGACATATTTTGTATTTCGATAAAACTATTTATTACTTATCCAAATTTTATGTATATTTCTAAACCCATGCAAGCGCTAAAATTTGCATAGTGCGTTGATAAACTTTGTAAAAATTAAAAAATCCCTATCAGAAGGGCCCTACAAGTTGTTGTGGTTATACAACAATGTATTATTTCAATTTTATGTATAGGTACATAAAAACCCATTCAATCAGTGTCAATTCCAACTGGTGATAGACCCTTAAACGTTGACTATAACCAAAGAGTATATAATTTATATACTCTTTGCTATAACTTAAGAACACCCAAAATGACCACAACCCTCAATTGTAAGAATGACCACAACACCTTAGTTCGAACTTAGAAATAATGTCCTAATTTACTTATACAGATTATCCAAAAAACATTTTGCATAATCATTAGGTACAAAAAGATAATAAAATCGTCATATAAAACATAATAATAAATAAGGAAGGTAACAGTTTAGAATCTGGGGCCATCTCAATTTGGGGTAAAAATGTTAGGAATGATAGGGACGGGGTCCCTTATAGGAAAAATGAAAAAAGTTTGTGTCGGCAAACGACCCTTTTTAAAAAAAAAATTGTTAGGCACTTAATTGTAGAGTTACGGTCTACTGTTCAATAGGTGGCGTTATAGGTATGAATTTTTAATTAAAAAATAAATATGAAACAAATAGTAAAGCATTACTCAATACATAATGGACAAGTAAAGAAATTGTAGAATAATTAAAAGAGGGTGGATATGTATTTATTATATACCTTAATCACTGTCATCTGTTGTCACAGTGGATAAACAATTTAGTAACTAAGGGTCATTAATCATTATGTTATACCTTTTCTTAGTTGTCTGGTAATACTCTCTTATAGGGGAAAAGTTGAAAGGGCTTTTTTGTACATGACCCCGGATTCTAAATAAATACCGATAACTCACGAGAACGAAGTGTTTGGCTACAAATTGACGCCTGCCTTTTGAGAAGTTTTAAAGCGATCCCTCTAATTCTATAGAGTTCAAGTTTTGAGAAGATTAATTCATGGTGGATACAGTCGAAGGCTTTTGCTAAGTCGCAACATATTATCATGGTGTGTTTATTTTTTTCAAAGCAAATCGACTATTTCTCCAGCTAACCTACAGAGTGAATCGATTATGCAATACTTATTTCTCAATTCATTATTACTATGTTTTGATAGGGTTCACCGTTCACGTACCTATCCAATTTATTCTAAAGTAGCAATAATATCCAAATTAGAATCAATCTCGGAATCAATCAATGGTCATTTGCTTAAAAGTCGAGATCAAGTAGTTGATCAACGAATTAATAAACATGATGGTAGACAATTTTTAAATTCCGCATTTCATCCTCATTTTGTCGATTAAATTAATTTCTGGTTAACTCATCAGTGATGTACAGGGTGGTCCACTTTCGTATAGAAACAGTCCTTATTTTAAGAAATAGAAAAAAATGGACCTAGGTGCCTGGAGTTCAATTTTAATGAGAAAATCACTGGCGCAAACAGAATTTAGCTATCTTTAATCGTTTGACCGCTATAGGGGACATTTCTCGAATTTAGTCGATTTCTTTAACGCGCTCCATAACTTTCTTATTTACTAAAGATAAGTGATTTTGACAAAATCTTTCTTAGAGCACTTTTTCACGTAGAATCCATCGCGATAGACAGTTTTTATACAGGGTGTTTGGTTTTCTTGGTACGACTCTAAACTAAATAAAAAATATTTGGAGCATGGAGCTAATAAAAACTTCCAGAGATAACTAAGACATTGTCGTTTTAAATCATACTGCCGTCTTTTGTTATAACCATGGAAACCGAGATGGAAACCTAGATGTCTGCAAGCAAAATGTTTTAATCTATAAAAATAATACCTATTTACTTAACCTAAATATAACATCTCTTAAAACAGGGGGTGTTTCCATAAGAAAGTGTTCAATTTGGACCACCAGTACAAGTAAAAGGACGCATATCAGATTCGACAAAATGGTGCTAATCGCCGTTGGCAGTTTGTGTAGTCGGCGAAAAGGTCGTCAATGTTTGGTCATGTTTGGCATTTTAGACTTTTTGTGTTAGCGTTATGGCTATTCGGCGTTTTGGTCACGATGATCGCATATTAGATTCGGTGAAATCGTCCTAGTCGGCGATTGGGCCATGATCGGATCATAGTGTCGGCGTTTTGATGATTCCACGAAATGTTCTATAACCTCGTTCTGTAAATCCCTAACTTCCGTTGCCCAAACTGGGCCGGAATAATAATTCATACAGCAAACTTTCTCAAAATAGTATTTTAAAAAACAAGTTTCATAAGGCAGGTTTTATGGCACGGATCGTAATTTAGAAAACGAGTGGGATAGCCTATAGCCACGAGTTTTCTTAAGGATGAGTGACATAAAAACCTTATGAATGAGTTTTTTATACTATTTTTAAGAATTTGCGCCTTTTGCAAACAATTTTAAATAAATATTTGAAATTATAAAAATCTGGGGAATTTTTTAGAGATTGACACTTGGAACATTAAACTGTACGCTATACGCAACTGGAAAGGAAACGCACATAAGTAACACTGAAGCCACAGGCAAGTTAGGCAACCCTCAACGAATGAGTATCTCTATCTTTTTCTTTTGCACGCAACGTCATACAAACGATGACACGGAGAATAAAGTGCAGGTGTTAGGTAAAAAAAATACGTTGCGGCAGAAGTATCCCTCTCGTCTGCTCTACTACCGCAACAAGCTAGAAGGCGACAGAAGTACCTACTCCGCATCTGTCTTTGTCAGCTTCAACGCTAAAACCATTATTTTGATCTTTAAAATGAGCTCTCGGTTGATCTCTTAACAAAAAATAGCTTTATGATCTTATATCTTAACTATAATAACGAAATTTCAACGTTTTTTCTATTTCACGTCGTTTACAAAGCTATAACTGCACTAAAAGCGATGCGTTAATAGAAATTTGAGTGCGTTTATAGCGCTGGTGTAATTATATTTTTTAATGTTGGCGACACTGAATGTCAGAAATTACATTGTTTTTCATATTTTAGTTTAGACTTACTTACCATACTTACTAAGCAGTAAGTAAATTGATAACCTAAGAAATTGATTGCCAGCAATTTCTCGTATTTCAAAAGGAGTACCTATACGAAATGCTATCATTAGAACTCATTTTTAATAAATTTAATTATCATAAGTTTTTGAACTCAAAAATCGTAGTAGCGACTGTTAACTGCCACAAAAGTCTCTATTCAATTGTAAAATTTTTATTAACATGAAAGGCACAAAATAGAAAAATAGTATAAAAAACTCGTTTCGTAAGTCCATAGCAGTGAACTCTATGAGTTCACTGGCCCTTTTGGTCCATAGTGGAACTTGTCCATTGAAATACTCGCCGCGTAGTATTTCAATTTTGGACGCGTGCACCAATGTGTGACTTATGAAACTAGTTTTTTATTATACTATTCACAAAACATCCATTGTATATCGAGAAATCGCGAAAGAAAGATCGGACAATGCAATGCACACTTGGCAACCCTGTACATTAATTTTACTATGCGTCGTATGACTCGTATGTTTAACAAGAGGATCGATACGCGTTGCACTTCTACACAAGAATGAATTTTTAATTGATTCAACTTATTTCCATGCACCAAATTGAAAGGCGTGTCTGGCATACGCGTTTAGCAACTTTTGAGTTGGCTTGGCATCAATGTTCATGAATTATCGTGTTAATAGATCGGAACATTACTTGTCTTTAACCACTTAATGTTATCTCAAAAAGTCATCGTATAACCAAGTGAGATAATTTGAAGCAGTTTTAAAAAAAGTTATGGTCTTCATGGTCGTAACCTTTTAATATTTGATTATTCCCCGTATATTAAATAGGTTTGTCTGCGCAGATAATTCCCAATTCGTTCTACTGTTCTACACAAAAACGTTTTGTTCAAACCGCAGAGCACATTAATAACCTCCTCTTTCGTTTCGCACTTCTGCTTAAGTTATAAAACAGTTGCCTTACGCTCACAAACGCTCATTTGTTTTTGGTATTTTAGTGTTTTTAAGTTTAAAAATGGCACCTACAGGTAAGAAATACAGTTCAAAATTTAATTTATTACTCACCTCCGCTTTTTGAATATCCCTACAAGTTGCGATTAAACATCCCGGTGGATTTGCACTTTTCAAAAATTGCCGAACTAAACCTAAACCCAAACCGCGGTTACAACCCGTTATTAAAATTGATTTCATAATCACACTTCCCGTCTGTTTTTGTTATACGTACGTCTGTGAGGTTTTTAATTTTTTTTTGATTTTATTTAATTACGACAGAAAAAGCAATTCCGATTGTATCAAGGTCATTGTAGTGTAGTTATATTTCTAAATGGCGCTGTTTGTACGTACTTTAAGATGTTTTAATTTTCCAAATCTATATAATCATAATCTTAATCGTCAAATTGTTTTTTTGCAAAATGTGAATCTAAAGTTTTATAGCAAAAAACGTAAGTAATCCTTAAATAAATCTAGCGACTGGCCTTCAAAACGTATCCCTTTCAATTCATTAAATCATTGACAAATACATCGTCATGCTTCCTGAAGATAGTAAATAACTTTCTTGACAATTCATATAACCCCACTTTATTTATCCTCAGGTGAAAATCAGTACCAGTATGACTTGGTGGTGCTGGGCGGTGGCTCAGGTGGATTGGCAGCAGCAAAGGAAGCAAGTGCCTTAGGTGCAAAGGTAGCTGTCTTGGATTACGTTACGCCGACCCCAATTGGAACAAAATGGGGATTAGGCGGTACTTGTGTCAACGTTGGATGCATACCGAAAAAGCTCATGCATCAAGGCGCGCTTCTTGGGGAGTCGATAAAAGTAAGCGTGCACATCTGTTTTAATTACACACGTTATATACCTCCTTTAGGATGCTGCATCATACGGTTGGGATTTAGAACCTGAGAATATCAAAAACAATTGGGCTTCACTTAGACAGGCCGTTCAAAACCATATCAAATCAGTTAATTGGGTCACAAGGGTGGAGTTACGAGACAAGTATGTATTTTATTATCGAAGTAACTAATTTAACCTCATTTTAATAGAAAAGTGGAGTATATTAATGGGCTTGGCGTATTTAAAGATCCGAACACAATTCAAACTATTACAAAACAAGGTGAACGTACACTTACCGCAAAATATATTCTTATAGCAGTTGGAGGTAGACCACGTTATTCCGACATTCCAGGTGCAATCGAATATGGTATTACTAGTGATGATATTTTTAGTTTAGGAAGAGAACCAGGAAAAACACTTGTTATTGGTGCAGGATGTATCCTTTTTCATTTTTTCGTAATATTTTATCTCTCAAAGGGTGAGTAATACCAAATTTTCATATCGTGAAGTACCTTTTTGTATATCAATATTTCACAATCGGGCATTCTTTAATTAGAAACTCCACTATACAAATAGAACTACAGCAAAACTGTGGCATTTCTAAAATGTAATCCAAGTAACATTTGTACAATTGTAACCATTATTTCATCTAACTGTTCCCTCCTGTTAATTGTGTGTTTTTGAACTAAACCAATACTAATTTATTGCGTTGAGCCCAGAATCATATCATTTGGCCCACTCAGAAGACTTTGATAAACAAAAAAAAAATCTGTTGAATACAACTACATATTATTATTGTAATTTGAAACATTAATGTAAACATTTTTTACTAAAACTAATATTAGAAAACTAGAGACATGCACAGAACACTAAATTTAATAATATAACATTGAATCATTTTGTTTGGCTCAATGTTAGGGATTCAGTGATTTTACCGCTGCGGAACATCTCCCTTTTTCTTCAGAACTGCTTGAATTTGCTTTAACTTTTAACAGACTTCTAAATTTGAGCCTTTTTTTTTAATTCTGGAACTTCTTAAATCATGCTGCCCTCTTTTGTTAGCCATGGAAACCTAGATATCTGCAAGCAAAAAATTTTAATGTTGCAATAATATTTGACAAATATTGTTCAAGTGATACATGAATATTTAGCAAATGTTTCGCTCTTTTCAAAAACCCCAAAATGTACAAGAATCCGTATGAAAAAATGTAATTTAGGATTTTATAAAAAACCGAACACCCTGTATAAACACCCTATCGCGATGGATGCTACGTAGAAAAGTGCTCCAACCAAGAAAGATTTTGCCAAAAGTAATTATCTTTAATAATAAGAAAGAAGAAATCTACCAAATTATAGAAACACCCCCCCACCTAGCGACCAAACGATTAGAGGGAGCTGAATTCTGTTTGCGCCAGTGATTTTCTCATCAAAATGGATCAACATTTTGAACTTTACTTCAGATATCAATCTTGCCATTTTTCGATAATTAATGATGTTCCATTTTCTTTATTGTGTGCAGCCCTTTGCAAAATAATTATTACAGACATTTAATTATTTGAATCACATGTGTTGAGGTGTCAGGTGCATCAAAATCTTTTGTCACTTATAATTGCACAAGAGGTTTGTATTTTACCGAGTAAATTTGGGTTTAATAAGAATCTGTTGCCTGTAAACCGGATGTATTGATCTGTTAAGGTGATTCAAGTAATACATTCACATTCACAGTTTATCTTTTTTTCCTAAGATATTTTGGTATCACTCAAATCCACAATTTTGAATTTATTTTACTCACACATTTCAATCTATTCTTGTAAATTTTTCCTATAGCTTGGTAGATATTGGTCTTGAATGTGCAGGATTCCTCAAAGGGTTAGGATTTGATGCTACAGTAATGGTTCGTTCAGTCGTATTGAGAGAGTTTGATCAACAAATGGCGAAGATTATTACAGAATCAATGCAGGAACGTGGTGTTAACTTTTTATTCAAGTAAGTAATGTGCTACATTATTTTATAATAGAGAATTTTTTTAATGATTGCTATCGTAGATGTCTACCAAGCTCGGTTGAAAAATTGGATAATGGTAAACTATTTGTACGATGGACCAATAACGAAATGGAACAATTTTCCGATACTTTTGATACAGTATTATTTGCCATCGGTCGTCGTGCACTTACAAGAGAATTACATTTAGAGAATGCAGGGGTTGAGTTGATAGGTGAAGGTGATAAAATCGATGTTGTTAACGAACAAACGAATGTACCACATATCTTTGCTGTTGGAGATGTTTTATATGTAAGATTGATCGTGGTTCATTAATTCATTATCAGCACGGTTTTTCTTTTAGAAAAAACCCGAGTTAACTCCGGTTGCCATTCATGCAGGAAAACTATTAGCAAGACGTTTGTTTGGTGATTCTACCATGTTGATGAACTATCATAATGTCGCAACCACTGTTTTTACACCAATGGAGTATGGATGTGTTGGTATATTGTCATGTCAACTGCTACTAAACAAAACTAATTTCTCACCTACAGGTTTAAGTGAAGAAGAGGCATTGGAGCAATACGGTGCTGACAACATTGAAGTGTATCACGCCTACTATAAACCGACAGAATTTTTCGTGCCGCAACGTTCAATTGTACATTGTTATTTGAAGGTGGTTGCATTATTGGAAGAAGATCAAAAGGTGCTTGGACTTCATTTTATCGGACCACATGCGGGTGAAATTATTCAAGGTTTCGCTGCGGCTATCAAGTATGTGTTAACATAATGTGATAATTGTTTAGTAAGTTTTTTTTTTATTTTTGCAGTTGTAACTTAACCATGTCAATATTAAAGAACACTGTTGGTATACATCCTACAGTTGCAGAAGAATTTACCAGAATTAACATAACAAAAAGATCAGGAAAAGATCCTAATCCGCAATCGTGCTGTAGTTAAGAAGAAAGTATTAACAAGTTTAGTTAGTTTGCACACATTTTATATTATAGTGCTGTTACTTAAGCAAATTTTTATTGGTAAATTTTTTTATTTATTAAATGTAGTAAATGCTGAACTATTTTAATACATGTGTAAATAACATTCATCTTTTAAGTAATTGTGTATTATTTATTTAACACAAACTCTCTTTATATTTTATTTTCTTACCTACCCTATCTGCATGTTTTCATTTATCACGACGTCATTGTGACTAATAGTAATTGTACAAATGCTCACTAATGTTCGCAATAGAAAAAAAGGTGGTGTACAATGAAGTGCAACAGAAGTATCTTATAGTACCTAATTACTAACAATTTTGAATATAAGGATAAGAATGACTGGAAACTTAGCAATCGATTTTGTAATACCTCCTCCTCTCTGCAGTTGAAGCAGCGATTGCTACTGTGACACTCGCTGCAATACATCTTTTGATTCACTCTATCGTACATTTCAATCCCAAGGGTAGATTTCTGAAATCTGATTGCCCAGTTTCTCTTTCTTAACTTCCTCAGTCTCTCAAGTTGATCCTCGTTCACTTTGAATATTCCATTTTCTCCTCAACAAATTTCTGTCCTCATTATGTCTCTGATAAGTTTCCACGCTTGATATTTTGATTGCCTCCACAAACATTTCTTCAACTATTTCAATGATATCATTGACTTTTGGTGTTGTTACAAAATCTCTGGACGTTTTCCGCCCCTGTGGTTGAGGATCGAAAAGTTTGAATATTTCAGTTGCTCCTCACAGTATTCAATTCCTTCGAGATTTTATGTCCCAAAAAAGGTATGTCCTTCCGAAATTCGGAATTTTGACTTTCCTCACGCCTTTGGTAAGTCTGTACGATTGGCATTCTGGTTGTCTATTGACCTTTCCATAGTAATGCTACATATGGATGGCAATCGCCTGATTTGATCCGACCATCTGTTGCTCTAAGAAGCCCAATATCTACATCTTTTAACTGAATTTCACAGCGGGGAATGCAGCATCAGACACCATCTGAGTTATATACGCATCTGATGTATTTGTTTAGAACCTACTTATGTTTGAATAAAGTTTTAAGTTTATTAGGATTTTTATTATTTGTGACTTACCAAGTTACAACAATAGCCACTGGTTCTCTCTTGATGGTCTTGTGGGAAACGCCCCAAGCGGTGACGAGATTGTGTCCTGAAGGCCTCTCTCCTATACCGACGGTCAATTCATCAAGTTCCACTTATCCTTGAGCTAAGCTTATGTGTTGTGAGTTATTATGGTTGTTTACAGTTTGTTCTGTTTATGATATATATAAACACTTTTCTTGAACTAAGCGTTATTCTTACCAGTTCAACCTGGAATACCCCCACAGTGGGACATTTGTCTATAGTGGTTGGGTGGTATGGAAGTTTAGTTCTTTGGAGTAAATACCATTATACCTGTTACTTCCATTGTTTTAGATCCATTTGCAAAAGTATGGATATGGCAGGTTGGGACTAATCTTCCGCATCGATTCCTCTATTATAAATTGAAGAACAAGGTTTAGCAATCACTTGATAGCTCTAGTTATTCTTTTCAGACGCAAGGATGCCGGCATGTCCTGCTTTCGCCTGCGGAGATCTAATGGGAGCAGATCCAGAAGGGCCTCCATAATGGTTATTCACACATTGTGTCTGTGCACATTAGTCTTTGTAGAGAAGTGCTAATAGTTGTCGAGGTTTTCAGCCACCAGACACCCATTGTGGAAGAGAACTACAAAGTCTTCCAATTGCAAAACAATAAAAGGTCCTAATTTGCTTTGTCCTCTTTAAAATCCAGTTCAGTTTGTTATCAAGTGTTATACCATTGAGTAATAAAATGATTATTTACTCAATGGAAGGAGGGAAAGGGAAACCAAGGAACAGGAAGCGAGAAAGACCAAGAAGAAAATGGATGGACCAGATAGAAGAATATGGGAAATGTAAAGGGAAAACAAAGGAAGAGATGAAAATATTGGCAAGGAATAGGAAGGCATGGAAGAAATGGAGTAAAGATGAGGAGGACCATGACTCACAATCCGACGCCTGAAAGGGCAGGAAGGATAGGAGAAGAAGAAGAAGAGACTCTCAATGGTTATACTATTGTATTTACAATGGTTATATGTATACCTAGATTATGCACTGGATATATATGGATTTTTTGAGTTTCAGCAGTTACACAATCCAGCTGTGTTACGCCATGATGGCGTAAATCAGTTTCTATTGTTTCGAAGGTGGTTTTGTCAAATGAGTCTACTACATTTATGAAAGCTCCCCAAGGTGGAGAGGACTATTTTTATAGTGGCTACAGGAAAGTGAGCTTCTCAGTTAGCACCTTAACTGTCTCCAAGAGTTTGTCCACATAGGAAGCATCTTCTTTGCATTCTGTCATGCTTTTCTGGATGTAGCTCGATGGGGTTGAAAACATAGAAAGTTGGCTATTGCAAGAGGACCACGACTTTCAATTAGAATCCTTAGGGGTTTCTTATAAAAGAGTGGTAGTGTTATATGCATAGGTTTGGACAAAACAATAAATAATTATAAATAATGTACAAACTTTATTTTGTGTCTAAGTGTAATAACCGGAATTATATTACTAACTAAACTGTGGGACTGTCTAACTGTTGCTGTTGATTTCAATTAACACTGTTCCTTAACTGCCCCAATTTGTCCTTGCATCTCATATTTATACCGCCGCATATTCTTTCCTGACAACTCCCTGTTACAAATCAAAGTGCTCCACGTGTTGAACCTTGAATATCCACAAAATCCTTCCGTGGCCCTAATTCATATTGAGTTATGGTAGGAAGCTGATAAATATAAGTTTAATTTCCAGGTGATTTAATCTAACGCCAGAGTTTTTGTTCTTACTATTTCATAGAAATGAATTTCTTGTTAATCGTGACTAATTGATGTTAATTGATTTTCTATAATATGACAATATTGACCACAATAATTAATTTTTTTTATCATTATATGAAATTCACTGATTTTGTGGAAAGCTCATCTGATGAATCCATGCCCCTTATTTTTAGTTTATGCTATTTTCTTAACGCTCATGCATGAAAGGAGCCTTCAAAAGGAGGTACATAAATAGAATTAGTCATAAAATCCTGGTGGGATAGTGCATAATCCACTTCATTATACACCAAAGGTTACAGCCGGATTTAGGAGTGTGGAGAGTGGGGGTAATGAAAGTGAAAAAAGTGGAGGCCCTTTCAATAAATAATCTTTGGATAATTTAGGTTTTACATTATAAAGACAAGTCTGAAGACTGAATAGTGAAATCTCTACTTATTATATTTTTCCAGGAGACTAAAATTGATCACAATAATCGAAAACTAGACACGAATTATTTTATACAATTTGCCATGTTTGAAATTTATTTAAAAATGTTATAAAATTCAAGTCTGTGAACAACCTCAATCTGTGGGGGTCTTGGAGCTCCAGTCTCGGTTAGTCCGCCATGAATTTGGTACTGCCAAAGATGACATTATAATTTCAGTTGCAGCTACAGCAAAATATTTTTGGGGTTGCTGCCATTCATACATAATTTTAGATTTTTAGCTTTCTACTTTATTCATAACAATGTGAAACACTAAAATAATTAACTTTGATAAATGCAAAATTTTATTACAAAAACTTTTGGTACCAACTTAAAATAACAGGAACTTAAGGAAACAATTAACATACAAATAAAAATTATATATACGTATAAAGACACAATCAATTCGTTTTAACTTCAACTGTAGGTTTCAAAATAATTTCTCGCAGGTCATTTTTTATCTTTAAAAATCTTCTTTTAAATTCCAACCCACACCCTCTCGATAATCGAAAATCTAACAGTATTTTTCCATTCATTTCGATAACATTGGCCTTAAACACTAGTTGCGCTTTTCTACTATCGGTTGTTGAAATGGTGACCTAAAATTAATTACTCAAATAGATATTAATCACATTGTATAACATACTCCGGCTTCATCCATTGTCCAAGTGCACAAGAGAGCATCCAACAGCAAGCCTAACTTTTGAACAGTTTCTTCACAGTTAGTGTTAACAAAAAATCTCGTCATTCGTTTAATTAAATGTGGAAAATCATTCTAAAAATATCATTTTAATGGAGTTTCAAAAATAATGATGATTACAAACCTTTTTATGTGTTTGAGTAAGTTGTATTTGAGAACTAATGAGTAGATCATCGTTTTGAGTTGGTTGAGAAAAGTAATGGTGATCGTTACCTTTGAGCAATTCGGCAACATTTTCCGGATGAACACGTGCCGAGTTACACGGAATTGGTTGGGATAATGCGAAGACAGGGCAGTCATCATCTACACATTGGAGTTGTGGAAGGGTGGAATCTTAAATAACGAATAAATTATATTTAATAGTAACAATTTACTTAAAACTGTGCTAATTAAAAGCAAATATATAAAATTTGAAAATGATGTTTAATTTCTGACATTTATGCTTTGGTAATCTAGCTTTATGATATCGAAATACATCACACCGCTAAATTGCCAAAGTAAAAACATCAAAAGTGCGGAGTTCTTCATCAATGGGAGGTGTCACCCCGGAAACTGAACACATAGTAACAAACCTTTTACAACGAATTTCTTTGTCAACCATGGATGTCTTAAAATAAGTTCTGTTGGTAGGCGTTTCTGAGGATTTGCTGATAATATTTTTCTAACTAAGCTTAAAAGCGTATTTTCAATTTTACTCCAAGGTGTTATAAGTAAATACTGATCGTTTATCCAAAGTTCATATTCGGGACAATCCATAGTTGGTTGATCCCAAGGGAGCTCACCTGCTACCATTGCAACTAACACAATACCACATGACCAAATATCTGCCGGTGCGGCATTATACGGATTTTGTAAAACTTCCGGTGCGATATACGGTAATGTACCACATCTACAAATGAAATATTAAGCGAATTACAAATTTATAAGCGTTATACACCAACTTTTTCTCTAATAACCGCTCTTTTCCTCTCAAGCGGAAAATTGTGGCCATACCGAAGTCGCTAATTTTAAGGTTTCCATTAATGTCGAGTAGTAAATTTTCCGGTTTAATATCACGATGTGTGATACCCCTTTGATGTAAGTAACTTAATCCCGTCAATAACTGATGAAAATATTTCTGCGACTCCTCAATCGGCATCCCAATATCCGGCTCTAGTTGTAATGTTTCCTTATAATGATTAACAAACGAAGCTACTCACCAATTCTGTTAAATAATTCTCCGCCAGCGGCAAACTCCAAGTAAATAATTTCGCAATTTACATCAGATATGAATCGACTACCGTACAATTTTATTATATTCTCGTGATCTAAAATACTATGGATTCGTACCTCTCGACGTACACTGTGAGCTGCATCTTTGTGTTTGTTCAGATCAATGATTTTAGCAGCTAAGGTCTCTTTCGAATGACGATGCATTAACAGCTTCACCCTTTAATTATAACACTTTAAAAAAGGTGGGTTTACTTATGGATTAACTTACTCTCCGTAAGCTCCTTCGCCGAGTGTTTGTAGACACATCCAGCTGCCTGCAAAATCCTGGCAGTTTGAAAGATCTAATATTACTTGTTCATCAGGTAAATTCCGAGCTGTAAATTAACAATTAAACTGCTTAATTTTCGTAAATTAAACATAATGTAGAAAAACGCTAAAATTTGCTTGGCCATTCCTTGACAATTGTTATTGATCATTTCTTGGGTATTCAAGGATCAAGGAATATGAGCTTTACAATGTTAGCAGTACTACATTCCCTTTAACTTAAGCATAACGCTTCTTATTTATACTTAGTGAACACTTACACATTGTATTAAAACAATTAGAAGACCGTTTTGGGTAAATCAAACTTAAAACGATGCAATAAGGCGGAAAATTTGCTGAAGAATTATTAATAAATAAATATTTTAGGTTAGTTAAGAATCTAGTTACCGCTTAATTTTAGGGTTTTTACTTGTTTATTTTGTGGTGGTGCAATTGTATTTAATGACTCCTCGTATTTTTAGTCACGTAAATTTCATATTTCGCTTTTAACGTCTAATATCTGAGTGAGAAAGCAACATTGACCATGTGATCCTGATCCATACTATTTTTCTTTTGCATAAACTTAACCTATCTTTTCCATTTCATGTAATTTTTGAAACTATTTGTTATTAAATAACTATTTTTTAGTCATTTATTGTGTTTATTAGTTCTACCTTGGTAATACCAAAGACAGAAGAAAACCTTGTTGGTAGAAATAGTCATGGATTTTTTGGAATATTCCGATATAACAGCCGAAATAAAGGGATGCATGGTAAGCAAGAAAGAATTACTACCTTTATTTGTCACATTCTTGATGTAAATTAGGTACCTATTCCGTAATTTTACCTATTCATTATTGTTACTAACACATTTCGTATGTAACAAATGATGTAGCAAATTCTGTACTGCATGCCCCAAAATTGCACAAATGACAAATGGAGGGATGCAAGAATACAGGGTTATTATATTATTGAGTATTTATAGTGCATCTAATCTCAATAATAGAACAAAATTGTCCCTGCCAGAAGATTGGTAACAGTGAAAATCAAATTTTCAATCTGTTTTTTACTGCTAGCTCAAAAAATATGCACTTTTTAAAAAAAACCATCCTGTACAAAAAGAAATAGTTATTTACAGTAACAGTGAGGAAGGTAAAACTTTCGTTCACGCGAAGATGCAATTCAAGTGAACGAATGTGACCTTACTCTCGAGTGCTGTATTTGATTTTGTTCGATACCTCTTTAGAAAGTTACTCTGTAACTTTATATTACAATTGGAATTATATATATAGTTAGCTCTACGGGCCTTGTAGACCCATGGCTTGTTGAACGACTCTTCTCCAGTCTCTTCTAACCCCTGCTTTCGAAAGCCAATTTTTGATGCCCAGAGTTGCTAGGTCTTCATATATTGCATCCATCCATCTTTTCTTTGGCCTTCCTCTCTTCTTATTTCCCTGAAATTGTCCATGCAGTAGTAATGCTGGCACTCTGTTCTGGTCCATACGTATCACGTGGCCCAACCAACGTAACCTTTGCGTTTTTATGGAAGCTACTATGTCCACATCCTGGTAAAGCTGTCTCAATTCCTGGTTGGTTCTTCTTTCCCATATACCATTAACTTGTTTTCCTCTGAATATCTTTCTTAATATTTTTCTTTCCCATGTATTTATCTTTTTTTCGTCACTTTTTGTTAGGGTTAATGTTTCACAAGCATATGTCACTACTGGCTTTATCACAGTTTTGTATATTCTTAGTTTTACTGATCTTGACACCACTTTAGATTTTAGAACACTCATAAGCCCACCACTACATCTATTTCCCGCTGTTATTCTTGCCTCTACCTCCCTGGTTTGGTCACCTACTGCAGTTATTAATGCTCCTAAATATTTAAATTCTTGCACCTCTTCATATCTTTGATTTCCTATTACAAGGTTGCTTCTTCCTCTATGCTTTTCCTTGCTGATTAACATATATTTGGTTTTACTGCTATTGATTATTAATCCTACCTTTTGGGCTTCTCTTTGCAAAATAGTTGTTATATGCACCAACTCCTCCTTTGTTCTTGTTAGTAGCGCAACATCATCCGCGAAAGCTACGCACTGGTGCATCCTATTTATTATTGTACCAGTAATAATAATAATAATAACATTTATTTGTGTGTTTGTGCATTGATAGTTGCTTACACGCGTCCAAGTAAATACATACATAGGTATAAAATAAATATATAAATACATACAGTAGAAATGACTTGAAAAGTGTTACATACAACGAGAACAATCTGTAAAAAAAAAGACAAACAAAAAGTATGAATATGAACTGACTAACGATTTGCAGTAAAAGTAAGAAACTCCTTGATACTGTAAAAACAGTTATTGATTAGTAATGTTTTTAACTTTCGCTTAAATATACATTTATTTGCAGCTGTTTTTAGATCACACGGAAGTTTATTAAAGAAATTTATACCGGCAACGTTTGGTGATTTAGTGCAATAATTATTATTTACTTTACAGTGTACGAAATTGTATTTGTGCCTGGTGTTGTGGCTATGAATGTCGCAGTGCCTTAAAAGGTTGTGCTTATTTAAATGAATGTAGTCTAGTAGTTTGAGGAGCTATATAGATGTTACGGTCAGTATTTTTTTACTTTTGAAGATTTCTCGACACGATGTTCTCCTAGTAATACCAAAGATTAATCTGAGTATCCTTTTTTGTAGGATAAAAACCCTTTGAATATCTCGACCTTGCCCCCATACTATAATACCATGCGCGATAGCTGAATATCCATAAGCATAATAAACATTTAAAAGGGTTTCAGTATCCAGCATTGATTTCAAGGTAGTCAATAAGTAATAACATTTGCTTAATTTATTGCAGTTCTGTGTATTTTGGTTTTCTTTATTATACCCTCTAGCAACAGATTAAACAGAACACACGACAACGGGTCTCCTTGCTTAAGTCCATTGTAAACTTGGAAAAATTGGGATATACCTTCCGATATTCTTACTCGGTATTCTGTGCCTTCTAAAGTCATTTTTGTTAACTGCACTAATTTTTTGGGTACTTCTAACTCGCACATTGTTTTAAATAGCATATTTCTATCAACGCTGTCGTAAGCTTGTAGGAAATCGATAAAGAGCACGTGTATATCAATGTTCTGCTCAAGGCATTTCTCTTGTATTTGTCTAATAACAAATATTTGATCTATTACGGATCTATTTTGTCGAAATCCACTCTGGTATTCCCCTATCCTGTTTTCCATCTGTTTCACTATTCTATCCGTTAGTACTTTAGCTAGCACCTTATACCCCGTGTTTAATAGCGCTATTCCCCTGTAGTTGCTACAACTGGTTTTGTCCCACATCTACAGACTTTTCTATTCCTATTCTTCCATATTACACATGCGGTGACCATGTTATGTTCTTAATTCTAACAAATAGCGAAAGTAAATATAGGTAGGTACCTACGCAAGTTTAAAAACTTACCAGAAAACTATAAACTTCAATACACAATAAGTAATAAACTACAAAATATAAACGCAAAACCCAATAATGAACGGTTATGTGACGCTGATGTACTTCACATATTTTAAACGAAAAATACCGCCCTAAAATCAAACGCTTATCGCTTCGTTTGAAATGTCACAATTTAATTTTATAATTCTCAGTACCAACTAATTTTGTGAACAGGTTAACCAACCTACAAATCCCCTTTCCTCTTGTGAAGTCAACACCCGCATTTCTCTACCAACTATTTTCCTATAGCAGTGGACAGTCTATTTTTAGTGGTTTGTGGATTCACCTAACTTTTTATGTAACGTGTATTAGTTTTTATACACGTATCTTAAAAATATACGTGTACACGTATACGCGTGTACACGTTCTCACCCCTAATTAAAATAATCACAAAAAAGAATTAAGCCGTTCCACAACTTTTTGTTCACCTTTCACTATTTTCCCGTCATCTAAAATTTTATCAATCACTGTTGGTGGTTTCTTACCTACTAACGTTTTTAAGGTTTTCCACATTTTTATGTAGAGTTACCGCTACATTCATCTATCTTCTGCCTATATATATATATATCGATCTTCTTTTATCACTTTTACATATTCATTGCGTCTGTGCTTATATTCTTTCCTCGATTCTTTTCAATCACCCTCCGTTTTTGTTATTTTGAACTTTTCATATGCCCTATTTCTGGTGAGGCTAGTGTTTTTCACGTTTTTATACCATGGCTTTCCCCTCTCCTTCGGTATTACTTATCTGTGGTATAACTATTGGAAATGAACCAATTGTTATATGTACTGTTCAAATTTGACGTTGTCTGATGTCGCTTTGTGTATTGCTCCCACTGAACTCTATTATATATGGAAGAGCAAAGTTGTAAATTTAAGTGATACAAATTGAATACGCGCACGGGGCTCCCGATCATGCGCCGTAATAAATTAAAGGTCATACAAATAAAACAGCTGTTATATATTATCTAAAACTGTATTTTAATCACGACCTCCATAACACCCACTGTAAACCCTTCTCCCTTGTAACGTTTATAAATCAAATTAATCCACTTGTTCACGAACACAAACTACGTAAAACTTTCTAACCCAACTTCAATTTATTAGGTAGTGTTCATTGACTTCAACACATGATGCATTTTAACGGTATTTTCCACTGCGCAAACGCGTAAGCCCCGTAGTTAAACGATTTTCGACCTTATTATTTTCTTCAAATTTGCACATTTTTTCACGCGCATCTCATTTGATTTCAACGGCTTTGCTCTTCCATATATTATTGAGTTCAGTGATTGCTCCGCTTGGTAATCAAGGTTGAAACGACTTGCCAATTTTTTTCATTCAGCTTTGTGAAATGAAACCTGCTGTCTGGTTTCCTACTTTCCTGGTTATATGGTCTCTTCACGAATTTTCACTGCTTTCTTTTTAACATTATTCACAGTTTTTATGGTCTTTGCTGCATTTGTTGTTGCGGTAGGTACTGTGATGGTGGTAGTTACTGGCAAATGTTGTAGTTGTTAAGTCTCCTTGATTCATTCATAGATACTCCTCAACATTTTCCTCTCCCACACTTCTACTTTTTCTTCGCCCCCATGGACTCAAAAAAACAAAAGTTAGAAAATAAAT
Source organism: Pyrocoelia pectoralis (assembly GCA_036250285.1). Taxonomy (NCBI): domain Eukaryota; kingdom Metazoa; phylum Arthropoda; class Insecta; order Coleoptera; family Lampyridae; genus Pyrocoelia; species Pyrocoelia pectoralis. The sequence continues at coordinate 8,829,014 of CM070077.1, read as the reverse complement.
ATACCCCTTGAAACTTTCTACCAAGCATCCTCTGATGACTGATAACTAAGTGACTGAAAGATTAGTTCTGTTGTTTCATCAATAAAAATTATGAATGGATGCTAAATAATACTTTTGAAAAAGTAGCAACTATTTACAATTACTCAAAAGTAAAGAAACTTGACTAATTTGTAAATTTCAGATACCGGGCAAGATTAAGATGACCGATCAGGCTGTTATATTCAAAAACAGTAAAACAGGAAAGGTGGAACAGTTTCAGGCATCTGAAATAGATATGGTTAATTTTCAAAATTTCGTTGGAAATTGGGGACTTCGTATTTTTCTCAAAAATGGTGTATTATATCGTTTCGTTGGATTTAAAGAAGGTGAGAAGGAGAAGATAGCAAAATTCTTCTCTTCCTCATACAACAAAGAAACATTAGAAAAAGAATTAAGTCTAAAGGGATGGAATTGGGGTACAGCTAAATTTAATGGATCTGTATTAGGATTCGATATTGGAGAGAAAACTGTATTCGAAATACCTCTAAATCATGTATCACAGTGTGTTACAGGGAAAAATGAAGTTACCCTAGAATTTCACCAAGTAAGTAAATTTATATTACCATTTTCTTATGTGTGTTTTTTCACAGAATTTACATTTTCACATGCACAAACAAATGAAAATCAACAGGTAGTATGAGACAAATTCATATCCTCACTGTGATGCTGTTGTGGCACTGATTGCTCCTGAAATTTCCAAATTTCCTACTGTGATCTAACACATTTTCTTTTAAATTAACGAAATGGACACCTTTTATTAATGTATACCATTGTACCAATTGTATTTCATTTCCCTCCTTGCTTATGACAACACTGTAAATGCCAAAAAAATCATTGTGCGTTTTAGTGCTTGTGTTGTATTCAACGTCGACAAAGGTTCCAGTATCTTGTTTATAGGAATTCGGACAGTACAATATGGTTAAGCGTGATGGAATCAGGCATTAGCTGAATTCCTGACATTGAATAACTTAATGTGAAAAAAATCATTTCTGTCCGTCTCATACTACCTGTCAAAATTATACATCATTAGTTTAGTTCCAAAGGAAACATATTTCCAGAATGATGATGCACCAGTAAGTTTAATGGAAATGAGATTTTTTATACCTGCCAGTGAATTAGCTGGAGATGTTGATCCAGTAGATGCATTCCAAAAGCAAGTGATGAAGAAAGCTAGTGTTATCAGTGTATCTGGTGATGCAATTGCAATATTTAGAGAAATTCACTGCCTCACACCTCGGTTTGTAATCATACATTCTCATAAATTGCTGTGAGTAATGATTACATTTCAGTGGTCGTTATGACATTAAAATATTTCAAACATTTTTTCAACTCCACGGTAAAACATTCGATTACAAGATTCCCATGTCAACAGTTTTACGTCTATTTCTACTACCACATAAGGATGTTCGTCAGATGTTCTTTGTCATTAGTTTAGATCCTCCAATCAAGCAAGGCCAAACAAGATACCACTTTTTAGTACTACTTTTCGGTGCAGATGAACGTACCTCCATTGAGCTCCCATTTACAGAGTAAGTTTACATTATCCAAATTAGCGTGTCAATTCAGTTTCGTAGGGAGGAATTGAAAGAGAAGTATGAAAACAAGTTAGAAAAAGAATTAGAAGGTCCCACGTATGAAGTTTTAGGGAAAGTGATGAAAAACATTTTAAATAGAAAGCTTACCGGACCTGGCAACTTCATAGGGTAAACGTTCACTAACTAAATCACAAACTTTTACCTTTTATTGTAGACATTCAGGCACCCCTGCAGTTGGATGTTCCTTCAAGGCAGCAGCTGGTTATCTCTACCCTCTAGAACGTGGTTTTATATATGTTCATAAACCTCCACTTCACATTCGATTTGAGGAAATTACATCAGTGAACTTTGCTCGTGGTGGAGGCAGCACTCGTTCCTTTGATTTCGAAGTTGAATTAAAATCAGGAACAGTTCACACCTTTAGCAGTATTGAAAAGGAAGAATATGGAAAATTATTTGATTTTATTACGGCAAAGAAATTGCATGTTAAAAATAGAGGTCAAAAGGATAAAACAAATTATAAAGATGACTTTGGAGACTCTGATAATGAGGCTGAGCCAGATGCTTACCTTGAACGAGTCAAAGCAGAAGCCAAAGACCGTGAACATGATGAGTCATCAGAAGGAAGCAGTACGGACGAAGATTTTAGTCCAGGTAGACAAGCTGAAAGCGATGTAGCTGAAGAATTCGATAGTAATCCTTCAACCACTTCTGATGAAGATTCGGGCAGCGACAAAGAGAAGAAGGAGAAGAAGTCTAAGAAAGACAAAAAAGAAAAGAAAGTTAAAACAGTGTCGGAAAAACCTAAAAAGGCACGTAAAAAGAAAGGTAAAGATGAACCTAAACGGCCATCTTCTGCATTCATGTTGTGGTTAAATGAACATAGGGAACAAATTAAAGGTGATAATCCAGGAATTAAGGTAACTGAAATAGCTAAAAAAGGTGGAGAAATGTGGAAAGAATTAAAAGATAAGACAGAATGGGAGAAAAAGGCAGTAAAAGCAAAAGAGGAATATGAGATAGCGATGAAAGCATGGAGAGCTTCTGGCGGAGGGGCCACATCTAATGATAAAAAAGAATCTAAAGCTCCTGAAAAGAAAGAACCTAAGAAATCAACCAACACATCACCCAAACTTACTGGATCATTTAAAAGCAAAGAATATATTAGTGATGATGATAGCAGTTCAAGTGATGACGAAAAGAAGGGCGGTGATAAACGTAAAGCATCAGATAGTGGAGATGATAGTAAAAAGAAGAAACCTAAAGCAAAGAAGAAATCCGATTCTGATCAAAGTACAGATGGAAAGGGAAAGAAGAAGTCAAAAGCAAAAAAGAAACCTAAATCGGAAGATGAGGAAGAAGCTGAAAGCACACCTGCATCTAGCGAAGGTTCTGATAGTGATTAAGTTTTGTATTGTATTAAATAGTTGTAGTAGTCTTATAATTCTGATTAAATTTCAATATAAAGTTATATATTACAGTGGCGTATATAAAGCCCCCCGGAAATAAGTTAACATTCTGCACTAAATTGTAAATCACATGGTCACCCGTAAATTTTCTCATTGTTAGGGATAGTTGACTTGACCTGACGAACTCTCATGCAGAACCCCCGAAAATTATCTATAGCTACGTCCCTGATATATTATCTCATTTCTATTGTCACTTAGTGATGTTGTTTACACTTTGTATGGTTATCAACACATTTGATTATACCATTAATTAATGTGCTGTAACTTTTGCTGATTAATTGACCAAAACGTACCATAATACTTCAATTGTCAAATATGTAGTCAACTAACAAAATGGAAATTTTGCAAAAGTACTACCACAGATAAGTCTGTGGTACTACTATTATGCTTATAATTTGTATAATAGTATAATCGTTCCTAATACTTCTTAAAAAAATGTTTAGTACATTGTTGCATAAGATGTTTTGAACACCTTTGTAATACATAATATCTGAATTAGTTTCCCAAATATTTCCATGTGGACCCGTTGATTGAATATGCAAAGCAAAGTCATTCCACTTATTTTTTTAGTGGAATTAGTTTTTATTATTAGAAGTTTTACATTTTTGAATAAGTTAACTAAGGCCATTGTGAAAAAACAGTACAAAGGTGTTTGAAATACTTATGTCTTGTTTGTCAATGTATTGGGAAAAAACTCCCTTTTTTTATAATCCAGTTCATTATACCAGTTCTGCTGTTGCAGTTTTTAGTTCCAAGCTATCCTGATCCCTAGGAGTAGTATCAGTAGGGTGTTTACCCATTCCTTGTTGTCGTCACACTATATTGCTGGCGGTAGAGGCATTCTATTATACCTTTGGGTTGAGGGTGTGAATCTGACTTATTATCTAAAAGGGAGAAAATTTTCTGCCTTATTCTATGAATTCTGTGTAAATATGCTGTAATTGTTCATCCCTAGGATTTGGCGTATTTTCCGTATAGAATCGTATGGTGGAGTTTACTTACTATGCAGTCTTTTTCAAGTCGCTTGAAGAGTGTTCCATCGACTTTCACCGCGAAAAGGATACTTATCTGTAATGACTAATGAGATAGCGGTACCATCACCTAGGGTACTACTACGGCTTTGGTTTCTTATAGGCGCTGGTAACTTCAACCCTCGGTTTTTCTGTGGAGTTGCGTTTTTAACGTAGCGATCTCTCGACGAGCTTCTGCAGTGGTTCCCCTCCACAGTGTTATTTTTTACTATTTTCCTACACATACGATGTAGGTCGTTTTGGTTATGACGTCTGCTAATTCGGAAATATCGTACATGTTGGATCCCACGCTGCTACTCTTGTGTTCCGAGAACCTAAACGTGGCTTCTGAGACATTGATAAGAGCATCAACGTCGAACTTATCACCAAGTATATACTAACGATTTTTTCCCTAAACGGGCGAAATACTTGAAGCCGTTTTTAAAATAGAGCTCCCATCTTTAGTATTGTTGTTCAAAACAGTATCACCATATCCTTTCGAGGAAAACGGTTGTTCCGATTTCTCAGTCTGCCATCGTTGTGGTACCGAAATTCTGTTAAGCCCTTTACTTTAAGGGGGGTAGGACTACGGTTAGAGTGGGCGCCAAAAATCGCCAATAATGTCGCGTTAAGCGTAAATGGGAGAAAAGTGATCGCTCCCAATTCCAACCTGGTGTTTTTGCTTCAATTCCCTTACTTCGGAGGAGGCCATATTATCCTAGAATTTTGATTCTACTCCTGCATGCATGTTGATGCCTTAGCCTGTAATTCCCCCCATGGTGATATTTTTGTTTGGACGACGTGAGAAACGTACTTGTCAGTAGACAACTGAATACGATTTGGTCGAGTAAAACACCTGCTGTATAAGGACCACATGAGTGGTGTCAAAGTTTCGGTCATAAAAAAATTCTTCTTGATACAATTGAATCGAACAACATTGACAACATTCTGATGCAAGAGCCATACAAGGTGTGTGTTTATCTAAAGGATAACAAAACCTTCCTATGTCCCTCTATCATCTATGATCTTCAAGGAAGGTTACTGTGGGAACATCTCTTGGACACATTAGGTATATGGATCGAATGTGCCTGGAAGGGAACACAATCCTACTGTTCCAACAACGTGTTTCTATCTAATTAAAACTAATCGTTCTCGACGTCTTTACTAAAGATCTCCAACACGTTTAAATGCTTTATGAGTGTGTGGGGGGGGGGGGGGTCTTATTTGTTACGAGATGGACATGGCACAGATGAAAACAAAGTTTTATCCACAATAACGCTTTGTCGAGACTAGTTTGGCAACGAATTGTTAGCGTTCAGTGTACGAATATCTTTACAAAAGTATGTTCTCCTGATTCATTGTTCAACATTCATGACGGTGCCAGATATCCTGTTTTTGAGTAAGGGGCTATGCGTGTTAGTTTAAACTTCCTATGTCCTCACTAGGATGAATTCATCTAGTGTAAGTATATTGCAATTCATTCCTAGGTTCAGGTACAGAAAACCAGGAAAAGACCGAGTAGTTATACCCAGATAGGCAGATCTGCTTGTCTTTTTGCCTAAGCTTCGGGACTATAGGTGAAATTTACGGCAAAGCGTTGATTGAATGTTAATTTCAAAAACGTGCGGTCAGTTGGAAGGCTGGTAATAAGCTTAAAAGGATCTCATAGGCTTTACTCCCCTCTCTGCTTCATATATTCCTATAGTTTAAACGTGGTCAAGAACTCTGTAACCTTTACTTGGTAGCCGTATTTCTACCACACACTTATCTTCTTTTCCACCACCTATCCCTCACATCATTTAGTTATCTGAGAAAGGAGGTAACGCTTATCTCTTAATCCTGAATAATCACCCGCCCCTTACCTTGATTCCCCCTCAGACCGTCCTAATGATTTAATGCGGTGTTGATCTAAAAGTTAAGTCTCACTTTGTTATGTTAGTGTGATAACTGATAACGGTTGAATGGAACTGATTCAAGTCGTGTCAAAATACGTGCAGGGTGCAGGGAATGTAGTTGCTTTAAGTATAAGTTTATAGAGGTCTATTTAAAGCTAACGTGACTCTCCGGGGAGTTCCCTGTATGTAGGTAGGTATAATTCATTCTCAAATGGATTTTTATTTAATGAACCGTCAAAAAATGAATTATCTCGTCAAGATATCAACTAATTAACCTAGTCGCAGTTGTTAGCATATTCAAAGCTTAAATGTTGTTTCTGATACTCTACTATATTTCTTATCTTTTCTGATACGAATTTTAGACAATACTTACCTCAAAATATGATTATCTAGATACTGGGTGCGCCAAACTGCCAATTATGTATGGTGTAACAAAATTAAACTCCAAGTGTAAGACAATAACTTATCTGTGACCATCGTATTATTTAGACTTGATCTACGATACCTATTATGTAAGTACCCACCTAACTCATAATTACACCATTTCAATCAAAATATTATTATATACATAATTATTTGTTTAATACAAAGGGCCGCGGGGACCATATCCATATGGAAACTCTGCTTTAACGCTCACTCCATAGATATCATAAGCTTGACGTTTCTTACAGTATTCTCCCATGTATACCCTATCGATGTATAAACATTGCAAAGGTACGTTGCCAGCAAGTGAACAACTAGTAGCATAAAAGTCATTCAAAATAATGCTCTCGGCGAAAAAGTAACAACTCCTTTGATGACTGCAGGCGACTTCAAACACATAATGTCGAGTTATTTAATAGGTAAGTAAATGACTCAATAAACTTACCGGGCATGAGTAAAATTAAGAGAGGATCTTCAAGAAGACTTACAACAGTTTCGTTTGTATAATCGAAACACCCTGGTTGAAATGGGCCTCCGTGATTAACGAAAAAATCGATATCTCCACTTTTGAGAGGTGTTCCAAACAAAAAAACGTCAGTGTGGATTATGTCCACAAATTTTGCATCATTCCAATCCAATCTAAAGTTGTTACATAATGGACAAATAAAACCGGGGTTAGCGGCATCCAGCCCGGTAATCCTTCCTATTGTAGCGTTACAGTTCTGCTGAAAGTTCCTTCCGGCAATTCCACCCACCTGTGCTCCTAAGGAATGACCGATTATGTGAATGTTATCTGATTTCACACCATTTGAGGTACAGAGTTTACATAAAAATAATGCCACATTTGCAGATACTGGAGGTAAGTTGCAGTAAGCGTTGGCATACAATGATATGCTTCCACTTCTACTGTACATACCATAATCAACGAGAATGATAGTATGGTCCCATCCGTACCGCTCAAGGTATGCGTTTTTAATTACTTGAATGTAACTTGAGTTTCGGTTTCCACCCCAACCGTGGATTAAAATGTTCACCGGTTTATTACTGTCGATCAAATCATCAGGTTGTAGTTGTACCGTGCTGTTTGGCGTATACAACCAATACTGAACGGCAGAACCGTTAGTAGTACAATTTGTAGTAAGCTTGTGAAGTAATTCACCAAGTGGATCTTGCAGCAAGCAACTTAATTGATTCTCACAATTTTCACCTTCAACTAAAAAGAAATAAGAAAACAAAACAAAAACACATCTTACCTCCACATACCTAAGAACTCTAAGAAGAAATAAGATACAACAGTAATGTAAATTTTAGCAATATTTAACATTTTTACTTGCTGTGTTGTTGGGATTGTGAAGTAATATAAACAATTTATACTTGATATATTAGAGTATTAGACACTCATTTGTTGCTTAGTTAGCTTATCAAAGCAGGTTGACTATCTACATATAAAAAGGCCAATTATTTTTATCGTAGTAATGTTAAAAAGTAACAATATTTTACCCAATAATTGGACAAATATCGGTGATGCAATAGAAAATTTGAATAAACAATTAATTTACTGTAAACTACAGTCGTTATCATGATCAATTCTAATTACAGTACTGTCCTCTTGCGCTGAAAAAATAACGGGTTAATACAACAAGATCCCAGCAAACACATTTATATATAAAATACATATAAATTATGTAAGAGCTTTTTAGATTATTATAAAACTGGAAGAAAAATAAGAGATATTTAATGTCAGGATGTCAGCAATTTTCAAAATAATATATATGTCTATTAGATGTAAATTCTTCTACATGAATTTATATACGTTTTATGTATATTTTATGTAATATTTACATAAAAAATATTAGTTGTAAAAGCGTTGCGATGACCAAAATGGCAGCTACTCGAGCATAATGTAATTATCAATGTAAAAAATTATTTAAGCAGTTCCATACAAAAAATGGAAAAACTACATTTTACGTGCAACTGTACTTTTAATTATATTTAACTTAATTCTTGCACGAACCCGTTTTTACCTGAACTGAAAGCCGACAGTTTAATATGATACCTATACTTGCTTGAAAAGTGTCCCTTAACTGGATTCGAACGTTTGGGAGTGGGCGTTGCAAATTCCGAAATCCGACATGTGTTTTCATTGTCTCCGACATTGTACCACTGCGATAATCTGTAACATCCCTTTTTTTAATTTCGCACTTCGTAACTTTGCGCTGTTTCGCGGACTTTATTTTCGACCATACAATATATGCAATAATAATTTCTAATTATATTTACAGAAGGCATAAAAAATAAGTCATATTACATATAATATTTTACATATAACGTACATAAATCTAATCATGTAAATATGACAGCACATGAATTTCATGAGTGATATGTAATTATCTATATGTATATATTATATGAATTTCTGTATACAGAATATCCGTAAGTTTCTATACTATTATGTAAAATATACGTAATTGTGTGACATACGGTTTATACATATAACTTATTAAAGAATACTTACATACTTGATATATAAAAAAGCATATGTAGGGGTATTTACTTCAATTTTACATATGTTGTATGTATATTTTATATGTGTGTTTGCTGGGATACAAAACACAATTTCGATATATTTGCTTAAAAAATATTTTTACAAATAGTTCTTACACTAAACTGTACATTTGCATAATCCTAATTTTCCCGTTATCCTTCCTCTCTCCAATAACCCTCCCATTCACCTGCTACCCTTACAAATCTTCTTCCTACGACTTCGTCTATCCATCTTAACCCTTCTCCTCCCTCCTCTAATACCTTCTTCCAACTCCTACTCTCCTCTCTCAACTCATCACACTCCCCTAACATGTGTGCCAAATTTTCCCACCCCACACCGCACAGTCTACACCTGCTGTTTTCGTCTTCCTCCCAATAAAATTATTGTCCCTCTCCTCCTTTCCATATCTGCTCTAGGACTTTGTTCCCTTTCTTTTCCAGTTCTTTCGCGTACGCCGCTTCTTTGTTGTCATACCTTAGATGGTAACCCAGGTACTATCTCCCCCACACTCTCAATCACTTCCTCCCTCCACCTTCGCACATCTCTCTTTCCTCTTCCTCTACCTTTCTGAAACACCACCATCATCTTTGTTTTTTCTACACTGATCTGATCTCTAGCTCTCTTCCTTCCAAGAAATCCTTCATCGCTCTCACCATCCCTTTCATCTCTCTCTCCGTTTTTGCTAGCACAACAATATCGTCGGTGTATGCCAGGGCCCACACCTTTCCTCCCTCTTTCACCACTATTGCGCTTTCTTCAATTTTTCTTCCAAGCCTTCCGTGTATATCGAAAAAAGCCTCGGGCTTGTCTTAATCCTTTTACCGTTTCAAAATATTCTCCGCACTTTTTCCCCACTGTTTCTTTATACCTTGTCTCTTTGTATAACTCTTCCGTTCTTTCCACTATCACCTCACTTATTCCCCCGTCCTCATTATTCCCCATAACTTTTTCTGCACCTTATCAAAGGGATTTTTAATCTCCAGCGCATATACTTACCTTTCCCCTCTTTCTCTCTAATTTTTTATTCAATATTTGCCTAATTATACAATAGACTACATCTACATACAAAACGGCTAATTAATTCTATCGTAGTAATTTTAAATACTAACAATATTTTACCCAATTGGAGTTCAATTATTTTGCGCGATTAGGATATGGAATATCGCTGATGTAATAAAAAATTTAGAATAAATAAATAATTTACTGAAAACTACAGTCGTTATCATGATCAATTCTAATACAGTACTGTCCCCTTGCGCTGAAAAAACAATAGGTTAATAATTCATGATCAATAAATAATCGAGGCTTCATTTCACACAGTGCCAAATCTATAATATAGCTAAACATTAACAAGTGTACCTTCTTTAGCCAATGTCAACAGGAACTAATCTACTTACTTAAATGGAGTTGTAAGACCCATTGCGATAGCTTTTCCTGGCAACATCCCCCAAGAACCTTTTTTAGGGCAAGATAAACTACATGGCTTTCCATAAAACATTCTGTTATCCCTTATAGCTTGAGCGAGATAACATACACTTTGAAAATGACTGCATCTTGCACGACCTGCATAACATTTTGTTTGATCATTACCTTAGAGTTGTATATTGTACCTACGTATAGCATGTCCTTTACAACCAGGCTGTATCATTCCACCATTGATACAAAAGTTCACGTGTCCATTGGCATTTATTTCACCCAAAAGACCGGCATTCGTATGTATCACTTGTACGTTATGCGCATCTTCACGTGACAGCCGAAAGTATTTATCGGAAAATCGATCTATAAGAGGTCTTGCAGGATCTAACCCTTAAATAAACCCAGAAATCTTTGTGTTTAAGAAATGTGTTTGGGTAAAGAAAACATAGGTACCTACCTATAATTTTAAATTGCTTCATGTGAAGATAATTACTCATCATACCACAAATGTGTGCCCCTAGTGAGTGTCCAACACACACAGTTTTTTTGGCCAAACCTCCTAAATCCATAATATAGGCATAGAGTTGAGCAGTGCATTTGGAGACAATCCTTAAATTTGACAAAGATGATAGGTAACAAGGAAATCGGCCAAGATCGTGCCATTCTACCATGAAAACGTTATGATCGCCTCTGTCAAGATAAGCTACAACAAAATTCGAAGTGTCCTAGCATGTTTAATCACTTAGGCACAGGCATCACCTTTTCGCAATAGTTTTAACGGTTTTGATAGGTGAGAGCCATTATAACCGTGAATTATAATTGCGTTATTGTTATTATTATCCCAACCTGCAGCACTTAAAGCAATATTGCTTCTCACATCGATACGTTTTTCGACACTGGGTTCATCGCTAAAATATATGAAAAAGTAGATTTGTAACAACTTCAATGGAATTATTATACTTTTCGAAAGTTTGATAACAATTATAGGTGCGTGACATTTGGCAGTTTATCCAATACTAGGAGGGCCTACGCCAGGAACAAACCTAGCGTCTTAGAAGGGTAATATGTACATTTTTCGCATCCCCATACAAACATACAGGCCCGAGATTATAAAAGATTAAAAAAATGTACGTTGGCGGAATTCGAACCCCTGATTTATGGGGAATTTGGCACCAAAATGAGATTGCCGCATCTCCATACACGTTCCAGGTTGTATAGTAAGATATGTAGACCAATTAAAAACAAAAGAGGGCAGCGATTACATATTTATTAAAACACAAATGTAGGTACAATAACCTAGACTAGATCCATAGTAATTTGATAATTGTGGACGAAGAGTCTCCATAATGGTGTACTGAATATGAATGACATATAAACATAGGGGATGGTTTCCAATTCCGGACTCTCAAAAATGGCCAATACTAAGAATTTTCAGAGACATGCATGATAGCAAAAGATCTCCAAGGGAATTGGGAAACCTTGGACACACGTGGAGACAAATTTCAAGCCCAGTGACACATGATAATGAAAGAATCGATCAAGAAATAAATGAGGAAATAGGTCGAAACTGAAACAATAGTATGTAACAACGACAAATGGACTATGAGAGAAAAGATTAAAACACGTGTGAGTGCAATGGAAACGAGATTCTTAAGAAGAATGAGAAATAAATACAGAAGCGACAGCTTAAGGTATGAGACACACTGGTAAAAATTAGGGAATAAACCAATAAAGGATGTAGTTCTGTCACGTGCCACCTGAATGATTATTAAGATTAACGAAAAGAATGTCTGAAGCGCGTGTGTTCGAGAAAAATGGGGAAGCAACGCAATAAAGCGGAGAGGTTAAGGAACCAAAGACCGTAAGGTAGAAAGACGTAGATACTCAATGTAGACAGTAAGTGCTCTACTATTAATAAAATAGGAGCAGGAGTGAACACTTCCAACCGATTTTTATCTTCAAGAAAGCAATGCACGTAAAATCAGCTGGTAAAGTTATAGCATCAATTCTCTGGAATGCAAAAGGATTGCATAGACTAAAAGACGAAACGATTATTTGGATGCGAGATTTTGAGAAAAGGAATCTGATTTAAAAAAATTCTTTTCATCTGGTAAAACCAATAAATTGAAGTACCAACCTCGTTTGTTGGAGATTTAGCCCGTGCGACATTCATCTGTTCCAAAAGTTATTGATCAAAGAAGAGGCACACGTGGCGGCCGATGAGCATTTTGGAAAATTACATCTTAAGGGGTAAAGCTTCACTGCGGCGACAAGAGCCAGGTAGAAGAATATTGTGGTTAAAAAACCTAAAAACCTGATTTAAAAACTGGGCTTTATCAAGTAGCAGTCAATAAGATAAGGATTGCCAAGCAGGATAAACACGGACAGAAGAAGACATGATACTTGGCACAAAAGAAAGACAAGAAAATCAAGTTGAAATATACCTGTGTATAGCAAGACCGACCTTGACAATTGCTAGTGAAAGAAGATAATTACAGCAGTGGATATTATATACCTTATAAAGGAACCACATACTTTTACATCGCATTAAGGAAGTAAGGCTGGCGCACAAATTTTATTCACCAGAAAACGAAGTACAGACCGACCAAGACAAAGAATGGGCGACAATTTGAAACCTAGATAAGTAAAACCGAAGAAAAAACAGAAACAAAAGGAAGAACTGCGGAGCAACGAAGTGAGAAGGAAAGCTTCAATGAAAGAATAAAAAAAAGGAGAAGCAAGTGCTTGTACTGCAAGAAAAACATAATTACATGGAAGATGCAAAGAAATAGGGGAAGTTTAATTGCAAGTTTTTTAACTTATTCCAAATGAAATCCTAACTGCTTCAAAGAAGAGAACAAAAATCTCAAATCAACACAAGAAGACATACCTACCTACGTTTTAGTTTATGGTATTTTGACAAATTTTGTTAAAACCTGTGTTATTTTTTCGTGTAAACGTATATAAAGTTGGGGCAAAGCAAAAAGCGTTGCACGTCACGAGTATGATATACATGTCAACAGTGTTATCACATATGGATTAAAACGAAATAGAATAAAACACGAAATGGAAGACAATAAATGACAGATGTCCTTGGTTGCAACATTGTAATTTTATTTATGATGCTGCCAACTTGTAGAATTATTTTACCCTAGAGTATTACCTTTAATGACAATCCGAAAAATTAGTATTACATTGGTACTGTTTTTACGTCATATGTCACGTGCAACGCTTTTAGGATTGCCATGACTATTATAGTCATGGATAAATATATGTAAGTGATCAAGACTTGCCAAGTGAATTTTGTTAAGTTTTTTATCTACAACAACATGTGTTGGTACATTTCTAGACACAATTTGTAATAAACACCTGAAGAATTCTTATCAACACGGTCGTGTTGTCTGACGCCAGTCTTAGCAGCAGTCTAATTGGATCGGGAGATCGGAAAAACCGGAATGGCAGGGATAGTTAGTATGTTTATATTAAACTGTACTTGATTTTAGTTAAATGATGACATCGGCGTCGTTGTTATTTAAAGTGAGAAAGTGTAACAAATGCAAAAATCGGTGCGGTAATTTTTAAATTGAAAGTGTTGTGTTGGACGATGGTGGCCAACGGACTAATGCAGAGTCCTATCGCGGTAAGTCCATCCTTCCTTACGAGAATTGTACTTCGTCTAATAACATACGCTAATGAAATCTAAATAAACATTTGAGATTATTTATAACTTAACATTTTTGTTTTACAGGTCCCGCGAAAGGCTACGATACCAAAAGGTAAGTCCATTTTGCTCTGTGATAGTTAATATAATGCTATTTTTTTAGATAGATAGATAGTTTTTTATTGTATAAGATAACAATCTTTTACAACTTGTTCGACGTTTATTATATAAGTTATTATAATATTATACCTAATGACCAGATGTTGTACTATAAGTTTGACACAAAAAAAAAGAGCTAATGGTGAAACAAGTTAAAACAAAAACCTTATTCATTTAGAATAAAAGATCTTATTCTAAGTGCGTTTGTTATGTAATAGTATAGGCTATTTAAATATTCTCTATCTGTTATGATCAGTAGGTCCTCAATTCTCTGGCACGGTTCCTTACCGGTCGTTAGGAGGAATGTTTCGCGTAGAGGCTGATAAATTGGGCATGACAAAAGAAAGTGCTCCAAGGTTTCATTTTCTTCCAAGTTGCATATAGAACATACACTGTCACTTTCGATCTTGTATGAGCAATTGTTAAAATACCATGCCATATAGTTTTTGGTTGCCACTCTTGTTTGGCTTATCACTCGAATCCTGTTAATCGTGGTTTTGAATTTCAGGTAATGTTCTTCCTTTTCTTCTAGGTTACTGATGTTTCTGTATATCGGTGCGTTTCGTGAGTTCAGTATTGCCTCAATGTCTATACACTTGAGGTGGTTGCTCCATTTTTCCATTATATCGTCCATTTTCGTTTTAAACATGGTTTGTGTTAGGTTGCATGCTAACGTGAGATCCTCCCCTACTTCCGCAAATAAGGCTTGTACTTGACTGAACCAGTTTAGTGTTGTTTTGTTGTCACTGGCATGATGCTTCAGCATAAGCGCGTTCAGACATATTCTGGTGGTTCTGGTATTTGAGGTGTTAAGTAATCTAAGCCAAAAGGTACATAGTCTTTTTATTACCATAAGTGCTGTATGTGGTTGCCCTGTTTCACCTCTCACAACGTAATTTGGTGTAGTTCTCGGCCAGTGGTATACTCCCTTGAGAAATTGTAGTTGTACCTTCTCTATCTCATTTAAATATCTTATTGCCCATACTTCGCTGCTGTATAATAGTGTAGCGTGGGAGATACTTTCCAAAAGTTTACGTTTTACATCTAAGTTGTAAGTTTTTGTATTTACCATTATGTTCCTTATTTTTGCGGTGGCTATCTTTCCCTTTTGGATAAAGTGCTCCGCCGCATCCTTAAATATCCCTGTGCTACTAAATGGGACTCCAAGGTAAGTGTATGTATTCGTATACGTTAGTTTTATATTGTTATAGTATAGGCTTTCTACATTTTTCGTTTTCCTTCCTCTGTGAAATGGGATGATCTTAGTTTTTTGTATGTTCAATGTTAATGCATTTTCTTCACAGTATGTACTGAGAATTTTAAGTTTCTTCTTTGCTTCGTGAATACTATTTGCGAGAAGTACCATATCGTCCGCATATAGAAGCATCGATATTGATTTTTGGTGTGTAATTTTGACGCCGTTTGCTTCATTTTTGTCGAAGTAGTCTACTATGTCGGATATAAATAAAGTAAAGAGGAGCGGTGAGAGACAGTCTCCTTGCATTATTCCTTTTGTCATTGGAGTACCTTCTGTATAGGTGTGATTAATTTTCGTTATAATACAAGCATTGTTATATTATTATATAACAATATAATGCTATTAAGAATACCTAAATCGAAAAAGAATACTGCGTTATGGTACTATTGCAATGCCAATAAAATATTTTGAATGTGTCATTCGTAAAAAGTATAATAAGTACCTACATATTATAATAAATCAGGCGTCATTACTATGGGATTGGTTAACATCAGGTTGTATCCAACTTGCGCCAAATTGTTAGGTAGGTATACACTTTTTGTTTTACCTACACTAAGTTAGGACTCAAAATGTATCCAAAAATTATCTGAGGTGCTGCTTACCGCTGTGTTACAATTTGCATTTTAGAAATTCAAAAAATTTGCTGCAACATTCCTATAACTTGCAATAAAATTCATAAAATTTACGCGAATAGTTACTTGTGCGCGATTTCAAGTTCGTGTGGGTGCAAGCAGTGGCGGATTTAGGGGGAGGCTTTAAGGGCTGGTGCCCAGGGCGGAAAAAAGTAGGTAGCGGCAAAATTACGGGGCACCAAAATGAACTGAAGGAATTTTTTTGAAAAAAATTGGAAAAAATACGTCAATACCAGCTATTATTTTACGTGATAAAAATCCCAAACATCGTTTACGCTGCACTTTCAGTTTATTCAGTTGGGCTCATTTAAATATGGTCCTCATCAGATGCATTATCCTATTTAGCCACAGGCTATTTAGGAATTTGCCTGACCAATAACCATAAATTGCCTTTGCCGCTTCTCGTCGTCCAGATGTAGTATCTACCTATGTTTAATTGTTTTATTAATTTGCAATACGCCGAAAATGAAATAAATTCTATTTATTTTTAATAAAAAATGTTTTCTCGACTTCAGACTTGCATAAATAAGTTCTATTCCTGTGTGAGGGATGTGATGGGGCGGCACTTTTCTTGTGTCCCTAGGCGGCAGAATCATAAATACGCCTCTGGGTGCAAGTTATGAATATAACCCTCTTAGATCATATGTAGGTATATGATCTAAGATATAACATAATATTATACCTACTCTATTGAAACTGTCCAACTTTCCCTATTCTAAGTCACCATTTTTATTAATCGAGGAAAAGTACCAACTTACAATTACAATTTTTATGAAATGCTTTGATTTTCTATGTATATTTTAATTTTTAACTTTTATAGTTAGGTATTCTAGAAAATCTACTAGTAAACAAATAAAAATTATTCCATGTTTAATAACAAACTTCGCCCAATTTTTATGTAGGTATTAAAAACTGACTATTAAAATAATTTTTCTTCAAAAAGTAATTAAAATTTCTTAATATTTCTAATTTTACCTAAAACTTGTTTTATAAAAGCTTCAATTATGAAACGCATTTTTATTTTTTTGTTGGCGCATTTTTCTAAAAACTAAAAAGAATCTGTTATTATTTGCATTTTGTCCGAACGTCTGTCCGTCTGCGGTGCTGAACCACTTTGCGGGGAATTATCCTAGAGAGTAGAAACTTGACCTTTAAATGTTTGTATCTAAAGAAAGGGTTCCTCACGAATTATTTCCTGAAGAGTTATTTTGATAACTGAAACGTTAATAATGTGACACTTAACCGATTGGAGTGAAACTTCCTACACGCATGTTTTTCGTTGTACCAGTAACTCTCTATTATATTTTTCTTTGAAACTTCGTTCGATCAAACTAAACTTCATTCCCTGCCAGTTTTTCTGCGAGTAATCGTATAGTCTGCTCACAGTTATCTTCTAGTCGGTTACAGTTCACTAACACATTCATTTACATCTAAAACGACTGCACTTTCTGCAAAACTGGGAACTATTCTAAATATTTCGTAGCTTTGTGGAATGATTGAAATTTCCGGGGAAATCTTTTATATTGCCATGGTTACCACCATAAAGCAAGGTTTCCATTGGCTGTTGAATCTTTGTGTGCGATTTTCTGCCACAGTATCCTTGAAAATGACTATAGTAAAAACTATTCTAGGTTTACAATTAAGTCTTATTAGATCGATTTCTGTGTGACATTAGCATGTAAGAATAGACCACTCCGCTATGTTGAAATGTCTTCTACTAATAGGCCGGTAATTCCCTCTTTCTAATGGTTTAATTCTTCCTTTTTTCAGAAGCAATTGAGTTGTACTTAAAGCATTGCGAGAAAACATGATATTTTTATAATTAAGTGCAACAGTACTGCGATGTATCGATAAGTTTATCTTTAGGGGCTTAGAATACCGGAAGAAATTTTGAATACCGGTTTTCGGTATTCAATCAATGTGAATAGGTAAAATGTAAATTAAATAAACCCACATAAAATTCAAAAATTTCGTATTCAAAATAGAAATTTAAAACAAAAAATTGAAACTCAAAATATTAATGCTAATAAAACCTAAATTATAATTTGAAAATTCAACGCTCAAAAGCAGAACTTTGAAAGTTGAAATAAGTTAGAAATTCAATTATTGAAATTGTAAATTTTGAAATAAACCTAAAATATTACTGCTATTTAAAGTTAAAAAGTTAGAATTAAATTCAAAATTGAAATTCGAAATAATAAACTCGTAATTATAATTTTGTAAATTCATAGTTCAAAAACTAAAACGTAATAAAGAAAAATTGTCAGTGCCATTTGAAAAAATCAAGTTAGAAATTTTGTAAATTGATGTAGTAATTTCTCCGAACACAAGAAGAATTCGTATTTGACCGTCCGGTATACGCTATACATTTCGTGTTTTAGTAATATCGCATGGTTACGGCCTTCTAAGCTTTGTGATCCCTGCGATATTCAATTTTTTGGGACACGTACGGCTAAAAGATTCGCTTTAAGTGGGTACTATGTGTGACACATAAAGTCGCACCAGAATTGGTCAAGGAATATACAGAAGGTTCCATATGTAACTTTGATATAAATTACCCTGCGTAAACATCGCCATTCAAGTGAAAATATCACTCTAACCATATCCCAGCAAACGAACTTTCGAAATGTTCGTTATTAAACCTACAATCTTCCATATACACTATTGGTCCATCCTGCATACATAAATATTTTACACTAAGTAATTTATTATAAATATAATTAATTGAAAATACTTTCTACTAAAATTAAATTAACACACAATGTTTTTTACACCAGTCTCAAATTGCGAAGTTATCGAGGTAATAAATAAATTTAGCAAATACAAAATTCACTGGGTTAGACGAGGTGCCGGTGAGTGCAATAAAGTATTGTAAAGATTTGATTGCTCTTCACATTGCGAACATCATTAATGTTTCAATTAAAGACGGCCAATTTCCATCAGCCATTTAATTAGCCTCCGTAACTTTACTGCATAAAAAAGGTGACCCTAGTAATGTTGAAAATTATCGTCCGATCACCATTTTAAGTATATTTTAAAAAATAATAGAAAAGGCCGTGGCAAAGCGAGTTAACTCATACTAAATTTAAATTAATAACGAATAGCCAGCACGGTTTCAGAAATGGATCCTGCACTGAATCAAATAGGTACTGCTGAATACATACAGTTTGTGAATAGTATGCGGATGTCAGTGAAGATGTTTTTTGATCTAACTCGAGCTTTTGACACTGTGGATAAATCTTTTGTATCCGAAAAATGATATAACCTAGGAATCCGAGATTGCATTAACAGCTGGTTCGTGTTATTTTTAGAAGAAAGGAAAATTATGGTACGTGTCAGCAAGTTTTTTCGGAAGAATTCAATTTAGATTTTGGGACTCCGCAAGGTGTCTTGGGACTTGATCTTGATGAAAGTTAACGCATGCTGGAGTGCATTTTCAAATTGGTGCTTTAAGAATCACTTAATAATTAATACAGCAAAAACATCCATTATCGAACATCATAGCGGACTGAAAAGGTCATCTTTTGACCGGTTCTCTAAAGCGTCTACATCACTAAAGTTTATCGGAATTACATGCAACAGTATAGGCTTTCCTGGGACACTGTTATACCTATCCTGTTATTGTGTTGCCATGGTTATGCGAGTTGAGACATACATACATCAATAACGTATTTTTTCTATTAGTGTTAATACATATTTTTATTTAGTTAGTTCAGTATAATAGATATAATAATTGGCGACTAAAAAGGCTCCTTCAAAATTGTTACACATAATGGCTGTTTGTAAAAATTTTTAGTCTTCGTTAAAAATGTATTTATTAAATTGATCCGGGCCCTTTTGGCTCCGGTTGTTTGTTATTATGCATCTCTTTAAGTAGTGTAATGTTAATTTCAATTAATTTTTACCCCTTTGACACTCAAATTTTCGATGGATCATGTAACGTTAGTTTAATAATTTTTTGAATCAATTTTGCTTGAAAATGAGACTAGTTTGGTCTCGAAACATGTCGCCCTTAAATTTAAATTGTTAATTTGTCAAACTTTATTTTTGTTTTTCACCTTAGTTGAGGTTAATAACGAGGTGTTTTTCTCAAAAATCTTCCTTCCGATTAATGTAGGTTAGTCTCCCTGTGAAAGTGAGTAGCAGGGGACTACCACTTAATTGTTTTAACAACTTCATCACCGTTAGTGTTGCCGATCATATAGTATCGGGGCTAATGTTTCAGTTCACTTCGGTGGACTTATTATACAAAAAACATAACCATTCATCCCATTGTTATCATCAAGTCTGACATTTTACACACATTAAATTTCATTGTCTAAGGGGAGGTTTTGAGTATTTATTTTATTTAGACTTATATAAAGCATATCTACATTTGAAAGTCGATGAAGAGGGAAGTAAAATTCAAACAATGTCCACACACAAAGGAACGTACAAGATGAACAGACTTAGTTTCGGGATAAAGACTGCCCCTTCGGAATTCAATCGTATCCTCTCACAACTTCTGCGGGGACTTCCAAACGTAGAAGCATATTTCGACGACATCATCGTCCATGCCGCTACTAAAGATGAATGCACTTCTAATTTGCGAATGTGTTTGCAAAGGTTAGCAGAAAATGATTTGCATTTAAACAAAAGGAAATGTTCGTTTTTTCAAACAAAAACTGAATATTTGGGGTACGTTATCGAATATAACAAAATAAGCAAATCACCAGAAAAAGTTCGAGCAGTGTCAGAAATGCCACGTCCTTCGAATGTAGAAGAATTACGACAATTCCTGGGGATGGTAACGTACTACTCGCGATTTATCCCTGATTTTTCAACAAAATGTTACCCTTTACGTCGGTTGCTGTTCAAAAATCAGCGTTATTTTTGGACCGCTGCGTGTGAATCAGCTTTTATCAACCTTAAAGTAGAACTGTGTAGTGACCGTGTTCTAATACCATACGATCCAGTGCTGCCGCTTATCCTCACAACTGATGCCAGTCCCAGCGGAATAGCTGCAGTACTACTTAGTCATTCGATTGATGGAAGTGAAAAGCCAATAGCATATGCCTCACGATCATTGACCCATTCCGAACAAAATTACAGCCAGTTGGACCGCGAAGCTTTAGCCATAGTATTCGCCGTGACTCGATTCTATAATTACGTTTATGGAAGGAAATTTTATCTAGTCACTGATAATGAACCGCTTACCAGAATTTTCGGTCAAAATCGAGCATTGCCACAAATGACGTCAGCACGTTTACTTCGATACGCAACGTTTCTATCTGGATTTGACTATACAGTAAGATTCAAGAAAGGCGCAGACAATGAAAATGTTGATTGCCTATCTCGCGCCCCAATTGTTCAAGAACAGGAAACATTCGACACTTATATCAATCAAGAAGTTGATTATTTATACTCTGAAACATTATTTCAAATTTCAAATATCTCTATTACCGCTGACATCATCTTACAAGAAACCACAAAGGACCCAGAATTACAAGCCATCATTAAAGAACTTAGGACAAAATCGGTAGATTCGTCATTTACCGTCTCTCGTGGTATTCTATTTCGAGCCGACAGGGTTGTTATACCGAAATCTCTTCAAACCCCTATTTTCCGTGAATACCATGCCACACATATAGGAATAACAAAAATGAAGCAATTGGCTAGACGTTACGTCTATTGGACTGGATTAGACCGTAACATAGAAGAACTTGTCAGGAGTTGTCAAGAGTGCGCTAAGCTGCGAAACAACCCTCCGAAAGTTATTGTACACCCCTGGGATCCACCGCAGATCAACTGGGAGCGTATTCATGTGGATTATGCTGTACCATTCCAAGGACATCATTTCTTGGTATGTGTTGACGCGAAGTCCAAATGGGCTGAAATCCGTATTGTACGAGACGCCCCTACAACTGGCTCCACTATTAGTCTTTTAGAAGACATTTTTTCATTTCACGGGTATCCTGAAATAGTTGTATCAGATAATGCCACAATTTTTACAAGCGCGGAATTCAAAGAGTACTGCTCTGCACACGGAATATTACAAAGATTAATCGCGCCCGGACATCCCGCTACTAACGGGTTAGCCGAGAGGAATGTGCAAACCTTCAAGAATCGCATGAAGTCCATTACGAAAGAACCAGGAAGTTTATCGCAGAAAGTTCAAAGAATCATGTTCAAATACAGAGCTACTCCTCTTGCATGTGGTAAATCTCCGGCTGAACTCTATTATGGCCGCAAGATGAGAATTCAATTGGACTCAATTTTTCCAAATTACCCTCAGAAATCACATCTTTCAATGAACCAGGTCCGTTCCTTATCAGTGGGGGAGAGAGTTCAAATCCGTATGTTCCAACAAAAAAGAGAAATCTGGCAATTTGGATACTTTACACAAAGATTGGGCTCTCGTCACTACCTTGTGAAGATGGATTCAGGACGTATTATCAAACGCCATATTAACCAATTATGTTCCACCCGTGTATCGCACCACCATGACTTCAAGGATTCAAATTCACACAAACATCACGACGCAACACGTGTTACATTTGATGTTCCCAGATTATCTAGTGGTGAAGAAACATTTCCAGATACGCCGAACAATGCACAAACACCAAATAGGGACCTTCCAGATATGCCGAATAACGCACCAACACCAAACAGGAATCAGCACCCAGACTTACCTATTATGCGCAGGTCTGAGCGTGTCAGGAGACAACCTGCATTCTTAAAAGATTATGAACTATAACAACCAACAGGGTATTCTTAAGTTTAGTGGGGGAGAACTGTTATATCCTGTTATTGTGTTGCCATGGTTATGCGAGTTGAGACATATATCAATAACGTATTTTTTCTATTAGTGTTAATATTTTTATTTAGTTAGTTCAGTATAATAGATATAATAGACACTCATATCAACGATGTCTTTAATAAATTAAGCAAATGTTATTATTATTACTTATTGACTATCTTGTAATCAATGCTGGATACTGAAACCCTTTTAAATGTTTATTATGCTTATGGATATTCAGCTATAGTGCACGGTATTATAGTATGGGCGCAGGGTAGAAATATTCAAAGGGTCTTTATCTTACAAAAAAGGATACTCAGATTGATCTTTGGTATTTTGGGAGAACATCGTGCGGAGAAATCTTCAAAAGTAAAAAAATATTGACCGTAACATCCATATACCTTCCTCAATCTACCAGATTACATTCAGCACAACCTTTTGAGGTACTGTGACATTCATAGCCACAACGCCAGACACAAAAACAATTTCGTAACTGTAAAGTCAATAATAGCTATTGCACAAAATCACCAAACGTTGAACGTATAAATTTCTTTAATAAACTTCCGTCTGATTTAAAAACAGTTGCAAATAAATCTATATTTAAGCGAAAGTTAAAAACGTTACTACTCAATAACTGTTTTTACAATATCAACGAGTTTCTTACTTTTACTGCAAATAGTTAGTTTGTCTTAATATTCATATTATAATGTATGTATTCTATACTCCGTTCTATGTGTATGTATAATGTATATTGTGTATAGTATGTTGACGAACTTTATAGGCAAGTGAATAAATTTAAAAAAAAATTTAATACCGAAACACCGGTATTTACGTATGAATACCGGTTTTAAATACTGCACCAATTTTGTCCGACATCCCGGTTTTCGAAATCCCGGAATTCCGTTATTATAAGCCCTATTTATCTTCTATTCTATTCTATTTCGCTTTTGTGTAGGTAATTGTTTTATAGATAACAGCATGTTGAGTACTCTGACTACTGAAGTAATCTTCTGGGATTTCACATTACTTTCTTAACTTACTATAAAAACAACTACCAAATTATCTACTTACACCCCCCCCCCTTTCCCTCACCCCTCCCATTATCCTTTTCCTTCTGTCCCCCACCTCCTCCATCAAATCTATTCCTTCCCCTCCCGTCCCTAAAATCTCCTCTTCCATCCCCAACACCCATTTTCAGCACCTTTCTTGAACTCTTGCCAAAATCTCCCATTCTTTCCAGCCCCACACTTTTTACTAGTTTATTAAATAACCACCCACATTTTTTCCCACATCTACATCTAGGCTTAAATGTGTTTATTGTTTTTCATATTATTATTGCCGCAAATTCATAAAAGGTACCAAAATTTGACAATTTTTAACTTTATCACTAAGTAATTCAAAAATTCTTAGAAATAAGTAGTACAAAGCAGTGCTCTTTGAAAGCTCGTAAAAATGCTATTAAAATCTATAAGTAATAAAATACAGGGTGTGCCATTTAAGAAAAATGAGGAAGATGACATCAGGCAAAATGAACCACCCTGTATATGTCTGAGCTGAGATTTTCAAAAGTCCTTTTATTAATATTTTTCGGTCATCAATCCTACACTGACTAGCATCTTCTGGTAATTGAGAGTCTAAAGAAATTTCGTGAAATATAGATAAATGTGTAGTACAAAGTATTCCTTAAAGAAATGAAAAATAGAATCAGTCGTCGAAATCTTTTTGAATCATTATCAATAATAAAAATATTACCTACTCGCTTGCCAGATAAACAGAAAGAGAAGCAATTATGGCTTGAATCGGGCATAACTTTTCAAACCCGTTTTGTCCATATTGCACCGAGAACTCCGAATGTAGGTACTTTTGTTTTCATTTAAAAAATGTGATATCCCGAGAAGATCCAAGTAAGGAGTAGCTATTGGAGAGAATATAGTAAGACTATGTAGGTAGATACTATTGCAGTATTCTATCCGCTTTCCCAAGAATATCATTGTCCCTACCCTACTAATCGTTAATTATAAAACATTCATATAATTAATTTACATATTCGGTTGCGGTAAAATACACATTCAGAAGAATTTGGAATGATTAATTTGGTTAATTCATATACTTATGCAACATGCGGTCTAGAAAGCCGCAATTTTAGCTCAATTTGCTGTCCAATAACACAAATTTCATTTGCAATAATTATAATAAATTATGCAAAATTTAGCAACTATTAATCGCAATAAAATTCGTATAAGAAAATTTAAATAATTTTTATAACCGGATTGGTTTATATTACAGATTCTAATAAAATAGTTTTAAAATAAACTTACGCTGTATGTAGATAAAATTTAATATCGTTATCTGGACACGAGTAGCTCTTCTTTAAAAGGCATCCCCAATATTTAATATCGAGCATATTTCCCATTCCTCCCCAGGATGCTGCAAAAAAAAGCAATGAAATTTCTTTACGATATCGGTTAAAGAAAATAACGCAAAAGATATAAATATAATTTTTTTACAATTATGGTTATTCTACGTTACGTACCATCAAAAAGTACGCCGAAAACGGTGATAAATAGGGAAATGAAGTGAATAAATTTAAGAATCATTTTCGTAACTGCGTCTGTGACCGGTTAACGTGAAGAACTGAAGAGAATTTAATGATTACGGTTGCGGTATAAATGAAACCGTTACGAAGTTTTTGCCAAACTTTTAGAATTAAAAAGTATTTGGTTGTTGATCTACTTAAGTATACAAGGGAGATAAATCAACACCATTTAAATAAAATTGTTGTACGGATGGTAGACGCTTTGCCGTGTTTCATTTTTAATTGGTATAGGTACTCAACCATTCAATATTCAACAAGTTTGCATAATTAATTGTAGTAACAGATAAAGGCGGATTATATTAGGTCAAAATGGTGGAAAGGCGAGTGTTAGAAAGGGCGGAAATGGGGAGCTTTATTATATTAAAAACTGTTTCACGACCATGTTGCACTTCATTAAGTTTAATTATTTTGGAACCCAAAAAAAACCGTGGAGCATTTGTCTATTCAACATGAAATATTGTTTTCTAGAAAAGAGATGTACATTAAACGAAAAGGGATACTGCAAAAAAACACTATCATGTGCGGAATAATAAACACATAGCTTTGTATAAATTTTTTAAGTTTAGTCACGTTGTGAGTATTACTTCCAGACATTTGTGTTGCGTTTTAGAATGGAACAAAAATTTCAACTACGTTTTATATAAGACCATTTTCTGTAGATGATGTGAATAAAGTATACCGTGAAACAAATGGAATGCGGTAATTTAATTGACCAATCCTTGGAAGCAAAGTGTCCCGATTTATCCCAGAGTACATCAAAACGATCCTGGAATTATGCATGTTCACCTCTCAGTTTTGTGATTCAGGAGAGAAAATTTGGATTGCATGTAATTAAACAACGTCCTGTATATTATTTTAGTACTTCATTTTCGTATCTATCTCACAGTTTATTTCTTTTACTTCATTTTTACTCTTAATTTGGAGCTCCATTTGCATTTGATCGACTCGTCTTACTTAAAAGTTCTATCAGTTAGTCGGATTTACAAATGCGAAACGGTTATTGATTTATTTTAAAGTTCAATATTATACAGGGTGTCCCGGAAAGGTTGGTCATAAATTATACCATATATTCAGGGGGTCAAAAATAGGTTGATTCAACCTCACTTACCTATATACGAAATAAAAAAAGTGATGTAGAACTTGTATACAGGAAGGAAGAGGTCTTGTTGAACAATTGTTGAGTTAAGTTTTTAATATTTGTGAAAATGTAGAGTTTAAATATTCAATATTTTCAAATTGACATTTTATAGGGTGGCTGTATCTTCCAAATGTTTACAAAACAATACCAAGAGACACAAAAGTTGAAGAATAGACGTTTGATTTCAGTGGCGTTCCATATTTTGTTAAAGTATAACCCTAAAAAAGTTGGGAGGTAAAAGAAGTGTTGATACCCTCTGAAAATCCATAATAAGTAAAAATAATTGAATGCGACTGTGACCAATTTATTGGTTATCGTCTACTAGTATTTCGTATGAAAATTAACGTTAAACCGTTTTAGTATATCACCCAGTAACTTTTTTTGTGCACTTTTGTATACATATAGGTAAGTGAGGTTCAATCAACCTATTTTTGACTACAGAATATGTGGTGTAATTTATGACCAATCTTTTCGGAAGACCCTGTATAGTATAGATCAGGGGTGAGCAACCCGCGGCCCGCGGGCCGCTTGCGGCCCGCCGGACATATTTATGTGGCCCGCCAAGCATTTTCAAAATTGAATTTATTTTATTTATATTACATACTTTCTCTCGTCAATATATGTTTATAAAATTAATTATAAATAAAAGGTTTCCATGAAAATGGCTATTTAATTAACATAAATAAATCCTACTTTATATAAAAATAACATAATAATGCATACTAAACCGAAACGATTTTTTGAAACGGGACACCGACTTGTTCAAACATTCAATACGAATGCGTGAAATTGTGAAAACAGCACCTTTTGCAAAATAATGTGTGCGGCCCGCCAAAAAATTTCAAAATTTGGATTGGCCCGTTGATAAAAAAGGTTGCTCACCCCTGGTATAGATTATAGTTTACCTACAACACAACTAGAGACAGACTTATTTGATAAAAGTTTTTATTGCTGTTATTTACCATAGAAAGCGAAAGGTAACACACGTAATCATTACTTAATTTTTTCTCACAGACCTTTCCCATATTCCGGAATTGGCAACGGCATGATTTTCGCACGCCTTTAGATGTGAGAACGAAACTCTTAAACGAGTTTTAGTGATTTATTTATTTATTTAGCATTACAAAACAATCAAATTAAGGTGGCATTAAAAACGGTCACAATTCTATGTATAATATCTCCAGTCAAGCCATTACACAACATTTTTTTTTGGCCGGCGGGGGGGGGGGGGGGGGGGGGCTGTGCGTACAATTTTGCTTTTATATTAAACATCCTAATTTCCAATTTAAAAACTCAAAATAATAGATAATAATAGAAAATAATACAAAGAACCACGCAATTTAACAGGTCGTTTTCGCATTGCTTTTAAATCAATACGAAAGAGATGATAACATAATGAAATAGAAATATTTAGAAAAAAGGGTACCTCTTAACAGTGTTAATTTTTCAATCTATTTTCATCACAAGTCTCTCATTTTTCAGCATTGTTTAATTTTTATTCAACCACCGGCATAGTGTCGAAGCGCATTGGGTTATCGTCAGAGGAATTACTTGTTACTATTATTGCTATTATAATTAACTTGTTAAAGTTTCCTCATATTTTTTTATTTATTTATGCTTTAATTTGCAACTAGCCTTGTGACTAACGAGCAAATATGTTGATATACTTAATCTAAACTAATATTAATTGTCATGAAAAGGGAGAGTTCCCCGAATATACTAATAAACAATAACTTTTTTATTTAATAAGTTCTAACATTTGCGCACTAACACATCGGGGTGGTTATTTATTCCGCTGGTATAGGAAACTGTACGTCTTTTAATTTGTTCTCTGATCCATGGAATTCTTAGGTCCTCGTGTATAGTCACTTGCTATTAATGTACCACTCAGCGTTGGTCATTACATGAACAGTTTTGCTCTGTAATCGTTGGAGTATTTCAATATAAGTTTTCGCACTGGCGCATTGTTGGACACCGTACGCTAACACTGGAACCAAAACTGTCTTGTACACTAGTACTTTATTTAATAACTTGGATTTTTTCCCTAGTAGCCAATACATGTTTTTGACCACTGCGTTAAGTTGCTTTCTCTTTTTTATGATATGGTTTCTCCATGTTAAACACCTATCAAGTGTCGTGCCAAATATTTAACATTGTCCTTATTCGGAATTTGTGTACCATTTAGGGTAACCGGAGGAGCAGAATAGTGTTTCATGGTAAACGTGATAGCTGTAGATTTACTTTCATTGATGCGTATTCGCCACCTGTGCAACCATTTTTGTATGTTGTCCAGATTGTAGTATTATCGATGCTTGTGTTGGAGCTAGGTGTGAAACTAATATCGCGGTATCGTCTGCGATAGTAGCTGTCTTGGCTGTAAATAATTGGTACAGGATTGGTCCCAGAACGCTACCCTGGAGAACGCCCGCTTTTACTGGGGCGCCGTGCTTTACCTGAAAGTACCTCTCGTTTAAATAAGAATTAAATAGACGGTAGTACTGGTGTGACAGAGACTGTTTGATTTTGTGTAGTACCTAATCGTGTAATTTGTAAATTTTTAACATATATAAACCTTTGATTTACATGTATATTTGGAGAGAGGTGGACTTTTCTCAAAAATGTGTAAAAAATCAATGCACACAAAACTGCCCTATAATTCTCGAACTTCTAAGAAAATACTATTACAGCCGAAGTTAACGGTTATGGAGCACAGCGTCGTACGCTTAGCACCCCTTTAGTGCACTTAAGTAATTCCGTCAAAAACAATCTGATGACGAAAAAGCTAATACCGTTTTACAAGCTGTTGTTGAAAACCCTGAAATACCTATCGACAAGAGAAATTGAACATCGTACTGGTATAGCTAATTTTACAGCACAATTCATTTTTTTTATGCTAGCATTATAAACGGCTCTATTGATAACCAGAAATCGTTCATAATTTTCAGTTTTATTGCTAGCATAAAAAAAATAGCGTATACAACTCGTTATAATCTTGGTGTTAATTGCACTTGGGAAATTTAGCGTGACTCGCTCGCTGCGCTCACTCGTACGTTAAACATTCTCTCGTGCAATAAACACCAAGATTATAAGCTTATTGTATAATATACTATTAAATAAGAATAAGTTTCATCCATATAAATTTCGAGTTTGTCAGGGTCTTAGACCAGCTGATCAAGAGCCATGTAATAGAACTCAAATAGTGACAATAAAGAAGTAGGTACATTTGGTGTTTAAAAATCTTTAACAATAAATGAAGGAATTACGAAAAAAGAAAAACCCAAAAATCGCATTTTGTTTTAAATCTCGGAAACTATAAACAATAATGAACTTTTCTCTAATTTAACCGCCTTCGTATCTCTTACTGTTTTCAAGATCCCCAAGCTCTTCATGTGTTCATCCTTATCTTGAGCACGTTGTATAATAATATTTGGAGTTCCCTCTGATACTGTCTATAAGAATAGTGCTTCATTTGGATTTAGCTGTTTGCTGTTATAGCACTAAAAAAATTGTTTTCAACGAACTTCGTTCGTTACTGTATTGAATATTCTGCCCGTGCGTCCGTGCATTGCAAGAGATGCGTATGTCTACAACCGATCTTATGTGAAATTTTATGCCGATTCAAGATCCGATGCCAATTTTTCGGTATCTCAAATACTTTTCGAGATATTCAACTTTAAATTCGAAATTTCGAAATTATATGAATCAAATTTTTTCTTTTTGATAAAGCCAAATTTTTGTTATACCTACTTTCGTTACTGCAGTATTCGAAATTCGTTCTGTAATCCGGGGATTTCAACTACTATAGTTTAATATTTATTACGATATGGTATACATATAATATTAGGTATTATTATTAGAAAACATCTTCTGGATAATTCGTGTTAAATAACGTTTTCAATATCGTTTCTACGTTTCGGTAGCCTTTCTTCGCTGCCTTTTTCAAGAATAATAATTGATTAGTTTGACACTAGATGTCATGTCACTTGATTTTAGTTTTCACTCTTGTTCTGCTGCGAGTTGCAGGGCCTGTGTATGTGTCTGTGACTTCTGGTGGATTTTGAGGGATGTTGGGTAGTGCCGTATGATTATCGTGAGCTATTTGGATCCTCTTAACTATTGGTTTCCACAGTGGCGATAATCTATTTAATGCTAACGGACGTTTTTCAATTTCGATGGCCTCTCTCGTTATTCGTTCTTGTAGGGTATATGCCGAAGAAAGTAATTTAATATTATCAGTATTGATGCTGTGGCCGGTTTCTAAATGATGATTTGCTAAAGAGTTTGACGAAATATGTTGTTTTATAGCTAATTTATGTTCTTGGGCTCTTGCACTAAGTTTTCGATTCGTTTGTCCAACATAAGAATTTTGGCAATTGCTGCATGGAATCTCATATACCCCTTGTTCTTCTCCATGAATTTTATCTTTAGGGTTTCTTAATAGTTGATGAATAGTTGTATGGGGTTTAAAGATTGTTCTAAATTGTGTTTTAGGGAATTTTCTTGCAATAGTGTCTGTTACACCCTTTATATATGGCAATATTACATTTCGTTTGAGTTCTTCAGTTTTGGATTTTGGTTTTGTTCGGTTTTCGGTGATACTCACAATGATTTTTTGTATTTGCTTTAAGGAATACCCATTTAGTTTTAATATATTGGTGAGATTATTAAGTTCTACATTTCTAGATTTAATATCAGTTAAACGGATGGATCTTGTAGTTAGTGACTTAATAATGGCACGTAGTTGCGAAGGATGGTGATGAGAATGGGCATTGAGGTAGCGATTAGTGTGTGTTGGTTTCCTAAATAAGGTGTAGCTAAATTCTTTTTCAATTTTGGTGACCAAAATATCCAAAAATGGTAACTGATTCTGTTTTTCAATTTCCATGGTAAATTTAATATTTGGATGGATGTTATTAAGATGTTGCAAAAAGTCGTTTAAATTATCTAATCCATGTTGCCATATAACAAATGTGTCATCCACGTAACGATACCAGCATTTGGGTTTTAATGGATATGAGGATAAGGCTTTATTTTCAAAGTCTTCCATGTAGACATCAGCTATCGCAGGTGAAAGTGGTGATCCCATTGGGGCCCCTTCTATTTGTTTGTAAAATTGCCCTTTGTAAATGAAGTATGTTGAATACATACAGTGTTCAATTAGTTTTATAACATCTTCATTTACTGAATGTTTGGACCGTACAATTTTGATTGTTTCTTGTATCGGAACTTTTGTGAACAAAGAAGTAACATCAAAACTAACTAGAACATCACTAATGTCTAAATTAACGTCTTTAAGTTTATTTAAAAAGTCAAGAGAGTTCTTAATATACGAACTAGCACTTACACAAATAGGTTGAAGTTCTTTCGCAAGATATCGAGCGAGTTTGTGCGTTGGGGAATTAAATGCACTCACAATTGGTCGTAATGGCCAATTTTCTTTATGGATTTTCGGTAATCCGTATATTTTCGGTATACGTGAACTCTTTTCTCTAGGAATAAGTTCTTGTTTGACTTTGTCACTTAAAGATGTTGATTTGATAAGAGTTTTTGTCTTCTTCTCCAAATAAGTTGTTATACTCTGGTGAATTGAGTAAAGTTACCATTTTTTGATGGTATTCATTGTTGTTAACGATTACTGTAGCATTACCTTTATCTGCTGGAAGTATTAAGATGTCGTTGTTATTTTTTAATTCTTTTAAAGCATTTAGTTCTTTTTTTGTTACATTTTGAGCTGGTGGACGAGCTTTTTTGAGGATATTAGCTATATCTAATCTGATTTCATCGGCAGTAGGTTGTTCAACAGTGGTTAATGCTATTTCTACATTAGTTATAATATTTTCTTTCGGAATCCTTTTTGGTGTAATGGCAAAGTTGAAACCTTTTTGTAAAATATTGATTGCATCTTGACTGATGTTAGTGTTGCTAAAATTATGTACAGTTTTTAGTGTTTCACTATGTTGTTCAGGTTTCTTGTATAGATGTTCAAATTTTTGTTTTTGCCTTAAGGATTTATTCATAAATGTAGATTCAACAGCATTTTCTATTAATCTATCAACAGTATTAAATATAATTGGATGTATTCCATCTTCGGTTAATAGTTGAAAGGTGTTGTAGAGAGATTTATTTATAGAGTCCAGTTTATATCTCAGATTGTGAATGGATTTTTTCATTAAAGAGTAACTAGTTTTTTGAAAGATGTCATATGATCCACGAATATCTGGACGAGGTTTAATTTTAAAAGCGTTAGGTATCACCTTGTGGTCTCGGCATCGTTTGAGAAAAGTTAAATCTGACAATAACTCACATTTTTTGATCCTAAGTTTTCTGTATGTTTTAATTTTTTGTAATGTATCATTTCCATATAAGATAATTATATTATTGTTCAGGTTCCACGAATGTCAATATTATTATTAGAAAACATCTTCTGGATAATTCGTGTTAAATAACGTTTTCAATATCGTTTCTACGTTTCGGTAGCCTTTCTTCGCTGCCTTTTTCAAGAATAATAATTTTTCTAATAATAATATTGACATTCGTGGAAACCTGAACAATAATAATATTAGGTATGTATATACTATTAAATTGTAAATGAACCTTCATCTCCTCACGTGGTCGTTACTGATGTATGAGGGCTATTATATCATCCGAAAACTATAACAATGCTTTACTTCATTTGAATATGTGCCAACTTATCCATTCACTGTAATTTTTCATGCACGTTACGTAATCTCGAATAAGTTCTAAGCAGAGAGCTTGGCAAGCGAGGACATTAAATATAATTCTGACGAGGAAGGTAGGTATACGATTTTTAGTGGATGACGGTAGTGTCTGCTTTCAAAATTGAGTTTCTGCGCAATAATTTGCAAGTGTTCAATACAGAAACTTTATTCAATTAGCAACTTATGTTAATATAATATTGTCTGTAGAACGATTTCTAAATTGAATTTCTGTTTAGTCTTTACTTTTTAAATTAAATTGGATAACAGCAATGAGATAAGTTAATTATTTTAGATGCTGGAATAAATGAGCTAAGGGACGGTGTCCAATTAAATGAAAATCTTGATGATAGCAATTTCATTAGCGCAGAAAGACCTAAAGTAAATCAAAGGATATACGCCCTAATAAATTTGTTTGAATCCCATCCTTTTATTTATTTACTTTTGTTTTCTTTACCTTTATTTCCATTGTAAACGAAAATGAGGGCAAAAATAATCCTCGTAATGTTAAATTATGAACACTTAATCTACAACGCAATCGTGAATAAGTTGGTTGGATTTTTGTGTTTCTGAAATCGATTACAGATTACCATGAATTTCCACGGATTCATTTTAAGGATTACGTTTTACCTATTTTTTGTTATTTTGTACCTACTGATATGCATTTATAGCATATAATATAAATAGTGAGATGAAAGTACTCCAAAAAAGAAACCGTAAAACGCTGTATTCTGGTTCTGGTTCTGGAAAATTTCCCAACATTGAGACATTTAGAATTCACAATTACATCTTACTGCTTTAAAAAATTAGGTCCTATCCCTCATAATTGTGACATTGCGCACTCAAATACAAGTGATGAATCCTTTTTTGACCGAGGTTCGTCTTCCGTGCGAATTGCTCAATTAATGCTCTCACCAGCTGCAAACTTTGCGCTGTTCTTATGGATCCAACCAAATGGAGTGAATGTTAACAACCCTTATTTTCGAAATTGTAGTGGAAGAAGTTAGACAATTTTTTATAGTTTTTTAAGTAAAAGTAAAAATCCCTTTAAAGCTGCTTAATCGGTAAGTAGTGGCAGAGAGGTAATGTTTTTCAGCGCAGAGCTAAACTTATCGAAACCAATTTCTGCCTTTTTGTCTTTCGATGTAAATGATTTGCGGTAGTTTAGACTTTGCTTCTGCTGTAGAGATGCCGAGTAAGTTTTAGTGAGCCCAGTTTTGAAAAAATACTTTCTTTAAGATATTATAGGGACATAAATTGTTAATAACTGTAATAACTATTATAGAGAGTACTTCAGCAAAATTTTATAATTTCTTTTAGGACATTCAGAGCAGTCCGTAAAACAGAACAAAATTCATTTAATTTTCGGTGAAAGATTTCCGTGGGTGATTTTTAAATAAAATTGTTACCTAACTAAAATTATTCATTTCTCTTGGGAAATCTTTCTCGTTTTTGGATACCGGTGTCAGCTTGTTTGCATATTTTTTCGGTTAGATTTGTAATTATAATATTATACTTATAATTGGTTTTGTATGAGCTTTCCAAAATTGTACAAAAAAATTGGATATTTGATGCTGATATTGTCTCTAAATCTCTTTTTGACAATCGCGCATTTGTTCATTGTTCTCACATTATCTTGAACCACTTTGACGCATTCTATTGCGTTTCGGGGAACCGTTGAATACTTCTACCACGCCATAGGCGCCGCTACTAAAGGGCAAGGGAGGGCCCGGGCCCCCCCCTGGAATTTCATAAAACGCGTAAATCCATTTTAGAAAATGCTAAAAGCTCACAATATAATACATAATATATCACAATACATAACTTTTGGAATATAATGTTCTATCCCATCGGTGACTCTGGGTAGCCTATTGGAGTTACTAATTTAAAAATAGGTAAAAATTTTCAAGCATTCTAATTTCTACTTGAAAAAATGTAAGGGCCCCCCCCTAACAAATTTTCTTCCGGCGCCCCTGCGTACCACCTTCAGTGTTAACGTTATATTCCGTAACATTTGGCGCGCGTATAGCGCGTATTTAGTTTTCGTATATCTCTGTCAACATTAATTGCAAACTTGTGCTGGGGGGAGTCATAAATACATTTTTAAACAATTTTAATATATTGTCATACATTTTTCACTTCCTAATTCTTAATATCAACAGACTAACTTCTGTTATCGTCTCGCTTCTGAATCCTATCGCTATGATGCTCCCGTATGACGTAGGGACATCTACACGCAATGAACTGTATACTACGTAGTATAAAGTTCATTGTCTATAGGGAAGGCCAAACAAACTTGCGTGCACGTCATCAATGACGTATTTCCATGTCTTTTGTGGCTAAGTTTCCATCGCTAACTGTATCATAAAATTTGTAAAAAAAAAACAACTCTAAAGGCGATGCAATTAATATAAGACTTTTGAGATAAAGCACAAGCTTGTTTTTGTTGGGTTTAGACGCCTCTCAATGTAAAATTTTGTGATAAAATTTTAATCAACAGGCCAGTAAGTAACGACGTAAACCTAGCCACTGTCAGGGAATGGTGCTGTGTTGCCATCTTTTATTCATCGATATTTTGAGGTTACGGATGACAGTAGTATTCTGACAGGCATATTTAATTGATTTTTGTCGTCAACAATTTGTAACAGTAATTAATATTTATTTGTGGTTGAATAAGAAATATTTGCTGCGAAATTAAATATTTCCTGATCAATTTGACAATACTGTAAATGTAAACGTCATCAAACGCCGATGACGTGCACGCAACTTAGTTTGGCTTTCCCTATACACGTGAATATACGTGAGAATAATAATTGTATCCAGTGTGCAAAGATTCCAAAAACTTGTTCGCTGGTAACAAGATGTGGCTGATAACTCAATTAATTTTACGATTCCTTCTTGCCAGTTCGTTTTGTTTTTATGAGTAAATAATTAGTTTTTCAATTTTACACTTCCTGCCTTTTGTGTGTATCTGCATCATGAATGAACTGAACTGTGATAAATTAAAAAAAAGTAGAAGCATATTGGCCATCTTCCCGTTAATACACTTTTAAACAATTTAAAACACATTGAATCCTGTACATTTTCTTATTTGTAATTTCAGGCATGGCTACTACTATGAGTCACGAAAGATAATGTCGTCTACCCAAAGGCAAATATTTCAAATTTGTGTGTCGTTGCGTCTTGCGTAGATGTAAGTAATGATTTAACAGTTTCAAAATTGATGTAATACCAGAGTTTCCTATTTTCAGTTGGTATATTTTGCAATCGGGTTTTAAATTGATTAACTGAGCACTGCTTTCCTGTAAATGGCAAAATAAAACATAGCTATTCTAAAAAAATTCTAAAGGTTATGGACATGGCCTTAGCCGAAATCGTTGCTTTTGCCAGTTGGTGGAAAATCTGTATCACAGTTTTTCTATATTCGCATCAGCTGCTGAGAGTAGTTATCCTCAGCTACCTGACCGGCAGGGAAGTGAGAATTCGGTAACGCTCAGGTAGTTGTTAACGGAGAAGCGCCGTAGGTGTCAATAATTGGGCCACTTCTGTGGAGCATAGCGTACGACTCTGTGGAGTGTACTTAGAAGTTCCTAGGACTATGAGAACCGTAGCCTACGCCGATGACCTGACGGGCATATCAACTCACAGAGAACTAGCAGATAGATGCAACAAGCTTAAACTTGTGGGCGCTAAATCAAGGGCGGCTTTTACTGCCGGAAGAAGAAAACGCCACCTCGGATCGGTAAACGTCAATGTTGGGGGTGTAAGGGTCTAAGATACGGTGAAAATACTGGGTTTTACATTTTAAATAAAAACGTAATGGAATTATAGAATGCCAGCGACAAAGACGATAAGATACTCTAGATAATCTAGTTGGGATGAGCACAAAGGAAGATGGCGGTTAGGGTCTTCTTTTTCGGGTGGTAGCATGCACTCCAATAGGAGAAGACGCGCCGGTCATCGGACGGATGCCATTGGTGATCCCCGATGGTGTGCATATAATTTCGAAGGGACCGCTTGAGTCGCCCGTATACGGCGAAACACTGACTTTGCTTACTTATCCTCCCTACTTCGACATATTTGGTTAATTTTCAACATAGTTAACCCAAAGCTAACCAATCTTCATTTTTTCTTCATCAATTCACTTATTACATCCAGCGCCTTACTGTTCTTCGTAGGAAAGGATCTGCACGTTTATGGTGCAACGATGTTATTAGGGATTTACATTGACAGTGTCAAAGATCTTCAATTTTGCTTAAAATATAATCTTTTCATGTTTTACTAAACTGTCGTACATTTAATAAACCTCATGTAACATTCACACTTTGTACATAGTGCGAAACAGCCATACACGTCCATTTTGTAACTCTTGAAAAGTCACCATTGAGTCTGTTAGGTGGACATTTTGACTTTTCTATTAATAAATACAGAAAAATGGAGATTTTGTAGATCGAAATCTTCAATTAGGCGAAATAACTGAAAGAATAACCGTTTCTTCCACCTTTAAGTACGTTTAAAACACGTTAGATACAATCAATACTATATGAAACACAAGTCAAATCAAAATCAAAATTGGTCGATTTTTTTCCAGTACGTGGATTTAGTTTAGGTAATATCATGATTAAATCGACTCCATAATAAAATAATATTAACACCAACAATCTGTTACCCTTGATAATGACAGTGTTGAATTATACCGGGTGTTGATCCGACCGCTCGGTAATAGCATTTTACATGTAAAATCTTGTCTATGCAATTTCCTGCTCCCCTAATTGTTTTAGGGCCAAAACATAAGAGTGCAAAAGTCTTCAAAACTAAAAATACTACCTGAATGGTATATTCTCTCCGACAAAAATTGTACTGTAAGAAAGAAAATGAAGAATTAAATGTTCAATAAGAATTTGCAAAAATCGCATTGCCTTGCTTTTAAAATAATTGCGTTATGAACAAGTAGTGTAGAATCTTGACGTTTTCTTGGAAGTACAAATAATAAATTTAAACTTATAATTTTCAACGAACTCGTTACTGAAATCAATATTCCGTCCGTGCGTATCTCAAGTACTTTTCGAGATATTCAACTTTAAAAGTCAAAATTTTGAAATTATCATATACTCTTTTGAAGTCGCATTTTTTTTCAATTGTTTCCTATTATATTATTTTGTACAACCTAGGAATTGTCATTCTCATCCCAATAATTATTATTTTTACCCCAAGA
The DNA here is from genome assembly GCA_036250285.1 of Pyrocoelia pectoralis. NCBI lineage: Eukaryota > Metazoa > Arthropoda > Insecta > Coleoptera > Lampyridae > Pyrocoelia > Pyrocoelia pectoralis. Next base: position 8,790,529 of record CM070077.1, on the reverse strand, counting down.
ATTATTTTTTCTACCTTACCTTTTTAATTATTTTGGTCCCAAGATTTTTGTTCCCAAGAAGTATTATATTAGCCCCAAAAATTATTAATTTAGCCCACATAATTATTCTTTTAGCCCCAAGATTTTATTCATTTTACCCCATGATTTTATTCGTTTCACCACAAGGTTTTATTCATTTCACCCCAAATTTTTTTTTATTTTACTCCAAAATTTTATTTATCTCCTTATTTTATAGAAGTGATTGAAACTAAAAAAAAATGTCACCCTAAACGTATATTGCCACTCAGGCGCTTAGGTGAGAGGTAGGTATAGTACTTATATTTTTTTTCAATTGATACAAAAACGGGATTATGGTACTAAACAGTATTTGAAACTAAAAAAAATGCCAACCTAAACGTATATTGCCACTCAGGCGCTTAGGTGAGAGGTAGGTTTAGTATATTTTTTTCAATTGGATACAACGAATAAAATCATGGGGTAAAATGAATAAAATTTGGGGCCAAAATAATGATTCTGTGGGTTAAAATAATAATTTTGGGGGCTAATATAATAATTCTTGGGATCAGAAATCTTGGGACCAAAATAATTAAAAAGCTGGGGTCGATAAAATAATTCTTGGGGTAAAAATAATAATTCTTGAGCTTAGAGTGACAATTTTTGGGGCCGCGAAAATTACCACCCATTTGCAAATAATTAATTTTTTTATACTTTCGTTACTGCGGTATTCGAAGTTCGTTCTGTAATCCGGGGATTTCAACTAGTTAAAGTAGAATTTAATTTAAATAATAAGAATAAAAAGGTATACCAATCAAATCAAAGTAATAAGAATCAAAGAAAATAACAATAAAAAGCTAGTTCGAACACATTAACGGGAATTTTTAAGATCAAAGTAAATGCTTAAAAAACCGCCGTCATGGCAATGTGATTTTTGCAAATTCTAATTCAACATTTAATTTTTAATTTTCTATGTTACAGTAGAATTTTGGTCGGAGAAAACATACCATTCAGGAAGCATTTTTAGTTTTGAAGACTTTTGTACTCTTATGTTTTGGCTCAACAACAATTAGGGGAGCAGGAAATTGCATAGACAAGATTTTACATGTAAAATCCGGATCAGCACCCGATATATAAAATAAAAAAATGTATAAAAGAAGGAAAATTCAACCTTATACTGTGCATTGAATCGATCTTCAACTTTTTTCTAGTTAGCCTCCAGGGGTACTAAATTATTTTGACGTTACGTGCCAAAAAGTGGAATACGAAAATGCTAGCAATTTATCGTAACGTAAAAATATAATATAAACATTTAATTTTTCGTGTGCCCTAAAAATTTTTTGCCAACACTGCGGATATCCTATAGTTTTCAAAATTCATATTATTGATTAGAATGTTAAAAGGTTACAAATGTCCATTCTTTTAATTTGTAATACAATAAATTGCAAGAGTCAAAAACACGTTTATAAATGTATTTTCTCGTTTATTGCAATGGTTTTAGGTACTTACTGATTTTTTTTTGTATAATCTTTTCTCAAATGCTTAGGACCATTTGAAACTCTTAAAAATCTTAAACTGTATAACGATTGTTGCAACAAATTATTCTCATAGGTTTTAAGTTTTAAGTATAAAATTATAAAGATTCAATTTAATTTAAATAAACGGGGAAACGGATTTCCAAGACGCAATAACCTCATATAATCTGAATATGTTACATGAAAGCTTTGCTTCTGAGAAGATGTATAATGTAACCTAAGTTGCTGATATTCCTATGTGAAATTAATGTTCGCACACGCCCATGAAAAATATCACATCTTATATCGATATTAAACGCCTCATAAACGCAAATTTAGGTACATCAAACCTTGTACTATATCTACTGTTTCGTAATGCCAATAAGGCTCGAGCAATTTTTGTCGAAAACTACGCGTAAACGATCATTTGCTTCCACACCGATGGCATTATGCTATTAATCTCCATACCATTTGTATTTAATGCTCTGCGTCATGTAATAACCATCTTAATGAATTTATTGCCAGGAAAAAAAACCTTCCATACCAATAATCGTAGCAATAACGTTTATTTTATTGCTTTTACAAGGAAAGAGGCGAGAAAGAAGACAACAAAAATACACCTTGTTAGAAAGGAAATGTCCTCATTAACTGGAAATAGATTGTATTCAGACATATGACTCTGCCTGTAAAGTTGAGTAATTATTTAGCTGCAGTGTTTCCTTCAGAAGGTAGCGTAAGACATGCAAAAGTTTAATTTCTTTGTTGATTGTCTGCATGTTTCCTTTATGTAACTCTATTCCCGACACTCTAAAGTCTCTTAGTTCAGCGAGGATGTCAATTTTCTCCGTCTCGTAGCAGAAATTTACGATTGTAGGTGTTCGATTTTCTTTTTCTTTTTGTAGTTCGCAGACAGTTGTCGTTTTAAGAAATTAAACTAATAGGATTTCATGTTACCGACGATATTTCCTTTCCTCGTAAATCAAGACACATTGCAAATTCTCCAGTGAAGAATAAGGATTTTTGCTTTATCTTTCGTTACAATTTTCAAGAAATGTTCACACTACCTTTAAATATATACGTGCTCTTATTCGTGTCCTTTATTAAATAAACAATGAATTGTAGAATTTAAGAGACAAATACATTTCTTATTCGTAGATTCTATCAATGCACAGTAAAGATTGAAAATTCTACCATTTAGGGCCGGTATTTCCATCTTACGTATAAACCGACCGATAACTAATTTCGGCATACTGTTACCCTTCACATTTATTTCCCCGATAGCAAAATTGGGTATTTCCACGAAATGTTTCAGTTAACTAACACTCAGGTAGTCATCGAAAAGAAACTTGTTTGTTAGGCAAGGTTGCCAGTTTTTGTAAAAATTGAAAAAGGATGAAACATCAGTGTTTCAGGTGAGTTAGAAAGAGATGAATAATTTAAGATTTTATTCGTGTTCAAAATTCAAATTAGAAATTCGCATTATACTGTACAATACGGGTTGATGTTTCAGCGACTGTAACAACATGGATAGAAATAAAAATACATCCCACAAACGCTCTATTATGCGCACAATTTCTTCGTCGTCAGATACAAAGAAAGCCAAAAAATCTTCCATAATCCTCATTTAAAAAATTTACAAACACTATTTTGTAAACAAAGAAGAAAGGTTATATTCTACATTTCTATAATCGTGCATAAGGCATAAGTAGGTATATTGCGCATGCCTTTTTGTTATTCGTCGGATAACGTATAGTTGCACGCAGAAAAAGCACCGTATAAAGTTGTTAGGCACTTATTTGGGACATAATAGTTATACGAAGGTGGAAATACCGAAAATGTTGTTATTGGGGACTTTAACTGTGACGTACAACTATAGGCTACTTTATACGGAGATGGAAATACCGGCCCTTAATCTTTACAAGAGAGTAACGCTTGCAAAGAAGCAAATCAAATAATAATACTTTAATAATACTTTATTAGATCCAGGACCAAGACATAATATGGTATTATAGATCAAGTCAGCAAAACATAAGAAATTAGTTAAAATAATACATGATGTGTATCAAACATAAAAATAAAATACTAAACTAGCATTTAAGCAAATATTATTTTCACAGTCAGTATAATTTAATGCGACAGATATTCTTCTACAGAATAAAAGTAATTTCTTATCAGAAACTTCCTAACTTCAGCTTTAAATTTTTTTAGATTCCCTTCTAGATTTAGCTGTTTCGGAAGTTTGTTATAGATATGTGTGCCCATATAATTAACATTTTTTTCATACACAGAAAGATTATGTTTTGGAATGCACAATTGAGACCCAAACCTGGTATTATAGCTGTGATTGAAATTGTTTTGGGGATAGTTTTGAGGATGTTCCCTAACAAATAATTTAATAGGACTTCAAGGATATAGATTGCTGGTACCGTTAGTAGATTAAATTTCATAAAATAATTTTTGCATGACGTTAATTTAGTTACTCCAGGTGTGGTTCTAATGACTCTTTTTTGGATGCGAAATATTCTGACCGCCGAGGTTGAAGACCCCCAAAAAAGTATTCCATATTTAATTCTACTATAAAAGTGCGCAAAGTAAAATGATAACAATACTGGTCGTGTGGTTAGGTTATTTAACTTATACAGGGTCCTGCACCTCACCTCCCGTCTTCTGTAGCTCCGTTATTAATTAAGTTAGGTTTCTGAAATTTTGCAGACGTTTCCTGTACCCCAGATTATATTTCAGGAAAATATTTTTGATTATACAGGGTGTCCCAACAAAGTGTGACGCCATAATGATATATATTTTTAAATTACATGCTTTACTTTTTTTTACTTATTTGGTCGTCTTTTATGCTTGCCTACATATTCCTAAAATTCTATTGAAATCGGTTGGATGAAACCAGAGAAAAAAAATAAAAACGAAAAAATGTCGGTTTTGCATCACTGGTTTTAAAAATTAATAAAAAACGCAAATAGTACCTGGATAATGAAATTTTACGACACGCTCATTAAATAAAGTCTAGTAGTCTCGTTTACCAAGTTTCATTGATCCAAATTATACAGGGTGATCAAAACTTCTCAAACTTTAAAGCACTTTATCTTTCTTATTTTAAATTGCAACCCCTACATATTTTGATGTCATTCGATGCGGAATTGAAAAACAAACATTTTTTTCTAATACATCTCTATGGTAATTCCTAATATTGTAAAAGTTATTCAAGAAAAAGTCATTTTATCAATTAATTATTGCAATAGCCATTTTAATTGATAAAAATCGAAGGCGCCTTTGAAAGACAATTTATTAACAGACCATGTTTTGTGATCACAATTACCTCTAAAGTCTTAAGGTTACCTACTAGAATTTACGTTCGATATGTCTTCCGTTTCCTTCAAGGCACAAACGAAGACGAGTATGAAATGATGTTGCCAATCTTTTTAATAGGTCGGGTGTAATGCATTGAAATGCGTTCAGGATTCTTTGCTGCATGTTTTCTGGTGTGATAAACGATTTCCTTAACGTAACCCGCAAAAAGAAATCTAATTTAATTAAGTCGGGTGATCGAGGAGGCCAAGCAATTGATCCCCCTCTTCTAATCCACTGATTGGGGAAGGCTGTGTTAAGATGATCCCTGACTTCTAATGAATAGTGTGCTGGAGCTCCATCGTGTTGCAGCCACATTCCATTTCTCACAGCTATTGGCAAATTTTGAAAAAAATTTGGCAATTGATTTTGAAAAAAATCCAGATCCATATTGGTCCATTCAAATGTCCGTTAAAAAAGTGAGGACCAATAACATGTTCACCAATAACCCCCCCACAAATTGTTTTTCAAAGGCGCCTTCGATTTTTATCTCAATTAAAATGGCTATTGCAATAATTAATTGATTAAATGACTTTTTCTTGAATAACTTTTACAATATTAGGAATTGCCATAGAGATGTATTAGAAAAAAAATTTTGTTTTTCAATTCCGCATCGAATGACATAAAAATATGTAGGAATTGCAATTTAAAATAAGAAAGATAAAGTGCTTTAAAGTTTGAGAAGTTTGACACTAGATTTTGATCACCCTGTATAATTTGGATCAATGAAACTTGGTAAACGAGACTACTAGACTTTATTTAATGAGCGTGTCGTAAAATTTCATTAACCAGGTACTATTTGTGTTTTTTATTAATTTTTAAAACCAGTGATGCAAAACCGACATTTTTTCGTTTTTATTTTTTTTCTCTGGTTTCATCCAACCGATTTCAATAGAATTTTAGGAATATGTAGGCAAGCATAAAAGACGACCAAATAAGTAAAAAAAAGTAAAGCATGTAATTTAAAAATATATATCATTATGGCGTCACACTTTGTTGGGACACCCTGTATAATCAAAAATATTTTCCTGAAATATAATCTGAGGTACAGGAAACGTCTGCAAAATATCAAAAACCTAACTTAATTAATAACTGAGCTATAGAAGACGGGAGGTGAGGTGCAGGACCCTGTATATTGCAAATGATAATGAAGATAGTTTTTTCGATAAATGATTAATATGCGTATCCCAACTTAAGTTAGCTTCTAGATAAATTCCTAAAAATTCCACTGTATAGTTTCATGATGTAAAGATTGACTATTTGCTCGAATTAAATATGATTGATTTAGATTATTTGAACGGGGCGCGAAACTAATTATATTTGATTTTGAAATGTTTAGGTGTAATTTATTTGACTGGAACCATAAAAGAAATTTGTTAAGTGATACTTGAAGATTTCTCAAAGTAGATGAAAGATCTTGCCTACATGAGAGATAACTATTGTCATCTGCAAACATTGTAATGTTCTTATTGTCGACAACATGGGGTAAATCATTAACAAAATTAAAAACAATAATGGTCCTAAAACCGACCCTTGTGGAACTCCAGAGCTTAAATGTAATTTAGAGGACCTTTCATTGCCAACTTGCACGAATTGGCTACGATCAAGTAAGTACGACGAGAGCCAGTCGTATATTTTGCCACGTAAACCATACTGGTAGCATTTTGTTAAGAGAATAGAGTGATCAACCATGTCAAAAGCTTTACTCAAATCCATGAATAGACCTACACATTTATGTTTATTGTCTAAATTTTTATACAATGATTCCAGAAAGCTATAGATGGCAGTTGTGGTAGATTTACCTTTTAGAAACCCATGTTGAGCATCATTTAACACACGAGTTTTGATAAAAAATCTGTTATTCTCTTAAATAAAACTTTTTCTAGGATTTTAGAAATTGTAGAAAGCAGAGAAATCGGTCTATAATTTTCTAATTTAGTGGGATCACCTTTTTTTATATAGAGGAATAGTTTTTGACACTTTTAGATTCTCTGGGAATATGCCACTTGTTAAAGACAAATTGATAATATATGCCAATGGCGCTGTTATAGATGTTATACAGTATTTTAATATATTGGCGCCTAATTCCGTCGAGTCCGCATGAGTTAGAGCGTTTTAAATAGTGAATTGTGTTAAATACTTCAGATTCTGTAACTGGTTTTAGATACATTGTAGGGTAATATTTGTTTACTTGAAAGTTATATGGTTCCTGACTTAAATGGACATTTAATTTTTTGGGAGCAGTAACAAAGAACTTATTAAAGTATGTAGCTATTTTTTGCTTGTCCGTTGTTTTATCACACGGTGTTACAATTTCTTTTATATCTGTGTCCGGTTTACTATTTTGTACGTTTTCATTTATAATATTCCAGGCTGTTTTTGATTTGTTTGAGGAATTTCTGTTTTGTCGTAATGCAATTTTTTTGAATGTTGTATTACCTTTTTGTATATTTTTTTATAATTGACATATGTGTTATTATCATGAACAGAGTTACTTTTCATTTTTGTTTGATATAATTTTTTAAGGTTTTTCGATGAAATTTGTATTCCTTTTGTTATCCATGGCTTTGGACAACCATTATTTATTTTACTTTTTCGTAAGGGAAACGCTTGATCGATGTAATAATTTATTGTGTCTGTAAATATTTTAAAAGCTTCGTTTACATTATTTGATATTTTATATACTTCGAACCAATTTTCTTTGCTTATATGAAAGCCGAATGTGTTATAGTTATTTTCATTAACATTTCTTTTATACGTGTGTGTAACTAATTCCTTTTTTGAGCTTTTTAATACCAAATTTAGTACAACAACTTGTGCCGTGTGATCGGATAAGCCATTGTGGAGTATCTTGGAATGTACGCGGTTATCAATTATATTAGAACAAATACACTGGCGAGCAAAAAATTTAGGTCACATTAAAATTATTATGTCTTTTTGGATTTCTATTTTTTAGGTTCTATTTTCCAATTGTAAATTATTATTCTACTGTATTTTGTAGCCCAAATTAAGAGGTTAATTATCAAATTCCAACGCATACGTTTTTGTTTAATGATTTATTTTAGAAAACCAACAAATCAATATTTTGAACATAAGTTGGACTTTTTGTTTTTAAAATAAAAACAAATGAAAATTAAATAAAGAAATGCATCACTAATATCGCGTATTACCCCCTCTTGAGTTTATGACTGCTTGAAGTCGCCGAGGCATACTTTCGATTAAGTTACGGATTACATTTTGGTCAATGTTAGCCCACTCCTGCAACAGCAAGTCTCTAAGCTCGTGGGCAGTTCTTGGAACTGGTATATGCTTTCGGATTCGCCGCCCCAATTCATCCCAGACATGTTCTATCGGATTCATGTCCGGACTAAGAGGTGGCCAATCAAACCGCCTAATGCCCACTTCATCTAGATATTCTCTGACAGCGTTGGCTGCGTGAGGTCTAGCATTATCTTGCATAAAGATGCCATCGTCTCCCATAGTGACCATAAACGGCATTACATGATCTTGTAAAACCTCCGTAATGTACCTATGAGCTGTCAGAGAACCATTTTGTACAAAGACGAGCTCTGTGCGCGCTTCTGACGAGATTCCTGCCCAAACCATTACGGACCCTCCGCCAAATGGAAGTCGTTTGTCAATGCAAGCTTGGGCGTATCTCTCTCCAGGTCTTCTCCATACTCGTCGGCGTCCGTCTGACCCATTGAGGCGGAAACGCGACTCATCTGAGAACAGCACCCTGCTCCAGTCCTCATTATTCCATCCCCTATGATTTCGGGCAAAAGCCAATCTTCCAACTCGATGCCGGCGTTGCAATGGTGGACCCGTAGCCATCCTTCTACAAGACAATCCTGCACTACGAAGTCTTCTCCTAACAGTCCATTCATTAACATTTACATCTCGAACTTCTTGAAGTTGATTTCGCAGCATAACTGCAGAGGCTGCCCTATTCCGCAAACTTGCAGACACCAAAAAACGGTCATCTCGTTGAGTAGTGACTCTTTTTCGGCCGGATCCTGGTCTTCTGGTTAACAGGCCAGTCTCCTCATACCTCCGGTATACATTCTGGACAGCACATAGACTCTTACCAACAATTCTTGCAGTTTCACGTTGACTTACGCCCTCTTGTATGAATGCTACGATTCTTGCTACAACAACAGAATCTAAAGGCATTCTGACCAATTGAATAAGCAACGTAGACACTAGGTTTTGCGACCGATTGATTTTGCAGACAAAAATCAACAAAATAAAACAGCAAAAATTGAATTTTTACTTATAAATAATGCACGATATTTCGTAAATGTTGAAAACACGACAATAATACGAGATAGATGGCAAATTTGACAGATACTATTCTTAAGAAAACAAATGATTAAACACCTACTGCGGTTTACAGTTAGCAAATATTTTTTAAAAAAAGAAAATCCAAAAAAATATAATGATTTTAATGTGACCTAAATTTTTTGCTCGCCAGTGTATAATCAATAGACGTTGAGGAAGTTTCTGATACTCTTGTTGGTTTAGAAATATGATTCCTTATATTATAAGATGTAAACAAATCTCTTAAAGTGAGTGACAGGTTTGTGTCGGTGCAAAATCAATATTTAAGTCACCGCATAAAATTATCCAACTGTGTTTATTAGTACATAATTTGTTTAATACTAAAGTGAAGAGTTTAAAAAAGTGTTGCACATTTGAAGATGGAGATCTGTAGATTGTAACAATAATATTCATAGATAATAAAGTACCTGGCATAGATACATTTATACCGCAGATTTCAAAGGTTTGTTCTTTGCAATATTTCTCCATATTCAAAGGTTTTATATTTAATTTTAGATTTGATTTATAAATTATTGCAACTCCTCCGCCTTTACAGTTCGATCTACAGAATATATTTCCTAATCGATACCCCGGTATTTTCATAATTGCATGTGCATCTTCTTGTAGCCAATGTTGAGATACACAGGCAATATCAATATTTTCTAGCATTAACATGAGTTCAAATTCAATTATTTTGTTTTTAATACTCCTAATATTTTGATGCAGTATTTTTAAATGAAGATTACTAGCGTTATTTTTAGGGTCATTACAATTATTTTTACGTGGAGAGCAATTACTATATAATATATTCAAAAATCACATATTTATTAATAGAAAGATGTACTCATACAAACATTAGAATCCAGATGTCAGATGAGAGTGTAAAAAAGTATGTTAAATTCATTCTGTGAGATCCGAAGGAAAAGTCTTATATTAAGAAAGATAGTATCCATTTGTGCGTTGCCGCATTGATATTTTTAAATATTTCAAACAAGGATTAACATATGATTACTTTTCGTAAGAAATAAGGAGGTTCAAACACACTACTAAGATCATCTTGAGGTAATTCTTAATGTAAAGTAGAATGGCTGCGGATCTCTACGATTCATTTAGACGACAACCAAACAGTACATAGATTTTTTTGAAGATAATTTCAAGAAACCAATTTTATACTTCACTCGTAACTACTCTAACCTTGGATGCAGTTGAACGATCTGAACAGGACGGCAATCTGCGAGAGGAATGCGATCTTTCCTCAAGAACACCTACATTTCCAACACCAATTGCACAATTATCAGTAGTGGATGTATTATTGTGATCCTTGCTGTAGATGTAATTGGCAGCGTGAAACACAATTTTCAGGCCTCTCCAGAACACTAAGGCCCGGAAGGCCTGGATATGGCCATCCTATCAAAAAATGATCATTGGCAGTCCACGCTGCGAGGTCGTTCGGATCGGAGTTTAACATCGTTAAGGCCCTGGAGGGCCCGGAGTTTAATAACGATTCCAACTATGCTAGTAATGTACTGACATTTTCATAAGTAAAGGGTGTATTTCGTGAAGTATGAATCAACAGGATATTTTAAAAAGAATGATTTTTTTCATAACAGGAATAACAATAAAAAAACAAGCCAATTTGTAGACACAAGGTGTTTATGATTATTATTATAAATAAGCACGATTTTTACACTACGTACCTACATAAGAAGATATATTTTGACGCTATGCGTATACATGAAAGGGAGCTAATTAAGTAGTTCTTAAATTAACTCATTAGGTTTAGTAAACACGTTAAATTACGATTGAATAATTTCTGGAGGAGATTCGCCCGAATTAAACTAAGCAAATTTTCTGCTTTCTAGCTTACGGACCCGTTTCTTGGTTGAGTTGACTAGTGTACTCGGTAGCGACTTCGGGAAAGTATCCATGGAAATAATTTGCTTTGGCATTCATGCAGTAAGTCAGCGTCAGTTTAAGAGACCTAACTAATCTTAGTCCGCAACATAAATCCCATACCGTGATATTCTGTCTAATTAAGAATTACGCTTGAAATTAAAAGCGTCACAGAGATAGGTAGGTGTAGACGTAAATATACATATAAGATTGTAAATGCATCGATGCACAAAGTCATTTACACGTAATGGTCGGACGAGAAATTTTGATCCCCATTTAGCTTAATGGTCGTTTGACAGAGTCGAAGACAAATTCTTTACCTCGCCATAGTTCTCGCAAATTCGCAAAGTGATGTAAACCGCCCTCCTTTTTCTTGACATGCAAGGAACGTCCTACTTAGTAAAATCGCGTGTAACTTAAAGTTTGCAAAACTATACGATATAATAAAGAATCGCATTTATGTCTTTAACCCCAAACCACAATAAGCTCTTAAAACCCTTTTTTTGTCAGAATCCGTATATTTGTATCGACCTCGATATCGTATACTAACGTATTCAAATATAATAGACACCTACTGCGGTTACCCAAAAGAAAGACCAGAGAGAAAAAAAGAACGCTTAAAGGATATGATACAGGATAACATAACGGGTGTAACATTTCATGGGAGGGTTGAGATATATTAACGGAGGAAATCACGTTATTGCTGTTTCTTTATTCCTGCGCATAAATTTTAATAGTTTCAGACTGCTTAAAATACAGAATAATATGCTACATTATTACTAAAATGCAAATTTGTTGGTTAACCTATTATTAAAAATTGTTTACTTTCAAAAGTAAATTTTGTTTATTTTATTTTCATGAAAATACTTTAAATCAGACTTTGATCTACGAAATTTTATATTGAGAGTACATCATCAGGTAGACATTTTAAAAAAAATTTAGAATAAAAGTTATTTGTAGTTTAAGCTTGTTTAATGCATTTTGAGTGTAAATAAAATCAAATTCATTTCCCCCTCAAAGTTGACGTGTTTCGGCATTTATTTCTAACACGGAGCATTTCTGAAATATTATGGGTGGGTCTTTTTCAAATGAACACAGTGTATAAACATAAATTTATTTTGAGGTAGGAGGTATTTAAAACTAAGAAACTAAAGAATTCAGAAACTCCTGCCCGTGATATAACACTTAGGTACCTGTGTAGATACTCGTATATAGGATAACTTCGTCATGATAAAGTTCATCAACCAGTCCTTAACCTTAGCAATTTTTCCAACATCGTTTAAGAGACAATTTCATCTAAAGAAAGTTTTTGATTTCAAGATCAACGGGACAATACATTTTTAGATTGCCTTAAGCTACGGTTTGTTAGAACTGTGCGCCGCAGACAACATACGTGGTTAGCAGAATCTGTAGCGTTCAAACTAATTCGGTTTTGAAGAAAGGGTGTTTTGTTAAAACAGTGCGTGTTTGTATGCTGATAGGTGCAGTCAAAAATATTTATTATTATTGTGAGAAAATTCATCTACATCGTAACAATGGCTGAACATTTGTTGCTGGCAATACTTACTGAGCAAGAAGAACATGAAGAAGATTTGCTTTTGAGTTTTAATTTGTCGTCGCCAAAATAAAACTGAAGTTGTCCTCCAATTTTTTGCCATTATGTTATTTTTTATAGTATGGTCTTTGCAGCTTTTGCTTTTAACGGTGCATAGTGGAGGATGTTCTTGTATAAGATCAATTAATTTCTCGTCTTCTTCTGCTGAAAACTTGCTTGCCATTTTAAAATTCGTTAAAAACTAACTATACTCCACTGTCACTGTGAGCTCAGCTGAAAGACTGCGTTGAAATCAAATCGAGTTTGATTCCGACCGAAAACGTGACGCACATAATTTTCTGTCTACCGTGAGTCTACCTGAGCAGGTTTTAACAAACCAACTACGCGTCTTCTTATCTTTTAGATTTCAACGTAAGTCCGAGTCGCACAACTGATTGTCTGCTTTGCGTCGCCTACAGTTCTAACAAACCGTAGCTTTACTGTGGCATATGTTCCACGAGTTCGCAGCTTCGTTATAGTTGGAAACAGCATGCTCATAGCTTCCCAGAGGGTGCATTTATACACCAAATTGTACAAATCTTTCTTTAGTTCTTCCGTTACATTTAATAGGCCTTTCCCATGTGGGTTTGGGACTATTCGCCGTCGCCGGTTCGCCTTCGCCGATTCGCCGTCGCCCATTCGCCGTCGGGACAGTTGAAAATGCCAACCTAAACGTATATTGCTACTCAGGCGCTTAGGTTAGGTTAGAGGTAGGTTTAGTATATTTTTTTTCAATTGATACAAACACTGGAATATGATACTAAACACCATTTGAAACTAAAGAAAATGCCAACCTAAACGTATATTGCTACTCAGGCGCTTAGGTTAGAGGTGGGTTTAGTATATTTTTTTTTCAATTGATAACAGTCCCTTAAGATTAAAAGTTAGTTTCAATTTTCGATTTGTACGGCTAATCGTCCCTATGGCGAAACGGCGACGGCGAATTGTCCTAGACCCTTCCGATGTATCCTTATACAGCTAATCGCATAACTAACCAACTATATTTTTCAGTGTTCCAAAAATTATGTGCACAGATTTTCAGTGGCCCGCAATGAGTAGGTATTATTGGCCTTTCTAATTGCTGGGAAACTATGCAGTAAATGTCCCGTTTCCAGTCCTTGCGACATGAAAAATTATAGTCTTAGAGCCATTCATTGTAAATTCGCAAAAATATTGAATTTCATTCGTAGAAATTGCTCGTCATTCACCAATTTAGATGTTTTTCGTATTGGAAGTATTTTTATGATGCTTTCTTTTAGGTTGGTGGTATTTATCTTCCCCAGAGACTACGGCATTACAGAGGTGGGTAAAATGGTTTTCAAAAAGCATTTAAGATGGAACATATAAGATAGGTTAGTTCTACATATTTAAAATACAAAATAGAAATAGAATGCTAAAGTCTCCTTTGAGACGTATGGCAGAAAATTTAAAATAAAAATAAAAAATAAAATTGACCGTTGTTATTTAAAATACAAAATGAAAAATAGGCATTTCAAATAAGTTTTTGCAATTCAGTTACGAGATGTCATCATTTTGTCACCCATTTCAGTGACAAAATGTTGTTCATTTTGTCACTGAGTGACAAAATGAGATTTCATTGTTGTGATGGTTTATTTCCATAGCAACAAACAAGGATTGCTTTGAAAATATCCGACGTCAAATAATTATCAAGTCAAATAAATTCAAAATGAAGATGAATTTTACTGCATTGCAAAAAATCTTGTATATAAACACGTTGCAAAACTCCGTCTTTTTTGCACACGATGTGTTGAATCACTCGCCACGCTCGTGATTCAATTTCACATCTAGTGCAAAAAACACGTTCATTTTGCAACTTGTTATATAAATAGCTATTTTAAATAAAAAATGCTTTTCATGTATTTTTATTGTCTTGTGAAACCAAACGCAATTTAAAAAAGCATCATTAACTGCCGATGAGAGTGATAGATAATCTTTAAACCTATTTTGCAAGCTGTTTAATAATGTTGTCACAAAAACAGAGCAAAATTTAAAATATTTTACCTAATTCAAAAGTTTTTAAAATTTTATGTAAACGAATTAAATTTGGAAGAAGCTCTCCATAATATGTACCAATGCCTTGAACCTTGCAATTGATCTTAAAGTTTCAGTAATAGGTCGTAATTATTATACAACAGATGCTCAATACACTATAATCGAAAAAATATATTTCAAATAGAAAATACCTTTGTCTTCTATTTCAAATGATAAACATAAAATACTTTTACAAGAAAGTATTTGAAATATAAAATACAAAATGCTATTTTCTATTTTAAATAGGCATTTCAAATAGATTTCTTTCAAATATTTACCCACCTCTGTACGGCAACCACCTTCTGTTCGAGCTTGAAATGTGCATTGTTTTATTAATTAAGGTTCCGTATAATATTATAAATTAAATAAAACGTTAAGTAGGTATATGCCCTATACTTGTAGGCTTTATGTTGTGGTCGCTACGTATTCTCCAAAAATGAACTACGCTTCCTTTCTCTGTTCAAGCCATCTGCAATTTATTTAATGCTCATAGCTATAAATTATAATAATATTTTCCACTCATAATGCATTATTATTATAATGCCCAGTAATTGGGTAGGTATTTCTTGTGCAATACAGATTACGCAAATAGTTATGTAGATCCCGTAAGAAACTCCCCCAGAGGCGCTTTTCATTAAAACTGCTCCACAAATTTTCAAAATAATAATAAACTCGATCACCGGTAGTTACAAAAATATTTAATCTTTTTATAAAAGCACTTACGCGTTCGGTTATCAATAATGAGAACCCTTAGTTATTTCGCCACCATAATTCAAGCAATATGAACTTAGAGTCAATTGGGTGATAATTAGGTTACGGTTAGCAAAAAGCCTCGATCTTTTGCTTCAATCCCGACACCTTCACTCGATTTTATTTTGGTAAAAGCGACCTTACATTTAAGACGTATTAGTTACTGGAACTGAAATAAATTCCACTAGATTTATTCAGGTTCATATACTTACCTAAATTATCGATAGGATTCGCAACTCAGATCCCTTCAACTTACATCCTCGTTTAATAACAACTGGTGGTTAAAATTTTGTAAGTATTTGACTTTGCTTTCTAAAAGACAGGATCACGTAAATTTTTAATAATGTATCTACACATAAATAAATCAATCTCACCGTTTACTACTTCGTTTAGCAGTTGCTTCCGTTAAATCTGTTTTCATAGTGGATTTTGCAGTGGATAAATTTTCTGGGCATCATTATCCATTTGATGATGTTTCATTATTTTGAAAAGGACTGACATTATCTGAAACGTAATAATAATAATACTCAACCTCCCCTTAACCAATGTTTAATAACTGATTTGTTGAAAGTTCACCCAAGGGCCGGTCCGGGGGGGGGGGGGGGGGGGAGGCTGGAGCTAGAAAAATAATGAATATTTCAGTGTAGGTTTAATGGAGCTTTTATTTTGCAATCGTGCTTTAGGCTAGCAATTAATTTTAATGTTAGAACAGATTACGTTTCATTGCTGAGCCACGGACACCCCTCCCCTCCCCGGAAAAATCCTGGATCGGCCCTTGGGAACATCATTTAAAAATCAAACCAAAGAAATTTTTAAAAAACACATTTATTTTCAGAAACTACATACATTTTTTTCCCGCACCATTATCCTTGTTTGTTCAGACACGAACGTTATAAAACAACTTCTTCTTGGTAAAATTCGCTGGGTAACAATATACAGTAAAGTATGGTTAATTTATAGTTTCTATGTATTAAAAAAATGATGGAAATATGCTTAGAATATAAATGAACTGTTTTATAATCTAAAGAAAAATGATTATGAAACAAACAAGTTTTTGTTAGGCAACTAATCATATGTACTTAAAATACTTCAATGCGATTGAGAATTTCATTGTTAAACTATTAAAGGCAGCTAATTTTTTTTCTACAACCTCGTCTTTAGAAAGAAAATATGTTTTCATTGAAACCAACGTAAATGAAATAAAGATGATGGCCAAATAAAAAACGTCCTAACAATCCTTAGATTGGGGATACGGATCTACGTGAATATAAATTGCATAAATACCTAAATAAAATACAGGAATAGTAGCAAAAGTTGTACATAAAAATGAAACCACATGATGAGTTTCTTTACAATCGAATTTTATGTAAAAAACGTAAAGTTTATGTTTTACCTGCTGCTGCCCATTTTTCGTTTGTGGAAGCGTAGATTCTGACTTGTTTCCTTGATGTGTTATATGTCGGCTGTTGAATAACGTGGGAGCAAGATAGATTGATGACTATGCTGAAGAAATATTTTTATTAACTTACAATTCTTGTTCTGCGTTCATGTGTAATCTGTTAAATTATTGGTTACGTACTTTCCTTGCGTACAGTATCTATCAAATCAACTGATTTGTAGTATCTTGCTCATTAAATTAAATCTCGAGGATGTTAGTTACGTCAGGACGATTAAGCTAATAAGGTTACATAACTATTCACTTGAAAGTTTATCAAATTCTTAGAACTTTATGCATTTCGTCAAGTAGATAAGATCGCATTTACAGAAATCTAGTATGTGACCTTTGATTAGATGAGTGGTGCCTATCGTTACATTTGTGCATAGCAATAAATTAATATTATCATTGAAAAAACAAATAAAACAATAAAGGCAATAATTGTTCAATTTTATCAATAAATTTCAAATTAACTATTTTTAAGCAATTTTTAATTGGACAATAAAGTTAACTGGGAATTGCGAGTGATCCATATGTAATACTGACAATGACTAGGTAGTTAATTTACACCCAATAATTAATCAATACTGATGAACGTACTTCACGTTTTGCCTGAAACTTATCTGAGTAAAAAGTTGCGATCTCTCATTCCAATTTTCAAAAAACTGTAAGTATTTTAACCACAGTTTAGTTTTGCATTTGTGGTGCTATGGTCACTTTCGTGAAATATGGCCGATTATAAGTGTGATTATTCGTTTTAACAATGACTTCTTGAAGAATGAACTAACAAATAACCTTTTACTATTATGCAATAATATTTAAATACATGAAATCGTATGAGAACCTCATAATCGTTGACATTTGTTATAAAGAAAAAGCCTAACATATACTGATTCGCATATTTTAAGAGATATTATAAACAAGAATAAAAAAGATACAATTAAACAAAATAATTACAATGTATTATGGTAAAGAGTGGAATGCCAATATTAGCACAGAGCTGAGAAGATAGCAGTGCTGTATTTTAAAAAGGTGCAGGATGCACAGCACATAGTGAATAGTACCTAAGGCTTTTGGACATAGAACAAGCATGTGTACAACAAAATTTCGTTTTTAATTAAACATAGAGCAGTAATAACATACCTACTACGTACGACTCAAAAATTGTTATTTGGCTAAAATCTATTAATGGAAGAGTCATTTAAATTAAATTTCCTATAATCTGCGATTTATTATTAGTCCAGCCTAACAGATTAATTCATGAAATTCTATTTATTGCTAAAAGAGATAAAGATACACAGAGGCAAGAAAGAAGGATGAAGATTAGAGTAGGGAAATATAATGTGAAATATGGGGAAATCATGACGGCGGCGGGAGTACCGGAGTACCTAAGGAGAAGATTAAGTAGGAAGAGAATGGTGGCGAGGTATAGATGCTGGAACGAGAAGAGGGAAAACAAGTATTGGCAGGAAGATGAGAAGAGAAGATGTAGGTTATATGGAATGGGATGGGAGAACTTAAAGCACTTGCTAGGGGAATGTGAGGATTTCAGGGAAGAGGAAAGATACTGGAGGGAGATTTGGGGGGGGGGGTTGTTGGAAGGAATGGGATGGATGGAGAAGGTGGAGCAGGGAGAAAGGGTGGAGAGTTAGGGGGAGAGTCATGGAATCTATCATAAGATGTCCCGACGTGATCCCTACCCTACCAACCACGCGTATGGTAAAAGTAGGGCGAGTTGGGAGAGTTGAGTTTGTGATAACTGATAAGGTAAGAATAAGAATGTTATATAAGAAATATAATTTTATGCAAAATAAAGGGAATGATTGCTAAAATTAGTAGTAGTAAGAATCTAAATTTGCTATTCCGAAAGATTTGTGGGGGATGCGTGGTGGGCGAGAAATTGCAAATGTTTGCACAGTATTGGCGAATATCTTCCAAGTATGGGTTATAATGAAACACTTTTTTAAAGTAGGTAGATTAGATTTGCTACAGCTTGTGCATAAGCCAAACCTCATGAATCCAGCAGCTCTTCAAAAACTGGGCAATTGTTCGTATTTCGTGCTAATTATCAGGAAAAGGACCACGAAAAAAATAATGCAATAATGCAAATTTATAAAAAAGTTGGTCCTCTTTGGTGCTGTCTGTGACGTGAATGGATGTCAATTGCGTCCCCAGATTAAAGTTCCAAAAGTGGTTGGGTCACATTCAAATAAAACTTGCCGCCATAAAGAAACATTTTACTGCGGCTTTACACTTGCGCGATATTATGTTCAAATGAAATACCTCAAATAGGTTATAAGAGCTGAATTCTTCTGGAATGCGGTGAAAAATTTGGTCTTCCTATTGAAAAGAGTAGAGGTGGTGCCCCACCCTCTGAATGAATGGATAAACAGTTCCAACCTTTACTACCTATATGGATTGATGTGGAAGACTATTTGAAGAACACTGTCAGGAACACGAAATACTTCAAATGTTATTGAACGTACAATTTTGCAAAGCTCTACTTCTGGAGTGACAAACGTCCCATTAGACACATTGAAATTTATACGGCAAGAAATGTCCAAATGATCGTTCTTGAACTCTAATCCAAAACGACATTTGATTCAGCCACTGCTTTCTTGAACGGTTTCCCTATACTCGTCACAACTCTATATCTACAGTATTAATTCCATCACATCGAGTTCATTTCCTAATTTTTGATGAGGAAAGCGCATCGATATAATATCTTAGGTCTACTAATTTGTTTCTGAAATTGCTTTAGTCTTTCTTTACTAGATACTTCTTTAGTACTTTCCTTTCTCTAATTTCCAACCATTTATTAGTACGTTTTGTGACTTAAATCCAGCAAAATTGCATCTGAACATTCCCTTTCTTCTAATTGGAAGCAGGTTATTTTTATCTTCGAAACTCTCTCTTTGAAAGCGGTTGATATAAGTTGGCAGATACTGAATTTCGTACTCATTTACTGCTTATTCAGCTAAAGTGATAATAAAAAACGATAGGAATGGTTTAGAATAGGACTTTGCTATAAGAAAATCAAACTGCGATCTCACTATTATCGAAATAACTATCAAGAAGTATCATTATAGTTCAAGTTTGTCATTTATGGCATAGTATACTCGTATATCTAACTTCATTTCATGCGGTTTTTTTATTCAGACATACGAAAATATTTATTTGTGTATCAAGGTTGTAAAAGTGATCTTTTTTGGGCGAATCTGATGATTGCAGATGAGGCTAAAAAAGAACTTTTAACCGAGATGCACACATTTTTAGGCGACTATCACAAAAAGATATAAACTTTTTAAAAATCAATTTCATAATTTTGACAGTGACAGTTACCTGACAACATGTCACTTGCAGAGTAATTGTAGCGGCCGTAAAAGTGATTGTAGCGGCGGTAAAGTAAAGTAAAAGCGGTTGTAAAGTAAATGCGGCCGTAAAGTTGTTTATGACAGATGTCAAAAAAAAAGTTATACTTTACGGTTTTCAAAAGATACGTAAAACAACTGTTTATGTAATAGTCGCCTAAGAAACAGATATTCGAACAGTATTGAACAGAATTTTGAAATTTCCCCACTTAATAATTGATCTTGGTATTACAAAAGAGGAAAAATTGTTTCCCACACTTTCCTTTTGTGTTTCTTAAACAGAATATTGATTTCCAAATTGAATTAATTTTGGAATAAAAATAAATATTTATGGAGGGATAAAGTGAAACGCGGCGGAATTTTTTTTTGTATTTGACATATTATATGACTTTAGAGAGAGGGGTTAGAATTTTTAACTCTCATAGTAAAGCTAAAAATTAGTGGGGGTTCGTATTGCGAAAAAAGTGATATATAGTCAGCTCCGGATTCACGGATGCATGGCCTAAATAACCGGAAGCGTACACTTGCCAAATTTAAGGGGAGGTAAACTTCTACTTATTTATTTACTAATTCGACCAAGCATTTGAAGTCATCGATAAAAGTGGGAATTACTTAAAACCCTATTGTTGGATAATTGGCAATATTCAATTCACACTAATAGGGATATTCATCTTTGTATAAAGTACTAAAGCGCAGCTAAACAAAGGGATATAAAAATGATAAAAACAAATAAATAAAACAATACCGTTCAATTGGGAAGAGATCGGCAAACCCGTTTTTTAACATTTCCCTGGAGAATATAAAAACATTATTCTTGCATCGGTAGATATTTTTAAACTGCGGAAAAGATAAACGGTTACACAACATTTTCAGGTTGTTGTTTTTTTGCATTTTTTCGAGGAATATACAAGAAGCACCCTTCAAAGGCGCTTGTATTATTCTTATGTACTTGACATGAGCTTACATATCTCAAGAAAAAAATATGTATACGTTCAATCGTCTAGTAAGGACAATTCGTCTATGAGTTTAAAAATATTATACAGCGTTTTGTCATAAAATAACATTAATCCTATATGTACATTAATTTACAAAGAACGAATTATGATATAATTTTTAAAGAATTTGCCAATATATTTTTTGTCAATTGTTAGAAAATTATATAAGTAGCATAGGTACCAGAAGTGCAACAGTCTATGTTGAAATGCGAGCTCTGGCCATTAAATATTCGGACACTAAAGACATGTTCCGGTCAATTTATTATTTATTTTTTTGCAATTGAATATACCTAAGTTAAATAATAAGGTTATACGTGATACTCGATTATAATAAACTCAATTTGGCACGTATATGCATAACAAAAACTAACTAACTGCCAAAATGGTCTGGCAACTAATATTTCACTCATTACCGTTTTAATAAGGCATTACGGACCTTTTTGCATTAATCACAACACGAATTCTGCAGCCAGTATTTTGGCTTGTACGTGTAGAGTAGAAGATTGGGATGTAATTTCTTTTTCATTACGTGCCTTATCGTTTAAATTATATTTAGATTTGAATTGTTACACAACCATATTTTTGGTAGTATTGCGTGACACTCTGTCCCGATAATGGATAATATTTCCGCCTTGTACCTATTCTTGTCAGTAAACTTGTTTCTACTAACTCCTGGCAGTCATCTTACACCACGTACCGGTATCCTTTCCCCATATTCACCATTTGTTGAAATTTTATTAACCCCAACACGTATTAGCATTGTTATGAATGAAGTTGAACTCGGAAGTTGAGTTTTCCACCTTTGCGAAATAGTCCTTATGACGATCCACAAAAGTTGACTCAAACAGGATGCCAGTATCCTCAAAAAATGTGGGCGAGATTATTAATTTGACTCTTTTTTTAAAAACAATTTTAACAGGAGAACGTTTCATACAACTTTTTCGGGAAAAAATTGCTCCAGTTGTTGCTGAACTTGCTACGGGACAACCAAGAAATTCAGTTCCAATTTTGAACACTTCGTTAGTTATGAAAAATAAATGTTGCCTCATCTGTAAATGAGATGTTTTGCACAATGTTCCAATCTTAATGTAATCACCTTCACGTAGTGCCGATGGCCAAAATTTGTGTGAAAGATATTTATAATACGGCTGTGATGTAGATCAACCTTAGATGTATTTTGATACAAACTTGAATTTAGATTTCGAGTTACTGAAGGGCAGAGATTGGACGTGCTCCCATTTTCTTTGTTTCCATTGTTATTTTGCACGTAATCGATACACTTTGTTAATTAATTGTATAGCTTTCAATTTTTGTAATAAACGCATAATTTCAGTTTGGTTTGAAATTGGCACTAGGGTGTTTTCAATTTCAAAGGAACTATTCTCGAATTCGAATAAAGTCAAGAAGTGTTTAGTTTTGTAATACATATTACTATTGGAGTGAAAAAGGTTGATAGTCGAGTAAGGGGGATTAAGGACGATTTACACCCTTTTACACTTGGACGTTTCGAACTTAAAACCACAGATGGCCATCTGTGTTAAAACTGTACAGAGCGTTTCAAACCCAGGAGGTTTTATACTCTGAACTGAACGTTTCATACTCCGGTACAATTCACGTCATAACCTTAGGTTTCATACCCAGAGGGTTTCAAATTCGAATGCACATGAAATCCATATTTCAGCTTTTTAGGGCGCTATGAGAAAAGAATAGGCAACCACTAAGTAAATATTTGAGATTCCAAGACTCTTAAAAATGTGAACTTTATGAAAACCAAGCATCGGCAAGAACAAAAGGTACATACCTACATTTTCAGTTTGATTTGTAAAATTGAATTTTGTTGGAGTATGGAATACCGTTTACTGTGTTTCTGTAACATAAATATAATAGGTATGTAAATTTGTCAAACTACAACTTAGGGCGAAAAATGTCAAATTATTACAAAGAAAAGTTCTAGAGGCATTTCCGCGGAAAAGTTGGCAACCACTCTTTTTATATATATTCAAGGGTGCTGAAACCGAATTTGCTGTATGCCAGGCTGAAATTCTCTTCCATAACGCAAAAAAACAAGATGGCCGCCAAAATCGGAACTTGACGGAATTGTTGAGTTAAAATCTCATAGCACTAAGATTGAAATTATATCCAAGTTAGATCATTGCCGCCAGGGCTATCTATTAATTTCTTTTGAAAATGAATATAATTATTTAAGTAATAATTAATTAAGATAATTATTATAATTAATATAATATAACATCGAAAGGACCTTGTGTTTTTCGAAATATTGTAAACTGTGGATTCATTTTATTTAATGAGGAATGCAATGGTTCTAAACAAAACAAAAAGCTCACTGCTTTTGTTCAACAGCGTCTAGTTAGCCCAACAGAGAGCCAAAGGAAATTCAGGGACAAATTGAAGAAGAATAATCCAGCAACTTTAGCGGCCCTATATTATGATGTACGAAAAACGACTTCAAGCGGAAAGGACAAGATCCTTAAAGCTGATAGATCTATTCTGCAGAGATTACTTGCTGCTACATCAGCAGGGAGAACTGTTGATCTTGATGCAATTCTACAGCATGAACTGTTACCCGTCCCCATTGCTTAGGCGGAAATGAATGGTTGCCTTAGAACTGGTAACAAAGCACTTCTTGCACAAATCATGTTCAATGATATATCGGTGAGGTTGACTTAGGATCTAATGCCACATTAATTTTGGATGCCATGGCAATAGTAAATGCAACTGGAAAACCACCCGGTGCAACTGAATTTGGGCATATTGGAATAGCATTCGTATCTGCTGTGCTGCGTGCCGGCGAACATTATAGCAGGATAGATGTCCTTTTCGATCGATATTATCCTCAGTCGATAAAGGTATGCACTCGGACTAAGAGGGCGGGAGGTTCGAGAGGGATCAGAAGAGTTATCGAGAACGCATCAGTCCCCCTTCCATCAAACTTTAAGGATTTCTTAACAAATCCTGACAACAAGGCTGATCTGGCTATATTTCTTTCAGAGCTTTTATTGCATAAAGCTCCGGCAAACAAGACCATTGTTGTTTCCGGGGGATTTCTGAACGAAGAGACTGTTCAGTGCTCTCCTTCTGATTTCGATACTTCGTATCTTGAGGCAAAACATGAGGAGGCAGATACGAGGTTTGTTCTCCACTGCGTGAACAGCTCATCTAAGATCATCGTGGCTCGTTCTATGGACACGGATGTCCTAGTACTACTAACTAATCACTTTCATCGCACGAAATGCGAGGAGCTTTGGTTGATGATGGGCACTTCGAAATCCAAGAAATATGTTCCGATTCACAGCATTGTTGAGAAACTGAAAACTGAAGGAAGTCATCCACAGCTTCAAGAAGAACACTTTGAAACACTACTTGCTTTTCACGCAATAACAGGCTGTGACACTACTTCGTTCCTTTGTGGTCACGGAAAGAAGAGTTCTTGGAATATTTTCATAAATAACTATGCCCTTCTTCGTAATTTTGGAACTGGAGACCTAACCCAAGAAATAATGAATGACGCCGAATTTTTCATTTGTCATCTTTACAAAGTCCCACAAATCAGGAATATTAATGAAGCTCGTTCGCTCCTGTTTAAGGAAGTTACTATTCCAGAACATCTTCCCCCCACGAGAGATGCACTCAATTTGCAGTTACAGAGAGCGCACTATCAGGCCTTGGTCTGGAGACAAGCACATGTTAACTACCCAGTTATACCAAGTCCAGCAACAATGGGATGGGTACTACAAGGTGAAGATCTGTTTCCTCGTCTGATGACTCTGCCTCCCGTGCCAGAAAACTGCCTGGACATTACCTTCTGTCACTGCACATCTCGATGCGCGCATAACCGATGTGGTTGCAAGAGGCTAAACTTACCTTGTTTGCCCAACTGCGCATGTGAAAAGAGCATGACGTCTGCTCAAGAAAACAATGAACAAGAAAACAATGACGCCGATGTTGAGTTTTGAAATCAGGTTCACAGTCATATATAATATAAGTTCATTTTTGTGTTTTAAATCTTGTTATTTTTTTTATTTTTTTAAAACTGGATATAATATATACAGTAACAAAGTTCTAATTTCCTATGCCATTGTATTATGTAATAAATAATATTATTTCATTTAAATTCTGGTGGTTTTATCGAATTCCTTGACTTAAATAACTAAAATAACCTATAAATGAACTCGATACAAACCTGAAATTTTTAATTAAGTTTTGAAAATTTAGTTTAAGAAAATGAAGCGCCATTTTGTTTGTATGTCCTATTAAAAGTCACAGAGGACGAATTCAGCCTGGCATACAGCAAAATCGGATTCAGCACCTTTTAATTAGTCTAAAAAGTCAGGTTGCCAACTTTTCCTCGAAAACGCCTCTGGAAGTAAAATTTTTTGAATCTTCGCCTTGTCTAACTCTACACAATAAAATTTTTGGTATTAACTTTCAAATACAAATTTAGGAGCATCTTTTATATTTTGCAATCTCATTTCTCCATTCGCCTCACGATGCAGCAACATTTTGCATCAAATTTCAATAACCATTTTAAAGTTAACATTCTTTTCGTAATAACGTTTCTGTCTATTGCATTTAAATGTTATGTTTAGAATGTAATGCACAGTCATATGAATAGTCGTTGGTTTGGTATAGTCTTAGGTATGAATTGTCGTGGGTATGAATACTCATGGATAATAATCGCAATCGTCCTTGATATTAACAAGATTGTGTCAAATATCCTTGGTATAAGTCATTCTGGGTGTGAATGACCATGTATAAAACGTCCGGGGGGTGAATCGTCCCTAACCCTGTGTAAGGCATTAGAAAGTTTATACTTGTGTAGCCAGTTTGTAAAAATTGTACACAATTCTGCAATAACTGTCATTTTTTTTAAAGGGTGTCTTATAATTGTCCCGATACTTTTTATGTCATACTTGCCAATTGACAGCTGCTATATCGACAAATGCGTATTTGCGTTTACAGCTGCAAAGCTAAAGCTAAAAAATGAGTAATCAGGCAAAAAAGAACTTTCCAATTGCAATAACAACCAAATAATGAAGTCGATGAACAGCAAATTTAAAATTATCGAATTAGCGATGAACACCCCTTCGGAAAAGATCAATCCACAATAAGGTAAGCCGATCTCAGGAGTAGGTATCCGTGTTATTTAAAGGATTAAGCTAATTTTATTACAATGTACACAGTTCTGTAGGTTAAATATTCGATTTTTTGCCATTACACATAACTTGAACTAAAGTGACTTCATATTACAGACTTACACATTCCTATTATAATTTTAAAGTCAACACTCATTGTTCCGCTAGCTGAAGAAACTCTGGTGCTAATTGACACAAATAAACAATATACGTTATTAATTTTTCAGTAAAAAACGTAATCTTCCACATTATCAACCTATTATCAAAGAGTATCTTTGGTAATACTAATAACTACTAAATACTAAAAACTAACTGTATTACTGTGAATGCACCTTATCAAAAGGGGAGTGCTATTATGTATAATTATAATGCTCAAAAGTCAATTACATACCTACATTTTTCCGCTGACGAGCATAAACAAGTCAGCAACATTGCCGTAAATGGTCTATTTGAGATTTGAAAACGTAATTATTGGAGGTTTGCATCTAAACGACGGTAGCAAATCTATATTAGTTAAACCAATGGTTAAACATAATGTGGTTCAAGCTGGTTAAGTATCTAACAAACAACATCAAACAACACAAACAGCGATAATTCAAATTTAATCTATAATCTTTAACAGAAAATCATTATGCCCATATACCTCCTACCTGTTATTCGAAAATACTAATGTTATCAACAAGCAACTTATGTCTTATTAAAATACGATACCTTAAACAAATCATGGATGTCTAAAAGCTAAATCCACTACTATAGTACAGCTTTAAGGGAGTTAGTGTTCGAAATGGTTAGCTCTTACCTCGTTGAATAAACTTTTAACACTCGGTTTATTTGTTGACTTTTCATCTGCTTTTGACACTGTTACTCATGAACAAAATGGAAAATTGGACAAAATGAACCGGTACGGCATAAGTACATGGTACGTCACTAAAACTACAGGTGTAGTCACATAAGAAGGCGAGAACCGGCGCAACCCG
Organism: Pyrocoelia pectoralis; assembly: GCA_036250285.1. NCBI lineage: Eukaryota > Metazoa > Arthropoda > Insecta > Coleoptera > Lampyridae > Pyrocoelia > Pyrocoelia pectoralis. The sequence goes on along the minus strand of CM070077.1, from coordinate 8,763,121 downwards.
ATTCATGACTCCGAAAGCCGAATACTGTAAAAATACAAGTCAGTTGCGTATCATAATAAATGCATTCACACAAGTGCATTTTTTTCAGTAACTTATTCGAATTTCATTATATATGACTAAAGTATGTAATTATCCAGTAATTAGAATTCAATAAATAACATTAATGTTCATATTTAGTGATGAATAAACATATCTACAACAACAAAGTGAAACGACACTGACTTAGTAGCTACGCGAAATTTTATAAGCAGCGTAAATTCGTCGTTTGCGCATTGCCGCGCTCGCCTTCTTATGTGACTACGCCTAAATCTTATCTATCGAAAAGATCACAGTTTGTTAAATTACATTACATTACATATCATCTGGAGTCCCTCAAGGATCTTTTCTTGGACCATCGTCGTTTATAATTTTTGCTAGTGACATCTTACTTGCCAGTGTCCAACGATAATAACATCTTCTTAACTCGTTACACCGACGACACCAACTTTCTGATCATCAAATCTAATACTATCGTAACCTTCTGTTAAAAGCTCAATCAATCTTTCACAAATTAATTCATTGGTTTAAAAGTAACAACTTTATAAATACTGATAAATTTCAGTAATACATTTTAGAAGCAATCGCAGTACCTGCCAGAGTCGTCCACCTCCACAAAGATGCTGGAAGCAACAATAAGCACAGATTTTTCATTGTCAGCGCATATGGACAGCCTGCATACCAAACTTAGGAAATATTGTCACATACTTTACTTTTTTAAAATATTGTGCTCTATATCGGAGTAAAAATGCAAGGCCTCTGACTTTAAGTGGTCATAACGAAAAAACTGAGGGGTGCAATTTCTTCATTTTTGGGCAGTACATGAGTCATTTATATATGTTTAACATGTGTAAAAATCAAATTGGTAGAATCAGTTGTTTAACTTTTATTTTAATTAACAGCAATAAAAACGCTGTATTTAGTATTTCCTGGCTGACGGTCAGTTTTAACTTATCATAAAATTGTTATTGTTTCATAAATTGTTACCAAATTTACAAATGTTGTAGCACACATACTTCTCAAAAGTCGACAGTCAATAAATATTGATTATTCATATAATTAACTGGTTTTATAACCCCTAACCGAAAATTTGATTATTTTGCAATATACGGTAACTTAAGAAAAAATTCTTGTTTTAAATGCTAAATCTGTATTACTCAAATCGAGCTGCATTATTGCTTTATTGAAAACAAAATTTGTTTTGTAATTCAGAGTAAATGTTATAATTATGGCGAAAGAAAGACGCACATATTCCCGCGAGAGGTAATCTACCACATCGTAAATCGTGAGCGGCAAACCACAACAATGTGATTATTGTTTAGCATTGTACAAAACCATGCGCTTCATAGCAATAGTGTATGACACCATCGTCCAGCCCGTACCGCACTTCCCGCAGGAACGCAAGCATCCATCCTTTTTTTCCAAATTTCTTTTAAACAAAACATGTATACATGGCATTATTTTTGTGAATCGTGTTAGACCACAATATAATTGCTTTAACCTTGTTATGTTACTGTCAATATTATTAATATCGAACGTTCAGGTATTGAGTTACACAAGATGTCGTTTTTTCATTATAGCTTTAAGACTAATAAACCAATTGGCCTCAAAAGCATCTCACACCGACAAAAAAGTATACACTTGTCAAATATATAAGTATCTACCACTCAGTTTCAATAATATAGCCGTAATTAATTTTTAAAGTGGAGCGCTTGTGCGATTTCAGTCATAATTAGCGCTTTTTCGCACATAAATTAATACAGAAAATTAACGATGTGTTGCAAAAATCTAAAACTGTACACCTTTTTGTAGGAATAAATGATCTTCTAATGCACTTTATTTCATTAAATTATGATTGCTAATTACTGAGATAGAAGCTTCTAAAGTCAGAGGCCTTGCATTTTTACTATTATTAACTGTAAGATGTGGGGTGCTAGTGGAGTAGTATATGTCAAATTTGATCAACAATATCGTGTAAGATAAATTTCAAAAAATAAAACTTTACATTCTAGAAACGTCTTCATACGCGTTCAAAAACATAAAACAGTTTACCTACCCAATCAACACATGCGACATGCCTATAGTACACGGTACAAAATTGTAAATGTCATCAGTCAGCATAGAACAGCATTATTTCAAAATGATGTGGTGAATTATTTAATCTGCCCTCCCAAATTACATGAAAGCTCTAAGCGACATACACAAGTTCATAACAGAACTTAAAATGTATTTAGAACCTAAATAGAATTCTTTAAGCACTAAATTACATGGGTGAACCCTGTGCACGTTATGTTTGATTATGTTTTTCTTTTAAGAACTAGCAATACGTATTTCATCATTCACCTATACATATTGTATTTCTTTTAAGTATATTGCTTACTTTGAGGTAAAGCAATAATGTGCCTGCAATAAAATAAACATTCTTATTATTTAATCGATTGATTAACAGAAAACACAAAGAGCATAAAAAAACTTTTTGTAGCACTTTCAAATTGCAACATTTAATAAAAGCAGGACTATGGGTTTCTCCAACTCCACTTTTTGATTTGTGTAATTAAAAAAACGAAAATTTTATAAGCACATGGCAGCACATAACAAGCACATTCACATTTAATGAATAATATTTCAAAATTTGACAAAAGTGGGGTTGGCGAAATGGGAGGAATTCTAAATGCACAACGCATACCATTTTACTACGTTATTATCCATTGCGACATTGCCCATCGAGACAAATAAAGATTGTGGACATTACTGTCTCCAAGAAACAATATGAATACAAATTTTCTATATGCCGGACAAATTCCCAAGTCCAAATATGACATACGTGTAGGTATAAATCGGTCGACGTGCGTGGATGTCGGAGCATTACATTTTTTTTAAATTAATCAAAATTCGCTAAAAATTGTATGTGATCCTCTTGCTCTTCACATATTAAGTACCTACTTTTGGCTCGTACAATACAAAGACGAAATATAAGTACATTTTTTAATACTCTCCCTCAATAATAAGGCAATGTGCCGCACAATAGAAGATGAGCTTAAATAAGAGCACGCACTTGAAGAAATGAACAGTGTCTTGAAATTTTTTCGAAATAAACACAATTTATAAAAAAAAGTTGGGGGTTACTTATTTGAGTAATTATTATTATTGATAAATACCTAAATTCTAACGTTTGCATTTGTCAATTGAAAGGCATATTTTTGGATCTGCAATATTCATGTCAATAGTTTTTTACTTAAAAGCAATAAAATTTACTATACAAGCACTTGAAGCTTGAGCAACTTTAACTAGTAATGCAGCATTCTCGCCAACTAATAACAAAAACGGATGTAATCATGAATCAAAACTGAAATACAAACTTGTCGAATTTCTTTCCCTTTGTAGACATTATAGAAAAATAACTTCGATGCAGATGCCGGTTTTTTTTGTTTAATACACTACGACCCTTACCCTTACCGGCCTCACCTGACTAGTAGTGTCACCCTTACTCCGATCACCTTTGTATCACAATTGTAAGTTGTTTCATCCCTAAAGTTTTACGTGAAAAAGGAAAAAAATTTGGGAAAATAAACGTACGTTAACATTGATTTATATTAGAATGTCCGTCTCCTCCAGATTAGTTTTCTCTCCACATTTTTCCTTACGTTTGAGTACCGACGAGGGCGTGAAAATCTATTCAGTGGTCAGACAAAATCTCTATAAATCTGTATAACTCATTGATACCGCCGCATATTTACCTGGTTTACGATTACTACCTAGAAAACAGAAACGTAGATATGTAATAAAGTGCGTAAGATGCAGTAGGTATCACGGCATCCTTTTAAAGAGTAAGCGAGAGAAACTATTTTTAAAATATTGATATAGAAAAAGGATAGTGGCGTGCATGCGGGGGAGACGAAACACCTCGGCGCAAGACGGTCTCCCCGGTCAATACTCCACTGACTGTAGTTTGTGGACTATCTCGGTCTCTGTATTTCTTCGCGTGTGTACTCACCACACATGTGCTTCATAAGGGAAGTACACCCTCAATAAAATGCGTTAAATAAATGGAAATGAAAATTTTAAATGAATATTATTAGACGTTTCTCATTAATACTTTATTGAAATGTGATCTGTTTAGTGGTTATTGGTGAAATGGGCATTACTAATTGAGGGCAACGAAATGAAGAAATTCGTCGCTTTTGCATGGATATTTTTGGTAGTCCTTATAGGTAGGTAAACCTATTTTTTTTTAGTTATACAAACTTCTGTATAACGGCGATTAATCTCGACCGTTTTAAGTTTATGACACTTAACATTTTTGATAAAACCAACTGTTAGTGTTTTGATAAAGTTGAGAATTTGTATATTTTTCTAGTATTCCGCTTTTCCACGATGTTACATAAAAATAATAAAAAGTAGTCCCAAAAAATTACAAATAAAAGCCACCATTCAGAGATCTGCCTTAAGACAGATCTAATAACAGATTTTCAATCAACTCCAATTAATGATCAGCGACGTAGCTAATTGAAAACTCTCACTCTTTTATTTGCGTTACATAACTTACTAACACATGTGCCCTTTTATCTAACGGTAAGTGTTTGATCAATTTTTGCGACATAAATCGATTTTATCCGTAAGGGGTGGTAGAAATCCGAACGTGAATGTATGGAAGCAATCTGGCGACAGATAGGAAATATAAGGGCTATTTTTTGCCAATATGTTCGATAGAGACGTTACAGAATCCAGGATTTGTTCATTTTAGGGACGAGAAACTTTTATAAACGTATACGGAACAAAAATTTTTCAACTAATTACGTAACATTAATCGTCCAAAATATGAAAGTAGAGATTAATTTTGGGATGGAATTCCGGCAAGTGTTTCTATCTCGTAGACGCCTAGTATAATGACCTAATGTCTCTTTTCAAGAGCCGACGCTAGGTTTTCAGGCGCCTGGCGTAAATTCTGCCAATTGAAAAAATTAATACTTCTCCGTATTTCTAAATTTTGGCATACGATCGGTTTTTGATTCGAACGAATTGAATTTAATCGAATAAGTTCTACAATTTCTTATCGTACCTACTAACGCAAACTATATGAATAGGTACATTAATCTGGTTTTTTCTTACCACAAAAGTAATGCTATGGATAAATTTTGTTTATTAAACACATAATCATTTTATCGATCATCAAAAATCGGTTATGTAAGATTTTGCGAGTATAAAGTGGTTGAAATATGAATCGTTTCATTTTAATGAAATTATCAGGGTAAAATGCCCTTGTTTTCGCATTCACACATCTGAAACCGCCATCACATCACACTACATTTTTAATTTGAAAAATTGTGGTCTCGAAAAGAGGAACATTTTGTTAAAATGTCGAGGAACTTATAAGTGAATGAGAGTTTCCCTCTAAACTTTTGCTTATCTATTTTCTTCTTGAGTATAGATCCTGGTTTCAAATTTTAATTATGAAAAAGGTGTAGAAATTGGGGTCGTAATCGATCTCGTTCCATAATAGGTATAGAAACTTTTGGTTTTTGCGAATTATATGTACATTACATATACATATTATATAACATAAACATGGATATAAGTAACCAAACCATGTAGAGGGTGTTTGATAACTTAAAAAAAGCTCGTACCTACCCCCACAATTTTGTTTTATTGTAATCGCTGTAATTTCATCCCTTTAGCGGCGGCGAGTTATTCTCCAAGTGCGAAGAGGAATATTACGGCACATTTTTAGAAAGGGAATCGTCAAATGGGGTATTGTTTTTCTTTTTATTTTGAGCTAAATAAGTTGCCGATGAATTTGAAATTTAAGAATTTTACTGGAAAATTATTATTTGTGTGCAAAAAGGACTTTTTACAGTCAACCAGGAAGGACGTATTTTCTAGATAATTCTTAGATCAGAAGATATCACTTAATTTTAATTAATTAATAAGTGCACCTTGAAAATTTCCGCTATCCACCTCCATAACAGCAGCTGTGCAAAATGCCTTCAGCGACATTCCGATGAACATCTGCTATAATTTAATGGCATTCACTTGATTTTGCGGTTTTGTAAATTTTTTAAGCATTTAGGCGGTGGTATCATCAAGACGAGGGCATTTGGGGCAAATAATGATTTTTAATTTTTCCATTATATCTAGTAAATAAGTACTGGTTTCACTTTTTGAAGTATCTTCAATTTGCGTCATCGTATCACTGTTTTCTTCAATTCTCTCCTCTTCATTTGCTGGTTTACCTGTTTTCGAGCATTTTGTCTTCTTCTTCGTATAAGTCCCATGTCTCTGTGTTATTCTTCTCGTATTCTTTGTATCACGTGAAACTTTTGAATTTTGAATACATCTTGCTTCTTTTTTTGAGGATTGCATACCTTTAACCCTATCTAAAGGGTTGTTTTCTTTTCGAGCAATTTTACCTGTTTTTAGCCTTATTTCTAAAAATTATCTTTTGCTGTTTGACGTGATTTTAGTTTTAGACTCGATAAAATTTAAAACTTTTCTTTACTTCTTCTCCTTGTCCAGGTTAAAGATTCTGAACATTAACATGAACACAAAAACGCCATCGGTTACGGCTATCCTTTGTTAGGCAGGCGTTTGGACACAAGATTTAACCTAAGGATTTTTTTGATTTCCACAACAGTCAGTAAGTTCTGGACAACTTTCTCTGCCGAATTACCAAGTTTTGAAGATTTCTTCTTGTCTCTTGGAAAAGTTAATGAATCGTGATTAATGGTATTCGTATGACAGAAACTCAACCGAGCAACCTACCTAAATATTTTACTACGTATTACACTTATTGTTTGAAATCTGGATCTGGAGGGTCAAGTGAACAACAAATTTACCACTGTAGAGTAGTTACTTGACATTAATCTCACTTGACAAAATATTCGTTCGCTGGTTTGACTTACGCACTTTTGACTTTTGTATCTCTATGTGTCCGGTGTGAAACTACTTTGGAATTAAAATGATGATAGGTGATCTTGCGAGTCGTTCTATAGTGTACTCCTTGCGCTGCATTTTTTACGAGACGGTTTATTTTGAAACAGCCATACGGGTAATGCATGTTAAGGAGGGTTGTAGGGCAAATCGCCCCCCGACACATCGCCCCCGGACTTTTCGCCCCGTCACTTCGCCCCACGGACCGTTCCCCCCCGGACATTTCGCCCCCCGGACAGTTCGCCCCCGGACATTTCGCCACCTGACACTTCGCCTCCAAGATATATCGCCCCCATACACTTCGCCTCCCAGGACATATCGCCCCCGACAATTTCGCCCCCAAAATATATCGCCCTCACATCGCCTTCATCCGTTATACATATACAGTGTGTCCACATTTCGATGCTCACCATTTGTAGAGCTATTAGAAGAAGTAGAGTAGCGGTTAAATACTTAGGGAATGTTTTTCAGGGTTTAATACCCGTGACATTCAAATTCTCCATAATTTTCGTAGATTTTCAAAAACACAGTTCTGGTTTCTGTGTTTCACAGTGTTACTTAGCACTTGCATACATTTAAGCTTACATTTCTCATGTGCTATTAAAGATAAATACATGTTTTTGTTAATATCTCTCCCATAAATAAATATTTTTCAGGCATGTTATACATTTTTGAAAATCTCTTTTCAAAGGCAATTAACTAATCAAAATTCTATAACATCTGCCGTATGAAAACCATTGCTGGCACACATTACTTAAAAAATTAAAAATAGAACGGTGGTTTTCTGATTACATCAAAAAGTTTGTCTTGAAAATGTTTTCGAACATTGTAAAAGTTTAGAAGAGGTCAGATTAGAAGCTGTGGAGTTATTGAAGAAAATTGGAATCAGGAAATTTTGTTTTTTTAAAAATTATTTGAAAATCTAAAGACATTGAAGAGAATTAGAAATGAGATTTATCGCAAGAATTGAATTCTAAAAAACATTCCCTATTTAACCGCTGCTCTACCTCTTCTAATAACCGAGATACCGATGGTGAGCGTCGAATTTGGACCACTGTATAAGCTAATAGACAATGGATAATGGAATATTGGGGCGATGTTTCGGGGGCGAAATATATAAAGGCGAAATGTCTTGAGGGCGATATGTTTCGGGGGCGAAATGTTCGGAGGCGAAATGTCTTGGGGGCGATATATCAGGGGGCGAAATGTCTTGGGGGCGATATGTCCGAGGGCGAAATGTCCGGGGCGAAGTGTCCGAGGGCGAAGTGCCGGGGCGAATTGACCGCACACCGTTAAGGAGAAATCCTGTCTTGATGAAGTGTGTCAATCGCGCAAGAGTTGAAAAAATACTTTTTCCAACATCGTTTATGAAAATGACACTTTCATCACTCAAAGTAGTGAGGAAAATAGGCGTTTGGATCACTAGTGAGGAAAGTTCATTTCCATAACAACGTTAGAATACAAAATCAGGAACTAGATTATTGAAAAAATAGTATATTACAAACAATACAAGTGATGAAAGTGACTAATTTTCGAACGAGCAATACATTATACAACGTGCCCAAGATAAGGATGAACAGCATAGGGATCTTGAAAATGATAAGAGATACGAAGGCGGTTAAATTAGAGAAAAGTTGTATAATTTACGGCATGTTCACATGTAGTTTGCAAAAGTTCATTATTGTTTATCGTTTCCGAGGTTTAAAGCAAAATGCGGTTTTTATTTTTTCGTAGTTCCTTCCTTTATCTTAAAAGATTTTTAAAAACCAAAGATACATCATCAAATTTATTTTTTATATCGCCGCAACCATCGAAACACCATATATTTGATAGTATTTTTTATTACAAATTTAACGTTGTATTTACACATGATTTAGAAGCTAATTTTTAAAAAATATTCGGATTAATTTTAGTACCTACTTACCTATTTGCTAATATTTTTTTATGTACAAATTTAACAACTCCGATCTTTGAAACCTATTTAATTAAAGTTAAGTAATTAATTACAATAACTGTTCAAATAGGTTGCCGTTATTTTCTGGACACAGGTTTACTGTGTTTACTGACACTTTTCTTAAACATTAGCTTCAACACCATAATGTATAATAGTTCGTTAAATTCGCAATAAAAAATAGTATCGAATACAGGGTGGTTCGTTGGTTACCGCAATATAAAAATAAAAGTTGGTGATGGTTTCTCGAAGAAGAAAAATCTTTTGAAATAAACGAAGGAATTACGAAAAAAACCCCAAAAATCGCATTTTGTTTCAAATCTCGGAAACGATAAACAATAATGAACTTTTACAAACTACATGTGAACATGCCCTAAATTATACAACTTTTCTCTAATTTAACCGCCCTCGTATCTCTTACCGTTTTCAAGATCCCCATGCTGTTCATCCTTATCTTGAGCACGTTGTATACTCACGAGCGAAAGCGAGTGAGGATAGTATTGCGAGTTGAAAAATCGCACTTTCATCACGAATTGTGTATAATATTTTTTCCAACATCGCAAAAATGAGTCTCAATTTTAAATTTCTTTATAATTATTTTACTCTTCTATTTTCTCAAGAATCTAGTTGCTGATTTTGTATTCTAACGTTGCTATGGAAATGAATTTTCCTCACTAGTGATGCAAACGCCTATTTTCCTCACTACAATGAATGATGAAAGTGTCATTTTCATAAGCGATGTTGGAAAAGTAATTTTTTGCACAAAAACCTGTGTAGAATATTTAAAATTGAAATTCCTCCGCCCGATTTAAAAAAATTTCATTTCTATTTCCATTACCTCTTTGCTATTTGAAACAATAAGGATCGAAGCCACCTTCGTTAAAGGGATAAAGCTAAATAATCATAATAGAAAAGTGTGGCTCCCGAGTGGCTCTCTGAAGAGGATAGAAACGGCCCGAGAGTTTGTTAAAAAAAATCACTTCTATTGCAAAAATAATTTACAGTTCGAGCTCCTTCCGTCTAATCATGGTTGACTTTAAATTGTTGAATTCTCTCCGGAAAAAAGTAAAACCAATTCTGAAAAATTAACTTTGGAAATGTGTTTGGGAATCGCATCAGATTCTTCGATTTTCGGTATCTATTTTGTTTACTTCTACATAGATCGTAGGGGCGTTAATTTCACATCGCCACAATAATAATCCATAATATCGTGATTTCCAGTTTTAGAATTTATTTTGAAATCGGATTATTGTACCTATTCACTTATACATAAAATCGCGTTTTACATTTTCCGTAAATCGCAATGGTGATCTACGTCGAGGCTAATTGTAATATAGGTAGGTACAATGTTCTTTTTTTATAAAGGTAATACCAAAATTCTATTATATTTTTATTTTCAGCCAAAGAATACTTTATATCATTTTGCGAATTCCATCAGTGCCGTAACTGGAACTGTTTTATGCGCAAGTGTAAACCCATATTTGAATAACAATCAAACGAAACTTAAAGATATGTGACTGATGTCAATAACGGTGTGCGGTCAATTCGCCCCGGCACTTCGCCCTCGGACACTTCGCCCCGGACATTTCGCCCCCGGACATATCGCCCCCAAGACATTCCGCCCCCTGATATATCGCCCCCAAGATATTTCGCCTAAAAAAATTTCGCCCCCGAAACATATCGCCCCCAAGACATTTCGCCTCCGAACATTTCGCCCCCGAAACATATCGCTCCCAAGACATTTCGCCTTTATATATTTCGCCCCCGAAACATCGCTCCAATATTCCATTATCCATTGTCTATTAGCTTATACAGTGGTCCAAATTTCGACGCTCACCATCGGTATCTCGGTTATTAGAAGAGGTAGAGCAGCGGTTAAATAGGGAATGTTTTTTAGAATTCAATTCTCGCCATAAATCTCATTTCTAATTCTCTTCAATGTCTTTAGATTTTCAAATAATTTTTAATAAAATAAAATTTTCTTCAATAAATCCACAGCTTCTAATCTGACCTCTTCTAAACTTTTACAATGTTCGAAAACATTTTCAAGACAAACTTTTTGATGTATTTTTGAATGTCATGGGTATTAAACCCTGAAAAACATTCCCTAAGTATTTAACCGCTGCTCTACTTCTTCTAATAGCTCTACAAATGGTGAGCATCGAAATGTGGGCACACTGTATATGTATAACGGATGAAGGCGATGTGAGAGAGATATGTTTTGGGGGCGAAATTGTCGGGGGCGATATGTCCTGGGAGGCGAAGTGTATGGGGGCGATATATCTTGGAGGCGAAGTGTCAGGTGGCGAAATGTCCGGGGGCGAACTGTCCGGGGGGCGAAATGTCCGGGGGTGAACGGTCCGTGGGGCGAAGTGACGGGGCGAAAAGTCCGGGGGCGATGTGTCATGGGGCGATTTGCCCTACAATAACATGTAACAATAAAATGTAGTTTGTACAATGACACTATTGTTACGTTACGGAACTTTAATAGGTACTTCTGATGGCAGTGAGTTGTGATGGAATTTTATTAGAAGTTAATTTGGTCACAAATTGCGTAACCTTCGGATGACCAACCTTTTTTTTATACACGGATGACCAAGGGGGGTCAAAAATAACCCCACTAGTTTTAGCAAATAAAAGCATGTATTCATAACTTTAATGCTATATTGTTTTATTAAATGAAGTAAGAAACATTAGTAAATCCAATTTCTAATTCCAAACAACAGAAAAAAAAGTTAAAATATCAGTCTGAACTTACTAAAGTAAAACATTTGAAAAAAAAATACATTAGTTAAAGTTACCACAGGTATTACAAATTATGCTTTTTTGAATCTTTGAATGTTCCTTGCAGATAAAATGATTGCATTTATCGCATTTAGATGTGAAATTACTCGGTATTTCAAATTCAGACTATATTTACCTAATTTCAAAATGAAAGACAAAAGACCAAGGGGGGTCGTTTTTGACCCCAAATTCAGAAAATATTTTTTATTTGTTAAATGTTGGGAATTTTTTTTACTACAAAATATGAGGATGCAAATCATGATAATATAATCAGATAAAAAAATAATTAGTTGAAAATTGAAACTAGTTCTGAATTTATTGAAGAAAAACATACATTGGGGTCAACATTGACCCCCCTTGGTCATCCGAAGGTTAACACATAATACTGGCCACTATACCTAGGTTGTGGGAAACGCGTACAAAATTTGAACGAAATCGTTTGAACGAAATCGGTTAATTTTGAATTTCTGTATAGGCGTCAGGCGAGTACAGTCTAATATCAATGAAGCAACTTTAAATCTTCTTGGTAATTAACAATTCATACACTTACCTAACGTCATTTTGCCATTGCAAATTTACAGCATCTCTTTGAATTCTTTAGAAATAAGTACTTTTTTAACTAAACTTCATCTCTATCACCTGCAGATATGGTGGCATAGATTTTTAAAATGACTAATCTGTTCAAATGTTTGTTTCAATGGTTAAATTAGGAAAATTTAACAATAATTTACTTTTTCCTTGTAACGATTCACATAAATTGAAAATAGATTTTCGCTTCATTTAACGATAAGTGTCTGTTAAGTAATCTCGAGTAACAAACATTTCATTCGGTTTCTTTAAAAAGAACGATCGCTATTTAAAATATTTATTGAAACTGAAAAAAACAAAATTAATTAGATAGAAGCAGCTCTTTATTAGCAAAATTCGACAGTATCATTAAAATACTAAAAGTTTACACTCACGTCTTTCTCGCACTACTCAATCAATTTAAATTTCTTTTATAAAAACTGAATGTATCTCCTCAGAAGGATAGTACGTAAAGGAAATTATGGACTTTTGAATAAAATGAAAAGAAATTTATTCCTTTGTTTGCAGCATAACACAAATCGCTTATAAAAATAAAACCGATTCATTCATCCGAAAGCAAAAATGACAAAAGAAACAAACTTTAATGGTCGGTAGTTGTCCGTCGGAAATTTCTTCCGTCAATATCCGCAAAACGGCCTTTTAATTCCTTATACTTCCTATTTGTCTGGAGGCTTTCCCTACTACCAATTCAGATCTTTTACTCCCTTTTACTAAAGTAATCGATTATACATTGTGGCTGTGGATCCTATTTTAGGAAAAAAAACACGTCAAATTTATGAAGGAAAACTTTATAATTTAAATGTTTACTAAGTTTATCTAAAATACATATTAAAAACAATTTCCTTTTCGACTTTATGATAATTTGTTAAATTCATAATCAAATAAATTCGAACATTTTATAGGATAGAAATTTTATATGGATAAAAGATGATGGTATATAGAGAATATTAATTGACGTTAGTATAGATAATTAAATTTGGAATTCGTCTCATAAAATCGTTGGAGACTGGCAGTTTTTATAAAAAAACGCATAAATATTAATAATATAAACAGAGCAATTAATATTTTATTGCCTTATGCGTATAATACGATGGCAGTCCAAATATGACCTGTATGTATCATTTTTGAGTATCTCTCTTACCCGTTCCATCATTCTGGTAAATTCCGAATTCTCGTTGGTTGGATAACGCAACCAATTTGGCATTGTATATTTATGACTTGCGCATTATTCTTAAATCTTTTGCCTTTCAAAAACGTATTCAAGCACCTAACGGGATGAGTATTACTTGTCACCATATCTGAGCAATGTGAAGGGTGTGTCGTTACTACACAATTCGGTAACGTTTGGTACTTCAGCTGTATGTGCACGAACGGTGTCGTTCAGATAAATAATTCATTTACATTGGAGATCTCTTCGTTTTTCTCCTTATAACCAGTTTAACTTTGTAAAGAAGCTCACTGTAATTAACTAATTTTCTTTTCTTAATAGTAATAATAATAATAATATTTATTTGTTTTTTACAAAAGTTTAAAACAAAGAATTCGATTCTACATAACAATTATATAATATACATATACTCTAACTTCTTCCTTCTCTCCAACACTTCCTTCATCCATACCACCCCTTCTCCTCCATCGCCTAATATCTCCTTTCTACCTCCTCTCTCAACTCCCCACATTCCCTCATCATACGTTCCAAGTTCTCCCACACAGTCTACACATTCTAATTTCGTCCTCCCTTCAATACCTATTTACTCTCTCTTCAATTCCGCACCTAAACTTCGCTACTTTTTTTTTTTTTAATGGCCATCCCTCCCTTCAGATATCTTGGTATCGCGTGTACCATTATACCTTCATATTGTTCATTATATTTCCCTTCCCTTATTTTTGCTCTCCTTTTTCGTCCCTGTGCATCTTTATCCCTCATTACCAACTCCACCTCAACGCTCCCTCCCTCCGCCCTTCTCATTTCCACCTCCTCCCTCGCCATACTCCCTCTCTCATAGTATTTTTTCCTTTCTTTTTGACCCCACTTCGCCCTGTTCTCCTTCACTTCCCTCCAACATTCTTGCAGTATTTTTTTATCTACTCTTAATTCCATTCCTTCTTCATACCTCACTGCCCGCCTTCCTGTCTGAACCCTTATTCTCTCCAATTTAATCTCTTCCTCCACTATGACTGTATCTCGGTGTCTCTCTGTCTAAGCCCATTGTCCATTTCCAATATTTCTCCTGTATTATCTGTAATCCTTCCCATTCCTTCCAACCCCATTTTCCTGCACCATATACCATCACGCTTTTAACTAATTTTTCGAATAGCCATTTTCTTTTCTGTATATCCTTTCCAGATACCCTTTCTCCCATTTCCCCTACTTTGTTCCCTTTCTTCGCCAGTTCTCTTATATGACTTTCATCCCTATTGTTATATTTCAGGGTATACCCTAGGTATCTCCATTCATCCACCCTCTTCCTCCCACCATCACTTTTCACTTGATCTTCTTCCTCTCCTTCTTTGAAACACTAGTAGTTTTGTCTTTTTAACATTCGCTCTTAAATCCTTTTTCCCAAATACCTTTTCAAAACTCCTATTGCTCTCCTCATATCACCCTCATCTATTGCCACAACCGGCACATCATCCGCGTACGCCAATACCCACACTTTACGTGTTTCTATGACCACTCCTCCTCTCTGCTGCTCTCTCATAGCTTCTTCCAGATCACCTATGTAAATGGAAAACAGGCTAAGACTCAACGGACATCCCTGCTTCACCCCTTTTGTTGTCCAGAACTGCTCTCCCATCTTCACCCCCACTTTAGTTCTACACCCCGTCTCGTCATACACTTCTTCCAATGCCTCCACCAAATCCTCCTCCACATTTCTTCCCACCGCTTCTTCCTATTTAGGTACATTGTCGAACACCGCTTTTATATCCAGGTACACTTTCCTCCCTTATTTTGCAACTCCTTATTCACCAACTGTTTCAATATACATATATATTATCAATCGCCCCCCTTCCTTTTCTAAATCCTGTTTGCCAATCCCCCAACAATTTCTTTTTCTGTAATCTTCTTCTCAGCACCTTTGCATAAATTTTATATCCCGTGTTCGCCAAACTCACCCCTCTATAACTTGTTATTTCTTTTCTATCGCCTCCCTTATAAATCGAGCATACTATCCCATCCCTCCATTTTTCTGACGAGTTTTGGAAACTTAAATTGGAACACCTATTTTTTATTGCACTGTTGTATTCTCCATGATTTGCTGGCACGCGAAAATTTGTTGATATTAATGGATGGAAAAAATTGCCCGGAAATGGTAAAATGTTCATTTGAATCCACATTCAGTTGATCAACGAAAAAGTATGTTGTTAAGCCTTAAACTGGAAGCTTTTGCACTGGGGAGAATAATACGAATGTCGCATAAACGAAATTGACCGTATTTGAGAAGTGAGTGCTAAAGAAAAGTTGTGGCAAATGCATTTACATAGAATAGAATCGTAATGAGCCTTGTTTACTACTTTGACACGACAATATTATTTTTATTCGACACTATATTAATAGAACACAGTTTTCATTGAATTGAATTTTTCACTGTACATTACAGATAATTTGACTTTCAAGTTTAATAGACGGAACTTTTTCTGGGTAACTATTTTAGGTGATAGTGTTTCGAGTGGTGAGCTGAAGGGATTAAAATGCGTGGGGAAACGTCCAAAAAGGTGTGAAGGAGTAGAGAGTAAATGGAACAACCATGAATATTCTAATGGCAGCACAAGTAAAACTAATTAACATGAAGTGGTATCCATAAATTTTCGATTTTTAAGGTAAATACCTACGAGCAAATGCGCATAATTATTCCAACAGTGATGTATATAAAATCAACAGGGATAAATCAATATTGATAACATAATTGTTTTTGAATGCAAATAGCGTTTCCAACATTGTTGTATTTATGGCGGTCGTGCTCAACGATTACACTGCAGACGTTTGTTAAGTCTTGAAGTATGAGCAAACAATTACGAATAGATTGAATGCTAAGCAGGTTTCCTCATCGTCTAACCATTATTTGTACACAATTTTAATACCAGAGCTAACATACAACAGTTAGCTTTTAATATTTATAAAACGCCGTTTATTTATTCTCTTTTATTTTCTCATATATCAACTTCGAGCTAAACGATAACTTCAACTTACACACAGCCAGACTACCCATTAGCATTGATTATTTAATCCCGCAAAAGCCATCACTTGGCACACACCTTTTTAAACGATTGAATCGAACAAATATTTATGTCTTCACCATTATATTCCAAATCAACAAGTTGTATCGTATTTTTCTTTTAGCGTCAATACCCTAGTAGGTACTTCAAAAATAGACATACTATACAACTTTTGTGGCGGCGGTCCACAATAGTGAAAGTAGATTAATGATCGTGCACGAAACGATCTTATGACCTCCAAAAATTAAACGTCGATTATACGGAAGATAAAAACTCATTTCCTTTCCTTTTAAAGTAATCACATGCCCACACATATTGTTTTCTTGGGCCGATAGCACAAAAAATACTGAAATTACATTGATAAATTGAGAGGAAAATTTTGAAATATGTAACTGTAGTATTATAACTAGGTATGGAATTGTGCGCCAAACAGTTTCCCTTGTTTCCTGTTGTCAATTCTTCTAATCGATCATTAATCTTCTGTTTCCGTTCAATAATCATTATTAATGGTTCTCGATTATGTATTTGTTTGTTTTGACACCTAAAAATTGAAATGCCCCAGAGGAACAATTTCAGATTAACTTGAAAGGATCCATTACTAGTTGTTGGGGAATTCTTCTCGAAATGGGGTGAAATTGATAAAGGTAATCAAAAATCACAAAACCTCCCCCATGAATAACATTTAATTATAAAATTGTTATCAATAGGATGATAAGATAAACGACATGTTTCAACACGTTATAGTGTCATCATCAGGCTATAAAGAGTAACATAAGCATAAAAACTACTAATCAGTGTACTTACTTAAAACAGGTTAAGTTAAACGGGATGAAATATAAAGATGGTGTAATGGAAATGCATGAGGTGAAATTTAAACTTTGAAAATAATTAAATTGTCATGGAAAGTCAATCCAGCACTGAAAGAAATAATTAAGGAAAAGTTCAAAAAATTAACAACTTACAAATCGCTAATATTGATTGGCTAAAGTTGATTAAACGAGGTCAGAAATTCATGCTAGAAATTAAAGGTTAAAAATAGCAAAGTGTAAGGAACATTACTTACGGGAAAAAAACTTAGTGAACACCAAATTGAAAAACTTTGAAAACGTGGGGCAAAGCCCCTTAATCAGGATAAAACCACATGAGTAAAACACCACCGACAACCACAAACAAAATGGAGTCGCCGGTTTTCAAATTTGCTATCATTGCGCCGGCGACTCCATTTTGTTTGTGGTTGTCGGTGGTGTTTTACTCATGTGGTTTTATCCTGATTAAGGGGCTTTGCCCCACGTTTTCAAAGTTTTTCAATTTGGTGTTCACTAAGTTTTTTTTTTCCCGTAAGTAATGTTCCTTACACTTTGCTATTTTTAACCTTTAATTTCTAGCATGAATTTCTGACCTCGTTTAATCAACTTTAGCCAATCAATATTAGCGATTTGTAAGTTGTTAATTTTTTGAACTTTTCCTTAATTATTTCTTTCAGTGCTGGATTGACTTTCCATGACAATTTAATTATTTTCAAAGTTTAAATTTCACCTCATGCATTTCCATTACACCATCTTTATATTTCATCCCGTTTAACTTATCCTGTTTTAAGTAAGTACACTGATTAGTAGTTTTTATGCTTATGTTACTCTTTATAGCCTGATGATGACACTATAACGTGTTGAAACATGTCGTTTATCTTATCATCCTATTGATAACAATTTTATAATTAAATGTTATTCATGGGGGAGGTTTTGTGATTTTTGATTACCTTTATCAATTTCAGATTATCTTTTGATTTTGGAATTAGGTTGTTATAAGGTCCAAGTTTGTAATATAACTTTTCTGCAGGCCGGTCGTTTATTATAATGTCACGCGGGCGCAAATATCTGTGTCGTAAAAGCTTCAAGAAGACCTATGTCTCGTGTCCAAAAAAACTTCACGCTATATTTGTCATAAATGTTAAAGCAGGTCCTACGTATTTTTCTTGTTAAGGTCCGTCAGCATTTTCGACACCCACCTTGCGTACAGTTTATGGCAGATCAGTAAATATTAGGAAAATCGTTTTCGGCCTACCTTCATATAACTGAAGAAATTGAAAAGTTGCTACTTATAGTAATAGAATTTATTAACAAGTAAATTTCAGTGGCGTATTATTGTAAATGTATGTACAGGGTGTACAACTAAGAATGGACGCCGGCTATAACTCGGAAACTATTTGAGATAGAACAGTGAAATAAAAAATCTTATAATAAATGTGGCCAAGAGAAAATGCTGGAAATTATTTTTAATTTCCTACCATTGCCGCCAGAGGGCGTTCCACCGATTTCAATTTGAAATTCCCATTTTTTGGGCAATTTTCCTCAGTAAGGTATTTAAAAAAATATATTCATTGTAAACTAGTGATCAATATGTAAAACTTTGTTTAATGAATTTTTACGATTGCTGTCAAAATAAAGGGAGGAGGAACTAAATTACGTGTTACTAGAAAAAATCGTGTAACTTCGAAACGGGGGTTGCTTGAATTTGTCAAGATTGGTCTCGATGTAAAGAGAATGCTTGATATTACCAAAAAATCCAAAACCACAACAATTTATTATCTCCGTCTACCAATAGAGGGCGCAACTTGTTCAAGGAATAAAACGGTCGACTTTTCTAAAAGAATTCAAATGGTACCAAATATTTTTTCACTGCTATTGGAAGGAACATTAATAAGGGAATAATTTAAAAAAAAATTATGTCAATAGCTCTCATAGTACCAAAGTTATAGTCAAAAATGTGATAATATAAGAGACAATTTGAGGTATAAACAAATGAAAACGCTTAAAATGAAAACTTTATGTCAAAGCTGTAAACTAGATAACAAAATGACATTAAGTGTATTTCGGTTGTTGTATTATAAGCAAAAATGCAAATTTCCAATGGAGGAGCATTGCAGCATATTTTGAATGCATGCAAAATGCAACTGTTGCAGGACCACTGAAATTTTGAAAGAAATTAAAGTTCTCAGAGCCTAATTTATTTATATTAAGCTTACAATTTGTTTATACCTCAAATTGCCTCTTATATTACACATTTTTGATTATATCTTCGGTACTATAAGAACTATTGACAAAATTTTTTTTTTAAATTACTCCATTATTAATTTTCCTTCCAATAGCAGTGAAAAAAATATTTGGTACCATTTGAATTTTTTTAGAAAAGTCGACCGTTTTGTTCCTTCAACAAGCTGCGCCCTCTATTGGTAGACGGAGATAAGAAATTGTTGTGGTTTTGAATTTTTTGGGTAATATCAAGTATTGTCTTTCCATCGAGACCAATCTTGACAAATTCAAGCGGCCGTTTTGAAGTTACACGACTTTTTTCAGTAACACGTAATTTAGTTCCCCCTCCCTTTATTTTGACAGCAATCGTAAAAATTCATTAAACAAAGTTTTACATATTGATCACTAGTTTACAATGAATATATTTTTTTAAATACTTTACTGAGGAAAATTGCCCAAAAAATGGGAATTTCAAATTGAAATCGGTGAAACGCTCTCTGGCGGCAATGGTACGAAATTGAAAATAATTTCCAGAATTTTCTCTTGGCCACATTTATCATAAGATTTTTTATTTCACTGTTCTATCTCAAATAGTTTCTGAGTTATAGCCGGTCTCCTTTCTTAGTTGTACACCCTGTACATCGTGATTCTTTATTGGTACTTATATTTAACTTTCTCCTAATGATACGTTTTGCACATGCATGTATATTTAAAAACATTAAAACCTCAGGAAGAGGTGGCGTAGTAGTTGGAACGCCGATCGTCCGAGTTCGATATCTGCCCTGTCAGAAAACTTCGGTACTTTTCCTCTTTGAGGCCGACTCAGTCACCACAAAATGAGTAGGTATTCGGGGATTTTCTCTGGGATAATAATAGGTAGCTTACCAGATTGTCATCTTTCGTATATTCCATAATATGGCGGGTTAAAATTAAGTGTCTCTAACACACTTACTCCAGTATAACGTCGTAAGATGTTTTAAAAGCGGGACTATTATTATTATTATTAAAAGCTCGACCTTTTCAAACCTTTATTACTATGGAGTGGATTTTTAATAACTCTATCTTTTTGGAATCATCTGACACATCTGTAAAGTATTTTTGAAATTCAATTGAATATACTGCAGTATATTATTGGTATGTCGACTCCATTTTGCAATGTTATGTGTATTTACGTTAGTATCACTTTGTAGAGAGAACAATATTATAGTTGCTGAACATTAATTTTAGCGTAAGTGACTTTTAGAACTACATATAATGTGAAGTTTTAGTTCGTATACAAAAATTATAGAACATGTAATACTTTACAACTGGAAATTATAATTCTTCTTTTTAAAATACCGCTACCCTAGCCATTCCTACATCATGTTTAAAGAGGAAAAATCTTTAATTCATTCTTGATAGATAGCATGAAATTGCTGGATTGATTTTTGAGTTACTGCGTTAAATTCAACGAAAGCACAGCAACATTTATGAAAAATATTTTTTAAATTTATGTTATAATAATAAGACGTAAATTCCACTTAAATATTTATTTTAAATACAACCTAACGCGTTTCGACATTATCTGTCAATACGTATTGTTCAATTAAGAAATTGTTGTCGAACTTTTGTTCAATGTTTCGTTGGCGAGTTGTCTACAATACATTCATGTGTTATAATGTGTCACTAAGATCTACAATGTTGACGAGTGGACTTGCGTCTTCAAATTACGCAAAAAGTCCAGAAATGTTAAATCTGCTGATCCTGTTGTAGTTCATTACATTCATCCTTTCTACCAACCCTTTTCCTTTGAAATCTGGTACAACGTAATGGGGGAGGATCTCCACTTTGTTAGATATGCAAATTCTTCCACATTCACTTCTTTTCTTCTAAGATTCAGTTATTAATGAATCTATCACATTTTTCAACATGTTCTGCATTAAGATTCTCTTCAATAAAAGTATGACCAATAATGTTGCTACCAAGAACACTAGCTCAGAAAAAAGAAATGTATTATTATTAATGAAATTCGGATTTAAGTAGGATTTTTTTTGTGATCATAATAATTTTAGCTGAATTGCAGGTTTTCAATCTTGTAAAGGAAAAAGGTATTACTAGCAGATGTTGCAGGATTCGCAGCGAAGTGACTTAGAACTTACTGGTTACTGGACACCAAACATGTTTCGTCAAATTTTCGAACCAGTTTCATGCCTCAAATTTTTATTTCGATGTGCCTCATTGAAAACTTTAAAAGTTTACTTTTCAACCCTCATTTGCAATCTTTTTAATTCATATAAACTTTGATGGAATATCACGTTTTGACTGACAAATTTTAAAGGTAAACAAACGTATATAATTAAAATTAAATGAAACGGCGGATGCAATTAAACAAAACGAAATGTAAAAAAAAATATTTCCAATTTGAATGAAACGAATTAAAAATTTACAGCAATCACATAGGTACCTATCAATTAATGAATATATGAATAATTATTGAACAGTTTACTTTATTTTAACTCATTACACTTGGTGATTTGTAGTACTGAAAAAATACATGTTTTTTAAAATATAACTTTATTCAATTATTCCTCGAAGCACCGAATTTGTTATTTGGAAATTGAATAAATGGTTTATTGAGCTTCATTTGTAATATAAAATTGAAATAAGTTAATTGAAAATCCAAAAGAGCTATTCTTAAAAAATGGCAACAATAACAAATAGTAAAAATACAAGGGAAAACGGCAGTAAAAACAAAAATATCAAATGTCAAGAATATTATAAAACAATTTCGGTTTTGTTTAGATGTTATGTTGTGTTTTTAATTTCTAAATCTTTCAGTAAGGTGTGTTGTCTCTATTATTTTATATATTTACGTTATAAATAATGTAAAGCACTGTTGGGCCCTTCGTGCATCAAACCTTTTGCTTCCTAATCATCTATTAGTATTGTCTGTATCTCATATACTGTTTTGTTATATGAGTTGTATACTTAAGATTGGTTGTTTCCATTTCTTCTAAGCAGTAGTGTCTACATATTCATTCACGGAAGCGAATCTATAAAACAATGGAGTAGCATTTGAAGTATAGTAACGCAATTTTATAAAAAATAGAAAGCGAAACCAGAAGGAATCGTACACGAAACATTACATATAAAATCAGTTGATGCCTTAATTATTTAAAGCAGCAGATATAGTTCGGTCACTTCCAAAGAGAGAACTTACACTAACAAGACAAATCTCTGAAGCAAACCTATAGGACACAGACTCAAACAAAACACTAACCCAACAAATTGAATTTTTTGGTAAATCCTTATTCGTTGAGTGCACAGAACGTTTCTCTCTAAAAACCTTTCAAGCAACTTATTGTTTATCGAAAGAAACATCAAAGAAGCTGCTCTTGCGGCGGAGTCGCGAAAGGGTACGTTTTTCCTTTTTTATAATTAACAACAAATTGAGTTTTTTTATAAATTATTATTAGATAAGTTAGATAACGTCTACCTTTCAAGCAGCTAATTGTTTATGAAAGGTTGTCAATCATGCTGCTTTCAATGCGGAGATCTGATGCATGTTTCTTTGTTTATAGTTAACAACAAATTGAGTTTTTTGTAAATTACTATTAAATAAGTGTATACCATGTTTCTAACTATTAAAAACTAATAATGGGAAATAAAATCAACGAAGTTGCTACTATTTAATAGCAAAGTTCAAATTATACCGGGTGTCGACGAATCTATTAGACAAGTCATAACTTTATCTTTTCTTTTCCATAGAAGACTTGATAAAACCAACTGCAAAATATTATAGGTACATTATGGCTATCGAAAAACTTTTAAAAAAATTTAAAAGATTTGCTAGTAGCGAATTGATTTTATTCAGTACAAGAATATTTTTTGTATTTAGGTATTTACTTACATGACTTCACAAGTCATGTAAGTAAATACCTTTTTGTAACCTTTATGTACTCTGTGACACTTATTTTATCGCTTTCGATGCATTTTGTGTGTGCATGGATTGCTTTAAATTAGGTATGAAATAAATTAAATTATTATTAAAAAATTGAAGGTGAATTATTAATTTGTAAAAAGGGAGTTAATTTTTTTCGAAATATTGTTGTGTTTCAGCAAGAAATTTCACCATTTCTCATTCCCTTGTGGTACCTATTTTTTTTATTTTGTGAGGGTGCAGCTTTCTAGTAATCTGATTCCACCCCAATTTTCTGCTAAAATCTTGAGTAACAAAATTGAAAGTGACGTATCAAATTAGCACATAATTAGTCATAATTATTTAGATAAATGCGATTTTTTGTGCGATTAATGAGGGGGTTCAACTTAATGAACGTGTTTTGTTAGTAATCCACATTACAAAATGCATATTGCCAAAACATCATTGTAGGGAGTACCACCAATTATTACAATTATATTGATACCTCCGGACATGGATGTTTGTAGCGTATAGGGCTAATGACGCTCAACTCCCCTTCGTGGGGCGTAAATTTAAATAAATAAAAAAAATATTATATTTTGTATTTCTCTTTAAAATAAAGTTTTTGAGTAATAGTATGTACTTAATACTCTTATTTTAGGATAACGGAAATATTTAATTTTCATTATTGAAGATTTATAAATAATGATTAAACTTCACTCAAAGAGATTCATTCAAACCCTACAGTTATTAGGCGCCATTTTGGAAGATTGCAAATTCTAAGTAAACCATTAACCAACGGCTGTTAATTATTCATATCTTTTAACATAACAATGTCTT
Source organism: Pyrocoelia pectoralis (assembly GCA_036250285.1). Lineage (NCBI taxonomy): Eukaryota > Metazoa > Arthropoda > Insecta > Coleoptera > Lampyridae > Pyrocoelia > Pyrocoelia pectoralis. Next base: position 8,738,850 of record CM070077.1, on the reverse strand, counting down.
CAAATCACCTTTTTACTTAACGAAGGCGTGTATTTAACGTTCAGTCAAAAACACTCTGCGTAATCAAAATTAGCCGACGAGTCAATTAACTTATTATTACGAACGAATTCGCTTCTTTTTTCTGTTTGATAACCGAAAGGGTTGGTGTATAAATAATAGTCGTAACTCTCTTGATAATTTCAAAACTGCCTTTTGCACTACATCTGTACTTCGTATTGTTCTGCACCGTGGCGGCGTACTTTCTGTCTGTCTCCAGAGAGTCCAACCCTCAGTCAAAATAAAATAAAATCGCGTATGTTAGGAACAATAACAATGCCGCTTTGTGTTACCAATAATTTCTAATTTTGTCTTTTGTTGCAGGTAAGGTTACTTCGCTTGGTGAGTCAATATATTTCACGTATGTATTTCGCACATTTATATGTTTAACCTTCTACTTTACTATTCCCTGAAACTAGAAAGGTCTTTCAAATTTTTACTTTGCATAATTTGCGAGGTTTTAGGGTGTTGAAATTATTTGGTTTTTTTGTATATAACATAAAGAAGGAAAAGCGCTGTTTGCACTTAGCGCACATACCTATCATGAAAAATTGCGTGGTTGAACAAAATTCATTTTTACGTAATAAGGTTTATTTAGGAAAAGATACTTATACGAAACAAAACTATAGTTGCAATAGAAATATGCTGTAGGTACCTAATAAAAATGTCTCATAACTTCATTTACAATTATTAGAATTTTAAACATTCGCATTCAGAAAAAGACGTATCATTTCACGTCAAATGTAAGTGTTAAAAACAAGCGTTCCAAAGGTTTAGATGTAGGTGGAGGACTGTATGTTACGTATTGAACAGCGATACCGTTCAGGAATAACTTCAAACATTTGGTCTACATTTTCAAAATATTTCATCCACACGTAAAAAAAGTCCTGAAATTGTCCACATACATATATTTTTTTTGCATATACTTTCTCAGATCTATTTTCCGCTCAATCAAATAGAAAAGTTTTTCCAAAAGACATAAATAGTCTTTGAACGGAATAGGAAAATGCTTATTTTATAAAGAAAGGAAATTTTTGTGGGTAAAAGTTACAGAAACGGGTTTTCATTGGATAACGGGCTGATCATAGCGAATGATCTGAACGAAATTGACTGTTAAAGGGGTTTCTATCAATTGAACTTCTTGGATTGCCACAATGCTTCACTTGGTGATACCTTTACCATACCGTTGCATATGGGCACTAAATTTAGAAACTTTCAGAAAGGTTGCAGCGACCGATACTCTAATATTAAACAATATATTTTCATTCAAGCTTTTTAATTTTTAGCTTAACAGTAAATACTAGTAATATTACATTTTAAGTAGGTATTAGTAGGTATTAGGTCAAAAATAGACTTCTGGATCTAGTTATCAGTAGCCTCACCTGTGATGTAACCCGTCATTGCGAACCAATGGTTCCTGAAGACGTCTACCATCCGGCACTAACAATTCACTTGCACTATACTATTAGTATCACATCACTTCACTATCCAACTAATAATGCAACTAAACGCTACAACTTTAACAAAGCAAATTTTAGCGCCCTTTACGACGCCCTTTTGAACACTAACTGGTCCTTCTTAGATAACGAGTTAAATGCTAACGAGGTATGTATGGAATTCTACGACTACTTATACAACCTCTTCGATAAATTTGTTCCTTTACGCAACAACACCAGTTCCTCTTATCCTAAGTGGTTCAATTGGGAAATAATTAAGAATATTCGCTCAAAATACAAATTTTTGACGAGGTACAATAAACTCAAACTGGAATATGACCTTTCTGAATTTAAGAGGCTTCGCAAGCTGGTCAAATCTCAGATTTCTGCTGCTTATAAAAAATATACTTCCAGTGTTGAAGACTCTATCACTACTAATCGAAAATATTTCTGGAACTTTGTCAATGACAAAAAACGAACCTCTCGAATACCCTGCAGCATCAAATTAAATGGTAATATACATACAGATCCTCAATCTATTGTAGATACATTTGCCGATTACTTCAGTAGTGTATTCCTACCGCCTACTACCAACGACACTACTGCCTTGAATTTTAACAACATGCCTAACATAACACTCGGGTATATTGCCGAAGACGAGGTATTAAGAAGCATAAAAAAATTGAAAAACAAAAAACCTCAGGGTATGATCAAATACCCACATATTTGGTCAAAGACTGTGCTTCTATATTTGCTAAACCCCTAAGCATCATTTTCAATATCGTAATTACTTCAGCTACGGTCCCCGAAATGTGGAAAATATCAAATATCTGCCCGATCCTTAAAGGTGGTGACCCCAGCGACTGCATCAATTATCGCCCAATAAGTATATTAAATACATTCGCTAAAGTATTCGAAATAACTTTATATAGTCAGATCTATCCAAACGTACGACGTTACATCTCCCCTGATCAACACGGTTTTATGGATCGTCGATCCACTACATCAAACCTTGCATGCTTAAATCAATTTATTTCTACATCATTGGACCGTCATGGGCAGGTTGATGTAATTTACACGGACTTGACCAAAGCTTTTGACCGATTACCTTATAACATCCTCCTTGCCTCCTTCGGGTTTCATGGCTCTGTTCAATTATTGTTTAAGTCATATCTCAAGAATCGTCGCCAATACGTAACTTTCAACAATTACACCTCTCACCCTATATTTGCCACCTCTGGAGTTCCTCAGGGGTCTAACCTGGGTCCGCTCCTATTCCTGATATTTATCAATGAGCTGCCTGGTATCCTATCTTGCAATAAACTTCTCTTCGCGGATGATCTGAAGCTCTATGCATCTATTTCCAGCTCTCAGGACTGTCACGTCCTGCAAGAGCATATTAACACCGTTGACAGGTGGTGCGCTTTAAACTATCTGTCTCTCAACATTACAAACTGTTTTGTCACCTCTTACACTCGCAAGACGCATCCAACATTATTTGGGTACTCCATCAACAACCAACCACTGAAGCGTTGTTCAGTCATCAAAGATCTGGGCGTTTATTTTGACGACAAATTCACCTTCTCCGACCACATACACAAATTACGCAGCTCCTCTATGTCTAGTCTGGGTTTCATATTACGCAGTTGTAAATCTTTTTCAAATATCGATGCCCTAAAAATCTTGTATTTCTCATTGGTACGTAGCAAGCTTGAATATTGTTCCTTAATCTGGTTCCCTACCTACCAATACCAAGTATCAAATCTGGAAAACGTCCAAAGAAGGTTCCTTAAGTTCTTAGCCTTTAAAATTGATGGCATATATCCCGAAAGGGGTATTCCTCAAAATCATCTCTTGTCTCGTTTTAACATAATTATGTTCTTTACAAAAAAGAAGAGAAGCTACTTCTCTAACCATATTATTTAACTTGTTACACGACAAAATTGATTCGCCCTACCTCTTGTCCTCGATTGGTTTCCACGTACCTGCTTTTTCCTCTCGTAATCGTTTTGTTCTACATCATCCCATCGCTCACACTAACATCACAGTATACGTCTCGTTAGACGTATACTGTGCTAACATTCTATACAAATCACCAATGCATATACTCGGTCAAATATTTAACAAAATATCAGCGGATTGTGACATAAACAATTGTTCATTGCAATCACTATTATCGTATTTAGATTAAGCTCTTAGGTTAGATTAAGCTCTTTAGTGTCAACATTAGCGTTTGTATGGGTATTTAAGCTGACATTTAAGCACGGATAAGTAACTATTGTCTTTTTTTTTCTCATGTATTTATACTACAGTAATTTATATTTAATTTATACTATTGTCCTATAATTGGATTGGATATCTGTTGGGCAATAAATTCATATTATTATTAAAAAACGTGCAGATGAACAATAAATCATTTATTTATTCTCTAAAAAGCTTCACCAACTGGTTTAATTATAAGTTCATGTACCTAAAATAACAGTAGGTAAAAATAATGTTTATAATGTAAGAAAAATATAACTGGCTCATTTTTGTAGATGAAGTAAGTGTAACGTACCTGAACGTGTGGGGGAGTTGATAAAACGTATATGATAGCGTCTGCGATGTCTTCACTACTTAAAAGTGGAATTTTTCCGAATGATTCTATAATGTAACTAGCCAGTTGGATTTCTGTATTAACAGAACCAGGACTTATGCTCTAAAAATATAGTACTGCATTGTATTATAAATAATTTAGGTAGGTACGTAGTTAACTTCTACATCTCCCCACAAGTTGGAATTCATAATAAACTATTTTTCCGTCGACTTCCTCATAAAATTAATTTTAAGGACTCATTTGCAGACAAAAAGTGTCATGTTTTTGGACGCCATTATTTTTTTGTCCGCAAACCTTTTTCGTCCGTGCTGCAACAAGTGGGAAGTTTAATTACCGGCAAGTACTAACGTTGCCTTTGATCGGTCACCTACAAATGTTTGAAACGTTTGACATTTTAATTATTTCGCTGTGAAAAATGAATAATGTCCTTAAAAATTAATTTTATAGGGAAGTCGACGGAAAAATTTAATATGCACCTCGTACAAAAACTGCTTTTTATGGCCTTGCTTGCTTGCTTGCCTCGGCATTCATCGCGGCCAGTAATTACGGGCTCGTCCATAAAAAGGCAATTTTTTGTCCTTGATACATAAATAACTATTCCGGACATTAGGTCACAGTGTCAATTATTATTTATTAAAAAATCAGATAAAATACTTACTGTGATTTTTATCTTACTATTAATTGATCTTAACTCCTGTCTAAGGGTTTCAGTTAGAGCAGTAACCGCGTGTTTGGCAGCAACGTAAACATTGTAATTTGGTGCATTGGGAATAGTATGGCCCCCTATGCTATTAATATGTATAATATGTCCATCCACATCATTAGTGCGCATGTCTCGAATAGCTTCTCTTGTTGCAATGCATAATCCCAATACGTCAGTATCTAGCGTTTGTTTCCATAACTTTGTATCATCACCATCAATTAAAGAGGTACTAAAAATCACGCCTGCGTTATTAACTAGGATATGGACAGCGCCAAGATTTTCTTTAATCCATTTAAAGGATTGAATGATATCCTCTTCTTTTGTAATATCCGCTCGAATTGCGTACACTTTGCCAGGCGTATCTTTCAATTTATCAGCCAGTTGCTGTACGCGCTCCACGCGCCTTGCCAAACCTGCCACCTAACGTTCTTTCTAAATTTAGAGAATTTAAAGTCATGTACTAATTACCAATAGACCTAGTTCTGCAAGTTTCTCCACAACTGCTGCTCCAATTCCCGAACTAGCACCAGTGACAACTGCAACCCTTCCATTCCAACGGTTCATCCTTAAAGGACATCAAAACTAAAATGCTTAATTTGAATCAATGCTAAGGACGCAATGAGAAATACTAAACAATTCTGCATACATTATACGGGACTGTTTCAAAAGAAACTTGTTTTGGGCCTGTAGAGAATCCAAATCTTTGTAACCGTTCCAAAACACGTTGAAAACAATCAATCATAGTGATTTTGACACATAAATGGCGTAATTGCTGAAGATTACCTCTAACTATAAGCAGTGCAGTTAATTGTGGCCTGTTGCGAGATCTCGTGAAACCAACAATAAGGACGAAGCCCAAGGACTTTTGTCGAAAGGTGTTTTTCGAATGTCACAATCTTAGAAATACGCTCCCAACTAATCGAGAGCGCTTGTTTTAAAAACAATGATTGATTGACATAATGATTATGGTATAATGAACTAAAAGTTTAAGGAATAAAGTAATGGATTATATAAATGGTGCTGTCGGTATACGAACATTCTCACTTGAATTAAAAATTAACTAAAACTTCTTACATTGCCTGGTAATCCTTTATTGACGTGTAAATGCGCCTTTCTGAGCTCTCGATTGCGACTAAACTGTAAACGATACCGTATCGTAAGTATTATCCAACAAAGTCCGAGGTCGTCACGCTATCGAGGCAAAAGTGAAGCAATGTATGTGAACTAAATTTGAAATAATTCAAACTGGCCAATGAAACGTTTGCAATAGATAGCCTATATATTGAATGTGTGTCAAATAGACAGAGATGGTTCCCCAATAAATTATTTTCTAAAAAACTGTTTTTGAAAGCAAAACTCTTTTACTACGTTAATAATTATGTGTCGCCAGTTGACATTCAACTGAAGCAAATGAACGAAAAGATTAATTATTATGAAACGAATATACTTGGCTTACCAGCTCTTGGTTAAGAAGATATTCTATGTTCTTCTTTTCATTTTTAGAAAGAAATTATTTCATAATTCAACCTTTTCACATGACAAACATAGTTCACCCTTTTCAGTTTTTCATGTTTTTGTTATGGCACATCATTTTTAAGTCGTAGGTATTCTTTGTCAGATTTCCGTTTAGGAAAAGAAGCAGTGTCTCATTTTTCTGAGGAATAGACTAGTGGTCGGAATGGTGGCCATTGCAGAACACGATGGATTTCAGGTTCTGGCTTAATTTGAAGTTATTCTACATCTGAATTAACAAAAAATTAACCACTGAGCTCTTTATTAATAGCCAATTCGGAAACTTTCTCTTCAAATAAGCGATCCATAATTGGGCCCTTATCCACTCCTATTACAAACTAATCCCTTATAAACTATTAAAACTTTGCTCCCGCCGTTTTTTTTTTAATTCAAGGCTTTATTACAAAAAAACGATTACATACATTAAGTTTCAAAGTATTGTCCATTGTTGGCTACTACTTTGTCCCATCTCTCGGGCAGTAAGCGAATCCCGCGGCGAAAAAATTCTTCATCTTTCGATAAGATCCATGAGTCGATCCAAATTTTCACTTCTTCATACGAATTAAAGTGTTGGTCAGCCAAGCCGTGTGCCATTGAACGAAATAGGTGATAATCAGACGGAGCAACATCTGGAGAGTACGGCGGGTGAGGTAAAATTTCCCATTGCAAGGTTTCGAGATATTTTTTCACCACTTTTGCCACGTGTGGTCTAGCATTGTCATGCTGTAAAATAACCTTGTCGTGTCTCTCATTATACTGCGGCCGTTTTTCTTTTAATGCGCGGCTCAGGCGCATCAATTGAGTTCAATAACGTTCACCTGTGATGGTTTCAGACGGTTTCAGAAGCTCATAATAAATTACGCCGAGCTGATCCCACCAAACGCATAGCATGACTTTTGAGCCATGAATATTCGGCCGAGGAGTTGACGTAGCAGCATGACCGGGCAATCCCCATGATTTCTTGCGCTTGGGGTTACTGTAATGTACCCATTTTTCGTCCCCAGTAACAATACGATGGAGAAAACCCTTTCGCTTTTGTCTTTCTAGCAGCTGTTCACAAGCAAACAATCGTCGCTCGACATCTCTTGGTTTCAACTCGTACGGTACCCAATATCCGGCTTTCTGAATCATTCCCAGCGCTTTCAGGCGTTTTGAAACTGCTTGCTGACTCACACCCAATGATTCTGATAATTCTTTTTGAGTTTGACACGAGTCTTCACTAAGAATCGCCTCCAATTCTGCATCTTCAAAAACTTTTTCTCTTCCACCACTATGCCGGTCTTCAACAGCAAAATCACCACTCTTAAAACGTTGGAACCATTCCCGACACGTTCTGTCACTAATAGCCGTTTCACCATAAGTGTCTGAGATAATCCGGTGAGCCTCAGCAGCAGATTTTTTCGAATTAAAATAAAATAACAATACTTCCCGCAAATGACGAGAATTCGGTTTAAATTCGGACATATTTAATTCAATATTTTTTTATGATGTAAACAAAAATTAAATTATATCAACGTAGGGTTATCTTTACAAATGTCAAAACAAAGTGTTCGGCATCTGTGATAAATTTATTTCAACGACTACCGACTGCTACTGTCATCTTTTGGAAAACGGCGGGAGCAAAGTTGTAAACCTGTGTACTTCCAGTTCTCCACTCGGAAACAGATTCACCGTTTGATTTTCTAGCCGTATAAAAATTAAAATGATTTGGGAAACGCGATTTCGGAAATGCGGAATGGTTATCGCATAAAGCCACAAGTTCATCATAAGCAACTGCGCGCATCTCTCGTTATCTTGTTTTGGTATTTTTTGCGTTTTATCTTTTCATTGGTCCATAAATGTAGAAGAAAGCGAATTGATTCAGTGGGCAGGACCAATTTTCAAGGTTATATAATTACGTCAGATACCGTTTAGTTAGGCCTTTCTGTCTTGCGTTTCATGTTCTTTTCTCCACAGCCTCTTTAATTCTCTCATTCTACGATCTAATAGGTCTTCCACCTTTCTTCTTGCCCGATGATACTTGAATAATATTTTTCGTAATCATGGTTGATCATCTGCATCACAAGTATCCAAACCATAGTAAAGTTTTTGTTTGCATTCTATTTGTTACTGTTATTTTAGATGCCATTCAATTCCAATTCTCGTCATCAGTTCTTCCTACAATCGAGAAACCCTAGCGCTCCTTCTAAGATAATCTATTGCAGCTACTATAAGCCTTCTTTGGCGATCTGCGTTTTGGAAACTTATTTCGCTGCTATAATATAGTACGGATTCTATTCTATTAACTTTATTTTCTTTCTGTGTGTTCTTGTCCCACCACAAATCATTTAGACACCTTATAATGTTTCTTCCTTAATGTGCATCCTTCACTAACACTGTTTCATCATTTGCAGAACTAAGTCTAAAACTATGATAATCATTAATTGAGATTTTCTGTACGTTGCTTTTCTAGTTTTTGATAACTACTTCTACCTATGCACTGAATGGTATCGGTGATACGCCACATCCTTAGCCGTAATCCACAAGTTATATAGGACTTGACATTTTTTGACATGCTTTAATTAAAAAAATATATTTATAGAACTTGAGATACCATATGTGTATCGATCTCTTATATCGTATAAAGGATCACCCTTATTCAAAACTGAATCTTCTTAAGGTCTTAAAATGTACCAAAGCTTTTATAATTTAAAATAATGCACTTAAAGCTTACTTTTTAGGGTTTTCAAATTCTGTGATTCATTACCAACTTTTTAACGGTATTTCTAGATTGATTGCTATGTAATGTCGTTTATGATGCTAGCATGAAAGATAATCATTAAATTAACAGTACTGTGTATATTTTATTTAATTTATTACATATGTTTAACCACAAATAAAATATAATATTTAGAGGTAACAGAACGTTGGGTACCACTCTACCACTAGTTCGTATAATTATCAATTTATTAAATTTAGAATTTTACAAATTGGTATTATCGTCATTTTTATCCACAGCTTGGATGATGCATTTGGATAAAGCAAATGTTCTGTCGCAGGGATCCTTGTATGAACTTACTACAAGATTATTACACGCTTCTAGGATTTTATTGGATACACCTTTATATTTCAGAATTTCTGTAAAATCAAATTCTCCATTTTCATTTACGAGGTGCAATTTTACAGCTACACAATTCATAAAGCACTTCAATGATTCAGGTATATCCCAGGTTTCATCGATTTTTTTAACATCTTCCTCAGGGGTATTAGTTTCTTTTAAACATTCCGATTTTTCTTTATTTATTGCTTCCATCCAATTTTTAGAAACGTCGGAAGGTATCTGCAAGAATATTTTCAATGCTGGTATTGAAGTATATTTTACTTATTTATAAACCTTATAAGACCATGCGATAGATGCCAAAAGTAGTATGTTCAGTACGAACATCATGTTCAACATTTCGGATTGTCTGTCACGATTAGACTGCGAGTGTAAGTTGTGTGTTGATCAGTATATTTTTGTAAAATATGTAACCTCTCTAATCATTTTTATCGAAGTTTAACTTAATTAAACATACGTACGTTGTAAATAAATTTGATCGATTTATTGCAATTTATTGTTTCATAAGAGGATAACGAAATGTTTTGATAACGTTAATGAATGATATTTTAAAAAAATATGTTTCGTTTTTCTTTTATAGCATTGCGAATTTTTGGAATTAGCTTTGAATAATATTCAACGATAATAGCGCCCAAGTGATTTTGCCCAATATTTCTGTCCGTATGAATTTCTTTGGATGATAATCTCTTCTTACAGTGATACATAGTATTTCAGTTTTGTCTATTTTCAAATACATATGTATTCCTTTATTGGTTTGTAAATGTTATCTATTTTAGGCACAATAAACTACTTACCTTCGTTCTTACTTTGGAATTTCAACCTTGCAATCAATAATTTATTCTATTATTTATTAAAAAAGTAAATATTAAAAGCTATTACATTATAGTTAAATTAAAATACTAACACACATACAGAAACAAAAGTATCCACCCCAAAACAACACTTGATCAAGAGTTATTTTACCGATCAATTGATCCAAAAATTGTTTTAGTTTTAACTAAATATAAGTTGGTTTGTAACTAACCAAAAATTGCCGATTATGTGTTCAAACTGAGTTTAGCGCTCCTCAAAGTCAGCTTAGCGTTTATCTATAATATTCGATCGTTATTGAATATGTAATAATCAATGGCTGCAATACGAAAGCATTTAATTGTTCGTAAACTCGTAGGCCACGTGTTTCGAAGAACGCTCGAACTATTTTTTATCACACAAAATTTTAAATTAATCTCACTTTCTTTTCTTCCACTGATATTTCATATTAATTTTCAGTTACCATTTTACAATCTCAGCAGCTTACAGGATATTCCATCCATAAACATAGACATTTTTCACTTCGCTTTCAATCGTAGTACGGCCGCTGATCGTGCCTGATATTCCAGGAAAATTGAAACAAACGTCGAAATTCTCACCATATAATAGATTAAAATTTTTTGCGTTCAAACCCGATAGCCATACCAATGACCACACTCTCTCTCTGACTGACTTACTACCTCTGACTGTCCCTGACCACTTTTTTCCACTAAGTCAAAAGGCGTTCTCTATAGAAAACCGGGATAGGTAAACCTATAAAAAACCTATTCCCCACATACATTTAGTCGTTTAAGATGGTGTAATATACTAAAGGGCGGTGGAAGATGTTACATTACCTGGTAGTACTGTCTACAGCTAGGGAAAACTTAATCCAGGTAGGAAAATGCCAAGTAGCCGGTACCAAAGCTGATATATCCCAAACCTCCTTAAATTTCTAAAAAGAGATTCTGTAAAAAGTGCCCGTGTTCCATGCCGTGGTAGATGCGATTGCAGCAATAGATTCATGTGTGATAAATTCAGCGCTAGACATGAACTAGGCACTGGGCACCTGGTTACGCGAGAATCGCAGGCTGCAACCAGGTTACTGACGACCTTGCGAAATCTGCAAGCGAGAAACGACTTATAGGACCCGAACGGGTCTATAGGATTATATATAACACAGGGCAAAAAAAGTTTCGGGCAATACTCACAAAAGGGCACTGCGGACGCTGGTCGAAAATTACAGGACAAATCATTACAAGATCTTCTTGGAAAACTCAAACGGCAATGTCGCGGCGTCCATCTTAGAATTAAGTGGGACAAACATAAAACTTACGACAGGGATACACAGACCTGCAGAACACGGGATTGACCAATAGCCTGTTATGCTGGGGTTGTGGCGAGAAAGACGAAACACCATACCACATCGTAAGGCATGCGAAAAGGCAAGGGAACACCTACTTGGAAATAAACAGATTACACAAGAAGAAGGGAACGGAGATTCGCACCATTAAAATCCTGAGTGAAGATAACATTGTGAGTAAAGCGCACTTTATCTATCTAGATGAAAGAACTTCCTTCGTCTCCTTTAAAAGACCTACTGAGGAACCAGTCGGCATAGTGTAAAACAATCTTAGAACTACTCAAAATAGTCTTCCACATGACCCCAATTTAGTACTACCCTCTTTACATACCTACTCTACTTGTTCTTTGCTTGCCGATCTTTTTTATATTTTCTTAACGTTTAGTCTTCATTTAATGATGAAAACAGGTTTGCACGTGTAAACTATGATGTCTACCTAGTTCTCTTACAATCTGTATTCTTATCGAGCATTTGTTTTTCTTTCTTGAACATATTACAGGTCACAGGTTTCTTACCCTGCTAACAAGAAGATTAAACGAATTCTACTGCATGAAGAGTGTTTTCGAAACTTTAATAACCAAATACATACAATATATATTTGAAACAGTAGAAAACTTTCTGATCGTAGTAAAACAGAAATATAGGGCTGTTTCGCATGCCTTAAGCTCATATTAACTTATAAAATAATACGTTATAAGTAGGATAAAATTTCATCGAAAGGAAATAAAGTAGTTCAACTATTCCTTTATATAGGAAAAGTTCAAGACACTTTCTTTTTATTATTTTTGATTTCGAAACGGTATATCTTTTTCTGATGTTTAGTCTAAAAATAAAAACCTTTTTAATTTTACTCTAAAATAAGAAAATCGGTTCTAAGTGTAAACGCTGTTGGCGCAAAAGCAAGTTCGTGTTAACTTTATGTATAACAATACGCCTACTGTTGTTAATCAAGATTATTTCTGATTTCCATTTTCAAGTAACAGATCTATAAAATATATGCATTTGGTTACATGCTTTAGAGTCGTTTTAATCCTCATTAAAGGAACGCCCAATTTAATTTTAACCGGGTACCTTTTGAGAATAGAAATTTCTTTTTGTTTACGAGACCGTATATGGTAACAACATTTTAATCAACCTGTCAATTACAGAAGATGTGAGTTAAACTACAACCAGTTTGATGAGTTGAGGTTAATTATCTAAAATGTATCAGAATTATGCCTATAATTTCGGAAATGAACGTTGAGTTATTAAAAAAATGCTGTTTTTTAGCCTTGACTTTGTGAATTATATAAAAATAGATTGTGAATAATATATGTTTTGATGTCTGCACATGCTAATTAGAAGCAATTCATAATATCTTGATGTGTGAACCACTTATTTACGATGATTTGATATGCAAAAAGGTCTGTTTCGAAGATGGACATTAACGATCTACGGTTTACTAGTTAGTATTTCATTCGGAAAGTAGGGAAAATCTGAAACTAATTTGTTCACTGTTTAGTTACGCATCAAACTTGGTCACTTAACTCTAGATTAGCTTCGATTTTAATATAGCCAAAACTTTTTTAAACAAAGGTTGTGTCAGGATTTTAGTTTATTAAAAAAGTAGTTTTCTTTTAAGAGGACGATGATAATTCTGACTATAAAACTACTATAACTTTTTACAATTTACTAGTAATAATTTTAATAACCAAATATTAATAATAATAACCAGTGGCGTAATTTCAAAATTTTCATGGGGGGAGGGGGGCAGAAAAAAGAATTCGATATAGCCTTATGTCTACCCACCTACCTGTAGCCCACACCTATACCGTATAGGTAGGTAGGTATATGGTTTTTCAATCTTTCCATGCGTTGCAAACAAATACTTGAGAAAAAGGGAAGAGAAGTCTTATTTCTAATAAAGTACATGTTCATTTTTTTCTCAAAATATAGAGCATTATATTTTTAATCAATCCTACAAACTTAAAAAAATTTAATTCTGCACAAAATGAATTCTTCTGTTCTTTTTTGAATTACAATCGTTGATCACTTTTCCAATGTCAATTTCTATCGCCAAAAGTGGCAAAGATGATAATCGTTCCTGCTTGACCGTACTTCTGCAGTAAGTCTTTAATTGTCGCAAACATGAAAGGGGCCGCTCACATGATGCTGAGTTCATCGGAATAGTGAAAAACAAACGAAACAAATCAAGCAATAGAGGAAATACATTTTGCAAATGTTTTTCTATGCAAAAAGCAGCTCTTTCTTGAATATTTTTGTTGTTAATTGATTCCATTTTGTGGAAACACTGCAGTTGTGCTTCAAGTAATTCTTTATCCCAAGTACAAACATGTTCTATACCCGCGATGTCTATTTCACTTACGCTAAGAACTTTTTCTAAATGATTAAGAATATTTAAATTATTTTCTTCAAGTCTGCCTTCTATTTCTTGTATTAGTTTATCAATAACAGGAAACAGTATTGTACACTTGTAAAATTGTTGGACTGTTGGAACCCCCCCACCAAGTCTCATCGAAATTGTTCCGGCTTTCCCTTTGGTAAATATTGACAAATTTAATGTAGCTATTGTGTTCGACATGGAAAATATTGAAAATCTGTTAATGAATATTTTTGGACTATAAAAAAGAAAAACTGGAATGGACTCGTATAGTAACTTTTTGATGTCCCGAAGACCAAAAATTCAAAAAATTATCCAACTCGGATTCGGGTTTTCAGTTGGTTTTTGAATTCTGTTGGCTTAGAATTACTCGGTAAAAACTTTTTCGCCAAATTTCTTTGGTGGGGGGGGGGGGTGTTTACGCCTCTGATAATAACATAAAAGGGATCCCTCGGACTGAAAATATTAATTTGTGTTGTCATTAATAATAAATACAGAATTATTTTTTATTATACATATTGTGAAATGTTAAGAATTCAGTTGGTCCTCCCTCGACCCTCTGCATTCTTTCTGAATGACTGTAAGAAGTCAAGTGTTACTACAATGCCAATGCCCAATAAGCGACATCCTGAATAAATTAATATTTTGATTTGCTATACTTATAGTAATTTTAAGAAAGTAATGGAATTATTAGAGTACATCGTCCGTAAAATTAGAAAGACTCCAATTTAGAAAGTTAATTACAGGAGAGCACAGAAATGTCATAAAGGGAAGCATGGAAATTTTTTATATAACTGCATGTCACGTTTACATTTTTGTTAGCACAACAATTATAATATAAGTACATAATTCTTCTTATAAATGAATTAAGCTATGTTCTTAACACACGTGGAGATACACGAATTGTATGCTCAATAATGTGACTGAGCAGTGGAAATTGACAGTTTGCTCAAACCTTGGCTTTGAAGCAATGTTAGAATTTAAACCCAAACAATTTTTTATTAGAAATCATTTAATAACCGTATTTATGTAGAATAAATGAAGTCAATAAAAAAGTGTAATATTTAGTGTAACAATGCAAAACAACGTAAATGTATAAATAGGTATTTTGTAGATTTTTCTTTACCGATGAGGAATTTCGTCATGGTAATCAAATTGTAAGCTTTTTTTTAAACCCGCCAAGAGTCGTATTTTTCTTTTTTAATTTTTCTTCCTTGCTAGTATAATGCTGGCAAAGTGACCACTCTATGGATCCTTTGATTCGCTGTTGATCGTTCGTTTTTGTCCAATTTACTTCCTTGTACTTAATTTCGGCCTTAAGCCCAAATCTTACTAATCGCTAGTATTTTAATGAGGAAAAATGCTTTGGTAGAATGCATGGAATCTGAGTGTGTCCTTTATACAAATGTATCATGGTAACAGATGCGTTGTTTAAAATGCATTATGATTCTGACCAGTTCAACAGTCGCCCCAGAAAGTAATAGGACTCGATTTATCTGCGTGTTATTTTAGATTGTATATTGTGAAGTTGACTCTGTGTCGTTTACCTTTTAGTGACACTTTGTTTCATGGAGCTAAAAAGACACTAAATACGAAATCTGAAATTGCTTTTTTCCACCTCTTGCCTCTTATAATATATTATAATATTTTTGGATTCATATTGGTCTTTTCTGGGGCGAAAACGATGACAAATTTGTTTTTCCAAATTATTGAAACAGATAATACATCTAAGACTCTAACATATTCTCGTCTTTCATCCGATATTTCTACATCAGTTAGCTTACGGCATTTCAAAACAATTTTTCCCGTAGGTAATTTACGATTACATGGATTGAATAAAAATTTTCTCGGCCTTTCCACTTCCAAATGTCCCTGACTTTTTTTTACCAGTATAGGGCAGTCCTATTTCTCTTTGATTCGTTTTGTGGTCATGGTCATGGTTTCTTTTGATATTGCTCACCTTTCGTTTCTTTCTATTCGGCTTTTTATTTTCTGAATGAAAAGATTCAATTGTCTACCTATATAATTTCCAAGAATTTCGTTAACACATAAGTAAGTGAAAAATACTATTTTTCCCATCAAATTGACACTCTGTACAAACTGATATTGTGATTTGCTCTATCAATCCCGCACATACTTTCCGTCATATTTTTCTATATTTTCTTGTTGTTGTGCCATTTTTTTGCTTTTTTCAAGTACCGTTTGACATGAACGTCGATATAACTTATACTAATTCATATTTCAGATCTTGGGAATTTTTCATACCTCCTAGATACAGTGTCATATAATCACTTAAATGTTTATGAAGCGGCACATATAATTTTGTTGAAGATTCTCCGTCCTGTACAAACATAAAAATTTCTTCATAGTCTAAGATAGTGTGAACTCAAATATCCCCATGATCGTTCAAACTATCCAATTTGTTCATCTAATGGGAGTGATCATTATAAGTTACACAACAGTGGCTCGCCTAATATATTTAGGGATCAAATAAAAAAATCTATATGCACAAAAAATAAGATGAGTAGAAAAAAATTACTTCATATATTTTTGAAAAAAATCCTTCATTTTTATTTTTCCCTTTTCTATTATGCAACTAATGTGAATTTTGTTCTAACCATCCTAGAGCTGTATCTAACCTTTTTATATGTGTAGTTTGTTAACGGTTTCTTCTTTGCCTAATCGAGCAAATCGATCTACTATTTTGGGAGTTCGGTTAGTGGTTCATTTTCTTCTCTTTCATTTCTGTGCCTGGTTCTTCTTGTAATTCCGTTGTAACTGTTTGATTTTCAGTTTTATTTCACTCTTACATATCTTTTGATTGGTACTCAGTGGGCGCGACATTACGAAAATCATACCATTTGAACTTTTATGCTTTTCAGAGAATAGTTGTGAAGGCGCAAGGTTTAAAAGTAGACCTAGGAAGTGTACAGTATTTTATTTTAATGTCCATTAATTATTGTTTAAATGCGATACGAACAAAATCAATGAAGAGTCTCGTATAATCCGCCCCAAAAGTAAGTTTGGAGTTTGTTCAACAATCCGTAACAGTTCGAATGGCTAAAGGTGATTTAATAAACGTAAGTGGATGCCATCTGTTTATTTATTCAATAGCCCTTTTAACTACTATCTAATTAATGAACTTCAGACAGTTTAAGACAAGTATTCCGAAGATTAATTGATATTAGATTAAATTTTTGAACTGTCGGATTTAATAGTAGCAGCTGAGAGATTTTTTGCTGTTATTTCCGTAATTCTTGATGAGGAATTTTAATATGATGAGAATGGACATCATTTGCTCTTCATTTTTTTAATTATCTGTAGATTATAACTGCGCACTCGCAGTAAATTAATTAATAGTCGGTCATAATTTCATCAATAGATTGTAAGAATTGAAAATTAAATTGTGATAAACTAATTGCTTATTGAACTCAAATCAGTTCAGTTGAAACATAGCAGTTTAAAAAATCTAGCAATTTACACTTTCTTTATTTAGGAAACTATAATTGGAGGGCACATTTTTTTATGATCAGAATAGACAACTACAGCCTAATCTAATTAATATACCACTGACAACCATTTCCGAAACTAATAAAAATGCTTTTAAATATTCGATAATCGTTCAACTATGTATAATCTTTATTACAATCATCATAAACCATTTGACTTTATATCGATCATCAAATTTCAGTCAATCACTTGGATGCTTTTAGGACTTTGTGTCTTAAAACTATAAAATTAAATCGGTATTTCCGTATAATCGAAGTTGGGAGTTAATCTAATTTAAGAAACTTTTCGGTATATGTTCGTAAACATCCATCAAAATCATAAATATTGACAAACACAAATTGCTAAACTGAATTAACTATCGCGAGGAACTTAATGGACCACTAATAAAGGTTGCATTAACGGCGCTTTCAAAATGAAAGCAACTTTAGCGTATTAAATTGTTTACTTCGTGTTAGTTTTTTTTTTGGGTAAAAAAAAGCTTTAGTAATTTATGAATTTATTTAGTTTGATTGAAACACGCCATTTCGTTTATGATTATACTCAATTATTCTTTTTTAAGTGCTGCGAAAGACGTGCTTCTATGTTAAAAATTAAATTAAAAATAAAATAAAAGTAATCTTTAGCATTAAAATTCGATAAAAATGGTGGCCCTTAAATCCTTCTTTGCCTCCCGAAATCTAATTGTCATGGGACTCCGTTCTGCTGAAATTGGATGAAACAAGTGTTGTTTATCTGATATCAAAGAGAAACTAAAAATCCGACAATTAGCTGTATTATTGGGAAAACAGTTAATCTGGCAATAGTCCAAAAACTAAAAGGAAGTCTGATACCATAAAACCCAATTCTCTGCTGAAAACTAATATTTTCCAAAAGATTAGGGTTTTCAGACTTTTTCTCTACAGTGTAAGTTATATTTCTTTCTATTTTTTTTTTTCTGTTTCATAGGCCCCTGGAAGGATCATAAAAACTTCTGTTCTTTCAATTGTCTATTAATATTACCTGTACTTTACACTAGGAGATATTAAAAAATGCTTCACTGAAATTTTGTGGTTTGAGCAAAACATTTCTCGAACTGAGACGATGTGACCTTTTGTTCGTTATGCGCCTTTGTTATGTTCTTTATTCTATGAATTAATTATTAATGAAACTTTAGCCGATCGTAACCTGGATTGGAACTTAATTTGTAGATATGCTTCGAGCACTATTAGAACTGTTCATCATGGAATTATGGAAACGAAATAGCATAGTCTACTTATGAAGAATTAGTTCCATTAAATTATCATTATTTTATGCTGTATTTGTGTTGTATATTGCCCCTCTAACAGTAAATAATAATTTTTTCATTGCCTTGAGTGGTACAGTAATTTTTGACCAGGAAACGCCATTTTGTCATGTTCAATCAGTACAAGCTCGACAATTTTGCACAAAACATAATGTAAAAGTTTTCTATCAAGTCCTGAATGGAAATTTTGAAATTGATTCTCTTTGTTCTGCTTCTGCTTCATTACCACATGAATCATCACAACTTGCACTGAGGAATCGACAAAAAGTTCATTTCACAAAATCGCTGTGCCTTTATCCAGCTATCTTTCATATTACTTCTTCTATAATTTAAAATCCAGAATTTCAGCGACGTGGAAGGAATTCCCTTTTACAAATTTGTTTAGGGGAGCCTATACCACGTAAGGCTTCTTTCCAACAGTAAACAATTTCATCTTTTTCCAAGTGTCACTTTCAAGATTTGGAATATTTTTGTATTGCCTTTACGGAATGATGCAGTAATTTCGGCACTATGTGGTATTCTAAATTACGCCACATTCACCAACCTCGCACGAATTTGTTCGAATGTAAAAGATCTCTTCTTTCCATCAAAAAGTGAGGGAATGCTCGTTTGAGACTAAATTTTGAAGTTGCTTCTGTCTTTTGCTTTTTGTTACCACAGTATGATCCGTTATAACTTGTTGGCTCGATAAAAGAACTTACAAAAGGCTCTTATTTGTGAGGTCGGACGAGGCAGACGTATTTTTGGGTAGTTACAGTTTTTTCGGAGTTTAATATCGGGGAATAGAGTGATAAGGATAAGCAAGTGTTATTAGCAAGGAGCAGATGACAGAAAGGTGATAGCACGTATGTATGCAGTGTAGACAGCTGTGGTGATAGGGATAAAGAATTTTAAAAGTAATCTCACAAGTGCGTTATTTTATTGAAATTCGATTTATTAAATTTGGCTTGCGGGAACGGGCTTTTCCACCACGGTGCGGATTTATTAGCGTTACGAGTGCGGTTTAAGGGCTGGGAGTCTGATGACTGAATCAAGGGGAAGGGCGAGTAGTATAGGGACGCTAGACGAGTTTTTAAGAAGAAAGAGAGAGAGAGAGGAGCAGAAGAAGGCAGCAGAGGAAAGACAAGAAGCTTTCAAGAGAAGTAAGGTGACGGAGAGATCGCCGGGGTGTGAAGGGGAGCGCAACGGTGGGGAGCTGGACATGGAGGAGATCAGGAATGGTTTGAAATGTATGATGGAGGAGTTGAAGGGGTTAAGGGTGGGAATGGATAATCTTGGGAAGGAATTAAAAGGAGCGAAAGAAGAAATAAAGTGTATAAGGGAGGAAATGAGAGCAATGAAAGATGAGCATGGAAGGAAAGAAAGTGAATGGGAGGAGGAAAGGCAAAGATTGGAAAAGGAAGTGCGAGAAATGGGGGAACGGGTGGAGGAGCAGGAGAGAAATAGGAGGAGAAAAAATATAGTGGTGAGAGGATTTAAGACGGAAGAACCGGTGGGGGATTTGAGGACATTATTAACGGAGAAGGTGGGGGTGAATGTGGAAGTGAAAGATGCTTGGGTAATGGGTAAGGGGATGGAAAGGGAGCTGGTGGAGGGGGAGTTAGGAACCTGGGGGGGAAAGAGGGAAGTTATGGAGAAGAAGGGTAGATTGAGAAATACCAATATCTTTATTGATGACGACTTAACCGTAGAGGAAAGAAGGATACAGGGAGAGATAAGGAAGATTGCAAAGGAGAAAAGGGAGGAAGGGATGAGGACAAGGGTGGGGTACAAGAAAATATGGATAGGGGATAGGAGGTATGATTGGGATGGAGAGATAGGAGGGGTAAAGCCGGCGCAGGCGGATGATAGGGGAAGGGGTCCAAAAAACTAAGGAGGGGCAGCGGGGGGGATATGGGGGGACAGGATCAAGCAGAGGGGCGAGAGAGGGAAAGGG
Organism: Pyrocoelia pectoralis; assembly: GCA_036250285.1. NCBI lineage: Eukaryota > Metazoa > Arthropoda > Insecta > Coleoptera > Lampyridae > Pyrocoelia > Pyrocoelia pectoralis. Next base: position 8,718,210 of record CM070077.1, on the reverse strand, counting down.
GGGAAAAGGGGAAAGCAAAGGTGTTATTTTGGAATGTGGCGGGAGTGAAGAATAAGGGGAAAGACTTTTGGAGCTATATTGGAGGGTTTGTGACGGTAGGGTTAGTAGAGACATGGTTGGAGGAAAAAGACTGGGAAAAGTGGAAGGAAGTGTAGCCAAAAGGGTATGAGTGGAAAGTGCAGTTTTCGGTGAGAGAGGAGAAAAAAGGCAGGGCAAAAGGAGGAATAATCACGGGGGTGAAAAATGAATGGAGTTGTGAAGAGGAAGGAGAGGAAGGTCAGGTGCTGGGGGTAGTGAAAAGATGGATGAAGTCAAAACGGGGAGAGAGGTATGTGATAGTAACAGTGTACGGGAAGGAGATGGAGGTGACAACAGTGGGGGTAGAAAAAGTGATCGGTGAGATGGGCGAGGAAAAAATGATAATGGGTGGGGATTTTAACGCAAGAATAGGGGTGGAAGGGGGGATGTTGGTAAACGGAGAAGTGCGAAGGAGGGTATCGATGGACAAGAAGATAAATGGGCAGGGGAGGAAGTTGTTGGACTTATGTGAGGAGAGGGGGTGGACAATTCTGAATGGAAATATTGAAGAGGGAGGGAGAGGAGAGTACACATATATAAGTGAGAGAGGGGAGTCGGTTATAGATTATGTGATAGTGAATGAGGAAAGTGTAGGAGGTATAGAAAAGATGAGAGTAGGGGATGAGGAGGAATCTGACCATAACCCGCTAGAGGTATTTTTGACGGAGGAACTAGATGAGGAGGGAGAAACAAAGAAGAGGGAAGATGAATGGGGGGAGAGTAAGGTATGGACTACGGAAAGTATTGAAACGTATAGAGAGGAGTTGGAGGGAGTAGAATGGGAGGACAAGGAAGTGGGAGTGGAATTGAAAGAGTTAGGGGAAAAAATGGAAGCGGGTGCGGAAAGAAGGAGATATAAGAAGAGACGCGAAAGGGGGGGAGAAGCGGAGTGGTGGAATGGGAAGTGCAAATGGGCAAGGAAGGAAGTGAGAAAGGGAAGGAGAAAGTGGAAGAGAGGGGAAATAAACATTGGGGAATATAAGAGGTTGAAGGGAAATTATAAGGAAGAGTGCAAAAGGAGGAAGGAAGAGTTTAAATATGAGGTGGAGGAGGAAATAAGGGGGTTAAAGAATGAAAAAGAGATATGGAGATTTGTAAACAAAAGAAGAGGTAAATATGAAAGAAGGGAGGTTGAGTTGAGTGAGGAGGAATGGAGAAAGCAGTGTATGGAGGTGATGGGAGGAGGGATGGAGAAGGCGGAAAAGGAAAAAGAAAGTGGGGAGAGAAGTAGGGGCGGAGGTGAGATAAAGCGTGAAGAGGTAGAGCAAGCGTTGAAAAAAGTGAAGTTAAGGAAGGCGCAAGGGCCGGACGGAATACAAGGTGAACAGTGGAAATACACAGGGGTGAAAACGAGGGAAAGGATAAGAGGGATATTGAGTAATGTATGGAAAGGAGAGGGATTTCCGGAGGAGTGGAAGGAAGCAAGGATAGTCCCGATATACAAGGGAGGGGAAAGAAATGATGTGAAAAACTATAGAGGAGTTAGTATTACGAATGCGGGATATAAGGTGTATGCTGAGGTGTTGCGAGGGAGGTTAAAGAAGGAAATGGAGGAAAGGTGTTTAGTGAAGGACTGGCAGGCGG